>CM055662.1:19011041-20322694 GCA_029378335.1 Agrilus mali | reverse complement strand
TTGTTATTTATAAGATACAGTTCACTGCACCTTAATAGCTCGATACGAGAAATAAACTGAAATTGTGCCAAACGTGGGACACCCTATATATATTCAGCAACGGTCATCGCTGCGGTTCGGCCACTTTCGGATCGTTTCGCGTCTTGATTCTGTTGTGTTTCGGGATATGACTAAACTTTAGACTTAATAACTGACTAACGAAGGTTTCTATGATACACTTTATTTACACGATTTGTATGGATTACACTAATTATAATAAGACAAACGACTAAGACAACATAAGACAAGACTGATTACTTTTGTAAGACCACGATGACTGACTCACGACGACTCCCGCTCGACTAGCGTCCTTAGCGACACATCGTCGCGCGTCCCTTCATCTATGGTTCCCCATAGATACTCCATGACAATAACCTATGGTTTCTCCCATAGATGCTCCATGACAATAGCCTATACTTAACATATACAAATATACAGGGTATATACACAACAGATTCCAGTACCCACTGCTAGGCATGGGTAACACACAAAATTTTAGTGTGTCGATACAGTAATACTGATACCGTGTGCTGTATCAACACACTGTTTCAACACAATTGTGTCATATGACACAGTAAAAGATTCACATACGCAATCGCAGTTTTGAAACGATTGCTGAAACGTGCTGAAACAGCAAGCGACACGTTTGCATGTGATACGTATACCATAGAGTGGCGATAGCGTTAGGCTTATGTTAAGTTCTGCATAAACAGAGACAGTTCTCACATAAAATTATATTGTTTGAATTAGAAAATTATTTATTAGAACGATAAGTAATACATTAAATTTGTGTTAAAAAAATTAAAAGTGTGAAACTTGTTAACTTGAAATAATAAAATAAGGTATAAATACAAGACGGATTATTTGTTTACTTATACCTACATAAATAAAATATTGTTTTGCATTATTGTTTCTTGTCAGTTTCACATATCTATTGTTTCATCTTTTTAACCCACACTTCTATTATCTATGGGACTGGCTTAAAGTTGATTCGTTTGTAACTTGTAAGCAAGCTTGCGACTGTCTGATACGAAACGACAAACCGCGAAAAACGACATCAACCGATACAACACGACACAATGATACACTCTATGGCATCTGAAACCGTCTAACACTGACGACACGATGACACCCAACGATACCCACTGATTCCCATACAAGCGAACCTCAGCTCGCTCGTGTGTCGCAACTGTGTTAAGTGTCATTCGGTGTCATTGGTTTCATATGAGCTTGTGGAGGAGTGTTAGAACTTATCTATGATTTGAACCATTGAACTCAACTTTATTTTGTATCTATGTTCTCTGATTGGTTCACGCATACATCTATGAATATATCGATTTAAACGGAGAGAAAAGTTTCGCGCCAAATTGAGTCATCAACCGCATCAAGAGTAGTACACAGTAATTCATCGATTTCAGCTTCCATCTTAAACTCTCGCAGTGCTCTCAACCGTTTTAACTTCGTTCTGTTCGTTCTGTTAATTAATAAAGTAATTCATGTTTGTGGTTTATATATTTAGTTGTTTTCTTATACTACAAGGACATATAACTAAACCAACCGCAACAAGCTGTTTCAACACACCTGACACACTGAAAAGTAGTGATGGGCACTATCGAATAAAAACTATCGAACTATTCGATAGTTTTTACTATCGATAGTAACTATCGAATAGTTTTTCTTAATGAATGAAAATTACTATCGATAGTAGTAACTTCTATACATCGAATGTAGCTACTGAATAACTAGTAACTAGTAGTTACTTTTTTTATTCGAATACTTTTCAACTATCGAACTGAACGTTGGAATGGGTAAATGATACGTTTGCGCATTGGCTATTACTTCGATACTTCCTCGTAGCAGAGCCGAATCATATAAACAATTCTATAAATATTAGACGTTTTCAATACATATGTACCTACATACTTTAAAAAGATAATTTTCTATGGCGCCAATTTATACTAGTTAAACATGAGAAAAAATAAAATGCAAATAAATAATGAATAATTTTTTAAATTAATGTAGTTAGGATTTGACTCATAAATACTTACTATATGTTTGTACTGCGTCCTTATAATTACCCAAAAAAAATTAAATAAGTGTTCAATAACAATACAAAAAAGATCGCTTACCTAAGTAAATAAATTTTTTATCAAAGTAATAAGATTTAGAAACCATGTTTTAAGTCGAGGTTATTTATTATTTTCAGTATAGGCTGATTGTTTTTTTAACTATACTAGCATAAGAATCGTATATTGGTCTATAAGTATAATATGTTATATTTGTAGGTTAGTATAGATCGAGCTAACCGTTTGCTGCCTGACTATCGTGTAACTGAAAAAATACGCTAACGAATAAAAACTATCGAATGAATTATTCGATAGTTATTCAACTATCGATAGTGACTATCGATAGTAAAAACTATCGATAGCGCCCATCACTACTGAAAAGTGTCAACACTTTTGTGTGATACGACACTGTGTTACCCATACCTACCCACTGCCCATGCCCATAGTAACAACTAACAAACCGAAGCGTGCATTGTGTAGCTAACCTCCAAATTTGTTTATGTTTATAATCCAAAAAATCCACCTTTTTTCGTGTTTATTCACCGATTTACACCTTCCGAACACTTTGTTAACTTCGTAACCATAATGTTTTACAATATGCACACAAATTTTACACGAGACGTCGAATTTTTACTAAAATCACGTAAGTTTTAAGTCACCTTTTTTAGTAGTTTTTTGCCGTTTTTATTAATAAACCATTAAAAATATCAATTTCCCCCCACATTTTATTGGTAGTTAGACTAAACTAAAGATATTTAGTGCCAAAAAAACATTCCAACTGTATTTTTCGGAGGAGCCGCTATTGTAAACTTTTACCTTAATACCTATTTATTCTTGTATATTAGTAATTTCTTTCATTTTCAAATACGTACGCTCATACTGTAATTACTAAATAATATTTTACATTTACATTTACTTACTTGCTAATGAAATTGTTCATTAATATGAGGAATATCATCAAAATGTGTAAGCCTAAGTAGGTATATTTTATAATATGAAACATGTACCTATTTGCTAAGAAAAAGAATGTATAAATGTAAAAATAATAAATAACTTATTATGTCTTTGAAGATGCCTATGTTGGGTGAAACAAGTGTGTAAATAAATTAGTGGAAAGTTGAACTGTAGTTTTATTTAATTGTTTTAATCATGATTTTCTATAAAGTAATAAAATAAGAATTGTAAATAGTAAAACAGTCTTAAATACATTTCAGAGAGTACAACTTATACTTCTTGAGAATGACTGCTTAGCCGAAACAATTGTTGAGTGTAATTAAATATTTTTATTGATGATATTGGTGTTTTTTGTTTTCTACTATTAAAACTATTACAACTTTTTATCCTAGCCTTGCTTAGTTTTTAAAATTTTCTTCTATGTAGGATTATAGTTTCAAATTAAGTTTAGTATGTTTTTTAATATAGCCATGTTTGTGCTCTTTTAACTAGTTATTTACTCATTTGTTTATTATTTTTTGATATCTTACGTAGTCCTTTTAAAGTGTGTTTTTAACTACTGTATTGGGGTGTATTTAGGACTGTTTTTAGAATATATTAGAATAAATTATATGTATTTTTACTTTAAAAAAGGTTACTCTACAAAACCAAACGTTGGATGTTGGTTTCATAGTAATAAAAAAAAATTATCTCTGAAAGCTTTGATTTTGATTTTGTTTAGTCACAAATGTTAAATAAATTAAGGAAATATGTCGACTTACATGTTGCATTGCTATAAATCCTTTCGTTGTAACAGGAACATATCAGGGTTCACATAGTAGTGGAAATGATTTACTTCTTTCTAACTCCTTCAATTACTGCAACATCCTCAATAATAATAGGACTAAAGCAACATAATTATGATATCCACAATCCAAATGGAGTTCCTGTAAAATAAAACATATTTCAATTTTTAATTAACTTTAATTTAAAGGTAGAGTAATATTAAAATTATTACTAATACCTAAAAAATAAAAAAATTAGATAATTATTTAGGCTACTTTATATAGGATTTTAATTTTGAATAAATCTTAATAAAACTTATTTTCAAAAAAATAATAAAACAAAAGTTTCACTAAATAATTTATTTCGATGACTCGACAATATTGTTTCGATCGAATGGCGATCATTATCAAGAGTAAGTTCTACTAGTTTTAAATAATGTTTCACAAAAGTTGCACTATAAGTATCAGAAATCTTAATAAAGCAACCAACCAAATACATATGTAACAATGAAATAAAAGAAACACTCTTTTTAAGTTCTAAAATGTTTTTTATTTTATAAGTAAAAAAAAATTTAAAAATTGAAACTTAAAAAGAGTTGTTTCTTTTATTTAATTGTTAACATGGAGTTTCAACATGTAAAATCTAGTACAGTGAATAACATAATATGTAACAACTACACGAAAACAGTTTGTTTAAAACAAATCCCTTAAATAACATTCTCAAACATTACAAAATCATTCTGAAGGGATATTAGAGTATAAAATAATCATCAAATACATACCTATATGTTTTCTTTTTGTATACAAAAACAACTAAATATTTATTATTCTGTTTAAAAAATCCTAACAATTACTGAAATAATAAATAGTCTGTTTTAGTTTGTCATTTTAAGCAGTTTTCAAATGACCAAACTATAATAAATGAATATGCATTTCAAGCAATTTATGAACGAACAAATAATTATATGAATTTCAATAACTGAGATTATGGTTAGGTTTATCTCTTAGTGAAAGATTTCTCGTGTGGCTTTCACAGATTTGTAGTGCTTTGTTTAATTCAATTATTAAAAATGCTTCACAATCGATGCACAAAAGACTCTATTGAATTTATTTTTAAAAAATATGATTAAAAATAAAACACCTTGTTAAATTAAAATTAGTGAAACATACAAAACCAAATGTTTTAATTCTAATCATTTTAATAGAAAAATTAGTAAGAAATTGCTTGCTGAGGAGGAGGTGCTATCAAAATATCTCGTAAAACAATTAATTACTGAAAAAACTAATGAACACAAAGTAATCCACGTTATTTTAGGAAAAGATTTTGATAATTGCAATAGTTCCAGCAAAATTTTTTACCTCTCACCGGAAAAATTCACTTTCAACAATTACCAAGTAGATACATATTCAAAATCTATATATATATATATATATAATATTTCACCTCCTGATCATCACAAACACATTTAAATTTACAGATTATCGTTTATTTAATTTTGTGTAAACTTCACGTTAGCACAGTTCCACCCCCAACTCTCTGAATACCAAGTTCATTCATCAATCCACATGAAAAAAGTCAACCAGTTGAAAGGCAAGTGATTTTTCATTTCTCAGTATACATTAATATTTAAAATTGTAAAACAAGCAAAATTTTACCTAAAATCATTGGAGACAACTACTGCCGAGTTGTTTAATGCCAACTTATCTATGGCAGTTCTTAAATTATGTTGCTGAGATTAATCAACAGGATATACACCAGCAACGACCATAGGATAAGTTGCCTGAAGGCCCTCAGGGGGTTCTATTGTTTAACCTGCTTTCCTTTGTGTATCGTACCTCCAATAACTGCTTCTTTACTTTCAATAACACCAACTTACCCTGCAGTCCTGCATTATTTTATATTATAGTTTAAATATAATTTAAAAAATAATAAACATACAAACACAGTACATTCTGTTCTTCTAATATGGTTTTAAATCTGACAAAAGTTTTTATACAACTAGGCTCTAAATCTCTTATGTCTTTAAACAGCTGATGCTGGTATTTATTCAACAATAACTTCTATAACTTTATCAATCCTCAAGCCAATTAGCGGTGAAGTGTTTATTAAAAAATACTCATCATACCTTTAAAATCGCACATCTTTTGCATAACTTTCAAAGCACGCAAAACTATAACTACTGCTGTAAAACGTACCTACAATCTCCTACATGCACATGCATAGCAATATTCAATATTCCAGGAAGTTGCACTATGTGAAACACTGGTCGTAAGATCGACATGACCATCTTATGTATGTTTTAACTGATGCCACCATATTATTATTTTAAGGTACTTTTCGACTAGAAGCACTTCCTCAACTGCCTACATTACCCAAATATTTCCCTTTTTTTGTTATATTTCTCTTTCTCAAAAGGGTTCGATGGCCACCTACAGAAAGAACATTTATTACTTACAAAAACTTACTTAACATACCATATGTTATACTTAAGCGAACAACATCCACGCGTTATTTCTTTTTTCATAAATGAAGATGTATTTTTGTTCATCGTGTTTTTTTGTTTTTAAGAGACATCAGAGAAAACCTGCAAAAATAAACGGATTAGGTTAGGTTAGTGGGGTTATGTTGTCAAACTGCTTCTGTCTTCCGTTTATTCCCCAAATACCCCGCCTGCGCCTGGATTTGTTTATCTATTTATAATTATCATAATTACAAAATTCTTCGATGGTGGCAGCACCTTTGCTGATGTGGGTGTTTTTTTTGTTAAGATTTAAGATAAAATTAAAATTGTTATGTACAGTTCACAACAAAATAATACGCAGATCATACATATACTAAAACAAAATACAAAATTAATTCGTTTTACATCATCAAGATTAACAATTAATTATCTGTTGTTTGTTGTGCACATGTACCATAGAAAATTAATAATATGTATTTTATTAAAATTAAAAGTATGGTTGCTCACAAATTTTGACTGATACTGTTATGTTTTTCTGTCAATGACGGTGACAAGGTTATATTTTTAAATATTTTTGGCCCTGTGTATAGGCAACCCACTCTCCTGCAATGTTTTGTAATTTGTAATGTAACCATATAATTAATTGCATATAAATTGTTATAACCTAACTTAAATGTTGTTTGTTAGTTTTTGTTTAGTATTCTTATTTTCATAAACAGATTACTTAAAATGTTAGGATAAAAACCATACTTCCTTGTTAAGGAATTACAGAACAGAAAATGTGAAATACTACCTCATAATGTATGTTAATTTTAGTCGATACTAGCACAGTTGTACTAAATTTTTTTTTAAACTTTTAGACTGATTTGGTAACTGAAGTTGCTAATGAAATTGTCCATTTATACGAGGAAAATCATCAGGATGTGTAAGCTTGAGTATGTTTCATAATATGATACATGTATCTACTAATAAAAAGATTTTTGTAGGAGACTTGAAGATTCAAAATTTCTAGATATTTCTACTAATTTAATGTCAACAGTACAAGCGAGGCATGCACAAATACAAAGAAATCAACGCGGCTTATTACCCTACACCACTACAATCTTTTAAGATAATTAGTTCAAATGAGATGGGAAGCCTTCTACTATATGAGCTGAAGCAAAATGTTAGTTTGACCGAAAACAGTTGGTTCAACAAGTATTGTACAATATTAGGAAAATACATGAGGTCAATCTGTGGAAATGGCAGTTTAAATTTAGCTGTAGATCTTAAACCACCAAAGACACCGTTTACTAATTTGTTTTTTTTAAACGGGTTAATTATTACATATATCAAATTTTAACTGTAAACATATGTGAAATTCGTCATTCAACTGATTTGACAAAACTAACTGGTATGTAAAACATTTTTCTGTCAATACATTATATACAATACAATAAATAAGTAAAGTGTAAAAGGGTAAGAAGGTGTTTTTGCCCCCTCAAGTGAGACTTGGTAAGATGTAATGGAAACCTTAAGTTAATTGAAAAGTTGACGCTAGATTATCAAAAGAAAATTAATTATGTCTGACCCTTATAAATAGTTAAGGGATGGTCCCTAATAAAGGCAGCAGTATAATAGTCATGCAATAAACTTAATTGTGCAAATTCTTATTTGTAATATATGAATGTAAAAAAAGGGTTGTTTATAATAAATTAAAAAGCTTTTGTTTTAGCCCTTAATATCTAACTTAGCATATTCCTCATTTCACTATTTTTGGAAAAATACAAAAATAATGTTTCGGACGATTATTGTTAGTTTTGCAAACATAGAAATTTGACTACCCTGTGTATAATTTCAATAAATTAACCCACATATTCCCCAATTCCTCATTTGTTGGTAACACAATTGTACATTTCAACCCATGGTTATTTATTTTATTAATTTCCCACTTTGATTTATGCATTTAATAAAACGATTATAACACAAACTAAAATAATACAAAAAAATCATATTTAGTACAATACACAAACATCATCTAAATAAATTAAACTCTTATAATTCAAATAATCTTTCTCGTTTTAGCCTGGACGATCTCGTGGTTATGGATTTTGGAATAGAAATATCTTCTGGTGACGGCGCTCTAACGAAGCATAACAATAATCAATAATTATTTGTAAAACTATATTAACGATATCAGATAAAATTTACAACGAAAACTACAAGTACTTATATTTATCCTTATTTCCTCTGTTTTCATAAAAAAAATGCGCCTACTTAAATCACTTGCCTCGAAAAATCCAACAAATATAGCAAATAGCTTTTATAGCTTCATGATGGTGAAATGCGTTAGCAAAAGTGCTCGACCACCCTGTACATTCAAATTTTGTTTTTATCTTGAGTATTACCTGCGTCACGGCAGCTACTCATTACCAGATCTTAAATTACTTAATAAAGTCGGCCGAAATTAAAGGGAATTGTTGCAACAAAGTATGTATATATATATTGTCTTACCTAGGCTTTTTAAAATCATCTCCAGTAATGTTCTCGTTTTGTACTTCCTGCAAAAAAAAATGCAAAATATAAGAAAGTAGTTAAAGAATCAATTAAAAACAACTCGCCTTTTCATTCCTATTGACGCAATTGGTGGGATCGCATCTACACTTAGAGTTACAGTTGAGCTGAAACTTTTTACATCCGCAAGTTCTTATGCCGCACGTTCCTTTGCAGGTGCAACCGCCGTCCGAACTACGCTTAACTGTTTGATTTGAAATTTCTATAACAAAAAATACATGGGAACCTATTACAATTCATTATTTAATCTTTATTCTTATTACCAAGAGAAGTTTTCCTTAATTTTCTTAATCTTTTCGCTAGAGGTGTTTTTCTCCAATCTGGGTCTGCAAGTGGGTTATCCACTTCCACTTCGACGCTCACATCTAACCCATCTTCAACCTGAAACATTTACCGTTTTCATTAAAATTTATATACATATATATATATATATATATTACAGACATTAATGAAAATTAATTACATGTATTTTACACGGGCGTAAGTCAACGATTAATTTGCATTAATGTCTGTTTGTACATACATTGTTGATTTATCGATCGACAATTTCTATAGGTACTTATAAAAAAACATTTGGTAATTTCAATTCGAATCTTTCTTACCAATATGGATTATTACAAGTTACTGTAAACCAAATCTGCTGAAAGGAAAACCGAATTGTATTCATTATTAAGGGGGATCCACGATAAAAAGAAAACTTTATTACAATATGTACTTTCTAAATACAGGACATTTAGAAAAATATAGTACTACATGGTTATTAGAATACGGGAAACGTCAATTACAAATTTTAGGTACAAAATTTTGTATATATATAAATATATATTTATGTTAGGTAAATAAATCAAAGTGTAAAAAGGGGATGGCTATTGTCTCTTCCCTATGTTTTTGTGAAAAACGTCTTATCAAAAAAATTCCATTAGAATACCTAAGATGGTTTCTGAAAAAGAAAAGTTTATGCAAAAAATGGATAATTTTAAAAATTTATAAGAAGCATGACAAAAACGTCCTTCGATTTACAATAATTGTAATTTAGAACACACCACTTAAATAATAGGTATAAAACAAATGGGCACACTTTTCAGAAGGGAAGTGAAGTGAGAAGCAACTTGTTCAATTTCAAAACGTATGTACCTACTACATACCTCTTGCATTATATTCATCCATATTGGTAAGAGAGCAATGTTGTCTAAACGCCCGCCCGTATTCTTTGAAATTAAACAGAACAGTCTAAAGGAAAAATATTACAATTCTAAAAATGTTGTGTTTTTATAATAATCGTACCGTTATGTCGTCTATTGTTTTCGTCAATTTCTTATTTTCTTCTACTACTGTATCGCCCTGCTTCTGCTTCTCTTCCAGCTGTTTTTCCAACATTTCTATCCGTTGCTGTTGTATGTTAAACCTGTAGTTCATTTCTTTCTCTGTATCTTGAAAGAAAAATGACATTTTCAAATTATACCCGACTTTAAAGCGTAAGATAGGTCCATTACAGTCACATTAACTTTTGTATAAAAAGTGCGAGCTTTCTTACCCGAAACTTCAACGCCTCGTAACTGTCTCAACAAAACCGAGATCTTTTCTTCGTATTCTTTCTGGACGTTGGCCATTTCTAATTGGTAATTCTGGTTGTTCTTGGTCAAATTATCTTCGAGGAGTTTCAACTTATTCAACATCTAGTAACCACGAAAATAAATTAAAAATTTTAATAACAATAATTCCATAAAACGTTTGGCTGTTTTGCACTAATTATTCATTTATTTGGAACAACTGGAAATAAAAGGTTAGTGAAAACATAGCCAAACGTTTTATTGAATTATCGTTATTAATCTTTGTTTCACAATAATTTTACCATTAAAACCATTATTTAAAAAAAAAATTAAATAAAACACCAAGATTCGAACGTTACTTACCTCGTTTTGACTTTGAATTAGTTCGTTCATCTTGTTTTCTGTATGTACTTCTTTCTTCTTTACTTCTGAGGTGAGCTGGAAAAGCATCTTTAAACAACATTTGGCTTCGTTCATTGTTTGAATATTTTCAAAACGTGCTTTCGATCTGTTATCTAAAAATTATTGTTTTTTTTTTAACTTTATTAGAATTGTTATTATACTAGTACTTATTCATTACCTTCATCAGAATCGAGCAATTTTTGTTGTAAATCTTGAATTTGGATCGAGCGCAATTCTATTTCGTTTTTAAGTTGATTGACTCGTTCGGAATTTTCGTGAGAGCCGTTAGCCTTCAAATCTTCCATTTGTTGATAAAGTGTCGCTCTATCTTCCAAAAGACCAGTCAACGTTGCTTTTGCTTCGATTATACTCACAAACAGGTTAAACTCCTGTTGTAACTGTGTAAAAAAAATCGTACATACATTTCTACTGCTGGCACGAGTGTTGAATTATTTTTTTATTATTTACATTCATTTTTAATATATTCATTAATTACTAGTGGTATAAACATACCCAGGCTGCCGTCTGTTCGATTTTACCGGAATTTTTCTGGTCTTGAACGGCATTTCGCAATGCTAATGCATCTTTAAGTCGCTTGTTGATGGCAGCAACCTCTTCCACTTTTCGTTTAAGGACGTTTTGCTGCCGACTGTGCATTGTCTCCATGGCTCTCATCTGATTTTGTCGTTTCCTATCCTGCTCCCGCAGCTTACAAAGTTCTTGCTCTCGTTGCCTTTTCCATTGCCTGAACTTGTCTGTTTCCTGCTTCATATCTCTTATCAACTTTACTTTTAATTGTTTCATCGACTGAATTTCGTTCTGCAGTTGTTTTATTTTTAATTCATCCTTCTCTTTCATTTTAATAAGTCGAGCTTGTTCGGTTACCTGTAGAAAAAAAAGGGAAAATTTTGTACTAAAATATGTCAGCAACTATTATATTTCCAAAAAAGAAAAAAACAAACAAACAAACAAACAAACAAACAAACAAACAAACAAACAAACAAACAAACAAACAAACAAACAAACAAACAAACAAACAAACAAACAAACAAACAAACAAACAAACAACAAACAAACAAACAAACAAACAAACAAACAAACAAACAAAAAACAAACAAACAAACAAACAAACAGCAAACAAACAAACACAATAATTAAACTTAGTATTTGTTTTTTGTTGTGTTATAATGGCGTTACAAGAAATTAACGTCTCGTCGATTCAATTCTTTATTACGATTTACCTATTGTTTTTCCGTAACATTCAAAATGATGGCAGCTAACGCGTTTCTCGGCCTAAATAATAACAATGATATTATTAATTACGTACCTTCTTTCTTAAATCTTGTAATTCTTTTTCCAATTCTTGAATTCTTTTACGGCGTATTTCGGTACCCTTACCAGAGGGTTCGTTGCCGGTTGTGTGGGCCTTCTTCAGTTGCAGCAACAGATCTTCCTTTTCTTTTTCAAGGCTACTAATTTTCTCTTCGGTCTCAGTTATAGCTTGATAGTCGACCATGTAACAATTGTTACTAGCGATCTGTTGTGCCAGACGTTCTTTCATTGCCAGCATTTTCGATAATTCCTGTAACTGTAAGTCTTTAGCCATTTGATGGGCCGCATAGTATTCGTGTCTTTCTTTTAGTTCTTTTTCCATTTCGACGTCATTCACTAACGCCTTGTTGTTAGTAAACATCTGATTTTGAATTTGCGCGACGTCGGCCTCGTGCATTCGTACTTCCTCTTCAGTTTTTCTATGTTCACTGTCCAATTCTGTCAATTGTTCCTTCATAGTTTCCAATTTAAGTAAATTCTCACGTATCATGTCCTCGTTGTTCTGCTGAATACTCAGGTTTAGACTGTTTAACGTCGTATCATATTCTTTATATATTTCAACCAATTTCAATTGCAAACGTTCGTTAGACGTCTGCAATATAATTAAGCGTTCTAGAAGACAGGTCTTTTCGTTTATCGATGACGAAAGTTGAACTGTTAACTCATGCATCCTAGCCTTCATTTGGTCATTTTCTCTTTTAATTGTGTCTACTTCACCTTGACAAACTATAGGACCACCTGTAATAAAATTATTCGATAATTACCAAATGGTAGAGGTAAATACATTCATTAGAATATATACGTAGATATGTACCTTGTCCGATTAATTCCAAGCGTAGCTGCTGTATCGTCTTTTTTAAACGATGTATCTCTGCAATTTTAGGATCTTGATTGACAATGGGTTTATTCTTAATTTTCCTTGCTCTATCTGCATATCTCAAAGTCGACAGTGTCTCTTCTAAATTATAATCAGCTGGACTTACACAAGCGATCATTAATGTGATGCTGTTTCCTCCAAGAGAATCTGAAGTTTACATGCGTCTCGTTTAACGAATTTATAGTGTAACAGTGGAATCGGTGTTAATTCTATTAATTTGTGTTTCCCCATTTGTCAAATAACTTACCCTTTAATAGTCTCGTTAAGTTGCTGTCTCTGTATGAAATATAACCGCTTTGTAGTTTTTCATCTCCCAAAGCAGATATTACATTTCCAAGAGCAAGTAACCCCTTATTTATGTTTACGCCTTCTCTAAAAGTTTGTCCAGTTGCTCCCGTTTTCTTTGATCTTTCAGAGCCAGCCAGATCTACCAAATGAAATTTTGCAGCCTTATTTTGGTTACTGAAATATTAATTTTTCTTTTAAATATTAACAAGTAACATGTCCTTGCTTAAAAGTGACAACAGCCTTACAGTAATTATTAGTTGTAGCCAATTAAGTAAAAATAGATGTTTACCTATCATCTTTTTTCTGCATGCATATGTTAATAGTAAAAATTGCATGACTACGGCTACTTTGGGCATTCATATTTGTTGAACCCACTACCCGAGACAAAGAACCGATTCTTAAAAACTCCAAAGCTTTATGGGCACTATCGACAGGTTCCTCTGTTAAATTTGGAATCAATATATTTTTTCCGTCATCTCTAATTTCAACGTTACACTGATCTTTCGGTTTTTTTGATAACAGATCGTATAAAGTCTCCTGATATAGTTCCATAAATGTTACTGTCACAGTAAAATCGTAAGAAAAATTATCACGAACGTAGTTGAAAATGTCATGTATTGCCCGAGGAATAATTCCCATTTCACCCTGACCATCATAACAGGTACCCATGGTGTAAGTTTTTCCAGAACCTGTCTGTCCATAAGCCAAAATAGTTACATTGTACCCCTACAAAAAACACATCATGTAGATATACATCTTAATGGCTAAGACATGTCTATTATTAAACCTTAAACAAGTTGGTAATTAAGCTTTTAGAACAACTGTCATAGAATTCTTCTTGTGTTGATGCACAATCATACACATAATTGTAAGTAAAGGCTTTATCTGCCACTTGTACTTGTTGTAATAATGGTATAACTTCTATTACATTGTTACATCCTCTGGCTATCTCGGACTCTACCAACGGCCTAATTCTTACAGCAACTTTTACCGAATCATTACTGTCTCGGTCGTTGTTTGGTTCGTTCATCTGAATAAATAAGGATATCTTAATAACGATTCTTAAATTTATATATATTATTTATGTAAATCAAAGAAAATAAACGAAAGTAAAAATACACAGGATAATTTCATTGTGATTTATTACATGTTTTCGACAATTGTTTCGGCACGTCCTGCCATTTACGAGATAAATACAAGAAATATGTACGTAAACATAGTTTAATAAAAATTTAGTGAAATACAATAATTGTAGGTTACGACGTTAGAAGGGTCAAAATTATTATTTTAAGTAAATTACCATTTACAATATAAGAGTAATATAATAACTGGTAAATTATAAAATATAGGTAACTGGTTTTCTATGTAAAAACTTACTTCGTACCTAGCACTAAATAAATACCATTGTTTTCGTTGTCCAATTTAAAAATACGAATAGGAAATTTTTCTAAAGCTAAACAATTCCTTCTTAAACTTATATACTCACCTTTTCGGCCAAATGAAACGAAGGAAAAAAGAACGAATTAGCTCAACGTTTCCAACACGGCCAAACAAGAAAAAGTAAAGGGAAACGTGCTTTAGCCGTTACAAAGTTTTTGACATTCAAAATTATTCGATAGAAACGTTTGATTGGTTATTCAGAACACAAGTTTAAACCCCAGGGTCGGACTCAGATTGAATTATAATTACCACAACGTATTCGCTTAATTAATTTTTTAATATTTTTTTTATTATGTGCATAATTTATAATTTCAAGTCTAATATCTCTGTAATAAGCGTTATGAAACTATCAGAAATGCACGTGCAAAAAGAAAAACTCGAATAATTTGACGGTTAAATGGAACACAATTTTGAAGACTTTACCGTAATGCTGAATATGAATAATGATGGAATAATAATGTACCGAATTGGTCAAATTGGTGAGGCCATCCAATGATTTTAAACTGTAACGGCCGTAGAATGCTAATCAGGTCCGTAAGGAGTTTATTTTACGCATGTAAATTATGTTTATTAATAATTAATATCGCGCAGATGTTTATAATTAAGTACCGACATTATTACAATTGATACTGATTTATGATTGATCATATTATTAAGACATTAAACTACGTATTTCTCTTTTTGCCTCATCGTGAGCAAAAAAGCCCTACTGAAGTATTGATTAGGATGATAAAAATTTATTAACCATTAAAAAATGGAAATCAGACTATGAAGAATAATCGACGAACGTAAAACAAATCAAGAAAAGTTTGTATGTAGAGGCCTATAAAAATTTAAAAATAAATCATTGATAGAACATGAATAACATTGTGAAAAAAAAAAGATAATAAACAATGAATGCAACTGTAACCGAAACGGCAATAATCGTAAACGTTCACATGACGTTCATTGGTAGCACATTAATAAAACAATTAAACAAATGAACAAGTTAAAAGGGACTCACCTCGTAATTAGCTCACACATGTCTTTATGCACGGACACATGTTCACCCACTTCGATTGTGAGCATTATCATTACGAGGAAATGGTGAGTCTTTTTAACTTATTCGGTCCCATTTATTTGATGTTGACGTCAGGCCTTCATTCGCGCAAACGAAGTATTACATATAAAATAATAGGTTGAAGAATTATATACATAAACATAGTCAGAGAATTTGATAATAATTTCTATTAGGTAATTAATTAATACATTAATGAGAAGCATTAAAATTGGATATAATATATATGTAATGGTTCGTTTGTTTGAACAAGAAAACAACGAAAACTTAATAACAGTAATGGTACATTTTATTGGTCTTATTTTTCCCCTATGTGCTATACATTTTTCTACATACTTTTTTCTTTACAAATAATGGTCCATACTACTATCACAGATTTTAAATTATATCGAAATTATAATACATTTATCGATTCTTCATGCCCATCACCCTTTCAATAGCCACTTCATTCTCATAACTAACTTTCTCGCCCTTTTACACCGCCTTTTTCTTACACCGCACTAATATTAACCATAGGCGCGCACACACACACAAACACATTTACATACACGCACGCAGATATACATTAGATTTAGAAATTAACATCTTCTCCCTTACAACATTTTTAACGGGTACATCCATCACACAAAGCTTTATTCATTTATTTATATATAGGTTGTTTTTTATGTTAATTACAACAATTCCTTATGCCGGTGTGTCGTCGAGTAATCTCGAGCTCGAGGACATGTCAATTTTAGTTAATATACAATATATAAAATTACACATCACCTTACAAATCAATCTAATGCATTTTTCTTTACTATTTCTTTTTCTTTTTTCATGTTAACAATCCGCAAACAAAAAATAACGCGGTAAGCATAAAAATGCCCAACACTTGAAACATTATATTGTATATGGTATATGTTATAGGTATCCCAATATATACCAAATTAAGAAGAACGATTATCACTTTTAAACTGAATTGAATTTTATTTCCAGTATTACAATTAAAATTGTAACTTTAATAGTGGAAAGTAAACTTACCATACAATAGATATGTATACTCTCTGTCGCGTATTACTTTCTGTTCGTTTAACACAATCTCAGCAATATCTGCTTTTTAATCGTAATAGTATAAAATCTAACCATTTCGGTTTATGAATTTAATTCTTACAAAACATACTTATTTTCAATTGAATACACGCATCAGGGATTGAATTACCTACAATAAAACTAAATGGTTGTATATCGCACTCACCGTAAAAGAAATTCCAAATCAAATAAAAAACATTCCAACAAATGACCAAATTAATGATCCATGCTTACTAAAATAAATAATTTAAAGTAATATACATATGTATGTATGTATGGATGGATGCACAATATAATATTTCCTCTTCGCAAAACGTGAAAACAAGAAAAAGAAAAAAATCAGTTTGTCGAATGGATACCTATTTTTTAGAAAAAAACGGAAGCATTAAAATTTATATTATAGGTATTTAGTTTGAAGTGTTAGACGTACTGGGATACTGAAACATTGTACCGCTCGTTATGCCGGCAGAACGGATGGCTGGCTTTGGGGGCAATTTCGGAGTGATTTGTCCCGAATTCGCTTCATTAATGAAACGTGGAGAAATATTCGTTGCCTGAACAGGAGCACTAAAAACAATAGCATTAAAAAAATAGATACTTTTTTTGACTTAGTTCAATTAGTGTTGTTTTTTTTTTATTTCTAATAAATTATAAACAAAAACTAGTGCTACCTTGAAGCGCCATTGGTGTAGCTCAAGTTTCGAGGAGGAAGATGCGGGTGAAGAGTAGATTGCCTTCTAATGTGCAACTGGGACGTGTAGGTCGGATTCAATCGTGGCAACGTATTTGGAGAGAAATTTAAATTTGGAGAGGGATAGGGCATACTATTGTGATGGGAACTTGGGGAAACCGTCGACTCTCTTCGCGGTGGTAACGGAGGTGGGGGTGGAGAAATTTCTTTCGATGAAACCGTAAGTTTCACCTAAAACAAACGCACGAATAAGTGAAAGTTGTTATTTCTATTTTTAAGCGAAATGTATTACGTACTTGATGAGGAGAACTTATTTCGACGCTATCTCTTCTTCGTCGAGGCGGTAATGGTGGCGGTGTTGATGATGAACACGGATTAACCGGATCGAAGGGTGGTAAAAATGGACCAGGGGATGACGGACTATGAGGACCGGGACTGCTAGGACCGCTGGCGCCGCAAAAAGTCGGTGACTGACTGATTTTTTGCTGTTGACTAAAAATAGAAATTTATTGAAACCGCAAAGCCTACTAAAAATCGATATAAACAAAACAAGGTAAAATTTTACTATTAGTCTTTCACTTTCTCCCTTTTATCAAAACAAATAATAAGAAAAATTACATGTGGGGCGGAGCAGGTGTTGTTCCACCAATGTTGCCTCCACCGACATACATAGAATCGACGCGTGGATTTATTGGAGGTTGAATAACGAACGAACTGCGAAAAGAAGCAGCTGACACGATAGAACTCACGCTAGGACTTCGACTGTGACTCGGTTGGAACCAATTAATTAAAGGTGTTGCAGTTGCTGGCGATATTGGACTTAAAGTTGGACTATTCTGACCTCCACTACTTGTGGGTATCTGGACCTAAATAAAAATTATACAAATTATTATTCAAATGGTTGCTGTTTTTTATATGCTATATTATCTAAGACAAACGTTGTGTTCCAATAAATATTTTCTTTAAACTATTATAGTTTTATTTTGTTTATAGATTTTAACGTTAGGTATCTTTAAATGCAGTGTACGATATAAAAAAACATGGTATTTACATTTACCTGTGCAAAAACGCTAAAATCATTATCCGATTTGGCACCGCCAACATCGTCAGTCCCTTTAACGCTTGCTGTTTCTTCTTGTTTTGGCGCCACAACACCGACAACATTCGAACTATTGTTGGCAGTACATTGAATGGACTGTTGATTCTGAAGTGTGGCAGTAGTCGTTGTTGTAGTTATTGCAGACGGTCCCACGAGCGCAACTGCCGTCGCCGAAGAAGAAGAGGACGAGGAAGCGGTCGTTCGTGTGATTTTCGTTTTTATACCTGGACTTTTTAAATTCAAATTCGGCCATTTACGTGGAAATTTGGGCAATTGGCGACATTGACGTGGCTCGATTTCCATCGACTTGTTGTACAAGTAGTTACTTATGTCCGTATCGCTCATATCGCCGAAAGGATTCAAGTTTTCCAAAAAATGCTAAATAAACAATTACATTACTTACAATATATACAATCAAAATTCAATACGGAGTAGGTACGCACTCTAATTTTCGGTTCAACGCTAAAACAATAAGGTTGATTTTGATATTGTTGAATTTCTCCAGTAATGTCCGCCACTTTTCGTCTCTTAAAGAAATTTATCAGTTGAGTGTTGGGCAGGAAATCGGGATTGCCTTCTTCTAGGTGCAAAATGTTGGTCAAATAGAGTCCCAAAAAAGGCACGCAAGGCGGATTTATCGACCTGAGTTTCTCCTGGTATCTTTTTAAGTGGTCGTCTGTTTTCCAGTCTTCAAATATTTTCTTTTGGTTTTGGGGTAACGCCTGTAAAACGTACAACATCCAAATAATTCGATACAGAACAAAACAGATAATTCAACCGAAGACGTACGTTAAAAGTAAATTTCAGACGATGAACTGAAGCAGAACTGAGAGCCGAAACGAAAGCTAAAACTGCATTGAAATTGTTCAAATCTTGCAAGACCATCATTATTTCGATTATTCTGCTCAAAACGGCCACCCTTTCTTCAAAATTATCCGTTTCCACGATATTTTTTTCAAGCCAGCGCGTTACCTGTGTAAATAGAATATTATCGTTTAATTAAAAATAAAAAATAAAAGAAAGAATACCGTTGTGGTGTATTTCATCATACGAAGTAGATTTGGACTTGTTACTTCTTTTTCTTTTTTCGTCCACACAGAACCGACCAGTTCGGATGGTTTCACGGTTCGATAAATATCAAATTCAAGAAGAGTCAACTGTCTAGCAATTTCCACAGGATGAAGAGTCAATATTCCGTACTCCTCTTCGGACACCTGATGATGCCATTCTATAGGGGGTGGCAGTTCATCGAACGCAAACTTTATATGCCTCTGGTTGTCAGGCTCCGACTAACATAACATAAGTCAAATACAATTTCTGTACAATTAAAATTTATTTAACCCCACCTTTCTCTGAACAATTTTTAGAACACTATCGACCCACTTCTTCATACTCTTTCCGTTAACGGATTCGAGAAACTCGTGTAATTTCTCCAAAAGGCCAGGATCACGTTCGAAGTCATAAAAGTGATGATCGACCCAATGTCTCAAAACATTTAAGACTCTAGAAAAGGAAAAAAAAAACAGTAACAATTTATTATGGAAAAGCCGAGGCTTTCACGGCCGATATATATTATGATAATGGATCGATAGTCGAGCTTAAGAGATATCGTTTAAGGTAGGTTCTTTTGTTTTGAAATGTGTACGGATGGAACCGATCTCAATATAGTACCTACGTTCAATAACAAATTTTACAACATCGCCTCGCCACATTATCTTAGAATGCCGAAACTACAGGACTTACGAAACGTTCAAACACGATTATGGAATCCTATGATACCTTATTATCAATAAGCTAAACATTCGATTAAAAGGTTATTATAAAAAACTAACAATACACATATACATCTTTTACAGGATTCCATTTTTACATTATATTCCAACAATTACCTGAACTGTACCGGTTGGCAGTACTCCTTTCGATAACGCTTCCAATCTTCACGTTGAGAATAAACTGAAGAAGGATCTGGGATATTGAACCGTTCAATTAGTAAATCCAGGAGATCCGAAGGAGCACAAAAACTTCGAAACGTTGTCAGAAATGTGCGAACAAACTTCGGATCCGCGTAAATATGGTACGTTAAACGTTCAACCAATTTATATAAAGTGGCACCCTGAAATAAAAACACAAAAAATTAAAATTTACAGTTAAGAAAATAAAATTTTATTATTACTTTTATAAGAGGAACTCCGCCGTTCTCTCGCTGTTCCAATATTATATTGTCTTTGGAATCGGGTTCGGCGAATTTGTAGATTTCAGGAGAGGGCAACTTGAGCGGATGTTTCCGTTCAATGTCCGAAAGGATACCGTCCAATATTCGTTCCAGCATCGAACGTGTGTTCAGCATAACGAGATCGGCCATCCATGAGTTTTTGTCCTCGAGGTTTTTCGCGCACAATGTAACGGCCGGTTGTATTCTAGGAGATATTTCGAAAGAATTTTTTAATTCGTCGGTATCAGCATGATCGATTATTTCGACTTTTCGAATAAAAAATCTTTCTTTAATTCTACACTCGGGATGATTGAGATGAACCGAACTTTGCCGTCGCGAGTTTGGTTTGCACAATATCATCAAACCGTCGAATAGAAATACGCGTCGGTCCGTCAGTCTCTTACCCGAACTCACTTTCAACAGAACATCCTCTGAAATGAAAATAAAACATTAAGATCGACATAAATACAGTCGAACTTGGGAGGAATAGAGATATGGAGTTAATGAATAATAATACATGTAAATATGTTTTTTTTTAACTTATAGAATAAAAAAATTGCTATCGCAACCCAATCTCTAAAATCATAAATACCACAAAAAAGTACTCAGTGTGGAAATTTTTCTTCAACAACAGTTGAGTCACATGGCTCACGTCATAATAAGACTCACACGGCATTCAGAAAAAAACCCACAGTTCGAAAATTTCAAACATGAATGAACTTGGTTTCTTTTTTTTTCAAGTGGCATTTACCATACTGGTTTTTTTCACTCGAATCCATTTTTTTTTTCTCTTTCAGTCCATAAAGATGTTTCCTTTATTTGAATTTTTTTTAATTATAACTTAAAATACTTAGGTAATTTACCTAACTAATTGAATCGGTTTTTGTGGAAGTTATAGTTTTTTATAGTTTGGGTACATTTTTATCTACAATATAAAAAAACAGAAAGAATTATTTTAAGTTTTATAGTCATTTTTGCTCGCATCACTTAGTCGTTATCTAAGTTTTTCTTATTGAATGTTGTACGACTTTAAACGTGCATTTGTTAAATAAATTACATATTACTTTCTATCAAACACAGAGCATACATCTTATGTCCAGTGCTTAGTAGCGTCCAACAAGGAGTTGCCTATCCAATAATAATAATTATGTGTACCTATTAATCATTTATATCCGTTACGACGATATTCGTTATCAGATTACATCTTACCTCTGATAAATTCGTTACAACATTGGCCAATATCCTTCGTGTCCCAATTCTCAACGATCCGCTGTAGTTCGTGGATTTTGTCAAGAGCATTTTGTCGACGAACGCGGGCATTATAAGGTGGAATTGCACTCAGTCTCTGTAAATTTTGTGCACTAGTATACGACGATAATTCGGTATAAAGTGGTTTAAGCAGGCCTTCGACTTGCTCCAAAGTCTCCTTATCTTCTACAGACTCCGACAAACATTTGAGCAGCTTTATATGCTCTAAATAACAAAAGCAGTGCTTAACGGGACCGAGAAGTAATGCGGGAAGATAGTACTTGAGGGCGAGACGCATTCCCTGGCCTGCAGTCGCTAAAGTGCTGTTTATATCGGGACGTGATAATAAATTGTTCAACGTATCGCGACAAGATGGAGCAGTAACGTCATGTGCGTACTTGCTGTACACATCAAATTCGGCTGCTTCCGCCAATTCTGTCATTAATATAGAAAAAAAAAAAATAAAAATATACAATAATTATGCAACGGATCTACGGAAATTCAAAAATGCAGATAAATATTATTATACGTTCGAACCTTCAAAGCAGCTGCCAATGTAAGCCATTTGATCCTGTGCCATTTCCATCACGTCCTCCAAACTTCCGAGCAAAGTCACTGTTAATTCATAAATGTCTAGAATATTTGAAAAAATCGAATCCAATTCTTTTTGCGTCACGTTCAACTTTATTATTTCTTCTCTGAAAAGAAAATATTACAAAAACGTATTAAACAAGACGTAAACACTACTGATATGTACACTTTTATGAAGCTCAATTAATACTTTTGTATATATTTTCTACGCACTTATTTCACTTCTATATATAAGTAATATATGTATTATCAGCTTTACTACTGCCATATTATCAATAAATACATTAATTAATTAATTATATTATATTATTATAATTAATGTTTACTGTTTTTTTTTTTTTCTCCTCTCTTTATATTGTTTTTGTTAATTGAATCAAACTTCTTTTTATTTTCCTCTAATCATTTACATGCAGGTTTAATGTTAATTGAGCAACATATATAAATTGACATATTTAGATTTTAAGCGATGTCTTATATTATTACTTATTAGTTATCTTTTGTATTGGACCAAACGGTCCGTATCATAAATAAATAAATAAAAAAATAATTAATATTGAAAACACTCTTACCTAAAAACTCTTATAACCATGTGTAACTCTCTAAGGTACTGTCTTTCAGACGCCATCAATTCCCTAACTACCTCCTCATAAGTGAGGCTTGTTCGAGGGGCAGGAGGTAATACGGACGGCTCACTGAGTACTCCGATGTTTCCACCGCCTTCATCTTGATAAAACATGTCCATTAAAGCCTAACGAAGTAATTTTACAATTAAAAAAGGCACGTATCTGGTAAAATGAACGACAAAAGAAGTGAAATACTAACAGATACAAAAAAAAACCTAAATGGTATAATAAAAAAAGAATGCTTATTTGCTAACTTAATAAAAAATATAGTGTGGAAATAAATAATCAGTGAACGCTAATTATGATATATCTGCGAGTATATGAAAATATATAATGTTATTAATTTTAATTTAATGAGTACAAGGGCTTTCATTTTCTTTTTTGAAAAAACGATTGTAATAAACTAATCAATCCGTGCTTATGCAGCATTAAAAAAAACATGCAAAGTCAAAAAACAAAAAACCATATGAAGCTCTAATGCATGTTGATAAGGAAGTTGTACTAGATATAATTCACATTCTATCATCTAAAATTGTAATTTTTAGGATTACCGTGCAAAGTTTTAAATAACCATAGTGTACATTTTGTACTTTCATTCACACGTTCTTGTTTAATAATAACTATCAACTACATTTTGAACAAAAATTCTTGTATTCATTAATAAAATAAAAATCTGAATTAGATAGAAAAGGATAGTAATGTTTTTGTTTTTTATCGATAAACTCAATGAATCGTCTACCTACCATGACAGTGGGCTATTTAGGCCAGGCATGAAAAAGCAGAAGCATATTAAAAACATTAACGATTAATGTTACATTTATTACATGGAGCATGTGGCAAACAGTGTTCTGAGGTAAAATAATAAATAAAAAAATTCGTGTGCCTTCTTAACTGTACTGTACATAAATAATGGTCTTTTTTGATATTTGAATGCACAAACAGATGATATACACATACATATGCCTAAAATTTAATTTTAATTTTCAAAAACTTCTTATACAATAACAGGTATGTGCAAACCATTTTTGGATTGTACAAGGAAGGAATAAATAAAAAGTTAAGGTGTAATGTTCCTGTTAAATGCATTTTAATCATAAATAATCAGAATAAATGATTAATTCCTGGAAAATTCTAAATTCAGTTTTCTCGTGCATCTTGTAAAACAAATACTGCATAAAAAGGTGCTTAGTATTTATCTGGATAGGTTTGTGAAGACCAACTTAAGATATACCTATTTATGTACCTTACAGTGGTATTTAAACATGTACTAAAATATAAACAAAACACATATTATGAAAGCACATTTCTAAAATAATCTTACTTTATCAGCATTCATTGAAATTTGCACATCCTGAAAAGTGATTTCCACATGTTTTATATGTTTCACATAGTTTCCTGCCAGCTTCAGAATGTCTGCCGATATGTATTCCAGGACAGCAACTAAGAAAAGAGACACAGCAGAATCCACTTTGTATAACAACACCTCCTAAAATAATAAATCATAACACTTAACAGATACATTAAAAATATCACAATATTAATTAAAATATTCCAAAATATCCAACACTTACTTTTTGTAATAAATTATGAATCCTGTCAACGGGTAGTACTGACTTCTTTTTGCCTCTTTCCAAAGCTTCTTGTGCTTCTTTAAGAGCCCATTTGTCGATTGGTGTTGGGAAAGTATTTTGAACACGATATTCAACATCCTAAAACATAATAGTAATTCTTTGTAATGTGTCCAGTGTTTAGACATATATTTATGTATGTACTTACTTGAACAGTGTGGGGACTAGGTTTAGCACAGAGCATAGCCAGAAGTCTCAAACATAAACTTTCCACATAATCAAGAGCATCGTCTTTCGCACCCAAAGAAGGATGAACCTGTTCTAAAACCTAATAAAATTTCAATTACAGTGCCAAACTTTAGTTAGATTAATAAATGTTTTTACTTTTTTTAAAGCTGCTACCAGAACACCTTTCCACTTGACAGAATTCTCTTCTGATTTAAAATCATATGTGTGATCTCCGACATTCACAATATTCATATTTAAATGAAAAAAACACCTTCAGTAATAAACATATAAAATCGTGAACACACTAACTGCCATTGTATTAAATTAAAGAATATTTTGCGCAATGAAAATATATAGCAGTAATTACTCATTACCACATTCCTCCTTTGTTACGCACATATTCAAGTTTGTTATATAAATTAAAACTAGAAACCACACAATCCATTTCATTAATTAGAAACCATTCGTCAACATAAATACAGCCCGACACGCCATATTGAACTAAAACTAAAGGAAGCCATTACCACCATTATCTCTCTATCTGCCGTCCTTTTCTATGTTGACAAAATATCCCTAAACTATATCAAATTTTGTCTCTTTTCGATATTTAAATGAATTCGATTCTGCGTGTTAATCGTTCGCACGTTTAAATAACTTGAATCGATAAGAGGCGGTTTTTATTTATCATACGGCATTTTCTTTTTAATATTATAGATTATATTTTCATACGATCAGTCAAATCTATTCGATATTAACATTGTTGATAAATAAGCTTTCTGATTATAACTTTAAATTTTATTTGTCACTGATCTGCTGGTATTTTTTTTTTTTTATAAAATTGTTAATTTCTTTTTTACTTGTTCCATGGTTCAATACTTCAATATGACAATATGTTTAAGTCACTTGTCAAACTTACCACTAATAAAACATTTTTAAGTTTCTTATTACTTAAACCTTTTTAAACAAATTTTCAGTATAATACCATTAACCTATAATAATTATAACATTATAAATTTTTATTATGTCGATTATGCCCATAGATTAATTATGTCATGGATTACGCAGATTCATAGATTAAAGTCATAAATTAGACTTTGGCTACGTTCCACTAGCTTACGAGTGATGTGGTTGTTGTCCCAATCGTCATCTAGGCCCAAGAGGAACTGGTTTGAAGGCAATGCAAGCGATGAACGTAAAGATATGGCACTACCTAGGAATATATCATCATAACTTTTAAGATGTCCATAGTATTGAAATAAAAGAAAATTAATAAGAAGACGGAGATTGCTACATTACTACAGCTTTATAGAAATATAAAAATATTGGCATATAGAGATAAAATCATAGAGATGAAATCGACTGCAAGATTCACCTACAAACATGGGCCTCATGGGCCGCCGTGGGACGCGCCCTTTACCATAGACATTATCTAAGACTATTATTATTTGACAATAATAAAAATAATAATAATATAAACTCATAAATACAAAAAGTTAGAATAAGTTTAATAATTTTTAATTTTCTTTTAATAAATCGTAATGGATTTAACTAAAATGTCCCACTCCAACAAGTTATGTTTATGTAAATGGTACTTTAAAGGTACGTACCTAATGTAAGTATTAATATTATGTGTAACTATTATAGATTTTGTTTGCTTTAGCTGGATTTGCATTTTTACCCTTTTTATGGGCAATAAACTGTATATGGTTTTGCAGAGAAGCTTTTCATAAACCTCCTTTTGAAGAACAAAAAGAAATAAAAAAATGTAAGAGCAGTATCTTTACATAATACATACTGTACATAATATAATTTAATGATTTTTAACTTTGTAGTTGTTATACTTTCTGCAGTTGGAACTTTAATATGGATCATAATAATTGTTGGCTGGGTTCTCACTTTTCAACTAAATAGAGCAAAGTGGGGCGAATTTGCTGACGATATATCGTTTATAATACCACTAGGCAAGCCGTAAGCTCTGCTATATAATATAATAATGTTCATTAAATATTTTTCTAAATAAGTTAAATAATTCATAATAATAAGAGTTATTATTATTATGTAGGGTGTTAATATAATATTATTGTTTAGATATAAGAAGAATCATTAGTAAAAGTATCTAGATAAATTTTTTTATTTCTTAAATAAATAAATTAATTAATTAATATTTATATAGATTAATCAGCTAATAAAGAACGACATGGATTCGAAATAAAAAAGAAATGATGCATTTCATCAATGTAATTAATGATAATAGTAAAACTTGAAAAAATTATTATAGCTGGTTAGGTTAGTAGATTAGTAGGTATAATTATACTATCTATACTTTAAAGTAGTTCAAATGAATTAAGGTTCAACTTTGTGGTTATGTAAAATCGATACATACAAAATAATTGTATCATATAAAATATATATTAATTATGTTAAAAGTTAGTCAAATTTATTCAAAAATATCACAGAAAACTTCTGTTGTACAACTGTATCAGTATTTACGACAGTATGCGTCTGCACCTGTTTCCGCTGTTTCTAAACCTCAAGCAAAAGTGCATGATACGGACGTAGAAAGCAGTTCTTCGAGAAATTTAAAAGTCTGCAAAATATCATCAAAAAATCCGATGATCGCAGCAGCATTTGCAGCCTTAAGTTCTAAAACTATCGAAGAAATAAAAACTCCAAGAACAGACGAACGAATTAAAGATGCGCAGACCGTTGAAGAATTACTGAATTTGTCAGAAGGAAGTGGTTTGTCTAGAAGATTTGCTCTTAAAATAGTTTCAGTTTTAGCTGACTGGTGTACAGAAGATAAAATTCGGTTATCTGATTTTGATAGAGATCCCCGTTTTGTACGTTTGTGTAAAGTTTTGACAAAGAAACCAAAGACCAATTTATCACCACAAAATGAAGATTTAACTATGGTGGTAAATGTAACAGCGGACGACGAAGCTGCCAGACTTATTAACAGTTTAACAATACCACAAATGGTACGTGTGGTAGGACTGTTGGCATCTAAAAAAAGAAGATCAGTTTCCTTATTAAGATCTATCTCTTTTAATATTTCACGAAGCCAAGAGCATTTAGATATCAAGCAATGTGCTGATCTCTTATACGGAGCGGCTTCGTTAAATTATATAGATGACATTTTACTAGATAAAGTGTGTCGTGACATTTGCAACCAGTTGAAAGAAAATATTAGAGGAAGTGCTGTTATTGGTTCTATACTAACGAGCCTAGGTTTGATTAGGTATAAAGATCCAATTGTATTGGATGCTTTAACAGAATGGATTCTTCGAAACACAGAAAATATTAGAACCCAAGATGCTTTTGCACTCCTCCTAACATTAGCAATTACCAATCATCAGCATGAAAAATGTGAACAACTCAATGACACATTTGTATCTCATTTGTCGCAGAAAGACGCACCCAAATTGTCAACTTGGTTAGATTTTGTATGGTCCATGGTAGTTTTACAACAAGCAACAGATCAACATACAGAATCAGTTTTAACTGAAGAGTTTACCAAAAAAGTTGAAATGGATTTCCAAGTACCACATAAACTAAAAATTTTAAATATCAATGCTGCAGCAAATTTATTATATACTGATTACAGGGGGCCGAGATTAAACGATTCTTCAAATATACATAATGCAATTCCATTGCAGTCCAAGAACAAGAAAGTCCTCACAGAATCTGTTATAGAAACTTTAGGCAATCTTTTTCCACTTGACACTTATTTAAAAACTAATGTAAATACAGGAATGGGATTATTTATTGAAGGTGAATGCTTGATAGATCAAAAAGGGAAACCTCTACCCTTTAACAAGATTTCGGACGAATGTATAAAAGTAGCTGTAATGGTATATGATTTTCATGACATGTGCAGAGGGAAAATTGAGCCGACCGGAATGAATTATTTATTTGAAAAATTACTTCAAGCTAAGGGATACAAAGTAGTTGCAGTTCCATACACCGAATATAATCCACACGATAAATTGGTCCAGAGGATACAGTTTTTGAAAAATAAATTTAAGGCAATTACCTGATTTGAGAAATTTTTAAATACAAATATTCATTAATGAAATTGTAAGTCCAATATAGTATAACTACTAAATTAATTTGTTTTTATAAAGCCACCGAAATACATTTAAAAATAAATTTGTACATTTAATGTTGTTACCGTTGTAAGATAAAAAAAAAAATGCCATAAAACTGCAATTTTGTCGTTTAATTAATCAACTCAACAATCAAACCTGCAGTTTTTCTTTAAATTGTAGTTTAGTATGACTGAAATGCAACAACTATCATAATTTTCAAGTGCAGAATTATACTTGTTATTGTAATTACATAAGAAAGCAAGTAATGTTTTTGAATAAAATAAAATGCATGAACATTAGGAGAAAATGAACATAAAATTCTAATTCCTTTTAACCTTTAAGGCTGCTCATTCCAGCTCTCATTATTTCATCGACAAGTAAGAGATTACTGGCAATAACTGAACAGGAATTGATAATTTGTTTTTTTACAACATAATTGTCGAAAATTCCGGCATCTTTCGGGTTAATCGGTTCGCCTGATGTCAAATCTAATCCGATAGGTTCAGGATTTATTCGGGATTCTTCTTGTAGTTTGACTATCGTATCCTGACGACGATTAAGAATGAAATATACATACATTATTTAATACAATTAAACTGATTATGTGAAAATACCTGAGCATCGTATCCGGAATTAACTGCTAGCACTTTAGGAATAATAAGTAGAGCTTCGGCATATGCCGCAATTCCTAGACGTGCTTTACCCTTCACATCGTCTTTATAGGCCATTAATTCCCTATGTGCAGTTATTTCAAAAGCTCCGGCACCTAAAGTAAATGACATTATCACTAGCTGGGTTCAAAAAAGGTATTAATAATCTTACCTGGCACGAGCGCTTTATCTTCAACAGCGTTATTAATGGCACGCAGACCGTCGCGAACTGCGTCCTTGATTTGTGTTAAAGTATGTTTATTGGGACCTTTCATAAGTATTGTAACTGAATGAGGGTTTTTACATTGCTCCACAAATGTATATTTGTTTTCACCTAGGACATGCTCATAGACCAAGCCTGCAAATCCCAAATGCGATTCATGCAAATCGTCCAAATGATTCATCGCAACACCTCCACAGGCCAAAGCCAATCGTTCCATATTACGTCGCTTCGCTCGACGAAGGGCCAAAATGCCTACAAAGAAGGAAACAAAACAATGTTAAAATAGATCATGACTAAATAGAGTTGATAAAGTAGGGAGAGTATCTTATTTTCAGTTAAATAATTGTTATGTTTAATCACCTTCTTTTGCAAGCATATCAAGACTAAATGGGTCAATCCCTTTTTGATTGATAACAACAAAAGATTTATCAGTGCCATCACATAATTTTTTCTTGAGAGCAATTACTTTCTTTACACGTTGATCAATGAATTCTCTTTCTGCTGCCACCAACTTTTCCCTTTCTTCAGCCGTTTTATAGAAAAAACCAGAATTTACTTCGCTCTTCTCATACTCCATGCTTACATTACATGTTAATATGTATGCATTCTTCACCTGCTTTGGCATATCCGGGTGACGAGCACCGTGGTCCAAAACAAGACCTGAATAAATACTCACATAAGTAATAAATTCAATTACTGCTACATATTTATTTTCAACAAATAATTACCTTTAACAAGTTGAGTATCACTTGCAGTTTTATGTTGCATTTCCATCAATTCAATCATATGCAAATCAACAGGTTTATCTTCTTGACATATGGCTAATAAGGCATCCACACAAACATCTGTCAAGATATCTGCTAAATTTGGATGAACCTATAGAATAGCAAATTTATCAACAGCTACTTTGCAACAATTAAAACTGAATAAGAAAATACACATCATTTCAAATAAAAAGCATAGCACATTAAATATAGATAAAACATGTGTCCAGGATAAATTATTTTTTGCAGCCCACAGACCCTAAATATCTTAAGATGCATTGTACATATTCTGTTTTTAAATTATTTGTAAAATACAAGGATAAGTCTCTTTGATATTATTCCACTTTATACTACTTTAAATTTTGAATGAAACAAATTTCAATAAACTTACTTTTGTCCTGAGACTGGTTCTTGCAATATCAGTAAGATTTTCTTTGTTTATTGCAATAGAAATCTTGATGTTATCCAGAACTTGCAATACTTTCTGTCTTGCCTTATCAAAACCTTCTGTAATTATTCTTGGATGTACACCTTCAGAAACATAAATGTCGGCTTGTTTTAAAAGTTCCCCAATTAGTAGGACAGTTGAAGTTGTGCCATCTCCAGTAATATCATCCTGAGCAGTTGATGCTCTTGCAATGAGAGAAGCAGTAGGGTGCTGTATTTGCATTTCATGAAGCAAAACATTGCCATCCTTTGTTATTTTAATGTCGCCGGCTCCTGATACCAGCCTTATTACAAAATAAAATAAATTATGGATTAAAACGTCTACACATTTTTTTTTTTTAAAGGATGATTTAAAATAAAATTCGGGTGGTTTTGTTAGTTTAGTTTATAAAGTAAAAAATCGTAATTGTAAAAACATGTGCTTACATTTTGACAGTTCCCTTGGGTCCCAAGTTACTTTTCATTACATCTTGAATCCCTTTCGCTGCTGATATATTTACAGCAAGAGCTTGGGCTGCTCTAGCAACCTCGGCTTTAGGATTTAATAAGCTGATTGCTGCCATTTTTAATAAATTTCACGTAATTGTCGAAGAATATTAAATTAAATTCAATTCAAGCTCGCCGATATTTTATTTGACATTTGACACTATTTTGACATCAACAACCGTCGGTTATAATAATAATATATGATAGTGACAGAGGAACCTAATCCGTACAAAATATTCACCAATACTTTTAATAATATACTAATGAAAAAATTATACCAAATATGATAAAGAACATGGAAAACGCCAAACTCATCATGAGTGAGTTGAACTTGACGCTCACAACGCAACATTCCATGCATCATTTATTATTGCAATTTAAAAACCGCTATTCATTCCCAAAACCCAACATAACCTTATGTTAAAAAAGTTAATAAATTAAGACGAAAGTAAGTAAACAAGAACTAGTATCAATGTAATCAATGTAATATACTTATAGACAATAGGATGTATAGTTTTAGAACGTATATGACGTATATCAATTTTATTCGCTCATATAAAAAAGTCTGTAACCATGTAACAAATGGATATGAAAAAATAGTTAATTGACAGCTAACTAATCATAGACCTTTTGGAATGCACAGCGGTCTTTTGGTCTTACTTGTTTATCTTATGCAAAGTTTTATAATCTATGACCTGATTCATACTCCTTACTCATCTCTTAATGTTTCTTATCTATGCTCCTAATCTAATCTCATCTAATCTAACCTGAAAAAAAAAATACCTTTTAAAATGCTTTTAAATTTATTTTTAACAGAGAAAAGTTTGTGTAAATATTTAGTAATGTGAAGATTGTGATTTAAAAGTATTATAATATTTAATAAGCACAGATATGACTAAAATAAAATCGAAATGGAACAACGAAAAGGAAGAGAAGGGGCTGCTAAAAAAAGTGGTCCAAAAAGAATTTCTGTATGATTTATTATTAAACCCGCAGTACTTGAATTACACGTGTTTGTTTCTTTTGATTTTTGAGGTACTGTTAAATATTTTTATAATTGAAAATATACCATATACAGAAATAGATTGGATAGCATACATGCAAGAAGTGGAAGGGGTTTTAAATGGTACATTTGATTATAAACAACTTAAAGGTAAAACGTTTTATGATGCTACCTTTTTTCTACTTTTTGAATAATAAGCATAAAACAAAAAGAAATTAATATATATTTTTATTTTACACTAAATAAATACAAAAGTGTACTTAATGAATGTTCTGTTTATATACCAATTAATCTTTAAGGTGACACAGGCCCATTGGTATATCCTGCAGGATTTGTTTACGTTTACTCACTATTTTACTACTTGACATCATATGGAAAGAACATTTACGTGGCACAATACTTGTTTTTATTAATGTACATCTTGCAGTTGTGTCTGACGTTTAGAATTTACCTGAAAACAGAAAAAGTGCCTCCTTATGCACTGATAATAACTACATTGACTTCCTATCGAATCCATTCTATTTATGTATTAAGACTGTTCAATGATCCAATTGCTGTCCTTCTTTTTTACATTAGTTTGAACTGCTATATATCAAACAAATGGCTTTTAGGAAGTTTATTTTTTTCATTCGCTGTTTCTGTCAAAATGAATATTTTATTGTATGCTCCATGCCTGCTAATAGCGTTTTTAACAAATTTATCATTGTGGGAAACGGCATTGAACTTATTTGTATGTGGCTCCGTTCAAGTGATTTTGGGTGCCCCATTTTTGTATAAAAATTATATTAATTACATAAGAGGAAGTTTCGATATAGCAAGAGTATTTGAACATAAATGGACGGTCAATTACCGGTACGTCCTTGTCCTATCGTGTTCCCTTAAAAAATACTAATTAATGATTTTCATTACAGGTTTTTATCAAGAGAACTCTTTGAAAACCGTCGATTTCATATAGCTTTGTTGGTGACCCACGTCGTATTATTGTTGCTATTTTTTAATCGCATAAAACGTTACTTATCGAATTATGCAAAGCTGAACTATGTATTTCAGGAATTAAAAGCCCAATCTAAAATATCAATCAAAAAACCTATCCAAAAAATCGCTTCAAAAAGAAAAAAGGATGAACCATTAAGCAAAGAGCAAAAAAATTTTCTCGAAATGTACGAAAGAGGATTAAGGCATAGAAATAATATGGTTCCGGTAAATAATGAAATCGACAATGATCATTCGAGTACATTCGAAGTAAATTTTGGTAAAATGTGCCAGTTGTTCGTTTTGCCATTTTTCGTGACAAATTTAATCGGAATATCATGTGCTAGATCGCTACATTATCAATTTTATAGCTGGTACTTTCACAGTTTGCTGTACTTGGTTCACTGTACAGGATATAATAAGCCAATAATGTTTCTTATTTTAGCTATTATTGAATACTGTTGGAATACCTATCCAAGTACAATTATTTCTAGTTTGTTGTTACATATTAGTCATGTTGCCTTGTTAATCGGTGTTTATAGGTACATGAACAAATAGCATCTATTCATACAATTCAATTTTTCATATGCCGATTTTGAATTAATAAAATGCCATGTACGATATGTGTTTATATGGATTGTTAAAAATAAAATTTCTAAGATTTTCTTACTGATTCAAGTTTTTTTCTTATTAAGCAAGTTTTTCCTCCATACAATTGGCGAAATGAAATACTGTTACTTCAAACGGTTCGTCTTTCTTTAGACAGCATCATTAGTAGTGATTATTGCTGAATCGTGACTGTAGCATAGCAACAGAATTCCATGGACCACGTAAAACCTTTTATTTCGCATTTCAACACCTTCAATACTTGATGAATTTTTTTTATTAATAAATCAACTTGTCACAACAGGTAGGGTAGTGTAACAGTTTTATTACATTCTTCTATCACATGTACTCAATAAATTAATTAATGTACATACTTGCTAATTTTAAATTTCAACAATAATACTTAAAACGAAACTAGTTTAGTTATTGAATTTTAAACCTTTCTTGGCATATACATATTTATGTAAAATTTACCTCTTGCTTGAATCATGTAAATACTAAACATGCATATTCATTTTGCATACAAATGTATATGCAAATATATGTATTTCTAAAATTACATCAAAATTGAATATCAGTAGCAGGCATACAGTATACATAATACATATCGGTTGAAATTAACAGAACTACCTATTTATACTTTTTCCTATATGCATCTTATTTTAAAACGAACGTAAATAGTTAATATATAATACATATTGTATTTTAGTATGCTGAGAAACATGCAGGGTGTTTAGAAAACGAAAATTAAATGTTACAACGATCAAGACGACACTCAACGTCCTAGTGAGCTAAACCAGAAGATGAAAAAGTTAAACGAAGATAACAATTATTCTGCATCAAGATGAATAGTTCGGTGCTGTTGTTAAAATAAAACACATCCGAATTTTACTTCAAATAACCAGTTTTTTTATATCAATATAGTTTATAAGTATGTATGTATATTAAAGTGTAAAGTGCAATTTTTCCATAGTAAACGTGGGTAATGTTTGGAATGTTCTCCAGGCTGGGTTGGTTTAAAATATTAGATGTTTAATCTTTTGCTGAGGAAGACATCTTCAGTAGCGATGTCGAGGCCGTCCTTGATAAAGGTTCGACGACGGATGCACTCTGATCTGGTACGCCAACTCAGCTCGGAGAACATGAACCGTAAAGGCCTTCATTCCACTATTAAAGGTAGGAAAGTATGTACTACACTATAGTATTATAGGTATGTATTTATATGTGATAAATATAATCAAACTCAGTTTATTATTACTTTTTTAATTGATAAAGGAATGCACGTTTTTGCAACGGATTTCGTAGGATACGTTAAAACAAACACGTACGTTGATTATATTAATTTTGATTAAAAAGTGCGACGAGACAACAATTAAATTATAGAATTATGCGTTTAAAATGAAGTTAGATAAGTGGAAGGAGGTGCAGTATAAAGACGTGACACTTAAAAATAGAAGTGTATACCCTTGTTTACATTGAAAAGATCTAACGGACCTACAACATTTTAAAGCATTATAATTTATAATTATTAATTGGGTACCTATATGGCAATCGAAAGAAAATAGTTGAGTATGCACATTGTGTATTAATATTAAGTATTGTTATGTATTGTATATATTTTTGTTGTTATTATTATCAATCTATATATAATTAATTAATCGACCGAATGAAATGATACGCTATATGCTAAGTCACAATAAGTCAGTGAATAAGTATCATAAAAACGGAAAGCTAAGGCCTAATCTAAAATTGGACAAGACAAGAAACAGTCAAAGTGTCAGATGGTTTTCTTGACGCTTGTCTTGCCTTGCAAAATAACTAGTAGTTTAAGACCCTAATTTCCTTTCCATCACCACTGTTGTTTCTGTTCGAAGCTTTTTGCTGGCGAGTTTGTCATACCTAAAAATTAAGCTGACTTAAACGTTATCGTGTATATTACACTACAACATTAAATCGGTTGATAATTATAAAGGGTGTTCAATGTTCATTAACTTACCGTTCACACTCTTGAATCGATCGACGAAGATGGTATGTTAAAATAATTAAGTATAATAACATTTTCGGAAAAATTTCCGAGAAATTTAAATTAGATGTAGTGAGTGATTGGTAACCGTCAAGTATTTTAAACAAATTCAGCTTATATCAATTAAATTTAAACCGACTAATTTATTACAATATTGATTTATAACTTACCTGTTACGTTTATGGTAATTAATTATTTACCTGGAGTGTATACAGGAACGTCTCCTTGATTAAGCGCTGCATTTTCGTCTAAGGTAGAAGCATGTGGTGGCGGCATTGGCATGGCAAAAACTGGAGCTGTTTTTTTAGACGGCGATGGTTGACTTGTTACAGGAGACGACCTATTTGGTGAGTCTCCCCTAGCTCCTTCTTCATCTGATATATCTTCCTAAAAAAGAAAATTACCCACCAATTATCTCTAATACCTATATTCGTAAATTTGTGTGTCATATACATATTTAATTAGTGTTGATACACAAAAATGTGGTAATAATGTCGTGCGAAATCAAATTATTGTAAAACAACGGTATAAAATGAAAAGATTTATTTAAAAATCTATCTCCATTCAGCTTCGATAAGAACGACACAAAGCAAGAAACGAACAAAAGAACTTTTTTTTTCGTATCTTTCTACAATTGGACTTACCCTATTTCTAGGGGGTTGAGACGTGATCGGCATACCGCCCATGGCGCTCTGTTGATTCTCTCGCTGAAAACATTAGCTACATCAGAAAGAAATAAAAAGAAAACAAAACAATGTATATAATGTTTGCAGATAAAAAAAATTGAAAAGGCACTAAAAAGAAAAAGAATTCAAAAATTAAAAAAATGATTTCGGTGAATTTAAATAAAAACAAAATAATAATAAATAAAACTACCTGCGTATGTATATTATACAGAGTAGTGATTGTTATAAAATAAAAACACAGCTATGTGCACAGAATTTAACTTTTCAGATTAAGCAAAAGTGCACTGGCTTAGTTTTTACTCAGCCCTTTATAATCTCAATTTCTACGTCAAATACTTACATCATTTTATAGTTATTTCACCCCTTTCGCGATATGTACTAAATATTAATCTATATATATATATATATAGATATATACACATACGTAAATTTACTTATTTATTTACCTTACCTTCTCTACACAACACCGTTTTGGAATTGGAAGTTTTAGATTATTATTTACAAATCAGAAACTGACTGAACTACTACATTTTCAATAAGGAAGGGTTATAAAATACAAAATTGAAGCGAGATACTTTTGCATTGTAATATAAAAGGAAATTATTAAACTTACGTTTAGTGTATGGTAATCTCCAGTATCTTGCGGAGGTCTCGGTTTGCATTTTCCACAGCAAAAGTTGCAACAACAACACAGGCAACAGCAACAGTAACAACATGTTACTAAGCCACAGACCACGAATAAAACCTGAAATAACAACAAAAAAAAAAAAGATATATATGGTATATTAAAAATTTAATATGCTTATTAAACGAAAGTAACAGTTCATTCAATATTCAACGGTAATTGATAATAGAAATTGCTTTACTGTATCAGTCAAATTTATTGAGTTGTAAATTGTTAATAAATGAATTGTAAGCCGCCTCACTTGTCCCAGGAAATCGTCTGATTTCAATGTCAAATTCAAATCGTTACCTATGTCCTGGTACTTTTTAAATTGGGCTTGTTGTATCAGGTCACATAAAACACCAATTTTACAAGTTTAAATATGCAATTTTATCTATAGGATACATATGGTATGTCATGAACAACAACAACAACAACATTTACAACCGAATATACTGCTTTAAATTTTCTATAGTTTTATTTATCGATTTCTGAGCTTCACTGATTGTTTTTGCCGCGTCCTGTTTGACATTATTGAAAGCGATATCCACCTCTTTCTTCATGGCATTGACAACTTCCGCTTCCATTTTATTTAACGTTTTGTTACGTATGTGGCGTTCCATTGCTTGTTGGGCTTCCTTTATTGTCTTAGCGGTGCTTCTTTTCACATTCTCGAAGGCCCTTTCGATCTCGCGATGCTTCTCTATCGTTTTCTTTAATGTCGTATCCTGCATCTTCTTTCTAGCTTCTTCCAGAAATTGTTCCATCGATTTTCTATAAAGTATACGCTCTTCTGGATTCGATAACATTTTTTCTTTCTCGCGAGTTCTGCTTTTAAGACGATTTATGGTATGTCGAGCATCTACAACGTTTTTCGTGGTTTCTCGTTTCATACATTCAAATGCTTCGTTAATATCTCGCCGTGCCTTTTCCAGCGTCATATGCTGGCAATTTCTTTCATTATTATGAAAAGCAAATTCCATTATTCTTCTCGGAGACGTCTTCTCTGACTGCACCAGATTATTTCTTTTCGCAACGCCCCTGTTGTTGGTTGTGGCAGACTTTTTTTGTGGTGTTTTAGTTAACACTATCTCATATACCTTAGGCGTTGTTACTTTAATGTCTTTAATTGTCGATTCTTTTTCACTGTGCTGATTTTTTGTAGCGATTTTATTTTTCTGTTTTAAAGAATCGTTATCTTTTTCTGTCACCTCGCGTTTCGATATTTTGGACAGGGTTACTTCTCTTTTTCCCTCTATTAAACTGTTTTGATTTGACGAGGAGAACTTGTCTATTTTATTCGACGGCCTTTCAGTGAAATCGAATTTATCGATTAGATCTGAAGCACCACCGATAGAACTGTTTGTAGAGTAAAAAGACGTCTTCGCTTCCTTTATATCGTCCAAAGATTGACGAAAAAGTCCTTTGGACATACTAATCAAATTTCCCGTCCGTTCTTTAAATTTGCTAATCATTGTATCGATTTCGTTATTGAAATCGGAATCTATTCGACTATTTACTTTTTTAGGAATCACTGACGAATTAGGAGAATAAGGTGGAATGGAATGTGAAGACGGATTTACAACGTCTATCAAATTTTCATCTCGCACATCATCAGATCCAATTTTACGTTTTGACTTTGTTGTCATCTTAAACATATCGTCCCTGTTGTTCCCGTCGAATAATTCTTTAGAGGAAGACATCACACTCTCGGTCGTTTTTCGAAATTTTGACAAAAGTAAATCGATTTCTTGCGAGAAGTTATCCATTTTTTTTTTAATTGTTATGTATTCATGAAAAGAGAACTGAAAATTTAAATGACAAGTACTAATGGTTTGACATTAAATGTAGACACAACAAGTTGAATGAACGTTAAATTTGACCAATTCGATGTGTACAAGGCGATTAGATAAATATTTCCATGGTTTTAATACTCATTTTTGGAAGCAACAGTTACTTATAATAATAAAAAAATCATATAAAAACATACTAATAGAAACTAATAAAATCAATAATTTACAAATTAATATGCCAATATTAGATAAAAATATATCTGTATGTGAACATTATTACTTACTTCACATGTAGTGCCGAAAATTTGAGCACTTCGAATGTAGGACGTTAATAAAACAAAATTAATTCTGTCTGGCATTTGATATACTGGTATTTTATATGGGCATATATCTTCAAATGTAAAATATTTTAATAAAAAAACATTATATAACTGCAACACTCATAAATTACTTATCAGTTGAACCTTAACCTGTGTGTGTTCAAGTTTAATTTTTATTCATAAAGTTAAAAAGAAGATATTCACTTTAAATTTAATTTATGAAAAATGAAATATCAATGTATACTTTGAATTAAAATGTTCAAAAGTACGACTTGATTTTTCTTTTCCAAAATATTACATCTCCTTTTCCAAACATTTATCAAAGCATTTTCACTATCAATTTAGTTATAATTAAAAATAGATCATGGTACTAAACCAACAAGTTCATATACCTATTCCAAGACACTAACTGTGTGCTGGTTAACATGAAGAAGTGAATTAGTTAAATTTTCAATGTACTACCTATGTGTAAACTTATAACTTTATAATTGAAATTAACAAAAAACAAATATTCTCACTTGAACTAAAGCTAACACAAAGAAAAGCTTACCTTACACCATGTTGATGTAACAACAAAGTAGGCATTCACATTTTCTTCACCAAATTGTTCTGCAATGTATAAACCTAAACTACCATAATTGTCATATATATTTCGTTTGGTAGGATCATTAAGAATTGAGTGTGCACGGTTAACTTCTTTAAATTTTTCAGCAGCATCTGGATTATTTGGATTTTTATCAGGATGAAACTTCAATGCAAGCCTTCTGTAAGTTTTCTTAATGTCCTCTTGGGTTGCAGTTTTTGGTAACTGAAGAACCTGATACAAGGAGTCACCTTGTGTTCTATAAAATAAAATGACAATTTCTGTTTAAATCTTTAAATAATTTTTCGATTATTAAAAATAAGGGCAGGTTTAATGTCAATATTTAAAACAAAATTTATGACTCACGATAATTTTCGCTTAGGATGATCCATACTGGCTAATAAAATAATGCAGGTTTTCAGAGAAAAATGTGTGTTCACTTTTTATTAACTAAATATTTCACCAACAGCGACTATCATATCCATTTTCGTTCTCGGATAAGTTAATTTAAAATAAATATTATGTTAATTTCAGCCACTGTAAACTTCTGTATTGATATTATTATATCGAATAAAATTGTTACAACGGCCTTACATTATTACCACCACATAAACACACCACACATATGCGATATACGTAATTAGAAATGGTATCTATGGATAAGGTAAGGGAAGCGGTTTATGAATTCCATGTCACAATCTATGATCAATAGACATACTATAGGCATTGAACTGTCTATAGGTTAGCCAATAAAATCAGTATATATCTATGGTCGGTAGGCTGACATTTTTTCTCACCGAAGTTCAGCGCCACCTATTCCAATAATCAGAAAACATACAAAAGACATAGGCGTAACATGCGACTTACCTTACGTCCAAATAAACCAATTTATTTTTAATGGCAAGTTGTTTATTGGAATATATGCGCGATTTCAGTTTCAAAATAAACGTAATTCGTTTTAATTTAATAATTTATTGTTGTTGATCAGTGTAAATTGAACTCAGCTTTAACATTTTATACTTTTGCTATTAACTCGAATAAGTATTATTGAAAAGTAATAAAATGTAAATATTTATTTCTCTATCATCGAGTTGTCTCGCAACAGAAATTTCTTACAAACACGTAATAAATAAGTCGATCAATACTACATAAAAAATTATAATACTTGGAAGATAAAATAGCTTCAACTATTTCTGTTATAACTATTTTTTCTGATAAGACGAGTTTTATTAGTAAATAATAATTAAAACAATATTGTCACTTAACTTTTGTTGTCTGCTGTTAATCTTGCTATTAATTGTCAACTAAATAAATGAAAACGTCTCGTAATTTTTCAGTTTTTAAAGTATTAAACAAAATTGATTAAGAAAGTTGCACTTGCAACTCTGATATATCTGTTGCCATTTCGTCCGGGAGGTCAACGGTGTTTTCAGTCTCTTCATATTTTTGTTCAAACTTCGTTTCATGCAAATCTTCCAGATCCTGGCCAGTTTCGTCATCGTTGCCTGTATTGTCAGGATTCGCGTTGCTGTCAACGCTATTGTCGGCGTTCATGCCATCTGTTCAACAGATTTAAGCATGAATATTTAAATCAAATGCACTAAAACTTTACATGAAATTAAGATAAAAAATTATAAGTACCGGCATTAGTATTATCCGATTGTTGGTGATCTTGCTGCTGAATCGTCGAAATTATGGGTTTAGTACGTCCGTATTTTTCGTGGATAGCACGATGTCGTTTCAAAGCAAACCGATCGGAGAAACCAACGCTGCAAATGTCGCATTTGAACGGTTTTTCACCCGAGTGTACTTTAGCATGGTTTTTCAGGTGCGTCGCTTGATTAAAGCAAGAACCGCAAATATCACAACGATACGGTTTCTCACCGGTATGAATGCGTCGATGATTCCATAACGTTGAGTGGCGCGCAAACGATTTGTCACAAACCTAATTTAAAAAAAAAACCAATCAAATATCAAAATATGTATATGGTATAATAGATTTATAAGGATGTATTTACCTCACAAACATACGGTCGTTCGCCGGAGTGTATCCTTTCGTGATTCTTCAAATGTGGTGATTGAGAAAATTGCATTCCACAAACGTTGCATCTATAGGGTTTCTCCCCCGTGTGAATGCGAGAGTGATTTTTTAAATATGCCGCTTTAGCAAACGCCAGACCACAAATATTACATTTGAAATTCTTTTCTCCCGTATGAAGACGTTTGTGTGACCAAAGCGACGAATAACGACTAAATGAACCTATAAAGAATTAATTCGACTTATGGTTAAATAAAATCACTTATTAGTATTTACATAATTAACTATAATCAATAATTTGACCTGTGCAAAACTTGAGTCAAAATTCACGTGTTTGCTACCAGTCATTAATTTTGTCTTCTTTATCCATACAATTTTATTCATGCACGTTGTTTCTTACCGTTGCAAATGTTGCAATGGAAGGGTTTATCGACATTATTTTGTTGATTCTTCGAACCTCCTATGAAGATAATCCCACTGCCATTACATTTTGTACATTTAGTTACCGATGCGACTCCTCTTCTTTTTACAGGATGGGCATTTTTTACAGCCAACGGAATCGTATTTTGCGTTCCTATTAAAAAATAAATAAATAAATTTAGCACAAGAGATGATGATGTGTGTCGAAAAACTAACTACATCGTACTAACGTGTTTAGGAAAAGAAAAAGAAGAAAAACAAACCAATGCAGTCAATAAATTATGTTGCTTATGTACAATAAACGTTAGTGCTACAGAAAAATAAAATACTTGCTGAGCATATCAATGGTATCATTCAAGATGAGTTATATTGTTTATAAAGTAGGCTTCACAGTTAGGTATATACTGCGCGAAAAAGTTGATCTTGGCATAGGCATAGCATAGCAGCAATAGCAGAAAATACAATTTATTTTGAGATTTCCTATGCCAAGGTTCTTGCGTTCGCATGCTACATATGCAATGTTTAAGAGATATAAACGTAGCAAATGCATTATGCATCCGGAAAGTCGAGGTATAATAACTTTTATAAGTTAGAGAAGAAGCTACCTAAGTTAGTGTTGCAAACATGCCATCTGTCGGATAAATACAAATAACTTCCTATTACTATTATTAAATAACTTCCTATCCTATTGTACCAGAAAATAGTAAAAATGGTGGAAATATAAGCAACCAAGGAACTACAATACATAAACACACACCTCTATCAGCTTTGGACATACTATTTGTGGTCTGCGTTCCTGTAGATTCTTCAAATTTAACCGTTGACGAGTCTGGTGCCGTAGTGACTACGAAAATTTGAGGTTGGATGGCTTCTGCTGATAGACACGTTTCACATTTTACTTTCATCACGGCCCGTTTCTTGTTCGTGTCCTGGGGTAGAGGAGCACCGCACGATTCGCAATTTTTTATCTTTAAAGTGTTCTGAGGTTGCTGTTGTTGGGTCTGTGATTGCGTTTGTACCTGCTGCTGGGGCTGGTGCACTTGAATCTTGTGAGACTTTAAGTCGCTCTGAGTGGCAAACGTTAAACCGCATTCTTCGCAACTGTATCGAATCCGATCGGCAGATACTATTTGGATTTGGGCTGGTTGTGACTGAGGCTGCCCTTGGACCTAACAAATTACTAACTCTTTCACCATTTTCTTTTTAGCATAGGAAAGTTAAAAAAATCGTTACAGAGAAACATTTTACTCTTCCACTCCTCTCATACAAGGGTGATTAAAGAAACAAAACATAATTGAGTTACTGTATTCTATCGATGCCGATGCCACAATAATTATTTCGGCACACTGTGCTTTTCTCAGGTGCTGAAGTAATCTAATTTAGCTGAAGAAGGCACAGTGTGCCAAAATAATTAATGTACTAACTATGATGCAATAATTCTTTATAAAATCATCCCTCAATAGGTATAATCTTCTTACTCCTGAAGATGCCCTTATAAGGCGAAATGCACATCGAGTAGTTAATAAAGTTTTAGTGAAATTTCTCAGTTTTTCATTTTTAATATATAAATACGATTGAGTGACAACAAATATAAGAAAAAGTGGCCAAATTTAAAAGCTTTTTAAATGTGAATAGGAAATTATTCAAATTGAAATTTTTTTGTTTGTAGTTAAGGAGTCGAAGTAGAGGAAGAAGTGATCTTTTGGAAAGTACGATATGTACAACAAATACCCTTACCACTTGAACGGTAATTTGTTGTTGTGTTTGTTGGTCAGCTTGCTGTTGACCTCCCTGCTGATGAACTCGCTTATGATGATTCAATAAACTGAGATGGGCAAACATGAGACCGCATACTTCACATTTGAATGTTATGTTAGAGATTGTGTTTTGAGCTAGCGACATCTGGTTTACCAGGGCATAATTATACGAGAACGGTTGTGCTATGTAACATTTGTCGTCGGTCAACTGCGACATATTAACGGTGGAATGTTGTGTTTGCGCCGTAGCTACAGCACCTGAAACGTTAATATAAATGTTAAAATAGACACCTAATGCAGGACACTCGGTCATGAGTGTATACCTGTGGCAGGAGCTATCTTATGAATCATGTTAACGTTAGCATAACAGAAAGACGGAAACGTTTCCTTCTGCTGTGCTTCTTGTCCTTGAGCTTTATCTTTCTCTTGTTGTCCTTGCTGCGGTTGAGTCTGATATTGAATTTGAGACTGTTGCGTTGTAATTGCATTGGGATCGAACATTTTCTTAATTGATACTTGTCGAAATAACTACAAAAAATATGCAAACAATGTAAAAATATAATAATATCATCTTCTACAAAATAATAGACAAAATCATTTAAATATTATTATTTGGTTTAACAATGTATGCAATGTTATTACACCGTAGTATAGTTGGTTGCATAGGAGCGATTATATTTGGTCTTGAAACAATTGGGATTATTTTAAACAACACTTAATTTTTGCTACCTCCTTTTCTTTACGTAATTAATAAAAAAATGAACAAGAGAAAATAAAGACAATTTATTGATGAAAAAAAAAAAAAACCAATTGGATACAGTTATTTATAATTCAGAATATGGACGTTTTTCGATCCAAGCTTTAATTTGAGGAAGAGTCAATACATTGTTAACAACAGACTGTAAGTTGGGATACTTTTCTAATAAATTTCCACCTATTATGAAATTAAGGTAATCCAACCATGCAGCCAAAATTACATCTGCCCATGTCAATTTGCCACATGCTAAATGCCCATTATTTTGTTTTGCGATCGTATCCAGGCGCTCCAGATAGTAAGGAATAGTTTCGTTAAATAGAGGTCCTTTTCGCGTTTCCTTCACAGACGGATCCGATTCGTAATGATAAAGAGCAATTTTTTGACGCAAATCGTTTAAGGTATCAACAACAGAATCAATTTCCAAATCTTCCCAATCGTTTGCTCCTGTCAGTTTTACTTGTTTGGCCAAATAACGACAAATGGCGATACTTTGATGAACCAATTTGCCGTTCACTTCAAGGACAGGTACCTGTCCGAACGGCATCTTGAGTTTTATTTGGGGCCAGTTCTCACGATCAAAACGATCATCTTCAAATTCAATTTTTCCATAACTCAAAAGGAAACGAATCGGTTCGCCGAGGGCTTTAACAGGAAAATATGTCAATTTGTATTGAGGAGCCATTTTCTCTTCTCGTCTAATTTGTCAACAATAGTGTACAAAAAACTCTTTCAAATTACTAAATATAACGCACTTAATCACCACTAAAAATAATAATAGATGTTTCAATTAATATTTATTTATATATATTAAATACACCAGCACCAAAAACGCAACAGCAAGCTAAGAAATGCAATGAGAAAGTGTTGAGTGTGAGGTTTGCCGGCCGGCTATTATATATATTGTACACACAAACATATAGACATTACACGTACGCACACACACACATAAACACGCAGACACGCACATAAACATATAAATATACAAGTAAAACATCGAGGACGGACGTTTAATAAAAAAACATTATTGCAAGCTGCAACCATTGTTAAATAAATTTCAAATAAATATATACCTATATATCACCTACATACGACCAAAAAACGTGTTCATAAATAATTTTTTTTCAAACATTCTGAATACGTTTCAAGTAAATAAAAATAAATGTTTATTGTGGAAATATGCGTATCTTGTTAAAAAATCAAACTTATCCATATCTGTATCACTATTTAATTTATCAACAATTAGGTAAGTACAGGTAAAAAAAGGAAATAAATAAGCAAAAGTAACAGGAATTTTTTAAAAATAAAACAGAAATTAATTAAGATTCGGTCTGCGGACGTTTCTCGATCCAATTTTTAATTTGAGGAATGCTTAAAACGTTGTCCACGACGTTTTGCAAGTTGGGATAGTTTTCGATCAAATTTCCCTTTGTCATGAAATTAAAGTAATCGAGCATACCGGCAAAGACCATATCGGCCCAAGTAAGTTTAGCACATGCCATATGTCCATTATTATTTTTAGCGATAGTTTCAAATCGTTCCATGTAGTAAGGGATCGTTTCTTTAAAGAGAATTTCTTTTCGGGATTCTTTCACGCTCGGATCGCTTTCATAATGATACAAAGCAATTTTTTGACGAAAATCGTTTATAGTATCGACAATCGAATCGATCTCTAGATCTTCCCAATCGTTTTCACCGGTAAGTTTTACTTTCTTTGCCAAATAACGAGCAATGGCGGTACTTTGATGAGCCAACTTACCATCAATTTCGAGAACGGGCACTTGGCCGAACGGCATGTTTGGTTTTAATTGAGGCCAATTTTCTCGTTCAAAACGATCGTCTTCGAATTCCAAGTTTCCGTAGTTTAACAGAAACCGAATCGGTTCGCCGATGGCTTTGCTTGGAAAATAGGTAAGTTTGTAATGCGGGGCCATTTTTTCTACTTCACACTTATCAAACAAGTCGATGGTTTTATGAATTCTCTTTAAATTACACTCTCCAAAGTTTTCGCACAACTCGGTCATTCGTTTTTTTTTTTTTTTGTTTTCTTCAATAAAATGGCAGATAAAAACGGAAATGTTTTTTTACTGTTTTTATTAATTAACGTTACATACTTGGATCGTTTTGACATAGAAAAAAGCACAAAATACACCCATTCGTAACTACCTAATATGTAGGTAGACTGACTCTATTTTTGTTATTAACAGAAATTTATGCAATATATATCATTTAAATATTATTAATTGTTGTTAAACTTTAAAATGATTTCGCAAAATAATTAGGTACCTAGGTACCTACCTATACTAAGTAAAGTATAGGCATAATAATAGTGGGCAATATCTCATTTAAAAATATTTAGGTACCTTTTCGCATTATGGATTTTCAAAAAAGATTCAAATCAAATCTAATATAATATAGTCTAAGATACGTATATAAAACGACCTTCACCGATCGAGTAACCAGACGAAATGTTTTTTTTTTTAACGAATGTAAAGGTGATGGGTTGTCTAATAAAATCCAGTCAAGGATACTTTTAATTAATTATATAAAAGGTTATTTTCTTTTCCATATCTTCACCGATCGAGTAACCAAAAAAATTTTACACCAATTGAAAGATCGAAGTCTATAGAATATGTAAACGTAGGGTTGCCAACCTTTTTCTTGTCAATGCTATTTATAGGGTTGCTTAATTTAAACAGGTGATTAAAAAATGGTACCTTCCCGATCGAGTAACCAAATAAATTATATATCAAAATAAAGATAATTTTTTTACGAATACGATGGTATACGGTTGCCTATGAAAAACTTGTCAGAATTTAGGGTTGTTAAGCGTCGAAGTTTGAAAATTTTAGACAGTTGGAAGTGAGCGAGAAAGAGAGCCTCTATTCCATCCAGCGCGATAGACGAAGATGCAGCATAGCAGCTGTTAGCCGCTTGAAATAGTGCAGGAGCGGGAAAAGGATAGCATATACGCAATATACGACCTTCACTCGTTTTATATACGGCTCCTGTACTATAAGGGTATAAAAAAAGATAATAATTTATGTATGTGCTTATGCAATGCACATATTAACGTTATTATTGTGCATATAAACGCACAAAGCGTAGAATGATGTAAACAAATAAAGCTGTTGATATCAGGTTACATAAATATGTATACAGATATTACCTACAAAAATTCAATAAAGTAGAACATGGATTCCAAAGAATAGCATTATCAGCTATGATTATCAGTTTGTGTAAATTGATGTAAATTTTGTTGCCATGCAAACATTTATAATAAACGATGTTGAATGACATACTAAAAAAACCTATCTATTCTATCTGCACAACTTATGTGCAACGTGTGTTTTCTAATTCGAAATTAAAATTTATTTCGATTCCATAATATTACCGGTTGGTCCATTTTTTCGTGTTTATATTATTATATTTATAATAAATTACTAATTATATGTAGATACCCCAAAAATTGTTTTATGTAAAACTATTTTACTTTATTGCAATTTCATAATCTCAATTCATATAACATTATTCACATAATACATAAACGTCATCCTTATCCCACTTTCTGCCTATTTGTATAGTTCAACAATAAACAAAATTACTTTAATTTGAAGTATTTCTTTTAATCAAAATAAATAATCACTACTTTTTTTAACCAATTTCGTCATTGATGAAGTCATACTCTACACATACATATAATAAAGAAAACAAACCGTATTTACATTTCTAATAACTTTAATATTGTAGTTTATTTAGAAATTTAAATTTATACCACGATTAAATAAGAAACTAATATTAAAACTGCAATACTTATAAATACATATAATGCAGATACCGTACCTACGTAGTAATAACTAATTGTAAGGTGAATAAATAAAAAAAAATAAACGTTGTAGTAAAGCAGGGTGCGGTTTTTCCAATTTATGTTACATATTCTGAATATTACATGTTAACAGCCGGTTACAATCCAACAAAAATAAGATGGTTGTTTGGAATAGAGCGAACATGAACCTAACAACCTAACATGAAACTAAGGTTCTTCTCGATATTTTAGGTTGTCGGCAAATTTTCTTTCGCCTTTTCTTAAAATACATCTCTTTTTACAACAAAGACGCTGATAAAATTGAAATGAAATAAGGATATGATACAACAAAGAAAACCATTTACCTTTGCTCTCACTCGAAGACGTAATCCGAACGCCGATATTAAGATTCAGAACTTGCAAATTTTCACAACCAAGTATCACAAAAGGCACATTAAACTATAGGAAATTTCCAAAATCTCGAAACAGTCTCGAAATTATTTACCGAAAACATGTAAAAATACACAAAATTTGCAAAAACGCTTACATCTATCTCACTTTAGAAAATGGCGGACGATCGTTGCCATCTTTGTCCTTCTTGCTCTTTGGAATTCACATGCGCAGAAATACCATTAGTGATTACAATTTTCCTCTTACGTCGAATATAACTTCACCGATTATTTTAATAAAAAAATTCACTCATTCGTTAGTATTTTATTTTAATGAAAAATGAAAAGTTAAAAACCTACATTTATATTATTCAAATTGAGAAAATACATTTAATGATCGAAAAACAATCGAAATGCATTATATGAAGTTTGCTTACGATTAAATTGATTTTCATTTTTAGAATGTAGTAATCTAATTCTGGTCTAGGGTTTTTTTATTTGACCCTGACAGTTGAGGTTTGTGTGTGTGTGGTTGCGATGTCGGATTTAGGAAGTGGAGATGAAGGGTCGAGTTCGCAAAGTGAGTATTAAACGATGCAAAACCGAAAAAGATATTCGTTTAAAGTTTTAACAATGTCTTAACACCTGCAATAACATAAAATTGCTTCACGGTTTGTAATCTATGGCATAACAGATGACAGACAAGACAAAATGGCGAGTTAAAAGTTCCTACTGAACTTTGTTTTATTAAATTATTATTATAACGACCGCTGTTTAGTATAATGTTCGGTTTAAAATCGAAACTTGTTACGTTAGCATCATAGGTTTATGAAAATTGGTGGACCCGATATTAGTAATTAATTAATAGAGCATTTTTCTGTGTCACAATGACAGCTCGAACATGTATTGCGGTAGGCTTTCGACGACCTTGGCCAACAGCCTTTAGGTTGCGTTTCGTTTAAAAATGCTTTAAAATGTTAGCGAAAACGGTCTTTATAGTTAAAGCTGAAATGTTTTTGTGATTTATAAGCCAAAATTGAGCTACAACGGTGTAATTGTTGGTAAAAAGTTAACGAGACTTGTATAGTCTTTGTGTAGTTTTTAGTTAGGCAGCAAGGAAAAAGAAATGGTGTAATTAAGCCTGTTTAACCATTTTAGAATACCGTCAGGGAATGGACCAGGGAAGTACTGAATATGACCCAGGTAATCATCTTTGATCTTTATTTGATAATCATTTTCCAAAAAAATCAATCAAATCCTTTCCGTGAATTCAACTCACGATTAGTTAAACGCCAAAATTGAGTAATGATATCACTAGAAGTTGTGAATGAGAATTTTTTGCAGTGAGTCATGTCATTTCTTAGAAGTCACAGTAGAAGAATCAAATAGTAGTGAATTGCAATGATTCATATCAATCATTACATACACGTTCGCGTTCCAACCGGCAAATTATCTGGTAGAAAAAGTGTCTTTAACTGTATAAAGACGTTTAAATTTGTATTTTTTGAATATGATGGAAAGTTATCTGCAACATAGTATCTACTAATGCACTGCTATTTAAAATCCAACTGTATCCACCAACAAAAACTAGTTAGTTATGGATCAAAAATTTGAATGGTCATTTAAACGAATTCAGTACTGGCGGGATCCAGGTGTGACATGTGAATTCGCCTATTTTATTAATGTGCTTTGTCTGTCGTGTGTTTTGGTGTTTATTTAAAGTTTTCTCTTAATTTGTAGGTCAGCAAGGACCTGCAGAGCAGGAACTGGCCACAAAAATGTTGCAAATACAGAGTAAGAGGTTTTATCTGGATGTTAAACAGAACAGACGGGGAAGATTCATTAAAGTAGCAGAAGTAAGTTTTTCTATACTGTGCTATGCTATGAACTTTTACTTTTATTGAAATTTACATCATCTGTAATTCCAATTAATTTATACCTATTTGTATAATATTTTTTTCTATTTGAGAATTATTTGGTTAACATTGCATTCTGTTTAATTATTTAATTTATGTTTATTTTAAAGATTGGTGCAGATGGACGACGGTCGCAGATATTTTTAGCACTTTCAACTGCTGCTGAGTTTAGGGATCATTTGTCATCTTTCAGTGATTATTATTGTTCTTTAGGTAAGTAAAAATTAATTATTAATGTACGATCTGTAGAGCACAAGTATAAGCTTCAAGTCCACGATTATAATTGTTGTATGTATTTGTTATGCCTAAAGAACAGTTTTTTTGTCTATATTATAAATCCTCCAAAGGACCTCCAAACCCTGACAACGTCCCTGAAGATGGCAAGCTACGCAGTGAAATGATGATAAAGGATAACAGGCGCTACTATTTGGACCTGAAGGAGAACGCGCGCGGTCGGTTTCTGCGCGTATCGCAAACCATCACCCGGGGAGGACCCCGATCGCAAGTGGCCATCCCCGCCCAGGGAATGATTGAATTTCGTGATGCTCTCACTGATCTGCTCGACGAATTTGGTGCCGGTGACGAACAAGTAAGTTCTCTATATTAGGTTCAAATAAAATAAATCTTGTAAAGTGAAAGTATTTATCTGAACGACTTAACGATCTCTTAGTTATTACTAATAATAAACTTCTTTTTCAACCGTAGACTTGAATACCTACAATTTTACTTATGTTATTTAAATTATAATCGTTTTGATTATATTTATCGTTACCTCTATTAAGATTTGCGGAGTTTTTGACCATTTAGAGATAGAAAGTATGTTCAGAAATGTTAAAAAAAACTTCAATAATAATAAAATTTTTCAATAATAATCGTTAAGCCGTATGGATAAAGTGTAAGTATAAGATCGTGGCAAACACTTACTGTCGTGTGCAAGTTAAAATAATTTAAAAAAATCCGATTCGTATTACGAACTAAGTGCCAATTATTGTTGTTTTATTAATTTGATAGAAAGCAAAAAAAGAAATCGATCTACTTATTTAGTATCGTTTTAAGACATGAAAAAAAAAAATAAAAAAAAATTATAATATAAAATTTAAAAGGAGATAATACCACATATAGAAAAAATTTTGAACGTACGATCGCATATGTCGTTAGGCGGCTTAATAAAAGAGAGCAAAAATTCAGTCTTTCAAGCAAGATTTGCCGGAGGGACGACACCTACATGTCGACAACAAAAACTTCTACTTCGACATCGGCCAGAACAATCGTGGCGTTTACATGCGCATCTCGGAGGTGAAGACGAATTTCCGCAATGCAATTACGGTACCCGAGAAAAGCTGGACCCGCTTTCGTGACATCCTTGCAGACTATTGCGAGAAAATGAAACAACCACAACAACAAACGTCCTTGCCTGGAATTGGACAGCAACATTTGGGCAGTAGTGGAGCAAGCGGTGGAGCAGGCGGCGTCATACCCGGTAACACGACGGTATCTGATCAGTCGCACACACCGGTATGTTGTTGAATTTTTTTCATTTGTATTACCTCAAACGAAGCCTTTGAAATAATTATGTATACGTACATGCACCTCTTTGTCACTCTAATGTTAATTATGATATTTTTAGATTGGCAACAATATTCATCAGCAAGACTCGGGTTCAAGTCTGAAATGAAGAAGGTGATCATTGTAGATCACACAACTTAGGTCACTTTTAAACTAATTCAAGTGCTGAAGTGCGGGGGGAAGGGGTACGACAGATGGTGGTCGATTCCCCTTCCCGCTGCCGATTAAAAATTAGGTGGGAGAATTAGGACGTGTGACGTGCGTGCTCCTCCTTCCTTTATTTGGTTTCTGTGAGTGTTCCAAACAAAAACGCTGTAAATGTTAGATATATTCTATGTTACAAGTTATTAAATTATTAATTTATTGATTTATCGATTGATCAACATTAATTATTATATTATTTTTTATTTTTCGAGTCGTGTGTGACTTGCCTCGTTCACCTTCTTTTTCCCTTTATTTGCTCGTTATCAGGTGCTCAGTTTTCCTGCCTTTGTACATGTTATATAAAGCATATAAATGTGATCCGTATAATTATTAGAAACAAAATTTTTAAACTGTGTTGTTGGTATTTGAGGAAAGTAAAGATTTTTGTTTGTCGTGACTGCGGGAAGATTGACTACCTGTAATTAATGTATGTATTTGTTGTTATACAATATGTAGCGAGATTAAAATTGTATGAGGAGATGTGACAGAAGAAAAACTGCCATTTATAAAAAAAAAACGCATTTTGAAGAAGAAGCAGCAGAGCATGTTTTTCTTTTTCCTTTTTGTTTTTGTTTTTTCTTTTTGCAGTTATATCATCATCTACATAATAAATAAATACATATGTATAAATAGATATCTCTATACATATACATTTATATATATATATATATATATATATATAATTTTTGTAATTTTTATTAATCGGTTAGTAGATAGTAAAACACATAATAGTAAGTAACAGAAGGTGCATTGCTTCTGCTCTACCATTATCATCATTGTTCATCTCGATGCTGCCAACTCAATTACGCTGCGAGCGTGGGGGTTGTTATGCCCGTCTTATCTTGTGCGACCTCCCCCATTTAACATATAAGATTTAAAAAAATAAAAGAACGTTTCTTAAAATAATTAATAAATAAATGCAATTGTGATTAGATCTTATATATATATAAATATTTATTTCGAAATTTCATATTTTTGTGATATGGCTTCGTGATCATCCATTGATTTGTTTTTTAGAAAAAGAAAGTTTGTCAATTGTCCACCTGTGTTGTCTAAGGGACCTAACGCTTACTTAAATAAAAACAAGAGATTTTTTTTTTCACATGCTCCTCTTCGTCTAATCGTCGTACGGTCCTTTTTTCAATTCAGGTGGCGGTCCTATGTTTAGAATCGGTCTTGACAAACTTGTTTTTTTATGCGCAATTTCGTCTTTTTGATGAAGACGAACTTGTACCATGTTTTAATTTTAATTTTTATGACATGTTTTTTCTTAGATTTTTATTTTTGTAGTCCTAGTCAGATTTGTTCGGCTGATTGCTCGGGACTTCCAACTTGTTGTTACTTTATATTTTGGGTTTAGTTATTACCATTTCAGATTATCTAGGAAGAACTTAAAGCAAAAAAATATATTTGAAAATCGGCTATTTTTGATTTTGGTACTGTGTGTAAATGATACCGTAAAAAATGTTTAATGATTTAAACATTTTCATTGTTTTTTTAAGTATGCGGTCCCGAGTTAGTCAGGAAGTACTTTTAGAAACGTAAAGAAAAAGCAAAAAAAAAGAAGAAATTAATGTTGTAAGTAAGAAAGAAAAAAAAACATGATTATTATTATTGTATGAAAAGAGAGAAACGATGTGTTATTGATTATTAAATATTTTTAAATTATACATAAATAAATGCTGGACATTTTGAAAATTAACATATTAGAATAGAGTTATGTGTGAGGGGACGAGACCTCGATATCGTCGAGGACCGTCCGCGAAAGACGCCGCAACCTACATGGCCCAACAAGAATAACCCAAAAAAAAAAACGGAACATAAAAACCATGCAGGCTGTGGCAGAGGTTTGCTAGTACCTCTAAATATTATTATATTTAAATACTAAATTATAGATTTAGGGTCTCGCGTTCGAGATGGCGCCCCTCGTTAAAAAGGATCGCTTCGTCATCGTCGTCGTCTCTTATTAGTAGCGCACGCAGTTCCATCGTTTTTGTTATTACCTACATCATATTATTATGTATTAATCAGCCCGTTTCAGCTCAACTTACTTAGCCGTTGTTGTTTCTTTCAAATTTTATCTGTAATATGTACTTTGTAAGTAATTACAAAAGAAGAGAGAAAAATAATATACACACACTTTAGTTAAATTACAAAAGAGAGAATAAGTAATTGTGAAAAATACAGCAAACACTGTAATTTATTGTTAAATCATTAACTCGATTATTTATTACATACGAGTTACCAATTGTAGAACATTTATATAAAAAATTATCGAACGTCATTTGTAATCAAAATGAAAAAACTAATACCTTTCAGTAATCCGCAGTGTTTTTTAATTTTTTTGTAATATCATCAGACTTGTTTAAATGTGTGTTTACAAAATGGTTTAGTTGGTAACTCGTTTGATGCAGTCTTCGCATAGTGCTAGATTAATAATTTTATTTTATGCCAATAATTATTTATTATTTGAAAGTTACGAATTTTGATGTAATTGACTAATTACAATATTTTATTTTTAATTGTTTAAACAAGAAACTGCATAATGTTTTGATGTAGCTTAAATGAAAGTTTTCCCTTTTCTTACGTTAAAACATTACGCTTAATAGAATGTGGAAGTTTTTGAATTTGTTCTTTGATCATTTTTTGTTTTATTTGTTTCTATTTACTAGCACATTTATTGAATGTTAAACATGTTGCAGATTCTTGAAAGGAAAACGAATTTGGTTTTATTATAACTATATAGCAGAATTAAAATTGCAAAAGAAAAAGAAAACAAAGTTCACTGTTGGATCCCTGTACTTGAAATTTATTTACTTATTAGTTTTTGTTTGTGTTTCTGTGTATTGTATACATGCAAGATGGTTCTTGGGATGGAACAGAGAACAGTGTTTGTGTCTTTCACGAAAAATGTATATTTTTTGGAATTATAGAAACTGGATAATTTTTAGTCGTTTTAAAAAATTAAAATGAAAATGTCAATGTGTCATGGAAATTATGAGGTTTTTTAATCCTCGAACTATAGCTTTAAATTGTTTGAAGTATTTAATTTGTATTATTTAAAAAGAAAAGTATCGGATGTTTATATATATATTATATATATAAATATTTAGGTTTTTTATGTTGGCAAAATTGTTTTTATTTTACTAGATGGAAATAAAGACGTTTCATAAAGGATTTTCTTTTCCTGTACACTCCTACAATTTCTCGCCTATTTTTTTATGTAGAAAAAATAAAAAATATTTTTTGCTTTCAGTAATTACAAATTTTTATTAGCTACTTCTTTTAAACAGAAATAGTGATTTAACATTAGGCAAAATTATAATTTTCATTTTAGTTTGAAAGTTTTGAATAATACGAAAGTTGTATAAATGTCACGAAACTAAACACTTACGTGTATGATGGGTTGCCGTGTTTTTATTTTAATTTCAGTTAAGACAATTTATGTTTGCAACATTGCCAATAGTAACATTTATTGTTTAGAATGAATACCATCAAAAATACAATGCATATTATAAATATAAAAATGAGTTATAATAGAAATACATGTTGCATTCATCATATAAGTTAAAGCAGTTAATTTTTTTTTGCAACTACTTTATTATAAAAAATAATCTATTTATTTAAGGTTGTTAGCGTACAATCAATATTATTCTGAAAATAATAATAACGATACCTAACCATACAGTCACTCTGATGTTTACAAATAAATTTGATCAACAAAGCAACATTAATGTTAAATGACATTTGGCAACAGCGGTTAGCTATTAATCATATGTCATCTATTATGTCACATATGCTCATCGTTGTGCATGTTTTTGCGTGTTTATGCTTGCTATGTTCATTCTCGTATAGGATGAAATGATTGTCGATAATTGTATATATTGAAAAGTACTAGAAAATGGCTGTATTTTATCGGAGTGTTAGCATAGATCGTTTTGTGTTGTGTGGCACGTGGAAGGTAAGTTAGTTTAGTTTAATCCATCTTTTATTTGTATGTGTAATTTTAATTGTTACATGTACTTATTTGACATGCGAAATATTAATATTGGTGGCGTTATTCTCCCTATTAATCGTTTTTGGTTATTAATTAGTAACTGATTAGTACAGAATATGAGAACCATTTCGATACTTGTAATAAAACAATTACCCTTGTCTCTATTTCACTAGTGCACTGCACACCTACTATATTATTGTATTATCTTTTTATCCATTAAAAAAGGCCGTTGTACCGTTCGAAAAATTTTAATTTTAAGGTCTTATTAAAAACTCTTGGAATAGTCTTTGTATCAACAACCTTGAATGTGCAAGGAGTCTTTTTGATTTATAAAAAACGATGTTCACGTTCACGTGTAATAAGTAATTTACCTATTCGTTGCAAACATATTATTATGTAGCTGGTTATTTGTGTATAATAGGTGCATACTGATAATATATGTATACGTAATGCACCTATTGCAAGTGCCTATTTGCATACATATTCAGTTTTATTTCCATTTTAATAGATACCTATAAGATGATTTTACGAACTTTTTTGCATAGGTAATTACTATTCAAATTTTAATCAAAATAATATTATGCTTTAGGCATGTGTAGAAAAATATTATATTCCATGTCCAACCGTGGAGTAATTGCTTTATGTTTTTTTTTTTTTATAAATTTCCATAGAGGAAGATAAACTTATGATTAACTTCTTTCATTTAATGATTACGTATATATGTATTTATTATTTTAGGGTCTGATTGCCTAAAATAAAAAGTATTTAAGTATATTACCTACTTCGAATTTATACCTAGTATCGAGTTAATTGCTATAATATAGGTGCCTACATAGATGGGTTTTGTATTTATACGACATACGTTTTTAATTGAATTATGCTAAGAAGTTTTTTTTTCATAAGAAATTATTTAATTATAATACATATAAAAGTGTACAAGTAGGTATTATATACACTGTTCGCACATATGTTAATAAGTACATAATACCTACATAAGTAATGAGAGTCCATGTGAAGGCAAGTGCAACTAGCATACAGATATGTATATAATTATACTTATTTGTATGTTGTATAGATATGTATTCCCATAAATCGGTGAAACTGAATCAGTTCGGCTTAAGAAGGATTGTTTTACAAAGCTGTCGAAAGTTTTGATAAAATTCGTGCCGTTTTGTGTGAACAAAGATACATACTCTTGTCATAGGTATTTTATTGTTTTAATAAGGAACAACTTTTGATACTTTTTTTTTATAAATCGTACTTACATATAATGTATAAGTTTACTTAAGGGTATTTTATGTAAGTGCTTCTGTTCTGACAGTTTAATTTCTTGTAGGTAATTTCTTTCTGAACTTTTTATTGCGATTTTAAAATAACCAGCATTTACTTATACATAGTTAGTTTTCATTTAGCTGAAAAAAAATCGTTTATCGAAATATATATTATTTTTGAAATACTGTCCTAATAATTTTTTTTATTAGGTACCTGAACATTGCTTGCTAATTCTGTAAGAAACATTACATCACGTATAAGTACTTTATCTGTTAGTATCATCAAGAAATGTTTTAATCATAATACACACAGATATGTATACTTTAATGTGACAATAGAATTGATCGTTTTTTTTTTAATTGTGGTGTAATTGTCTGCAAATTTCGACCTTGGGGTAATTTCGCAAAAATACTTAAAATACACAGGTATTGAACTTTAAACTATATACATAAATGTTTAACTTACTTTTTGTTACGTAACAGTAAAATAATTTACTAGTTTTGCACATTTTTTCTATGCCCATATACTTTTTCTGAATTTCAATGAAACGTTCTTTAATTAAATTAAATTAATTAAAAATCAAAATAGAATTCATAGTAATAGTATTATGAAATATTATATTAATTTTTTTTTATGAAAAATGCTTTGTAATGTTTCAACAGTTTATCAAATAAAAAAAAAATAAATGGATTTTTGAAACCTTCAAATTTATTATTTAGTAAAAAGAATGAAGATGTGGAAAACGAGCGTAAGAACTGTATTCTGTATATTTGATTATTTCAGGTATATTTATATTATAGTACTAACGATAAGCACCTACGTACAGCTAAATACTAATGAAACTAATAGTCAGCCACAGAATGAGCGAGAAAAAAAAAGTGTTCTTGTTTCCATTAGAATTGCGTTTTCAGCAAATGAAAACCGAATTCGTCATTGGGAGAAAAAATATATTCAATCTATGATAGGTACATTCAGTACTTATCTATTAAATGATGAAGTGTGTTTGTTGGAGTTGTTAGACTGCTGATTTGATATTTTTTTGTTAGTACGACGTCGACGTTTCGATAACTCGTCAGGGGTTAGGATCTTTTTCTTTTAAATAAGTGACTTAGTTTTATTTTTTTTTTTTTTGTTTTAGAAATTTCAATATTTGTACTTTATGAATAAATTTGCAGTTGATAGTAATTTATTTTAATTTTTCTTTTTTTCAGATTGTGATAAGCGAGAGTTTCGCTGGCGAGGGAAAGGACTTCGTACTGGTGTATGATACTAGCGGTTTCGTTGGTTAGGGGGTGGATGTTTTTATTTTAAAGTTATTTTTAACTTTTAAATAATTATACTAAATGAAATAATGTGATATACCATATACCAATCGGTCAGGACAGAAGATAGCTTCGCTTATGATTGACGATACAAGTCAAACACTTCACAGTAACATGACTTTTCCCAAGGGCAATAAAGACGAAAAGAAAAAATGCCTAATTATAAGGCTTTTTGGTAAGTTATTTTATTACCTAACCTTCTGTTTATGGTTAAATATTTTTGTCTGTAAACAAAACAGCGTGTTTGTTTGTGTAAGGTTCAAGTACTTTCTTGTAGTAAGCCGATAAGTGGGTTAAATTTCAAAAATGCAAAAGAACCAAAAGTAGTTACGTTGTTTTGTTTTTACTTAAAAAAAGTACACCTGCTTACACCTAATAACTTTACATAATAAGCAATATTTTAGAAAACTAAAAACTTGGGGTTTACTGGACTTCTAACCACATAAAATTTATTAAAACATTTATATTCATTTTAAAACTTAAATATTGAGTTCTAAGATTGTAATTTTTAGATTAAGCAGAAGAAGCAAGATAAAGTAATGCAGACATTGATTTTTCAATTCGAATTGAGAATATACCTACTATAACATATATGTGTATATTTTTTTCATTATGGTTAATTTGTAGTGCAATTGATGAAATTATATTATATATACATGGTTTAATGGTTTTCCGTTGTCTTGCATAACATAAGGTTAAAATTGACCTTGTTTGCATTACGTATCACATAGATGGCACGTTGTATACAGGAGTGAAATTATTTTATTCTTACCGTAATTACGATAGCTACGTTTGAATTTAAAGTATAATTACTATAAGAATATATAGATAGGTACATATGTGTAAGTTAGTTTGAAGTTTTGAACAGGTTTTATGCAATAGCTGTGTAGATTTTGTTATACACATATTTGAAACGACTTGGTGTATGTTGGGTTGCTAACTTTTAAACATCATTTAGTTACAAGCAAAAAAAATTACAGTACGTAAATTAAGAATGACATAAGATTTTGTATCTATTGTATAGACCTATACACGAATACATAATAATGTCACAAATTACAAATAATATTCGTTAATACTTAATTGTAGTATTTAATCTTTATTATTTATACTTGGTGTTATGTATTACATACAGCATCGTGAATTCCTTTGACCCCACATAAAATCATGTGCCCGCAATTAAGTAATTTGGAACAATTAAAGTATATTAATAGTCACCATTGAATTCATCATTAACAGCCCTCCTTTTTTTTATTTTTTATTTACAATTAAGACGCTTATTGAAGATTATACATTTTGGAAAAAAGTTTTTAAAATATTGTTCTATTATACTTTTTTTACGTATTTTTTTTTATAGGTCAAGTTCCAGCTCGTCTGGTCTTATACTTTTTATCATGGTCTGGATTTTTGGTTTCGTTTATGATGAGGACGGACATAAACTTAGCCATAGTGGCCATGGTAGAGGAGCCTCAACAAACATCTATTAATTCGTCCAGTGAATATTGTTATTCCGTTGAAGAACAAGATGATCCAGTGCAAAAAATTGTAAGTGAAGAATAAAAATGTCCTGTAAGTATGATAGATATCCCGGAAAACACCAGGCAATCTAGAAAATAAAATTTTGTTTGCTTGCAAGTCGTCTTAAACATTTTTTTTTTATAGGATTATGGAGGGACCCTGCAATGGTCTTCTGATGAACAAAGTTACGTTCTTGCCTCGTTTTATTGGGCGTATATAGTTTCTCAAATCGTGGGTGGTCTGGCTACACAAAGATTAGGCACCAAGAAGGTATTCGGTTATGCACAGTTACTTACGGCTATAAGTAGCCTTTGTATCCCGTGGGCTAGTGAAATCCATTGTGGTGTCGTCATTGCATTAAGAAGTATTCAAGGATTCGCATCGGTAAGTAAGTCTAACAAACTATTTAGAATTTAGATAATAATAAATATTCTCAAGGACAAGTTAAATTAAAGAAAATGATAAAAAATTATCGAGGTTTTTTTGTACCGGATGCAGCTGATTTATGTGATTTAAGCATGTGATATTTATTTTAAAAGGAAATGCAAATATGTGGTAATCGCCGTTTAAACACTCTTCACAATCCATTAGACTGAAACATTTTTGTTTAGTTTATATTTAAAATAAAAAAAATATGTAAATGGTTTTACCACTATTTATCTATGAATGTATGTACAAGTAAATTGTAATGATGTATAAGTATTTGTTTCCTTTTAGGTCATTTTTGGTTTTTTGTCTTATTTTTGTTCGAAATAATTGATTATAGTCAATTCAATATATGTATTACATAGATGATAATTAGTTAGAATATTCATGCTGACATGATACACAATAAATATTTAATAAAAGTTTCGAAACGTCAAACTTCAGTACACATATCTTTTGGTAAAATGAACAATTTGAACCATATTTGTTTTTATGTTTGAAGAAATAACAGCTGAAAACATGACGTTATCTATTATTAAAGTTAAAGAAATTATGCTCCATATAGAATTTGATAATGGTTGCAATTGTTCTTTTACTACTAGTTATACTAATTTAATATTTTGTTTTGTCCTTTATACCAAGATTATAGGCCAACTTAATATACCGTGTGTTGGTATAGAGTGAGAAAATAATCTTACGTTTTGAGGTGTGAAGTGGGACCGTTAAAAAGAGTCAATAATAAAATTTTTGTTTATTTAAAGGGATTAACTTGGCCAGCCATGTATGCTTTGGTCGGACATTGGATCCCTGTTCCCGAAAGGAGCCGCTTCATGTCAAGTTTTCAAGGCTTTAGCATTGGCATAGGTATCACCTATCCCCTTTGCGGCTTTATCATTGGAAAATTTGGATGGCGTTACGTATTTTATACCACCGGATCCATAGGTAGCATATAAACATTAACTTATTTATTAAATGTTTATTCTGGTTTGTAGGTATTGTATGGTGTATTTTTTGGTACCTTTTGGCGTTCGACAGTCCCGAAAGTCATCCCCGTATTTCATTGAGAGAACAAAGATACATAAAAGAGAATACCGTAAGTACATACGCGGCAGTAAAAACTCAAAGAGTTCCATGGGGTTCCATATTCCGTTCTATGCCGGCATGGTCGATCGGTCTCACCACTTTCGGCCGAATCTGGGTTCATTACACTTTTATCATTCCAGGACCGAAATATATGAAAAGTATTTTAGGTTTCAGTATAGAAAAGGTAATTAAATTATAATTGAATAGCCTAATTTTTTTTGTAATTGTAATTTAATTATTTATTTCAGAACGGAGTGTTATCTGGAGCGCCGTTCATTTGTAGCTATTTAGCGTCGGTGGTTTTTTGTTATATAGCAGACAAACTGGTTACTACTAATGTCCTTTCTCTCACAAATGTGAGAAAACTCTTTACTGCCTTGTGTAAGTATATACCTAAATTAAATCAATAATTAAAATGATATATAAAACATGAATCACCAAGTGCTTACGGCAGAAACCTTTGAAAAATTAAAATGATTTTTTTTTATTGTTTTTCAGCTCAGGTTGTTCCTGGACTCTTGTGCCTGTTGATTAGTTACCTTGGCTGTGACATAGTAATTATTTTAATCGTGTGGTTTGTAGCAGTAACTCTGATAACGGCCTCTTACGCGGGAGCGATGGCCAACGTCGTAGACATCGCCCCAAATTTTGCCGGACCGGTTTTGGCATTCGCTCAAACTATCCACATGACGGCTAGTTTTCTCAGCCCTCTGGCGGCTGGTTATCTCACAAACGATGGCGTAAGTATTTTTTACTAATATTTAGAGTGCAGTGCCCATTGTTAATATCTTAATGCTTTCTTAATAGTTTGGTAAATCGAAAAAATAAAACAACAAACGAAAATGAAAGTTACATCTGGTTAAAAATGTTTTGCTCTTGTATATTTACTTACAATTAGATACATAACTTGAATAAGTATAATAATAAGTGGAGGAACATTTCAGAGTGATATGATATAGGTAGTTATAATATAATATATAATTTTTTCAGAAACATTAAAGGTATCGTCACCATTTTAATTCAAGTTACACAGTCTGATAGTTTTCTTTGTCAGCATCCTATTATCACGGGTTATAGGTCGGTTTTGGGTCGAGTTGCTACCCACTTTTTGATCTGTGGGATAGCTAATACAGTATCGACAACTTTTTGTAGATTGGGATATTTCTCGATTATGTTAACTCCTGCTCTTGCATTAATGAAGTCCAAAGCTCCTGCGAAGTAGACATCTGCCCAGGTCAACTTTCCTGCTGCTAAATGTCCCTTGTTGTTCTTCGCAATCGCTTCTAAACGATCCAGATAAAAGGGAATCGACTCTTTGCGCACTTGTTTCATGGCTTCTTCGTTTTCGTGATTGCTGACTATTTTCGTTCTTAAATCAGTAATGGTATCGATTACGGAATCGATTTCCAAATCTTCCCAATCGTTTGCTCCCGTAAGTTTAACTTGCCTAGCCAAATAACGAGCGATTGCGATACTTTGCACGGCTATTTTACCCTTATATTCGAGAGTAGGAAGTTGTCCAAAAGGTTGTTTGTCTTTAAGTTGAGGCCAATCCTTAAGTTCGTAGCGGACATCTTCGAAATCCAAGTTTCCATACTTCAATAGGAATCGTAGAGGTTCGCCTAGACCTTTTAGGTTGAAATAAGTCAATTTGTATTGGGGTGCCATTATTATCGCATCACTTTAAGTTGTCGTTGTTACACTCACAACTGTTTCACCGCAAATGAAACGCTCACGTCCCGGCCGGTTTATTTAAAAAGGAATTGCCTGATAATGAAGTGGAAATACACTTATTTATCCGCATTATGGCACCTTGATACGCAAGGTTAACAATAAGTCATTAATTATATAAAATTTTACTAATCATGAGTTGGCATGTTTTTATGTTATTGCTATCAGGTTAATAATGTTTCGAAGCGCGATTATGCTGAAAATTTTTAATTGCGCTTAACGGTACAGTGAGTAGGAAGCCTTGAGAGTCCGTTAGATTTACGTAAAAAATTCTATTTGTATGAATAACCTACATATAACAGTAATATGCACTTAAAAAATGCGTATTTTTTTTTTTAAACTGGTGTATTAATTTCCCTCAATCTGCAATATTTGCCTCTGTATTTCATAAGTTTTACTTTTCTAAAAATTCCATTTATTATCATCATATTTATCACATTTTATTTATCCAGAATAGTGATAGTGGACATATTTTTGTGTATATTTAATTAAAATGTTAAAAATATAATATACGATAAACATTTACATAGCATATCAGCTTATATTATTACATAATTCGCAAATGAATTATTCCGAGCTGACGACACAGGTCGGCAAAAAAATAATAAAGATTATATAGTTCATAAAAAGGCAAGCAGTGGCACAGGTGGAGGTCTTTGCTTTAATAATCGCAATTTCGTAAAATATAACTTGTTTATTAGAAGTATTGTTAATCATTGGGAAAATGATTGGTCCTATTACAATAATAAATTAATATTTCAAGTTTTTAATCAACACTTTTAAATTGAAATACCTTTGCAACGATTACCTATATTGCGCAATGTTTTGAATAAATTTAAATTCGTTAGTTTTGAAATACATATTGATTAATAATAAAATAGTTTTTTTCAACTTTTTAATTTTTTGTTATGGAAAAAATGTATTGCTAATAGGTTTTTATTACAAGACATGCAAATAAAAATTAACAACAAAATATTTTACAGCACACATTGTCGGCATGGAGGAAAGTTTTCAATGTTACCGCTGGTGTAGCTATTTCAACTTATTTTGTGTACCAAATTTGGGGAACAGCAGAGGTAAATTTTTGTAATTAATTCAATTCAAAAATTGGATCTAGTATCAACACTGACTGAACAAAATTAATATCTTTCAAGGTTCAACCCTGGAACTCTATTGACGAATCATTAAATGCCGAAAACGAATCTATGTTTAACAAAAGTCAGCAGTCGTCAGGTTGTACTGTAAGTTTTAACAAAAGAAATGAGGATGACGATGAGAAAAATACTGCTCAGGTGGCTTAAAATCAAAAAATATTACTTATATTATGTAGTTTGTTAGAAAATCGTTTTATAAAAAAATGGTAGTCGTTAATTCTGGTTTCTACCAATGTATTATAAACTTTTTTTGAATTTGTGCTTTTCCGCACAGTAATTTAATGCATGGTGTATTTTATTTAACATCTTCTTTATTAGTTTACGAATAGTATGTTTCAGACATTTGGATTTTTTGTTGCATCGTATAATCTTGTGAATACTTTACTGAGGTTACAAGAAAATCGTATTTACGAACATTCCAACTGATGTCCCTCTCTCTCTCTGTCTCTCTCTCTCTCTCTTTTATACCAGTGAAAAAAGACCAAAGCGCAGGCTCATTTATAAGCTACTTATATGATTATCAGCACAATTGTTTTGGAATTATGTTAAGACAAACTTATACAAAACGTTATCGAAAGTTCAAATCTGAGAAATGGATTTTAAACAGTATTAAATATTAAGTACATATGAGTAGGTTTTCAATTAGATCCTGCAAAATGTAAACGTAGATTTTCTATATACATATTTGTGAAATCTCAAGTTTTATATTTGTTAATTTTTTCTTTTTTGTAGTTTTACATTTTATCTTTTTAGATTTTTTGTAATTTGCTTTTACGTTCTTATTGTTGAAAAATAACACACATATATATATATATATATATTTACATAATGTGAATAAGTACTTATAAGTAGTACAAAAAGAAAAAAGATTAAAAGACTATGTACATGTACTTATAAGACAAATATGCATTTGTTAATATATTTCATTAATGAACTTTAAGAAATTTATGTAATATGTATACTTATTAAGATTCTAAAAAGTTTAAAATACATAGCAAATAGTCAAATGTAATTATAATTTATGTACAGCCTTCATAAATTATAACAACAAACTGTATAATGAGTAAATTGTTAATAAATTCCTTGTTATTGGTTATATTGACCAGAAATATTTATATCCTGTTTTTTAAAATTTAAATTTTTGTGCCTAAACTTTTTAAAAACAGTAGAAATGTTTATATTTATTATTTGAACTACTAATTATGGAGACATTTGAATTATTTGACAACAGTAGTTCAACTTAAATCGAAAATATCTATAAACAGAAATATTATGCTCAATGGAATATTTAATTGTTAACGTTGCAACCATAGATTACTGTCGATAAATAATATATATATATATAGTCTATGGTCATAACATAACCAACCTAGACAAAATAACCAATAATAAAAGAATAAGTGTATAAAAACTATTTACTATATTTTTAATTAGTTAAGCGAGTGAAATTTAATTGCATGTGATCGGTAGCTAATGTTTTTTTTTTATGGAAGAACTAATTTCCTTTAAGGAGGTGGTTAATTCTTGATCGACATAAGAACTTAGATAAACCCATCCAAAATGCGAATTCGTTGGTTTTCTCGAACTTCACGAATTGTGGCACTGTGTAGTTTTGCAAACTTTATTAACAGTGCTGACAGAGTGATAATGCCAATTGCTATTATACCGATGACTGATAAGTTTCATTGGTCATTACATGCTCAGGGGTGGATTTTATCAGCATTTGCTTGCGGTTATTTTACAAGTCAATTATTAGGTATGTCAGTTTTATTATTGTGTATCTATTTACCATAAAATTACATCTTGTAGGTAGTTTCTGGGCATCAAAATTAGGAGCGAAAAACATTCTAATATTTAGTGTACTGTTGTGGAGCATATCTACTTTTATAACGCCCTTTTTATCCCATAGCGTTGTGCTCTTGATATTATGTCGGATCATGTTAGGATTTGCTGAAGGATTGGGGTTGCCAACTATTTTTCATTTATTTGCTCACACAATACAAGTTGAAGAAAGAAGCAGAGCTTTTGGTTATCTACTAGCTGCTGGATCTGCGGGCCAAACAGTGGCATCTATTGTATGTTCATGAATCAACTATAAAGTTTTATTTTGTTAAAATTTAATGTTTTAAGATATGTCCTCATCTACAATGGCAATCGTCGTTTTATTGGTTTGGTTCTTTAGGATTAACGTGGATATTATTATGGACTGTGTTTTATCCAGAGAGTGGGTTTACTTCAGAAGATACACTTCCTCTTCTTATGCCAAAGGTAAAAATAAATACTTGTGTAGTAAATAAATGATAAAAATCACGCGATAAAACGTTAATTTAAAAACATTCACATTTCAAATTTCTGGAGAATCATCTGCCGCTCTTATTTTCTAATAAAAACTTTTATTTTTCAGACCATATCATCGAAAAAAATTCGATGGTCAGATTTCATAATTAACAAACCACTATGGGCGATTTATGGAGCTCATTTTGCCATGAACTGGTCATCTTACATTATCATGCAATGGTTACCAACATACTTGTGTCGTCGTCTTCAAGCCGATTCACATTCACTTTCCCTTACAGCACTTCCTTACATAGTCCATTCTGTTTTTGGCGTTTTGAGTGGTCACGTTGCTGACGGATTGCTTTTTAAAGGTTTATAAAAATAGATAATGGTTAATTAAGTAATTAAATCTTTGTATTTCTTTTAATAGGCTGGAGTGTACTGAGTGTACGTCGTCTAATGACTTGCATAGGTCTCGTCGGCCCAGGTTTGTTCTTAGCGATATTCTGTGTTGTTGACGAACTTCCTTTGGCATTGATATTAGTATCGATTTCCATGGGGTTCCTTGCGTGTAATTCGGCTGGACATCTTTCGAATCATGTGGATGTGGCTCCAAATCATTCAGGAACAACCTTCGCCATTAGCAGCACCATAGCTACAATTCCTGGGATCCTTTGTGGTCCAGTTACTGCTGCATTGGTTACAGCGCACGCCGGTAAATGGTTGGCGGTCTTCTTGGGTGCAACGTTTGTAAACTTGTTTGGTGCTTTTATTTATTTCAAGAACAGTGTTGCCACACAAGTCATTTAAACTTTGCAAAAAACAAATAGTAAGAAAGGTTTATCATTATAAAGCAGATAGTCGGTTAAAAATGAGCGAGATTGACATTCAATCCTTGTTAGTTAAGAAAAAATCTGAATTATTATTTAGTGTTTCTATTGAGAACACCATGACATTAAGTGATACACATCGAAGGTGACGTTTTAGTATTTTAGTTAGTGTTTAGTGACAGACAAACTGTGATATGAATTAAAATTGATATATAATAAGTGTAAAACTAAAAGGTTTCAACAGAAACTAAAAAATCTTTTAGAAATGGGGAAAAATAGAGCTTTGTTTTTCTGGAAGCCCCAACAAGTAGTATTGATTTTTGACAAGGATGAGAGAAAGTACCAAGAATTCTTACATCTAACAGGTAATATTTACTTTACTTGTTTTATTCAACGTTTTTTTTATAGGCAATATAATTTAATTAGATGTTTGTTTTGTTACAAAAAGAAAAGTGTACTCTTTACTTAATCTATTTGATTCGGTCGTCGTTATGAATGGCACTAGATGTTATAGAATTATTTTTCATCGTTTATTGATATGTTTTTGCACAATGTGTCGCGTAAGGGACGAAGCGTAATTGAAACCACAACCACAGATGTCACAATGATATGCCACTTCACTAGCACTTTTGTGAATGTCCATGTGACGTTGCCAGTTTGTGTGTCTTGTAAATTTCCTATTACAAGTCCCACATTCATATCTGAAATTCGATTATATTATTTTATTAATTTAATAAATACCAATCAGATAATATAAAATAACCTGTAACTTCTCGAATGAATTCTCAAATGCTTTTGGAGACGTGTCATACTATCAAAATTAAGTTTACATTGGCTACAAGCGAAACCGACAGCAATTTCAGGTGCATGCACCTGACTTAAATGAACTTTCATGCTCGTTTCAATTGTTTTGTTACAGAAAGGACAATGCAAAGAAGGAACGTGTTCGATGTTGACACGCGACGTCTTTTTCCCATTTTTATCTGTCGTAATTAACAAATACACACAAACCATTGATTTATCAGGATCGTTTGAAACGTTGTTTTTCGTCCAATTTACTTTAAAAAAAAAAACAAGTTTTTTCGTAACGGAAACCTTTAAATTATAATATGAATTATTAAACTTACCTTCTGTTGTTGTCTTATCAATTAGCGCAAATTCCCAACATTTTCCTTCATTTTTCTCTTTTGCCATCATGCGTCCGTAAAAGTATGCTATTACGTTATCATAACCATTTTTATTGCAGTCGTAAGTCTTTTCGGTCAATTTTATCGCAATACTTTTGTCTTTCAACTGATCGCGGATACTCTCTAATTCCATGAGACTCACCAATGTGCTCGACACTTTTTCTTTGGCGTCCTTCAATAACATCAAAGTTTGTAAAGTGTCAGATGTCGTTGATGAACTATTTGAATTTTCGTTTTCTTCTTTATTACGCTATAGATAATAAATAATAGTTATATATTAAACAAAATTATATTTATGTCGAGAAAAAATTGTGAACGAAAAACTTACTTGCTTAATGAATTGTTCGCCTATATCTGCAATATTTTCCTGCTTTTCTAATTCAATTGTCCCTTGCTTCTTTTCAATTTTTACAATTTTTCCTTTTAATTTCCTTCCATTCGCAAAGACTGTATTTCTATTAGTTATACTTTTATATTTCGCGTCATTTCTTTTTCTATTTGATATACTATGATTGTTAGATTGCCTCTTTAGAGGGCTCCTTAATAACTCATCTTGTATTGTACTTTTTCTTTTTTCCAAACGTTTTAAATAACTGTCTAGAGTAACCACCTGACCTGTTATAAGGTTCTTCCCTGTTATACTTCCTAAATTATATACCGTTTCCGGATTATCGAATGATATCGATTGCTGAAGCGCTTCTAGTTGAGCCGTAATACGATCGTCTTGTTCGGTTTCAACATGATCGTTGGAAGACAGCGGTTCCATCGTGCGCAAATGTAATTTCCCATCTTTTAATACAGCATATGAATATTTTGTTCGTTCACTTACAGATGTGATCAGTTCTACTAAAGAAAAAAATTTATCATAAACATAACTTGACAATTTCATTGCATATTGAAACATTTTTTTGTGCTTATTTACCATTTCCTGGAGGTAATTCTACAATGTTCTGATCTACCATATCAATCGCACCATTGTGAATTGAAGATTTTGGCTGTTCGAGTTGTTTAATAGATTTATTTTCGCCAAGGTCTTGGTTACTGTTGATTACAATTTCGTTATCAGCCAAAACAAAACCATCATTTTCCGAAGCGACTGCAATATAATTCGGATCGCCTTCATTTACGGTTTTACAGTAATATATTTGTCCCGATTCTTCATCATAATACCGAACCATTCCTATATCTTCCAGAACTTGCGGGTTATGCATTATGTCTGTTGGAAATATATTTAAAAATCAAATAGCACCCACATATATATTGCAATTCTTTTTCTATAATTTTAACTTCTCACATTAAATTAGAAATAGAATTTATTTGATCAGAAACAGTAATTTGTACATCAACGTGCCCGAACGCAACTTATTCTTTTTACTTCTATGATTCAACAAAATATCAATGGTATTTTATCGATGGTAGATGACTGACGATTTTTAAGGTTATAATCGTTAACATTTTGTGAATTTATAGAGTAATTTTTGTAAATTAAAGGTAAACATCCATGATACAAAGTAGACAATTAGTGATTTGAATTATGTTTTAGAAAAGAAACAAAATTATAAACAATGCCAGCTGATGTAACAATCGAATGGCCCTGGCAATATAAATTTCCTCCCTTTTTCACTTTGCAACCTCACACTGAAACAAGAGCGCGACAACTGTCTACTTGGCACAGCCTTGTACTTGATTACTTTCGAACTACCAAACAGTATAAATTGGATTTAGGAGAAGCTCAAAGGCTTGCACTTTTTAACAATGCAGAAATTAACAGGAAATGTGACAGAGAGTTTATATTAACAATTTTGGAAGAACTAGAAAAGACAAAAAATGCATCTCCTTTAGACAAAACAAAAAACAGATGGGAGATATACTGGCACACATTGCAGGAATGGGCAGATATTATTTATGATTATATTGTTAACCGGGGAGCTACAGGTAGTGTTTTGACCCTTTTTGAATTAACTCAGGGTGATGATGTAACAGAAGAGGAATTCAAAGGTATGGATGATAATGTACTGTTGAAAGTGTTAAGAGTTTTAGAAGAACAAAAAAAATGTATAGTTATGTTGTATGATGATCATCAAGGTGTAAAATTTTTTTAATAATGCATTCTGAACTATTAAGGTATATTTCTGTTTGTCAATAAAATCAAAAATAAACTATGAGTATTCAGGATCCTTTTTGTGAGTTAACTAATAACTCTTAAGAAAAAATAAATAGCTTTACCTTCATCATTCAAAATATAATGGTTAACATCATCATGTGAACTTTTTAATATGATAGTTTGGTTGTCATCTTCAGAAACAAAATACTGACCATCTTGCAAATAAATTGTTGAGAATGTTGCATCTGCACATGTAATCTTAAACAAAACACAATTATCAAGAGTGGATATATATATTCAATAACTTTTTTCTCACATTTTGACAATTCCCATTTTGCTGATCATCAATGTTAAATTCATCTAGCATGTAACTATCGTCCTTTATGTCGTTTATAATTACTTCAGTAGTTGCTTTCGCTGAAGACATTTCAATTATCCCTATTTATTTTCATCTAGGTGATGCATATTAACAACAATAATAACAAATCTGAAATGAAATTTCATACTGTGTAATCCAAACATTTTTACAAGTATGACAATAAGCTATTTTGTAATATAAACCACTACTCTTTTAATTTCTTTCAGCACAAAGTTTTTTAAAAGGGTAAATAAACATACCATTTTATTTCAGAAAAATTCTAAAATGCAGTACACTCATCATTCCACTTCATATTATTATTATTGTGAACATCTTATGTTATGGAGTTTAGTTATGGACTATGGAAAATCTAATCTGTGGAGAGCAGAGAGCACAATCCAACCATATCAATGGTAGTTAGAATATATAGTACTGGAGATCAGTGATGTACACCGCAAATTTTCGTTTCTTTTCAAAGGAAATGTGAAAAAACAATTGCTGTATCATTCACGCTGATCACTTTTGCATTCACACAGTAATTATCAGATTTTCACTAATCACACCTTTCATTTTATATATAATATAATAGTCAAACACTTCCAATAGTATATGACTGATGTACATCGAAAAAGAAAAGTGTTTATTGTGGTTGATATCTACAATACATCGTATATGATATCTATGATTGATATTCATTATTATCAAGAATCTAGCGTCCCATCGATCTCACAAATGCACGTGGAGAAATTGCTGTGTATTTTCGGCTGTTGAAATATTGCTCGTAGCAGATATATACTTGTTATGGAAAAAATATTTTACAATATCTATTTTCTTTTTGAAAATATCCGATCGTCGTTTACAGCGCCACTACATACTATACATTTATCTATGGTTGTATGTCATTTTAAATTGTGACAGATTGCTCACATCATGTTATTTTTCGGTGTGTATTTTTATGTTTTATTTAAAATTTCCTTAATTTATTTCATCTTCTACAGATTAGCCAACGAATGAATGAGAATCGAAGTCATTTGTGACGATCATGCAGAAGATTGGTCAAATAGTCTTTTTTTTGCTGTCTAAGAAAGAGATGGGACTCGTTAGTTGTGTACCCCAGTGTACCCTGCCTGCATCGTGTTTTACCAAACATTCTTTTTGAAAAAACACAATGGCTATTTATTGTGCTTATGACTATAAATGTGGCAGTGTAAAAAAAAGAAGCAGAAGTTACATTTCACAGGTAAAAATAATTGTTTATGCTATTGTTAATTAAATAAATTTATTTATTTATTTATTTATTTATTTGAAGGTTTACGGGTATTACCCCAATACATGAAATATATAAAACATTTTAATATCAGTATTAGTTTAGATAGCTTAACGTACATAACTGTGAAAGTAAACAACTTATTCTATAAACCAAAACATGTCTTAGTAATTCAGAAAAAATTAACAAAATTACTAACTATTTTCGTAGGAGAGTTGATCTCATATACATCATATATGAATTTTCATTTGTTTATGTATTTCTTAATAAACAACTTTTTGCTATTTGCTTGAACTGACCAAATGTATCTGATAACCAGTTAACTTGAGGTCCTTTTTCTGATCCTAAAATCAGCAATCTATCTATCATAGCTGAATGAACGTGTCTGCTGTCATAGACGAAGGCTCTATCACGGGGACGTAAAACTCTTGTGGGGTTATACATTTCTATCTGCATTGACAGTTGTTTAACATCTATAGAACCTCTTAATATGCCGAACAGAAATAACGCATCATAATAACTTCCCATAGACTGAAGAGTGTGAGTTGCAGATCTATTCGCTACTGTAGTGTAATCATGAGACAATATGCCCATAGGACATCCCATCTTAAATGAAAGAAATCTTAATAATCTATGTCTCACCCTTTCCAGCCTATCTATTAAACCCTTCATAGAAGGGCTCCATATCACCGACGCATACATTAACATTGACAATATATAAGAGTCATATAATTTAATTATAGTCTTAGGAAACTTAAATCTAGAACTATTTAAAGTGATAAAATAAAGATTTCTCATTGCTTTACCTATAATATAATCAATGTGGCTCTTAAAAGTTAGTTTTTCATCAAATATAACACCTAAATCTTTGATTTCGGATCTTCTCTCTAAAATTATGTTTTCAATTGAATATTGAAACGTTATTTTATTACAACTTGGTTTAAACGTAATACAAGCGCATTTTTTTATGTTTAATTTAAACGAGTTAGATTTGAACCAGTTGATAACTGAAATAATATCTTCCTGTAACAGACACGCATCGTTGTAACTTGCAATAGGCCTAAAAATCTTGATATCATCTGCGTAGATCAACAGATCAGAATGTTTAGTCACTGTAGCTACATCGTTTATGGCTATAGAGAAATTGTTTCATTTTTTATAATGATTTATTAATATTTGTGTTTATAAAACGAACTCTTTTTTTAGTTATAATTACTGCATATTATGCTACTAAACTTTTCCTCTTTTTACTCTAAAATTGGTGTCTACTCATACAAAACCCGTTCTGTTAACTCATGAATTTTTCGAAATTCGTAGGTAGTAATTTCTTCGGGATTTTTTGCGAACTTAATAACTTTTTTTTGGGAACCCTACCATATGTGTTGTAAGCTCCAGAGTTCGCTCTAGCGAACTTTCCAAACGATTTCAGATTAAACTATCAATTTTCGAGAAATAAAGGCTTACCTGTTTAATTGTTCTTTAAAGTGTCTTTTTGCAGTCTACTCTAATAACATCATTTCATTTCAGTCAATTGGATTTGGCTTGTCTGGGTTAGAACTAGATACCTGCCCAACTCTTTCTGATAACATCTGTCTGATTTTGACCACCAACAAATCTATTTATTTTGCTGTTACTTCTTGAAATACTCTATTAGCATCCAAGTAAAGGACATCAGTCGAAGACATCGCACTATTTTTCCTTTAATTGTATTCTCTTTGATATTTCATTTGTTCAGTTGTCTTTTTTTGAGTAGATTTTGTATTTGTTGTGCTAGTATTTAAACAATTTGTAATGGACAGAAAACCCCCTAATGATGTTTTTTCTAAATTGATTTCTTGGCAATATTCTTGTACAAAATTGAATTTTATTAGCAATTTTAATAATCAGAACTACCTGTAGTGATTATAAAGTGAGGAGACCACATGCAGTTAGGGGCTTTTCATTTCAGCATTCGTTGTACAATTGAGTTGATAGTAATTGGTAGTAGTTGAACTAAATTCACAATCAGTACGGCCCAATGAAAGGTGAATATGTTAAATATTAAGGTAGAGGTTTATAAACTATATGTATGCACATAATTCTGTTGTAATTGTAGTAAGTTCACGTTAAATTGCTTAATAGATTAATATAATATATTTCTAGTCTATATTGTTATATAAATGTAGAAACTAAAAGCTATGCTAATAATAAAACTATAAACGTAAAATATTGTTTTAATTCTGTTTGAATTAAATATTGGCGGATCAGCTTATGCTCTCCTGATATAAAATGAGAAACTTAAAAAAAGTAATTAAAATTTGTCAAATTATTTGTTGATTAGACCCCATATAGGCTTGGAATTTGAAATTTTGCTCAAATTTTGACTATTCGTATTAGGAGAGCATAAGTGCAAGGAGGTACTTTTGAAAATTTTAGTTGTCAAATTATTTGTCGATCAGACCTCGTATATGATCAAAAATTGAAATTTTGCTCAAATTTTGACTATTTGTATTAGGAGAGCATAAGTCGCAAGAGGTCTTTTTTTATTTATTCATCAACCCTCGTATAAGACCAAAAAATAAAAACTTGTTTAAATTTTGACCATTTTGTATCAGGAGAGCATAAGTCGCAGGAGATATTTTTTTTATTTATTGATCAACCCTCGTATAACATCAAAAATTAAAAATTTGTTTAAATTTTGACCTATTGTATCAGGAGAGCATAGGTCCAAGGAGGTATTTTTTGAAAGAATATTTATCGAATCAACTCAAGAATTGTGAAAACAAAATCTCGACCTTTTTATGGTGTATTCTTTAATTAACGTTAAATTTTGATACAGTTTGATTCAATATAATTCAAAGAAAAACGCATTTTCATTTTCAGACATGTATTAGACGAATAATTTGAATACATTATAATAAATACATTTTCAATAATTGTACAAAATATTTAATATAAACATACAAAAATACAAAACAACTTCTGTTAATTTATAAAGTTTAACAAATTAATACTAGTTCAAGATTAAAAGAAAAACAATTTACAGTTGTGTTAATAATTCTACTACATATTTGGGACAAAAACGCCCCTAACTAGCTGTGGCCTCCACGTCGCCCCTTACAGCCACCCCTAGTCCGTCCAAATTACTTCTAATAAATTATTAAAATACAATTTTGTTTTTAGAATTTTGGCAGGAAATCAATTTAGAAAAAACTGTCATCGTTAGGGACGCTTTTGTTCTAAATATATCTTTTAAATATTAACAAAACAAATACAAAATACCTGTAAAAGGAAAAGACAAGAGAACAAATAAAATATCAGAGAGAATACAATAAAATCAAAACAGTACGATGTCTTCGTTCGGTGTCCTTTACCTGAAAGCGAATAGTGCAGTGCATTAACCAACTAAACTACAAAGGACTAACGACAAAAACTAATAGAATTTGGTAGAAAAGATTGGACAGATTTCGTCTGTGAGAGCTGGGCAGTCGCCTATTGCTTCTATTCCAGATAACCCACACCAAACAGTCTGAAAAATGAAGCGAACGTAAGAAGAAGACCGCGTAAAGTGTATAAGACACTTCAAAGAACAACTAAAAAGCTAAGTCCAAGGCAAGTCACTCAGGGAGGCCTTTGCTTCTACGCCTTGGATGAGAAGGAACAAGCAAGATAACGAAACGTTGAATCCTGCAGATCTTGTAGGGTAAATGCGAAGCGTAATAGTAAGAATTGCAGTAAGCAAAGCGAAGAGGTAAGCAAGAGAACATGCAAAAAAAAACATTCATTCGAATAAAAAGCATGCAAAATAAAAGCGTAATTCAATATACAAACATTCTAACTATGGAATGGATCTTCTTTGTCTTCTCCATCGTACACCTGAAAAAAATAAGGTGGCAATCGATTAATTAAGAGATATTATTGTCAAATTTTGATTTATTCTCACCTTATTTATATGTAGAATAGACATTTTAATCCAGGGCACATCATGTTCAAGAAACTGTTATTGTCACAAACAGTTTGTGGCTTTAATAAGTTCTTAATACAGTTGCAGTTGTTGTCACTTTAAAGGTCGCATATTAGCTGCAGAATGTTGCCAAGTGAAGACACCAGCAGCAAAACAAATCCAGAAGAAATGATCCATTAGAATTGTGGCCAATTGGTCTTCAGCATAGTCGTCAAAAAATGACTTCGATTCTCTGTTAATCGTTGGCCAATCTGTGAAAATAAATAACAAGAAACAAATTAACTACAATATCAGATGAATAAAATAAGAAATCAAATTAAAATACGCACAAAAAGATAACTAAAATATAGTATAATATAAAATGGCGACAATGCGTCAGCAATAATCTGAATATGTCAATTTTAAATGACATACAACCATTGATACATATATGTACAAAAGATATGTATACACCAAAAATGTAGTGGCACTATAAACGACAATTGGATACTTTTGGAAAGGAAATAGATAAAATTACTTTTGTTGGGTGTGTTCAAAATTTATAGATACTTAACTGCCAGATGCGAGTTTCCAGGGGAGATAAAGCACAATGTACTTCCTACAGGTACTGCTGCATTCTGGAATGATATGCAATCCATGTGACCAATTTTCCCATAACAAACAGCATCCAAAAGGTTTAAGACATCCCTGTAAAACAATGTCTTAAGAAAAAATATTCAAAAATGAATAATAATAATCAGAATAACAAAATATTACTTATATACATAGTTGAATTATTTCTCCCTGTTTATATAAAATATATGCATCAATGCACGTTTTCTTACCTTACTCAACTGCAATAACGATTAAGGTAAAAGCCCGATGGTAAAAAGGCTAGCAAAAATAAAACCATCCCAGATGCTTTGTTTTTCAGCAGGACCATCAAAATTATCATTAATAACAATGTTCTTTGATTTATAAGTAAATTTGTACAAATTGACAAGACAACATAAACTACTAAATTAAGAAAACTTTGATTTATTCTCACCTTATTTATACCCAGAAATAAATATTCATCCAAGGCAAATCGTGTTCTACTTCTGTAAATTCTAAATACATTTTCAATTGTTGTCACATCAACGATCGAATATTAGCTGCAGAATGGTGGGAAGTGAAGACGCCAGGAGCAAAACACATAATGAAGAAATGACACCATTATAATAATTGTAGCTAATTGGTGTTTTCAGCATGATCACCAAAAATGACTTTGATTCTCTGTCATTTGTTGGTCAATCTGTAGAACCAAACTAATAATAAGATAAAGAAATTATTAAAAAAAAATAAATACGCACCGCAAAAAGACTAGAACAGTGTGCTCGGCGTTAAAAATTTTAAAATGGTGATTAGTGCATAGGTTAGAGTTAGGTTAGGATGAATTGGACAATGCGTCAGCAATAATCACAATTTGAAATCATATACAACCATAGATAAATGCATAGCATTGTAGTGGCGCTATAAACTTTACAAAAGAAATTAGATACTTTTTTTATTCTACGTTCAGCACATTTGAAATATAGTTCAATCTAGATTTAACTAACTGTTCCATTTTGTTATACGTTGCTTTTACAACCAGACTGAAATTTTACAATTTAAATATTTTTTTGACCAACAAATTTCTTGGAATGTTTAGCGTTTTTTAAGGCGGTAGTAATAGATAGGATGATTGATTATAACCAATAACAATGTTATATTCCTTGTTCTATTGATTGTTTATGTTGTGCCTATGTGTTGTGCATTGATATGACAAAACAAAAGTACAAAAATTTATATGATATTAAGTCGTAAAAATAATGTTAAATGGAATCATATTTTAACTCATTACTATCGGGTCTTTCAGCATGAAGTTCTCTTATTGTGATCTAGCGATTTCTACTTGCTTAGCTCTAATATTTTCTACATTAAGTCTGAATTATCAATTTGAAATTTTACCCATTAATGGATTTTTTCCTTGGATTTTATGTTGTTGCTGTGTTTGTAATATCAGCTTGGATCGCTTTTGCATCATTAAAAGTCATTACTTAGAAAAGGCAAACCAGTTGGAGTTGATTTTAAACAATTGAATTTTACAACTGCAATCAGTATTATTTTTGAAAAGACTGCATGTACTTTTTCAAGTGAAAGAAGGGAGAAGCTGGAACATGTAAAAGGTCAAAATTTGACCATACAAAAAATAGTTATTGATGAAGACAAAGATTCAAAATTGGTTACACAAAATAGCATTAATGATCGTATAGAAGAATTCGTTACTGATGTTGAAAATCGTTTTATAATAAAGTGGTACAAATATATATCATATGATAAAAATTTTCCTTCTGAAACAAGAAAATTGCTTGATGAAATTGTAAGAAGATTTTTGCAAGTTATTGTACAAGTTGATAACAAAAAACTTTCTTATGGTATTCTAACATTAATTTTAAATCATGTCAAAGAGTTTCGTAAAACTGTTAGAAGAGTCAAACGGAATGGAGGCAGCGTTGAAGAAATGTACAGGTAATTCCCCTTTACTTTAATAACTCATTTTTTGAATTTTAAAGCAGTATATTTAATTTTAATTTAAAGGTACAGCCATGTAAGTAGTAAATCACCAGAAGCCATAGAAATGTACGTTCACTACTTAACAACAGACATTTTAAAACAGTTTATAAATTGGGAGCTCTATTGTTCTCTTCCATGCAAGATATTGGTATCAGTTTTAGCAAGGAAACTATTTATGAACATGTTACACTATATTTCATTGCCGGGTTTTTTAAATTATAAAATATTACAAACTTGTTGTACAAGATACAACGATTATGATTTGACTAGGCATTCGTCCGTTAAACTTTCAGATGTAAATTTTGAGAAAAAAAACGAAATTGAATCGGTCAATATTTCACCGTTAGAAAATAAAACTGTAAACTCACAAAGTGACTCAAATATCGATTCTGAAAAGAATTATAAAGATAAAGTAAATGTAGCCGATGAGGTAGATAGTGCTATGCATTTTAAAAAATCCATTATACCCAAAGCACAACTTCATGAAAAGGATGAAATTAAGAAAAAGGTAGAAAACAAGTACCGATTATTGTTAACGGTGTTAATTGTTTCCTTTTTTCTTAGAAATGTAACGATTCAGAGCAACTTTCGAGCGTAACGCAATTAAAAATGAGTGAGCCAGTAAAAATTTACAAATCTAAACCGACCAATAGAACTTGGAGGAATTCCCGCGATTTGCAATGCATTTCACTTGGAGAAGATTTACTTGAATTACAAAACGTCATAGATGCAAACTCAGAAATTCAAACGCTAATTGAAAAGAATTTATGGAAAGAAGGCGTTAACGGTATATATACTATAAATAACGTATTAAGCTATTATTAAGGAGACTTAAGTTTTATTTACACACTATCTATTATTAGTTTATTCTATATTTTTATACCTATAGGTTTATTATTATTTTTATGTTATACTTTCAGAAGATCTTCCATTTTTGCCAACTATCTATTGTCCCACTTCTATTTTGTATTTTGCTCCTGTAGCAGCCATTTCTATACCTTATTTTTCTAAGTATGTTTCGCTTTCAAATTTAGAGCTACCGCTCAGACAAGAAGAGGCGACAGAAGAGCAGTTGCATGCCCTGTCCAAAACTAATTTGACTGCAAATTGTGCAAAAGCGATGACAAACACCTCTGCCCTACTATCCAACACCATAAAACCCATAGGTATATATATATCCACATTACAGGATTTGTACCTACTTAAATAAACAATTGGAAATTTCGTTTTAGGAAACGTGACGGCGCATACACTTCACAATATGAAGGAATTTCAGCAAAACACTGTTAATACTGTGGTAAGACCTGTTTCACAAGCTACAACCAATGCTATGCACAAAATTGAAAATTTTCAGGTATTTTCTTGTGTTAGATGTTTTGTCGTGGCATGTTGTAGTATTTTTTTTTAATTATTGTGCCAAACAAAGAAATACTGCTTATACAAAAACAAAACAAAACATTCATAAAACAATTACATTCACAACAAATTAACAAATTACTATTTACGTATAAACACTTTCCTGAAAGCTTTCAATGGAAATAACTGTTTTATAAAAAAGGCTTCATAGCATTATATTTTTTTGTCACGTCAAATAAGCAAATTAGTGAATAATTTATTTTAATATTGTTACTATTATTATTATTTATTAAATATAGGACGAGGCAGCTGGCGTGGTGGAGGGGATTTTAGATTTTGGTATGGCCGGTTTAAGAAAAGGTTTGCGATTAACAGGTCTGCCAGACAATTTTTCCGAACTTACGAACAAAAACAAACACGAACAGGCAAAAGACGATACTAAAGTGTTACATAAATTAACAAAAGCACCGCGTTTAAAATCGATAGAAGAAAGGCTAAAACTTACCGGTAACGAAGGCGACTTTGAAGAATCTGTTTGGATAAATCCATTAAGGGAATCCCCAAATTATGACGGAAATATTTTATTGGTACGTCGATGTATTATAGTTGTTTTGGTCGTTGTTCATAACAATGTCAACATTTAGGAGAAAACGCCGGAAATCGAAAATTCCAACATTAACAACAAAAATTCTGCTAGACAAGAAATTCCTCAAATTGCAGAAGATGTACTGCTGATTAACGACAGCCCTGACCCTGAGTACGAAGAGGCAGCAGATTTTGCTACGACTATTGCAAAACTTAGATCTTTGCTACAACAGAAATCATCCGAATCTGGCATAAGCACACCATCATTAAGTCCAATGTGAGTTATACATACTTGAGTACTTGGATTTCCATTCTTCTATTATGCATTGTAATTAAATTAAATTAAGGTTATACGACGAATTTAATAAGCCACCCGACGACAGCGGAGAAGTGGTCGCTGTTCAGAACGAACAAGATATATCAAGGGTCGACGGGACTATGCCCAGCTTGTATAAATTTTGTGCTCGTACAGCAACTGGTGTATTTCAAAATACACTTAACACAATTAAAACTGCCCTTCCTGGAACTATCAATGAAACACCTCAAGGTGTACATAGTCAGAGCTTACATAATTGGACATTTGTTGAGGTCGATTCGTTTGTGAGTTGTTTTACACTATTTCTGGTAAGTATTTGAATTTTTGTTTTTTGTTTTCCGTAGAGTGACGATTTTCAATCGAGAATGGAAAAACTGATATCTGAAAGACGAGCATTTTGTACGATCGACACAGCTTACGAGGCAATTAATTCACTAGATGTTGCGGATCAACCAGGGACTGTCTGGACCCCTGCTGCTGCTGGATTAGAGCTACTTGACGGTATCTATTATACCTTTTATCTCTGTTTATTGAATAATTTATCTAAAGTTGCTTTGTAGACGAATCTGATGAATTTACATCTCACATTCCTGTAACAAAATCGTTAGTTGATATTTTCTGTGAAATTCTTTTTGATTCCAACACCTGTCTGACTCAAGAAACTGCCGTCAGAATATTTTTATTGTTGTTGGGCACAACCTCTGAGAATTTTCTTAATTCTCAATCGGAAACCTTACTTCATACTATTAATAAATTTATCGGAAAATTACCGGAAAGTTTCGATGACAATGAACTGACTATTAAACTGGATGAAATGATTCAATGGTGCATTGAGCAAATGCCAAGTAAGTTTTAAAAGACAAAACGTAGATGGTGTGTGTTTGTCTAGAATAAAGATATAAAAGAGATTTTTATTAATGTTTATTTTTTTAGGACATCTTCCAAAGATATTTGGCGATAAAACTATAAAAGTTGCCCTCAAACTGATATTGTCGTCATTCCAAAGCCAGAAAATAAACCAACACCTTCTTATTCAAATTTTTGATCTGTGCGCTTCAGAGTTAATCTTGGCAAATAACAAATTTACTCCAACATATTCCGCTTAATTTAAACTATATTATATTTAATAACATGTATTTACCAAAGAGTTTTTCTGTTATTTATTTGTTGAGTTTATAATTTTAATTTGTTTAAAATATATGGGTAGATATTTAGTCGATTTATTTTTATTGTTTCTCAAGTTACTTGCCTCTGTAATTAAATATTTCTATTAAAATACTTACTTGTTGATAATTTGCTGTAAATGTTGCTTGGGTCGGAAAAAAAGACTAAATTTGTGGCTTCAGGTTTTTTTTTTAATGATGCTTTAAATATTATTGAATCGTTTCGTGCAAATGTAGTAGCAATGCATAATTATTTCCCCTTTTTATTGCCTTCTTTCTCTGAACAAAGCGGAGGCCGTTTTACTTTTTTCCTTTTGGGAAGTATTAAGGTTTCTTTTGGGCAAATTTTGCTTTTTTCATGATTCGGTGGGCACTTGCTGTCGTCGTCACATTCCTAGAATATTTTGAGATTAGCTATGAAGTATTTACTGACACAAAAGGTGTGAATTAACAAAACAATTTAAGGAAAAATCCTAAAACAAATATATAATAGTAATATTTATCAGATATAATTGATGACATAGTTCTTTTTAAAAAAAATTCCCCTTCCTGAAACAAATTATGAGTATATAAACAAAAAAAAGTATAAATGTAATATATATTTATGTAAATAGTAAAGAATACCTTAAAAAGTAACGGAAAAGGTTCGTTTTCATTTAGTGGATGATCGCTACTAATAACAGTATGTAAACGAAGAGGAGATTCAGGTTCAGGTTCAGGAAGTTCAAGTGTTGTATTTGGTAAACATTGAGCACAGCCTCCCCCCGTTGGACAGTCTTTTATTGGTGACTTTATTTTGCGTTTCGGACAAGGAGTTTCTGTGTCAATTTGTTTAACTGGTGGCGGATTTGGAAAGGGAAATTTACGAATTTTGCCTTTTTTGACATACTCATTTTTATTAGTCTTACTTCTTAGGCCCATCTCTAGGTTGGATAAGGAATCCAACAAATAATCTTCCTTGTTCAAATTTGAACACTTTTTGTTGCAGTCGTCTTGTTTCTTCTTTTTTTCCGGCTTTTTATCTTTATCACATTTCGGTGGTTGGGGTTTGCATTTTGGTGGCGGTGGCTTGCATGGTTTCTAAAACATTTATCATTGAATTAGTTTACAAAACTGTGAATAAATAAAAACAAGCTTTTATAAATTACCTTATCAAGCTTTATATTGGAACATATACTGAGAATTTCATCCTGATTTACTGACAATACGCTGCCACTGCTGTCCTACGAGAAATCATTATTAAATTATGTAATTTTTAACAAAATCTTATTTAAAAAATATATATGTATGTATGTATATACAGCAGTATGGCGTGCCACTTTAACGCAATTTTTTCTTGGTTTATTTGTCTTTAAAGTCTGACTTTTTTTGGACATCAATTCTACAGAAAAAAAAAACTAAGGCAATACTTTATATCCATAAGTATGATGACTAAGAAAAAGAAAATTGCATAAATTGGAACACCTTACAATTCTCACGTTTTTAAAAGTAGGTCTTCCCGCAGTCGAAACTTGCGTTGAAAACGGTCGTTTATTCTTACAGTGGTCTTGCTGCTTTCGCGGTTTTTTTGGATGTCGAAAATGTGGAAATTCGTCTAGAACAATTAATTGTTAATAAGTACACAGTTTATTTCAAAACAATTACATAATTTAATTTTTAATTAATAATACATAAAAAAAAGGAAGACAACATACCCACGTATTCAAAGTAGGGATGTTTGTCTGGTGTCCAAGGGCACAACTTGCATTCGGATGGTTTGTTGATTACTTCTTCTACACACTTCTCACTGTAAGAAGGGTAAGGAGCCTCTTGTTTGCAGCACGTTCCTTCGTCTACGGGCGGAATGCATGATTTTCGTGCTGGGGCATCACAGCAAGGGGCGTTCATTTTACGGCATTTCTCATTATCTTTTTTGCATTTATTACCGCTCTTTTTATTGCTTGAGTAGTATCGCACTACGAAATTGTCTTTCTGTTGAGGATAGCTGCTCCAATATTTCTATAAAAATTAGTTAACAAATTTAATAAAAGGTTATTAATATAAACATGAAATAGAAAATTAATAGATTACCTGAAGAGGCGTTGGTTGTAATTCGATTATTCTTTTGTAACATTTGTTAACATTATAGTTGCAGGTAGATGAACATGTCTGAAAAAATGCGTTAATTGTAGGTAAGAACGAACGAAAAAGTGATCGGTAGGTAAACATGAAACAAACCTGTGAAGATTCAAGATTTGGAGCACGAGACCCTTGTGTTTTCGATTCTTTTCCAGACGATGTAAAAGTTTCGAATGGGTTAATATTTGGACGAGAAAGTTTAATAACGGTTTCAGACACAATTTTTCTCAAGTCACTGAATCAAATAAAAAGGTTTTATTAACCTTGGGTTGAAATAGATTTAAGTACACTCTTACCAAGCATCATTATTTCTTATTCCATTATTATGTATAAACTTACATGAAACAACTTTCTGAGAAAGTGAAAATGGTTTTTTGTACAACTAAAATAAAAAATTAAATAACAATACTAATCAGGAAAAACTTGAAAGGTTTACAAACAGATGAAGGAAAGTATTCAAACAATTATGTCAATAACTATTTAAATGCACGATTTTAGCTATTAAAGGACAATTCGGACCTTCTACTATAACCGATGCTCTTAATTTCCATCTAATTAACTAATAACTTACATTTTTGGCAATATCACAATAAATTTTGCAAAGTCCTAAAGCCATTGCCCAAGTATCAATTCATAACCAAACTGTCATGATGTAAACAACATTCCTATGGAAATATTTTTTATTTTTTGGATACTTGATTTAATTAACAGTCAGCAAATATAACATTACTACTATAATATAATATTCAAATACTTACTATATAGAACCCTTTTGCTACTAGATGTTATTTTTTATTATAACATCTTTGCAACACCAACAAATATTATTTTACACACTTTACAAGCTATTAATGTATTTTTTTAAACCAAGGACGGTGAAAGATTTTTATCCAAAGCATTTTCATACATTTGTTTCGGCAAGCTTGCTGATTTGGACAACGAATCATCTGACAGAAGTCTTTCGGTTCTGGCATCAATCACCGGTGCTGTAATCAAAACCAACAATAATGAAAAACAGAAATTATGAAAAACTGATTCGTTTTTTACCGCTATAAGGTGTATACTTTCGAGATAAGATGTTTTCTAAATTATAACCTACAAAACCAACGACTGCTGCAAACGGTAAAGTAATGTATGGAGCATAGTTACGAGCGGCTCGAAACACTAACTGCCACCACATTTTGCAATTGTAATTCTGCACAGAATTAGAATTTTACAAAATCGAAACCACCTTTTGTAATTCAAATAATAAAAGAGCCTGGAGCCAACCGTAAGCCAAAATTTAACCGAACTTTTTTGCCTTCGTATCTGTATATTATTGATGATTATTGACCGTCTGTTGTCCATAGATAATAAATAGACTTATATTTGGATTGGTTGTATTCTGTTAATTTACTATGTTTTAAAACCCGCTAGACATTCCAAATGTATATTGGTTAAAGATATCACATAACTTGTGAGATTCCATTGGGAATATTTAAATTATTTATTAATCTGATTGCATAAACAACATGTATTTATGAGTCGTATGAAACTTCCAACCAATTATGTATAACACAATTCATGATGATGATCGCCTTGGAATGGTTTGCGGTTTTTACGGAGGAGTCTTCTTTTGCTCACCATAGATGGTAAACATTAATCTATGAACAAGATGTTGCCCATCGTTTGTCAGAGATGGCGTTTCAGTTCTTTTAAGCATTTATTAATAATTATTGAATAAATTGGACAGGACCGTATTCGGCTGTATTGTATTAGTACCATTTGCAGATTAATGAAATTACTTAAATGTCAATTAAATTTATAATAAATGCCAATTTAACGACAAATATGAAATTCATTTTGTCACTTACATTTTATATCTATTTACAAGGTTTTAATGTATTATATTAATGTTCCAGTAATATTTAAATGGATCAGTTGAAATATTTCGTATCTGGTGGGTGCGGGGGCATTTTTGCCGTATTAGTGGGGCACCCTCTGGACACAGTAAAAGTACGATTGCAGGCAGGTGCTACAGATTCGTCGGGAAAACCCCTGTACGCAGGAACGATGGACTGCATTTTAAAGACAGTGCGAAAAGAAGGGCCGCTTGGTTTATATAAAGGGATGTCAGCACCTTTAGTAGCTATCGCTCCTATATTCGCGGTTTCGTTTTTTGGCTATGGCCTTGGGAGAGGTATATTCGGCCCAAAGGACCCTTCAAAGCAGCTGACTTTGTCCCAATGCTTTTGCGCAGGTGCCCTTTCCGGTTTGCTCACGTCTTCTATAATGGCACCCGGAGAACGAATAAAAGTCCTCTTACAACTACAAGACGATCCGTCCAAGCCGAAATTATATTCGGGAACGTTCGACTGCGCGATGAAGCTATTTAAAGAAGGCGGTATTAAAAGTATTTACCGTGGCTTTTTAGCGACCGTTTTAAGAGATGTTCCCGCGGCCGGCCTCTACTTTTCTACTTACGAATTTTTTCAAAACATGTTCACCGAAAACGGCAAAAAAGAGAGCACCAAAGCGTTTACTTTATTTTCGGGTGGTATGGCGGGCGTCGCCAATTGGATAATTGGTATGCCGGCCGACGTACTCAAGAGTCGTTTACAAGGAGCCCCCGAAGGTACGTATCCTGGGGGAATGAAGGACGTGTTTGTCGAATTAATGAAAACCGACGGTCCTTTGGGTTTATACAAAGGCATCACGCCGGTTATATTGAGAGCGTTTCCGGCAAACGCAGCCTCCTTTCTAGGTTTCGACATGTGCATGAAATTTTTGAGTAAATTATAACGCCTAATAAAACATTGCAGTTAACTTTCAGTTAATATAATTACAATTGTAACGTATTTAAACTTGTCCGAATAAATAAGAAATGCAAGTATGTAGTGTAATTAAATATTACATATCAGTGTATAATAAAATTCTGAATCGCGTTTTTTTTTCGTCATTCCCAGTATACTCATCGGCAATAATAAAAATATAAAATAAAGTCTACATACATACATACATACATACATAAGTATATTATTTATTCATTAGACTAATGATTGTTTCGTTTAAAAAATTCAATTGTAAAAATGTATATTTACATTCCCTATTAAGTGCACATAACGTATATTAAAATAAAATAAAAAATAAATAAAACATTGAGTTATCTTCAGTGTACACTGGGGCGAGCCTTCCTTAGTTCCCTAACAGGAGAAAAGGACAGAAGCAGTTGATGTGTTTTCCTGTTTTTGTACTACATCTAAGGCACTATAAAGATCTTTCTAGTGCTTTACTACATCTATAATTAGGCAGGAATACATAAAACAAAAGACCATCTATCATTTTCTCTTAATCCCATATGGTTCGCTTCAGTGTTTTTTAAAGACAGCTCAACAATTAAAAACAACCGATTCTTTAAAACAGAAACAAAAAACATACTCAATAAATGGCTCTTTTGTCTTTGAATCGACACAAATGTTGGAAATACAATTGCTATTCGATTCTTTCTTCTCTCCGTCGCTGTCTGAGCCAATTCAGTTCACGTCTAACCAATCTCAATAATAAAATCAGCGCAAACACGTCTGACAACATTAACATAATGAACACACTGTGCCAACTGTACTGCGATTGGAAATAGCCAGCCAAAAGTGGTCCGACAGCAGCTCCTAAATAAATTATTTATTAACGTACGTTCAAACTTTAAAAGCCCACATATTTCAATTTATACATTAATAAGTGGTTAAAGTAATATAAATAATTATTGAAAGTACCAATACTACTAATTAAAAAAATAATAATATTGTGTTTACCTATAGATCCGGTACCATCAATAATAGCCGTAACAGTTGCTAATGCTTTAGAATTTCCTTCTAAACTGGAATGTGTACCGAGCTCTGCGGAAACGCTCGTCGTTATGAGGGCGTAAGGACCATTAACAAAAAATCCAACGATTATTAACAACATCACGTTTAATCCTATATGAATTGTACCGAAATGCTGGTAAATGAACATCTAAAATTTTAAACTGTTTTAAATACGATTATTTTGTATATTCGATGACCTACACCTGGAATGGCAAGAATTAACATTACGGCACAAGTTGCAGCCGGCATATTAGTACAGTCGGACAAGAAACCAGCAACGATTGCACCAGCAATTCCACCGACGTCGAACAAAGTTGACAAATCGGCACTCAGTGCTGCACCCATGGTCGCTAAAAATAGAATATATTTATTATAACACATTTGAAGGGCAAAACTACATATGATGATTATAAGATATTGTAATCTCAATAAATTGCTGACAGAAAGTTTAATGTTCTTTTTTAATACTAAAATACTTACTGGATGCGTGTACATACAAAGGTAACCAGTAGAGGAAAGTGTAACTGACTAATTTTGCAAAAAATAGAGAAAAAGAGAATTCAACTACTCCAGGAATTTTCAGTGCACCCAAAAACCCAATTGCTTGATCACCAGAACGACTCCTGTTATTGGGTAATAAATATGTGCGTTCCGAAATTCGCCTTTGAACCTCCTAAAAGTAAATTAAAATCATTTAACTAAAATACGTAAACAGTTTAGTTTTTACAGAAATTAAAAGTCAGTCAAAGAAGCAGCCATGACTTTTTACTAATACATATATACGTAAATTCCACGATTTTCCCTGACAGTAAACGAAACATTGATGAACTACTAACAGCAAATATAAAAGTAGTAGAAACCGTATAGTGATTTTTTGATGATAAAAAACTTACTTTAGAATAGTGGTTTGTACGTCTACTATTCATCTGCAACTCTAATACTTTCGGTTTTCTTTCCTGATCGAAAAGCTGTAATATTTTAGAACTTAGTCAATTTTGAAAAAAAAAAAATTTAAAAAGATTCTTTATCAGAAAATAATGTTCCAAATTCATTATTTTGTTCTTAGGATTAAATATTAAATATAATATAATGTAACACAAAGCACACGTTCGCCTAATTTGCGTTATTAAAAAAAAGAAATTTTTCAGTAACCTGCTCTTCAATTAAACTTTCGGTTTCTTCCGCTTCAGAATTGCTTGTTGCCGGTGTATCTCCGACAGTTGTTTGATCCTTTAAACGTTTATATTTCTGGAAAGAATAAAAAAAAAAAAGAAAACAATTAGCACATTACATTACTTTCAACGAACCTTTCGGTTTGTGTTGTTTGGAGAAATGCATCCAACATCGGACGGATGTGTAACTAAGAACAGGAATATTACAAAACCCGCAACTCCCATTATTAATCCTGGAATGATAAAGGAAAGAGACCAGTCATACTCAACATAAGCACCTGCCACTAATGAACCTGTAAAAAGGAAAATTTAATATGAAAATAAGAGAACTTTTTGATGCGTAATAAAATTAAAAAAAAATACTATAATATAAGAATAAAATAATTATTGTTTTCGGAAAATCAGCACCAAAATAATTACTAAACACAAATAAAATTAACAAAAATCACACCAAATTCCATCAAAATAGTTTTTAAAAATTACCCAAAATGTTTCCTATACTTGTGTGAGAATTCCAAATGCCAAAAATTAATCCTCTTTTACTTTTCCCGAACCAATTGCCCACCACGGTTACAACGCCGGGCCACCCAGTGGTTTGTACGATGCCAGCCAAACCCTTAAATTGTAAATTTTAATTACATAATGTATCTACAGGGATAAACATCTCAAGAAATGTACATACCTGTATAATAATAAAATACCATAGATCATGTATGTGGTAAGTCTTGGCAATTCCGAATAAATAACTGAAAATGCCGGAGAATAGCATACCAAAAGCCAAAAAATATCGCAGATTAACACGTTCCGCTACAAAACCAGACACGAACATTGCTCCAGCATAGGCAAACAGGAACGCTGAGTCCAACTGTCCCAGTAATTGGGACGCTTGTGCATCAGAACCATCTTAAACATAACAAATAAAGAAATTAAAAAAAGCTCAAACAAATCCATTTGCTTAATACTTTGTAGAGCAGTTGATAATGGTGTTATTAAACATAATAGTATGTAGATTTTAAATACATATTTAGAAAATGATTTTTGACCTTAGTCTATTATATTAAATATCAGTATGTTACTCACAATTACAATTATAGATAAATAAGTTATGATAATAAAAAGAAAATTATAAACTAAAAACCACTTCATTAAGATATTGCATTCATAAACAACTTGTGTGGTGATAATAGATAATATTATCTCAAAATTAAGCAATTGTTAGCAAACTCTGCAAGATAAGAACAATAAAAAAAAAAGGTCCATCTCATTTCCCCATTAATACGTATAATAAGTATTTAATAATCTACAACCAATAATTTAGTGTGTTTGAATGAAACTACTTTATAATGTTTAATTTAAGTATAATACACTTACCGAATGGTGCCCAATCACACCAAGTAGAATTTCTCATTGGGGGAATATCTGCAGGTGGATTTAAACTGCTACAATTTTGATGAAGAACAGCCTTCACTACAGATATTGGTTTTCGAGACATATGGTAGCACATGTAGGCTAAGTATGTTAAAAATAGTACACTAAACCGAAAACTAAAACAACAAAAAATTGTTACCCATTATTTATATTAATTTAACAACCTGTTTTGCGTTATTTTATACAATTATGTTTTATTAAAAATGTATTTAATAATTTTTAAAATATATTCTTACCATAATTCCCTATTAAAATGAAGCTTACGACAGCAACACCCAGCTAATTTTTGTATGCACGTAATTCCAAACGGTGTGTCACGATTCATTGTTGAAAAATACTTTGTTTAACAATACTGGTCAATTATACTCCTGAAAAAATGAACAAAGGAATAACAATAAATTAACAAATTTTAAATAACAAAATTGCATTTTACCATTTTAAGAACTAAAGCTTTTGATAAAAGATAATTACTTCGCTTTTAAATGTAGTCTCACAATCAGTAAAAAACGATGTATTGTTTAAAAATTACACATTTTAATTTTAAAATACAATCTGCCCACATTATTGTTAAACATATCTCATAACGAAAAACACCATTAAAATGTACTAACGTGTTGAATGATATAAGCGTCGCTATTCAATTACTTCCCACTATGATTACATAAATTGCTATGATAAATTGCAATATCGCGCTACATAATTTAATTAACTCATTTTATGGCTCTTTTATCTGAAACATATCACAATTTTTGTTTTTACATCTTTGGTTTTCACTTTGACGTTTAACGACCGATCATCGACCGATGTCGTGTGTGTGCGTGTCACTTGTCATGTAAGAACCGCCCACTTATTTAGTATGACATGTTACCAACCTAATTATTACCAACGGCAAACTTCAATATACCTACCTATCCATGATAAATATTAAACAACAATTATAAAAAATGACAGTAGTGACTGTACTTTCTAATAAACTGTTTAATTGAATAGTACAGTTAGTGAAAAAAGTATATAATATAAAGACAGATAGTACTGCAATATATTTATATAAACAAATAGCTGAAATTAGTTATTTAAGTATTTATTTAAAAATAATAGAAAATGAAGGTGTATACTGAAATGGAGGGATAAAAAATAATCTAATATCATGTTTGTTTGTGTTTACATAGAATAAACACATCCATGTACTACATATAAGCAAACCCACTCCAAATTATATTGAATTGAATGAAATCTACATCATGTACAGTCCAAGGATAACACACGTACTGAATGAAAATCGATTATTCAAATTCATTAACTGTACATTTTGGAACAAGGAGCTGTAATTATTATTGCTGTAGTCATTAATAATAAATTAAAAACAATACCGAAGGATGACAGGCACCAATGATGCTAGAATTGTAATAAATATATTTTGTTGAGTGGTCAATAAAACAAATTTATGTGTTTTAAAACAATGGTCACGTAGATAAATTTAATTTAAATCCTTTAAATATTATTCAAAGTTTCTCTCATTGATTAACGGTTGCATTCATTGTCAAGTTGGTTTTTTTTAACAACAATTCCGCAGTTGAAAGGGCGAGAAAAAAAGAACAACAGTGTACAATATCGAGCGGATTTTGCCTGAATGTGCCAGTTTCTGAAAGGACCGCGCGCGCCTGTGCTTGGTAATTTCATTCATATATTAATTTAACCGATGGCATCACTTTTGTCACGAACTGTACCAATGACGTAATGTGACGTCAGTTCTAGCGAAATCTATATGAAAATGTATGTACTAAGCCACCTATTTAGTGCAGTTTAGTGTCTAGTGGAGTGGGCCGTAGGTTCGTGGGGTTATTGTTGTTACGTCGTTAAAATAGTGAAAATGTCTGGAAAAACTTTACCCGTGGAAAAATTAGTGCGGGTCGGATATTACGAACTAGAAAAAACAATTGGCAAAGGCAATTTTGCCGTCGTGAAACTTGCTACACATGTTGTTACAAGAACCAAGGTAAGTTTTGTTGTGTAAATATACGTCACTAGTTCAATGTATTTTTTTTATTAAAAAAATCCTGTTCAATTTAGAGAAATACGAACAAATTAAGAGTACAGCCGTCATTTCGAAGGAAATTATTCAATTTTATTGGCTATAAACGTTGTAGGTTAGAGTACTATTTGAATTGAACGAGTTTTTTTTTGTAGCCAAATATTTATTATTACTATTACTATTTCATACTTACATATAGTGGTTTTTGGTCGGTGCTTTGACATTTATTTACTTTTGTAATTTAAATTAAATTACAAATGAAAAACAAAAGAGATTAGGGAGATAGCTTACTGATAAATGAATAAAATTATAAGTTAGGTTATGTTTTTCATTCAAGGCTACATAGCGCAGTTTTCTTAGAATGTTTACTGCTGAAATTGAATTTTTTTATTTGCGGAACTAATAATACCCAAGTATGTACTTGTATTTCTTTATAAAAATTGTATAAGTAGTTAAGAAACACTGTTAACGCAACAAAGAAAATATTTCTTTTAATACAAGTTCCAGAAGGTACTTGTTAGTTTAGAATTGCCAAGTTGATGAAAATTCGTAAATCATTACCCTATTTATGTAAATATAAAATGAGTTTGCTTTCAGTAGCAACTATTTTCCTATTTGGTATATTATTGAATAGGTGGTATAACGTGACGTTAGTCGGTTTATTGTAAACAAGCCTATTTTCTAATACCAAACGTTAACGTTAACATCATTCGATATATACATATGTTAAAAAAAAAACAATAAACGTACGTAATTCATTGATAGCTCATAAGTTGAATCACCCTGTATGTAAATTAGATAAAATGTTTGTAAATTATGTTGTCAAAAAATATGTAATATCAATTAAAAAAATGATATGAAAGTGTGTATATAGTTTAGATATTTTATCACGATATATGTATTATAAGTACCTAGGCTCCTAGCACATAAATATTTATTTATTACAAATTGTCCTTTTAGAAATGAGCGAGTTTTGTTTTTTCCGGTTATTTGATAAGATATATGCAGACACCACTCCACCTCCGCTCAAATACACACGTATTTTACATTAAATTTATTAATTAAATTTTTTTTAATATTTATTTTACAGGAAGATTTAAAATAATATCTAAATAAAATTAATGTGCAACTTTTTCCATCAACTTTAGGATAAGTTTTAAGCTATTTAGATTTAGGTTTTTTATTATTATTTGTACACCGTGTTAATTTTCTGAATCAGGTGGCCATTAAAATAATAGATAAGACTGCATTAGATGAAGAAAATTTAACCAAAATATTCCGGGAGACTGCAATAATGAAGAAACTTCGTCATCCGCACATAACAAGACTGTACCAACTCATGGAAACTAATCAGACCATCTACCTAGTAACAGAGTACGCCAGTAAGGGTGAAATATTTGGTAAGCTGTTTTAAAATAGTACATAGAGCAATTAGGATGTTAGTTAATATTTCTACTGTTTCAGATCATTTAGTGTCTAGGGGTCGCATGGCCGAATCAGAAGCTAAACGAATATTTAATCAGATAGTATCGGCTGTGAATTACTGTCATTCGCAAGGAATAGTTCATAGAGACCTTAAGGCTGAAAATTTATTATTAGATCACAATATGAACATTAAGGTGGTTATTAATATTACTATTATTATTATTATTATTATTTTGCAATTTTGTATTAATTAAATTACCGCTCCGTTTCTAGTTAGCAGATTTTGGATTTAGTAATCAGTTTACGGGTGGAATTAAACTGTCAACGTGGTGCGGATCACCTCCGTATGCTGCCCCAGAACTATTCCAGGGTTTTAAATACGATGGTCCAAAGGCAGACATTTGGGTAATTTATATATTTTATTTTTAAGTATTTAACGAATAACATTGCGATTTTATAGAGTCTGGGAGTTGTTCTGTACGTGTTAGTTTGTGGTTCACTGCCCTTTGACGGCCCTACATTACAGGCCCTTAGAAACGTTGTCATATCTGGTAAATTCCGAATTCCGTACTTCATGTCGCAAGGTAAGAATTTAATTATCGTTTTAAAAACTTAATATACGTAACGAATGTTGATGTGTTTCTTATCAAGCAGATAATATCGAATACTTTTGTCGATTTGAAAATTGATTAATTTACGTGGATATGGAGTAAAAAAAAATATACATACTTGTAACTTGCCATAAAATGTTCGATTAGAATCGTATTGTAATGTTTTTTCTTTTTAGACTGCGAGCATTTAATAAGACACATGTTGGTTGTCGATCCAGATAAAAGACTGACGATGTCACAGATAGTGAAACACCGGTGGTTGGCCGAGGCTCCGCCTGTCGACACCGGCCCTGAAAAAGAAAACGAACTAAATAGAACTGTCCTAGAACACATGCTGCAACTGCCTGGGTTGAATCAGAACATGATTTTGCAGGTATTTTATACACAAAAACGCTTAAAACTAATTTTTATTGGTTACTGTTGTTGTAGTCTTTGAAATCGAACTCGTTCGACCACATTTACGCCATATACAACCTGTTGGTTGATAAACTGCACCAACGCACCATCAACTTCCAACATAAAATTTCACAAAAGAATAGTCACGTCGAACACAAAGAGAGGCTAATGGAGGAAAGGGCGCGGGCTCATGAAGAGCAACAACAACACAAGATAGCAGAAAGGAGCGAGTCATTTAACGAGAAATTGGTTGCACATAAATATAGTAAATCGAGTGAAATTAGAGAGGTATTTATTTATATTCGTTCTAAGGCCCTATTTGTATTCTTATTTTTGTTATTACTTCGTATTTAATAAGCCGAACTTCATTCGACTAGTCTATGCAACTTAAGTATCGAGGGTGTATGTTGGGTTGCATATTTTTTTTTAAATGAAAATGCATGAAAACGTTTGCCGCTATCCTCACCGTGACATCCATCTGGACCGTTCACTTCCTAAAATACCAATTAAAGAAACGGTTGTGATTGTGTTAATGTTTTTAGCTGGAAGTGGACGGTAAATTAGCCGAACCGAAGAATGGCCGTCGAGAAAGCTTCAACGAGAACTGTTTGCGTGAAATAAGGAACGAAGTGAACGAAAAACGACGACCAAGCTCGGACAGCATAAATGAAGACGGAACGTACCCATTTATATCCATGCCTACTATTCCGGCCGTTTATCTAGCGGGAGATTTAGAAAATCAGCCGTTAGAAAAGGTAAAATTTGAAACATATTTTTTATTTTATTGTAATAGGACAATAATAATAATTAATTGTTACAATATGATTAGTTTGTTATCGTTTTTGTTTTCGAGGGCCCTCTCGTCGATAGCGTTGTTTATTTTGTTTCGCTTCAAATTGTATCGTTTTGTTTTAAACCCTGACCTGGTTCTAAATTTCTAATTTGTATTTATCGCTTGATACTCGTACTAGACAATTAATAGACTGTTGTCATTGTTTTTCTATTACTATTACTTGTATTTTATTCGTTCGCTCGCTCTTGTTACTGTAGTTCGGAGATATGGAAACGGACATGTCAGAGGATTTAGGAAATTTACCCTCTCCAGCTTCCACGACAGGATACAGCAGTTGCACATCGACAGGCGAACATTACTTGGCCATTCGGAGACACACAGTGGGACCTGGAGATTCTGCACACGAACAGGTAACAAAATAAGTACCACTAATTGTAGATTTACAAACGTTTCAATTATTATTATTTTGTAGGTGTTGGAGTCACATTATATGTCTCAAGTCCAACAAGATCCCACTTTACCGAACATAAATCTACCATTGGATTTACCTTCGTTGGGGCAACAGAATTTCCCATATTTTGGCGGAAAAGATCCGCATTTGCTTAAGCCACCTACTGTGTTGAACGTGGTGGGCGGATTTGGAAGACGAGCCTCAGGTAATTTATTTTGTTTAGATTATAATCGAAAATAAATCGTTTTCGAGATTAATTTTTTTTTATGTTTAGACGGTGGTGCTAATTTTCACATGGCCTGGGGTACTCCGGGTTCCCATGAACAGCTGTCGGCCATGTCGTCCAGTTCGAGTGGTAATCCTAGTCTCAGTAGCGGTACAGGCACTCAAACCCTTGACAGGAGTCAACCAACTTTGGACGAATTGTCTGACCCCTATGCAGTGGCCAGGTAAGCAAACAAAGCCATTCTTTCAAATGGATTTTCTTTTTTTTTTTTCTTTATCAATTTATTTTATTTAGGTATATGAAATGCAGAGGCAACTCGAAGAGGCATACCATGGCAAATCCTGAGGACGTTCACACTTTACAGACCAGCACGTCTTCAACAGGTCGAACCAGAAGGACTGGTCTACATACAGTCATGGAACGGCCTCCAGGTAAGATTTTACTTATATTTCCTTTTTCAAATTATTTATCTATCGTATATTATAGTTTTCTTCACTCGTTAAAGTTTATTTTTCTAATTCAATGTAAATATATAAATAAATACATTGTGTAGATGCTACAATATTTTACGTAATTTTGTTTACGATTAGCATGCGTCTGATTGTTGTGTTTTATTATTTGCTGTAAAAATTGCATTCTGTGTTGCAATTATTTTTAATTTTTGCCTTTTTAATTGTCGTATGATGAATCGAATGAGTCTGCAGAGCAAAAATGCAATAATTTAACCGACTGTGCAATTATTTAAAACTTTATAAAACATAGAAAATGACCCACATAATTATTTCGAAATAATTATTGTGGTATAATGAAAAAATTTGTTACTCTGTATGCTCATTCGAGTCTTATTATTATTTTTTTGTTTTTGATATTTTGTTGACGTAGCAGCAGTTGGTTTATGTTGTTTTGCATGCATTTGTTAGTGATTTCGCCCGAATTAATACTGGAGGTTGAGGCTCGCATGGGACGCAACTATTTGCCGCCCATGCCCATCATGCCCCAACGAAAGCACTCTCGACATGCTGTCAAACCCCATTTGCCCACCGTTCAGGAACTTCAAGGTTTGTATTGGTTTTTTATCTCGTTTGTACATATCGTTGTAGTTATTATACATAGATACTTAATCATTCAGACACAAAATTAAAAGGTAAGTGGTCACGAGAAGAACAAAATAAATCTAGGAATCACTTTTTGTTTAAATTTAATTAAAAGGTAAAATAAGAGAAAATTGTTCTTAATTTCAACTGTCCTTCATCAGGATAGTTGAAATTACACAAAGACCTAGCAGTACCTATGTAAAAAGTAGATATACAGTGCGTCTAAGATAAGGAGAGGATTACATTGGGATCTCTAAATGGTAAGAGATACGGAGTCGATTAAATTAGAGAAAAGTTGCGCATTTTTGAGCCAAACAATATGCCGTATAGAAAGTTGTAAAGTTCGAGCAGTTCAGGAAATGTCCGAAAATGCAAATCGAATGAATGAGCAACTTTTCTCTAATTTAATCGATCCTAATGCTATCCCGCCCTTATTTGGGACACTGTAAAAGTTTTTTTTAATTTAAATTGAAGTCCTTAATAGTGTTAACATGTTTCCTTTTTTAATTATCCCATAAAGGGCGAGAACAAAAATCTTCAGAACGATTCAGCCCAGTTAGGAGGGGCAGCGAGGGTTCAGCAGGCAGCGGTAGGACGTTAAGCCCAACAACTCCCCAACAGGAATGTCAACGATTACAGCGAGGTTTAGCAACGCGTAACAGCCCCCCGCGATCGATACCAGGTATAAAAATTGAAGATAAAACAACAATAATTAAACAAAGGGTACATACTACATAAAAATAATAATAATAAATAACGCAGGTTCCCCTATTCATCACTTCGCAACGGATGCGTGTTATCCCGAATCGAATTCTCCCGTTCATCAACCGTCATCGAGCAGCATGTCGTCAGAAAATTTTCCCTCGTCGAGCTTCGCTTATGATCCGAACCATAGCTATGGAAATAGTCCCGTGCACTCTGGCAGCACTTCACCCTACACTCACAACTCGAGCAGCAGCTTAAACTCTCCAAGTCATCAAGCGATGTACGGGCAACTACCTAATCTAAGTCTGTACGCCGCTGCTGCCGGTAACAAACCCCTTCTTAATCCCAGTATGCCACAAGTATTCGGCACCTACGGGCCTAACGCCACCGTCGCACTCCCGCAACCCACCAGTATATCATCCATTACGCAAGGTAAGAAACAAACAATACAGTCGATGATAACGATTTATGTATGATATATTTTTTTATGATAGGTATAAGTGTTTTAAACACGACCGGTATAGGTTCAATAACGCAAGGGACACCGGCGACGAATCTCCAACAGGACATTCGGGGTCAACAGCAGATGTTGCCTTTGCAGTCGGACGATAAAATGGATACCGCGACTTATGGTAATCTGGTTCATTCGTATATGCACCAACCGCCCGTGTCCCACCATATGCATCACATTCTTAATATACACAATCATCGTAGTTTAACGAATTCGCCCATTAGCAATCCCGGTAGTCCCGGACTTGATATGATTCAAGAGGAGCAATCGCACGGTCACGGAATCCACAACAAAGAGCTTGTGTGTCATCCTCAAATATCAGTAACCGACGTGTTAGGTGGGTATTAATAAATAAAAATACGTCGTAACAAAAAAGCAATAAACTATCTATTGTGTTTAAAATTATTAGGTAGCGAAGTGACATTGGTGGCCGGTTCGGATACGTCTGAAGATTCCATGGATAGTCTCGAAAACCAGGTCCCAAAGATACCCTCGTTTATAATATCCGAACCGTCAGAAAACCAGCCGTCGATTACAAAAGGCATCGGTCGAAAGACCAGCGCCGACAACAATGACGAATCAAAATTTTTTAATCGACCTCAGCAGTCGGACGTGTGCGGAGGAGGCGGCAACTGCGGCGAAAACAATCAACCAATCGACGAGTTTTTTCTGAAACGGACTAACTTAATGTCGGACAAAAGTCCGTGCTATTCGGACGACTCACTGTCCAATGACAGTCTTAGTATAGGAAACCAGAGTCCCAGTTCGGGCTCAAACACCCAAAGCAGTTACTTCGATCAAGAGCTACGATCCCGGCCTATCGACACAAATTACATTCAAAAACAGATAGACCAAGAGCTGGCCAACTCCGGTGCAGAAAACTTCGAAATTTTTAAAAGTTTAAACCTCGCTTTCGTCCAACAGCAACAACAGGATAACATTGATACCGATCGTTCACGACACCAAGACGGCAACAACAGCAGCAGTAAATTACTGGAAGCGTACAAGCATTCGGGATCGTTTGAGGTCGAATTACCGAAAGATTGCGCAAATTTAGAATCGACAGACATTTTGGAAATGGTGAAAAGGTCGATTAATGACCAAGTGCCGCCGAAATGTTGCATTTTGAGTTCAACTCCCGAACATTTAGCGAACAAGTTATCGTTGGAATACGAGGGCGGTATCCAGATAGAACTGCGCATCGTGGACAAACGGAAAGACGCGAAAGGACTGAAAGTGCGTCGGATATCCGGTGATCAGCTTGTCTGCAATCAGCTCTGCCAACAGCTGATCTCTTGCATGTCGGTCTCCTAGCGAACGGCGTGAATCGTTACGTTATATCGTTGTTATAATAGTTTATTAATTCTGTGAACGTTTTAGTTCGCGTTTTTTGTTTTCATTACATAATAATTGACTGATTATTTGATCGATTGATTTATTGGCAGAGCAGAGCACCTTTGCCCAGTTTTGTTTCAGGTAAGCGACAACCATCGGTTTCTTATTGTTTGTTTTCCTGTCGATCGTCGGGAGGTAGGAACTTTACTCGTTTTGTTAACATTTTACCATATATAGACTATTTCCGAAAGTTTTTGTGACAAAAATTAAATGTTCGGTTGCAGAAAAACATCGTATTTCTTTATGCAGAGGAAATAGAATTGATATTCAATCCATCTATCTATCTAAATCTATTACATACATGCATATAAACATGTCTATATCATAAATGACCTACTGCTTGACGTAGATCGTCGATTCCTTTCGATGGAGTGAAATAGTGGCTTTGATTATTATTATTAAATATTCCACTAGAAAAATTTGTAAATAATAATAACTATAATAAATTCTAATACGATATGAAAACATCTCGCTGTAAATATTTAAATGTACATACATATATATAAATATATTATAAATTAAATATATCATATACAGGGTGTGTTATCTAGCTATAGCTTTAGCTGGTTCGTTTGTCTAGTGCTACTTGGTGAAAATTCATACTTGCTATACAATAATAAAAGAGGTACTTTTGTGTATGTACAGTGAACAGTTAACAGTACTGGTATTGTTTTAAATTCGACAATTATCAACAATACAATCACCCTGTATATGTTTCGTTAAAAAGAAAATTAAAATTCAACAGTGAGAAAGTTAAATTCTACTTATAACGAAGTATGAAACCACGGAGTATATTCTACGATACACACCCTGTATGATATACATATTATTAAAATATAAGTATAGTTCAATTCACTAATTATTATCAAATTAATGATAACTGTCAGATTATTCCATAATACGCTAAACTAACTAAAATTTTCGACTGTTCTGTGAGGTCGTGATTATCCAATAATAATTAAATTTACTATCTTTTCGCCAATTTTTTGATATACGACTATTTACATAATGTTATTAATTATTACTAAATATTATTCTTACCAATTAATTATTATCGATTATCTACTATCATTGTTACTTACAAAGCTAAAAATGGTTTATTTTCTCAGTGTTCGATACCGGTACAGCGTTTTATTTTTTATTATTACTTTTTTTTTAATGTAAATCTGTCAATTCAGTGTACTGTAAATAAGCAAGTGTTTGGCCCAATTTGTTATTTGTTTTCTACTTAATTATAATTTCAAAGTTTCACTTTTTAAAAATTAATAATAAATTGTTTAAAAATCCTGAAATCGTCTAATATTATAATTAAAAAGAAATTAGCCAAGCACTTGCTTAATTTTAATTTTTCCCTCTTTTATAATTGCAAATTACAATTAGTAAGTTTTTGATTTAATAGTAACTGTAAGATAAAATGTATATTTTTATAGATAGCAATCTTACGACTAGTGTAAATAAAATGAAACATTCCTAACTATTAGATAAACAAAAATCTTGCATAAATATATATTAGTTTTTCATTTTTTAGAGCACAGACAATGTAGTGATTGATGGCAAAACTTTTTTTTCTTTCTTTCTACTTTGTAGTATATTACTACGATTTTTATTTCTTTTTCATTTCGGTCATATACCTATTATATAATACCTAAGTCGATGTTTTTTCTAATCTGTAATCGTAATTTTTACACTTGTAAAAAATTTTTTTAGAAAACTTTCAAGTGCTAATTATAAATATTCAATAAGTAGATTTATGGCACATTGTTTTTTAAAATTCGCCACCAAAATTTATTATAACTTGATAATAATAATATATAAAGTTATAAAAAATCATTTGTTTGCAGTTTATTTGTAAATATTTCTTTTTAAAATGCCTTTTTCAATCTGTAAAGGGTTGTAAAAAAGTTTAGTATTTTTTGTCAATTCAAATCTGTGATGTGAATAAATGGGTAAACAAGTACATTTTTTTATTCATTATGTATATATTTTCCCCTTTTTTTGTTATACATTATTGCAACTTTAAGCAATCACTGGTTTCTCTCTCGTAACTTAGGGTCATGTAATAGTGCAATAGATATATGATAACAAGTTTTTTAAGGTGACTGTACCACCAGTGCACTTGGAAAAAATAATAAAAGTACTTTAACACTGTACCCATCTGTACCATTATCTATTTAAATTAATAACAGCGGTAGGATGTGGTTAATCAACTTGTTTACTAATCCCTATTGTTGATAAATCATATATTACCGGTTAAAAGACAGGACGGTATTGTTAAAAATTTATTAAGTAACTTTTTTATTTTTAAAATTTTGTGTGTACTTGTTCGTTAGTTTGTATATGTCAACAATAACAATGGTTTAGGCCTATTAGCAAACAAAAAAAGTGAAATTTGAAACATTTGTTTAAAGTTACACGGGTAATTCGATTAGTCGTACTTAATCAGTAGTATGTATACTCGCTTTCTCTTTAGTATTTATAATTGGAAGTACAGTCCTGTGCTGGCACGATAAACCCGTTGACCATTAATTTCACCGAACTACGATTTCAAAGTCTCTCCTTGTTTTATTATCAAATGGAGAGTATCCACACAAGATAATACAAATATTAATTTGAATCATCGAGTGATCTCATTCCATTCAAAACTTTTTGTCTTTCACCGTATACAGTATTTAAATACCAGTCAGTAAGAGAATATTAGAACTAGCGGAAGGAGGTACTTAGTTCTTACGTCTATTAACTAATTAAATTACGTGTAGAAGGAACGAGTGTGCTAACGATTTAATTAAAATACGTAATAATGAATGTAATAATCGCAGCTATTTGTTTGATTTTGAATTTGTTTTTTGAAAATGGAAATGGTCATTCGTATAACCTTGGCGATTGCCCGGCTGTAGAACCGATGCAGGATTTTGATATGAATCGGGTAAGTTTTTTTTAGTTTTTTTCAATAATTAATAATTAATTTATGTATTTCACAAGTATATAATAAAATTGTATATTTGTTGTGTAAATTAATGTGTATGTATGTGTACTGTTTCGAATGTTTATATAATAAAAACAAAGGAATACAAAACGTTCAATTATTGTAACATGTGTTGCAATTGTAAAACAATTTCAATATCCAGTACCTACTATTATTGTAGTACTTGCGTGTGTTGTTTTTTTTATATTTTACATTTTTTTATTTAATTGCGTGCCCACAGGCAAATTGCGAATTATTAACGGTACTTTCAGTAGAAGATAAATTTCAAAATATCATTTCATGGATAAGTCCAACAACATGAAAAAATACCAAAATTTACATACAAGTAAATGAGTAAATAAGATAATAATTATTAAACATTTGTATTTGGAATTACCAACAATTAAACTGATAATAGAACAAATGCGTTTCAATATTAATTAATAGTGAGTTCATTTACTTACTGCTCATAAAAGTTAAGTGACCGTACAATTCGAAAATAGACAGAGCCGGACCGAGTATACAAATAAAACTAACGCTTCTTTCCACCATATACGCTTTGGTGTATGGTGGGTTGCCTGCATATCGTATTTCTTAGTAAACATCACAATATTAATTATTTTTTTTTAGAAATCTATACGCAATGCACATCATATAGATAGTTCCCAAAGAACTAATAATTTTTAATAAATAATATAATAATAAGTAAAACAACGAGGGGAATTCCTTTAAAAAAAAAAAACATACCTATATTTTGCTGTTCTTATTCACCGTGAAATAATAAGCGATTCTTGAGGGTTAATCTTGGATCTGTAATAAATAATAAAGTGCGTAAACGTAATTCAAATAATGTAATGAGTTTTTTCTTTGAAATGTATATACAGTATGTCACAAGAAAATAATTGTATTTCAGATGTTAGGAATATGGTACGCAATACAAAAGACATCGACCGCAAGCAGTTGCATAATATACAATTTTACAAGAACCGACGAGCCCTACGAGTACGATCTCGAACAATATTCGCAGCACTTCGCCATAGGACTAACTCCCTTGAAGCACGAGTACAAATACACGGGGAAATTACACGTGGCCGACAAGGCAATCCCTGCAAAAATGAACGCCAAATTTCCTCTCAGTAAGTCAACGTTAACTCAAATATGTATTATTTTATTTTATAGCACTCTGTGACTTAAACGAACGTTTGTATGACTTAAATTTCTCATTTTGGTACGGTATAAACCGCAAAAAGTTAGCTGTTACGTCGATTAATGTCAACTATACCTAACCTAAAAATTACCTGTGCTAATTCTTCAATACAATCATTAACTGAAGTCATTAAAATGTGAACTGTAAACCAATACGTAATATCCTAACTAGTACTAAATGAAACAATCTTTTATAGTTTTTATCTCACTAAACTTCTTATCTCACAATGCTTACAAAAAATAACCTCCAAATGTCAAAATAGCTTATACGTCACCATTACGTCACATAACGAAACAATAGAATAACAAGATGTGTTCTACAGATATATTAGGAAAACAAGGTGCGTTCCATGAATGTAAGAGGTAAATGATAATGAACTTCTATTGTTATTATAAAATATTGGTTCAAATATGACTAGAATTTTCTTATTTTTCCGAATTACGTTTTTAAGCCACTTGTGGCTATAAAATAAAGTTTTCTTAGCTAACATCGCGTTATGCCAAAAAGTGTAACTTATATTATGTTAGGTTAGGTAGCGGTCTAATTGGATAAAAAATACTATCAATAATTTTGATTTTGTTTTTGTTAGACTTTCTCGGAAGTGCCACGTATGTCATTTTTGCCACCGACTACGACACTTTTGCGGGAATATTTACTTGTCAAAAACTTGCATTTGCACGCAGAGAATCGGCCACCATCCTCTCGAGAAGACGTACTTTGGATAAAATGTACATCGACAAGGTAAATAAAATTTCCTTTTGGAACACCTTTTATACATATACATACCGCATTCCGGCCGTCCCATTAAGGGTATTATCTCGGAAACTACAGGGTATATAATTTACTAGATTTTCTCATAGCCATTTCAATAGTAAAAAAAAATTGGGCTAATTTCTATACCGAGTAGAGTAGTTCTCGAGATATGACAGTTAATGAAACACCCTGTATATCTATGACAAAACTAATAATAATTACATACTTCAGGTTCGCTCAAAGTTGTCAAGCTACGGCGTAGATCCTTTCGAACTGTCTCCTATTTCTCAGGAGAATTGCCCCAGGAACCTCACAGAAGGCGTGAACATTAACATCGACGACGACACGTTCTCGGCACATTCGATAGCAAACACCTTCAGAAAAGCCGGAGAAAAGATCGGCGATGGTTTTGAGTACGTTGCCAATGGGGCCAAGAAGGTCTTCGGCAAAGGGTCTGACAATTCTGGAGAAAAAGAAGAGTTGATAAATCAGAACGTTAAAAATGGTCCCATGACTCCCAACCCACATGCTGAATGGTTACCATAATAATAAAAAAAATATATAGTAGACAATACGTTAATAATGAGATATTATGATTAGTTTACTTTTTACTTTTTAAACATAACCTATAACTAAAAAGAGGCGTAAAATCTAACATTTTTTTCCAATAAATTATAATTACCTGACATTTTTTTTCAATTACTCCCTGAACGACACTGAAACTAACCTCAAGTGCTTTCATAACGTCTATAATAATCAAATACATATTATGTATTAAGAAATTTACTAATCGTAAATTAATACTGCTCACCGTGTATATGTCAAACGTCTAACAACAAATGAGAAAATTGACAGCGGCTAAAGTTTTTTGACAGTTTTTGTACATTGTTGCAATTGGTTTGTTTTAAACAATGAGTGCAACAATCAGCGACCTTCGCGTCGAAGACTGATCGGAATAAGACACGTCTACTGCAGTCGCAATGTCTTTCTTTCTATTACGTTGGCGTCGTCGAATACCGTAGTGTGACGTATGTCTGAGATAGATGCAATCCGCTGTACGTACACAAGTTGGGAATCGTGCCAGTTGCGCTATCGCAGGCGCTTGGTAAAGTTGTCACTCATGCAATTTCGTCCTCGAAAAAAATTACGAAAATCTGTAGGAGATTGGTAAACACGGGTGCGAAATGACCGAATTTTCGTCTCCAGGCAGGCGATCGTCCGTAAGACAACTGGTAGGTGTAAAACTGTATGTTTTCATGTAGAAAAAGATTTTGTAGTCGCCATAACGTGAAATTCGTCCAGCACGTAAACAGATGCAGCACCGACACAGCTGCTGCTATTATTACGGACAATTTACCTGTTTTGTTATTTGTTGTTAATTAAACGACATGATTTAATGGACGAGTTATTTTCGACGCCAGGTCCAACAAAAACTCTTTTTTTTTCCCGCACTGTAGGTATTTAGGAGGTAAAATAATTACTATTACATAAGAAAATTGACGATTAGTAATAACAAAACGCAAACAAACATTTACTCATTGTTAACCAGATGCAAGTGCAACACCTATTATGTACCATGTACTTGTTACTTTTAGTGCGTTTTAAAATTTATCAAAGTATTTAAATAACAAAGCTGTAAAACTTTATGGAACTGCTCATTTCAAATAGATACTTAGGATATTTATATAATTTAATTAAGTACCTATCTATTAAATATGCACCTGTATTTTTTGAATGAGATTAAATTGCAAAAATTAAAAGCGTATTGTAAATTTTACAACAATGGTAGGTAAACAGTACTGAAATTTAAAATACATACTGCTAATTTATTAAACACCAGAAGAGACACCAAATATTTCAATTTTGTTGAATAAGCGCTGCGCTGCATTTATTAATATCATCGACACCTCCCTTGCGCCTTTCTGAACGCAACTAACTAATGTAAACATTAGTTTGGTAATTTTTGAAGAAAATAACAATAATAACAATGAAACGCGTGCTATGTTGTGGCCAGTGGACGGCGCGTGCGCACTCAGGCTGCGTAAAGGCGTGTTTCTAGGGTTTGCGCAAGCGTCACCGCCTTCCAGGAGAACGGTAATAGTTGGAGTTTTGCTAGTTAGCCGTTTTGGCAGCAGTTGTGAAAATGGCGCATCGGAGTAAAAAGCTCTCCTCTTTGGTCGACCGAGAAAAATACGTTTCTCGTATGGTAGGTGTACATCGTTTTCGTTAATGCCATTGAGCATTTGTGGTGGATTAATGCGTTGGGGATAGGTGAAAAAAATATTTTTAACCCACTCGAAATTATCGAAAGGTCGAGTTGGCTCGTTGTTTGATATCGATTTATTTGGTTTTGTAGTAAAAAAAAGGGGTGATCCGCTACGATCAAAAATTGGAGTAATTTTGCAAGAAATAGTGCATTTTTTTTTGGTTTATTGTGATTTGAGTTGTGTGTTATACGTAATGAGATAAAATGTGGGTTAACGCCATATGAACTACGTACAGTATTCACGACGCCTGTTTTTGGCCTATTTAGTTTTTTGACCTTATGCGTGTGTAGAGTTGCAAAAAAGACAGAAGTGATAGAATAAAAAATGGTAAAGTAAAGGCAGAATTATAATCCTATTAGTTATTTTCTTGTTGTTTTTCATAAATTAAAACACCATTCTTTTGTTAATCTATTTTAATGAAAGTAAAGGCTTACGTTCGTCTGTATGTGTGTACGAATTAATTTATTTTTCGTTTTTTATACATAAAAATTGTTTTTTATATTTCTCTTGGCGTAGGTATCATATTTTTGTATGCATGCTCTATAAATTAACGATATGTTTATCTTTGACCTAGATAAAAATTATTAGTTTATTCCACTCAACAAACACTTATTTAATTAAATAAATCGAAAGGTAAATTTTGAAAAAGCCGTTGAAGTGAAATTATTAATTGTTGTCCACTTTTCTTGTATTTTTGTGACAATAATGACAGTGATTTTCTTTTTATAACAGAGGGAACGTAAACAAAAAAAGTTATATTCTGAAGACTGGGCCCTTGGAGATGAGGACATCGAAGGACGTCGTCTCTTTTCCCTACAAGAAAAACTAGACGATCCACGATTTACTCAGCATAATTTTGTTAAAGAAATGCATGGTAGCGAATTAACAGTAGCGTACTTTCAGAAGTACGGCTTCAATACACCTCTCCTTTTCAAAGAGAAGATAGGACTGGGTAAGTCGTCTCATTTATATCTACAAAAATGTCACTCATGAACTATGGTGTTAAGTTACAACAGTTACGTTCAAAAGTTACAGAAATTATTTTGTGTTTCAGGACTTCGGGTTCCCACGACGAATTTTACAGTGAACGACGTACGAATGTGTGTCGGTTCGCGTCGTGTACTGGATGTCATGGACGTTATGACCCAAAAGAATTCAGAAATGACCATGAAAGAGTGGCAAAAGTATTACGAAAGTCCAGAGAAAGATAAGCTGCTTAATGTGATATCACTAGAATTTTCTCATACGAAACTTGAAAATTACGTACAATCGCCCACAGTTGTCAGGTAAATGACCCCAATAAAATACCAATTTTGATGAACACAAAAAAATGCTAGTTTTAATATTTATTTATTTGTATTGCTCTAATAGCGTATTTATGCAACATGTATATTCAGCATGTATGTAGGGTTGCATATCTCCAATTTTCTATTTTATTCAAATTGCACAAAAATTGTGCTTACTTTCCCAAAGTGGTACTTACATTATTATTTATTTATTTTTATTTATTTATTTATTTGATTAACGGGAATGACTCCCTTTACAAAGAATAGTACAATTTCATGTTGATGGCAATTATGAGTAGAACTCAATAAACACAAATATTAAATTTTATAGTGCGGCGTACACAACCTGCTCATAATTAATAAAAAATAGAAAATAAAGAGTAAGTAATAAGAAAAAAGAAAACAAAAAGAGAATAGGCAACATACTAGGTCGAGCTCAGGCAGTATAGTCTACGCATTGAAAATAGAAATTATCTTAAAATATCTTAAATCTAGTTTGGAAAAAAAAAAACAGTATCTCCGATAGTCTGTTGACTAGTACAAGGGTATTAACTAAACATAAAAATAAACTAAAAAAGATAAACTAAAAAAAAAAAACATCAATCGTATTGCAGTAATGCAGCCTTAGCTTCCCTCTTGAAAGCATTACAGGTATCAGCAAACCAGTCCACGCTATCAGAGATAGTGTTTCCCAATGACATAGCTCGATGTAATGAAGATTTAGTTAGGCGTGCGTTATCAACATAAAAATCCTAGAAACTAATTAAACAAAATAATTATAAATTTGATTAAAACAATGTTGTTGCATAATATAGAACCATTTGCATAATCAATTCCTACATGTAAGTGATAATGAATAATAATAAGTTTATTTTTAGACAGCTCGATTGGGTAGACTGTGTGTGGCCCCGAAACCTGAAGGAAAGTCAAATAGAAGCGACGAACGTTCTTGAAGAGATGAAATATCCAAAAGTTCAAAAGTATTGTTTAATGTCCGTTAAGAACTGTTACACTGACTTTCATGTAGACTTTGGTGGCACATCTGTTTGGTATCATATTTTAAAGGGTAACAAAAACCATCCAACAATAAATAAATGAAATTTTATTAACTTTGATACTTTAGGGAGTAAAGTGTTTTGGCTAATACCGCCGACCGAGCACAATTTAAATCTGTACGAAAAGTGGGTGCTGTCCGGTAAACAAGGCGATATTTTTTTTGGCGACCAGGTCGAAAAATGTGCCAGAATCACGCTTATGGAAGGAAACACCTTTTTCATTCCTACAGGATGGATTCATGCCGTCTACACCCCTTGTGACTCCCTTGTTTTTGGGGGAAACTTTTTGCATTCGTTCGGTATTGACAAGCAACTAAAAATCGCCCAAGTTGAAGACACAACAAAGGTGATGTATCTGTATAATATTTAATACAGTTTCATAACTCAAACTTGTTTTTTAGGTGCCCCAAAAGTTTCGGTATCCTTTTTTTACAGAAATGCTGTGGTACGTCTTGGAACGGTATGTCTACTGTCTGTTGGGTAGATCGCACTTAACCACAGGTGCTGATGTTACCATTCCTCCAGAAAGGCCCCACATCCACCTGACTCATGCCGAACTACATGGACTGAAGGTAACAGTAGTTAATTAATTGTACCTGACAAGTTGCGATTGAAAAATTTTTTTGTTATCTGTAGGAAATCGTGCTCTACTTGCACATGCTGCCGGCCAACAAGAAAAATGTCCCAGATCTCATAAAAAATCCTGTCGCTTTAATTCAGGATGTCCGGACGTTAATAGGACTCCACAGACAGGATAGCAGGGAATTAGCCATCACGGGTCGGCCAATTTTAACAGGTACCCATTTATTTATTTATTTAAGTTTTAAAATATTTTTGTAATTTTTTTAGTTCCAGAAGATTCTGAAAATAAAATGAAAATTCCGTTTAGCAGAGGGCCAGGGCTAAAAGGACTAAACAACAGGGTGAAGTTGTCGAAGAATCCATCGTTGCCTGGAGATAAAAATGGACCACGAAGGAGGCGTACAAGGTAACTTCAATAATCAACCTGAAAACAAAATATGTACATTAAAATGTGGTACTTATATTGTTTTATTTTGTTAGGTGTAAAAAATGCGAGGCGTGTATGCGTAACGATTGCGGTGAGTGTGCATTCTGCTTGGATATGGTGAAGTTCGGGGGTCCGGGTCGCGCGAAACAAACGTGCAATATGCGCCAGTGTCTGCAACCGATGCTGCCAGTCACTGCGGCCTGTGCCCATTGTGGACTCGACGGTTGGGGTCAGGCACCCGTCGTTCCTCTCCAAAAGGGCGCACCTCAAAGGAACGAGAGCGCTAGCGGATTAATGGAATGTTCGGTAAGTTAAAAAATTACGAAATTTAAAAAAACGTGTTTGGATGATTTATTATGTTGTACCTTTAGGTTTGTTACGAGATAGCTCATCCAGCTTGCGTTCAGCGCCTGTGTCCGCAATTTACCGGTTACATAAACGAAGATCTCCCCAACTCGTGGGAATGCCCGATGTGTTGTAAATCGGGCAAAAATGCCGATTACAAACCTCGTCATTTCCGAGCCAGACAAAAATCGACAGATTTGCGACGTATGTCTATCAGTTCGGACGCTTCCAGTGCATTTGAACAAAAAGTAAATAAAGATTATAAAGAAAAAACCGAAATCTGTTTTTAAAAAAATATTTTTAGGTCCAACCGGAACATTTAAGCGATAGCGGTAGCGAAAACGACATGTCCAAAGATGTCCACGACAATAAAGAATTGGTTCCCATTAAAAAACGACGTACTAGTGAGGGGGATACCCCGACGTCCAAGTCGCCTCCGAACGAGGCGCCTCGTAAACAAGCACTTAGAATGCAATTGGCCCAACAATTGATAAACAACACAAACAAAACACTTAAAAAGCCCCTTTGTGTAGTCCGACCGGCTTCCATAACCAACTCTTGCTCCTTGCCAGCCGGCAATTTACCACTAAACAAGCGAATAATATTGAACGTGTTTAGGTTTTTAAGTCCTCATGATCTATTTCAGTGTTCGCTTGTTTGCAAGACTTGGGCCCAGTACAGTATCGATCCCAGTCTCTGGAGAATTATGAATTTTTCACAAAAACGTATATCATCTGAACACCTCAAAGGTAAACGAATTTATCATTTACATGGTTATTTTGTCTTAATTTCTTGTATTTTTTCTTTTTAGGAATAGTGCGTCGTCAACCAGAGCAATTAATCCTCGACTGGGCTCACATCAACAAATACCAGTTGAGCTGGTTGATTCAGCGCCTTTCGTGTTTGCGTGACCTTTCGTTGGTGAGTGTGAACATTAAATCGGTGGTATCGTTAAAAAGTTGTCACTGCGCTCACCTGAACTCTCTCGATCTCTCGTTCGTGTCCGGTTTTAACGACGTGTCGTTACGCGAAATTCTCGGTCCGAACAACGACTCCCGTCACGGTCTCCGCGACGAAAAAACGCGATTCCGCAACTTAAAAACTTTAAAACTTGCCGGAACAGAAATCACCGACATAGCAATGCGTTATGTCACACAGTACGTACCCAACTTGACGCACCTCAGTCTCAGTTGTTGTCCGCGTATTTCGGACGCCGGTATCGCGCAGCTCAGCACCAAACCGGCCAATACCGTTGCGAACCTCGTAAGTCTTGACCTGAGCAATACGAAATTGGTGACCGAACTAAGTCTCGAACACCTGTCCAAGTGCGAAAATCTCACGCGACTCGACCTACGTCACTCGGTTCAAGTGAGCACCCAAGCACTTATCAAGTTCGCGGCCAAAAGCGATCGAAATCTGCAAGTGCGTGACATCAAATTAGTTGTAAAGAGGCAGAATAAAGCGTAGTGCAGACTGAATGTGAATGTGAGTTAACGTATCAGTTGCACGTACATACATACATATTAATAAATAATAGTTCGTTAGTTGAAAGGGGATCAACTCGTCTGTTATAACGCGATTAGTAACTATTTTCTGTAAGTTTGTGGACCTTTTTTTTATTTTTTAAGACATATTTTCAAAGTTTGTGATTTATTAAGTAGAAGTTACGTAAGCTGCCACTGTGCAAGCTATAATTCGACCGTTTAACGTTTATTGAGTTTTAATTTGAAAAAGATAGATAGGTAAGAAAGTTTTATTTTTGAAGGAAATTTACGTAACTGTCCTAGGTGAGATTAAAACAAATAAAATGGAAGGTCTACATACTGAGCACTGTGATAGAACTTAGCAAAATACTGTGGCTACTTGTTACAGAATTTCGATTATTTTCACATTCCATCTATTCGTTTTAATATCTGTATAAATTAATACAGAAAAATAAGTAAAAGTATTGAAAACACGTAAATTTCCTTCAATGCCTGGTTTATTTTAACATACTTACTTTGCAATAATAAAATAAATAAAAAAAGTTTATTTTTCTGTGTACGAAAAGTAAGATTCAGGGTAGTTGTTCAATAAATGTGATCGATCTACATTATATTACGTAAATTTAAAATTACAAATTGTCTTTAGTTTTTAATTTCTTAAGGCCACATTTATTGAATCGTCCTGTAAAATTCTACCTACAATTAGACTGATGTAAGATATAAGAAATTTATCGAAGCGTAATTGACAGTCTATTAATTAAAAATTTTAATTTTATATTGTGGAGAGAAATTTTAAATAAAAATCATTTTTCAGTGATTGTATTCAAAACAAAAAAAAAATTTACAAGTGATTTATTGTACAGTTTATTTTTAATGTATTGTGCAAGAAATGAAATGAATGTTTGTGCAATGTAGGTATAAAAAGGCGCATGATTATTCGAAAAGAAATACTGTAAAATAATAATCGAGTGCAGCTTGTGTACATTAATTTGTATAACACTTACAATTAGTACAAATTAGTCAGCGTTTTCTTAAACAAATAACAAATTTGCAGAAGTTATATTAATACATAGGTAGAGCGAATTTTTTAAGTATTACTTCCTGTAAATTTACTCTTTTTTATAAAAAGAAATGGTAGAATTTGTTTGTTTTTTTTTTTTTGTTATAATTCCAATAAGTTCGCAAGTTTCTGAATAAATGAACATAAAAATCGTTGCTTTTGGAAGCTTAATTGTCTCGGCAAATCAATTTTAAACTTTGTTAAAGTGAGTAATTGTTTTTGTATTTATTTATTTCAAACACGTTTCCAACACTTGTTTTGATAGCCCTTGTATATCATTCTATAAATTTTTTATTGTTAAAGAATATCAAGGGATATATTTTACATTGTTAATGATCAATTACTCCAATCCAATTAAAGAAATGTAAGGTAATATTATTTGCTTAAGTTTAATATCAAAATTGTGTTGAAATAATTTCAATTGGTGTAAAGAAAAATAGCACAATGTTTTTATTTTTTAATAAACTACGTCACACTGTTAACAAACCAACATCAAGAAGAAGTAACAGATTTACAGACTGATAAGACGTTATCAGTAAAGATAATAGCTTGAGACATTTTTATACGCATACTTAATTAATAACACTATTAATTAATTATATTTAGTTATTAACAGTTTTGTTTGTTAACGATGCGACTATTACAACCATGGGCTCCCAATTTAATTTGTTTTTAGCTTTTTTAGTAATTGTTCAAGCCGAAAGTAAGTAATTTTACTTGTTATAATTAATTTATATTGTTTTAATAATTAAAAAAAAATTTATGCAGTGTATAGCGAAAATCTAGAGGGCAGAATTGTTGGGGGAAAACCAGCAAGCGATGGGGATATTCCATATGTGGTAAAAAAATATCTTTACTCCAATTTAAGTTTAATTTTAAATTATTAGGTATATCTAGAACATTATTGTTAGTCACGCATTCAAAGTTCAAATAAACAAATTGTTTATTTAATTTTGTCTAATCAGGGGATTATTCTAAACTATGCAATATATATATATATATATATATTTTTTTTTTCATTAGAAAATAGAGAGACAAAATGTTAAAATCAAAAAGGATTATAATTATAATACTGTGTTAATTTTAACGTTAATGTTATTATAGGTTTCTCTAAGAAGATCGTGGAACAACGAACATTTCTGTGGAGGTTCCTTAATAACTAATAAACATGTTCTGACCGCTGCCCACTGCGTTTATTATTCTTGGGGAGGCCCCCTTCCAGCTTTCACAGTTTACGTGGTGGCAGGTCAAAGAAAATTGGAAACAAACGGAAGTAGCATTTATAGGGAGGCATCGAACATAATAGCACATCCACAGTACAATACTAAAAATCTCAGGAATGACGTAGCGATTATAGAAGTGAGTTGAGTAAATAAACATTTAATTAATTAGGTATCTTAAAAATGAAGTTTAATTATTTTTTAGATAAACAGTGGATTTCCTCTGACGAACTTAATTAAAACAGTGACTCTTCGGAGAGGGCCCATAACCACTGGGTCGTGTCAAGTCAGCGGCTGGGGATATCAGAAATTTGTACATTATAACATTATAAAAAAATATATATAAAATATATAATTTAACCATTTCAGGGATCTGAGCAGTTAAGTCCAATTCTTATGATAGCTGACGTAAAAATAATGGACTTCTCGATGTGTTACCTTAATTATTATACAAAGAGCAACGGTTCAATAGTACTTGATCGTGGCATGATTTGTGCAGGTCATCAACAAGGAAAAACGGACGCGTGTGGGGTATTTTTCAAAACTAATACACTTTTAATACAGTCAGTAAGTAAAATAAAATTAATTGCAGGGTGATTCAGGTGGACCACTGACATGTAACGGACTGTTATCAGGTGTTGTTTCGGCTGGAGTGGGATGTGCCAATCCCGATTTTCCAGGTATTTATGCAAACGTTCCCTATTACTATGACTGGATATTGTCGAAAATAAACGCGTGCTCCGATTGTTCTACGTCAAAATCTGTCTCTGAAGCTACAAGTACAACTGAGAGCAGTAAGTTTGTTTTTGTAACAGAAGGAACGGTAATTGGGTTCCCATTTAATGTAACCAACGGCAAAAAGGCCGGTTTTAATTATTTCGGTTTCATATCTGTAATACTCACAATAATAGTTCATTATTTATAATGATGTTTAACAAAAAATTAAAAAGATGTAATACATAATTGTTTTTAATAATTTTATTAATGAGACAAACGACCTTCAAGGTAAAAATGTGTAATACTTAAGAGGACAAGATAAAAAAAGAGGGCAAACGAAATGGTGTGTCGAAATGTGAATTTGTTCGAATATTGTGTAAGTTTTTTCAAATTTTACAAACTGTACATTGGTATCTGAAACATTGGGAACAGAATATATTTTTATCGTATTAAACTAATAGTATTGTAAATATAAAAAAACGTATAATGCTTCCTCCAGTTTATTTAAACAAATAAGAAACCAAAGATCTATATAGTTTATTTATTGCAACAATTAATCAACCTTTAGTAATTGTTTATTCGTTAGTTTCCTTTTATTTTTGCGTTAAAAAGTTGTTCAAATAATTCGGCCCCTTTCTGATTTAATTCTTCATAGCCGTACGGTTCTAACGTTTTTTTCATTTTTTCGTACCAATCGGAAACGTTCGGGAAATCTTTTATGTTGAATCCGACAGCCTACAAATTAAAATAAATAAAGCAAGATATCAAAAAAATCGGAGAAGTTCTCTTATGTCTATACTCTTTTATTTACGTGCTTGTACGTTGGGTTGCATAAGACACAGTGACTTGATTTTCTTTTTAATTAATTAACTTACATCGGCTGTCGAAACAGTTGCTATTATAGAAAAATCAGCGATCGTCATTTGGTGCCCAGCCACCCACTCATTACCTTCTAGCAACATATCTAGTAATTTCAAAGCCTCTTTGACTTTAAGAGCACCCTCCTCGCTCGGTTTTTCCCCCTTAAGTAACACTGGCGCCTAAACAAAAATTAGTTAGTTCAGTTAGTCCCCTTTTATAATTCTCAAGGTATTGTTAGCGTCATATATTACTTACATAATAATTCGCTAATTTTTGATACAGAGTGCCAATATCGAAATATAAAAGTTGATCTACTTTAGCTGCTAACTTTGGATCGTTTGGTAAATATTTGTGCTCTTTATCATATTGATTTTCCAGATATTTAAGAATTGCGCGACTAAAACACAGTTTTAAAAATATGTATTGTGCGTTTTTAAATAATAAATTCGTTTAAAATACCTTTCCCAAAGAACATAATCATGGTCCACCAGTGTTGGTATGGTATGTTGAGGATTTAACTAAATTAAAAAAGTTATTAAACTATTTTATACTTATTATTCTATTCTAAAGAATAGTAATTAGTAAATGAATTCATAAATTATAAATAATTAATACCTTTAAGAAGTCTGGTTTCGTATGCTCTCCGTTGAGAATATTGAGCGACTTCAAGTTAACAGTAAGCCCCAAAATTCGTATAAAAAGAAGCACAGCTCTACATGGAGGGCTTGGTGGAAAATAATATAAATCTATACCGTCCATTGCTTATAAGAAGAATACTACGAACAACACAAAAAGACCAGTCGGTATTAATTAAATTAAAAGTTACAAAACACTGATACATAAGTAATAATAATTAGGTTTTCGGTAATCTTAACAACATTCACGATAAAACACTTTAATTAATATTACAAGCACTCAAAAAAAAGTAGAGCCCTTAAGTGTGCAATAAATAAAATAACTAGGTACTTACATTGGCTTAGAACTTTTTTTTTACGAATGCACAAAGGTAATGTTAAACCGTGTTTTTAACTTTACTTCTCTTTCAATTATTTTTACGTAAAACATGTATTAAATACAAAATTGTGTTGGATACATTATAATTATTTATGATTACGATCAATTTTTAACTTCCTACAATTATTTTACTAATAATTTTCTATCCATCCCATTCTTTTTATAATGATGTGGCAAATTATTACAGTACACGCAGTATTTAAAAAAAATCTGTTTTATAATCATATTTATTTATCATTTGCTTGCAAAGTACTTTTCTAATTATAAGCTTTTATACTATCTTCACTATAATTTTGTTTTATTATTATTTTTACAAAGTTGAAGTTGAAACGTACGTTTATTTAATTGTTAGTCCCTTTTTTATATTGATAATTAACTTTTAAAAGTACAAGCAAATTATAGCAACGTAACAAAAATAAATTATTAGTTTTTTTTAGTTGGCAACGTTGCTATAATTAATGTATTATTTATTCTCCAGTAAAGTTACATGTAACTCCCACAAAGATATACATAGATATCTGTTGTATGTATTTCATTTTCTAATATACGGTAACACAATAAACGTTATTTTTAATATGTCGTTATTCGTTTATAATTTTCTCTTAATAAAAGGTTTGGTAACTTCAGCTGCTATTGAGACACTTTCTATTTGTCTATCAAATATCTATAGGTATCTCGAAGTTTTAGAACATTAAGTCTATGACTTTTCTAACCTCTCTTTCACGTTTGTGGTTATGGTAGTTTGAGGCTGCTCGCCTATTTCGATTCTTTCGTAAATAGTCTGGTTCAGCGCTGATCAATTTCGACGATAATTGGTTATCTCGACCAGATAATTGAGTTTTAAAAATGGTAAGATTTTTTAAAGTAGCAAATGCATAATTTATAGAATTACAACCGTTACTACTTCCACGTGTTCCCAAAATTATGTTGTCTGTTATTTTAAAACACGCCTTTCATTTGTTCTAATATCTTATTTAATTATATTTTTCTTTGCATATGACCTCAATAATAATATTATTGTTTCTTATTAGGCTTCCCTAAAAGAAAATCCTGAAAAGCCTGGACAAGAATCCGCACCAGTTCATCGTATCAGAATTACTCTGACGTCGCGAAATGTGAAGTCTTTAGAAAAAGTATGCTCTGATCTTATCAGCGGTGCTAAGAAACAAAAGTTGAAAGTAAAGGGACCAGTACGTATGCCAACCAAAGTGTTACGCATTACTACTCGTAAGACTCCTTGTGGTGAAGGTTCAAAGACGTGGGACCGTTTCCAAATGAGAATACACAAGAGGGTTATTGACCTTCATTCCCCTTCTGAGATTGTTAAACAAATTACTTCTATATCTATTGAACCAGGTGTAGAAGTTGAAGTAACTATTGCAGATGCATAAGTTAAACAAACAGGAATTTGTACATATTTATATGTATGTACTAAAATAAGACAAGAATAAAAGTTTTTTCTTACTTTAATTGTTTTACTAAACAAAATTCCATTTTTTTTAAATTTCGTATTAATTAAAATTCAGTTTACTATATTGACTGATGATAAGGTATTTTAAAATTGCCGCCCGTTGTCTGGAAGATGCATGTCTGCCAATTGTATCATAAATTTTTAGTTTCATGGAACAGGTATGTTGGTATTATCATTTATAGTTCTTTTTTTGTTTGTCAATGTCAAAGCAACCGATTTTAAATTAATATGAATTTCAATTACCCAGGAAGCTTTAATTTACGTGTACATGTTTTTATCTAATTTAATTTGCATTGTGGTGAAAGAAACTCATCTCTATTTATAACTGAGAGGTATGTTTTTAATATTTACTCAATGCAAACAACCTTTTTAATATATTTTTAAAAAAATAACCTAACATTTCCGTTTGTCATATTTTGTTATCACCACGTTTTCTAATTTTAAAATTTTAAATTAATATCATTCATAGGAAAATACAAAATCAATCAAGATGCCTCGCCGTAAACGATATCACAGACGTAGACGTTATTTGAAAACTAAGAAAAGGAACAAACGTTTGCAATTGGATAGTAGTACAGAGGACAAAAAACGTGAAAATAATGCAACTTTCGACGTTTCTAGGATGACCGACGTTGGTTTAAACATAACTCACATAATTTCGCCCATTTGCACACCTGACCTTACACCACCCAGTAATACGTCATTGTTTTGTAACATCCACAGCACATCTGTATTTATAGATAACTTTACAAGAACAATAGAAGATAGAAACAATACAGAAGAAAATGCACCTAGTACAAAAGCTAACAAACATACCACTAGGATATCGTATCCATCAAAACCACAATCATTAATTTTAAAAAATGAAGTAGGTGTACAAACAGAGAACGAGAATACAAATCAGAAGGAGTGTACAAACACCAAAATTGACAATTGTGAATGGGATAAAGTTTATACTCTTACAAATCCAGTTGTTATTTATAAGACTCCTTTGAAAAGATTGCGAGATAATTGTTTTTCACCATCTCAAGACCTTGAGGAGCAGCACTGCACCCCTATAAAAGATTTAAGTTTTAGATCTTTGTACACGGAATCTGATAAAGAGTTATTTAATGCATTCTCCAACTCACTTTGCGGCGCAGAAACTGAAAACGATTTGTGCAACAAAAATGACACTTTTATACAAAATAAGAAAACGTCCACACCTGTTAGTAAAAAGATCTTAGATTTTAGAACAGACGAAACGTTTAACATAGACTCACCGTTGACACCTGAGAATAGTGTAACTTCCAAACTTTTATGTGCAGCAACTTTTCCAACTACATTCAGTCACTCACACAAGAGAAAAATGGCTCCAAAAAAGTTTCATTACAAACTTTTTAGAAACAGAAATTTTTCTATAAGCCAGTACAAGAGATGCTCCTGTCCTACGCACAATTATTACATTAACTATGCCAGGTTCACGAATCGGAGCCATAGTATTACATTGAAGCACAGTTCTCGAGTAAATAAAATCAGGTTTCCAACAAACAAGAGGAGTCCCGATTTCACTGCCAAGAATCGAGGAATTAACAGCAGACTTTTGTCCAGGATCATCAAATGCAGCAACCGATTTGCCAAACTACCTCAAAAATTATCAAATATCATTTCCTGGTTGGGGTTAACTTTTGCAAAAGTAAAAAATGAATAAGTTACATATAAAATAAGTCATTTTAATGTTTAATTTTCAGGGAGTGTCTAGTTTATGCCGTTTGTATACATTAAATAAAACTATAATGTTGAAGACTGAAAATCTAAGCAATCTCACGATTAATAACGCAAACGACAGCAAACAGGGGACAGAGTGTAAAAATTGCGATCAAAATCGGGTGCAAATTTCGATTCTGACAGCAAAAGTTGGAGACTTGGAGACTGAAATGAATCACATAAAACGTGAATACCAAACACAGCTGACAAAACTTGCTTCTAAAATTGGGGACTTTGATTTGGAAATGAACCATATAAAACAGGTAATAAAATCATTATAATTAATTAAAACGAAATCTTATTGTTTTTTATTTATTAAAGGAATATCAAACACAAATTTATTCATTAACTGCTCAAGTCGAGGACCTTACAAGCGAATTAAAAATACAGAAAGATAAAGTGAAAAAAATGGCGGCCACCTCTTTATTTAACTGTAACGCTAGCAGTTGCCAGCAGCCTTCGAAGAGTGTCCAATTAAATTGTTTGCCTCCTCCTCCACCGCCACCACCACCACCCCCGCCACCGCCTTTTCTGTTAGCACCCGCCCCTATTATTAGAATCACATCGAGCACAAAGCTTGAGAAGAAAATGCAAAAGACTGGCGCCGAAAACCGACCCGTAATTTCACTGGACGATATCCTTAAAGTGAAACTTAGGAAAACAGCCGTAATTATTACTATTTACCTATAATAAGAAATTGAATGATTACCTAAAATATTGTATTTTATAAAATAGGATCGGAAGTCGCCCCTGAGGAGACTATCGCCGTTGAAACGTTCGATCCAGCCGATAATTTCGTCGGACATGCTGCGACAGATCAAGCTGAAGCCGACGTCACGTTCTCAGACGCCGCTGCTGATCGACTCGAGTCCGTCGAGTGCGACCGCGAGCCCCCAGGCGAGTCTCATGCGGATCCTGACAAATGTCGACACGAACGTACGAAGGGTAAAAAGGCTGAAACGTAGCAACGGTTATAGTTTTGATGACAGTTGTAGGACTCTTGCGAACAGACGCGACGCCGGAAAAGACAAGGACTTGCTGTGAACGGACCGCGCGGCGCTGATAGCTAGATAACAATCAAAGGTACTTAACTAATTTCTTCTTATTTTTTTATTATTATGTATAATTATTTTTATTATTCATTTTCCCGGTTTTGGCGTCTATTATTTATTATTAATTAATGCCATCACTAGATAAAAAAAATAATTAAATATATACCTTTTTTAATGTAAGTATGTATACAGCGCGTTTTATTTTCTTTCGAAATTCGGTTTAAATGATGAGAAAAATTTTATAACATCGTAATTGATACACGTATGATATTAATTATGTTTGTTTAGAAAGACGACTCTGTGATATTAAAATATTCTTCTCAAATACAAACTCTCAATTTTACTACTTATCGTTTTTTTTTTTTATTATTTTATTTTAATTAAGTTGAAAAATAAAAAACAAAGTAACTACCACAGAGAAAAAATTTATTCTTATTGTATAATACTTTTTTATTTATTAACAAAAATATAAAAATAAACCACAATTATACACAAGACACACATTTGAATGCAATTAGATTTACGAAAAGAAAAATTAGCATTAGATTATTATTACATAAACTTAACATTTCCTATTATTAAATATTTAATTTAAAATGACTTTAATTGATAATTTTGGCTTAATTTCTTTTCTGTTCGTTAGTAATGAAAAAAAAAAATGAATTACTACATTGCACTTATTTTTATTGAGGGATTTATGGCTTAGTAAATTAGTAATTAATTTGTAGCAAAATCAAGGAATGTTCGCAATGAAAGATTTAGATAATTTTTTGAATTTACGCTTTTCTTAATTATAAATTTGACAACCAAATCGTGTGTTAGTTTTTTAAAATTGGGAAGACATACGGTGTGATTTTCTATGTCATATCTGTTTTTTGCTTGCAATCAATAAAACACAAAGCACAGCGTTATCACAATACCACAACTAAATGCATTTTTTTTAGTGACACCTTAAATATCACATAACAAATAGTGCTACAACTGCCTGCTTATAGAACAAAAATAAGATAAAAATTACAATATTGTCACTAAAGAAGATAACATTATTGCTAATGAAACAGATTAGCTTTGCTCAGTTTGTTATAAATTCATTCTTTAAAAAGAGTGGTACCTATTATCTATCTATTATAACTTTGATTTATTTACATTTGAATAATACTTAAGCTTAATGTACACTTACTAAAAATGCTTTAAAAATTCTTCCGATACTATTCTAGCTCTTGCATTTACAGCTAATTTCATTTCAGAAATTTCTTTGTCTATTTCTTCCATAAAATGGATCACGAAATCGACCAATTTGTGCTTGAACATTTGTTCGGTGTGAAAGTTTGTTATAAGGAAACTTATGTCATATCCTTCTATCGGTTTTCGTCTCATGATGATAAAATTCTCAGCCCTCATCATCATAAATCGCATAAACTTTTTACATAAAATTTTCTCGATCTCATCAGCTTGTTTCACAGATATACTAACTCGAACAGAGTTGATGGAAGATTCGATGAGCACCTAAATAAAATTTAGATATAACCAGCTCTTTGTAATAATTATTAAATTAATACAAGCGTTGGCTTTACATACCTTTTCTTTTTCGTTTCTTGAAATTACCACCGGTGTTAGTAATAGTTCTTTACTAGATCTAACCTCGACCTCGGGTTTATTATGTCTTTCTACCACTTGCGACGAAAAATTTTCTAAACATAATGCAGCCGTAAGTGTGTGTCTAACGGCCGATAAATACGGTCGTAATGTTGCGGACATTTTATGTTTATTAACTTAGTTATTTAACTTATCAGGGACTTAGGGACACACCTAAATACCCCTTATTTAATCTAAACTAACCTAACTATTTAAAATTCACGTTTACGTATGTATTTGTCAACGGCAAGTATATTGTATGAATATGTTTTTGGGTAATTTGGCGATTAGTCACAATGATGTCATTTTTATATCTATCATTCATCAGTGCAATTGACCTACCGGATATCTATGATTGCAACAAATGAACTACCCTTGTTATATACGTACATACATCTATGATTATATGTATTCTTTTTCTATAGAATTCATAGATGTCACAAGACATCTATAAATGTCAAATTAAAATTTTAAAGGTTACAATTGAAGAAAATTCTAAAATTTAAACTGTGTAAAGTCTATTTTAAGTTTACAATTATTAGTGCAATTGAATAACATTATAATAAGTGTTGTGCTATTTATATTAACGTAATTATGGCAATGTGTCGTTTGTTGCCAACGCAATTTGTAGCGGTAGATTTGATGAGAGGTGCACTTTTAAAAAGTTACAGAAAAGCATTATTTATTAATGTTTATAATAAGCCAGAATGTAAAAAAAGTGAACAAAGACGAGCATTTAGTGTCTCGGCTTTGTTAAATTCGAAATTGTTTGTTGAGCATGAAAACGATTATGCGTTTCAAGTTATAAAGAAAGCATCACTGCCTAGATTGGAACATTTTCAATTGAAAAGTCCTAACAAGGCCATTTCATCTTTGGAAGAGTTTAATGATCGCTTGAGTCAAGAATGGAGGTACAAAACATCTTCCGAAATAGTACAATGTTTTATTGACTGTGTAGACTATTGTGTCAACAATAACATTACAGTAGCAGATACTCGTTTTGATAAATTAGTTGATGGTTTGGTTGATCATGTCGAACACATAAATGATGACGAGTTATCGCAGCTGTTGCAGTGTTTGGCTAAATATCCTCAGACTGATTCACTTAAATCTCACAATTTCCACGATATTTGGAGTGCTTTAGATGATTTATGCTGTTGGAAGTTACCAACGTGGACTTTAGAAAAGATGTTTCACTTTGCCGAGTTATGGTATAGGCTTAAGCTTGGTGAGTAACACTTTATTAAAAAATATATGTGGTATCCAAACTGTAACATTATTTTATATTGTACAATTACAAAAGGCTGTTATTTGAAATACTTATAAGAATTGTTTTCCAATGCTGTTTTCAGCAAAACCAAGTGACTTTATTTTCGAAATGATTGACAAATTAATAAAAAAAGCAAACAAATTCACAAAAGAAGAAGTACTGGCCGCATTCTTTTATCTAAAAGTGAACAAACGTCGTCAGTTACCGTTTGAATTGAGAGACGCACTAGACCGTTATTGTAGCCAAATGACAATTGATGAAATGGCTCTTTGTGCAATGACGTTTAACATTTGTGACACAAAAACTGACTCGTCTATATATCTCCTGGTATTGATAGAGAGATTGAAACAGGAAGCTAAAACTGTTAATGATGCCACCGTCAAATCAATTTGTCAAGTAAGTAAATATTTTGAAGTGTTTACTGCATCAGAGCACCCTGTACCTTGCCTAAGGCCATTTCATCAATTGTCCCTTTATTAATTATTTTTTCTATGTAGTTGTTGTTAATGTTTTAGGTAGGATAAGTCGTTACAATTCCCAATTTGTTAATTATCTACACGAAAACAGTCACAAACTAAACGGGACGCAGTTGCTTTATGCATGTTTTTATTTGAACCTTTGTCGCAGTTTTAAGTTTACAAATGACTTCGAGTTACAATTAGAAGATTATATCGATTTGTATAGTATTGACGAAATGGCCGTTGTTTCGATGGGATTTTTCAAAAGTCAGACCCCTGTCCGATCTAAAACTATTCTAAGCAGTTTTATACGTAAATTTAAGAAAGAACGTTCCAAAATCAACGATATCACGCTTAGTGCTATTTTAAAAGTAAGTACAGGGTGCAATAATTTAGATTACATGTGAAGCTGGTTTTTTATCTAGTTACTTCGCCTATCGAGTACTCCATCCTTGTCAGAAAAGTTTATCGACTTACTGGATGTTTTAATTGAAGAGATTGACCGACTATCGAATCTGTCTTGTTTGCACATAGCCCTCCTGGGTACCAACCTTCAGCTCCTTCATGAGAAGTCGGTAACAAAAGTTTCTCAAAAGTTGGTGAAAGATTTTGGTGATGTGAATAAGATTCGCTTGAAGGATATCGAACGATTACTTTTGGTGTTAACAATGTTCCAGTTGCATCCAAAAAGTGAACCTGATGTGTTTAAGGCAGCTTACAACGAAATCCATCAAGAACGAAGAATGATAGAAATAATCAGGCACCCCAGGTGTCTGCCCTGTATCTTACACTACCTTAGTATTGAAGGCATTTATTCTTATGAGCTTATGAACAGGATTCTGGATCCTCAATTTATAATCGAAACTTTCGGTAAGTGTTTTTAATGATTATATTTTATTTATTTATTTTTAACACAAACAAATGTTTATTTATCTACAAGAAAGTTATTGTATCTTCCTCTTCGTCACCTAGGTCTATTTTGATACATTTTTCGAACACACATAATTCTTTAAAGAAAGTTTCTTTAATGTTTATATCCTGTTTATTCTTTTCGTTTAAACAGGCTTTCACCACGTGATCAGGCGCGAATGGCTTGTACTTAATTTGGCCAATAACGTTCTCATTCGTCTTTAACAGAATTGAAGGGGAATATGTTCTGATGTCTGCGTCTTTGATACTGTATTTTTTCATTAAATATTTTTTTAATTGTAAGAGTAAACTGTATACACGAAACTTGTAGATATAAAATTGGGGGTCGATAATAGAATTCGAAAGCAGTTCAAGCATTAATTTTTTGTTTTTAAAATCTTTTTTTTTCAACGTGTTTCTTATTGTTTGCAGTGTGATGGCGCCGTATTGGATAGACAACTCGTTAATGTAGTAGATAGTAAAATACACTTCGTCTAGTGTCTTGTAAGAAAAAGCGGACAGATTGTCGGCCAAAAATATTAAATATTCCAAATCGTGCTTTAAGTTTTCGTCGAACTGTTTTAGGACTTGTAAAATGAGCTCTCTCCATTGCCGTTTTGAATGCTGAATCAGTTTGTAAAGAAAGTCGTTAACAGCATTTACACATTGACCATTTACCGATAGCAAAAGTCCTCTCGTCAGGTGGGATTCCCCTCCAATTTTATTGTTAAACTCGAACGTTAGCATAATCCCTACCAGATATTGAGTGTTTATTAGGTGCGGATATTTGAGCTGTAGTTCCGAAAGATGGCTTTGTGCCATATGGGAAATTTCGTATATATTGCAACTCATGCAAATGAGAAAGGGGATAATCTCCACAGGATGTACGCAACCCAGTCGTCTTATTAACTTGATTATTTCCATAGTTTCCAGGCGAATTGACAAGTCTGTGCTTAAGCCGCATCGCAAAATGTTTTTTACGAACGTTTGTATTATTGTCGAGGGTTTCCCCAGAGTACCGTCTCTAATATTGTCTTTGAATATTTCATCTACAAAAAAAAATAACGGAAGTTTTAGAAGGCAATTAAATTTGTTTTTTACCTTGTGGTTGTGTTTGCGAATATGTTTCAATTTCTGTCTGTCGGTGTAAGTAGCACTTGAACATTTTCAAAATTTCTAGTTTGGGAAGTTCGTCCTCGGTCTTGAATGTTTCAAGACAGATGTTTTGAAAATCTGTGTTCATTAAAAAGTCGTCGTATTTAACACAAATTAGACCGAGGCATTCTATAATATTAGTTTTAATGGAGTTGTTGTTGCCCTTTTTTAGTATTTTAATTAAAAGTTGGAAGACTTCTTCGACAATATTGTGGTCTATAACTGCATATTTGCTACTAATAAAATGCGCATCTTCGAAATTGAATATGTGTAACAGTAACCCAACCAAAAGCAAAGATCTCTTTATCTTGTTTTCTTCAGAAACTCCGACGCTATAGTTGTTGTTGTTTTCAATATTCTTGAATGAATTATAATTTACCCAAAATACTTTTACGATAATCTCACAATTTTGGGTATACTGCACCAATTTTGCCAAACAGATCATGCAACTTTTGATCACTAAGTTATACAGAAATCCGAGAGCTCTCACCAATTTAATTTCCATTTCATTTATTAAATCAGTGTCTTGTGCGATAACAGGAATTATTAGTTTAATTATTTTTATAACGTACTTTTGTAATAATTTTGTTGCATCGTACGATTTTAAATTAAAACCGATTATCCCGTGTATTTTTTTGGCAAACTTAGACATTAATGTGCAATTGGCTTTAGTAATCATATGAAGAACTATTAAATAAGGAACGCACTGGTCTGAACGAGGAGAATGTAACAAGTTAAGTGTTGTTGTTATTGCGTTGTTGACTGCTTTAATTGTTTTTGTTTCCGTATTTTTGCTTTGTTTGTAGAGATTATAAAGCTAAAATGATATAAATCAAAAAATTAAAATAAACCTATTTGGTATACTTAATAAAAACTTACTTGTACGAAAATACTTCTAATTTGCTTAAGTTGTAAATTATTGGCTAGTTTGACGATTTCTACTAAGCTTTGTAACAAATCTTGCGATAAACAGAACCATTTTTCTTGGAAAATGTCGATAATTGACTTCGAGATTTTCGGGTCTTCGTGAAACTTTGCAAGATGCAGATACAAATTATTATTCTTATTTGGTATCTTACCGTGAATCTTTTTGAATATGTCAATGCAATATTTACGTACAGTAACATCTTCGCTGCACAATTTTTCGCACAATAACTTGTAATAAGAATCGTCCGTCAATTCGGGGTTTCCCACTAAATATTTTCCGAGCAAATTGATAACCGATCCTTTAATCGTTACTGACGTATCGAGAGCATAACGATTTACGATATCGTTGATTTCTGATAGAGAAAATGTGTTTGGAAAGCGTTCCGATATCAGAATGGCCCCTTTGAGGGCCCTCGAAATTTCAACCGTAGAATTCCCATCGACGATTGCTTTACGTAAAATGGAAACGTATTGTTCGCAATATTTTAAAAGATCGAAACCGAAATAAATGCATTGGCAAAGGCGACTGGCTTTTTTATACTCCAACACATTTTTATTATTATCATTGTCTTTTCTTCTTGTGTTAAACTTGGTTAATCTGTTCATAATTTTGTTCATACGTTTTAAGTAAATTGATTTTTTATTTGTATTTTGTTGTTGTTTGCCTTTAGCGTTTCTTAAAGTGCAATTCCATTGTATGAAATTATTTTTTAGCCACAAAGTCATGTTGAAAAAGAGAGCGTAATAATATACGTCGTCGCGGTTTGAATCGTATTCCAGAAAATCGAGAATGTGATTTTGTATACGGAATACCATCTCTTCGTCTCTGTTTTTTATAATAGGTTGAAAAATTGCTTTTAAATGTTCTTCGTTCTGTAACGTTCTGAAGATGCTGAAAAATAACAGTTATATATATTAGGTACAAAAATGGCCATGCGAAATACATAATTAGACATTTAGGGGCTTCCCCCACTCTTATTAAGGTCGACATGCCAATGTCTATACTCAGTGAGTCTGAGTGACTTTAATAAAACACCTGGTATAGTTATAGTTAGTTACCTTTTTAGTTTAACCACGATTTGCGGGACAAAGTCCATGCAAACATTTCGAATTTCATCTTCAGCGTTCTCGTCGTTCAAAACGTCACATAATTCTTGTATCACGTAGGCAGCAGCGGGCCATTCAGGTTTATCACACAACACAATCAAATCCCCTAGGAAAGCCTTCAAGATACTCTTAAATCCCTCGCTATTACTAACAGATATTTCCAAGAGTTGTCTAATAAATTCTGAACAGAATTTCGTTGTGCTAAGTTGCTTTCCAATAGCTTTATTTAAAGTATCTTTAGCGTTTCCGTTTCCTCCGTAGATGTAACATTTGCTCTGTATAATTTGCAAGACCAGGGCGGTGTACAAATGCGGTTTATACTGATTTAAAGTGTTATAGTCTTCGTTAATTTGTGGCGCGTTGGAAGACAAAAGTTCTCTTGTGATCAACTTGGAAATGTCAGGGTCTTCAGACTTATGGGAAAAAATCTTAGCGACCAATTGCAAACAGACTGTATGAAGTTCGAACATATATTTCGTTTGAAAAACCCCGAAAACAGTGAATACTAAACTCGTAGTACAATAGTCGTTCAGAATTTCCGGCTCTTCTATAATCTGGGACAATAAACTTACTATTTCACATATGTTTTGATAAATGGTGAGAGTTATTTGATTCAGGTGAAGTTTAATGTTTTGATTTTGCTTGGTGACTTTATTCGAAGAGTTTCTAAATTCGGGGATTATACTGGTTCGTATTTGGTTTTTTGTAAAGTCCACGACGTTTTTCAACATCAACATCCTCTCGTCAGTGCGTTGTGACGAGCATTTAAAAATATCGGATGCCCACAATAAATGTAACATTGTTAAACAAGAGTTTGCGGCTATTTTTATTTTAATTGAATCGATTGTATTTGTTTCCGGTATGTAAACTGCTGTTATACCTGTGAAAAGGAATATAATTATATTGTAAAAGAAATCAAAACTCATTCTAATTTTACCATTGTGTATATATACTTGTAGTATTTCCGAAATTTTTAAAATATCGTCATGATATTGTTCAACTTTTGTGTCACGACGTACTGCAGCTGCTTTGTTTGTCAGTCTCTCTGTTAATTTTTCAAAATCTTCATTTTCCTGAAAGACATTTATTTCTAACATTGTCTTAATGTCGTGTATCAGTTCTTCGTTTTTCCAAAAAGATGAAACTTTTTTCTTATATCTTCCATTTGACTGTTTATTTTCTTCTGGGACTTCCCCTTTACTTTTTGTTGTTTGTTGAGAGTCACAATCGGTACTTGTTTTATCTTCTTTAAGTATTATTAACACCACATCGTCACTGCCGGCGCTCTCTGAGTCTGACATTTCAATTTCTTGAATTTTCTTTGAAACTATTGTATAATTGTTGTCTGTAAAAATTGTTTTTATTGTTTTTTCAGATACTGTAGATGTACTCTGATTCAAACTATGTCTTTTAGCACTTCTTTTGTCCATGTCTGCAAATATTTTTATATTTTCAGGTAAATCACCAAAACAGATACCTAGGGAGTTATTTTGTTTAGATGTAAGTATTGAGATTGAATGTCCTGATTATAAAGGCAACCGGCTGAGTGAAGTAGCAAGGCATAAAGTGACCAAATGGAACACCGAGTACACACCTTCTGTGGATCAAACAAAGAAACTAACTGCAGCTGATTTGCTCATCATTGATGTGATAGAAAAAGTCTCAAAAATTGTAATTCATAAAAGTCATTATTTTATTAACCACGTACTGCCCCATTTTTCACGATCTGGTATTTATTTTCTGTTTCAAATAATTACCCTTTAGTAAAAAATGTTTTTCATTGTAGATATAATAATTTGTAAGGATACTAGAAGAGGAGAGTTTGTGAAAATTGAAGGATTTGATAGTTATACGCTGGGTGATGTTATGTACCCCCCCAGAAAAGAAAATTGCAAGTGGTATGCGATTTGTGTAATTGGTTGGAATAGTACGATTAGGGATACCTAAACAACTACTTGGACTAATGAACATGAAAAAGAGGCATTTAGAAAAAGTGGGCTACATTCCTGTCTTTGTAAGTACATAACATCATACTTTTCTTAGCTTTATTCATTCGTTTATTTTGGTTCCTTTTTTGTGGCATATTTTGTAAGATGCTTAAGTATTAATTTTTAAATTAATTGTTATGTGAGGGAAATTTATTCCAGGTACTTTGGAACGAATACAGACATTTAAGCGATCAGGAAAAAATAAACTATATTTTGAATAAAACTTGCTGACGTTTTTTAATTTTGTTAATTAATTGTACGTTATAAAAAATAAATACGTGCACACGTTTTATAAAATTTTAATTACCTTATTTTCTTTGAGCCACTTATTCTTTAATTAAATTCTTAGATTATTAACGTACACTTTTCAAATACGATAATAAAACAAATTTCATTGTTGCGTTGATTGTAGCCATAGATGATAAATGATGCGTTCACTGAATCAGAGCCTCTATCATAGATAGAGATAATGTACATACTTTAGACACTACTTTTCAGCAATGGCTAAATAGATAGACATAAGTTAAAGGCCGCTGTCAGTAAAGTATCTGTCAATTTTGAATCTAAAATCAACGGTTTAAGTAAAGTTGGTTAATTTAATGTTAATGCAATATAAGAACTCAAATATTTTTTTGTGCACTTATTCACAAACTAATATAACGTTATGAAGGTATTTATATACTATTAAATTTTTAGTAGGACCGTTCACAGCAACAAAATTACGAAATGGAAACCAGTGAAAATATTGAAGAGTGGATGAAAAAAATGGGATATGATGGTGAAATGCCTGCATCATTAAAGCTGTAAGTGTTATTTATCTTTAACAGAAACATTTGATTTATCAAAAGGCATAATTTCCTTCAGGTTTCGTAACCCAGCCACACAGTTTATTTGGCAGCAAATTATTGACAAGGTGAAATCAAGACAAGAAATCGAGTTTATGAGAAGAAATATAATAATAAATAGATTAAAAGAGCAAGAGGACAGTATTTTAATGCCATTAGATGAAGTAACACATAACTATAATATTTGTTTTTATTGTATTTATCACTGAATTATTTTTAGAGTTTTATAAAACTTCCTATAGAAGAAATAGAAGTGTGGAAGAATAAAAAGGAACTGCAAAACAAACTTGAAGAAGTAGAGAAACAGATAGAAGCAAAAGAAGCAGAAATAAATGAAATTAATCTGCAAAATAAAATGAAGTGTAAGTGTAGTGTAATTCAACTTTTTACCTGATTGGATATAAAAACAGATCAATTTTATTACCAGATATTAATCTACAAGGTATAAGGAAAACTATTAAAGAAATAGAGGAAAAAACATTTCTCTACAAAGAAAAAATTGTACATTTGAAGAAGGACATTGGTAGAGCAGAAGAAATGCTTAATCTCATGAGAAATTTAACACCAGTTGAGTCAACCGAACTTACCAATAAAGAAGCAGTGACTGTAAGTAATAAATTTATTTATTCAATTAATAAAAATAAATTCAGTCTTTTTGGTTATTTATTAATTGTTATTTTGTTACAGCAAACTTTATATGAGTGTGCAAAGAAGTTGAAAGATTATACCGAGAAAAAGTCGTCATTAGCAGTTTTATCGACACAGTTAAATAGCTTTTCAATATCCAAACCTGTAGAAATATTTGCCACGCCTCGTGCCAGTAAATATTCGTCATTCGCCAACCCTCTTTCATCATTAACTATGTCCCAAACAGTATTACGAAATTATAACTTAAGTGCAAGAAAAGGGGAACCTTGTAGCCGTAGTTTCGACCTCAAACTACCAGATATTAATGCTACACGTTACAATAATACCTTGGATTTGTGTAAAGAAGACAGTTCTGCTTGCATCAAAGAGTTACTAACAAATAACAACCGGATACTTGTGTTCAATCTTCTCAGAGACATGGACAAGAAATACCAGCAGCAGTTGCAAGAACTTCTTTCAAAGACTGATGAACTATCTGGGTAAATAAAAACAAGTTTAATTATTTTAATTTTAATTTGGTGTTACAGTTCTTTTTTTTTTTTTTTAGGAAACCAGAAATTTACAATGAAGAACATAATCTAGTCAAACTAAGAGCGAAATATGTGGAGTATGAACTGATGTGTACAAAATCAAACATAATTTGCAGTAAAATTCGTGAAGAAGTAAAGAGAGTACAAAACCAAAACTTTGTATGTATTTTATTAACTTACTCAGTGTTTGTGTCTAAATTTACTTTAATTTTCAGCAAACCCTTTCAAATCAATACAAGATGCCAAATCAGGTTTTCCGATTGCAAAACTTCTTCAAACTCGAACAAAAAGACAATGGGTTGGACGCAGCACTCTTATTAGCCGACAAGAAACTCAAAGAACTGAGGCAAGAGGCTGATAACAGCGATGATATTGTTTTTGTACAACAAAAATTGATGAATGTGGAAAAGGCATTGGTTAGCTAATTTTCATTTTCATTTTCTATTTGCTACATACATTACCTATCTTTAACATATTTTTTTTTCTTTTAGAACTGTGCTGTTGAGAATTTGAAGAAAAAGTTGAGCATTTTCAATGAAAATTGCATTACGCTGGCCAAAATAAGGAACGAAACTTGCAGTTTGGCTAAACAGCAGCAACAATTCACTGCAGATGTTGATTGGGCTGCTCCTTTATCTTCATTTTTAGTTTCCAAAGAAGTTGAGGTCTTTGCAGACTTTCCATTGGAATTTAATCGACACACAATAATAGAGCAAGTAAAGATCTTTTTAATTTTTTTAATGTACTTACAAGTTCATCTTTCAGTGGTGAAAGAGTTCCTTTAAGAGACGTAACATTGGATTTACCCTGCAGTAAAGACTGGGACTCGAACACCCTTCGGATCGTAGCATCTGCAATTGATAATCCTTACAGTCCTCCTGAACTATGTCTTGTGAAGGCTATACAAGACAAAATTGGTGCAGAAATGTTTAAACGGTTGGAAAAACCAGTTAAACACTTAGATATCACCAGTTGTACGTTTGTTTTGCTGTTTTAATTCATCCAGTTGATAGTATTTTTTTTTTATAGATGGTATCGAGGACCTCAAAAATAGAGAAAAATATGTAACAGATGTCTTAGCACAGTGCAATGCAATTATATTTAGTGAAAGTACAAGAAAAATCTTGAATTTCCCATTTTCTCTGGAAGAGACTGTGAATTACTGGATGAATATGCCCTTTAAAAATTATATTTCCTCTTCCCAGTTGTTGGAAGGACAACCGTATGAATATTACGAAAAAAAATTCAACGATTTATATGAACATCTTTAATATAGATTGTAAGTAACAAAAATTTAGCACTTATTATATTTTTTTTATAAAAGGTATTTTTTGTTTTTGTTTCCTTTGATATGTTTTTTTTTTATTTTAATTCAGTAATAAGATTTTTTTTATTACTACATTTATCAACTGATCCTTATTTGCCATAATTTTAAATGCGATCAATTTATCATTAGTTTATTGAACGCGTCTTAAATAATAGATCGAATGTACCACGACTGATGCACTTGAACTATTCTGCTATTGGTACATTTGAACTACTTTGTGTTACACTTGACGTTTAATACGTTTTCATTAGAATAAAAACAATAAAAGATAAATAAATAAAATTTTAGTGTTTAATTAAATGTGCTAAGGTGTAATTGTGATTGTTATGCTTTTTATTTTCTACTTAAAATGTCTGATTTAGTTTCAAAATGTGTTTTACGACTAGAGGTTGAAGAAAAATTCACAAATAATTCTGGTATCTGTTATTATACTTGATCATATTGTTTTTATTAATATCTTCATATTTGTTTAACAATTGCGACGTTTTTAATCTGCATTGGACATTATTTACAATGACAATTAATAGACAAATGACAAAAAGCTGACGCTTTGGTTTATAATTTTTCAGAAAATAATCAAACGGATGAAACTGAAGAAAATGCATCAGCTAATAACAATTCCTCAGTTAAAAGAAAGAAAAAAGAGATTAGTGTTGAAACATTTCCCAGTAGGTTAGAAAATCCCCAGGAAGATTGGGGTCTTTTGCCTGTCCATTCTAGAGAAGCGACTCCACTACAAGAAAAGGAACAGACACCAGAAGATTCAAATGAAATTGGCTTCTTTAGTGGAAATCCTTTTGTTGAAGTCACCAAAGGCATTCTACACCTATATAAAGAAGAGTAAGTAAAGATAACTAAATAAATAAATAGATTAAAAAAATATTTTATATTTTTAGTGTTTTAAGTAGTTGTGAAGAAGCTTTAACACTTTGCTTGCTCGGTGTTCCCACTTCAATGACTTGTCATGACCTTTTGGCCTTCACTGCTCCTTGCCATGCAGAAATTGCGCATATAAGGGTCCTCCGTGACTCCACACCCAACCAATACATGGCATTATTAACGTGAATTTCTTTCCCAACTTATTTATTTATTTATTTATTTATTTATTAAAAACTTTATTTGTAGTTTTCGTAATCATGAAGCAGCCAAAGAGTTCTATGAGACTTTTAATGGGGCACCGTTTAACAGTTTGGAACTTGATAGCATTTGTAGGGCTGTTTGGGTGTCAAGAGTGGAATGGGCCCATGACGATCTGCCTCCTCCTGGACACACTGAATTACCCACTTGTCCTGTTTGTTTAGAACGTATGGATGAGTCAGTTGATGGTGTTTTGACGATTCTCTGTAATCATTCGTTTCACACTGGTTGTCTGGATCAGTGGAGTGACTCCACATGTCCTGTGTGTCGTTTTGTGCAGTCTCCAGAACAAGCAGAAACTTCTGAGTGTGAACAGTGTGGCAGAAGTGGCCCATCTCCGGATTCTCTTTGGATATGCCTTATCTGTGGACATATTGGTTGTGGACGGTATTTAAACCATTAATTTTTGAATCAAATAAATTAGAATAAAATAATTGTTTTTTAGTTACCAAGGGGGTCATGCTGCCTCACATTATCGAGAGTCAGGTCATTGTTATGCTTTGCAATTGGGATCACACAGGGTTTGGGATTATAAAGGTAATTTTTTTTTGTAAACAAGTAATTTCGTATGTGAATATATTTCATTATTGTCTTAAGGTGATAATTTTGTTCATCGACTGTTACAAAACAAGGCCGATGGAAAATTGGTTCCTACAGAAGGCAGACAAGCAGAATCTGAGGAGAACCAGGAAAAAGTCGACTCGGTTCAGTTAGAATTTACTTATTTACTTACATCCCAGTTGGAAGAGCAAAGGACATACTTTGAGGAGAGAATGGCACAGTAAGCTCTCGTATAAAAATAATTGATTATATATATTTAAAAAATGGTTTTCTTGTAGATTGGACAACCAAGCTGCAGCTGATATAAAAATTTTGCGGGATAAACTGAGCTCACTTTTTGAAGAAAATAAGCAATTAAAAACGAAACTAACTGAGACAAACAAGGAGAAGCAATCGTTTGAGAGAAAAGTAGCCCAACAAGCAAGCAGGTACATCTTCTGAATATTCTCTATTAATAGAAAGATACATAAGTGTAATGGTTTTTCTCAATAGATTGGCCCTTCTTACAAACGAATTAAACGAAGAGAAACAGTTGGGCAAAGCCCTGAGGAACAATCAGCAGCAGTGGCAGAATAAAATCACTAAACTTGAAGAAAGTTTGAGTGAACTAAAGACAGTGAAAGATAAAGAAATTGCAGAACTTAAAGAACAAATACGAGATTTGATGTTTTACATCGATGCACAACAAGTAAGTAATGTAATTAAATTAAATATATACATATTTATGGTTTTATTTTTATTTTATATATAAGGTGATAGCAAAGTCTGATAACAAAGACGAAATAGAAAGTGGAACGGTTACAGTGGGAGAAGCACCTCAACAGCAATCAAAGAGAAGACACAGGGGCAAAAAGAAAACTTAAAATTGTTGGAAGAACTGTTGTCTCTCAGAAACTGTCGATATATAGAAACGTTATGTGGTATGTGTAATTTATTTCAACTTTTTTTATTTGGTTTATCGAATTAAATAATATGCAACTATAAATATTAATTGATTTTTTTTTATTTCCTCTAATATTTAATACATTTTTGGCAAATTGAAACATTTTTTTAAACAATCAATATTACTACATTATTTATTTTGACAAATTACACATTTCATTCACATTAATTTAAAATAAATCCTTTTTAAACACAACTATAAACTATAAAATTGTACAATAAGGTGAGATATATCACTGTTACTTGTCTTTACTTTATTGCTACAGCTTCGTAATTCATTCATTTACATTTTAAACGTAATTGTTGTATTACTAAAAACACCAGGACACTCACTGATGAATTATTTACAAGACCAAGACCATGGCATAATTCCAAACAACAGTACGGTAGTATATGTTAAAGGTGTTGTTATCACTTCACGATTGGATACACCAAATAAGGACATATATAAATTTGATAATTCATATAAGAGCACTTCTCTTCTGATAACTATTACTAATCATTTTCATTTGTTGCATAACAAAGGAGAAAAATAACTTTTCTGTTCTGTTGATATACAACGTAATGCCAAGAACACTATTATTCGACTAGGGACTTCAGGAACTTTAAACTTTTACAAGATGTGCTGGAAATTGTTCAGGAATACTGTATAATCACTTTTATTAGTCACATTAATTAATATTTACTAATTAACCACTACTACTTGTGCTATTTTGTTTAGGTTAAAATATATTGGCGAAGTATTTAATATCTTTGAAATAACAGTTGTAACAATCACTGGCCCCCTTTGCAACTTATGATTAATGGAAAAGTTTAAATTTCGATGTTTTAATTAGTTAAAAACGAATATTTTTACTTTGGTTTTGTCAATAATATAAACAAAACGTCTCTTTGACTGTTGACTTCAACCAACTACCGTAACAGAAAACTTACAGAAATACCACAATATTAAAACTTTGTATTATAAAATAAACTTAATAATAGCCCCTTTTCGCCATAATTATGAACAAAACACTCCATAATTAACTTTGTGAAGAGTTAGTTAATATATAATTCAATATTAAATGGAATAATTAATTTTAAAGGCAATTATATATAAGGTTATGAATAGCGGTTATAGAGCCACTACCATAGAAATTCGGAAGAAAATAATAATAACACTAAGTATCAGGAGCACAGAAATCTAACCTCAATTAACTTATGCTATCCTAATACAAATACTCGAATTTTCGAAGTTCACGGTAAAATTTCTTGATGTCCAGCGCCTCCACCAATTTTAAATAGAAATTCAGGAAATAATAATAACACTAAGTATCAGGAGCACAGAAATCTAACCTCAATTAACTTATGCTATCCTAATACAAATATTCAAATTTTCACTTCACGCTAAAATTTCTTGATGTCCGGCGCCTCCACCATTTTTTAAATATATATTTTTTTTAATTAATTGTATTTTATTGATATTATTATTATAATATTTATACTTACCGTTAATATTTATTTTCACTTTTCCTAATTATGCCTTATTAAAATACACTGACACATTGTAAAAATAAATTATTCGTAAATACAATAAATTATTATAAATAACTTGTTTTTATTTATTTTAGTAATGATTATAATAATATTGATAACAGATACATTACAGCAAAAATGATAAATTATTTACATATCATCTATAACCGAACGGCTTAATTTTTTTTTTTAATTTATGAGAAATTTGGTAATTACAGTTTTGAAGGTGCTCTTCTCAATTGGCCCAAGTCTGTATACTCTGTAATGACTTAACCAAAAGCCTTGAATACACTTGGGAGTGTTGCTATTTCATCAGATGTTGCGCTACTGGCTTTACAAAGGTATCCGATTACTTCTGTTAATAACTCAACCATCTGTAAAACAAAACAAAAAAAAACATAAATGCCAATGTAATGTCGACTATAAAAAATACAAATCCTACCAACATTCTTCTTTGAGTATCTTGGAAGTCTGTTGGAAATCAACCAACATTTTATCCTAATTATTTGAATGTGTACTTATATCCGAAGGTATGCAGCAAAAATTTCTTCAACGTAAATTGTTCTTGTTGTCACTGAAAAAATTAGTCGATTAGAAAACTTAGTTAGGGCCAAAGCTGTTGTACTACAATACCTGTTAATTATCCCACTTTTCTTGGCATTAATTGAGGCCCATCAAAGTAGCTCATCTTCTTGGTATAGTTAAGTATATTTTTAAGTATTATTTGTAGTTAATCAGTCAATAATTTGTCCATCAATCCATTGTTGTTAACTTCTGAAGACGTACATTTCCAAAACTCTTAGTGGCCCCCTTAGGTTGAGCCCCCCAATACCCAACATACGGCTATCACAAAACACTTGTCGAGTCTCTTAATACATTTAATAATTCTTATCATTAAATAAAAGCACACAATGTTAGTCGAAAATGGCAATATAAAGCATTTTCTTATTTAAAATTATTAATAAAATAGTTTTTTGGAGCACATAACCTCCCAACAAAAGGCACTGATGTCAGGTAGTGTCTAAATAACAGCTCAATATTAAAGCGGATTTTTTTTTAGGAGAAAGTGATATATTTATTTTTTATAAGTTAAAATGTAAAAATACTAGAATCCATGAGGAATAAAGTCCTAAAACCGCTTAAAAAGACAAATTAACCACACTATTACGTAAAGTTCACTTCAGGGATAATAGGCTCAGTTGGGAGTTCAAATATAATGAACACGGCATATTGTTACCTAATATTGTTATTATTAATTGCTTTTTTTAACCTTAACCCTACTATTGTTTATTGTTTTACCTTTTTCCATTTTCTTTTAGCCCTTCCAAAAGAAACTTTAACGTACTATCAGTATTAAGATGACTGATAAAAATAAAAATACATTAATTGAGAGTACTTCAAAAAGATTACCATCACAAAAAACCATGGAAGCCTGGCTGGCTGCGTTTCCAGAGATGGTGTTCGAAGAAGGTACACTTAAATGCACAACGTGTAATACGACTCTGTCGTGTAAAACAAGATCAGGCATTGTGAAACACCGTTCTCGAGAGAAGCACAAATCGTTAAGTTTAATCAAATCAGATACCATTAATCAACAAAATAATTTTAACAAGGAACTTATTAAATTCCTGGACAGTTGTAAAATTCCCTGGAAGAGATTGGAGAGTCCCGGTTTTCAACAATTTATTAAAAAGTGCATTTCAGGAAAGTTTGGCAATGTGCAACTACCTACAGAAACAACTTTGAGGAAGAATTTTTCTTCAAAAAAAGAGGGTACTTTGAAAAGTCAAGGGAAATCAACTGTGACCCCTAAGAAAAGTAAGAAGAACATATTAAAAGTTAAAATAGGAAAAAATAAACATACTAACTGAATATGGGGTACACCAAGTGTGAACAGTTTTTAATATTGTACAAATTTTATAAAATCTACAGGTCGTTATCTAGTATTAGATGTTTACTAATTTTAGCAATAATAAGTTTAATTTATTCATAAATGTATGGTACAATTTTGTACGGGTAAACAAATTACTTAGAATTTAGTGGACAGTATTTTGCCTAGGATTTCATGTAAGAATTGTTTTTAAAAATAAATATATTTTATTAAAAAAAATTGTTTCATTTGTGGTCGTTAAAGTAAAATATTAAATTTACTTTCAATTAATTTTATCATTTATTTATTATAGGCAAACATGCTTCAATAGCAGGACTGTACAAATCGCATTAAAATACATTTATTAGTACGGATTACAAAATACATAATTTCCTGACGTTACAAAAATGTAACATATTTAAAATTCACATAATACTGTCTGTACAAATATTTCTCTTACGACCGACCAATAATATAAAATGAAATAATAGAGCTACTATTCGTAAAGGAAATCAGACCTAATAACATTCAAGACTTGTTTTTCTAACAATTATAGCTAGGTATATTTATTGTTAGATTGATAACTAAATCGATCAATTTAAGAAAGCAGTTTCTTGCAGAAGGTCTCTGCAAATCTGACACTAAAATAATTTTCATCTGCATTAGCATAGGGAAAAACCTTTTCACAAATGTTAGTTTTAACTGTTTTATCATCAGAATGCGTTTTACTATGCTTCTTAAGACTACAATTTCGTGTGAAACGTTTAAGGCAAAGTTTGCACTGAAAAGGCTTTTCATCAGTGTGTGTTAAGAAATGAATTTTCAAGCTTCCATTTCTCGTAAAACACTTATCACAAATACTACATTTGTACGGTTTTTCACCAGTGTGAATTAAATTGTGCTTTTTCAGACTACATTTTCTTGTAAATCGTTTAAAACACAATTTGCATTGGTATGGTTTTTCACCTGTGTGAGTTCGAAAATGTATTTTCAAACTACCACTTCTCGTAAAGTACTTTTCACAAACATCACATTTAAAAGGTTTCTCACCTGTATGTATGAGATTGTGCTTCTTCAAGCTACAATTTCTTGTGAACCGTTTTCAAGCAGAGCTTACACTGAAAAGGCTTGACTCCGGTATGAGTCAAAAAGTGCATATTCAAATCACCCTTACGAGTAAAACACCGTTCACATATGTCACATTTGAAAGGCTTCTCACCTGAATGAATAAAAGAATGTTTCTTAAGACTACACTTTCTTGTAAAACGTTTGAAACACAAATCACATTGAAACGGTTTCTCGTTTGTGTGGGTTAAACAGTGAACCTTTAAATCTCCACGACGGGCAAAACACTTATCACACTGGTCACATTTATGCGGTTTCTTACTGTTGTAAATTATTTGAGGCAAAAGTCTTCTTTCTGGGAAAAAGAAATCGGTCATGTTCCACATTTGTGATGTATTACAGCCAATTCAAGAAAATAACATACGATTTTTGTCATCGTATGCTTCACATTTAAAAAACTGTATTAAATAAATTATGTTCAATTCCAATTTACTTTGTTCATTAATGTATCAATAATAATGTGACGCTTACATTAATTGGTAATTACCCGCTAACACTTTTTACATAACGATTATAATGGTAACTCTACTTTGCGTTTAAGTTAACAATATTTATTGTAATTTTAATTTATATTTGATTTATTTTTTATTTAAACAATCTTTTCTTTACTAGAACGTACATAACCTATAAATATTTGACATTGAAATGAGTCGGTACATTTGAACTACTTTGCATAAACAATAATTACTGTTAGGCCTAATTTGTTACATTTTCTTACTATACAGGGTGTAATTTTATTAGTGACCATTAATTTAAGGGCTTTTAAATTAAATTACTAATTTATGTATGTTGCTTCGTTCCATTCCACTCCACTTCATTTATTTATTATGGTGCATTTAATGCGTCAATTATAAGTTCGATTACATAATTCCAAAAGATTTATTGTTAAATTTAAAGTAACAAGTGTACTAAATAAACATTTCTTATTGTAACATAAGCAAACGGTAAACGTTAAAAGTACAGGAGCATTGTATGTTGAAAATATAACGTTTTGTAAAATGAGCGCGAAAAAAATTTGAAACTCTATTATAAAGGAAAAAATGAAATTTAACACATTTATGTCCCACGTCTGCCAATAAAGCAAAAAGAAAATATATAGATATATGTATACTATTTGTTATATTATATGATATATGTATTTGTATGTAACGTAATATAGTTATAGTATGCGTTTGCCCGAAGGATAATAGGGAATTAGGAACTTGATAATTATAATAGGTAATAATTACACAACAAACATTATTTGCTTTAAAAAAATAATAAAAGAGGAAAAAATAATTAATTAAAAGGACTAGATGCTGTTAGGATCTTGCTCGTTTTTTTTTTTTTTTTTTTAAAAAAAGTGCACTTAGAATGTTCTAGCGTGGGACATAATAATTACAACAGATTCAATCAATCAATCAATCGGTTTCGCTTAATAAAATAAAAAAATAAAAAGAAGAAAAAAATGAACGTTTTCACATAACAATTGTACAAATTTCGTGCGCTCAATGACCGAAACAAAACCCGGGACACACATCCAACAATAATAATAATCATAACAACAACAACAAGAAGAAAAGAAAACCTTCACTTCACGTACTGACTCACAGGGGATTACCCACCCGCAACTTTCGAAAGAAAGGAAACGTGATATCGTGTCCGAAAAGTTTTGTTATCGCAGTAACTGGCACACTTTAACTTTTATAAAATTCTAAAAAATATACACTGCTTCTAATTGTAGTTCAGATAAAGTCTAGAGGATTAATACCCTAGTTTGGAAACTTAAAAAAATGACTTAGCTTTTTTTTCTTGCTTATTACAGTTATGATACATGTACACAGCTAGTTTTGCCACAGAAAATTTATTCTCATTTTTATTATATTATTAGACAAATTAATGAAAACATACAGGGTGATCTTCACAGTTCTACATATAGGATTTGTATCGAATAGCCGCACAAAAAAAAATAATAAAATTTTACACCTGTTCATTTAATAGAGAATAAACATTTAAATCAAAAAGTCTTATCGTTTTTCAACAGATGTTATTTCGATTAGAAAATTAGCTTATCGCCACTGAATTACACAACAAGTGTGCCTCTACAGGACTTTTTGATTATATTTCTAATTCTCTATTTGCTGATTGGTGAGATATTGTTAATCGTGAACACCCTGTATGGATTTTTATTTATATGTATGTAGATAACAATTTCGAAAGACATTTTTTTAAATTATGACTAGTACATTTTAGTATCATTTAGTTAGTATAGTAATATAGTACAGAATTAATTAATTAATTAATAACTGAAATAATTTTCTGCCGGCAAAACTGTTAAGATTCTAAATAATGCATCATTATATATATTTATGTTTATATATATATAACAAATCCGAAGTTAGAAAAAACGCTTCGAATTTTCCTTGCTCCTAGTTTTCAACAATATTTTTTAGAAAGGGTTTTCCCCGTGTAGAAACGCACAAATGATAAACAAGTGAAAGGCAATAGGTACATAGTACAATGCAGATAAAAACAAAGAGAATTTTTTTTAATATTTAAAGAACAATAGAATTTTTGGCAATTGTTTCTGAAAAAAAAAAAAGAGGTATTATGACACGTGAAAACACTCTAAGTACATTTAAATTAAAAAAATATATCTAGTAATCTAATTACATCAATGGTAAGCCTCTGTGTTAGTCAAACGTGCCAGCAGCAACAGGTATCGGAAAAAAAAAAGAAACCAATTTATAGAATGAAAAAAATATTATTATATTTTTAATATCAGCTTAAAAATCTCTATGTTTGTATAATTTATTGCTTTATAATAAACGACATACATATACAGTACAGGGTGACCACAATTTGATAATTTATTCACATTTACTCAGGCTGTACGCTACAATATTAAATGTAACGAGAATTTAATTGGGTTGTGTTTTAATTTAAAGCGCCAATAATTATGTAGTTTGCTACGATTCACTTCACATACAGGCACCGTTTGGATTTTGATTTTTTTTGTTTCTCTCTCGTCTTCATTTCTTTTTTTTTTTTAATTATTATTTTATTACATTGTTATGCTGGTACGTTTGACAAACGAACAGAGTCCGCGTTATTTTTTTTTTTCATATTTTTGCCGCTTAACTTACTCACCTCTTCTTATTATTCATAAAATAAGTTCTGCACTTCTTTATGTTTTTTTTGTAGTAGTATGTATGTATATTACATGCGTGATTTCTTTTTTTTTACATATTTATAATTTCTTCATTGTTTAACAAACAAAATAACAAAATAATTAAAAACAACGCCATTCCTTCTCTCTCTCTTCTTTTCATTTTCGTTTCTTTCCTTTTACATTGTTTCGTTTTCGACAATTAACGAACTTAATACTCTCTACTTGTCGAAAAGGACCGAACGTGACACACGGGAAGAGAAAAGGGGGGGTGCAGAGTGACAACGGCACGACCACGCATCCCTATTTCAACAACAGAAAGGGGACGTGGCTCTGACCGTATCCTTCTTGTTTTCTTTCCTTCCCAATCTCATTCCCCCGTTACGGTTGGTTCGTCCTTAACGTACGTAACATAACTTAAATGCTTTGGCTAGATCACTTTACCATTTTTTGTCTTTATATTAGTGGTGGGAATGGGTGGAGGGCCCTCTCGTGGCGGACACCATCGAACACAATTGTTCAAACGCCGCCATCCGATTAAAATTCGACTATTACTATTATTATTATCAAGCGGCACGATCACTTACTTGTCAGTCACCATTAGCTAACGTCTCTCTTTTTTTTTTGTTCCCGTAATTAATTGGACACGAAAAAAACAAACAAGAAGAAACGAATTAATGATTATTGTTGTAAAGTTAACCGCGCACTCGACGTGTCCCAGCACTTTCGTTCATCTTAAATAGTAATAATAATAATAAGGTAAGAAGCACTATAACGAAGCCACTTTTGTTTCGATTGTTTTATTTTTGATATTGAAAATAATAATAAAGCAAGGGAGCTATGAATTTCGAGAACTGTCGTTTGTTCTTCGATTATAACCGAAATTGTTTAAAATATACGTCGAGAGTCTTCGTCCTTCCTTCCTTCCTTCCTTATTAGGTATTAAAGATCACTTTTTCGGTCGGTGTCGCGCAGTGCTATTATTATTACTATTATTCTTATTAGTGTTAAAACCAGAGAAATAATAATAATGATAATAATAATAAAAATGAAAACAAAGTCGCTTCCGATAAATTAATAAGAATTTTTCCGCAAAAAACATGTGACTAGCTTAGTTTAGTTCATTCGAAAAGACACTCGAACAACCGCGGGATTCAGTGTTGTTTCCTATAATAATATTATAATTGGTCACTATAGTATTTCACTTTATCATCCATTTGATTAACTATTTCGTCCCAGGCTGAAAAAAAAAAAACTATTATTTCTAGAAAAAAAAAAAAAAAAATCAAAAACTTACATTTCCCGATAAAATTGACAATTTTCTCGTATCCGTGCCTTTGATGGTTTCTGTAGACGTCGTGGTGGGGGGCGACGAACCGCGCCGTGAACCTCTCGCACACGTCGTCGCTTAGCAACTGCTCGTTCACGTCGAACCCGAACGTCAAACCGGTCACTTCGGCTCCTTTCGACGCGTTGCCGCTCAATATCACGACAGCGGGCCGCACGCTAGTCCTCCGACTACTACCACTACTACTACAATCGCCGTTGCCACGCAACGACCTATCACAGTCTTCGGGAGGTGGAGGAGGAGGAGCAGTAGCAGCACTAACCGGCATAATAACTGGTGCAGTCGCTCCGCCTTCTACGACGACTGCACCGACTACAAGTGTTCTTTTATTGTTATTCGACGGATCACAACAAGAAGCGATCGCTGCAGCGGGCGGGGCAACGACACCCACATTGGGCGGAGCCATTGGCGGTTCGACGTTCTGCGGGGGCGTACGCATCACTGTTTTCGACATCTGCGCAGCATACTGTTGTTGTTGAGCATGCGTGTTATGTCGTACGGACTGATGGAAGTGTTGTTGTTGTTGTTGTTGTGGTGGTGGTGGACTGTATTGTTTCTGCACGTTGTTGTCGTGGTGCGTCGCAACGGACACGGCGTACACGTTTTGCAAATGCATTTTCTCTATTGTTTGCACGTCTGGAACGTCGTGGGGCAAATTTGAGGCGTTGTTCATCGTTTCGCTGCTGTTCCGTATCATTTGCATCGGTTCCGAGGAGTATTTGTTGTATGTTTTATTGGTCTTGTTGTCTTTGATCGAAAGCGGTGGTGGCGTTGCGAAATGATTAGTACTATTGTTGTTATTTTTAATGTTTTTAGCGTTCGTAATGTTCTTCTGTTTGTTGGTAACAACAACTGTACTTGTTGCGGATGTTACCGTCGTGCTAACTACTTTGTTGATGTTATTGTTGTTGTTATTATTGGTAATCGTGGGCCAGTTCTGGAGACTGTTAACGTCCGGGGGCGGCTTGGGATTATGCACAACGTCCTTTTGTTTCGTTTTTTCTGGCGACTGTTTCCTCACCTCTTCGTCAGTTGTAATTCCCCCTACTATTTTATCAACGACAGCGGTTGATTGTTGATTTGTCGCCTGTCTCCGTTCACTGGGTGGTCGATTCCAACGCGGTCGCTGTTGCTCGTGAGCGGTTGCGAATCCTCCGGCGCCGCTGTTCCGCGCAATGTCCGCGTACGAGACAGGCACGTTGAGATCGTCGTCGACGTCGTGATTGGTGCAACTGATGCGATCGGACGTAACCGGCAACGATCGGACAGAGTCGCGGTCTTCGTCGTCCGACGAATCATTCGACTTCTCGCTCTGCGGCACCGAACGCGCGGATTTGCGCGGCTCGGGCGACCGACGATGCCCGAAGTCGTCGTCGCCAGACTCGCGGCCTCCGTGCAACATCTGACGACGCCCGTTCAACGAGTTGTTCCGACGTTTTTTCGACTTCTTTTTTTTCGTGACGACATGAAAATCGGCTGTTTCTAAGTTCTCTGCCGAAGCGTTTGGATATATTTGTAGGTTTTGAATTTGCTGTTTGTTAAACAATAACAACAAAAGAATTAGTAAAAATGACAATATTTATTATATACTATATGATTTTAATTACCTCGAAATCCATGCTGGTATCTGAGTTGCCCCACGATCGTCGTTCCCTGGGCCTGTCGACGTTGCTCTTGGTGTTCCTGAGGGGTACTTTGGTGGTCCCGTCACTATTGCTTTCCTGCGAAGGGAAATCGAAGTCCTCAAGTTTCGTGCTCGATATCTCCTCCATCGAGCTACTCTTTTGTACATTCTCGCCCTTGCTCTTGGCCCGTACGCGTTGTTTTTTGGACGATCCGCCCCCGCCATTTCCGCTGCCGCCCCCTTTCTCTTCATTGCTGGTGTGTTGCTTATTGAGTTTCGTTTTATGGACGTTACCGCCTCCGCTGCCGCTCTTAGACTTATTGTTGGTCGATTTGTTGACCTCCTCTTCGCCTCCGATGTATTCGATGAGTTTGTCCACGTCGTGAATTATGTCGCTACGATGACCTTCGACCTACATCATAATAATTACGTGTCGTAATAACTTGTTTGTGAGAAACTTACGTCTTTTCCAGCCAACACCCGCACATTTTTGTCCGTCTGTAGTTTTTTCTTTTTATTCTTTTTGGCGTCTCCGGCGATGGCGGTGGTTGTTAAGCCGGGACCTGCGCCCTGACCGAGCGCGTTGCCGTTCTCGTCGACCTTCTTGAAATAAAAAAGCAACTTTAATATAATGAGGGTTAGATTAGTCTTATGTGCACGCTATTTCATGCTTACTTTCTCTTCGGTCGGTTTCTTGTTGCAAGTCCAGTTGCTGGTCGGTACGTTTACGAACGTGTAATTATTGGGGTAGATGGCGGCCGCGGCAGCAGCCGTCGCGGCCATCGACGCCGACGATCCCAGCGACGTCGTTGCGGACGACGCGGGCACCAGAGACGCCGACGACTCCATACGCGACGACTTCTCCACCGACTCCATCAACGACGACGACGATATCTTCTCGCAACGTTCTAGTGCCGATACCATCACGGAATCGTCCACGTTGGACGAGGAGTTTAAGACACCACCTGAACCACATCATTATCAGTTATGCATGTACAATTAATAATAATAGATATCTGTTTCAACTTATTAGGTCATTTTCGGAGATTTAAAACAGATGTTAATGTAAAGATGGTTGAATGGAATCAGTTCGAACCATAATTCTAGTACGATAACTTACATAGAGTTTTTGGAGCGATTTCGATGGTGGCTCTGCTAGTGTACTGAAGGGAGAATTTCGGTTGCATCTCCATTTCCTGTTCTACATAGTCCTGATTCAACGAATCATGCTCGAGAAGGCTTTCAGATTCCATGTCGATAGCTGTGTATTCCAGTTGCTGTTGGTTGGTCTCTTTCATTTTTCGCGCCTCCTCGAAAAATGTCGGCGTTAGACCTGCGTTGACATTGCATGGTAAACTACCTAAAAACAAAATTATTCTGTTATTAAAAAATAACCTGTAAATGGGTATGCAACCCAGCATACATCTTATATAATAGTCATGTTGCATAAAGAAGAAGAATAATATATAAATGTTGGTTTCATACCCCCTTGTCGTTGCCTCGCGCTAACAGTTTTCGGAGGACGATACAGGGGGTTGATGGTGGCATTGTAAAGTTCGTCCTTGGCCAGGTTATTGAGACTGCCGCCGTGAGCGACGTTTTCCGCGATCGAGTAATTGCTTTGGTCTTTGCAGTGACGATTCCTGCGTGTTGCCGACCGATTGTAGTGACGAACGAGCTCGGAACCGCTGGCACTCGTTGCCCGAGCCTTCCTATCATCCTCTTCCGCCTTCGCTAAAAGATTCTGCAAACGAAAACACTCAATAAACAAATACTCCAAATTATCTATCGACTTCTTGTATAATAGATATAAAACAAATGTTTACTAGCACACAATCTTTTAAGGAAACTTGCGACTTTTGATACTCATACTTGATACCAAATATATCTTTATTAGGAATCTTATTATAAAACCAATCCAACAATAAATAAAATTAATAATTAAATTATCGAACTAAAGAACTATAAACTTTTCTAATATTTTATATTATCTTTCCCAATAGATAGAGCAATATCATTTCGTTATCAGAGAGACCCAAGAACAAAATCGCCACTTCCTGTTTGTACAGGAAATCAATGTTAATCGACCAACAATAATCACTTAGAAAATACTAACACGATGCAGATAATTTAATTTACTGTTATTTTATTTACACTCAAAGAATAAATAACTTGGAAAAAAGAAGATGCCACAAGTACTCTTAATTTTTTTCTTCTGTCTATACAGAAAATGTCTTGACCACAAAGTGTTTGACTGCCTTCAAAAACACCTTTCGAACACCCAGTAACTACTGATATATGTAAATTTTAACTTTTTAATATTATGGTGTATTTTAAACCCCCAGGGGCAATATTGTAAGATTGTACTACATACATACTTTGTACCTCGAATAATAAATAAATATAAATAGGTTCTCATATTCTGTACGCCCACATACATTATCAAGACAGTCGATTAATTCATCTTTTGAAAAGCCAAATATTATAATAAAATAGACCCCAAAACTACAAAAGAAATACATAATTAATTACTAATTTTGTTAGAGTGTAATAACAGTTCGCTCACCTATTAGAAACACATAAAGCCAAAGCCTTTTTTTTTTTTTAGTGAATTAATCATTTTATCTTATCAACGATTTTGTTGTTAGTAGGTAGGCACATATTATACACACAGTAATTTCGTAATAAATGTAAATATTAACAAATAAAATTTGCGGGTGAATTATAAAACTCAATTTTATTACCTAGATACTCAAGTATTAGGTAATAAAAACATTTTATAAAGTGTTCTCAATTCGAACGTCCCGTATAGACCAATAAATACTAACTAATAGGCGGTAGAAGGTCAATAAGTATTATGTAAGTGAGTAATCATTTTTGAGGAAATATAATAATAATAACAACAAAAAAAATCTTTTGCGAATAAAATTACTTATAAAAGAAATATGTGCTCTGTAACTTGTTGAGCTTTGTCAGCCTGAATGAGCAATTTCCTTTACCTGTTGATATATTGTATGTGTGTGTAAACCACTTTCAAACTTGAGTAAATTTTTATGCTTCTAGTTCTTAAAAGCACTCTTTCAGAATAAGTAGCACGTTGGGACTTGGTGAAAAGCTTGAAGCCTATTTATGTTACTTTTCGGAGTAACTGGTAAATATAATTAAAGCTTTAAAGCACTTTGTGTAAGGACTTTGGCCACCTTATAGAAAATAATAAAGCCCTTATTTTTGTGTTTACCTAATATACAAAAAATAAGAAAAATTTTGTTAACGTACCCAACACAACTCTGCTTCTTTCTGAAATGTACAATAATTAGTTATGCACTCACAACAACAACAACAACAACAACAAAATAAAACACCTATCTGATAAAATAAGTCTTTTTAAAAATCAATTTCCTGCAATGTCAGGTTTTTATCGATAGCAACCAACGAAGCAGTGAACCACAAAGGCCACATAATACCTATATACATTGCAAAATATTGTGAAAATAGATGAAAAAGACAATCTTATGGTCTACAAAGTAACAAATTTGGAAAGATGTTCATGTCAAACAATAACATATTATTTGTAATGTTTTTGGTCTGACACCTACACAAAGTGAACCAAAAAATTACTTTTATTAGTAAATACATGGGTACATAAACACATACCTATTTACTTTTTGTATAGATACATAAACTAGAACATCCTTATAAAGCAAAGGAAAAGGTATGCAAGGTATTTGTTTCGATTGTCCTTAAAAGGTAGGTATGTAAGCGTTCTTACTAACCTGAAAGAGTTGGCTCTTGCCGACTCTGTCCTTTGGTGACTTATAAGTAATAGCTTCGTCCAAAAGGGCCTTAAGTTGTCCATCGTCTAATCGCGAAACAGAAGCTTCCTATTGAAAAAATTTTAACATCACACCCTTGTATTGTATTGAAGGTATGTATTAAGATACTTCATTGCAATTGCATTATCAACATAAATACATACGTTTACTTGCAAACGCTAATGTAATAAAAAAAACTACGTGCGAATAAAAAAATACTTATTAAAAAAAATACACAGGCGATGATTTTGCATTCGATGTATGAAATTCGTGAATTGCAACGTCATTCTATCACTTATCACAATAAAATGCTATTGTTTACACGATTGAAGGAAAAAAATAAGTAAACCTTTTGGAATATGTTAATGAACGATATTAAAAAAAGATACCAATTAAAATTGCATCGACGTTATCGAAAAATTAGCTAAAAACATTTGCACGTCAGCGATTATAGGCAGCCATTTGCAGCATGTCGCAAATTAGGTAAAATACAAAACACTGTAATAATTGGGGCAAGGTAAAGGCAACATAAACAGACAATCTGTTCGATAAATAAACTCTAAAATTTCACCACCAACAAAAATCAAGTCTCAAACACATTTAATAAGAAATATTATGAGTGTATAAGGGTTGATTTTTGTATTTACGAACACTTACTTTGTTCTCAGGACCGGCCGTTGCATTTTCGGTTTCCGTTAGACGCGATTCTGGATGAGTTTCCTCCCTGCACTTTTCGTTTTTATCAGGAGCTTTCGGTGCATTGTCATTTTCGGGCGAAGGGGCCATTTTTCTCGAAGCCCAGCGATCTTCAACCGAAACTGTCAAATTCACTATTAACGATTGCACATTCTACGAATCTAATATATCACAATCAATACGAATAACACATAATTTAGTAAACTAAAAATCAAATTTTGTAGTCTTTTCTACAAGAGAACCACATTTTCACCGTCGGCCATTACAAGACACTTGTAAAAATGTGGCTACAACTACGCTATCTTCGAGACAATTACTCAACTACCTCAATAAATTACCGCTGACTGCATACTATTATGATACTGTACGATCACGTCATAACTTTCAAATAATCATCATCATTTCTATCTAAATTACATCTTAAATTATTCACAATAAATGTAACTTCTGTTCGTTATTATTAAACAATTTACATTCTCAATACGTTTCTATAAAAAATACTTCCTATTGAATAAAATTAGCATAATAAACAATCGAAATATACTTTTTTTTAGTATTAAATTTAATTGGGCATGGTAACTTTTTCCAATTATTATTAGTTAACAAAAATTTAAATAAAGTTGGATTATTTTAATTTATCAATTTAAAAAATGCGGTAGCTGTTATGTAGACACAACTCAAGGTGACCCAGCTGCCAACTGTCAATAATAATAACGTCAACGTCAACTGTCAAACTCGTAAAATAAGAAAAATAAAAATTGTTTCTAACGTTTTAAAATTAAGTATAAGTTGTTATAAAATTAAACTTTTATCTATTTATTAATAATTTAATATCTATATTAATTTTTTTAACATAATTTTGCAAGTTTCACTAATAAAACAAGATGACCACCGAAAACATATTTTTATTTGTACCAAACATTATAGGTAACGTAACTATTTATATAATTAATTTAAAATATTAACCGTGCATATTTATTAATTTTCAGGATATTTAAGGGTTGTTTTAGCAATTATTTCGTTCTATTTTATGCCAACAAACTACATAATTGCAGTAACGTGTTACGTGGTATCATCATTTTTGGATGCTTTTGATGGACATGCCGCAAGGTATTTTTCTTTTAATTATCTTCTGTAATATACATTATATTTTAATACAATTTTGTTAGATATTTTAATCAAAGTACGAAATTCGGAGCCATTCTGGATCAGTTAACGGATCGTTGTGGGACCATGTGTCTTTGTGCCGTTCTGGCACATTTTTACCCCAAATATTCATTCCTATTTTTAATGTCCATGACAGTAGACGTTGCTTGCCACTGGATATACCTTCATTCGTAAGTTATAAAAGTTTAATTAATTTTTTAAGTCAGTTTCAATTTATCATTTTGTAGCTCTCTGTTACAAGGTAAAGCGAGCCATAAGTTTATTGATATGTCTGAAAATCCCATCATGAACATCTACTACACCAACCGTACAGTTCTTTTCTTTATGTGTTTTGGAAATGAGGCATTTTATTCTGCACTTTATTTGCTGTACTTTACAGAAGGACCGATTAGTAAGTCATTTATGCTTATAATATTTATATTTAAGGTGTGGCACATTATTATGGCTCTTTTTAGTTGCTGGAATATCATTATTCCGAGCTGTGCTGTACGTTTCGTTGCCTATTGCAATTGTAAAGGCAGGCATTTCGATCCTCCATCTTATTGTGGCCAGCAAAAATTTGGCAATAATTGATATCAATGAACGTAAAGAAGCAGCTAAACAAAAGTCAGGATAATTTGAATGTTCAAGGAACAGAGAACATGTATTTAGTATTATTGTAGTGTCCCCACTTCAAATCAAGGCATTCATGTTCTTTGTGACAATTTAAAAATGAAGAAGAGAATTTTCAAACAAAGGACCTGATCTCTGTTTAAGGCTCGATAGGTACCTTTTTTTATTTTTCTAAAGTTGACAGGGTTATCATTATTTAATTGCATTTATGAAAATATTTAATACTATCCACGTGAACTAATGTTGTCTTTGATCAAATGTATATTTATCTTTAAGCTTACTCTTAACAAATAATTGCATAGCATTTTTGTTATTTTTTTTATCATCTTACGAATTAATTGTAGTACAATTGGCGTAGACTGTAGATGTAAACTCATAAAGTACGAACAAACTAGACATTATTATAAACTTCTTCTTTTCATAGATTCATTTACATCATCTGCTGTGATTTCATTGTTTCCTAATGATAAAAATGTGTTAAATATTTATTTTACAGAATATGTGCCATTTAAAATAATTTCAATTAGATATTCTTTAGTAACAATCGTGAATAATGTAATAATTAATAGTTATTTTAATCTAATTATGGAATTCCCCTAATTATTTTTATGTGATAATTACTGTTAAAGTCGTTTCATCGCATTTAAAACTACTGTAATGTATATGTAAAAATAAATGTTATGAGAAATACAAGACTATTTTTGATTTTTCTCATAATATTACGATTTAAGTCTATAAAGAAGTTGGTTGTTAGGTAATTTTATTGATCAAATAATATTTAATTGTGACATTTATGAGATTATTTATTGTGTTTAAGTGAAAATAAATAAAGACGTTTAAAAGAGATAAATAATAAAAATGACTAGCTGGTGTATAAAGCAAGAGCCCCAAGCAATAGACGATGAGATGATCCAGAATATGATAGACGATATGGCCAGTAAAGGGGAAGCTGGACGACTTCAAAAACTCGAGGGTATGCCCTTGGATGAAGTTTACGAAATACGATTCGAGTTGAAAAGTATTTAAATACCTAAATGACACCTTATTGTATGTATTAAAGCGCTTAATTTTTAGAAATTCTTCGCATAGATCACTTGTGGGTACTTCCCTCTTTGACAAAGTTGAGCCTGAACAGCAACCTTATCGAAAAAATTGAAAACTTAGACACTCTGGTACATTTGAAAGAGTTAAATTTGTCCTTCAACAAAATATCGAAGATAGAAAATTTGGAAAGCCTAATCAACCTGGAAATACTAAATCTTTTCAACAATTTGATCGATGTAATAGAGAATTTGGAAAATCAGAAAAAACTTACAATTTTTAGTATTGGAAAAAACAATATCTGTGACAGAAATAATGTATGATCAAATTTGTATCAGCCCTCTGTCCAAAACACAACAAATGCTTTTAGATTTTATATTTACGTAAATATCGAGAACTGAAGTCTCTAAATATGTTTGGGAATCCCTGTGCTGAAGAGGAGGACTTTCAACTATTTGTGGCCACATTTTTACCCCAAATTGACTATTATGAATACAAAAGAATCCTAAATGAAGAAAGGGAAGAAGGTATAGAAAAATTCCGGTAAGTCTATAACGACTTTTTCACTCCTTTTATTAAATACTTAAATAAGTTAATTTAGTATTTACTTTTGGGGTGGCTGATAATAAATAAATAAACAATAGTATGATGTTAAACGACGTGGAAGAAAACGAAAAGGAAGAAAAAATTAAAATGGCAAAGAAAGAAAAAGAACTTGCAGATGCTGCCCTTCACGCTGGCAGTTTCGTAGAATATTTGGGTGGTAGTTACCTTTTTGATTCCATGTACGAAAATGATGTGGATGGGAAATTGTTTTTGTTATTTGGTGACGAGGTGACTGAATTATACGACGAATTTAAAGAAGAATTCATTAATAACTGCGTGAGACTTTTTAAATTTGGACAAGAACAATATGTTCTTAGACAAGAAGAAATCAAACAGTACGATAGTACAGTCGAAGCAGCTAAAGGAGAGGGAAAAAAACAGAGTATTGTAAGTAGGGGACTTCCCTTTTACTACAATACCAAAAAACAGTTCATTCTAAATTTATAGAAAATGATGGAAGACTTTTTGGAGAAAAAGAACGAAGTGTTTGAGGTGGTTAAAAAACTAGGAAAACATTTCGAAGAGAAGACCATTGACCAAGACGACTACAACACGGAAATACAAGAGATATCGAACAGTTTTAACAATGATCTTCACCAAATTTGGAAAAGTTCAATGAAATTTGAAGTTACAATTTTTGGACAGATGGAAGAAGTAAATCAATTGTTCGACATATCCTTAACAGATTTGCTAAATAACTTTGTGGAAGGCGCACAGGCTGTATTTTCAGAGCTGCGTAGTTTGCAGTCACTCTATAACGAAAATATAGCAGAAATAATGCTTAGGATGATGGGACCGAAAGGTCCTAATGCTGATGCCGATATACCACCCGAGGCTGAACATGTAAGGCGACTAAAAACTAACTAATAAATAAATAATATCTTATCTTGCCTTTAATTTTTACGTTTATTGTTTTAGTTATTTGTGGACAAAGACACTTTGGGAAACGCTCTGGGGGGAACCCATGATATTCACATGCAAACGATCGATGCAAGAGAAGATTTACTTATAGGAAGAGCACGAGGATGGCTTAGTAACATCGTTGATAATTTATATGAGTACGTGTTTTTTTATTATCGTCGTAATTACATATTTTTATTATTAAAAAAAATCCCGTTATATTTCAAAAATCATACTTAATACAAAAAAGAAAATCACCGTGTCTTATAGACAAAGACATACTTTTATCTAAAAATTTTCTTTGTATCTTGTTTCATTTTAAAATTATTTAAATTTGAAGCTTTTGGCGCTTTTTATAACAGAAACTAAGTAAGTAAATTTTGACAACACTGTAGGCAGATTAATTAATTAATTAATTGCCTCTAAGAACTTTCCATTTCGTCTACCTTATTTACCATTTTCGAGATGGCAACGCTGGTGGGCCCATTTGGAAAGGACATCCTGTATATAGAAATGAAATCCAAAACAAAGAACATATACTATAGAAGGTATCTTGCTATATACGAAAAGTCAATTGTTTGCAGAAAGCTGGTGGTATCGCTGTCTCTGTCTCTCTTTTATTGTACATACCTATATGTTTACTTTTTTTTAAATTCATTTTTAGTAATTTTTACAATGTGTGTATTTTGTAGGAATGAAATTAAAACAAACAGAATGAAAATACTGGAAATCAAACACTTTTTGGAAGTCCAAACAACTGAATTTGAAGATCTGGTAATATTTGATAAAGATATTCAAAACGAATATTCAGAAAACGAATTTTAATTTTATACTTTATATTATTAATAATTAATAAATGCCCTTTACGTACATTTTTGAAGATTTAAAATTATGGTGGCTTTGAGATTCTTTAATGTCAGTCATAAAAAATGTTTTTTTTGACGTGTTAAGTCACACATCATTTTTTTTTTGTATTCCAGTAAATATTTTTTTTAATATCCACTTATTTTTAATTTTTTTTACTTTAATGGTGAAACAATTAAATTTAATAAAAACAAAATGATTGCGCAAAACAAAGAACCGAATCACATAATCCCTTGGTGCATCCGCAACGAGCCCCAAATCATCGACAACGATATGATAAAGACGTGTCTGGACGACATGGCCAATGCTGATGAAGCTGGAAGACTTCAGAGAGAAGAGGGAATTCCCTTAGATGAAATATACACGATTCGTTTGGAATTTAAAAGTCATTCAAACAATAATTTCCCTTTAATATGTACATTAGTGCATTATTAACGTTTTTATTTATAGAAATTTTAAGAATTGACCACTTATGGATCCTCAAGTGCCTAACACAATTATCACTCAACAACAATTTAATAGAGAAAATAGAAAATCTAGAATCTCTAATACACTTAAAGGAATTAAACCTTTCGTTCAATAAAATAGTAAAAATTGAAAATTTAGAAACACTCGTCAACTTGGAAGTACTTAATCTATTTCAAAATAAAATAACTGTAATCGAAAATTTAGAAAATCAAACAGAATTGATAATTTTAAGCATCGGCAACAATTTAATTCAAAACAAAGACAACGTAAGTATCTACTACCTTCAGTAGTATATGTTCCATGTACACAATTTTTGCGACGTTGTCAGATCGTACACTTACTACGTAGATTTGTGACATTATAGATTCTGTATTTCCGCGGTTTTAAACATTTGAAATCTCTCAATTTGGCTGGGAATCCCTGTACTGACGAAGAAATATTCCGTTTCTATGTAGCTGCCGTTTTACCCTCTATTGTTTATTACGAATACATACTTATTACAAAAGAAGAACGAGAAATTGGACAAGACATTTTCCAGTAAGTTATGCAACCAACATTACTCGCAAGCATTTGTTCTTATTGTATAGTATACGTGGGTAACTTATAATCAATTACAGGACGTTGTTAAGAGAAATAAGCGAGGTAGAACACCAAGAAAATATCATTAAATTAAAAAAAGAAAAAGAACTAGCAGACGCAAAAATTCATTCGTTAAGTTTTGTGGAGTATCTTGGGAGCAGTTATTTGTTTGACTCGATGTTTGAAGATGATGTTGAAGGAAACGCATTTCTTCTATTAGACGAAGTGCAGCCCTTTTACGAGGAGTTTAGGGATGAATTCGTGAAAAATTGCATGGAACTTTTCGAATTTGGTCAAGAACAGTATGCCATCCGACTGACAGAAATAAAACAGTATCAAGACTCTGTAGAAAAGGCGAAAAAAGAGGGTCAACTTCAAAGCATTGTAATTTTTTTGTTTTTTATTGTTGCCACTAACTTGTTGGCCATTATGATTTTTAATTGTTGCTGTAACAGTAGAATAACTATTGATTTTTTTTGTTAGGAGATGATGGAAGCCTTCCTAGAAAAAAAGAACCACATATTCTACAAGATTACAAAACTATCGAAAGATTTCGAAAAAGAATTAATTCCCGAAGACGAGTATTACGACGGTGTGGGAGAGATAGCTGAACAATTTAACGGAGATCTCCAGGCCATTTGGAAGAAGGCGATGAAGTTCGAAGTGGCAATTTTCAGTCAGATGGAAGAGGTAAACCAAACCTTCCAATTGTCGCTGACAGACTTGACGAACATTTTTATTGAACACGCCCAAGGGACATTCACTTATTTACGAAATTTGGAAAATAATTATTACGATAATATCACCGAAATCACGTTCAAAATATTGGCCAATGAAGAATTATTGGATACGCTCTATCCTCCAGAATTAAAAGAGGTTAGTTTTTTAATAAAAAGGTTAGAAAAGTTAAATAATGTACCTATGTAAATAACACGAAATGAATCATTGTTTAAGGTAATAACTACAAATTAGATTCTAAATAAATAACAGAATAGTTCTTATTCTTACCAATGTAAAGCCTTGAAACGTATTCATTTTATCGATAAACAAATATCCGTGTAGTCTTTTCACATAATTTCACCATTATAACAAAAACACAACAACAATACAAACCGAACAGTGCAGGCACTTCACAACAATAAATAAAATTATTGAATTTTTCCAGGAATTGTTCACAAAATGTTTTTAAAATTTAATATGCCTTATCAAAGCGAAAGAACAACCACAACACAACTGACAAACAACTTTTGTTATGTTCTATTGTTAATCTGTCAAAAATTAGTTCATTTGAATCTTTGAATGACCTTCTTAAATAATAATAATAATAGTAATATTTGCATTGTTAAAAAATAAAAATTGAAACTTTGATTATGCAACCCATTTTACACCAAAGTTTTAAAAGTAATGGCGCGATTCCTCCTAGAGATGAAAATACTAAAAAAAGTAAGCGAAATGTCAACGATTTAAAGGTTTTATTATGCATATCCTAAAGTTAATGAAAAGAGAGAACGTTATACATATTACTTTTCGTGTTCCCAGTTATTTTTAAATAAAGAAGTACTGGGAAATGCTTTGGGGTCTACGCATGATGTGCATTTACAATTGATAGACAAACGAGAAGACACTCTTTTAGCAAGAACAAAAGACTGGCTTAATGGCATTGTTAACAATTTGCAAATGTATGTTAAATTTAATTAATCTATTAAAAATAAAATGAAAATATTTATTTTTTTAGGAACGAAATAAAAAGAAATAGAATGAAAGTTCTCGAAATCAGCCATTTCATAGATATGCAGAGACAAGAATTTGCGGCTTTAGATATTTTCCTTCCCACAGAAAACGAAAAGGTATAATGTAAATAAATACTTTCAGGTTTTATTACAAAAAAAAAATAGTTGTACATATTCCATACCATTTAAAAACAGTTTTTTAATAAAGAGATCTAACAACTAATGTTTGTTCGTTCAATGAGGTATACTAAAAAAAGTATTCAGTTATCGTCAAATCAAGCCTTTTTCTGTTTTAATGATTCCAAATACAATTCTAAACCTTTTTGTGTTTTTGGATCATTAATCACTAGTAAGAAAGCTTGCAAGTCTTGCTCTTTAGTCTTTCTTAACGCCTAAAAGTTTTAATAAAGTAATTCTATCTGCCGCTAAACAAAAGTACTCAAAACTCACCTCTATATCTTTACTTCTTACCATCAACTTTGTGAATGTTCTCGGTTGGGGTGGTATTTTTGCAAATTGCCCGATAAATTTCTCAGCTTTTGCAATGCCATCTTCCTTACTTGAAGCCACTTCATCTATAAGACCCACTTTTAAAGCCTCGTCTGTGGTAAATAAATGGCCTAAAGTTAATGCCATTTCTGCTTTTCGAAAGCCAATAGTGTTTTTTATCGTTGCCACAAACCACGAGGGTGCAACGATACCCAATTTGGTCTCGTTAAGGCCTATTGTGAAATTAGGTAACATCACTCGATATTCACAACTAATTGCTAAAAGGCAGCCACCTGCTGGAGAATGTCCCTATAAATATAATATATCAATGATTGCACATAATAATTTTCAAAAAATAATCTTACATTTATAACAGCAACTGAAGGATATGAGCAACCGTATAAAGTCATCCAAAGATCTTGCAAACTTGACCAAAAGTTCCTAACACGTTCTTGGTTTGGTTTGTACATCTCCATAATGTCTAGGCCAGCAGAAAAAACAGATTTTGACGCCTAATTAAGAAATAAATACGTTAATACAATTATAATACTAAAATAAGCTATTATTACTACTTACGGAAGTCAAAATCATTCCCCTGCATCTGTTGCTTTCCAAGTCTGATATGATTGTTTTCAACTGGGTAATCAACTCTAAATTTAAACTATTAACCGGTTGCCTTTGCATAGTAACAAGAGCAACTCCACTTTTGTCATTTACAGAAACGTTAACAAAATTTGAAGACGAGCTACTGTACATTTTCAGATTATTTGCAAACATACGTACTTTTAACATATTTCTTGAATACATCTTGGAACTTTATTAATATTTTCTTTAAAATTGATTTAAATCTTATTTTAGTTTAGTGCTTGGTCACTTATTATTGCTATTTAAGTACAGTGGTACAAAGTTCAACAAGTGTTACGTTGGCGAAGACGACTTTTTTTTACATAAAATTACTTCAATAAAAAGATATAGACACCAAAATTATAAACTGAAGTAAAAAATGCACTTAATTTATTACAAATTAATTACTTTCACTTTAAAAATTAAAGTTTATTTCATATTTGTATAGAATGTAAATATAAATAAAACTACACTACGCAACTGTTTGTGCGCATCATGTATTAGTGTATCATAGACATATCCAGATCATAGATTCTAAAATATTTTAGTTACGTTCATTTCAATCATACTGAAAAATTAAGACAATTGCTCATTAATAAACTTTTAATTAAAAAAGAAGAATTTTTTGTATTTTCCGTGTGTTGATCTTCTTAAATGCGTATTATACATTAAAATTTCCTATGACTTTGAACATATCGAATTGCTGGAATGATAATACTCTTTTGGTAGCTGTCATTTGTATTTTTCTATTTTCTATGATTTCTAACGTTAAAAAAATGAAAGGTAAACATAACCTTTAACTATAGTGTATTAAATTATGACTATTTTTAATGTAAAATAAATAAGAAAAGTGTAAATTAAGCTTTAAAATGGCTGAAAATGTGCATTCTGAAGCGGGGAAAAGCCAGCAGAAAGATCCTATTTGCGTTATTGTACTTGGTATGGCAGGATCAGGAAAAACATCCTTAGTCCAAAGACTAAGTACTTCTCCTAATAAGCCTTACATTGTTAATTTAGACCCAGCATGTTTACAGTTACCATATTTTGCTAATATAGGTAGTTATTGTTTAAATTTGCTTCATCCTGTTCTTAAGATTCAAGTACTTGGTAACAAAACATGCTTTCAGATATAAGAGACACAGTAAATTACAAAGAGGTTATGAAACAATACAAATTAGGACCTAATGGAGCAATAGTTACGTCTTTAAACTTATTTTCAACCAAGTTTCCAGATGTACTTAAGTACATAAGCAAATGTGATAAGAAATACTGTATTCTAGATACCCCCGGACAAATAGAAGTGTTTACGTGGTCAGTATCAGGTAAGATTACTACTTATTATCATCAGTAATATAGTTTGTTTAATTCATATCTATTTAAGGTGCCATCATAACTGAAACGTTAGCCTCATCGTTTCCTACAGTAATTCTTTATGTGGTTGATACAGTTCGTAGCACCTCCCCTGTTACTTTCATGTCTAATATGTTGTATGCTTGTTCTATTCTGTACAAAACTCGTCTTCCTTTTATTGTGGTAATGAATAAAATTGACATTGTTGAACATAGTTATGCAATTGACTGGATGAATGATTTTGAAGCCTTTCATGAAGCTTTAGAAGCTGATGAGAGTTACATAAGTAACTTGACCAGATCCATGGCTCTTACTCTTGATGAGTTTTATAGGAATTTGAAAGTTTGTGGAGTATCAGCTGCCACAGGGGATGGAATTGAAGAATTGTTTAAGCTAGTAGACGATGCCAAGGAAGAATATGAAAAGTTAGTTAGGTTGCTATTTGTGAACAATTGATTGGTGTTACAGAAAATATTTCAGGGACTATCGAGTAGAATGGGAAAAAATACGCAAGGAGGCGGAAGCTAAGAAAAAAATAGAATCTGAAAATGTTAATGTTAAGAAAGATCCTTTAATAATGGAATTGTCAGCTGGCAGAGAAATATCTGATGTATATCTTCGGCATCCTGCAAACGAAAGCAGTTCAGATTCAGAGGGTGAAGAAGTAAATCCACATGGTAAGAATTTTTTTTTTAAATTTATTGTAAAGACGGAACTTTAAAAATACCATTATTGTAGATTTAGAAGTGAAGGAAGAAGAGGAATTGAATTTCCGAAAAGTGCTTCAACAACAAAAAGAAATGCAGCTAAAAAGGGCAAAAGAAGCAGAAGCTAAAAAGAAACAAGCTACCTAATTCATTTAATTGTATTATTTTTATTTACTAATTCAGGATCATAAAAAAAAAACAACTAATTAACGCCTTAAATTATAGACCAAAAAATGTAGTATGTACATACTTTTCATTTTCAACTATCATCAGCATCTTCCGGATCTAAAGCTTCTAAATCTTTAACTTTCACGTCTTGATCTTCACCAAACTGTATCACATTATCAATAGTTAGCAGTACGTCTGTCACATTTTCATTGTCTTTAAGATTCAAAGGAATAAAACGCACTAAAGAGTAGTCCTCAACAAGCCTTCCTATGGCCTCTGTTAGTTTTTGATGTTTTTCATTGAATCTAGAAGTTGTTAGTTCAATATCGCCCAAAATTGCATGAGAATCTGGTTCTAGAAACCGATCCAGTTGTTTCCTAGCACTTTTGCTAAGCAAATCCATTTTTGATAATATATTTACATGTGGAATCTCAAGATTAACCATAACACTCAGTGCAGCCATTGTTCCTGATAAGAATTTAGCACCATCAGTCATAAACTGAACGTCCACTAAAAAAACACTGCACAAATTAAAATTCCAGTTTTGTAAGAGATTTATCAGTTTTCTGATTGCCGTAAGATGAGTGTACAATTCAATTTGCCCTGGACAATCGAATAATATATAATCGTCTTCTTGTTCACCTAAATAGTTAATAGGAGTTATTAAAGCACCACATATATCCCTATAAAAAATAAAGACATTAGGTACCCAATTTATTTTGAAGCCAATCGGAATTTTCCAATAAATATTCAATGCAGTAGATCAGTCCTCCGTTAGGACCAAAATGTAATTCTTCATCTTCCATTGTATCCTCTACGTGTATAAGTTCACGTATGTCAACCAAGGGGTTGTAATCAAAATATTCTGCAGCTGGGTCTAAATTAACAACGTCTATCTGCCTTTTTGCATCGATACCATGTTGGACCATGGCGCTACAGTAAGTGGACTGTTTCAAAACAGAAAAACAAATTTAATTCTTGTAAGATAAACGCAGTTTATTTACCTTTCCACTTCCTGCTGGCCCAATAACAAGTTGTGCATAACGCATTTTAATAAGTTCAATAAGTATTAATTGCTTTTTAAAATTTAAGTAGCATTTTAAAATGTAATAAGTAGTTAACCTTAAAAACTTAACCTCATAACAACAACTGTCTCACTGTCAAGGTCATGTTAACAACCATAGAATAAAAGTAACGATATATTACTAAGAAAGTGTCTCCATTACCGCATTGTTTAACTTTAATACTAAAAATATTCCTAATTTTAAAATTTCAAATATAATTAGTTTTTGGTGTAACATTTTACAAAGGAAATGTAGAAAATATGTAAAAATATTGATTCAACATTAATTATTAATTATAACCTAATGTAATCATTGTAATTATCATTTTATCTTCGAGTGGGGTGGTGCAAGTGAATCATAAATAAATACCATAAATACATTAAATTAATACAAGAAACAAAATATATTTAATAAACGTTGTACTATATATTTTATGAAAAATTTAATTTGTAGTAACAGTAGCTTTATTATTTTTTAATAATTATGCCAGTAAGTAACAGAATTAATAACTGCTTGTTTTCCATTATTATTATAAGTGATGTTTTCAGGCTTTTCATTCCAGTTTTTTAGAACCACAACAAATAATAGGAAATACTGCTGTTTTACCTATTAAAACGCAATTTACAGGCCCAGCGCCTTTAACTGTATCACAAGACACAGATATTATCGACGAGGCTTTGTACTATTTTAAGGCAAATGTATTCTTCCGTACCTATGAAATTAAGGTAAGTAAATCATTTTAATGTATTACTTAGTTTTATTTTGTTATTGTTATTTTTAGTCTGAAGCAGATAGGCTATTAATTTATATAACGTTGTATATAACGGAATGTTTAAAAAAGCTTCAGAAGTGTTCAAACAAGAACCAGGGTCAAAATGAAATGTATAGCTTAGCAATTTCCCGTTTTGAGGTCCCAGGGGAACCAGGATTTCCTCTGAATTCTGTTTATGGAAAGCCCCAGTCACAACAAGAAGCGGGTGAGTCTACAATAATTACAGTTTAATGTTCTTAAAAGCAAATGTAGTATTGAAGCACAGTTCAGTTATAATAACATTTCAGACTTATTAAGAGCTTATTTGACACAAGTGAGACAAGAAACAGGGTTGAGAGTATGTGAAAAGGTTTTCGGAGAAGATGGTAAACCAAGTAAATGGTGGTTGTGTTTTGCTAAAAGAAAGTTCATGGATAAATCTCTTAGCGGCCCAGGGCAATAGTCAAATCACAATTTAAAACATTTCAGTAATGGTACTTTAATCGCACTTATACTATATTTATGAAAAAAAGTATTAATGCATTAAATAATGCTATCTTCATGGAAATTGTTTTTATTTTTGCAATAATGAAAAGTTAATAAAAGTTAAGTTCAATTGTTGGGATTATAGGAGGAAACTTTTAAACGATATGTAAAACTATAATTATTAGAAATTTCGAAACATTTATTTTATTTTATTGGAAATAGTACATAATATATTTAACAACAGAATATAAATACACAAGTAAAATTTAGAATGTGGCAACATTGACTAGATTCTCATTTTGTTTATTTTAACACAACCATTTTTTACTTAATTAATTAAGTATATATGTTTTATCTAATACTTTAGATACTTTTTTATGTTTTCACTTGTCAGCATTAATTAATTAATACTTACTTTAATAATACAATTACTAGTTTTTTCAGTTAATTTCGCCTCCCAAAACTTGTATTTGAATTGTGAAAAAATCGTTTAGCAGTGGTGCAAAAAATAAATCACCCTGTATGTCTTATTTTGTTTTGACCAGTGGCGTAACAACGAGTCAGATCAGTTGCATTCACTTGTTTTGTTACAAAAGCGTAATTGCTAGATTACTCATACTATAATATTACGCCACCAAATGTAACTAAGGTAATTTTTTTTTTATAAATATTCAACGATGTCACATTTAATAGAAATATTAGGACAAGACCTGCCGAAAGTGTAGTTAATGTTGTGCTGACTCCTATTTTTTTCTGTTAGTAATTTTTGGAAAATAGGTAAAATTTCGCGATCCAAAAGTTCGGACTCGGAGGCGGCGTTGCACATTTGTTTTTCTTTCGTGTGTTTCGGGGAGAGGGCGGTTGATTTGAGGGTCGCAACGTTGGGGGTTGATTGATAATATCCAGTCGTTTTTCCGGTGTGTTGGGTGCACATTGTACCTGATGGGGACTCTTTTTTACTGGGGCTCCTCTCGCATTTGGGGGAATGACGATTTCGTTCCGATGCCGACCGATGCATCATGCCTTCATCTAAAATTATTACTATATTATTGTTTCCATAGCCTACATACTGTTACGTATTATATGTATTATTATTATTATAACCCCCCGTGAAAAATATCGGTAACGCCACTGGTTGAATTATTTAATTTAACATAGGTACCAGTTTTAGTTATTTTTGTATGAGTATGTGCAAACCTGTAACAAGATAAAAATTTTAATATGGTAACATTGCATAAAAAAGCCGGTAAAACACGATCATGCACGATTGCTGTTTTGTTTGTAGAAATCGGGCAGTATCGGCCTTTCGGCAGTATTGTTATTATCTTCGTTCGGGTAATAAGCTCGGTCGGCCGGTCGATTCTTTAATGAGAATATTACAATTATTAATTTATAATAAGTGTTAAGATAATACGTTTATTAATTTCGGAAGTGATTATTTGTGTGTGTGCGTGTGTGTTTATGTGTGCGTCGACAATGGGACAATTTATTGGAGACTCCACGCAGGATGTGTAACAGGACGTCAGAAAGGAAAAAGGTAAATCTTTCATTAAGATGCCATTTTTGTTTTCACCATAACCTCAATAATTGTCAATATTAATTTTTTGACTAACATTACAGATTATTTATTCAATTGTTTTTTGTATTGTTTGCTCTATCTCTATCAAATTTGTTGTTTTGCATTGTTGACTTTATTATTGAGATCATGTTTCTCTATTATTGCAATCATTGTTTTAGATTTGTTTTTTTTTTTGTATTGTTGTGGTCATTGTTTCTAATTAGTTTTATTTTTTTTTTACATAGGTAGGAGTTGTAGAGGCACCTTTCAGAATCAGCTGATACGCTAATGTAAGTGTTTTTCTTTTTTACCCACCTTCTTCTTGCGATGACACACTAACTTTGGGACTTTTCTGGTGAAGTCTATTACACCTGTGTTGAGTCCCTGTGTCCCATAGTTCGCTTTTGGCCACCACGTGTTGGCCCCCTTCGATCTTTTTCTTCGGCGTTGTCTTCGTAGAAGGTATGCTGACCCTTCTTCCGTACGGTATTTCGTCGCTATCGAAGCTTTCTTCTTTGGTAACGCCGCGTGTTTTGTTCTCTTTCAAGCTGGACCTTTTTCTGTCCCCATAATGCCTTTCCGGTGTTCGACATCGTTTCCTTTCGATTCCGGGCGACTTCCGGTCGTTGGTAGGCGTTGGCGATTGGGATTTCTTTTCGGTAGATGGCGGCAGTTGTCGTTTTTCGCCGTGGGGTGCGGGCGATTGATATTTTTTGTCGAAAGATGGCGTTAGGGGGTGCTTAACGAGCGTAGTTGTCACTAATTTCGTTTCTATGTCAACTTTATCGATTTCTACGGATTCTACTGTAGTCGGGGGGAATCCCTTAGGAACGATTTGGACGTCGGGCGACTTTTGCGGCGTTGTGAACTTGATTTCTTTGTGAACGTAAGATATATTTTGTTGGTATTGGTACGACTGATCGGTCTCTTGTTTCGTAAGGTTGCCGTTCAAAATTACCTTGTTGTCGGGTTCGTTGAGCTTCGACTGCGACACGCTCTTTTGTTTGCCCGCGTCAATTATTGTTGTTTTTTTACGTCTGAAACAACATTAAAACAATGCACGTCGGTCCGTAATATTTTTTTAACTTACTTTTGACTGTCGCTTTGGTGTATCGAAACGAAGTCCTGGGAACTTATGCTGCCCACGGATGTGATGTCGGTGGTTTCTGTGGCGCTGGGCATTTCTTTTCGGACCTGGGGCACCGACAATTTATTAGAATCGGTAAATGTTTCGGTGCTCTGACCCAATATGTCTCGGGCTTCTGTGCCCAGTTGTTGAATAAGGGCCTAAAGAAAAAAAAATGCAGAAAACTGTATTTAGGGATATGTATATAAATATTTTTTATTACCTGGAGTTCTGCTTCTTTTTCCATAAGTGTTTTCCTATGTTTTGAATTAATAGTTTTCGCCTCGCGTAATTTGTGTTCCATTTCTGTGGCACTCGAATTCCTTCTTGTTTTTGAAGGGGGGGCGTAACGTTGCCCTTATACGTTTATCAATAGGGTCCCCCCGGGGTTTCTTCTCAATTCCAACATTTTCGGGACGAAAACGAGCCATAAAGTTGCAGTTGTACAGAACATTACGAAAATACCTAACAGATACATGATTAGTTGGTTATGATTATTACTTAAACAATGACTTTTGTTTTTTTTTGTCAACTGTTTTAATTATTTGTCAGTACTTCAATTTTTTTCATTGTAGGGGGTATTATCGTTTGAAATCATTTTACCTATAATAAGGAACATAGCGTCTTGGTGATCTACAAGGACCAATGCGACAGCAGCGCCACATACGCACATAATAACAACATTGTAGACCGATAATCCAACATGGCGGCTGTCGTTTAGTGCGGGAATCGAAACATGGCGGGTCTCCCAGGCCAAAAACGCGCCAAAAATCTAGAAAATATTTTATAAAAAACTATGTTTTACGTATATTAGCGGTATTTTTTACCATGAGCAATCCTTTATACGCATAAATAGATCCAATGAATAACGTCATCCGTTCAGATGCACAGTATTCGTTTTCGGGTATAATTACAATGTCTTCACTCGAGGGATGAGGCTATAATAATAAAATTATAAACATTTAGGGTTCGATTTAAAACAAATAATATAATGGAGGTCTTACGTATGGATCCATTTGTTTCGTCTCTCTGTAAAAGGGGTCGGCCACTTGCCACGTGGTCATTATAACGAGATCGATAAACAAAAGAACGCCGACCACCATAAACAGTTGATAGTCTTTTATCACTTTTTTGTTGAGTTTGACGTCGGTAAAAATCGAATGCACCCGCCACGTCTTACTGAACATAGCTCCGAAAGCCAGGGAAAACCCCGCCATCAGAGTCCACGCTCGCGCGGTGCAAATGTACGGGAAAGCCTCTAAAAAAATAGCATAAATGTGTACCTATGTCAAATACTGTATATTGTTACCTACGTACCTATACTAGATAGTCCCGAGTCTAATCCCAGGAAGACGACGCTGGTGTAGGTCAGCATGCATCCGATAATGATGAGGTTGTTCAGTTGGGGGCTGGACATCTTTATGTAGCGCTGGTTTCGGTATTTAATATTAAAAGCTAAAAATACGGACGCCATGATTATGCCGCAACACGCCAACGAGGCCAGTATTGCGTAGACAGTCTTGTTCACACGCGAGTGCTCGATTATTAACAGAGTACGGTCTTTTGGGGGCTGTCTGAAACCAATATATTTTTTTTTTCACGTTTATAAAAGTTTGCACACAAAAAGTATGATTTGGCAACGTTACAAACAAAACTTGCACTTGTTCTAAAGTTTTTGTTCTGTAACAATTCTTTTATTTAATTGTCGCAAAACCTTTGTTTTGTTACAACAATATAGTTGTCAATTGTTGCTAAGCTTTTTGTTCTGTTACAACAATCTAGTTGTCAATTCTTTTGTTTAATTGTTATAAAGCTCTTGTTTTGTTTACATCAATGCAGTTATTTTATTTATTATTCTTTGTTTTAATTCATATATATTTTGTTTAATTGTTGCAAAGCTTTTGTTTTGTTATAACAATGCAGTTGCCAATTCAAAAATGTTTACCTCCCAATCCACTTAAGTGATTTCCCTAACGTAAGATCCAAATGTTGTGTGGCAGCGCTGTATTCCCCAACTTTCTCTTCGGAACCGTTTTGAAATTGTTTCAACAAAATGCTAGCTTTTCTTTCGTTATCGTAAAAACGTACAGGTCCCGTTACACCTGTAAATTGAAATAATATACCTACAGGGAGATTACAATAATTACACTACTTCATTTACCTTCGAAACTAGTGTTTTGTAAAGCAGTTAAGAATAAGCTCTCCCATAAATCATTCCTGTATTCAAAGTCTAATACTGTCAAGTTTCTTCGGATGTATCTGATTTTATGTGCGACATGCTGTATTGCCAAAGCCACTGCCCAAATGCCATCGTATGTGTATCCATGAAACCTTGAAAATTCGTTCCCTCTGCGTGAATCATATTCTTCCTTATATTCATCTGCTGTCTGGAATAAAAAAATTTAAAACATAATAGATAGTTTAATTTTTTACTTACAAATCCGGAAATTGTAATTTCACCACTTGTACTTAAAGGTAATAGATCAGTTAAAATAGTTTGTTCTAATGCGGTTTCAATTTGTTCGGTTGTACAGTTCGATTCAGGATCTAAATTTTTCCACCACTCTTCCGTAAAAGGTTCCCATTACGACCCATTGGTACTTTCTACCGAACATTTCCAATCTGTAGGCCTCACAAAAAATTTTCGTGGCCCAGTACTCATTGAAATTGCCTTAAAATCAAAATTTAATGTTTTCCCTATTTGGATATACCAAATAATGTTGTATATTTTTACCTAAAATTACCCTGGTACCTTTTTCCTTTAGTTTCATCAAAGCATTGGTAACTTCGTTGGTAAAACTTTGGGTTTCGACCACTTCATATGCAAAAGTATCCAAATCGGCCACTAACCTGCCAAAGAAAATATTTCAAAAAATCCCCGAAAACAACAATGAAACTAAAACAACTGAAAAGGGGAGAATACTATCTCCAGCAGTATATGTTATATTATATTTAAAAAAAGTAACTTTACCTGTTATGGGCTAAAGAATAGCGAGGTTCATTTTGATAAATAGTGCCCACTCTGGTCCAATTAAATTCTTTAAGTAAAGCCAATCGGGGGGCGTTGAAAGCGTTGTCTGATGGCACTATGCGAAAAAAATTGGGGAAGCTTTCTCTTGTAAACATCGGGTGTGTATCAGCATAAGAAAGCTACACAAAAATAATAATTATTAAGTATATAAATTAAAATAAGTTTAACAAATGAAGGCTTCAACAATCAACAAAACAAAAGTTTTTGTATATGTAATAAGTGTTTTGTTATTTGTTTGTTTATAAAACAAAAGAAGAGGAAAATAGCATACACGGGGAATTAAAAAACATTAAAAAATACTTGTGTTAAATGCCAATGTTTGGACGCTTTGGCTATGGGGTCGGTAACGTGGGTACAGGCCGCACCGAAAAGCATCAGTTTGTGGGGTCCCCTGTGCATCATGTCGAAAAATGCCTTCACACCTACCGCAGCATTGCACTGTTAAAAAAAATTAAATATTAATCTATATTTATTTTACTGTCGTAGGGTTGTTATTTTGGTACGTTGATAAATGGAAAGTACCTAGAGTAAATAGATATCGATTATTGATTTATTAGTAAGTGGGATGTCCTGTCAATCAGGATTTTCAAGGATATTGAGCTGTAATTATTAAATTTCTGTGAAGGGGTAATTTATATATAGAGTCGCTGCACCCCATAAAGTTGTTTACAATTAATTTCGAGTGTCTCAAAATAAACTAGTAATTATACTAATTGTTCTCTGGTGGTAACAACCTCCTGGGTACAAAGATAAGAATTATTGAAGGTTATTACAAATTCCTTCGTTATTTTTTAAAAAATATGTCTACCTACCATGGTATCGTTCCACCACATGTGCAGTCTGTAGTTTCTTAAAATGGTATCATGTTCATTGACATGATCTAAGGCCAATTTGACGCTGGGCATTACCCCACGACCTTAAAAAAAATCACATTTTAATAATATAAATAAATTAAAACGCGAACTACTTTTAAGACGTTTTTATTTGCAAAAAAAACATTAAAATTTGAAATTCCAAACAATTTTTATAGGCAATTTCAAGTTTTAATGTTTTGTTTAAACAATTGACGAAAAACAATGTCGTCAACAATGCCCTAACAATTGCATCAACAATGTCTTAACAATAGAATCAACAATGCCCCAACAATTGCATCAACAATGCCCTAACAATGGAGTAAACAATGGTATAACAAATGAAACAACAAAAACAATGACATTTCCATTATTATAGATAACTAACTGAACTTGTTCACAAGTTTTTCTGTTGTTGAGTCATGCAGTAAGTGTTTTCCTTAGTTACTGAAAACAGGTTAATTAATTTAAATACATAATATTTAAAGATTATTGTAACCATCCCTTTATATTCATATAGGTACATAGTTAAACATCAAAAGTCCCCCTCTTAGTCCCCACCCTTTACAACAAAAGCGACTTTATTATTGCAACAACAAATTTAAATGTTTAGTTGAGTTATAAGTTTTGACCGTTACACAGTTATAAATAAAAAGTTTATAAAATAATAAGTGATAAGTGATTTTTAAAAGAAATTCTGATACAAATGTAAGTAATTTTTGAATACCTACAATAATTCTGTAATTTAGTCAAACTAATACCTAAGTAATAATAATGTAATAAGACTTTTTACCTGTTTGTGAATTTTCAACCCCCTTGCCAAAAGGGAAAAAACCTGCTACATAAACATCGTGTTTCCTATTTTCGGTGTTTGGTTTCTGCAGTTTACACTTATTAAATAGTAATACGATTATTACGAACACTTTGCAAATGAAATGCTTCATTTTTAATAATTATTTAAATCACAACCGTATAATAAACGGTGCCCCGCTTAAATTTTCGCTATTCTTACAATCGACCACCGCACCGTTTAGATTTATTAAGAATCATATTTTCCAAAGTTCGGTAACAATTAATGCTTTTTTGCCCTTTATGTGGTGTCTCACCATTTTTATCAGATAACGTGTGAATTTTATTGTGGCACCCGTGCAACAACCCCTAGCTTTATTGATTTTTGCGTGTAGAGTAATTCGCTTTAATAACTCCTTGCGCATAGAAACTGTTGTTTACATTTTTTTTTTTTTTTTTTCACAACACGATGCACTTTTCTAATTACACTATTGAAAACTATTTAAAAAAAGGCGCGTTAATTAATTCATTGTTCATACGTTATGCAACCCATTTTACGTTTGTTCGTTAAATTTTAAATTCACTGACACAAATATTCTGGGGTGGCTGCGATCGCAACAATGTTTTCCGTCAAATAATAACAATTCCTTTTTAATAATTCTGTTAGTCAATGTTAAAATGTGTTTTAAAATGTTCGTGAATTATTTTAAATTCGCGAGTGAACACATTCATAGAGGATTAACCTCAAACATAAAAAACGTAGATGTATAATACAAGGAGTTGCGCCAAAAGACGTTCTCTTAATGCCGGGAAAATTCCTTACTCGTTCAATAAACCCACCGAACTGAAGAAACAGAATAAGGTTAAGAAAAGCTGTCGACTTTTGGGCGCCTTTAATTACAATAAACCCTTTCAAAAAAGCGCCAGAAAGGGCAATAGTCGATGCAACCCCTCTTCGCGAAAGTCTCCTGTTAGTGCTAATTATTTGTTATTGTTACTATTAACAATATAAACAAGGGTTTTCCATAATCAGCTGATATTTTTGTAGGTTTCCCCTTCGTTTTTTACTAAAGGATTCAAATCAGTAGTGGCTCGAAAGAATAAGGCACCAGGTCAGTTACAATTCCTTTCGTAAACTTATTCATGAAATAGTTATGATAGTGGGTGTTTGTAAACTTGTATGTAATAGAATTTTTTAGGGGTAAGTAAAATAATTATTTTGTACTATTTTTGTTACTCGAAAAGTTTTTGTGGGCAACAATGTTTTTTTTGTCAACAGATTTAATTGTGTATCTTTTACCTACTTTAGTCTTACTAATATTTTTTTGCTAAGGATAATACATTTATTTTATTTATTGTTGAACCAGTAAATTTTACATTATTTTATAATAAATGTAAACCACAGAAGGAAAAAACCCTGTACATTGACTGGTAACTTAAAAAACTAACTTACAAATTAAAAAGTTTAATTCCGTTATTGTAATACATTAAAGATATTTTTTAGTAAGTATAATTATCAGTAAAACTCAATAATAATATTTACATTTAGTTTTGGGATCAGTATACAATTTATCTGTGAGTTTTGAATGAATTTTATTACTTCATAATATGTTTTTTAAGGACTGTGGTTTTATATTACTAATATTTCAGACCAACCGAACGATTTCAACGAGAACATCGACAAAATATTGAACGAAAACTTTGAAGGACTTCTGCAATCTCCTGAAGACCTCAACGACATAGATTTAGGGGAACTTTACGACCCCACAAGACCCCAGTTATCCTCACATTTCGTCAATTTGTTCAACAAAAACCTCAGGACTGACAACCAGGAGGGTAACTGTGATGGTGAAATTTTAAGGGATTGCTTTTCAAAGATAATTTCCTTTGCTGAGCAAAATCAGGAGGCAGAACCCCGTAGCAAAAGTATCTTCAAAGAAATTAACGACAAATACGATGAATTATTGTTTTTAAACAAGAGCGGAAGTTTGGTTGAGGAAGCAAAGAGCAATATAGTAAACGTTAATTTCTGCAGATCGCTTAAGTCACAGTTAATAGGTTTCGAAGGAGAGTCAGCAAAGTTAAGGACTATTTCAAAAATAGAGCTTATTCTCGCCAGTTTCCTGTCTGAAAAAGAAGAGGAGGGAACTTTGGAGATGGCCGAACCTAATAAAAAGAACAGCTTCGATGAAGTATCTGAAGACAATGTGAACCTTCAACTAGTGCCACCCTCTTCATGGGTTTTCCGTACTCCCAACGACCAGAAGTTGAAACAATTACCTGTGGAGGAGCCCGCATTAGATTTATTAAAGCCCGCAATATTGCAAACGAGCGACGATACAAAAGTTTTATACGAAATTGATGAAAATGTGGCCAAACACGTAAATTTCGAAAACTACGCGGGACAGAAGCGCATGGTCCCTATAAACCCCTACATGACAAAACAGGTTTGCGAAGTTAACTTATCAACCAACGATCAGGAAGATAATTTTGAAAAATTCGTGTCGTGCAAGAACAAAGACAGTTGGCAGGACATTTTAAAGAATTACCACGAGGATACTTTGCCTTTCAAGATGCCTCTGAGCAAACCTCATCGTCCTGTCTTCAGGGATACCACAAATTTAGTCAGGGAAGTAACCGATCCAAACAAAAGGCACAGCACTGGGTTTCTTCGGTTTGGGACTGAGAACATTGCCTCATCTAGTGGTAACAGCAAGGTATCCCCCTATAACCCCAACAAAAAAGACAGTAGTCGTTCATTTTACACACAACGGCCAATAAAAACGATCAAAAAGTCGTGCAGATCGTTCAAGAAACCTCCCAAAAAATTAACGTTCGATTTCGACAGCAAACGGCAAAAGTTATCTCTCTTTGATACCGATAAATCCCCCGACGTATTCAGTCTAGATGAGAGTCAAGAAGCATTCAATGAAAGCTTTACATTTATTAAAACAGACGCAGGAGCAGCTGCAATGGACTTGGACTGTTCGTTAACAGAAAACTATTACAAAAACAACGCAAGTACAGCACCACCAAGTAGTCCTTTGGACGTAGAAATGGACACTGCAGGGGCCAATTATGCTTCTTGCGGCGGTGGCGCTAATTTATATGCATCTGAAGTCTCATATAACTTGAACGAACACTTCCTCAATAGCTACTCGAAAATAACCGATACTCCGACGTTCAAGCTCTACCCCAGACGGAATTATGATGTCGAATGAACTCTGTCTCACTCTGCGTGTGTGTGTGTGTGTTTTCGAGGTAAATTTGTGTGGTTAGTTTTGTATTATAGAAGAAGAGTTAAGTTGCGTTGGTTCGGTTAAGGGTACTACATACAATGTTGTTCTACTGCAGCGTATGTATGGTGCAATTAATTATTTAACAAAAAGAAAAAACAAAAGGGATACTAGTGATTTTTTGTTTGATTGTTGGTGGAATATGCAGAAACATGAGTACGCGTATGTACTTTACTTTGTCTTGATACTGCTACTGCTGCTACTTCCGAGCCAATTACTAATGAATTTTGTGATACCTACACAAACACACAAGACATAATATTTCATCAGTTGAATTGTTAAGTGTTGTTTGATTATTTTAAAGAATTCACAGACTGTTCTGTTGTGTTGTTGGTTCATTTTCATTATTATTTCACTTGTTGAACAAGCATTAATTTGTTTGTCATCACTTTATGATTAATATATATGTAATATACGTGTGATATTAGGAAGAACCCAATTTTTTAAAGTAAAGTAAGTTGTAGGTTTACAAAAAAAATAGTCTTTGTTTTAACGACTGCAATTTAATTGTATCGTAATAAATTTCTGGATTCACAGTCATTTCTAGTTAGTTCTAGTGGACTCTCATTTTTCAGTCGATGAAATTGTGCAATTGTATTCCTATTCATTCGGACATCTATGATACATTTAATTATTATTATATTATACTTTACATCGATGAGTGTGTGGTTTGGGAGGGTCTGCAAATAAAAAAATTAAATTACATTCTAAACTGTTGTTTCGAAGACAAAATAATTATTTTATGAATGATTTTGTACTTAAACAATAAATACATAGGGTCTGATTGATTGTAATAGAATACATTAGTATTTTAATTCATATGTAATATAAAAATAATGTTTTTATCTTTGTATTATTATACTATGCAAGGTTCAAAAAGCGAAGTGACCTCCTCAGAATGGCAATATTTTTTGATAAATTAGACTTATACATGAAACAAACTATTTCTTGTTGTTATATTATTATGTAATATTTTTTAATAAAAAAATACATAAATTTACATAAATATTCTAATTTTCCAACATTCCTTATTTTATTCGGAACACTTCTAATTATTGTTTGAACAACTTTTATTTAAATAACACTGTTGTTCTTCTCCCTGTGATGTTATTTCGTCAAAAATACTAACTATACTTTTTTGTGTTTAAAGGAGGAAGAGGTGGTGGTAAAGAATAGGAACTTTTAAGAATAGTTTATTGAACAAATAAACTTAGTTTATCAACATTGTCTAATTTATCTTAAGTGCCCACAACAAACGTGTCTTACATGCTAACATTTGTACAATTGCATAAATAAGAAAATACTAATAAGTAAAAAAATAATTAGCAGTGCAATTTGAGGAATGGTTTTGTGACGGCTACTATATTTATAGTTCTTTTTTTTTCGGTCTTTTTCTCATTCGGATTTTTTAACAATATTTTAATTAGGCATTATCTTTTTAAGGATTAGATTATATTAGGTGAAGAGCACAACAACATACAATACACGGTCTCTATTTTTTGAAAGCAAATCTATTCTTATTTATTTCGTCATTTTGCAATATGCAAAAGTTGCTAAGGAAATCGCATTTTGACAATTTATTCGATTTGGAACAGCATAATTTATAATTATGTAATAATATAAAACCCCAAAAAAATAGTTTACAGAAATTCTCAGGAAGGCGTTTAATTAATTAAAGGGTTTGTTTTCTTTGATTACCAAATACAGGATAGAAAAATACAAAACAATGCATAAGGTACATATTATATTATGTATCAACCTTTAATTAATTGCAATTTGCAACGAATACTTTTAGTTTCATATTTTATTTTTTTTTCCTGTTCGTTTAAAAAAATTTGCAACCAACTCAAAGTGTACTCAATATGGTAAAAACCGGATTAAATACACTTTAACTAATTGTAAATAAATATGTAAAGAAGGCTACAGATAAAAGAAAATATTAAATTATGTAAAATTAAATTAAAAAAGCTTATGTATGGTATAGGTTGCCTATCGGGGAGGTTTCTAATATTGACATAGAAAAATCTTGTGAAAAATATATACTGTATGTATACAATTCAAAATATGTATGTAGTTATTAATTAGCTACCATTGAGTAATTAGGTAATTAAATCACATGCTTTCAAAAAAGATCTTAGAGATATTTCGAAAAAAATATACATAATCTGATTCAAAAAGATAAAAGTAGGAAATGCTGTTCTGAAGATAATACCTTTTCGTTATTTTCCAAAACTTTTCCGATCAGAGATATTCAAAATTTTGGTAACAATATAAATATGAGTCCAGAATTCATTTTTGAATCGTTTCCTTGTACTATTTTTCTGCTTAAATTTAGATTTACATTATTACACCTAAAGAGATCTCAATTTTTTCAAAAGAAAAAGAAAAACTACTGAGCTGGTTACAAAAATATTTTTATAATAATGTAATTTACTTAATAATTAAATGATATGTAAAAATAATACACGAGAACGAGTTTTATGTGCGCTGTTTCTGAACGTTTTATTGACTAATATTCTGAGGTAGTTTTATGTATGGCGACATAAACATTTTCCATTCGAAAAGTCAACTTTTTGATTCATAAGAAGACATACAAGGGCAATAATAAAAAGTTAATAAATAAATGAAATAGTTAATAACAAATGTGTATAAAATAAATTAGGACCTTCAGAATAACAACAATTCTTTGTAATCAGTATTTGTGGCAGTTTTACTTTCGTATCAGCCCCTACATTTCAAAAAAATAAAAAGGACTAGGCTTTTAAGGGCATATTACTTTTTTTTTTGGTATTTTTTTTATGTTCCTTGCACTTTACTTCACAACATTCACCTGTGATCACTTCAATAGTTAAAAACAATTATTATTAAATATATCGACAAAGGAAAAATAAAAAATAGTAAAATGCCTTTTAAAAAATACAATATTTGTTTTTAACTATTAATTAAAGTGATCTTAAAACTGTTATGAACTACTAAGGCACAATAAAAACATTAATACGATAAATTTTACAAGACGCACTGGTATTAATATTTCTGTTATGAAAACCATTTTTATATTCTTTTTGGCCCTTAGTTAGCCTAGTCCTTTGCTGTTTAATGAAAAATAATTATTATTTAAAACCGAGTAGAATCTTTTTGAATCAGAAGAAAGTCCATTTTTCTAATTTTGTCTCTTCGATTGTGCCATTTGTAAATCATTATCAATTGTTATTGTTATCGAATTAAATTATTATTTATTCTTGTAGTCGTCTGTTTTTTTAGGAGAAAAGGACACCGGTGGCGAAAATCTTTTCTCAAAATGTATATAACAATATAATAATAATATAATATATTCTGTTCGGTGCAAGTTTTTCGCCACCTGTATGTACACCGCGCTTGCACGCAAAAAATGCGGCACCACCACTCTGTCATCAATCAATCAATTAATCAACCTATTAAAAAAATATTCATCACAGTTACAAAATACGAGTCAACTAATAATAATAATAATTAATTAAATTACTTAACTGCATTTATATACCTATTTATAATATAATATATATAAATATGCGCGGGTGGGTAGGGGGCGATTTTATATCGGGACAGGGTGGTTTCTGAGTCGTCCTATCCCTCCTTTTATTTATTTCTTTGCGGTCTGAGGTCTAAAGACATGCAGACGGGTGGCGATAACATTATATAATAAAAGGGGGTATGGTCGACTACGTAATGAGGGGATTGGGGCATAAACGCGCGCTTATCTTTTTAAAGCTGTCACAACTTATAAGATAGCCGTACTACCGTCTAAAGATCGACTGTGGGGTATTAAGGGGCTCAGGGTACCTGCCACTTTCTGGCCGTGCTCAATCTCGTACATACTGTCCAGGGGAATACCTGAACAAAAGTAGGAATACGTAAGAGATGAGACGGTGGTAAAAATTGTCAATAATTAATTAATAATTTATTGTTACCTGTTTCAACGCTCTGTTTGGATGGTATGAACGAGGCCACTAAAAGGGCGCACACTACCAAGAATGCACCAAATACGAATGGTGGCCCAGGTACAAACTGAAAATTTATCAACAAGAGCGAGTTAGAACAAAACAATTACTTATCAATTAATAATGATAAATAATAGTTACCTGAGAATAAATATCATCTTGAGCGTCTGTGCTGTGCGTCGACTCGTTATTATGCTCATCATTGAGATCAACATGAAACATGTAGAAAATTATTCCGAACATGGCAGGACCCAAACCGTTACAAAGGCCCCTCATTCCAGTGACCATTCCTTAAAAAATAAATACAAAATATAATCTGTAATAGAGCCCTAAAAAGGATAATACAAGTCCAGAAAGAGTTTGAAATATGGTAAAAATATTTTACCTTGTACGACTCCTTGCCTGTCTCGAGTACTAAGAATGGAAACAAAGGCTGATATCGCAGGATAAGTAATGGAGGACATTGAGGCAAGAATTCCAGCTGCCCACATCATCCATGTAGTGGTACCAAAACCGTACCACAAGAGCTGAAGCATCTCGAACAGGAGGCCCAACATAATTGTATGCTTACAGCCCAAATTTTTCATTAACATTCCTGAAAACCACAACAAGATTAAAGAAGACAATTAATCGTAAGCCTTTAATTAAACCAGAACAGTTCTTTTGGACACCCAATATACACACAAAAAAAGGCAATTCATAATTCTATTTATTATGCTGTTAAGGAAATTGTATCGATACTGATAACGTAATCCTCAATGAATCCAACAGCACATTTATTTTGATTAGGTACATACATTCCCTATCTTTACGAACTTGTTAAGATAACATCTAAGTCATCGATTGTATGTTATTTACCAATCAAATTATTTTATCAACCAAACAAATTTATTTTACTGTTTCGTAAAGTTTACCTAAACTGAGTTGGGCCATGACTGCCAACAGCCCCACGAGTCCTACGAAGACAGCCACCATGGGAGCACTCCAGCCCATGACGAGCTTCAAATAGACGAAGATGCAGCTGTACTGGCCAGCCTCAGGCAAATAAGACAAGAATACGGCAATGCATAGTAACAAAATCGTGGGATCTTTGCCCACATTACGCAGGGAGGCGAAAGGATCGGCTTGTTCCCAGCTAATTGGGGACACGCGAACCTACAAATCAATTAAAACAAGACAGTCAAAAGAAATGAAATTATTTGAGGTGGCGACATCTCTAAAGGGAAACTAATATTAATTTCGGAGCGAGGCAGAAGGCCATTATTTTAAAAAGAATGTACATACCTTTTCGGGAAGACTTTCAGGGACGGCTACTATTATAAAGAAAACATCTAAAATTGCAACAGACGTAGCTAATGCTACCACCAAAGTTATGGACCATCTGAAAAACAAAAAAAAAAATGAATATCCAAGTAAAAAAAAATTAAGATAGGGAGAGTACCTGTCCATCATATAAGCACCAAGGGCAGGTGAAATGACCATGCTTGCAGCGAAGGTACCACTGACCAGACCGTAAGCCAACGAACGCTCTTTTTCGTCTGTAACGTCAGCTACATATGCGAAAACTACGCTGAATGTGACGGCAAACACCCCTGATATAGAGATCATCGCGAAAAACCTGCCAAACATATTATATTTTACTTAAAAAAAATTAAAACCTCAAGTCCATAATGTGCTGTGCAAATTAATTAAAGCAAACAAAAGAAAAAAAAAAATGATTCACATTTTTTGCTGGATACTGTACAAAAATTAGTTTCACATTTTTATATTTTTATACGAAAATTGTTTTGTCGTAAAACTTACCAGAACGTGTTGATGGTCATCAGGGGTATGGGCAGGCACGTGAAGAACACGGTGATTAGGAGAAAAAGCTTCCGGCCGCAGACGTCGCTTAGAGCGCCCACGAGGGGTGCGCTGAGGAACGACAGCAACCCCTTTATGCCCATGATGAGACCGTTCATAAGAAACGTATGATCCGGAAATGTTGTGTTTAATACTTGAATAACTGGCATAGTTAACAGACCCCATGCGAAGAACTCGAGGAATATGACAACCAGTGCGTGATACAGGGAGGGGGTGCCTATTCCAGAGGTCTAAAATAAGAAAAATTATGTATTTACTTATATGTATGAATACTTTTCAAAATACCCTGTAATAAAAAAAATAAGGGGGGAGGGGGAATTGGGGCCCCCCAGAAAAATTATAGGGGGGGGGGCAAATAAAAAATAAAATAATTCGAAAAATAATTATTTTATATATCATGTGGGGTATCGTTTTAAAGGGCTCGCTACGACGACTACGAATATATTATTTATTTTAAATGCCATTATTTAAAATAGTGCAGAGAATATACTAAAGTAGGTCTAAGTAGCTGCAATTGACCTACCCATAATTTCTTGATGTTGTAAAGGTCACCATGCATATCCCTCTTAATTTAAATATTAAACCATAAAGCCTATTATTATAAGAAACAATTGAACACCTGCTTTTAAAATTTTTTAAATATTAATTACATAATTTTGCACACTTGGAAATACTTCAATTTTTTTTGTTATTACGTCAACTGATACAAAACCGATGACCGGCTGACGATGCCAAATAACGCGATACTGATGTGCATTTGTCATCGTAGGCCCTTAATGTTTAATTTGCCTGGACGAAGGCCAAAATGGCACTAACGTAAATGCGACTGGAGGTATTATACATACGTACGTAACAGTAAAGGTAAAATGCGACAAACTTGATACAGGCACAGGAGGTACTATATAAAAACGAATATATCGTGGGGTAGCATAAACAACATGCTAAGCAACGGACGATCAAAAGAATGTGTTATGTGCATTTTTGCGCAGTATTAGGATATTAGGGACGACCCCCTGATTATTTATACGATTAATGATAATTTATGAATTTACCTACTTTGATGAAAGGTAATAAGGTAAATACAAGGTAAAATTAAGCATTATATAAATAGGAAAAAAGTAAAATATAATTTTCAGATTTTAAAAGAAAGGGGAGGAACAGGGAGCCAGTTGAAAAAGTTATTACATAGCTATCATGTGGGGTATCGTTTAAAATGTCTTTTAATAGAGAACTCAAAAATATTTTTTTCATAATTTTAGCTATTATATTTCCAGAGATTTGTAAAAGGGGCGCAAGTAAATTAAGTCGAAAATTATTTTTTTAATGTATCATGTGGGGTATCGTTTAAAAGGTCTAGGAACAAGGAACTTAAAAATATTTTTTTCATAATTTTAGCTATTATATTTCCAGAGATTTATAGAAGGGGCGCAAGTAAATTAAGTCGAAAATTATTTTTTAATGTATCATGTGGGGTATCGTTTAAAAGGTCTAGGAACAAGGAACTTAAAAATATTTTTTTCATAATTTTAGCTATTATATTTCCAGAGATTTGTAAAAGGGGGCGCAAGTAAATTAAGTCGAAAATTTTTTTTTTAATGTATCATGTGGGGTATCGTTTAAAAGGTCTAGGAACAAGGAACTTAAAAATATTTTTTTCATAATTTTAGCTATTATATTTCCAGAGATTTGTAAAAGGGGCGCAAGTAAATTAAGTCGAAAATTATTTTTTTAATGTATCATGTGGGGTATCGTTTAAAAGGTCTAGGAACAAGGAACTTAAAAATATTTTTTTCATAATTTTAGCTATTATATTTCCAGAGATTTGTAAAAGGGGCGCAAGTAAATTAAGTCGAAAATTATTTTTTTTAATGTATCATGTGGGGTATCGTTTAAAAGGTCTAGGAACAAGGAACTTAAAAATATTTTTTTCATAATTTTAGCTATTATATTTCCAGAGATTTATAGAAGGGGCGCAAGTAAATTAAGTCGAAAATTATTTTTTAATGTATCATGTGGGGTATCGTTTAAAAGGTCTAGGAACAAGGAACTTAAAAATATTTTTTTCATAATTTTAGCTATTATATTTCCAGAGATTTATAGAAGGGGCGCAAGTAAATTAAGTCGAAAATTATTTTTTTAATGTATCATGTGGGGTATCGTTTAAAAGGTCTAGGAACAAGGAACTTAAAAATATTTTTTTCATAATTTTAGCTATTATATTTCCAGAGATTTATAGAAGGGGCGCAAGTAAATTAAGTCGAAAATTATTTTTTTAATGTATCATGTGGGGTATCGTTTAAAAGGTCTAGGAACAAGGAACTTAAAAATATTTTTTTCATAATTTTAGCTATTATATTTCCAGAGATTTATAGAAGGGGCGCAAGTAAATTAAGTCGAAAATTATTTTTTAATGTATCATGTGGGGTATCGTTTAAAAGGTCTAGGAACAAGGAACTTAAAAATATTTTTTTCATAATTTTAGCTATTATATTTCCAGAGATTTATAGAAGGGGCGCAAGTAAATTAAGTCGAAAATTATTTTTTAATGTATCATGTGGGGTATCGTTTAAAAGGTCTAGGAACAAGGAACTTAAAAATATTTTTTTCATAATTTTAGCTATTATATTTCCAGAGATTTATAGAAGGGGCGCAAGTAAATTAAGTCGAAAATTATTTTTTTAATGTATCATGTGGGGTATCGTTTAAAAGGTCTAGGAACAAGGAACTTAAAAATATTTTTTTCATAATTTTAGCTATTATATTTCCAGAGATTTATAGAAGGGGCGCAAGTAAATTAAGTCGAAAATTATTTTTTTAATGTATCATGTGGGGTATCGTTTAAAAGGTCTAGGAACAAGGAACTTAAAAATATTTTTTTCATAATTTTAGCTATTATATTTCCAGAGATTTATAGAAGGGGCGCAAGTAAATTAAGTCGAAAATTATTTTTTTAATGTATCATGTGGGGTATCGTTTAAAAGGTCTAGGAACAAGGAACTTAAAAATATTTTTTTCATAATTTTAGCTATTATATTTCCAGAGATTTATAGAAGGGGCGCAAGTAAATTAAGTCGAAAATTATTTTTTTAATGTATCATGTGGGGTATCGTTTAAAAGGTCTAGGAACAAGGAACTTAAAAATATTTTTTTCATAATTTTAGCTATTATATTTCCAGAGATTTATAGAAGGGGCGCAAGTAAATTAAGTCGAAAATTATTTTTTAATGTATCATGTGGGGTATCGTTTAAAAGGTCTAGGAACAAGGAACTTAAAAATATTTTTTTCATAATTTTAGCTATTATATTTCCAGAGATTTATAGAAGGGGCGCAAGTAAATTAAGTCGAAAATTATTTTTTTAATGTATCATGTGGGGTATCGTTTAAAAGGTCTAGGAACAAGGAACTTAAAAATATTTTTTTCATAATTTTAGCTATTATATTTCCAGAGATTTATAGAAGGGGCGCAAGTAAATTAAGTCGAAAATTATTTTTTAATGTATCATGTGGGGTATCGTTTAAAAGGTCTAGGAACAAGGAACTTAAAAATATTTTTTTCATAATTTTAGCTATTATATTTCCAGAGATTTGTAAAAGGGGCGCAAGTAAATTAAGTCGAAAATTATTTTTTTAATGTATCATGTGGGGTATCGTTTAAAAGGTCTAGGAACAAGGAACTTAAAAATATTTTTTTCATAATTTTAGCTATTATATTTCCAGAGATTTATAGAAGGGGCGCAAGTAAATTAAGTCGAAAATTATTTTTTTAATGTATCATGTGGGGTATCGTTTAAAAGGTCTAGGAACAAGGAACTTAAAAATATTTTTTTCATAATTTTAGCTATTATATTTCCAGAGATTTGTAAAAGGGGCGCAAGTAAATTAAGTCGAAAATTATTTTTTTTAATGTATCATGTGGGGTATCGTTTAAAAGGTCTAGGAACAAGGAACTTAAAAATATTTTTTTCATAATTTTAGCTATTATATTTCCAGAGATTTATAGAAGGGGCGCAAGTAAATTAAGTCGAAAATTATTTTTTAATGTATCATGTGGGGTATCGTTTAAAAGGTCTAGGAACAAGGAACTTAAAAATATTTTTTTCATAATTTTAGCTATTATATTTCCAGAGATTTATAGAAGGGGCGCAAGTAAATTAAGTCGAAAATTATTTTTTTAATGTATCATGTGGGGTATCGTTTAAAAGGTCTAGGAACAAGGAACTTAAAAATATTTTTTTCATAATTTTAGCTATTATATTTCCAGAGATTTATAGAAGGGGCGCAAGTAAATTAAGTCGAAAATTATTTTTTTAATGTATCATGTGGGGTATCGTTTAAAAGGTCTAGGAACAAGGAACTTAAAAATATTTTTTTCATAATTTTAGCTATTATATTTCCAGAGATTTATAGAAGGGGCGCAAGTAAATTAAGTCGAAAATTATTTTTTTAATGTATCATGTGGGGTATCGTTTAAAAGGTCTAGGAACAAGGAACTTAAAAATATTTTTTTCATAATTTTAGCTATTATATTTCCAGAGATTTATAGAAGGGGCGCAAGTAAATTAAGTCGAAAATTATTTTTTAATGTATCATGTGGGGTATCGTTTAAAAGGTCTAGGAACAAGGAACTTAAAAATATTTTTTTCATAATTTTAGCTATTATATTTCCAGAGATTTATAGAAGGGGCGCAAGTAAATTAAGTCGAAAATTATTTTTTAATGTATCATGTGGGGTATCGTTTAAAAGGTCTAGGAACAAGGAACTTAAAAATATTTTTTTCATAATTTTAGCTATTATATTTCCAGAGATTTGTAAAAGGGGCGCAAGTAAATTAAGTCGAAAATTATTTTTTTAATGTATCATGTGGGGTATCGTTTAAAAGGTCTAGGAACAAGGAACTTAAAAATATTTTTTTCATAATTTTAGCTATTATATTTCCAGAGATTTATAGAAGGGGCGCAAGTAAATTAAGTCGAAAATTATTTTTTAATGTATCATGTGGGGTATCGTTTAAAAGGTCTAGGAACAAGGAACTTAAAAATATTTTTTTCATAATTTTAGCTATTATATTTCCAGAGATTTGTAAAAGGGGCGCAAGTAAATTAAGTCGAAAATTATTTTTTTAATGTATCATGTGGGGTGTCGTTTAAAAGGTCTAGGAACAAGGAACTTAAAAATATTTTTTTCATAATTTTAGCTATTATATTTCCAGAGATTTATAGAAGGGGCGCAAGTAAATTAAGTCGAAAATTATTTTTTAATGTATCATGTGGGGTATCGTTTAAAAGGTCTAGGAACAAGGAACTTAAAAATATTTTTTTCATAATTTTAGCTATTATATTTCCAGAGATTTGTAAAAGGGGCGCAAGTAAATTAAGTCGAAAATTATTTTTTTAATGTATCATGTGGGGTGTCGTTTAAAAGGTCTAGGAACAAGGAACTTAAAAATATTTTTTTCATAATTTTAGCTATTATATTTCCAGAGATTTATAGAAGGGGCGCAAGTAAATTAAGTCGAAAATTATTTTTTAATGTATCATGTGGGGTATCGTTTAAAAGGTCTAGGAACAAGGAACTTAAAAATATTTTTTTCATAATTTTAGCTATTATATTTCCAGAGATTTATAGAAGGGGCGCAAGTAAATTAAGTCGAAAATTATTTTTTAATGTATCATGTGGGGTATCGTTTAAAAGGTCTAGGAACAAGGAACTTAAAAATATTTTTTTCATAATTTTAGCTATTATATTTCCAGAGATTTATAGAAGGGGCGCAAGTAAATTAAGTCGAAAATTATTTTTTTAATGTATCATGTGGGGTATCGTTTAAAAGGTCTAGGAACAAGGAACTTAAAAATATTTTTTTCATAATTTTAGCTATTATATTTCCAGAGATTTATAGAAGGGGCGCAAGTAAATTAAGTCGAAAATTATTTTTTTAATGTATCATGTGGGGTATCGTTTAAAAGGTCTAGGAACAAGGAACTTAAAAATATTTTTTTCATAATTTTAGCTATTATATTTCCAGAGATTTATAGAAGGGGCGCAAGTAAATTAAGTCGAAAATTATTTTTTTAATGTATCATGTGGGGTATCGTTTAAAAGGTCTAGGAACAAGGAACTTAAAAATATTTTTTTCATAATTTTAGCTATTATATTTCCAGAGATTTATAGAAGGGGCGCAAGTAAATTAAGTCGAAAATTATTTTTTTAATGTATCATGTGGGGTATCGTTTAAAAGGTCTAGGAACAAGGAACTTAAAAATATTTTTTTCATAATTTTAGCTATTATATTTCCAGAGATTTATAGAAGGGGCGCAAGTAAATTAAGTCGAAAATTATTTTTTTAATGTATCATGTGGGGTATCGTTTAAAAGGTCTAGGAACAAGGAACTTAAAAATATTTTTTTCATAATTTTAGCTATTATATTTCCAGAGATTTATAGAAGGGGCGCAAGTAAATTAAGTCGAAAATTATTTTTTTAATGTATCATGTGGGGTATCGTTTAAAAGGTCTAGGAACAAGGAACTTAAAAATATTTTTTTCATAATTTTAGCTATTATATTTCCAGAGATTTATAGAAGGGGCGCAAGTAAATTAAGTCGAAAATTATTTTTTAATGTATCATGTGGGGTATCGTTTAAAAGGTCTAGGAACAAGGAACTTAAAAATATTTTTTTCATAATTTTAGCTATTATATTTCCAGAGATTTATAGAAGGGGCGCAAGTAAATTAAGTCGAAAATTATTTTTTTAATGTATCATGTGGGGTATCGTTTAAAAGGTCTAGGAACAAGGAACTTAAAAATATTTTTTTCATAATTTTAGCTATTATATTTCCAGAGATTTATAGAAGGGGCGCAAGTAAATTAAGTCGAAAATTATTTTTTTAATGTATCATGTGGGGTATCGTTTAAAAGGTCTAGGAACAAGGAACTTAAAAATATTTTTTTCATAATTTTAGCTATTATATTTCCAGAGATTTATAGAAGGGGCGCAAGTAAATTAAGTCGAAAATTATTTTTTAATGTATCATGTGGGGTATCGTTTAAAAGGTCTAGGAACAAGGAACTTAAAAATATTTTTTTCATAATTTTAGCTATTATATTTCCAGAGATTTATAGAAAGGGGCGCAAGTAAATTAAGTCGAAAATTATTTTTTTAATGTATCATGTGGGGTATCGTTTAAAAGGTCTAGGAACAAGGAACTTAAAAATATTTTTTTCATAATTTTAGCTATTATATTTCCAGAGATTTATAGAAGGGGCGCAAGTAAATTAAGTCGAAAATTATTTTTTAATGTATCATGTGGGGTATCGTTTAAAAGGTCTAGGAACAAGGAACTTAAAAATATTTTTTTCATAATTTTAGCTATTATATTTCCAGAGATTTATAGAAGGGGCGCAAGTAAATTAAGTCGAAAATTATTTTTTAATGTATCATGTGGGGTATCGTTTAAAAGGTCTAGGAACAAGGAACTTAAAAATATTTTTTTCATAATTTTAGCTATTATATTTCCAGAGATTTATAGAAGGGGCGCAAGTAAATTAAGTCGAAAATTATTTTTTTAATGTATCATGTGGGGTATCGTTTAAAAGGTCTAGGAACAAGGAACTTAAAAATATTTTTTTCATAATTTTAGCTATTATATTTCCAGAGATTTATAGAAGGGGCGCAAGTAAATTAAGTCGAAAATTATTTTTTTAATGTATCATGTGGGGTATCGTTTAAAAGGTCTAGGAACAAGGAACTTAAAAATATTTTTTTCATAATTTTAGCTATTATATTTCCAGAGATTTATAGAAGGGGCGCAAGTAAATTAAGTCGAAAATTATTTTTTAATGTATCATGTGGGGTATCGTTTAAAAGGTCTAGGAACAAGGAACTTAAAAATATTTTTTTCATAATTTTAGCTATTATATTTCCAGAGATTTGTAAAAGGGGCGCAAGTAAATTAAGTCGAAAATTATTTTTTTAATGTATCATGTGGGGTGTCGTTTAAAAGGTCTAGGAACAAGGAACTTAAAAATATTTTTTTCATAATTTTAGCTATTATATTTCCAGAGATTTGTAGAAAGGGGCGCAAGTAAATTAAGTCGAAAATTATTTTTTAATGTATCATGTGGGGTGTCGTTTAAAAGGTCTAGGAACAAGGAACTTAAAAATATTTTTTTCATAATTTTAGCTATTATATTTCCAGAGATTTGTAAAAGGGGCGCAAGTAAATTAAGTCGAAAATTATTTTTTTTAATGTATCATGTGGGGTATCGTTTAAAAGGTCTAGGAACAAGGAACTTAAAAATATTTTTTTCATAATTTTAGCTATTATATTTCCAGAGATTTATAGAAGGGGCGCAAGTAAATTAAGTCGAAAATTATTTTTTAATGTATCATGTGGGGTATCGTTTAAAAGGTCTAGGAACAAGGAACTTAAAAATATTTTTTTCATAATTTTAGCTATTATATTTCCAGAGATTTATAGAAGGGGCGCAAGTAAATTAAGTCGAAAATTATTTTTTTAATGTATCATGTGGGGTATCGTTTAAAAGGTCTAGGAACAAGGAACTTAAAAATATTTTTTTCATAATTTTAGCTATTATATTTCCAGAGATTTATAGAAGGGGCGCAAGTAAATTAAGTCGAAAATTATTTTTTAATGTATCATGTGGGGTATCGTTTAAAAGGTCTAGGAACAAGGAACTTAAAAATATTTTTTTCATAATTTTAGCTATTATATTTCCAGAGATTTATAGAAGGGGCGCAAGTAAATTAAGTCGAAAATTATTTTTTTAATGTATCATGTGGGGTATCGTTTAAAAGGTCTAGGAACAAGGAACTTAAAAATATTTTTTTCATAATTTTAGCTATTATATTTCCAGAGATTTGTAAAAGGGGCGCAAGTAAATTAAGTCGAAAATTATTTTTTTAATGTATCATGTGGGGTGTCGTTTAAAAGGTCTAGGAACAAGGAACTTAAAAATATTTTTTTCATAATTTTAGCTATTATATTTCCAGAGATTTATAGAAGGGGCGCAAGTAAATTAAGTCGAAAATTATTTTTTTAATGTATCATGTGGGGTATCGTTTAAAAGGTCTAGGAACAAGGAACTTAAAAATATTTTTTTCATAATTTTAGCTATTATATTTCCAGAGATTTATAGAAGGGGCGCAAGTAAATTAAGTCGAAAATTATTTTTTTAATGTATCATGTGGGGTATCGTTTAAAAGGTCTAGGAACAAGGAACTTAAAAATATTTTTTTCATAATTTTAGCTATTATATTTCCAGAGATTTATAGAAGGGGCGCAAGTAAATTAAGTCGAAAATTATTTTTTAATGTATCATGTGGGGTATCGTTTAAAAGGTCTAGGAACAAGGAACTTAAAAATATTTTTTTTCATAATTTTAGCTATTATATTTCCAGAGATTTATAGAAGGGGCGCAAGTAAATTAAGTCGAAAATTATTTTTTTAATGTATCATGTGGGGTATCGTTTAAAAGGTCTAGGAACAAGGAACTTAAAAATATTTTTTTCATAATTTTAGCTATTATATTTCCAGAGATTTATAGAAGGGGCGCAAGTAAATTAAGTCGAAAATTATTTTTTTAATGTATCATGTGGGGTATCGTTTAAAAGGTCTAGGAACAAGGAACTTAAAAATATTTTTTTCATAATTTTAGCTATTATATTTCCAGAGATTTATAGAAGGGGCGCAAGTAAATTAAGTCGAAAATTATTTTTTTAATGTATCATGTGGGGTATCGTTTAAAAGGTCTAGGAACAAGGAACTTAAAAATATTTTTTTCATAATTTTAGCTATTATATTTCCAGAGATTTTAAAGGGGCGCAAGTAAATTAAGTCGAAAATTATTTTTTTAATGTATCATGTGGGGTTCGTTTAAAAGGTCTAGGAACAAGGAACTTAAAAATATTTTTTTCATAATTTTAGCTTTATATTTCCAGAGATTTATAGAAGGGGGCGCAAGTAAATTAAGTCGAAAATTATTTTTTTAATGTATCATGTGGGGTATCGTTTAAAAGGTCTAGGAACAAGGAACTTAAAAATATTTTTTTCATAATTTTAGCTATTATATTTCCAGAGATTTATAGAAGGGGCGCAAGTAAATTAAGTCGAAAATTATTTTTTAATGTATCATGTGGGGTATCGTTTAAAAGGTCTAGGAACAAGGAACTTAAAAATATTTTTTTCATAATTTTAGCTATTATATTTCCAGAGATTTATAGAAGGGGCGCAAGTAAATTAAGTCGAAAATTATTTTTTAATGTATCATGTGGGGTATCGTTTAAAAGGTCTAGGAACAAGGAACTTAAAAATATTTTTTTCATAATTTTAGCTATTATATTTCCAGAGATTTATAGAAGGGGCGCAAGTAAATTAAGTCGAAAATTATTTTTTAATGTATCATGTGGGGTATCGTTTAAAAGGTCTAGGAACAAGGAACTTAAAAATATTTTTTTCATAATTTTAGCTATTATATTTCCAGAGATTTATAGAAGGGGCGCAAGTAAATTAAGTCGAAAATTATTTTTTTAATGTATCATGTGGGGTATCGTTTAAAAGGTCTAGGAACAAGGAACTTAAAAATATTTTTTTCATAATTTTAGCTATTATATTTCCAGAGATTTATAGAAGGGGCGCAAGTAAATTAAGTCGAAAATTATTTTTTAATGTATCATGTGGGGTATCGTTTAAAAGGTCTAGGAACAAGGAACTTAAAAATATTTTTTTCATAATTTTAGCTATTATATTTCCAGAGATTTATAGAAGGGGCGCAAGTAAATTAAGTCGAAAATTATTTTTTAATGTATCATGTGGGGTATCGTTTAAAAGGTCTAGGAACAAGGAACTTAAAAATATTTTTTTCATAATTTTAGCTATTATATTTCCAGAGATTTATAGAAGGGGCGCAAGTAAATTAAGTCGAAAATTATTTTTTAATGTATCATGTGGGGTATCGTTTAAAAGGTCTAGGAACAAGGAACTTAAAAATATTTTTTTCATAATTTTAGCTATTATATTTCCAGAGATTTATAGAAGGGGCGCAAGTAAATTAAGTCGAAAATTATTTTTTAATGTATCATGTGGGGTATCGTTTAAAAGGTCTAGGAACAAGGAACTTAAAAATATTTTTTTCATAATTTTAGCTATTATATTTCCAGAGATTTATAGAAGGGGCGCAAGTAAATTAAGTCGAAAATTATTTTTTAATGTATCATGTGGGGTATCGTTTAAAAGGTCTAGGAACAAGGAACTTAAAAATATTTTTTTCATAATTTTAGCTATTATATTTCCAGAGATTTATAGAAGGGCGCAAGTAAATTAAGTCGAAAATTATTTTTTTAATGTATCATGTGGGGTATCGTTTAAAAGGTCTAGGAACAAGGAACTTAAAAATATTTTTTTCATAATTTTAGCTATTATATTTCCAGAGATTTTAAAGGGGCGCAAGTAAATTAAGTCGAAAATTATTTTTTTAATGTATCATGTGGGGTATCGTTTAAAAGGTCTAGGAACAAGGAACTTAAAAATATTTTTTTCATAATTTTAGCTATTATATTTCCAGAGATTTATAGAAGGGGCGCAAGTAAATTAAGTCGAAAATTATTTTTTAATGTATCATGTGGGGTATCGTTTAAAAGGTCTAGGAACAAGGAACTTAAAAATATTTTTTTCATAATTTTAGCTATTATATTTCCAGAGATTTATAGAAGGGGCGCAAGTAAATTAAGTCGAAAATTATTTTTTAATGTATCATGTGGGGTATCGTTTAAAAGGTCTAGGAACAAGGAACTTAAAAATATTTTTTTCATAATTTTAGCTATTATATTTCCAGAGATTTATAGAAGGGGCGCAAGTAAATTAAGTCGAAAATTATTTTTTAATGTATCATGTGGGGTATCGTTTAAAAGGTCTAGGAACAAGGAACTTAAAAATATTTTTTTCATAATTTTAGCTATTATATTTCCAGAGATTTATAGAAGGGGCGCAAGTAAATTAAGTCGAAAATTATTTTTTTAATGTATCATGTGGGGTATCGTTTAAAAGGTCTAGGAACAAGGAACTTAAAAATATTTTTTTCATAATTTTAGCTATTATATTCCAGAGATTTATAGAAGGGGCGCAAGTAAATTAAGTCGAAAATTATTTTTTAATGTATCATGTGGGGTATCGTTTAAAAGGTCTAGGAACAAGGAACTTAAAAATATTTTTTTCATAATTTTAGCTATTATATTTCCAGAGATTTATAGAAGGGGCGCAAGTAAATTAAGTCGAAAATTATTTTTTAATGTATCATGTGGGGTATCGTTTAAAAGGTCTAGGAACAAGGAACTTAAAAATATTTTTTTCATAATTTTAGCTATTATATTTCCAGAGATTTATAGAAGGGGCGCAAGTAAATTAAGTCGAAAATTATTTTTTAATGTATCATGTGGGGTATCGTTTAAAAGGTCTAGGAACAAGGAACTTAAAAATATTTTTTTCATAATTTTAGCTATTATATTTCCAGAGATTTATAGAAGGGGCGCAAGTAAATTAAGTCGAAAATTATTTTTTTAATGTATCATGTGGGGTATCGTTTAAAAGGTCTAGGAACAAGGAACTTAAAAATATTTTTTTCATAATTTTAGCTATTATATTTCCAGAGATTTATAGAAGGGGCGCAAGTAAATTAAGTCGAAAATTATTTTTTTAATGTATCATGTGGGGTATCGTTTAAAAGGTCTAGGAACAAGGAACTTAAAAATATTTTTTTCATAATTTTAGCTATTATATTTCCAGAGATTTATAGAAGGGGCGCAAGTAAATTAAGTCGAAAATTATTTTTTTAATGTATCATGTAGGGTATCGTTTAAAAGGTCTAGGAACAGGGAACTTAAAAATATTATTTTCATAATTTTAGCTGTTCTATGTTAAGAGATTTTAGAAGGGGGTAGAGAAAGTAACTTCAAAAAGTTGTTTTACATATACCATGTGGGGTATCGTTTAAAATGTTTTTTAATAGAGAATTCAAAAATATTAAAGTAATTAGAAAAAAATGGGACTTTGTGTTATAATATTTCAATTTGTTTGCTTTACAATAAATAAATAAAAAAAATAAAATAAAATCAAAAATAGACAGTTAAAAAATGTTTCAATAAATTTAAGACATACTAGTTATAATGTAAATAAAGTTTAATGGTTATAAAAAACAGTAAACTTTTTCAAGTAGGTGGTATTATTATTGTCCCTAACCCTCGCGTGATTTTGGACAATTTTCTAAGTAGGTCATGAACTTAAACTTGATCTAGGGCAAACACAACGTCCCTAAGTAATAAATCGATCCATTACTTACAAACAAAACATATATGTATACATTTGTATTTGTTTAGGCATTACAGTTAATATGTGGTACTTCATGACCATTTGCTTTGTTTTTAATAAAAATACGTTTTTTACATTTAATAAATAATTAATTAAACGTTCGTTTTAATAATACGGATAGACTATATAAAAATCGGAATTTTCCATTTATTAGAAAGTTATCTGAAGTTGACCTTAAACAGTTCCTTATAAATTGGCATCAACTTTCAATTATTAATTTGCATAAAAAAATACATATATTGTATACTGATAAATAAATAATATTCCATTATACATTCATGTATTTATGTATTTATGGGAAGAAATAATTTGCAAGAGAGAATAATTTAAAATTTCAATATTTATTGTTCTTAAATTTTAAATACAATAATGTCATTTATTTTCGTACCACTAATTAATCAAAAAATTAAACTATTATTTATACATAATTATTTACTCAAACTATTTTATTTTTGGGAGAATGAAAGCCAACTTTCACTTGGTGGAGCAAATACTTACCTAGAAAATTTTGGTAAATAAAATAAAATGAAAATAAATTTTGACAATAGAAAACGTTATTTATATTATAAACAAAAATAAATATTAAATTCCTAAATCAGAAAAATCATTTAAATACTTTTGGACCATATAATGGCAACTAATGTAAAAAATATGCAACCCAACATACACCCTCTGTATCCACGATGCACAACACATATTACATTTATCATTACCCTTTTGTTTTAAATCACCCTGTACGTACCTACTTATGTATATTTCAATGCAATAAAACGAAGGAGATAATCAATTAATTAATCAATTTTTAATTCAATTTTCTCTATTGTACAGTAATTCAATACATATTTTAAAATCCATTGTTAAGGCCCCAGAGACAATGAATTATTTAGCGGAAAAAATATTAATAAAAGAAGAATGAGGGCGTTCATTAATCAATCATTAATGGTATTTTTTACAGACAATAAAATAATTAAAAGTTAAAGCAGAAGAAAAATGTGAATTGCAAATTGTTAAAACTCAAACCCAAAAAAGATACCTACAATGAATGGATGATAAAAAATTTTAAAAAACGCTATCACCTCGATATAAAAACCAACAATAAACATTGTTTAGAATAACAGAATGCATAATTACAACGTTAGCGTGAAAAACAAAAAAATAATAAAAATGCAAATTTATTTATATACCGAGTGTTCATTATAAATACTATTGCAACTGTATTACATAGTTATTTATTTTAGCCTTGAAATAAATTATTCAATAATTGAAGTAAAACCGAATAAATATTTTTATTAATTATTAATTAATTAATTTGTACCACAAGGTTAATACAATAAATACCGAGTCGTAATAAATAGCCAAAAAACTTTTTTAAAATGTACCTATACTTAAACTATATAAATATAGTTTTTATCTACTTAAGTACCTAAATAAGTTCTAATTAATTTAATTCTTTATTTATTTGGCCATTTTTATTACCTATCTCTTTTATCGATAAATTTTATTATATGTTTATCAGTTGTTATTAGAAATCGTACAGTATTATTGATAAGGGGATTGAGCATCCTTCATATCGATTTTTATACCCAATTAAATTACATTAATATAAAATACAGGGTGTTCTGATCACATTATTCATAATAATAATAAGCAGCAGTTACTCACCGTCACTAGGGAGTGATAAAACCTTTTCGCTTTTCGATAGTTCCATAGGTACTTTTTGAACAAATAATAACAAACAATCATGCACATTACAATTAAATATGTAATTGGAGATACATTTGCACCATTTACATTACTAATTAATTTGTCATTGCCTCGTAATTAAAAAAAAAATAAAAAAAAATACACAGTAGCACACACTTGTTAACAGACTATAATACTAATAATTATTTCGCGACACTGCCAAAAAACCGGCGCATCCTGAGTTATAAATATCTGTAATATCGTCGTCGGTCGTCATAAACTCTTATTAAAAATTACCAAAAAAAAAGCTAATTAACAAACTGTAACAACAACTCAACGCGTCTACCAAACAAAACCAAAAAAAAGGGACCACGATGAGTAGTATACTTATACATATAATAATAGGTACCAGCAAGTACTTTTTATCATCATTATCATTTCCAATGCACACACAACTTTAATGTAAGTAATGATAACATTACACCCACCAACGTTTAAAAAAGATAGATAATACAGATAAGGAATGTATCAGTCATTCGATGAGATGTTTGCACTACAAATAGGTACAAATAATGTGCTTCAAAAGACATAAAGGCCTTCTACTAATATTTTATGCGTATTTTATTAAAAAGAAAAAAAAACATTAATTGCACAGTAGTCTGCAATGCAACTCCTTTCGTTTTAGTTACCTACTATAAAAAAATTAATTGATTGTTGGTAGGTAGTCTTGAAAATATTAAACCAGCAGGAAATATAAAATTATCTTTAAATTTGTCATACGTACACATACACACACTTTCCTCTTAATATTATGTTTATCCCAGTTTATTAGTCATGTCGACAAGGTAACAGTATTTTACTATTTGTAGGTGTAATAGGTACCTACTTTCTTTATAAAGTTTTTTGACTATTTTGGATTTTGAACACAACGTTTCAAGTACTTATTTACTTGCTTAAATTATGTTTTGTTCCAACTGTATATATACGTACATACTTTTAATTTATCTACAACTTTACATGATGTGCCTAGTTAGTAGAAGATACCAATGCAGGGGTTGTTTTTATTTTTAACCATGTGCTTCTGTAGTATCTTTACTATCTATGTATTAAACTGAAGACAATTAGGTACAATTAGCAATCATACACATACCTAAAAAGGGCTTAAGATTAATATTGGAGTATATATTCTATTTTTCAAAACGAATTATTACCTACCTACCTATGTTCAATTTTAACAATAATGTAGAGAGATTTTAAATAATGATACCAAGGTTCAAGTGAGATGTCTTACACAATAGGTTGGTGTTACACATAGACCACGCAAACGATTGCACAAAAACGATTTTAATTAAATAATATCTTTTCGATTTATCTTGTTGTAAAATTGCAAAACGTCAAACTTACTGTAACAACGGCATCCTTAGCAATTGATTTTCGAGAACGAATAACCCATCGAATTACCATTCTTGCTACTCCCTTCGAGGGCTTCGCTTTCATTTTGTTTTTAACACCTAATTAACCCGAACTCACGCACAACTCTCAGTTTTTCCACAATAAATTCATGATATGATAACTCGTATAAATTTACCTAAACACGAACGAACTGCCAAAAACGAAAGTTCATAACCTAACTTCTCTTGCTTCTCTCTTCACTCTAGTTTTTTTTTAGTGGACAATCTAATACCAATACATAAAAATCAATTGTTCCTTCTTAATACTTTTTTTTTAATATCTATTATTTTATTACATATTATCTAAATCCAACACGAAATATAAAATTAGAATATTTATTTTTAATTTGTTTAAATTTGTCTAAAAAAAGGATAGAATAACATTTTGATTAAAAAAAAATTAAAGGTTAGCAACACGCTTGACACAAGCGTTAATGGGGTTGCATAACAACGTAACGTTTTGGCGGCAACACTACTCAATTTAAATGTGTATCACAAAAAAAAATATTTGCAAAGAATTTATTATGTTGTCTTTAAAATACATAATAGCATAATAAAATTATTAATGTAATAACATAAAAATTATTAATAGATACAATAATCTAAAGTTTATTGGAAGTACAAACAAACATTATTTACAACAAACGAAATTTACACCTGCTGCTTGCTTGTCCTTGTTGTTATTTTCCTGTTTTTATTATTTAATTAAAGTAGCTCGATTTATTTATTATCTTATTACAACTGAAAATTAATTAATTAATTAATTAATTAACTTAAAGTAAGAGGATTCCTTTCGATAAACTAAGTATTATAAAATTACATTTCCTTTTGCTTATTAAATGTACTCGTATAAATAAAGTCTGCACCTATCTAAATTATTTATAAATTTACAACAAATTATTCGAAAATTATTCACAGTCGCAGCTCCTCAAAAAATGTTTGTGCTGCTTGTATAAATTATATTTATTTTTATTATAATAATAAATTCCGTGGTAGATCTTCTATGTGAATAAAAAAAATCTGTACGGGGTTTGTTTAACAGCAGAATCTGAAAATACAATAAAATAACCCTTTCTATTACCAAAATATTACAAACGAATATAGAGTAAAAGAGTGCGAATAAAAACAAACACAAATGAACATAGTCATAAAAATTATTCAATTGTGCCTTTGAGGCCTCTACAATTTAAAATTAAATACAAATGTAAATAAAGTACCTGTATACTGTCTAAACAACAACAACAATAACTATCACTTTTCTGGCTCGTTACTGCTGTCGTTTTGTCCATCTCCCGCTTCCCTCTCCATGTTTTCTATTTTAGTTTGCGGAATGTGCTCGATGTCGTTTTCAGAGACTGACGACTGTGTCACGACCTTTATGTTGGGGTCTTGACCTTTACGAAATACAAAAGGTAACACCGAATTATTTATTTTTATATTATAAGTAATCCTTTTAGTTACCTTGAAAATTGTCAATAGATCTCGATGTTACTTTGCCGTTCCTGAACACATCCTCTTGGAGGTGTTCGGACTCTTGACTTCTGACGTTATTGCTATCGTTTGGGTCATAGTTTTGTTCGTTTTGTTGTTGAGCCTGTGACAAACTGTTGCCGACGTTTCCATGCATTTGCTTCCTCACTTTTTCTCCTACAGCAAAAAATAATCCCATCTTACCTTTTGTACTTTTCGAAATCAATAATTCTGATTTAATTTATCACAAACCTTTTCGCCACAGTGTGATTTCCTGTTGTTTAAAGTATCTCCTGTCTTCAGTGTCCATAAGGACCAAATTGAGAAAATATCTGACGGAAAACTTCTTGTTAATGTCCCTCATTGTCGGTGTTAAATCGTAACCCGCTAGGAAAACCCGAATTGGAATGCTTTCTCCTAAAAATTTAAACAATTTACTGATGCAATGATAAATAAAGCAGCCTTAAAACATGCCTTTAACAGGTGCTCCGTCCATTATTTCGTATTTTGCTATAGTCTCGTTCTCAGTGAACATGTTTGGACCCATACCGGTGGTTTCTCTTTTTATAATAGCAATCTCCATATGTTTTATCTTAATTCTTACCAGAAGGAAGTATATTTTACCAACTATGACATCTTTTAAATGATATCTACACAAAATAAAATAAAATAATCTATGTACTGTTAAACATAATAAACCAAAACGAAATGTAGCTTACTTAGACTTATTATACTCAAACTCTATGTGCAAACAATCTTCGATGCCAACTTCCATTTTGATAGAGTTATTCATTTCGGGATAGCTAGATAGTGTGTGCACTGCAATATCTAGTTCCTTAACAATGTCTGCTAGGCGTCTTATTATAGTAACTTTTAAAAAATACCTCAATCTAACATTAGCACCTGCAGAAAAGAATTAAAGATGTTTCACTAATTAAAAATGTTTTACTACTATACTGACCTGTATAAACCTCAAATGGCTTTTCTACGTTTAGAAAATCAAAAGGATAACTAGTGTGTGCAATCATTTCGCCAGGCCGTGCAAGCTCTCTCACTAAACTTATAAATTCATGGTGATTGCCTCTATCATAAAAAAGTTCTATCTGTCCTATGAATTCTATTTTGATTCCTTGGTGTTCTAATTTGCTACCGGCTTTTTTCAAACTAACATTTACCTGCAAAAAAACAACGGTAAACGATGTCGCCATTATTATACACCTACACATTACACCAATTTAATACTGTTACTGTAAGTAAGAGTGAAAATTTAGTAAAAGTAACGTATTATTAAATGCTCACTTTTCCAGAAATAGTTTCTCCATCGTAGTAAAGATATAACAGTTCTTTTTTGTTATCCTCCCCCTTAACCTCAACTTTTTTCCTAGTTTCTTGTCCATCAAGATATATATCCACTTCGGCGGATTGCCCAAAACCAAAGAAGCTCTGCGAAGGTCCCCATTTTATTATTAGAACATTACAATAATTAATTAATAACGAACAGAACATCGTTCGTTAGGGCCTTATCAAACAATCAGACATAACTTACCATTGTTTCAGTCTCACTGTATTAACGTTATTTAAAACTAATGTCAATGTTAAATCCGTTTAGTAACGACACAACTAAATTGAGGATGTTTAAAACTACTTTAACAATTATTCTCTCATTTTACTAATTATTTTTTCTTAATTCCAACAGCAACCAACACTTTTGACATATGTCAAATTGACAACTGTCACACAAACAAATGCACAATCAGTTGCTACATCGAATTTCAAGGTTAAATATTATATGTAGAAATACAAGTTGCTTTTTGATATACAGGGTGATATTTTTTATTGATACTTAAATATTTTTAAATGTTACAATATTTTACAAAACTAGCAAAAATTAAAGAATAGAACAACATTTAATAAATAAAACATTTATTTATGTAACAGCTGGTTATGGGCAATTATTTACAATAAAAAGAATATAATTTCGTAACTGATCTATAATAATAATAGCCAAACAAATAATAATTTAATTAAAAGTACTTCAGTTTAATTTTTTTTTTGCCAAAAAAACGTTATAAAATACATTTGAACGGAATAACTGGAAATATTAGGTGGTAATAATTATATCGAGTATAACTTTCCTTTCTTTTTTCTATTACGGTTGTTTACAATCGTAGCCAGTACATAGAACTGCGTATGCGATTGTAATCAGGTAAACCTTCAACTGGTCCTACGGCTGCTACCGCGGGGCACCGATCGAACAAGTATTTGTAACAAACTTCCCTCACATTGTCGGCAGTGATGTAATTGATACGGTGGGCAAGCTCGTGCGGGGGAATTCTGCGACCGTAGCATAATAGTTGGCGTCCTGTAATAACAAGGATCACTTTCAATTATTTTTCAACAATCCATTAACAATGTAAAGAGTCACTTTCAATTATTTTTCAAATACGTGACTCACCAATGTCTTCGCAAACGGCGGTTGAAGTGTCCAACTGTAAAAGTGTGTTTGCGGCCAACAAATTTCGTCCCCTTGCAACTTCACCTTCAGTTACCGAAACACACAGGCGCATAAATTCTTTCTGAATATTAAAAAGCATATCTTCGGTATTTCGGCCTTCTGTAACGAAATAAACACCCCACAAACCGGTATCCTGTCGCAAAAAAATAAATAAGTATTAGACATATTAAATTTTAATAAATAAAATAAAAAAACGCACTTTGTAGCATGTATTGAAACTCTGGTAACTGTGACAGAGGTCATCTTCGGCAGAAACTCGTGCCAATTTGGTAGCATTTTGTTTTCCAGATGCTTGGGACCGGTCCCATGCACCCAAAAGGGTACTGGCAACCATTAGGGTCAAGGTATCGGGGTCAGTCCAACCAGGACCTTCAACTGCAATAGCCACGTGAGCTAAGGGCAGACTGTCATCGCGAACGCGAATTTCAGAGCCTGAATAACGGCAGGGTGTTATTTTACCAGAAGAGGTTTCCTGTACTGAACATATGTCACCTACAAAAATTATTTAACATAAAAAAACAAAGGTAACAGATATGAGATTATTTAGTAATATACATACCACTTTCTTTTAAGTTTCCAAAATTGCACTCTACGAGTTTGACCAATTCTTCATGGTCTACTCCACCAGCTCCGGCAATTACCATCCTGCTAGGTTTGTAGTGAGCACCCAAATAAGCCTTTAGGTGTTGGGCATTGATGCATTTGATGTTCTTTGTGGGACCTTAAAATATTATTCCAAGTAACAAACAAAACAGGTAAATATTGATGTGTGAATACCCACCTAGAATGGTGTTTGCCAAGGGAGTTCCCTGGTATGCTGTTGCATGTAAGTGGTCAAAAACAACTTCCTGCAAATTGGACTCAACTTCCTGCATCTCTCTTAAAATTACACCCCTTTCCCTTTCAATTTCTGCCTCACCTAGATTGGCATTTTGAACAATATCGGAAAGAATTTCAATCGCTTTGGGCACATCTTTTGCCAAGCATTTAGAGTAGTACACGGTCTGTTCCCTGCTTGTGTATGCATTCAACTGAGCACCCATGTCTTCAATTTCAATTTCTAATTGACTCTGTGATCGTTTCTTTGTGCCCTACTCAAAATAAAACCATTACATAATATAAAAATTTAGATCAATCAATCATTACATACCTTAAATGCCATGTGTTCCATAAAGTGGGCAACACCATTGTTTTCACTATTTTCATATCTGCTACCAGCATCTATCCAAATACCTACGGTAGCTGTTGGAGAGCCCCAATCTTCTGTGGCAACTCTAATACCTAAACACATGCAATTAAAGTTAGAATAGTGGTTTTATTTTGTTGTTAACCTGTAACCTACCGTTCTTAAGGGTAGTAACTTTAGTAGGTGGCACATTGACCAGTATATCGGACAAAACTTCTTCTGCGTTTGCTGCATAGTTGCGTCGTGATAATAATTTATTCTGAAAAGTGTTATTTATTTTATGGAAGTAATGTGTTGTAGAGGTATCGTCATAGCGACTTACGTAACCAACCAAATACATAAATATAAACAAAATACTGCATGAAAGTTTTAAATATTCAATTTGTTGGGTTTTTAAAGTTTAAAACTTTACCTGTAATAATTCTTTGCCTTTCGGTAATTTTGTAATGGCCCGAGTCAGTCTTAACATTGTCGCCATTTTTCGTCTTCGCTTGACTTTTACAAACAAGCGAATACATGCATAATAGAATGATGAAATTGGCATAAAAATGACGTAGAATATTAATAGATACGATAGTCTATGGTTTATTAATACATTAGTTAAACACAGAGGCTAGAAAAATCACAATTAATTAGTTAAGTCTTTATTATTATTATTATTGAAAAAGTGTTTTTTATTTAAAAATTAATATTTGAAATATTTATCATTTGCCCATCAATATTTTGTTACAGTAGACACTACCAACATTAGTTCAGCTTAGTGGTAACGTCATCGTTTTTCTATAGTTGAAAATAAATGACAATCGTCTTCGCCGGGTTAATTTTAATTTAACCTACAAAATTTGAGGTTTAATAACTTTTTTATATTTTTTAAATTTTTATTAATGATCAAATTAATAAATTTGTGGGTGTATGTAGCATTTGTGACAACTTTAATGTAATGTTTAAAAATGACGGAAAATAGAATATTTGAGTTAATAAACGAGATGCAGCAAGTTTCTACGAATAGTGTTAACTCGTCGAAAGTAATACCAGAAAGGGCAGAATTAATAGCAAAAACTTTGTCGGATTTGGTCTACAAAACTTTGGATAGTGATAAGGAAACAGAAAAAAATAGGCGCTACAATGTTATTGTAAGTAGATGTAAATATTCGTTTTTAGAAAGTGAGGTTAAGTCATTGTTTATTTTGTTTATTTACCCTTTGCTTTGCGACTTTATTTACTTGTTAAATGATTTAAAAAACGCTTTTCCTTGTGAATTTCTTAGAAATTGCTTAAAACGTGGTTCGGAACGGACTCTAAACACACAGCAGTCTCGAAAGAAAATTATCACTTTATCATAGAACATTTGCTTAATTCGCATTCGGGGAATCTGCTGGAAAATCCTGAAATTAGTAAGCTTTTGAACGAATTTTTAAACAAATCGTCAGCAGACATCGATTTAGAAAACGAACCGATCACAGAGATGAAAAACTTTTTTAAAAAGAAACTTGAAAACAACAGAGAACGAGAGAAGTTCATTGGTATACAAATAACTGCCTTAAAAAGCAACAGTTTCCGTTTAAAAATGATTTTCATTTAAGAACTAATAAGAGAAAGAGAAAAGCAAAAGCTAAAAGGTGACGACTTCTCCCTAAGTATCCCATCACCTTTAAAAGGAGAAGATTGTGTGAAATGTATTGAAGTTTTGAGTGAAATTGATTCGATGGCGCGGCAGTGTCACAATTACACTTCTAATGTGACAAAACAGAGTGAAGGTAATGACGCCAGACTTAAAATGGTCAATGCAGCATATGCCCTTTTGAATCTTAAACGAACACAAAAAGATTTGGACTTGCTCACTTATATAGTCGAACAAATGGGAGAACTTGAAGACCTGACACAAAACGAAAGAGACCTAGTGTTTTATTTGTGGAAAAATATAGGTCAGTACCAGTACAGTAGATCATTTTTGCAGAATTTAAAGATATTTAAATGTTTTTAGATATTTTAAATTTGTCTGAAGACTTAGTAATGGAACTTCTATTAAAATTCTCGTTCATTTACGAGGACTCTGTAAAGACTTTATGTAATTTGATTGTGACTGACGAATCACTTTCAGAGATCGACGCAGAAAGTAAGTTTTTGACTGACAGCGAAATGAAAAAGATTCTACCATATGCTGCTGTTAATAAAATCCTGAAACTGAACATAAAAAATTTAATATATGAGGTATTTGCCAAGACCAAGTTCGACAAGAAACTTCAAATTGTCTTGAAGAATTTATAATAGTTCGTTTTAATAAAAAAAAAGTTATGGCTGTGTGATATTATCAGATATGTATGAAAAGTTGATGAGATGATTATTTTCTTACATACAAATTGTTTTAATAAACAACAAAATATTTAACCTAATGTTTCATTTTAATAGCTGAAACATACAGACAGATGCATATAGAAATAATAACTGTATAACTTATGGGTAAATAATTGTAAATTAATATGAGCCAGTCTAGTGTTGTGATGACTTTTACTTATAATGGTGCATTACGGTATTTTAATCATCTACGTCTTCTAAAAAGTATAAAAATGTGTCGTTTTCGTATGTTGGAAAAAAGAACCTAAAACAGAAAGTATAAAATGTACTACATACCACATCACAAACTATTGCTAAATTTTTTACTTACTCGGGTTGATCAAATTTTTTAACTTCTGGCATCTTAAAGTGTTCTTCGGCTACTAAATGTTCTTGTAAACCTTTGTCATTTTTAAAGGTCGTATCACAATAGAAACACTGTAAATCGTGCATTCGTTTTCTAATATAATTTACTAATTTAACTTTTAAATAAAAATTGAAATCTTGCACCAAAACATCAAAATTAAAAGAATGAGCCAGGGACATGTGATCACATATAAGAACTTTCGATGTTTCTTTGTGCTTGCAAAACAAACAAATTATAAAATCTTCTTTTCCTTCTTTCCAGTCCTCGTATTCTTCATCAGAGTTTGAAGATACTAATTAAGAAAAAAAAAATATTTTTATTACCTAAATAAAATTCCTAATATATTTACCTTCAAGTGCTATAGGTGGATCTTTATGCTTCTTCTTATGTTGATGCCAAGCCCCGTCAGGCTCTAAATAATTAACTGAATAATATTTATCATAGCTCTTGTTAAGTGGATTAATAGTTTTATGTTGTCTTTTTCGCATGTGTTCTTTCAAAGTATTTCTATCAGGAAAAATGCCCTCACAGTAAATACACTGAAGAGAATTAATTTTTTCTTGGAGTCTATCTATTAATTCGTCAATGTACACTAAATTCTGCGGATTACCCAAATGAAAGTTGTGCTGAGACATTAGGTGGCCTATGTAGTCTTTCCGAAGACCTAATAGAATATTAGTATCTTTTCATTAAAAGTATATGAGTTAGTTGTCCATGCCTACCTTCAAATTCAAATCTGCATATTAAACATGTTTGTCGATAATTAGTGTCTATCCTCTCAAATTCTTGAACCTTCAGCATTTTCTCTAATCTTAATTTATGTCTTAGTTCTTTGTCTTCTTTCATTAATGTTGATATTAAATAATACTTTTCTGTTGTCTGAATTGGGACATGAGGTACAATTGATGACATTTCTACATTTTTAAATCGTTTCCTCCAGTAGTTAAGGTATCTAACAAAAATAATAACTAATTGTAACATGTACCTTTCTATGTGTAGTTATGTACCTACTCTTCTAAATTATCAATAAACTGAACGTCTTCAATGACCACATGATGCACCTCGAACAGGTGACAAAGAAATATTGGTAGAGCTAAATTGAGATTGAACTTGTCTTCACATAATAAACAAGATGTCTCTATTTCACATTCTTCGACTTTTGCAACATCTTCCAGGAGAAATGGACCAAAAGGTTTATTTGTCGTCTCTAAAATTTACCGAATAATCACAATTTAATATTTATTCATTTATTACTTATCATTTACCTGACATTATTTATGTTTAATTAATCTTTTACTAATAATTTCTGGAACATAGAAGCTTGACATTTGTGTATCTTTATAGGTTATAGTTCAAATATGTAGCAGTTCAAATGCATCATTATTTAGAGTAGTTCTAGTGGATCACCATATAGAGTAGTTTCAATAAATCATTGTGTATGGTAGTTCTAATGATTCATTTACAGCGTTCAGATGTTTTATTTATTATAAAGATCAATAGGGTTGTTATGACTGAAAATTAAAAATGGCAGATATTCTCGAAATAAGCGGTTCTGTTGACTTTAATATAGAAGACGAAGGAGAGAAAGGAGTCCTAAAACTTAAAAAAAGTGCCTTAAAACGTAAAGGCCGTGGATTTGAAAGCAGAGGTTCAACAGAGTTGATTAAAGACAAGTACGATTTCATAACCAGTGAAGACTCGGATAACAGTAATGGGCCCCAAAAGTCTGTCGAAGGTTGGATACTTTTCGTTACCTCAATTCACGAAGAAGCGTCTGAAGAAGACATTTATGAGAAGTTTTCAGAATATGGAACTATAAAAAATGTTGCACTAAATTTAGATAGACGTACAGGTTTCCTCAAGGGTTATGCATTAATAGAATATGAAACTTTTGAAGAAGCATATTCTGCTCGTGAAGCTTTAGACAATTCAGATTTTTTGGGACAAACCATAGGAGTCAATTGGTGTTTCGTTAAAGGCCCAAAACATGGCATAAAAAAGAGGCGACGTTACTGAATTTGAAGAAAACATTTTCAAATTTGTAATTAAGCGGAGTTACCTTTTGTATTTTGTATTAATAAATAGTTGTAAAGTTTATTTTCGTAACTGAGATTCTTAAACTATATTACAAAAAGGTCGAAATAAATGAATACTTCTAAATGATGAAATGTTGAACGCAGAATAGCAAAATTATTTTATCTATTACCTTTCCAAAAGTATCCAGTTGTCGTTTATAGCGCCACTACATTTTTTGGAGTATACATATCTGTTGTACATTTATCTATCTATGGTTGTGTTGTATGTCATATAAAATTATGACATAATATTCAGATTATTGCTGACGCATTGTCGCCATTTTATATTATACTATATTTTAGTTATCTTTTGGTGCGTATTTTAATTTAATTTCTTATTTTATTCATCTGATTTTGTAGTTAATTTGTTTCTTGTTATTTATTTTCACAGATTGACCAACGATTAACAGAGAATCGAAGTCATTTTTTGACGACCATGCTGAAAACCAGTTAGCCACAATTCTAATGGATCATTTCTTCTGAATTTGTTTTGCTGCTGGTGTCTTCACTTGGCAACATTCTGCAGCTAATATGCGACCTTTGAAGTGATAACAACTGCAACTGTATTTAGAACTTCTAAAGCCACAAACTGTTTGTGACAGTAACAGTTTTTTGAACATGATGTGCCCTGGATTAAAATGCATATTCTAGATATAAATAAGGTGAGAATAAATTAAAATTAGTCAATAATTTCTCTTAATTGATCTATTGCTACCGTATTTGTTTCAGGTTTTTGATGGAGAAGACAAAGAAGATCCATTCCGTAGTTAGAATGTTTGTTTATTGAATTACGTTTTTATTTTGCATGCTTTTTTATTCGAATGAATGTTTTATTTTGCATGTTCTCTTGCTTACCTCTTCGCTTTGCTTACTGCAATTCTTACTATTACGCTTCGCATTTACCCTACAAGATCCGCAGGATTCAACGTTTCGTTATCTTGCTTGTTCCTTCTCATCCAAGGCGTAGAAACAAAGGCCTCCCTGAGTGACTTGCCTTGGACTTAGCTTTTTAGTTGTTCTTTGAAGTGTCTTATACACTTCACGCGGTCTTCTTCTTACGTTCGCTTCATTTTTCAGACTGTTTGGTGTGGGTTATCTGGAATAGAAGTAATAGGCGACTGCCCAGCTCTCACAGACGAAATCTGTCCAATCTTTTCTACCAAATTCAATTAGTTTTTGTCGTTAGTCCTTTGTAGTTTAGTTAGTTAATGCACTGCACTATTCGCTTTCAGGTAAAGGACATCGAACGAAGACATCGTACTGTTTTGATTTTATTGTATTCTCTCTGATATTTCATTTGTTCTCTTGTCTTTTCCTTTTACAGGTATTTTGTATTTGTTTTGTTAATATTTAGAACAAAAGCGTCCCTAACGATGACAGTTTTTTCTAATTTGATTTCCTGCCAAAATTCTAAAAACAAAATTGTATTTTAATAATTTATTAGAAGTAATTTGGACGGACTAGGGGTGGCTGTAAGGGGCGACGTGGAGGCCACAGATAGTTAGGGGCGTTTTTGTCCCAAATATGTAGTAGAATTATTAACACAACTGTAAATTGTTTTTCTTTTAATCTTGAACTAGTATTAATTTGTTAAACTTTATAAATTAACAGATGTTGTTTTGTATTTGTTGTATGTGTTTATATTAAATATTTTGTACAATAATTGAAAATGTGTTTATTATAATGTATTCAAATTAATCGTCTAATATATGTATGAAAATGAATATGCGTTTTTCTTTTAATTATATAAGAGTAATATATAGAAACAAACTCGATCAAAATTTATCGTTAATTAGAGAAATACACCATATAAAGGTCGAGATTTTGTTTTGACAATTCTTGAGTTGTTTCGATAAATATTCTTTCAAAAAATACCTCCTTGGACTTATGCTCTCCTGATACAATAGGTCAAAATTTGAGTAAAATTTAAATTTTTGGTCATATACGAGGTCTGATCAACAAATAATTTGACAACCAAAATTTTAAAAAGTACCTCCTTGCACTTATGCTCTCCTGATACAAAAGGTCGAAATTTAAGCAAAATTTCAATTTGTGGACCTATACGAGGTCTGATCAACAAATAATTGGATACACATTTTGATTTTTCAGAAAATTTCTGATTTTGTATTAGGAGAGCATAAGTTGATTCAGGTCTTTAACGTGTACTTACCGCCAATATTTATACAAATTATTACAGTATTATTTGAAGATTATTAAATTCAAAATAAATTGTTAAATTCAATAGAAATTAAAACAATATTTATAGATACGTTTATAATTTTATTATTAATAGTGCTTTTGGTTTCTACATTTATATAACAATATAGACTAGAAATATATTAATCTATTAAGCAATTTAACGTGAATTTACTACAATTACAACAAAATGATGTACATACATAAGTTTATAAAATGTTACGTTAGTTTTTCAACAACATATTTACAACAAGAAGCTCCTAACCGAATGTAGCCTTATAACCACCCCATATTCATCATAGAGAAATCAGACAGATTTCGTCAAAAAGGGTTGGGCAGGCGTCTAATGCTCGCCCTATTCCAGATCACCCAAATTCAATAAACTGAAATGAAGTGATGTTATTAGAACAAAAATTATTGGGACACTTTTAAGAATAACTTAATATATAAAGCACTATTTCTCAAAAATTCATAGTTCAATATGAAATTCCTTGGAAAGGTGGCCAGAGAATACCATGTAGATTAATACTACAAGTTGGGGTTACCCAAATAACATTTGTTGTGCTTGTAAAAAAAATCGCGAAGAAATTACTGCCCACGAATTTTGAAAACAGGTAAAAAATCGATAAATCCCAAATCGCCTGTACAGGTCGTTAGAGAACACCCTGGGGCTTAGGATCATATGTTGAGATTCCCCAAAAAACACTTGTTATGCTTGCAAAAAATACCGAAAGAAATAATAGTTACAGATTTCGAATTTTGAACGACTATTAAATGTATACTTTATGTACTATTAATTATGTATTCTATAATTATGTATTAAATCTTGGTAGCAATAAATTATGATAAGAAACTCCAAGCTTAAGGTTGCATCTACTTCGTTTGTTAATTTAATAATTAATTATAGACTACCATCTCTATTTAAAACGTTAATTAACAAAAACATACCCAGATTGTGATTAACGTGTTGTGTCGATGATGTGTCTTCCTTGATGGCCTTTAGGATGGCATTGGTCTTCTTGACTAGTCTTCAACCGTAATTCAAATAAACTTAAGTCCTTTAAACATGTACATATTGAAGTAGAACAGAACAACTTGTTTAAGTCTACTAACTGTGTAAACGACTTTTAGATGTTAACTGAAATAAAGAAGATAAAAAAAATTTATTTAAATTAAATTTTTTTTAAAAATTGCTTAATTTTATAAGTAAGGCATTTTGCACGACGATTTCTCAAACAAATAAATCCTAGATAGATGCCTTAGGAAACTTTTTTGACATAATAAGATTTATTTTACTTGCCGCATCCATAAAAACTGAAAAAACATTTTGCAATATGATAGCAGCACAGTTGGCAAAAGAAAATGTGCCTTCCACAAATACAAAAACAAGAATGCAAGAAAAAATGCGTTTAAAAGAGTTAAAATCACAAAAATCGGTTGGCTTCATCAAACGCCTAAAAAATGTGAGTACAATTTGTTGTTCTCACAAATCTCCTTAAATTTAACTAACTTTCAGATTTTTTCTGGAAAAAAGATGAGCCTGTCTTACAAGCATTATTTTCTGATTATTTTTGCTTTTCAATTACGACAAGAGACAATAATAAGTATCATGCACTGGACCACGTACTACGGAGCTGGTAATTAAAGTAAAGACTTTTAATATAACTGATAATCTCAAGTTTTTATTTTTCAGTTAACATGTTCGTGGGATTTTGCATAATAACTGCACTCTTCGAGATGCCTTTGATGTTGCTGTTCACATTCCTGGCAATGTATAGTAGAAAAACAATTATAGGAATTTGGGATTGTCTGCCTGTCATGAAAGGTATCGTTATATCCATCTATTTATTACTTATTGTTACAGGAGTAGTAATTTAAGTAGTTGAACATTACGTAAAGATCTGAAAACAATCTGTACACTTAATCCTTTGGATTTTTAGGTTTTAAAATCTACGAATTTCGAATTAAATAAAAAGGGTTTGAAGCCCATACGTACATAATAAACAGAAAGATATTTTCAGGTGTTGCAATTTCAGTCTTGTCCTTAATATTTTTTGATAATCTCCTGGATATTTCGTATGCATCCCTTTCATTCCGATTCCTCTTCGATATATTTTCGACAACGTTACCATGGACCACTTGTGATTTTAAAGGGGCCACCGAATTCTGTTACCCTCCCAATGAAAAGTTTAAACACGAATTATTTAAAGATTCATGGGAAGATCACTGCTGCGGAATAGGATTCGAATTTGAATCCGATAATTGTGTGCCAAAATTCTACCCCCCACAGTCAGCAACAGAGTATTTAAGGTAGAAACATGAATTTGATATGGTTAAATATAAAAAGTTAATAATGTACAATCGTTTTTCCCAGATACAAGGAGAGGCTTCATTCCGATGAAATTAACTTCGAATGGGTCATTACCATTGGTGTATGTTGGATGATCATTTTCTTTTTAGTGTTACTTGGAATGGAAAAGATGAAGTCGATTATATCTCTACCAATTATTTGTAGTCTTGTCTGCCCTGCAATCGTTTACACGTTAATTGCTTTTAAGAAGAATAAGATTTACGACGAAACCAGGCTCGTTATAACCAAAAGTCCTTTACTTAATAAATCGGTAAGTACGTAATACGATTAACAATTTTCTCACCGATTGCAAACTTATTACAGGATTCTTGAAACTTGGTGGTATTTTATTTTAAGGAAATTAAAAAAAAAATAATAATAATAAAGTTACATCAATTTCCGACTTGATTTTCAAATTTTTAAAACTTGGTTTTCCTAAACGGTTTAATAATGTACTACTCGGTTTAAAAAATCCTGTTATATTTATTTATCGTTCTTTTTGAAAATAGTTTTGGATGAATATTGTTAATGTAACATCGAAATGTGCAACGCCAGGTTTCCTCGTTTACATAGCGTCACTCGCCCCTGACGATAGTGATCCATTAAAGACAACCGTATTAACAACGATATTCAGAGTTATATTTCTTTGCATGGGATTTATCGGTGTACCGTCGTTTGTGGGAGCGTACATGGAGCATTACAACACCAAATACAAGTGTATCGACGGCGGCGGTACGTAAACACAATTTTTTTTTCCTGAACCTAATTTAAGTTGGTTATTGTTGTATAAATTTCAGGACGTTCAGCAGCATATGCGATGGGAACCTTTTTAATATCGTATATTCCCGGGCATACCCTAATCCATCTCGTATGGTTCCTAGCAATGACAATTGGAAGTATCCTGGTAACCGTGGTCCATGTTCTAGCTGTAATTGATTCATTAGCCGATGGCATTCCTTATTTTTCTAAACATCGGCCTGTTGTGACTCTCATTTTCGTTTTGGCGTCTTTTTCTTTCAACTCTATAGTCGCAACATCACACCATTACGAACTGTTCTCCTCCCTACGAGTCTCCTCTTTGGTAATTATTCAAATGATAGTTTTTTCCCTGTCTTTGATTGGAATTGTTTTCATTTATGGAGCACACAGATTAAAAAACGATTATCACTTCGCATTTAATCGACCAATCTCCAATTATTGGATCATGTTATGGAAAATTGATACAATTTTGTCGTTGGTAAGTCAAGCCACTAGCCATTTGAAAAGTTTGGATTTTCATATAAGGGCTTCTAGCTCTTTCGTTCATTGTGCTTGAAAATGTGCCAGTCCTTTCAAAGTCTTGAAAGCTTCTCCCTGAAAATTAGATAATGAAATATTTTATAATTTCGATATCAAAAAAGAGTTTCAAGTACATTAAAATGCTTGAAGCCCTTACAAATTATTACTAACTATAGTTGGAGCTTCAAGATCTAAAGCACTAAAGAGATCTTCCTGTTTTGATAGTTGAAGTTTCTTATACTTGTTAAAAATTAATTAACTATACCAATGTGTTTCAGGCTTTTCTGTTTTTTTTCTTGGAATCGGCTCATGTAGGTCTCACTAAATCAAAGTATAAAATAATCAACTGCATCGTTTTGATCGTATTTACTTCTCCTATTATAATCTGCTTACTGTGGAAATATTACAAATGCCTAAAATATCAGGTAAGTAAACTTTCGCCTTCTACTAAAATATGATATTAATTAATATTTTCGCTAGAACTTGTCGTCGTTTTTTAAATCGTCTGCCAAGTGGGTCTACTATCAACCCAAAAAGGCTCGATTCCGAAAAGCTTTTAATCCCTCCAAGCAGAAGTACAAAAATGTAGGTCTAAAATGCGAACACAAGTGCCTTGTAGGATCGGTTCTGTTCAAGAAAGAGTCGCTGAGACAGGAATGGTTGTTGCAAAAATTTTTAACAAAGCACAACATCGAAAACGTGGATACTTTCAAATTTGACTGAAATGTTCATCACATGTTATTTAATAATTAATTTTATTATTTATGCTTTCTTTTGTTGTTAACATAATTATATTTATCTAATTAGTTACAATTGTTATTTACTACACATTAAAGTTTTCCACAATATTTCTTTAATGTTTTTAATAAAAAGCTGAAGTAGTGTAGGTACATGCAGTACGTAAGTGCCAATTATGAATCAAAGATATAAGACAAAATAAAAGCAGAAATTACTCAAGGAATTACCTATTAGACAAAATAATTTTTTGATTGTAAATACTTACTCGTTACGTACTAACAATACATACATTTCAAAATAAAATCTACTATGAGACATGTGCATATAAAGCAAAGAAGAACGTTTTGTTATATTAAACAATTTAAGATAATTATCCCTGTTTAAAACATTATTTAAGAAAACATACCTGGGCTGTGATTAAAGAAGCTTTCGGTAGAAGACGAGTAGACTGCCATCATGTTGTGTTAACGAAGAGTCCTCCTTGATGGTCTTTAGGATGGCATTGGTTTTCTTGGCTCTATCTTAAAAAAAATATAAAGATTCAATAAGTAACAAAAGAAATAAAAGCATAATACTGCCGAAAACTAACAGAGCAATAAGTAAAAAAAATAGCTATATAATTGCAACTACGTGGTTTTATCAAATATATTAATCCTTGATGCCTTGGAAACTTTTTTGACATAATAAGATTTATTTTACTTGCCGCATCCATAAAAACTGAAAAAACATTTTGCAATATGATAGCAGCACAGATGGCAAAAGAAAATTTGCCCTCCACAAATACAAAAACAAGAATGCAAGAAAAAATGCGTTTAAAAGAGTTAAAATCACAAAAATCGGTTGGCTTCATTAAACGCCTAAACAACGTGAGTACAATTTGTTGTTTTCACTAATCTCCTCCAATTTAACTAATTTTCAGATTTTTTCTGGAAAGAAGACGAGCCTGTCTTACAAGCATTATTTTCTGATTATGTTTGCCTTTCAATTACGAACTGAAACAATAGTAGCTATCATGCACTGGAATCTTTACTATGGGGCTGGTAATTACAGTAAAGTAACTTTTAAAATACCGATAATCCCAAGTTTTTATTTTTCAGTTAACATGTTCGTGGGATTTTGCATAATAACTGCACTCTTCGAGATGCCTTTGATGTTGCTGTTCACATTCCTGGCAATGTATAGTAGAAAAACAATTATAGGAATTTGGGATTGTCTGCCTGTCATGAAAGGTATCGTTATATCCATCTATTTATTACTTATTGCTACAGGAGTAGTAATTTAAGTAGTTGAAGATCTGAAAAAAATCTGAACACTTAATAGTTATCACATCTAGTTAGCTATTACTTTAAATCCTTTCTAGGAACTTCGAATTAAATAAAAAGGGCTTTGAACACTCTGAAAGGGTTTGAAGTCCAAATATACGATATTAAACGGAAAAGTATTTTCAGGTGTTGGAATTTCGGTCCTGTTCCTAATCTTTTTTGATAATCTCCTGGATATTTATTATGCAGCCCTTTCGTTTCGATTCCTCTTCGATATATTTTCGACAACATTACCATGGACCACTTGTGATTTTAAAGAGGCCACCGAATTCTGCTACCCTCCCGATCAAAATTTTAACCATGAATTATTTAGAAATTCCTGGGAAGACCACTGCTGCGGAATGGGATACGAATTTGAGTCCGATAATTGCGTGCCAAAATTCCACCCCCCACAGTCAGCAACAGAGTATTTAATGTAGGAACATTCATTTAATATGGTTAAGTATAAAAATTTAATAATGTACAATCGTGTTTCTCAGGTACAATAAGCAGGGCTTTCGTCTAGAAGAAATCATTACAATTGGTGTATGTTGGATGATCATTTTCTTTTTAGTGTTACTTGGAATGAAAAAGATGAAGTCGATTATATCTGTACCAAGTATTTGTAGTCTTGCCTGCATTGTAATCGTTTACACGTTAATCGCTTTGAAAAAGAATAAGATTTACGACGAAACCAGGCTCATTATATCCAAAAGTCCTTTACTTAATAAATCGGTAAGTACGTAATACGAATAACAATTGATTTTCTTAAACTGTGTATTCTCTCCACTCACCCACAATTAAGTGTTTCAAATTTCCCTCTTTACACTCGACGAGGCTAACAGTTGAAATTATTTAACTCCAAATTTTTAACACTTTTGGTTTCTCTAAAACGTCTAATAATATAGTAATAATATACTTCTGAAAATAGTTTTGGATGAATCTTGTTTATGTGACAGTGAAATGTGCAACGCCAGGTTTCCTCGTTTACATAGCTTCGATCGCCCCTGACGATTGTGATCCATTAAAGACAACCGTGTTAACAACGATATTCAGGGTTATATTTATTTGTATGGGATTTATCGGTGTACCGTCGTTTGTAGGAGCGTACATGGAGCATTACAACACCAAATACAAGTGTATCGCCGGCGACGGTACATAAACACAATTTTTTTTTCAGAACTTAATTTAAATTGGATATTGTTTTAAAAATTTCAGGACGTTCGGTAATATTTGCGATGGGAACCCTTTTGATATCGTATATTCCTGGACACACGCTAATCCATTTTGTATGGTTCCTAGCAATAACAATTGGAAGTATCCTGGTAACAGTGGTCCATGTTCTAGCTGTAATTGATTCATTAGCCGATGGCATTCCTTATTTTTCAAAACATAGGCCTATTGTGACTCTTATTTTCGTTCTGGTGTCTTTTTCATTAAACTATATCATTGCAACATCAGGCCGTTTCGATCTCGTCATTTCCCTACGAGTCTCTACTTTGGCAATTGTTCAAATGATAGTTTTTTCCCTGTCTTTGATTGGAATTGTTTTCATTTACGGAGCACACAGATTAAAAAACGATTATCATTTCGCATTTAATCGACCGGTCTCTAATTACTGGATCATGTTATGGAAAATTGATACCATTTTGTCATTGGTAAGTCTAGTAACTAGCCTCTTGAAATCCTTAAATGAAAAAGTATAGTTGAAAATTTAAGGATGGAAATTTTTATAGAGGAGCTTCAATCTCTTTTGATGAAAACATTGTACAATTCTGCAATATCAGGACTGAGGAGGCCTTTCGTTCTTTGTGTTCAAAAATGTTTTAAAACCTCTTCCTGAAAAAGTAGATGGGGATATTTTATAATTGTCACGTTAAAGAGCTTGAAGTTCTGTCAGCTTGCTGTAAATTATAATTAGAGCTTCAAGATCTTAAGTACTAAAAAGACCTTTGACGAGAACTTCTCCTTTTTTATAGTTGAAGTTTCTTATACTTACTTAATAAAAATAAATTAACCATATCAATGTGTTTCAGGCTTTTCTGTTTTTTATTTTGGAATCGGCTCATGCAGGTCTCACTGAATCAAAGTATAAAACCATCAACTGCATCGTGTTGATCATATTTATTTCTCCTATTATAATCTGCTTACTGTGGAAGTATTACAAATGCTTAAAATATCAGGTAAACTTCTGTCTCCTGCTAAAATATGATATTAATTAACATTTTCGTTAGAACTTGTCGTCGTTTTTTAAATCGTCTGCCAAGTGGGTCTACTATCAACCCAAAAAAGCTCGATTTCGAAAAGCTTTTAGTCCCTCCAAGCAGAAGTACAAAAATGTAGGTCTAAAATGCGAACACAAGTGCCTTGTAGGATCGGTTCTTTTCAAGAAAGAGTCGCTGAGACAGGAATGGTTGTTGCAAAAATTTTTAACAAAGCACAACATCGAAAACGTGGATACTTTCAAATTTGACTGAAATATTCATCGTTTGTTATTTAACAATTAATTTTCTTATTTATATTTACCTGCTTTCTTTTGTTGTTAACATAATTGTATTTATTTTAAAAATGTTTATCTAACTAGTTACAATTGTTATTTACTACACATTAAAGTTTTCCACGATATTTCTATAATGTTTTTAATAAACATCTGAAGTAGTGTAGGTACATGCAGTACATAAGTGCCAATTATAAATCAATAGATACAAAGACAAAATAAAAGCAGAAATTACTCAATTGGAATGAATTAAGCAAAATTTACAAGAAATTTAGTAGTTACTCAGATTGGAGCAACTGCTATAGTTTGACAATATAAGTTGTTAATGTTAATTTTCTTACCTTGAATTGCTTGAATAGTCCAAGAATATAACAAAATAGAATTACGCTTTTATTAGATGCTTAGTTTTTCTATTAAAACGAACACTAATAATTACAGGCATAATTCATGCATTTAATTCAAACATTACAGCACTCATTTTTGTCAAAAAGCATATTTGTTTTTTTTAATGTGGTGGCATTACTGTTTTAGGAAATTCAAATTTTAAGGTGTGTTCCCTTTGATGATTCCAATAAACTGATCAAATTTGAAAGTGATACAGATCTTTAAAGAACAAGAAATGTTTGCAACATGGATGAACAACATACATTAGTTAAACAGCAAGTAACATAAAAACTGTGCCCTAAATTAAAGATTAAAGTTTATTATTTAAACATTGTATGGGGCTATAATACGAACTAACTGTTAATGACTAAACCCATTGTAATTTCAACCTCTATGATTTTAATCTATGATTGTCACTCAATCACACTCTATTATCTATGATTTTTACTAAATGCATTATATGAACATAACCTCAAATAATAACCTATAAAATAACTAAATAATTAATTGCTTTTTGTATATATTCTAAGAGAAATAAATATATTTACTAAACGAAAAGCATTTACGGTGTAGTTTTACTAGAAAATATTTTGGTGTAGGTTTGTCGTGAGCAATGAGTACAAAAAAACTGATGTTTGGGTTAGAAGACATAGCAGGTATGCTTGTAAAATAAATTACTTGTCTGCAACTACTATTTATCCAATTTAGTATAAAAACGTACATAAATTAATTTTTTCAGCTGTAACGTCACATAAAGAAGGTTTGGAGGCACTTATAAAACAGCCAAACTTGCTTTTATCCATAACAAAATTACTTAAAGACAAAGACAATAAGAAGCACAATCAAGTGATTTTGATATTAATAAATGTATCAGCAGAAGAAAAAGGCGCTGAAACGTTATTAAACCTCAACAAAAGTTCAGGGCTTTGTATAATTAAAGAATTATTTGATATTGTTCTCAATTCAGAAAACGAACTTTCAAATAACTGTTGCAAAGTTCTGACAAACCTTAGTCATTATGAGTATTTAACAGAGAAAGTAATTGATGCTTTAGAATCATCAAATATAACTTTAGATAAAATAGCAACCACATTTACCAACAAGAATTCCGTTGGTAATAGTGCCTGTCTCGATTATTTAGGATTATTGTTTTCCAATCTTTCACAAACACCACGAGGGAGAAAACTTATATTGGATGAAGAAAAATGTATTTTACAGCGGCTTTTGCCATATACAGAATATCAAGAAAGTCTTGTGTGTAGGAAAGGAATTGTTGGTGAGTGAATGCAGCATAAATAAAATAACAAATAACTTACTGCTATTTATTTTGTATGTATGTTGAATAAGGTATGATAAGGAACTGTTGCTTTGAAACTGACTTTCATAAGTGGCTTTTGAGTGAGGACGTGGACATTTTGCCTAGACTTCTGTTGCCACTAGCAGACGGTACAGAATTTGATGAAGAGGACAATGATAAATTACCTATCGATTTACAATATCTTGGGGAAGATAAACAAAGGGATGAAGATCCAGAAATAAGGTAGTGAACGAATTTTAACTAGGACAAAGATAAAGGGGTATTCATATTAATTTATTATTAAAACAGGAGACATTTGGGATTAAAGTAAATTGAGAGAGTTGAGGTGTTGAAAAATGTTTAAATTTATTGGTTTTTATAATTTTTAGATGTATGCTACTCGAGTCAGTGACATTGCTGTGTTCAAAGAAAGAAAATAGGGAATACATTCGGGATAAAAACACTTATGTGATCCTAAGGGAACTTCATAAATGGGAACAGAACAAAAAGGCTCTTGTAGTGTGCGAAAATCTGGTGAATATTTTGATAAGGTAGCTTTTTTAAATTTATTTCTTATATATGTAATTATTAAGGAGAAAAAAGAAAAAAGTTGAAGTTGGTTTATTTTCTTTGCAAAATAGGACAGAAGAAGAAATTGGCGAAGATGATTTACAAAACTTAGAGGTCCCTGAAGATTTACAGGAAAATTTTAACAAATTAGATTTAGAAATATTGGAAGAAAATAGTTGACTCTTCTCGTGATATATTTTTAATACGTTCTTTTGTAAATAAATAATTCTTTATGTTATATTTTTGGGGGGTGATTAATTAAAAGTAAATGAAATTCTACCTTTCTGGCGAACTTCTCTTGAATTAATCCTTGTCTCCTTTGGAGAACATTACGCACTTTTACCATGATCACTACAATAGTAGATAACAAGAGTACTTTTGCGAATAACGACACAATTTAACGGTCACTTTTCAATCACACTTACTATTCCTATTGTTTAATATCTTATAATAACACAAAACTTCTTAAAATGTAAAAAAAACTGATCAGACGAAAGGTAAACAAAAAACCCTTTTCGATTCATTTGAATGCTTTATTTTAAATTGACATTTCTGTTTGCTGTTTAAACGAACAATTATAATAATCACATTGAGATGTTGCAATAATAGGTCTATTATTTAATTAATTGTTGCTAGGTACGTATTTCACGTAAAATGTTGTACCTACACACCTAGAGAATGTTGAAAGAACTGTTCATCTATTATTATATTATATGGTTTACAGTATACAGTAGGTACACTTTTGTATCATATGTATTACTTATTTCGAAGTATGTCCTTTTTTTGTACATTTATTATAGAGATGCTAGGTATTATTATTTTTTTATGTAGTATATAGACTGCTGTACAACAATTATTTGTTATTAAATGTTCATAACATGCACGAAATCATTAAATTAAATTAATCAATACTTTTTTGGTATCTATCTAACGTTATCTTAACTCATCCATCAATTTAGTTTCCTTTTTCTCATTTTCTACCTAAACTTCACTTCTGTACACAACAACGAACAAGAACATTAATTATTTTATTTATCGTACAGGGTGTTCTTCTTTGCCTGTGCACTTTCCTCTAAATTACGTTAAACTTCTAATATCTTTGGAAAATACAGGAGAACACCCTGTGTATTTATATGTATATATATATACACACTCCTTGGTTTAATTAAGTTTGTAAAAGATGGAAGTTTAATTAATTAATTAATTTCAGTCTAAATATTAGGTTTTAGAATTCGAATCTAATGCTTTTCGTCAATCGTTATAAGTAAAAATTTATTACAGAAACAAAATTTTGTAATCCAGTAATATAAAAACTAACTAACCAATGGGGTAAGTTTTTTAACTATCTAAAACTTAAGGGCTGTCTGTGTCTGTAGTAGACGATGAGAAATAAAAATGTCCCCTTAAAAGTAGGAGTTTTCGGAAAATGATATTAAAAATATGGACCATAATCAAAAATTAAATAAATAAAACCTTCTTTCGTTAGAATTGAAATAAACAGAACAATAATATTATAAAATACAACTCATTCATTACTAGGGGGTCATTTTTATTATACTATACTTTCAATGAGGTTTCGAAGAAAGAAACAAATAAATAAGAATTGCTGCCCTTTAATAAATAATAAAAACTGAATTTTGTAACAACAAAAAAAATATGTATTTTGTTTTTGTTTTTTTGCACATTTACAGCAATAAATATTATTACGTAATTTTCAATACATAGGTAGGTACAGTAGGTATCTCCTGATTTTTTTTTAAGTAAATATGTATAAACATAAAATAACCGAAAAAAAAAATAAATACATACATAGTATTATGATTATTATTATTATGTACTTACTACCATTAAAAACAAAAAAAAAAAGAAATAAATTTTGCGTTTGCATTTGTTAATTAATTAATAAATAATTTGTTATAAAAAAAATGCACCGTTTTGGAAAGTAATTGTTTTCTTTTGTTCTGTTGTTGTTTTTTATTTTTATTTATTAGGAATGCTATTATTTTTATTTTTAAAGAATCGTGCAGCAAATAAGATTATTAGATATAAATTTAAAAAATACAACAACGTACAAATAATTACAGTAATTATCAAACTATTAACAATTAGTTATTTAATATGTTCGTTTGTTTGGTCTTCGCGTTGAAAATTTACTATTTTATATTAATATAATAACACTAATTAAATAATTAAAATATAATAAAAAAAAATAATTAAGGGCCGATTTTTAAATTACCTAATGAACTGGCTGGATTTTACTATACATATAATATTTACTCGTACTAGTAGACCACTTTGAACTGTACTGTTTTTTTATAATTTACATAATAATTATTTAATATGTCTAAAGCAACCGACTAAATTTGGAAGACAAAAAATTGTTTTTTTTTTCTTCTGGGGACGTAAAAATTGTTAATGAAATTAAAAAATTATTTATATTATAGCACCAATTAAAATTAAATATGTAGGTACCTAATTGTATATATATATATACCAAAAAAATAATCAAAAAAGCGTTAAGTACCTACTAAAAAAATATATATAATTAAACATTTTTTTGTCCCCCAAGTATTTTATTATTCTTGACATATTAACTGTGTTTTAATAATTTAAATTTTTTCGGCCTAAGGGGGATGGGAATGAATAAATTTGAGCATATCGCATCGAGAGCAAATAATAATTAAAAATTATGTATTATTAGTTCAAAGTAATCAAACCTCAGTAGTTGTCTCAGTATCTGTCTTGTTGTTGTTGTTTTTTGTCTACAATAGAAAAGGAACGAAAATAAATTTAAGCCTAATTTGGTAACTTCATCTGTCCCAATTGTTTATTTACTCCGCTTCTGCCTTCATCCCCCTTACTTCGCCCTTAGTCCGTAGATGTTCAAGTTCTTCTTTCGTTTTGTCTTCTATTGCCCTAATGTCGTCCATGGTCAAGCCGTACCAGCGGTCGATCCAACAGAATACTTGTCTGTACGAGATTCAAAAACAAAAAAAAAACAAAATAAATGTGTAGGACATGACATTATACTGTCATTTTGTATAGAATTAAATTCTTTACAAAATTGTTTAAAGGGTCAATTTTGTGAATTGTACAGTTTTCGAGATATAGGCCTCCGAAATCAAAATGTATTGTTTCGCTCAACCAGCTCTAACTTTTCTGGATTTAATCTTAGGGCATTCTACTGTAGGTTATTTTGTAGGGAATTAAATTCTCTACAAAATTGTTTAACAGGCCAATTTTGTAAATTTTACTGTTTTTGAGATATAAGCCCTCGAAATCTAAAATTAGTCAAAATCATGATTTTATGGATATCATGTTGACTGTGAATATTGGTCATAGTGTACTAGTAGCATTAAATAACTGTAAAAATTAAAACTCACCTATGGAAATTGGTGAAAAGCCTTCTTTCACTTTTATGAATGAAGTGTTCCACTTTGCTCTGGAAAAAATAAAAATAACTTAAAAAATCTACCAACCAACCACATTAACAAAATTCCCTAAAATTAAATTAAAATAACTTACCTGAAGGCCAAACCATTTAAATTCGGCATATACTAATTTATAACATGTCATCACTGGCTGCACTGAGCTTTTCCAGTCCGGCCCTACAAGGGGCCCCCTCCCGGTCTTTTTCGACTTGAACTTCGTAGGATCCTCGTCCTCTTTGTAATCATGTGAATGTACAGGGTCGTTCGCGATGTCAATGGGCACCACATCTCGCTGCTTTAATTTTTCTGGGGGCAATTCGTGTACCTAATAAGTACAAAAACTGTTTTAGCACCTCCCCAGCCTAAACTCAATTCTACTAAAAACTGTCTCCCCTTTATAGATAAATTTACTTACATTATTTTGATCTCCTTTGTCTGGCAAATGTAGACTTTCTATACAGATAACAAAATTTTCTTTCATATATCCCGGATTCTGTAAATAACGAAAAAAAATTGTACACCATTTGCTTGGACACCCTGTATATTTATTGTTCTCCTAATCAGGTAAATAAACAACCAAGCAGTTTAATTTTTTTCTACGGGTAGATTTATATCATTGAAAATTATTTTAGATATTATCGTTCTGCCTATCCATGTCCATAAAACCAGGCATGTTTAATACTCCAACAGATTAGATAACCATTCAAAAAAAAAATAAAGTCATGTTGACTTTAAGTCCATAATAGATGCAATAATAACAATAAAAATATTTATTATTATTGTTCTAAATATTATTTTTGTATCGAAATCGATAAAGAAATAAATAATAACAAATTAACTTTGTCTATTAATACAATTTGTCTCTTGAATGGTTTCCTTGTAGGTACATAAATCTACAGGGCGTTCCAGTGGTAACGACATAAAAAATCTAACACAATTGTATGCTTGCACTTTACTGATAATTTTTTTCTTCTAACACGATTTTCTACTTGACCTTATTAAAGTAACATGATATGTAAACACCATAATTAAAATTTGCCATTTCACTTGTTACTTAATTTGCGTGCCTCGAATCGACCTATTGATTATGCATGATTACAAAATTTAAATTTAACTACAGGATGACGCTGACACTTCAATATTGTGAATTATTTGCTTTTTGTGTCTAAACGGAAAATTTTAATAACCAAGTTTTACAACTTTACGATTTTATGTTGTCAAAAATAATTTAAATCGTTCGATGGTTTAAAAATAGAACATTAAAACAAGAAATGAACACCTCTGCAAAATTCGACACAGTACAAACAATTTATGTATAATATTGTCGTTTCGTCCCTCTTTTTAACAATTTATTGTAAATTTAAGTGTCCACTCTGTATACGTTACGGTGTGAAATATCTAAATTTTAAATTAGTATGAAAATAGGGACAAAAAAAATTGTTTACAGATAAATGGGTGCATTTGTTTTAGATAAACGTTACTTACACTTTGAATAATAACATGAAAATTACATATACTGTTAGGTAAAGTAGAAATTCTTGATCAAAGTACAATTTTAATTATGTAGGCCTTGCTATTGTTTTCTTTAATTTGTCGTTTGCAAAAACAAGAAATAATAGAAATTTAACTTACCGTAATAACTGTTTTACAATACGGATAGGCATTCCAAGCTTCCTCGTGAATTTCTAAACTACCCTTGGGGGCTAAATACCTAATAAACGTAGGTACCTTGCTGGCAAGATGGTAAATCTTGTAAGTATACTGACCAGAATTGTACTTGCCTCCCAAAAGAGGGACGTTTGTGAACGGTTCATTTTTAAGCACTTCTATCCCTTCGCCACCTCCAGTATTATTTTTTGAAGCTTCAGCGACACTAAAAAGTTGTGCCACTTGATACTGAAACAAAAAATAAAAATGAGCTTCTTAACATGCTACCGTTTTAACAAAAATTTATTGTTAAGTATGAAAACTTACCTCTTCTACTGTGAGGGGCAAAGTAACTCGGCTAAAAATGAAATTAATAATTAGATAAGCGGTAAATGTGCTAGTTTTTATTTAAAACTGACATATGCAGTTTCAATGACAATGGAACATTTATTTCAAGGTTGGGTTAATAATTGTAATATAACTATTATAATAATTTTGTCTGATGTTTAGTAAAACCGGTTATTTCGAATTAAAACTCGTAACACTGTTATCGGGGCTCTTGGATGGTTTTTTATTTCAAATAAACACAAAATTAGACCGTTTTGTATGCACCCCTCGGGTGCCAATCAATCGCTTAATAACCCACACATGAATTATGGATTGGACGGTTATTTTATGGAAAAATATGTTTAGAGGTACTTACTATTCCTTAATCAACATGTTTTTCTTTTAAAATTAATTATTTTACACATGCAAACACCTCCGACAGTCCTACAATTGACTGATTCACTCACTGCAAAGTGGGTTGCCTAAGAGCGCATGTCTGATGACGCAGTCATTACGTCAATGTCCAATATTTGACAGACAGATTTGTACCTAGAATCTTTTTTTTTTTTATTTAAATTGAAATTCATGGAAGCTATATTAACAATTGAATAATTATTACTGTTTGTTGTTAATCACGAAATATAATTAAACTGTTACTAATAGGCTGAATTACCTTGATTTTTAATATTTTGTTTTGAAACCTCTCAAATGACAAATAATTAAAGAAATTAAATCAGCTATTATTAGTTTTATATTTACAAATCTATTTTTTGTTTATAATCATTAATATTATTATTATTAAATATGCAAGACAATGCACTTGTTTTTAATTTTAAAACAGGTTTATTTCTAGTAAAGCTATTTTTATAAAAAGTAATATAAATATTTTTTTTTATCGTAATAAAATTTTATTTTAAATATACCCCACGTTATAATAATAAATATAAATGTATACAGTGTCAAAAAAAATATATTGTTTCAATTTTATTAATTGTTGTTGTTAATGATGCAAATTATTTTTTTTTTATATCACTACTAAAAAACTTTTTTTGAATTAGTTTCTTCCTAAATATACAAATAAAATTATATATATATACATATATTAAACTGTGTTATGCAACCATCACTACACATAAGTTTTGAGGTTTATCTAGTTAATCACTCAAAATTAAAAAAAAATATATGTATTAGCATATATTCCTAAAGTATGTGTCTAAAATTGTTATTGTGCATGTTTTAAAACGCTGTAGGTTTGTTTCTTTATTTTATTAAAAGAAAAAATAATAAAAATTACGGTACCGACAGGAATTTGGTGTTATTTAAAATTCTAGTATCTACCTAGTTCTTTTGTGTTTTTGTATGTTGGGCATTGTTTAGGAACACCGTTAACAATTGACAAAACACAGTGGCGTCGAGTAATACCTACTCAAAGGTACTTATTATTAAATTTTTAAAGCGAGAATTTCAAAATTAATATAAAAGTAAGTGAATTACTCTTGACACTTAAATATTTTGGTCGTATAAGTTGATTTTAATTTATTATATTGTATAATATTGATGTAATTGTGATGTGAATTTTGGTAACCAGATCTATGCGCCTCTGGTTTTGGAAAAACCATGATTGAATGTATGCGTATGTCATACGTATATGCGTCCGTGTATTGGTAATTGTATTTAACAATTATTGTTGTTATACGTAGGTATTGTGTGATTGAAATGTGCGGTTTAAGTTAAGAAAATTTAACAATGTTTATGATCGATTTAACATTGTAACCTCAAACAAAAACAATTGTAAAGATAATGGTTCGTTTATGGAAACTGCTTTACTTGAAAGTGGAAGCCTGAAGATGCATTTTCTGACCCACGTCGGTGTAAATCCGTTCGAGTGCAACCTATGTATAAAACACTTTAAAAAGAATGCAAAGCACCCGGTGGCCCACAATGGTAAAAAACTTCACAAGTGCACAATTTGCGAAAAGTCATTTACCAGGAGTGGAAGTTTGAAAATGCACTTTTTAACTCACAGCGGTGAAAAACCATTTCAGTGTAAACTGTGCCTAAAACGATTTACCAGAAATTGCAGCCTTAAAAAACACTCACTAATACATTCGGGCGAAAAACCGTACAAATGCATTATTTGTGAAAAATGTTTCACACGAAGGGGAGATCTCAACATGCACTTCCTCACTCACACAGGCGTAAAACCTTTCCAGTGTAAACTTTGTTTTAAACGTTTCACGAGAAACTGTAGCCTGAAAAAGCACACACTGGTTCATACAGGTGAAAAGCCATACAAATGTGATATATGTGAAAGATGCTTTGCTCGAAGAGGTGATCTTAACATGCACATCCTCACTCACACCGGTGTGAAGCCCTTCCAGTGTAAGCTCTGCTTCAGGCGCTTCACGAGAAACGATAGTCTCAAAAAGCACACATCGGTCCATTCAGGCGAAAAACCTTACAAATGCAGCATTTGTGAAAAGTGTTTCACCCGCAGTGGCAGTTTAAAAATACACTTCCTAACGCACACAGATGAAAAACCGTTCCAATGTCGAATGTGCTTTAAACGATTCACGAGAAATTGCAGTCTGAAAAAACACATCAAGACTCACACTGGTGAAAAGACATCGAAAAGTACCATTTGTGAGAAAACGTTTGCCTATGCCAATGCAGATGAGAACTATTTCAGTGTTAGGTTGGCAGAAACTTTCTGCAAGAAACTGGGAGCTTAAGTTCCCTAAAACAAAAGTTTTATGATGCTTATAATACTTTTAATTATCAGTATCGAGGCTATGGCACGAGTATATGAGTATATTAATTATACCAATGTGACTGGAACAATAGTACATACATAGTAATGAAGGAAATGTTTTAAAATTACGAAGTATTTTTAAGATTTTTGTGAATTTCTAATGTTAGAAATAAAGTGCATATTTAAACGTTCAAATGATACACAAGGGTGTATGAAAAAACAAAAAACTTTTTCTTATCACAACTTAATTACTTAATGCCAATCTCAATAGGCTCTTAATTAACATATGTATTAAAACAACACTGTAATATTATTTTTATTAAGAGCTTGCTTTTGAATATTATACCTACATATAATTATTACTTTTAATCGAGTTGAAATAAGAAAAAATAACTTTTTTTAATACACCCAGAAGAAGAAATGAAAATGTTTTTGAAGATTGCTTTAAACTGGGTGGTATTTGCGTTTTTGTAATACCACTCTCCTTTAGTTTACTATGAGATTATCGCTTAGTGATTGTTAATGGACACTTTTCTTATATCCACTAAAACACGTACATAAAATATAATTAATTAAAGCCATACATACAAACAAACAAACAAAAATAGTATGAGTGCAATTTAATTAATTGTTTGTTTCGTTCTGCTTTTTCGAATACTCATTGTCAGTATTATTACACTACAAAAAAAGATAGAGAACATCTTTCAGTAAGAACACCTTTTTTCTGTCTTATTTTCTTTTTATTTTGTACATATACCTACATAAATTGTAGTTGCATATAGTGACAGTGCTTATGTTTGTAAAAAAATATTGTCTTTTGATGCTTTCATTAAAAATATGTGAACTCCCTTAACTGTTTTTCTTATTAACAACTACAACAACGTATCTAACATTTGGGGGAATCACACAGAAAATTACACAAATTATACTACCCTACACCATAATAATATTTAATACATATTTCAAAAGTCAGTCCTTCTATAAATAGTTCTTTTAAATTTGATGACATCTTTCATCGAGTCAGGCAATTTCAACCAGTTCAATAGTGTGTTGTAATAGCAAGGCTTCTTTGCATGAGCTTTTGCATAAATGAAATGCCGGACACGGTCTCTGCACAATTCCAGCAACGATGGCACTCCTTTCATGTCATTAAAAGAGTCAGTAATTTTTTTATGTAGCTCACGAAGTTCAGTCATACGAGCAGAATTGTCATTACAACTTCCCACAATGTCTCTCCTAATATAATCATCCCTTAAGCTCTTATTTATCGTACAAAAGTTGACTATTTTCAAAATCCCTTTCAGATAAGTCCTGATTTCGAAAAAAACCCCGAAACAGTCGCGTGTAATTAAATATTTCAAGTTCTCTTTAATGTCCGCCCCAAAATAGAGGGAGAACAGTCCCGGAAGGCAGGAATAGCCCCACAACGGTATCGAACATGGTTGCACGTCCATGAACACGAAAGCCTCGAACTCCTCGTCGTGTCCGAACTCGTTATAAAATTTCAATATGTCTGTCAGGTGCACTGGTAGCCCGAGGGATAAAAAAATATAAATTATTTTTACCCGCACGTCCTTTTCGACATTTCTAATCTCGAATGCTTGCAACAACGAGAAGATGTTGTTTTGAAAATTGTCATTCACAAGTTCGCTAGCAACTTCGCATTCGAGTATTTCATACAAACATTCGATCCATTCCTCGTCCGTAAAAGTACATGTGACCAGATATTCGACCAAAAACTCGTCTCTGGGGTCCAACAAAATATTTTTGTCTATTACCGGCCAAATTCTTGTAAACAAACTTTTATTACCGCGCATCAAGATCTCGTATATAATATTATAATTTTTCGGATCAATTTCGAACCCCCTGTCTAATATCTCTTCTGCCAAAGTATGACTGCAGCTCATCGCCAATGCAAAGGTCGATTCTCCATTGGAACGTACGTTGTGGAAATCAATCTCGTAGTCTAAAAGTTCTTGAGCAATCTCGACCGATTCTGCTTCTAAAGCTTTCATTAAAGCTGTACTACCCATCCTAAAGCATTTAGCTGTCGCATCCGCCCTATAGTACAGCAACATCTGAACGTATTCGAGATTGTTTGCTCGTACAGCTTCGTGTAACGGCGTTAGACCGCCGTCGTCAATCGCATCCACCTCTGCACCACGTCTGATGAAGATTTCAGCAAACTTGGTGAAACTGGGGTGACTGCAAATGTGCAGATATGTCCTGTTTTTACTGCAACGGACGTTCGCGTTAAAATCTGCCCTCATTAATCTTTCTACGATTGCAGTATCTGCGTTACATTCGAGTGCCATGAACAGACTTGTGTCTTTGTACAAACTGACCTTGCAAGGGTCTATGTTAGGCAACTGAAGGAGGATTTCTACGATTTCCATACTTTATTGGAAAAGAAAATGTAAATTTTATGATATTTATATAAAATGACGTTGTTTCTTACCAATTCATTTTTACAGCAGCATGCAAAGGGGTTAAGCCAACATGATTACGGTGATTTATTAAAGGCAAGTGCTCTTCCAATACGCTTTTAAAATTTTCAATATCACCCTTGAATATTGCATCAGTTAAACGGCACACACAGTGCAATTGTCCTTCATCTCCACTATTTTCAGACATTTTTATTTTATTTTTATAATATTTAAACACTTAACAAATAAACAAACAACAAACAATTGTAGCCCACAGAAATACCTATACTTAATTAATTGCTACAATAATTCTTTACCAACCTGAACAATAGATCATATTGTCTTAGATAGGTAGGTTTTTTGTTATTTTTTTTTTTAGGTAGATAAATGTTTTTTCGTTATTTTTTTTAAAAACTTTAAAATTTTCTTATTAATTAAAGATTATGTGCTGCAAAAATGAATTTATAACAACGTCACACACTTTATCATATTCTACCCTAAAAGCTCTTTCGTTTGATACCCATGTGCAGGGGTTGGGGGGTTGACAAATTTTGTGAATGTTTTGCTTGACCACTACGTGAGCAGCACGGGTTCGATTCCGAGCCGATACACAACTTTTTTTTTATAAAACCACGTACACTACAACTTTTTTTTATGATTAACAGTTTATTTTAATAAAAGTACAATTCTATTTATTTACATTTCAATCAAATTAGAAATGCTTTCTTCGTTAAATCGATAAGTATCGTACTTTTTTGCATTTATTAGAAGTTAAGTGCTGTAAAAATGATTTTATAACAACGTCACAAATTTTATCATATTCTACCCTAAAAGCTCTTTCGTTTGACACCCATGTACAGGGGTTGGGGGGTTGACAAATTTTGTGAATGTTTTGCTTGACCACCACGTCAGCAGCTCGGGTTCGATTTTCCGAGCCGATACACAATTTTTTTTTTTATAAAACCACGTACACTACAACTTTTTTTTATGATTAACAGTTTATTTTAATAAAAGTACAATTCTATTTATTTACATTTCAATCAAATTAGAAATGCTTTCTTCGTTAAATCGATAAGTATCGTACTTTTGCATTTATTAGAAGTTAAGTGCTGTAAAATGAATTTATAACAACGTCACAAATTTTATCATATTCTACCCTAAAAGCTCTTTCGTTTGACACCATGTACAGGGGTTGGGGGGTTGACAAATTTTGTGATGTTTTGCTTGACCACACGTAGCAGCCGGGTTCGATTCCGAGCCGATACACAATTTTTTTTTTTATAAAACCACGTACACTACAACTTTTTTTTATGATTAACAGTTTATTTTAATAAAAGTACAATTCTATTTATTTACATTTCAATCAAATTAGAAATGCTTTCTTCGTTAAATCGATAAGTATCGTACTTTTTTGCATTTATTAGAAGTTAAGTGCTGTAAAAATGAATTTATAACAACGTCACAATTTTATCATATTCTACCTAAAAGCTCTTTCGTTTGAACCCATGTACAGGGGTTGGGGGGTTGACAAATTTTGTGAATGTTTTGCTTGACCACTACGTGAGCAGCACGGGTTCGATTCGAGCCGATACACACTTTTTTTTTATAAAACCACGTACACTACAACTTTTTTTTATGATTAACAGTTTATTTTAATAAAAGTACAATTCTATTTATTTACATTTCAATCAAATTAGAAATGCTTTCTTCGTTAAATCGATAAGTATCGTACTTTTTTGCATTTATTAGAAGTTAAGTGCTGTAAAAATGAATTTATAACAACGTCACAAATTTTATCATATTCTACCCTAAAAGCTCTTTCGTTTGACACCCATGTACAGGGGTTGGGGGGTTGACAAATTTTGTGAATGTTTTGCTTGACCACACGTAGCAGCCGGGTTCGATTCCGAGCCGATACACAACTTTTTTTTTTATAAAACCACGTACACTACAACTTTTTTTTATGATTAACAGTTTATTTTAATAAAAGTACAATTCTATTTATTTACATTTCAATCAAATTAGAAATGCTTTCTTCGTTAAATCGATAAGTATCGTACTTTTTTGCATTTATTAGAAGTTAAGTGCTGTAAAAATGAATTTATAACAACGTCACAAATTTTATCATATTCTACCCTAAAAGCTCTTTCGTTTGAACCCATGTCAGGGGTTGGGGGGTTGACAAATTTTGTGAATGTTTTGCTTGACCACACGTAGCAGCCGGGTTCGATTCCGAGCCGATACACAACTTTTTTTTTATAAAACCACGTACACTAAAAAAAAAAAAAAAAAACAACTTTTTTTATGATTAGTTTATTTTATAAAAGTACAATTTATCATTTCACCTAAAAGCTTTTCGTAAATGTAAGTTGGTACTTTTGATTTTAGAAGTTATGCGTAAAATTTTTTATAAAACGTCACAATTTTTTTTATAAAGTTTTTTGACAATTAATTTAAAATTTTTAATTTTTGCTTGACCACACGTAGCAGCCGGGTTCGATTCCGAGCCGATACACAATTTTTTTTTTTATAAAACCACGTACACTACAACTTTTTTTTATGATTAACAGTTTATTTTAATAAAAGTACAATTCTATTTATTTACATTTCAATCAAATTAGAAATGCTTTCTTCGTTAAATCGATAAGTATCGTACTTTTTTGCATTTATTAGAAGTTAAGTGCTGTAAAAATGAATTTATAACAACGTCACAAATTTTATCATATTCTACCCTAAAAGCTCTTTCGTTTGACACCCATGTACAGGGGTTGGGGGGTTGACAAATTTTGTGAATGTTTTGCTTGACCACACGTAGCAGCCGGGTTCGATTCCGAGCCGATACACAACTTTTTTTTTATAAAACCACGTACACTACAACTTTTTTTTATGATTAACAGTTTATTTTAATAAAAGTACAATTCTATTTATTTACATTTCAATCAAATTAGAAATGCTTTCTTCGTTAAATCGATAAGTATCGTACTTTTTTGCATTTATTAGAAGTTAAGTGCTGTAAAAATGAATTTATAACAACGTCACAAATTTTATCATATTCTACCCTAAAAGCTCTTTCGTTTGACACCCATGTACAGGGGTTGGGGGGTTGACAAATTTTGTGAATGTTTTGCTTGACCACACGTAGCAGCCGGGTTCGATTCCGAGCCGATACACAACTTTTTTTTATAAAACCACGTACACTACAACTTTTTTTTATGATTAACAGTTTATTTTAATAAAAGTACAATTCTATTTATTTACATTTCAATCAAATTAGAAATGCTTTCTTCGTTAAATCGATAAGTATCGTACTTTTTTGCATTTATTAGAAGTTAAGTGCTGTAAAAATGAATTTATAACAACGTCACAAATTTTATCATATTCTACCCTAAAAGCTCTTTCGTTTGACACCCATGTACAGGGGTGGGGGGGTTGACAAATTTGTGAATGTTTTGCTTGACCACCACGTCAGCAGCTCGGGTTCGATTCCGAGCCGATACACAACTTTTTTTTATAAAACCACGTACACTACAACTTTTTTTTATGATTAACAGTTTATTTTAATAAAAGTACAATTCTATTTATTTACATTTCAATCAAATTAGAAATGCTTTCTTCGTTAAATCGATAAGTATCGTACTTTTTTGCATTTATTAGAAGTTAAGTGCTGTAAAAATGAATTTATAACAACGTCACAAATTTTATCATATTCTACCCTAAAAGCTCTTTCGTTTGAACCCATGTACAGGGGTTGGGGGGTTGACAAATTTTGTGAATGTTTTGCTTGACCACTACGTGAGCAGCACGGGTTCGATTCCGAGCCGATACACAACTTTTTTTTTTATAAAACCACGTACACTACAACTTTTTTTTATGATTAACAGTTTATTTTAATAAAAGTACATTCTATTTTTTTTTAATCAAATTTTTTTGACACCAGTACAACTTCGATTCCAGCCGATACACAACTTTTTTTTTATAAAACCACGTACACTACAACTTTTTTTTATGATTAACAGTTTATTTTAATAAAAGTACAATTCTATTTATTTACATTTCAATCAAATTAGAAATGCTTTCTTCGTTAAATCGATAAGTATCGTACTTTTTTGCATTTATTAGAAGTTAAGTGCTGTAAAAATGATTTTATAACAACGTCACAAATTTTATCATATTCTACCCTAAAAGCTCTTTCGTTTGACACCCATGTACAGGGGTTGGGGGGTTGACAAATTTTGTGAATGTTTTGCTTGACCACCACGTCAGCAGCTCGGGTTCGATTCCGAGCCGATACACAACTTTTTTTTTATAAAACCACGTACACTACAACTTTTTTTTATGATTAACAGTTTATTTTAATAAAAGTACAATTCTATTTATTTACATTTCAATCAAATTAGAAATGCTTTCTTCGTTAAATCGATAAGTATCGTACTTTTTTGCATTTATTAGAAGTTAAGTGCTGTAAAAATGAATTTATAACAACGTCACAAATTTTATCATATTCTACCCTAAAAGCTCTTTCGTTTGACACCCATGTACAGGGGTTGGGGGGTTGACAAATTTTGTGAATGTTTTGCTTGACCACCACGTCAGCAGCTCGGGTTCGATTCCGAGCCGATACACAACTTTTTTTTTATAAAACCACGTACACTACAACTTTTTTTTATGATTAACAGTTTATTTTAATAAAAGTACAATTCTATTTATTTACATTTCATTCAAATTAGAAATGCTTTCTTCGTTAAATCGATAAGTATCGTACTTTTTTGCATTTATTAGAAGTTAAGTGCTGTAAAAATGAATTTATAACAACGTCACACATTTTATCATATTCTACCCTAAAAGCTCTTTCGTTTGATACCCATGTACAGGGGTTGGGGGGTTGACAAATTTTGTGAATGTTTTGCTTGACCACTACGTGAGCAGCACGGGTTCGATTCCGAGCCGATACACAACTTTTTTTTTATAAAACCACGTACACTACAACTTTTTTTTATGATTAACAGTTTATTTTAATAAAAGTACAATTCTATTTATTTACATTTCAATCAAATTAGAAATGCTTTCTTCGTTAAATCGATAAGTATCGTACTTTTTTGCATTTATTAGAAGTTAAGTGCTGTAAAAATGAATTTATAACAACGTCACAAATTTTATCATATTCTACCCTAAAAGCTCTTTCGTTTGACACCCATGTACAGGGGTTGGGGGGTTGACAAATTTTGTGAATGTTTTGCTTGACCACCACGTCAGCAGCTCGGGTTCGATTCCGAGCCGATACACAACTTTTTTTTTATAAAACCACGTACACTACAACTTTTTTTTATGATTAACAGTTTATTTTAATAAAAGTACAATTCTATTTATTTACATTTCAATCAAATTAGAAATGCTTTCTTCGTTAAATCGATAAGTATCGTACTTTTTTGCATTTATTAGAAGTTAAGTGCTGTAAAAATGAATTTATAACAACGTCACAAATTTTATCATATTCTACCCTAAAAGCTCTTTCGTTTGACACCCATGTACAGGGGTTGGGGGGTTGACAAATTTTGTGAATGTTTTGCTTGACCACTACGTGAGCAGCACGCGTTCGATTCCGAGCCGATACACAACTTTTTTTTTATAAAACCACGTACACTACAACTTTTTTTTATGATTAACAGTTTATTTTAATAAAAGTACAATTCTATTTATTTACATTTCAATCAAATTAGAAATGCTTTCTTCGTTAAATCGATAAGTATCGTACTTTTTTGCATTTATTAGAAGTTAAGTGCTGTAAAAATGAATTTATAACAACGTCACAAATTTTATCATATTCTACCCTAAAAGCTCTTTCGTTTGACACCCATGTACAGGGGTTGGGGGGTTGACAAATTTTGTGAATGTTTTGCTTGACCACTACGTGAGCAGCACGCGTTCGATTCCGAGCCGATACACAACTTTTTTTTTATAAAACCACGTACACTACAACTTTTTTTTATGATTAACAGTTTATTTTAATAAAAGTACAATTCTATTTATTTACATTTCAATGAAATTAGAAATTCTTTCTTCGTTAAATCGATAAGTATCGTACTTTTTTGCATTTATTAGAAGTTAAGTGCTGTAAAAATGAATTTATAACAACGTCACAAATTTTATCATATTCTACCCTAAAAGCTCTTTCGTTTGACACCCATGTACAGGGGTTGGGGGGTTGACAAATTTTGTGAATGTTTTGCTTGACCACTACGTGAGCAGCACGCGTTCGATTCCGAGCCGATACACAACTTTTTTTTTATAAAACCACGTACACTACAACTTTTTTTTATGATTAACAGTTTATTTTAATAAAAGTACAATTCTATTTATTTACATTTCAATGAAATTAGAAATTCTTTCTTCGTTAAATCGATAAGTATCGTACTTTTTTGCATTTATTAGAAGTTAAGTGCTGTAAAAATGAATTTATAACAACGTCACAAATTTTATCATATTCTACCCTAAAAGCTCTTTCGTTTGACACCCATGTACAGGGGTTGGGGGGTTGACAAATTTTGTGAATGTTTTGCTTGACCACTACGTGAGCAGCACGCGTTCGATTCCGAGCCGATACACAACTTTTTTTTTATAAAACCACGTACACTACAACTTTTTTTTATGATTAACAGTTTATTTTAATAAAAGTACAATTCTATTTATTTACATTTCAATGAAATTAGAAATTCTTTCTTCGTTAAATCGATAAGTATCGTACTTTTTTGCATTTATTAGAAGTTAAGTGCTGTAAAAATGAATTTATAACAACGTCACAAATTTTATCATATTCTACCCTAAAAGCTCTTTCGTTTGACACCCATGTACAGGGGTTGGGGGGTTGACAAATTTTGTGAATGTTTTGCTTGACCACTACGTGAGCAGCACGCGTTCGATTCCGAGCCGATACACAACTTTTTTTTTATAAAACCACGTACACTACAACTTTTTTTTATGATTAACAGTTTATTTTAATAAAAGTACAATTCTATTTATTTACATTTCAATGAAATTAGAAATTCTTTCTTCGTTAAATCGATAAGTATCGTACTTTTTTGCATTTATTAGAAGTTAAGTGCTGTAAAAATGAATTTATAACAACGTCACAAATTTTATCATATTCTACCCTAAAAGCTCTTTCGTTTGACACCCATGTACAGGGGTTGGGGGGTTGACAAATTTTGTGAATGTTTTGCTTGTCCACCACGTCAGCAGCTCGGGTTCGATTACGAGCCGATACAACATTTTTTTTTATTAAACCACGTACACTACAATTATTTTTTATAATTAACAGTTTATTTTAATATTACTACAAATATATTTATTTACATTTCAATCAATTTACAAATGCTGTCTTCATTAAATCGATAAGTGTCGTACCTTTCAGTTTCTGTGACTTTTATAGCCCCCAGAAGTTTATAATAATTATTAACGTTGTTTTTTTTTAACAAATTGAAGTCTACATATTTAATGTTGTTTTCTCGAGCTCCTTTTGCGATTTCCTTGACGAACCATTCGACAATTGTCCAATTTTTGGCCTCGTCTTCGACGTGAAAAATTTCCACACACAAAAACCTCCCAATCCATGTGCTATACCTTGAAAAATAGATCACTGCACCAATTATGTTTCTGTTCACATTTTCCGCCAGTATACACTCACAGTAAATGGACAAATTTTCAAAATCGGCTTGTGATAAAGCCGAATTTTCTAGACACAGTTTGTACTCTGCTTTAGTCTAAAAAAATATTACCTACTGTTACTACGTAAATTTATTTATTATTGGAATGTGTTACTACCTGTATATATTCAAATATACGAAAAAAGTCCTCTTTCTTGGCCTTCCTGATTGTAAATTGTCCGTTGTTCATTTTTTTTATACTCATTAAAAACAAGTAAAATTTTATTTATTGTTCGGCAATTTTGGTTGCACTAATAATAAATTTGTATTATAACGCAAAATTAAGTTTGTTTGTGTTTATCGTAACAACTGCGATTAAAACCAGATAATTACGTTTTGTTTTTTTAAATCCATAATCAAACTAAACAGATAATTGCACAAATTGCATTAAACTGCAGCCCAATTAGAATTTAATATATATATAATTATTTATTTGTCCTTAAGTTTTTTATTATTCAAAAACCGTTTAGATAAACATAAATTAACAATACATTTTACAGAAATAAATCGATATATAATTAGGGCCTTTTTGTTGTTGTTTCTGTAGCTTTTCTATCTTGGGGTAGAAACCAAGACACTAGCGAACTCAAAGCCCCTAGTGGACCGCCACTGTTATCGACCTCATTGGTTTCGTCAACTAGCAGGTCTCCACCGTCAGTCCTATCGATCTTTGTGCACGAATACATTGTCTTGACCTTTTCTATGTCCCCTTTGCTGAAACCCTCACGTTGACCAATGTTTGAACCTTTGACCTAATCATTAATTTTGAAAGGAATTATAATAAGTTATTTTTTTGATAAATTAATGGTACAAACCAATGGTATTATCGTGTCCAAACCATTTTTTGAAAACGCTTTTCCAGAATAATGCATAACGGAATTATAATCGTAGGGGATTCCATACCCGAAAGCCAATTGTTTATCCATTTTAATGAAATTATTCCATCTAGCTAAAATAAAAATAATTATTTTAAAATACACATGGTGTCCCACAGGACGTGCCTAATATGGTACATAGTTAAATTAATTATTACAATGTTCAATATTGTTCCATTTTACGTCCACGTACGAGTCCCTTTCCCATCGGTTCTGTTCGTGTTGAAACCCAACAGCGTGCAAAAGTTCGTGGATTACGGTCCCGATTTTTATTAAACACCCTGGACTCTGCAAATTTACAGTCTGTCTACCCCCCACTCTCCCTACACTCGACCAGCATCCAGATCTCCCGTTGTCTATTGAAATGTAGTCGATATCGGACGAATTTCGATGCCGAAATCTAAAAAAAATATATAACTGTCGTTGTGGTGCCGTTTTTACCAACATGGCCGCTCAAATAAATTACCGTATACAAGTATACTTGTGGTACATGTTCATGGCTGCAATAATAAGTTGCCTCTCCTGTTTAGAAAACGACCCCCTTATTTCGAATGGTATGACACCTTCAGACCACCTGTAGGTTGCAGCCATCAAACCGTTTTTCGTTTTTGTTTCCGGAAATAGAATGTCGCCCTCGGCATATTCGCCCAGTTCTTCGGGATTGATCCCGGTTTTTTCGTCCCAATTTTGAACTTTTTCACCGGTGCTTTCGCTTGGCTTACCGAACACCGTCGGCCCCAAATAAGACAAATCATTACCAGTAAAAATGTAGTCCGACTCTGTATCGTCGTCACTAACACAAAAAACTGAATAACGGGCAATAATCAAAACAAAAAGAAAATTGCACAGGGACATAGGTACTGTATGATGAGAGACAAAATTGGTACCAAAATAAACAAAAAAAAGTACCAGAAGGTTCTTTTATTTATATGATAGGGCCACTACACTACACTATCTGTTAGGTACGTAGGTAATTAAAATTAGTGTACTCGTATCATCTTTTCTATTATTAATTTATTTTTCATTTGGTATGCACCCAAAAGTTAAACTTATCTCGAGATAAATTGGGACACTGATGAATGCCACTCTAATAATAACGCATTTTCACACTTAAAACAAACAAACAAACAATAAATTAAATGTTAGCTGAATGTATTTATTTGTACAGGTAGTAGTTTTATCTGTTTTTATGTGTAAATTTGCATTTCTATGTTCCGTTTCCGGCGACGATGAACCAGTTGCAACTGGGTAATTATATGGTAAACATTTAAATTGCACTATTATTAAAATTAGGCACTTGATAACAAATAAGTAAGTACCTAAGTGGTAATTAAACGCGTTTATTTTTATATTTTGATCTTTTTTTTGTTGATAAAGCGAGGCACCACAAAACATTTTTTTGTTCGTTCCAAAAAAGGGCCATTTTTAATTTTAATTTAATTTAGTGTCATAATAAATCGTATTATAAAAATAGTAGGTACCTATTCAATATCGATGAAAAACACAAAAGTTGTTTATAAATTTTTTTATTCAAAACTGAAAATGTATAAATGATGAATAACGTTACAATTACTTAATTTATTTATTACTCAAAAAAATAATAGCAACAAGTTTGTATAAATACTCATATAATAATAATAGAATTGGTACTTAATTAAAAGCTACGAAAAAGAAATTATTGAGAAATAACTATAGGATAGAGTAAAAATGAACAAAAATTCTAATTTAAAGGTAATTATTAATGATTAAGTATGTAGCGTAACAAAAATAAAATATTACATCTTATTACAAGTAAAAAAAAGGCGCTACTGTAATTCTACAGCTATGGGAATACTGTTGTCAAACACCAGATCGTTTTTGGCTGGATAAATTACTTTCAAATTACCCTCGTTGTCCACTATTTTTACTTGTTCTATTTTTAAATCGTGGTCGAACAAAAGGACCATTTCCTTTATTAAATTGTCCATTACTCTCTTACATATTGGTTGAGAAACGTTGCTAGTCACTTCTAACAACAGATCTTTCGTCTCAAGAGTCATCTATGTATGTTAAACAAAAAGAAATTTAGTAAACGATTTCTAATAAATTAAATATGAAAAAATTTTATTACGTGCCTTTGATATATCACTGTTTGTAATAGGTGGAAATGATATTACTTCGCCTGTCGCGTTCAAAAAACACGGATATTTCTTACGTCCCTCGAGGAGATACAAAAATTTGTGAATCCCCGAATATGTATTCCTCTTCTTCTCCTTCCTTAAAGCGTCTGCTTCTGCCTGTAATTTCGAAAACAATTCCTTTCCGCTCATCATAACAGTCCTATTGAGGGGCTTTATTTGCAATTCCTCTGGTGCCAGTACAGTGTATTTTAAACTACCGGGAGGCTGAAAACAAACGTATAATTATTTTCACAAATTAGATATTTTTAACACACTTACCAACTTTTTTAAGTCATGTGTAGCAATAGTTGCCGAGTTCCTTTTATCACATACTGAATCATGCAATTTGGTTTGCAATTGAATGAATTTTCTAAACAACTCTTCATTAAATTCAATGTTACGTACAATACATGCAATTATATGTGGTCTAACTTCTTTAACCTCTGGATCGATTACAATTTTAAGGCAGTCATTAGTGCACCGCTCTACATGCACTTTGTATTTTATATCTTTGTTTATTTCTTCTTTGGTATCACTAGATTCACTGTCTTTTTTGTTCTTTGCGTTCTTTTTGTTCTTCTTGCCACCTTTACCATCATTAATGTCTGTTTTAGTTCTGGGACAATGTTGCCTTATGTAATCTATAATTTGTTTGAAATGGCACTGATTTACCATCTTTAACAATCGTCTATCACTGATAGGATTTTCTTTTAAATCCAATTCTACAACAAAAATAATTTTAAAGACATTTTAATCCCCGTAAACTGTTATTTCTTTACCTTTTAATTTACTGCAGTCTGCTAGCTCACCAGGTATTATCTTGACTTTGTTTGAATTAATTTTTAGGCTTTTAAGTGAAGGCAGAACAGAAATGTTGGAGGAAATACTTTCAATTTCGTTCCCACTGACGTTAACTTCAGAAAGGTGCACGTTTTCAAGATAGCAAACGTCCAAAAAATCTATCAGGTTATTGTTAGCTGCATTTATTGTGCTGAGCTTCGGATTATTAGAGAACTTGGGGAACTTTTCCAATTTGTTACATGACACGTTCAAAGACACCAATTCCTTTAAATCCGACAGATTTTCTGGAATACTCTTGAGTTGATTTTGAGACAGATCGAGCATCTTTAGTTTACTCAATTCTGTTATTTCTGGGGTGATCTCAGTTAATTTGTTTGAATGTAGAACAAGTGTTTGTAAGTTCGACAAACAACTAATGTTACTGGAAACCTTATCCAAGCAAGTATCCGTTAAACTCAGATAATTTAAGCCGATCAGTGCAAATAATTCGTTGTCCACACCGTCCTTTTGAATCCTCGCACTTATTGTCGAACCTGACAGCACAATTTCGTGTCTTTTTTCCGTTTTTGCGAGGGAAACTTCTGGCCAAGACATTTTCAAATTTTTAAATAGTTTTTACAATTAATAAAAAAATAACTTAACCTAAAAACCGCAATTAATGATGCCGATGCTTATATTTTGGAGGTTATTTGGTAGTAACCTTGGGTAGTAACAACTGGGATCATAGATATACGATAGGTAGGATCAGTTGTGATCATAAATTGATTTGAATATTCAGGGTTAATAAGAATGGGCGCCATTTTCAAAAAATTAGTATACTTTTATTTTGAAAATCACTAAGATTGTGTATTTTCTTTTCTAGTGTTCATGTTTTTTTCAACACCCTGTTAGTTTGATGCAATTTCACTAGGTGTACGTTTTTCCCCCGAAATTAACGGTAAAAAAACAAAAATTTGAATATCTCTAATGTACCTCTTTGAATAATTGAATTCCAAGTAAATTCATGTACTTATCTGTATCATAAATTAAACATTATTTTAATCGAAAAGTGATTATACTTTGTGGTATATAATAAAAATATAAAACTGCACAATAAATATATTTACGTGAAATTTACATTGAGAAAATTAACAAAGAAATGTTTGGTCAATTTTGTACAGTTGTCCTGAGTTTATGTTTAACAGGTTTGTCAATTTTTAATTTTTAGAAAAAAAAAATTCTTTTTTTACGATTTATTTTTCTTTTTGATGTATATATATTGCTCAATTAATGTGAATTAACTTTCAAAAATTATTACCACACATTTGTAACGTAACATGCATTTCATTTTTTGTTTTTCATCATGTTGTTATAATATACAGGAGTTGCTTGAAAAAATAATAAACAATTTACATTAAATCACACGTGACAACATAAAACAAACGCTCATAGCCAATCAAATCGTAGTATTTTAAACAAAATATAACCGAAGGTTTATTCGGTCAATTTCGTAGACACACGAGCTAACAAAGGTCGTAACAGCGTTGCCAGGTCTAGCGAAATTTCCCTAAATTTAAGGAATTTATATTTTAAGAAGTTTTAGTTCAAATAATACGCGCTCATAGTGCACATTTAATTTTTTTTTTTTTTATTTATTTAATATTCGATAAAGTTGGAGGACAAAATGAACCAACTGGTCCACTATCAGCTATTCAACAGTGGTTGTCACAATCATCTTCGCGAGCTAATATGGTCATGGGCACTTATCAGGCCATGGTCATGCCCATGCCAAATGGACAGGATATAGCAAATGGTATTCAGAATGGGGTTAATGCTGCACAATCGATGGTACAAGGCATCAGGCAGTTTTTTCAGAATTTACAACAAAATAATGACAATAAAAAACAACAATAAAAATTTGTTATAATAATAATGTTGTAGTAGTCGTTATTGAACACACCTCGTATGTACTGAACTGCTGCTATTAAGAAATATTTAAAAGTTTGCCCCAGTTACTAACAATTTATGCTTACGTTTCTATTTAATTTAATGGGAAATGCATTTTGTATACTCATCAACTAAATCAAAACAAAATTTATATTTTGTAATGTCCGCAATTAATTAATAGGACTCTATTTCCGTTAAAGTTTAGTGTTGTGCCAGATAACGTTTAAAGAAGTTCGAATTATTAAAAATGAAAAGACTTTTTGTGATTTTGTATTTTTCACTATTCCTATTGGTAAGTACAGAAAATTTAATCAATACTGTTTATTTATATTAATAATTATTAAAAAAAAAAAAAATTTGTCAAGATCTGCTATGCTGCCAGAACGAACATGGGTGATTACGAAGTTTCTATGGAAATGGAAAATTCTCAAAAATCTGCCAATAACAACAACAACAACAACAACCAAAATTTGACTGGGACAATTAACAAAATAATTAAGCAGTATAACGAAAATGATAACGAGAACACTGACATTGATAATACAAACAAGAGATTCGACAAAATTTTAAATCTGGTTAATTTATTGGGACAAGTCGACGCATATCTATCAGAAAAAACGAAAACGATGATAAAGAAACTTGCAACGTTAGCAGAAGACGACGATGAAAATGGTTTCAAAAAATAATTAATCAAACAGCATTTTTCTATATTTTGTACTTTTTTATTTATTTATTTATTTATTGTGAATAATAATAAACAATTTTTATTATTTGTTTACATTTTGTATGTATATCACAAAAATGAACGCACCTTAAATATTTGGTTGTTTTTAGCACCGGCTAAATGATCAAATTTAATGTTAACCAAAAAAACCGTTGATGTTTGGTTAACCTAACCTGTACACTGACAATTGTCAGTTTTTAAAAGTTTAAATATTTAAAAATGTTATTAATTCGTTATAGTGTTTTAAATAAAAGTAAAATTAAACTTAAAACTGAAGTGAATATGAAAATTACCTTTTGAACTACTTTTTAATGTAAATGTAAGTAAATTGTATGTGAGCAAAATGTCTTTCTCTCCTGCCAATATTTTAGCTCGTTTAGACGAGTTAAAGAGATGGCAAGAGAAACAACAAGAAAGGCTTATGCAGCAGCACCACAGACGTCTTAAAGAAAACGAGAAAGATACCGTTTCTTCAATAAATCAAATAATTAGTGAGACTGTAACACAACAAAATCCTCCACCCAAAAAAGTAACTTTTTGGCATGGAGATTCTCCTGACACAAAAGTTAAATCTTTCAAAGCAGAACTAGAAGATCGATTAGCATCTGAACCTCAAAATAATCACGAAGAAAAACCTAAAAATATTGTTAAGAAACCTTTTTTGAAACGTGGCCAAGGTCTCGCACGTTACAAATTGAACATAGATGACGTTGTTAAGAAAAAAGCAAAGTCTGCAGAAAATCCTAGACCAGTATTAAAAAGGGATGATTTGTCAAATTACAAGGGTACAGAGAATGAAAACGAACAAATAAAATTAACTCCATTAAGAAAGCCAAATGTTAACTTTGAACCAAAAGCAAAGTGGTTGAATGTAGAAAACCAGGAGTTGCCACCAACTGAAGTTAATCTTGATAATGATAATGTTCCCATAAGGAAAGCCTCTTTCAAGCCCACATTCGACAAAGATGAAGGAAATATTAAAAAGGAAAATAGTGTTATGGTAGCACGACAGAATATTATCGAACAAATTAATATGTTTGCCCTTCAAAAAACTAAAACTGGTAAAAATGAATCTGAAGTAGACGGTGACTTGACATTGTATGAAAAGGCTTTGGAAAAAGAGTTACGTGTCTTTGAAGCCCTGGAACAGAAAGCAATGAATAGTAGTTTCTCATCTACAAATTCGAGTGTGGTACGTCTCCTCTCAAGCACCCCATCTAAGAGTGGGAGGCATAGAAATATAAGCATACAATTGGACCAACGTTATGAAGTCCATCAACATCCAAACGATGAGACTAACGAAGGGGCAGATTTAATTTCTTTTGAGGAAGACAATGTTGAAGTAGTGAAGGGAAAAAGAAGGGATAATGCGAAAATAGAACAAGAGTCGTTTTTGTCAGATCATAACGAAACGTCCATTAAATCTTCTGATTTGCGAAGCCTTTTGGAAAGATTTATACCTAAAATGCAGGAAAATAACCCATTGTTTTTTAGAGGCTTAAGAGATGATAAAGCGGATAATTGCAACAAATATATTGAAGATAATTTATTTAAAGATTTTCCTTCAGACAGTTCAATTACGTCAGGTAATAATGATAATGAAGATACTCTAAAAAGTGGCCCAGAAATTGAAGACGATGCACAGCCTTTAAATTTAGATTTTAACGACCAAGAAAAATGGTCTGACGATGAATTTGATAACGGTAATGGAAATGTGCCCCCTAATAAGGAATGTGAACAGCGCTCGAAAAACAATCAAAAATATTATTTGGATGTTGCTGTAATGACTGATGAATGCGAACAAAAGCAAAAGGAAGAACGTGAAAGTTTGGTGAAAAAACTACGAGACTTGGACGAAGAAATTGAGAAGTTTAGGCAAGAAAATGTTAAAATTGCTAAAATTAAAAAGGACATTGAAATAGAACGGCTGGATTTTCAAAGGGAGCACAGGGAACAGCGTAGAAAATTGGATGAAGAAAGGGAAAAAATTAATCAACATTTGGAGGACGAGAAAAGGAAATTGGCAAAAGAGAAAATGGTTTTTGAAAGGTGAGAAGTTCAATTTTAATAATAGTATAATGTACACGATGGACAATTTATTAAATATTTATTCCCACTAAATGTGCTTCGTAAGTACATACAAATGCATAATACATTCACTTATAGAAGCAAATAAATACAAATATCACTTTAAATTACTTAATTAAGCAAACAAACGATTGCTTAATTTGAAATACTGCTTAATAGAATTGTAATTAATTGCACGAAATGTTGTAAGTAATCCCTAATATCATGACGTTTTGATAAGATTTGTATTATCATCGGAAGCACTTAAAAAAATAATTTGATATCAACCTTGACTAACAATAAGATAAAATTCAGTGTTTCCAAGGGCCACAGGGCGTTTTACATTTCAAGCCATGACAACTACCTAATTGAATTTGTATACGTGATAGATATTGACACCCAATTTTCGTGCATTTGTGCAGTCTTAAAACACAGGGCAATAAATTTTCGTGCACTCCTTTCACACGAATGTAATACTGCCAACTGTATCAGTAAGGGTAAACCCTAATGTAGCCTTAAAAAACGATGTTGGTAGCATTAATGTATTACAGAGCCAACATCAGAAGGTTGTTTGTTATTTAAACTCCACAATTCTTTATGTTATTTATATAACATTTAACAAAAATAAAAATACCTGTGTTCATGTGTTCACACATAAAGTATATCTACAGACACAGAGTGTTTCTAGGACAATTACATGAATATTTTCTTCATTATTTATTTAATTACAAACAAAAGTCTCTCCCTCTACTAATTTTCATGAAGAAAATACGAATACAAAAGATTATAACACTCTGTTTTTACTGAGTGACTTTTTAAGGTAGCTCGTGCAAACTGTGTTCGGTATAAATTAAATCTATTCTTTCGAGAACTGTGTTAAGAACATCTAAAACTTTAGGAACTGTTTGCATCACAATTTCGATGTCTTTAGGATCGTCACTGATAATCTTCTTGAGCAGCTGTTCCCTGGTGGGCATAGCACTCATTGCCATCCTGGCCCCTTTCCGTATCAAAAATGTATGATGTTCTGCCAACGTTTCATCATAAGCCTTCTTACAAACAGTAGCAGTCCCCTCCTTGTCGTCTATTCCACTTACCCCTTGTAAAAACTCCTTGATAAAGTTGAGACCTCGGTGCAATCTTAATAATGTCCTACTCCCAGATGTGTAGCCCTTTTTTGTTAACAATTCGTTATTCTTCTCGTGCTCGATCATGCTTTTAACTGTCCGAAACTGCTCAGGACTCTGGGATATTAATTCGTTCAGTATTTCCATTTTGGAGACCAAATCTTTGCTCACAAAAGTGAAGATTGTGCCCATTAGGGTGAAGAACTTGTACAGTTCTTCGTAGCCTTCTATGTAAGATTTCAATTCGGTATCTTCTTCATCAGTCAGGGACGACTCGAACTTTGTCAAGACGATCTCGAAGTCTAATTTACTGGAATTGTTGTTAGTGGACATTTCTATCTCTGAACTATTCGAAACTAAGCACCTTATATCTAAAAAATAAATTTTATTCAAAAGGGTCTTCGTGTATTAAACAAAATAAATTGATTAGATAAGTTTGATGGAGATGACTTTCAAGTGAAATTAAGATCTAGGCGTTATCTCACAATTTTTGAGTTTTATTTACGTAACAATTGACTTATCATTCATTGATACTAACTAAATAACTAAAAAAAGCTATTAAGCAATTATTCATTGTGTATTTGAACGTTTATTTTAAAGAAACGCCCTGTATATTATAAGAAATTGGTACTTTACTTGTGCAACCACATATACGCAACTGTATTGTAGGTAATCGCGTTTCTTTAATTTTTCCAAATTAAATCCTTAAATATTTACAATTTTAAATATAATATAATTAACTTTTTTTCTGTTAATAATAATATATATAAATAATAAAATGAAGTAATATATTAGGAATAAATCAGTTTCGATACTGAAATAAACTTGTTCGGATTCAGTCCTTAATAAATAATTTTTTATAGATACGTTAAGGAATCTCAGAATAAGCCTTCAAAAAAAGAGAGGGAGGAAATAACGATTTTAAAAGGCGAAGTGGCAAATTTGAAGGAAACTCTCAAATTAAAAGAGACGAAGAACGGTATGACCCAAGCACGCCTTCGCAATCAAATCAAACGATTAGAAAAGGAAAATTCAGAATTTAAAACCCAAATAGAAAACCTACAAAAGCAAAATGCCAAAATACAAGCAGCTCAGAAAATATCCAGGCCATCGGACACAAGGATGTTGCAGGAAATAAATAAAAACATAACAAAATTAGCATTCAGTTCGAACAAAGGCAAAAAATATACTAAGTCATTTGATGAGGATAGTGATAGTGACTGTTCTGAACAAGAAGCTGTAAATTATCTAAAAAATAAAAACAACAAGATAAAAAAACGCACAAAGTCATTGAGCGAACTTGATTTTTGCAATAAAACAAACAAAGGTAAAAACAGCAAAAAGAAACAACACTTATCTTTAAGCGGACCCTCAAATGGTAAATCAAAACACAATAAAAAGGTGCCAGCAGCAACAGCAACAGCAGTAGCAACTTATACAGATTCTGAAGACGATAGTAGTAGTAGTAACAGTAACGATTCAATGATAAATGATTTATTTTTGGATGAAAAGAATGCAGGAGGATTAAATAAAAATAATGTGGAATACAAATATGTAAGGCCAACTAATAGCAACTCCTTTAACGCTTCAGGGGATACAAATAAGGAAAACGATGTCAATATTTCGAATTTAAAGGCACAGGGGAAGTTTCGAGGTACTGATGAGTTTGGGGACATAGAGAAACGGTACGAAAAACTGTTTGGGACAAACAGCCATGAAACAACTATAAAACCATCAAATAATGTCTTGGATGAGAGCAAGGATAAGAAAGGTACAATTTTAAAACTGCCATTATTTTTGCCTACTTATATGTATGTAAGTAGCTAATTAAAGAAACCTTGGGGACGTTACATAAGATAGGAGTTATAAAACAATTAATAGAGGATATAACCATACTAATTTAATTCAACCGAATCAACACGTTCAAGCAAAAAATTAAAAACAGGCTACCTCTTGTTTAGGGAAAAGGATGGGAATCTTCAATTAGCAAAACTTTGCTTACATACTTTTTGAACACCCCCTTGTATTGATAACAGCTGTTAGCAAACGTTATAACATTCTGAAAACATTTCTTTATTAATAATATTTTTAAAATAATATTTTGATATTAAGCTTTTTTTTATATTTATTTTTTTCGGTAATTTTTATTTAAAAATCGTTTAAAATCATTAAGGACAAATACCAATTAAAAATTAATTAAAGGAGTAGGTACTTACATATAAAATTACCAATATAAATGCATAAATTGAATAACTGTCTCTTATAAAACACTTAATTTAGTTCCTTTGTATCTTTCTTATTTATTGTATATTATATGTTAATTAACATAAAAATACGGTTGATTAATAGAACCTCACAATTGAAGGTTATGTTCATGTTATGTTTATCGACCACAACACAACGACAACAATTGATGAATTAATACTTTTGACATTTGATTAAAAGCCCATAGAGGTACGAATAAGTCGTCTCATCATAAACGGCTAATAACTTGCTTATACCATTATTGCGACTTTTAAATGTTTCCTTTTGCTTTAATTGTTATTCTTCTTTTTTTTGTTTGTTGTATTTAACTGTTTGCTGCTAACTCTATGATTCCACATTTCTGATTAGGTTAGGTTAGGTTTAGGTTACATTTGTAAATATTGATATTGTATTGTTTTAGATCGACTAGAACGTACCTTAAGTGACGGTACAAAAGAAATAAAATACCCCAACGGCAATGTCAAAACCGTGTCAAAAGATGGCAACCTAATCGTGGTTAATTATTACAATGGTGATGTGAAAGAAACTAATTTGTTAGTCGGTATAGTGCGTTATTTTTATAAGGAAAATAGAATTTGGCACACCACGTTTCCTGACGGATCGGAATTATTGGAATTTCCAAAGTAAGAACTTTTAAAAACTATTATTAAATTACTGTAAGAGATATTAATAATTGTTAATTGTAGTGGTCAGACTGAGAAAAAATTCAAAGACGGTTCTCACGAAGTAAAATATGTCGACGGTACCATTAGGACCGTTGACACTTCCGGTACTGAAAAAATTATGTATTTAGATGGTACCGTGGTAACAATGAACAATAAAGGTGATAAAATTTTAGAGTTGCCCACTGGCGAAAAGGAAATACACACTAAAGAACAAAAGGTATTATTTTTGTTGAGTTTTGGTTTTATCACTTTTCTTTCTTTTTTTTATTTAGAGGAGAGAGTACCCGGACGGTACGGTTAAAACAGTTTATGCTGACGGCACCCAAGAGACGAAATATTCGAACGGCAGGATACGAATAAAAGACAAACATGGGAATCTTGTCATGGACTCTGAACACGTTGCAGTTGGTAAAAGTAAGTGATAAGCAAAAACGTACTTAATTTAGCCTAGCCGGATGTATTTTTTAATTGTTTTTATAAAGTTTTCTACATTTAATTTTTTGTTTAAAAAAAATTTGCATAACATAAACCTTTCGATTATAAATATTTGGTACTTCCCCACTCGCATCAAATATAAAAGAAAGAAACTTTAATATTGTTTATTACGAAATTAAAAATACAATTACTTTCACAAAAAGTAAATACTATAATTACTCAAGGGCTTGTTTCTGATTAAAATTATTAAGCTTAATTCTTTGTATTGCATCCAAAGCTGCAGTATCTTTGGCATTTTCTATTGACTCACCAAATCCTAAAATATTTCATGTGATAAAATGATTTTGGTTCCCTATATCTAACATGTACAACTTACCCAAACCAATAAGTTTCTTGTCCGAGTACAACCCCACCTGATAATTAGCTAAAATTGTGTTTGTGGCTGATTCATTACAGAGCCTCGGTTCCACATCTTTGTATCCTAATTCTTTAGCAATATCAATGAAGTACTCATATGGTTTCTCAGGTGACCATATGTCAAATACATCTTTATCAGATAATTGAGTTAACAAAAAGTCTTTTAGAAACAGCTCTGCCCTTTCTAAACTGCTGCTTTCTTTCAGAGCGCCTATAACAGCCTCAAATGTTCTTGCTAAAGTTGAATTTTCCACTGGAAAATCCTATAAATTGTACATGATTATTATTTAGTTAGGTCTTTAAACAAGAAATATTTTACTTTTTCTTTAACAAGGCGGATTGACTTTCTTTAATTAATCAAGTAACGTACCTCACTTAAAATTAAGTCCGTAAGTCCCAAATGTTTTGCTAGATGTGCCAACATCTCATCAGACGTTAAGTATTTATGAAGGGCTTCTGCAGGTTCTTCAGGATATTGGTTTTGCAGCACATTATTTAAGTAATTTTTTATTATTTCTTTACCGGTTTCTATAAGCTGCGAATTATCTTGTTTTGCGATTTTGGCATCTGTTGACGTTGCTGTTGCGCCCTCCTTTTCTTGTTGAAGTTCAAGCTGTATAACGTATGATCTGTGAATGAGAGCTTGCTTTAAAACTTGGTCGTCAAACTCCTCTCCAAGTCTTTTGCCAAAGGCAAATATTTCAGCATCATAGTTCCATTCTAAAAACGCTGATCGTCTTCGAAGAGGCTCTGGTCCAACTTTTTCCCGTCTTCTTTTTAGTTCTCTAAGGGTAGGAGATACCCATCTCTTCATATGTTTGATATCTGTTTATTAAACGGATAGTATGTGTTAATTTATGTGTAATTGTTAGTTAATTAACACTACGTACCTGTAGTTTGAGGGCTGTGGAGGTTTTTTAATAATTGTCGGCCTAAAATATTAATATTTCTTAAAAAAATCGACATGTTTTGAAAATGAAAATATCTAAAAGTGAGGTTAGCCAACAATTAATTTTTATTAGGTTAGATGTTCTTTTTCTTTTGACATTGGCCACCGTAATGCTGACAATTATTCAGCCAATGTCATATACAGGGTATTCTTAAATTGTAACGTTTAAATGTTTTTTTTTTCTTGAATTAAAAAAAAAGGCAGAAGAAGATTACAATTTTTATTGTATTATTCCTAGCGCTTTTGGTACAGTTTTTTCTAAAGATCCTTGAAAATGGAACCTATAAGAACGATTTAATTTTAATGTTGCATAACAAAATAAATTATTTTGTTACATAAAACGGATATCGGATGGATCATTAGCCATATTGAATTCGGCCACGGGTATTCCTCTTCTAGCCGCGCTAACGCCGAATAATGCTGCTGGACAAATGTTTAGCGAAGTACCGATCATTATTAATAAATCGCACACAAGGATTAAATTACCTATTATTTATAAAATAATAATATAGGAACTATTACATAAACTTCACAAAAAAACATATTACTTACTAACTTGAAGCATTTTATCAGTGTCAAAGTTTTCGCCAAACCACACAATATTAGGGCGTGTTAGACAACCACATTTTTTACATTTTGGTAGTTGATTTTCGTCAATTGTTGATTGAATTAAAGCCGTTTCATTTCTATATTTTAAAAATTACTTTATTTTATCCCAGTACTCTTAAGAAATTATTTTCTTAAACTTACACACTTCTGTTGAGCCTATTTTTAAACGCTGGCACTATAGGATCGTCGTAAATAGTTTCGATTGTTTTGCATTTTTTGTTGGTACAAATAATTGTTCGCAGTGAGCCATATAACTCAAGCACATTTTGAGAACCAGCGCGTATATGCAACCCGTCGACATTTTCTGTAATGATGTTGCATTCTTTGTTTTCTCTCCTACATTTTCTTTCGAAATCTGCCAAACTTAAATGGACCTTTAAAACGATTAGGACTATAAATAGTAAATTATGAGTTTAGTAATAAATAATGGAACCTTGTTAGGATGAGAACGAAAAGCTTTGTTTCTGCGATAATTGTAAAATTCCCAAACCAAGCATGGATTCGCTTTAAAAGCTCCAATGTTAGATAAATCTTCGACTTTATAGTTCCTCCACGTATCAGTCTTTTTAGTTTTATCATCACTCCCTTCTGTGCCAGTCATTACTACAATGTCGTGGGCATTGTTTAATATTTTTTTGAAGGCTTCATGATCCGAATAATTGTAGGCATTCGAACTTATATTTTGTTTATTCACTTTAGGGATTTTTATCCACTGTTTCTGTATCCAAAAAAATTTAAAATTTGTCATTTTTGTTGGAATTTAGACACTAGCAACGTTTTAAGTAAATTATGACAAATTCTCTAATGTTATCTAGATATTATGATTTGTATTGGAAAATTGAATTTAATTTACTACAAAAATATCTTATTTATACCTAAAATTTGACTTTGAAGATTTTTATCTCAAAAACTACTACATATTTTATAAAATTAGCTCATAAAGCAGTTTTGTAGGAAATTTTATTCTCTTATGTTGTAAGGTCAAGTTTAGCAATGTTATTAGAGAATAAAAACTATTCAAGCCCCTAAAAATCAGTAAAACAGTCGTATATATATAAAGGAAACTGTTTCAGAGACTACTTTTGCAACAAATCACCCTGTATACATACAAAATTTTGTTTTCGTTGAAAATTAGACAAATAATAATGAGATAAGACAGACGTGTAATATCAATATCCCTTCTTTCTTCGCAAAATGGCCCACACCACATCATGTGTGATATTTCTGCTTTTACTTTCTCTCACAATTGTCTCCACTATTAATAATAATAAGAGACATTCAATCGGTCAGTCTGTTTGTAATCGAAGTATAAGCTCCTACCTGAACATCTATCCGCACACATATTAATTAACAGTCTACCGGTTATTTAAGAGAAAACGACTACCTGATCGTGAGTTAAATTATATAAAAAAACGCAGTTTGTTTATTACGTGTAATAAATAAAAAAATAAAAAATGATACATGTAAGTATTTTTGGTTTTATAAAGTAATTGATTGCCCAGTGCTACATTTTTATAATTATATGTATGATATTTATCTAATTTGCAAAAAGAAAATTATTTGACCCAAATTTAGTTTTAGCTTTAGTAACTCTGGCCAAAACCACTTTTGCTTTTACACAACGATTAATTAAGCATAAAAATAAGATAATTTAACGAAATTACTGTCTACATATTTAAAAACAACTAAAATAAACATAAATGATCACCCTGTATATTTGCAATTATCCACAAATTATTCTAAATGTCAGTGTGCAAGGAAATATTGTTGTTAACAATATTAATATTTCATTGAAAGATGAACACCTTTGTTATTATTGTTTTTTTTTGATGTAAAAAACGTAGTATTATTTATTCATAAAACGTCCTTGTCTCGCCTAATACCAATAATGTAATCGATTCTTTTAATACTAATCATCATAAAGAGTGGGCATTATTACTATTAAAAAATTACAAAAGACTGATGAGGTCGTTTTTTTGCCAATAAATATTAATAATTATTTTCTATATACAGACAGGATGGTTAACAAACAATTTGTATATTTTGCAATAGCGTTAAATTGTTCGATTCAAATTTAAATAACGAAACATTCGCGCCATGGGAATTTGTTTTAAAGATGGCCACCAACAATGAAAGAAGTGCCAACTTTCATTGTTGTCGACCATATAATATATAACAAAACATTCGCGTTAGATAAAATTGTTTTAAATATGGCCACCAACTTTCATTGTTGACGGACATTTTTTTAAAACTATTTCATGTGGCGCGAATATTTCCTTATTTAAACATCAACAAAAAACATTCTAGTACTGGGCTAATGTGAAATATCTGCATCATATTTTGCTCACTAAACTTATCAATTTGTAGCAACTGTTTCTAATTATTTCAATAAGTACGATTGGTCTGTGTGACGTGCGTCATTTAAATTATGAAGTAGCTACAACCGAATATTACGAGCCCCCTAGACCGTACGCTTTTGGCTATGCAGCCGGTAGATACCCCGGCAACATTGATCGAACCCATTCTGAAATAAGTGACGGATCTGGTGTCATAAAAGGTAAAAAAAAAACATATTTAAATTACCAATATAAATATTCCGTCAACTTATTTATTAGGGACGTATTCTTATGTCGACCCTCGTTTCAAAATAAGAACGGTGGAGTATGTAGCGGATAAAGATGGCTTCCACCCACGTTTAAATCAGGTTTCTCCGCCACTTCCGGCGGATTCCCCGGTCGTTGCGGCGGCCAAACAGCGCCATCTCGTGCAGTACGCGGCCATTGCCAATTCTCATCAAGCGCCCCAGGAAAACGTAGTTTTACCCGGTGATACTGCGGCTGTTGAAAATGCTAAATTGAAACATTTCAAACTTTATCACAAAATCGCCGAAGAACACGCACGTTTAGCGGCCGAAGCTGCCGCCAGGGAAGCCCCTGTACATCAGGAATACGGAGAACAAGAGAAAGTCCGTGGTCTCAATTACTACCAATAAATAATTGAACACAGGCACCAAAAATTTTTTAATGTTTTGTTTTGTTTGTTATAAATAACCATTGTTTGTCAATAACCATCCACTTGTTAATAACAATGGTTTAGTTTAGTTGTTAATAACAAGTGAATAATTTAAGTATTAATGCCATTTTTTTGTTGTTTTAAGAGTTGATTTTACTTATTAATAATTTTCTTTTCATGGTGATCAAAAACTTTTATGCCTTTTAAATTTTTACCTGCTTACATTAATAAAAACTCGAAATAATGACCAAGTAAAGAAACAAAATATATTTATTACACATACAAAACAACACTTTCATCACATTTATTATCTTAATATTAATTTATAGGACAAACGCATTTACGTACATGATTTTTCATCATGAAAAAAATATTTTGTACATTTACTGAGTTTTTTTTTTAATAATAGCAGAGTATTTAAAAAAGAATTAAATTACTTTTTCAAAATTCGATGCATATCTTTGTTTTGTCTATTAATGGTAATGTCTGCCTTTTCTACTTTGTCAGTTATATTGCTAACAAGATCATTTTGAGAATCAATTTCAAAGGACAAATCAGTTGCTAATCCCTTTAGGCGTGAAATGTTGCTGTGCATCTCTTGAAGATTGGCATCCAAACGTGCTGTAAAGTCTTTACTACCTGAGGAGGACTGAGTCTGAACAAAGTTACCGCTTACCCCATCATTACCCTTTAATCTTACTGAGGGATGATTATCGTATCTATCATATTCAGATAGTTTTTCTTGTGATACTGATTTAAATGACGGCTGAAATTTTTAATTTTAGTTGTTTTATTTATATGCGTATGTATTAAGAAATAAGACTTACCTTTGAATTGCTGGATCCAGAACTGGGCGTGGGACTTTGATCATTCTTCCCTGATATATAATTTTTAAGGCTGCTAAAAACCGACTTTATGCCGTTTATATGTTTTTGGGAAAATCTCAAACTCTGGTTGATTTCGTCTAATTGTTTATCAGTTCTTTCGAGCTGTTCCCTTTGTTTCATAAGTTCCTCTGCAGTGGCAATGCCCACTTGTTCTGATTCTCTTAAAAGACCAATGCTTCTTTCAGTACTCGTGAGGGTTCTCTCTTCGATTTCCCTCTTCTTTTCCAGAAACGTTTGTTTTTGTTGTTCGACTGGTTGCGAGTCGTAGGTTCTTCTGGAATTTCTAAGAAACGTTTCATCATCCACGTCCTCTTCAAACAGATTATTCGAATTCACTATGTACTGATGACCAGACATAACTTTCTTGAAATCCAACGAATGTTTACAAATTATTTATTACCTATTTCACAAACGTACCACTTTGTACCACTTTCTAAGCAGAAGACCTTGCTTTTTGTACTATATCACGTATTCAACGAATAATTGAAGTTAGGTTAAGTATTGTTTAAGTGACACAATGGAAACGTTTCCAAAATGTAATTATTATTATCACAGCTATTTTAAAATAATTTGTGATTTTTATTAACTGTTTAATTTTGTATTATTTATTAACACAATTAATTACCTATACAACAATTGCACCAAACACTACTGACAATTACAAATTACAAACAACAAAAAACTGAACTGAACACTATTGCTTATATTTATTTTAAATCTGACATTGCACTTATTCGATATATTAATGATGACGAAGACGATGCTTGTGTGATGACTAGTTTTATCAGAAATAGTTCCGTTTTCTTGATAAGAACTTATGTATTATCGTTCGTTGGCTGACAGCATAAAATATGCATAAAATGATAATGAATTGCTTTAATTATTACTATCAGTTAGGAATTTTAACTTTTATTTGTTTTACTTTTGGCAACATCGTGTTATATTAAGAATGAAGCCCATTGTCAACTACATCTGTCAGTGGCGTGTACTTAATCTTTATCGTTAAATATAATTATTATTTAGCTAATCAACTATAAAAACTTTACTCTTTATACAAGTATTTTTTTTATAGTTTATGCATTAATTTAGGGACGATTTGTTTAATTGTTTGAATTATGAGTTATCAGTTTTTATTAAAAGTGCACTTGTTTTGTCGCTACGCCTATGCTTTTTGCCCTACGTGACGTCACAAAAGTATCATGTTTTGGATTCATATTTTTGTTGTTATGGGCGTGTAGGGTTTTCAAAAATTTTCCGTATCGGTATTTGTCAATATAATAATGTAAATAAGTACACAATACACAACACAACAATATAATAATAATGAGTAGTCGTCAGCCGTTATTGTTAAATAAATATTTAAATCATTAATTATTAATAAGATAATAATGCAAATATTGTTTATTATTATTATTAATTTTAACGTGGATTTTTTAATAATAACAAACAAATTTAGCTTTTATTAAATATTTTATTCAAAAGTTAATTAAAATTACAATACCAAATTAGGAAGTTTTCGTCTGTCTGTCTGTTAAATTTCTCGTTATATTCAATTATGAATCATCATTTAGTGAGTAATATTTACTAATAAAACCTGAGGAGACAGGTACAATCATAATCATAATTATTTCCTCTTCATAATAATTAATATGGTAATTAAAAAACGTGCTGTTTGATAAAAAGTGACCGGGACCAGACTGAGACAGATAAATAATAAAATAATCCGTGCGTGCCAGTCACAATCACCCAGTTGTTGTCCTACAAGTACAAGTTTTGTGTGGTGGTGATGGTTGATGGTGATATCATCATTTCTTATCGAGTAGTCATTCGAATTATTTTACCTGCCTGAAAGTATTACCTACCAAGCAAGTCTGGAATTTAACGCAGCAGTTTTGATATCTATTTGTAAGTCACTTTTTACTTATTATAATTAGTACAATTTAATAAAGTAAATAAACAATAATAAGTAAATCGAAAAGAAAATGTAATTGTAGGTACATAACCTTAAAATAGGTAGGTACTCGAATAAGTACCTAAAATAATTTTTAATTACCTACAATCTTTACCAAATGAGGGCATTTAATTGAATTATGTACTTTTGTTCGTATATTTTTAATACATATTGGTGTTTAGTGCTAGGTATTATCAATAACATTTAGTTTACTTAAATAATGTTAATTTTGCCAAAAAGTTTATTTAATAATTACAGTTACAATTATGTACTATCTAATACCTACAGGTACATGTCCCAAGTTTGTAAAATTAATTAGAAATATCACTAAACAGGAGTAGACGTTAGATCTATTGGACCCACCCATAAGATAAATCATACCACACAATAGGTACCTAAATAATACATGATCAGTCTCAAAAATAGGTCTACTCATTGTCAGTGATATGGTAGATATGTAGAGGTGATTTTCCGCATGGTTACTAAGCCCTAACTACCTACATGTAACGAAAGGGTTTGAAGTACAATACATAAGTTTTCTGTTGTAGGTAGTAGAATTTGCAAAAGAGATGTTTTCAACTACCTCTACTAAGTTTTTGAAGAGTGTATCAAAATATTTAAACATTTTTTGCTGTGCTTTGCAGAATAACATAAACACTGACGAGTACCTGTGTAAATATTTGAATTATAATGCAGCACATTGGTATTTGTGACATAATTACTTGTCCTAATAGCACATTTTATTGTTTACGAGGTGATCATATGTAACTATTTTTCAAAAAAATATAAAAAGGAAACTTAATTTTTAAAGGTATATTATCCTATTTTTTATAAGAAATATTACAGAACTTTGATTTATGTTTTGTACTTTTTGAAAAACACAAAAAAGTAATCAATTTATTGTTTTTAAGCAGATCACCCTGTAAAAAAAAATGTGAATTATGTATTAACGTTGTTTATAAAATTTTTATTAGATATAACATATAATAACAGCTGTAATTTGTAATTATCAGAGCAATGTAATGTATGAGCTGTTTGTTGATGATAAATATAAATTGACTGACGAGATTATTATGTATTTTTATGTGCGATGTTAGTTGTGGTAATTGAATAGTTTAACTCAAGTCGTTCGGTTCAGTGCGGTGCACCCAATACAATGTCGAAAAGCGAATATGTACGCAAAAATTCATCCCATCTATCTATTTTCATCCTTTAATATAATTTGTTATTATGTCTTGTTTTCGTTGTTTGCTTATCTAGCTTTAATAATTATGTAGGTATTTATTTGGTGTTCTATTAAATTTGTTTGTTTTTAGGATAAAATTATGGACGATCTGGACAAACATCTGGCCGAATTGCAACTAATCAATAGTATCGATTTACCGCCGAATCCGAATTCAGGACAATATGGAACGTTGGGGAAAAAAATGGGGCCGGCTGTGCCCCCAAAACCCAAAAAGACGCAACCTCAGGTAAACATAACAACATAACACAACATTGCACTTTCTATTTATTTATTAATTTATTTGCCATCGTGGCAAAATTATTGCATTAACACATATGTATAAGTATTTGTAAATGCGATAAAATTAGTAAGTAGTTTCGTAATCGTTGAATTATTTTATTTTATCACAAATTGCGAGCGTGACTGTATTTATATTTATAAAAATTACGTGTTGGAATTAATCATTAATTTATTAGGTGCCACATTCAACAAACGTAAAAACCGTCACAGAACCGTCTTACGCCTCTCGTTTACAAAGTCCGCACCTGTACTTCAACTTGCCTCCTCCTCATCAGCCTCCCCAAACTCAACAACAGTCGCCCCCCAGCACCAACAACTCAAATCTAACACGTTCCAACGTTCAGTCCCACTCGAGCCTGACATACTCGAACAACAAAGATTTGCAACAGCACTATTCCAATTATCCGCCGGAGTCGTCAGACTCCCATCCCGTCTCTTCCAAGTCCGTCTCTCCAACTTTATCCCGGCCAGCATCCAATATATCGCACACGGCCTATCGCGGTTCCAATATGTCCCACAACTCCGATCTCACAACTATGATAGGTTCGAACCTGCCCAGTTCCAGTTCGACGCTCAGTAATTCGAACCTGTCGTTGGCAACGAACTCCGCAAACGTCGCCACGTACGCGCCGAAACCTTACACGAAACCCGACCAACACCACGTCACTTACAGCAACGTTCAAGTGGGAGGAGGAGGAGGGGGCCCCATAATTAACTGCGACGGACTTATCTACAGCAATCTGGTGCATCCCCCCAGGGAGGGCGTTGGCGTCATATACAGTAATCTTCCTGCTGCCGGAAACGGACTCTACACCGGTGGAGGTTTGTCATTATTCATTTATAGTACCTATTTAATTAAATATTTGTGTCTCTGTAGCAGATGACTTGCCTCCTCCTCCACCGCCTCCTCCGGAGGTGGCTATAGGCGACTACGCCCCTTGTACTGTTAACACAAATCTCCCTCCGCCTCCCGACGACCTACCACCGCCCCCTTCGCCGGTCAGTTCGAGTTACAGTGAGTTACGAAGAGCTACACATCCAGGTCAGGACTACCCGAATTACGGCCTCGGTTCTCAGGTAATTTTTTTCTATTATAATGTGTTTATATAATGGAGTAGAAATATATATATTTTATTTAGTCTTCTTCGACGTATGAGTCAATTTACGAGCCCATAAATCCAAGGCCCCCGAGTCAGATGTCTTCGAGGTCGAATTATTCACTGTACGCTCCTTATGTGAGCGCTGGGAGCAACGTTTCGGGTCCGAGTCAGTCCGCCAGCAGGATCGGGGTGCCAAAGGAACAAGAAGTTGATGTGTTAACAGATTTGCTGGTCCAGGGGATGCAGGACAATGTCGAGGTCGATTTTTATGGAATTTGTGTCAAGTGTGGCGAAAAGGTAATTTTTTTTACTTGAACTCTTAACTTATTTACTATTATTTATTTATATTTTATTATTTTGTTCGGTTGTAGGTTGTTGGGGAGAACAGTGGCTGCACTGCCATGGATAAAATTTACCATACGACATGTTTCACGTGCCACCAATGTGCAGTCAATTTGCAGGGGAAACCATTTTATTCGTTGGATGGTAAACCATACTGTGAGGAAGATTATTTGGTAATTTTTAGTGGTCATTTATAAATAAACATATAAATTATTTGTATCTCCTTATTATTAGAATACTTTGGAGAAATGTAGTGTGTGCATGAAGCCCATTTTGGACAGGATACTGCGCGCCACTGGGAAACCTTACCATCCCAAATGTTTCTGTTGCGTGATCTGTGGCAAAAGCTTGGACGGTATCCCCTTCACTGTCGATGCCACCAATCAGATACATTGCATAGAAGATTTTCACAAGTAAGTGGGTGAACCGTTCCATTGTAAATTTCTTAGAATTTAGCATAAAAATGCCCAAAATTGGAATTTTATTAGTCCAGAAAAATTATAGGTTATGGAACCTGAGCTGACACTTGATTTGTTCTTTTCACAAATTATTAAAATTATTATTAAATTATTGTTTTTTTTTTATTCCAGAAAATTTGCTCCTAGATGTTGCGTATGTAAGCAACCCATTATGCCTGAGCCAGGGCAAGAGGAGACCGTAAGGGTGGTAGCACTGGACCGCAGTTTCCACATACAGTGCTATAAATGCGAGGTAAGTCTTTTTTAATTAATTTTACGTGTAAAGCTTTTTTGGCATTGTTATGTGTGTGTTAACGTATTATTTACCTTTTTTAATTTTAAAAAGGTTTTTTTATTTTTTTCCCCATTTTATAGTCTATTACCAACGAGGGAAACATACGGTACCGTTTTCGGTCACCGTAAACATTGTTTACGATTTTTTTTAAATTTTCTTTTACAGGACTGCGGCCTAGTGTTATCCTCGGAGTCGGAAGGACGCGGCTGTTATCCTCTGGACGATCACGTGCTGTGCAAAAGCTGCAACGCCAAGAGAGTGCAGGCCCTCACCAGACACATGACCACCGAGCTGTGAGACATCTTTTTATTTTAATTTAATAACAACAACAAAAAGTTGCTCATATTTTTTGTTTTTTTGTTTATTTGTTTGTTTAATTAACATTTTGCTATTGCCGAGTTTACATCCATTAATTATTTTGAATAATATTTAACCTCTTAACCCCACGACGATAAATAAAAAAAAAAAACGTACAACACATTTTAAAACGGTAATGTTCGGATGCGTTCGGTTGTCGTCTTGTAATTACAGTTAAAAAGACGTACAACAATAGTTTTTGGGTATATTTGGTTGCCCTCTTGTACTTGTTGAGATGACAAAGACAATGGTCTTTGGGTGCATTGTTGAAATAATGACAAATGGCGTATAAGATTAGTTTCCGGACGTAATTGTTGAGATGACAAAAGACATACAACACTGTTTTCAACAATGGTCTTTGGGTGCATTCAATTATTATCTTGTAATTATTGGAACTTCCTCTTTTTTTTGCGCGACTTTTGAAATTATATAAAAGGTGTTTTTATCAATAATAAGGATCTGAATTAGTCACTGTTGAGAATTAAAAAGATATAATAAAGGCTTGATAAGGATGATAAAATAAACACTCTTAAATAGTTTCGCGTGGTTAAGAGGTGTTTAAAATATATTATAATGGTCGTGCTAAAGCTTACAAAACGTAGTAAATTATATAATAAATAAAATAAAATGGCTCACAGTTAAATAATGTTTACCAATAGAAGACTGTTATGGATTTAATAATTTATGATAATTAAGTATATGATTAGATAATATGTAGCAGTAAGTGTTTTATTAATATTAAATTAAGCAAATTTTATACACATATTATATTAATAATTAATATTTTTTCGACTTTTTTAAATACTAATAACTATATTAATAATAATTCACTTTTAAAGTTATAATAATTGGTAAGTAAAAATGCCAATTAATATTTAACTTTATTTAACTGTCGTCTAATATTTTTTTATACGTTCCTAAGTGCTTTTGCTTACGTACAACAAATATATCTTTCCAATTAATTATTTAAGCAGTGTGCCAGTTACAGGTGCTGATTGTGATTTTTTATTATGTATATTATTACTGTATAAAAGATGCTATAATACCTATACGTACATGATGTCAAAAAATAAACCATTTTAAGGGTGGTTGTTTTTATAAATACCTTCAAAAAGTATGTTTATATAAAAATATATATTCGGATAAATATATAGCAGAAGTGGGCACAATTTCTTTTACATGATATATAAAAAATATGAATATATCATCAAAGTTTTCCCTGGGCCTTCAGCTTTTGCCTGAGAGACTCCGGCATCTCTGCGGGAGGGGGCCGTGGCATTCTGGTAAATACCTTTAAAAAAAAAAAACGTATGGGTTATGTGTGTATTTTGATTAAAGATTTTTTATTTACCTTAAAGGAATCGTAAATAAACCATTGAAGTGCGGTGAGGGTTCCGATCATAATTATTCGTGTGGCGAGTCCGCCCCATATGCCCGCGAATCCAAGTTTTTTGAGAATTTCCACCGCTGACGATCCTTTTTCCTTGTTCATTTTAGAGACCAGAGTGTCGGCCGGATGGCTGACAATTGCACAAAATACTCCGGCAATGTATCCGGCCACGAACGTGACCAAGAGCTGTTCGAATTTCGAACAAGCTTCTCGGGGCTTGGGAACTACATGTTTGTAGAGTAGTTCTACAGTCTTTTCGAAACACGCAAATTTCATCATTGTGTACGGTATCTGACGCATCCAAAGCGGCACAAGACCTTAAATTAAATAACAAAAAGGTACAAAAAACAATAACATCAATAATAAGTAGTTTTAAAGTAGACCTCTGTAGAATCCACCCACGCCTTCCTCTTTTATTATTTTAGGCCAGGCTTCCCTAAGGGTGTCGGCAAAGCCAGGGTTGGTTTGAATCTTAACTTTGGCCGCCTCCATCGGCGCCAAACCGATGTCTGCGAAAAATTCCCCGGAAGCACTGGCTGCCAAGTACAGCCACGTCCTGTAAAGGTAAGCCGCTTCGTCTCCCATCATATCGTGATAAACAACCTAATAGGTAATAATTCCAAGTCAAAATTAATTCTTATCGGGGGTTCCCCTTAAAATCCGAAAACACGTCTTACTTTAAATAGTTCGTAAAGACCGAATTTTCCGAGCCCCTGTGTGGAGTACCCCAAAAAAGTCGGGGCCCAACCCCTTGACAGTCCTTTTATTCCTTCTTCTTTTATCGTAACTTTAAGGCCGTGAATGAGATTTTTATATTTGTCCTTATCTACTTGCAATCTGCATTTAACCAGATCTAAGGGTGTAACCATTGTATGAGTGGTACCACATGAAATCATACCTAATACAGTAAAGGGTAATGAATATTTTGTTTTGCAAAATTAATTTTGAGCGGCTTACCCCCAATGCCGCATAACACAAAATATTTTGGACTGGCAAATTCGCAGCTGTAATTTCCAGAATCGCCACCACCATGGCCAGAGGCTGCAGCTATGGTTCTTCCTCGAACCAAATTTTTTACTACTTTCGATTCCAATAAATCGCTAAGTTGAGGTTTCTGTTGGTCTTGGTTATTACTGACAGATAATGGAATGGTTTGATCGTTACTTTTGCCTATTTTCTTGATTCCAAATATTGCACTTAAAACCATTTTGACACTTTAAAAAAATATACCTAAAAGAACACCGCAGTTCCAATTTTTACTGGCTGTGGCATGTATTTGATTGTCTTTCACACTTTAATTGAATTTCTTTTTATTTACATGTTAATTACTGACAAAATGCTGATAATGTCATTTTTGAAAGTCAGTGTATGTATATGCCAAATTTCTGCTTCAATTGAGGAAAAAATCTACAGTTATTCTACATTAATATTTTGAACACTGTATATTAAACAATTCTTAAGGGTATTTTATTATTCGCTTATCATTAATTGTTTTCTGTGAAAAATAAACAAGAAAATGATAGAATTAAAATTTTATTTCCAACATATATTATCGACTAACATATATAAATAATGATACACTGGGCAGAAGTTCTCTCTAGAAGATTTTTTTGTTTTTATTGAATTATCAGAACGATGAGTAGTTTCGAATACTGAGGAGCTCTGTTTCCTTATCTTGGGTTTATGGTATTTCAAAAGTGACATGCAATGTTCCTAAACATTCTTAATTTATATTATTTAATTAATTGAATCTATGCTGCTGGCTCAAGCTTCTTTTTGAGAGACTCTGGCATTTCTGGGGGTGGTGGACGTGGCATCCTCATTGCAACCTAAAAAACATCAAATAAATCATTATATATTCAATTCTAAAACTAACAGTAAGTGTCATACTTTGAAAGCGTCGTAGATGAACCATTGTAGGGCAGTGAGGGTACCAATCATGACAATCCTGGGTACAAGACCCTTCCACATTCCCATAAAACCTAAACTCTTGAAGGCTTCAACGGCCGTAGAGCCTTTTTCCTTGTTCAATTTAGAGACCACGGTATCAGCAGGGTGGCTTACGATGGCGCAGAAGACGCCAGCAATGTAACCTGCCGCGAACGTCACTACCAACTGTTCGCCCTTTGTACAGTCCGCGCGGGGCTTCGGTACAACGTGTTTGTACAAAAGTTCGACGGTACGCTCGAAACAGGCGAACTTCATCATCGTGTATGGGATCTGTCGCATCCACAGGGGCACCAAACCTTAAAATTACATTTATTATAAATAAATGGGGTCAAAAATTCACGACTTATATTTAATAACAACAACAATAATCGTTTTAGGAAATAAATTGTGTAAAAATGTTTAAATTTCTTAATTACTTTTGTAGAATCCTGAAGCACCTTCCTCCCTCATTATCCTGGGCCAAGCCTCTCGTAAATTGTTAGCGTATCCTGGACTGGTCTGAATTTTGACCTTTGCGGCCTCCATAGGAGACAAAGCAATGTCTGCGAAGAACTCTGCCGAAGCACTGGCTGCCAAGTACAACCAAGTTCTGTAGAGGTAAGAGGCTTCCTCTCCAATCGTATTTGAATAAAATACCTAAAAAGAACACCCTTATAACGCGTCTACAATAGATTACAACTTACGTACCTTGAAGACTTCATAAAGTCCAAATTTGCAGAGCCCCTGCATGGAATAACCGAAGAAAGTTGGTGCCCAACCTTTGGCCAGCCCTCTAGCACCGTCTTCTTTAAGTGTCACCTTGAAACCACTGATTGTGCCCTTGTATTTTTCCGGGTCTACCTGGATACGGCATTTGACAAGATCAAGAGGTACAATGGCAGTGTGAGTGAGCCCGCAGGACAAGATGCCTATATGTACACCAAAAAAAGGTAACAATTTACGTTTTTATTGATTAAAATTGAAAAGTGGACTACCTCCAAGTCCGCAAAGAACGAAATATTGCCCAGAAGCGAATTCGCAACTGTCCCCCTCGGCAATAGCTGCTGCGGCTATAGTTCTTCCGGCTGTTAATGATTTTACTAGTCCTGGTTGTGTTGCGGGTTTACATTCTGTATCTGCTTGACACAGGGCCTTTGGGAATATTGATGCCAACATGTTGCTTTCTTTAAATCAACCAGGATCCTATAAACGTTCAAAATACAAACAATTAATATATATTATTAATTAACGGTAGAGAAAGTATAGCACGTAATTACCTTTTGGGCATAATTCGATTTCCAAAGGGGCATTTTTTCAAGGGGTAAGGTTTAGGGGCTGAAAGTAGGGATTTAGGAAATTAATCAAGGAATAATTTTGACAAAATATATCGTAGTATCTAATCAGTAGCAACAGACAAGTCACTTAAGTAAACATACTTAAACCTCAAGTACAGAATATTCATTTTACCTAAACTTTACATTTAATTCCTTTAGCTGCTTACTATTTTTTTAAATTCAAGCTCTTTTAATCCTGGACTTAGATAAACACTTATTTTGTGTCTTTCGGAACTGTGTGGGTGTAATTGTTATTAGGTATTTAGCGACTATATATACAAATTGAAGCGGTTAAACACTTAAAAGACGTGATTTGCACTTGTGCAACTATATTATTATGTAGAAAACTGTTTTATTACTTATTTTTTTAATTTAATTACGAAATCGGCAATTCTTGGACTTTCAAACTAACCTATAAAACAAAAACTGTCACAATGACATTTCACGTGACATAACCGTAAAAAAAATGGATTAAGCTTAATATATATTATATTTATTACTACAAAATGCATTCTTAAAAGCACTTATCGTAGCAAAAAAGGTAATAAAAAGTATTTTATTCAGCAAAAATTTATTGTGCAAGCAATCCATAAAAAACTCAATTTCTTAATTGCCGGCACAATTTAATAATCAATTATTTTATAATTTTTTTATTGATCTGCCTCAATTTAAAATTAAATAAGTACATATCCGCCGATTATCGTGGAAAACTTAGTAGTAAAAATAATCTACCAGACGTGTTACTTTGATTACATAAGATGCTCGGCAAATTATGTTTTGCAATTGTTTTAAACAAAACATAATCTGCTCGAATTTTCCACGTTCATTTTAATTAATTGAGAGGATGTAAAAGGAAACGTGTGGTGGTTATTTTCCGGGCAAAAAACAGAAAAAAGTAACTTACCGATCTTATTAATAAATGACGGCCGCAATCTCACACTCACAGAGGCCACAGAGGTTGAATCGGTTAATTTCGATGTACTACGAACGGACTGCAATAACCACTGCCCTCATCAAGGTTACATCGATTACGTCTGACGTCTACTGAATGCAGCACGTGTCACTTGATGACGTCAGCAACGATGAAAGAGCGCCATAGTTGAAAAACTATCAGTTGTTAAATAACAATGAAAATGTTTAAGTGGGTAATTAGTTTGTTGATTAAATGGTGAATAAAAACGCAATAAAATCTTCAATTAAATTATATTTTGATAAAGAAAAAACGAACACAAACAATCAATCAATACAATAATAATATCATTATTGTATTTTAGTCTGAACGAAAACTAAAGTAGATAAGTAATTAATGTGTATTAAGTAACTAATTATGTATAGGTATATTAAAATTGTCTAGTGGTGTCATAGGTCGACGTTTTTTAAATTTGAGCTAGAAAATCGTGGCAGTTGGTCCGTGGGGGGCGGTATGAACACGCCGACTGGTTTAACCGAATTTCTCTTGTCTTTAAGTTTCGACAGCTCGGTTTTCAATTTATCTAAGATAGCAAAATTTGGGGAATTCACAGCCGCTTTACTCTGCAGTAGCGTAATCTCTTGTTCTTCCAGTTTCTTTTCTTTGAAGCTTTTAATCGATCTGTTCCCATATAATCGCAACAGTGAACCCCAAGACGTTATATGGGGATGTAGAGCCTGCAATACATACAATTAAAATTAAATAATTATAATAAGCACATTACGATACACTTACTTGTAAAATGGCCTGCGAAGCCCTCTGTTTGCCGTCCCTTTTGTTCCTACAAACGACTGTGGCAGTATGTTTTCCCACCATCATCGTGAATTCGTTCTGTTGGTTCAACATGTTGCCTTGATAGCTAATGTGTATGTCCCCTAGGCCAAAGTTACGCTGGAGACATGTGAGAAGTATGTCGTGGGGTGACGGTTCGGTGGTTTTGGCACAAAATTCGGCTACTCGTGGATCTTCCACTTTTATTTTATCAAAAAACTGCAAACGGTTTACAATATTACACCATTGTATGTAAACTATAAGAAAGTAAAACTTACTGATAGTTCACATTCTTGCGCTTTGCTAGCAGTAGATGATACTTTTGAGTCGGTAATTACTTTAGACTTCATTTCTGGTATCAGAATTTCTAAAGTTGCCTTTGCAGCTTCCGATTTTGCTTGTTTCTTGCTTGTACCGTACCCAACGCCGTACTGCATATCGTTTATTAAAACTGCCGCAGCATATGGAGTCGCAGCATTTTCTGCAAATGCACAATTCCATTAAATTAAAATATCCAAAATAATAACATAAAATTACTTTCTAATTACCTAATTCAGTAAATTTATAGGAGGGTTGTTTTTTAAGGGCATGTTGAACATATTCATGCAGAATACAGACGTAAGATTTGCCATTTGGGTTCATGATCCATTCTTTCTTACTATTCGTACCATTGGTACCATCGTTGTCGTTGCTCTGAATAGGAAACGTTATGAGCTTGGTACCTATAAGAATAAATTAGATTTTATATACATTTTAAATAAATGGAAATTAATACCGTCAGGTAAGGTGGGCCTTTGCAGCTGTTTTTCTGTTTTTTTCTTCTTAGAGTACTTTCGCCTTTCAGACCAGGACTTGAATTTCATTACTTTAATCGTCCGGAACTGAAACAATTTCTCGCAGTACTCTTTCACCTGTTCGGGAGATAGATTGCTATTTTTCGAGTTCTCAGCAACAGTTTCTATACGTGCATTAGGCATATCTTGATTTCCCTCTTGAGTGCTCTTGTTCTTTTCCGCTTCAAGGGCTCTCTTATAATTTAGGCAAGGTATGGCACTTATTGGAATTTCATGTTTCTAATAAATATTATACATTGACAATTTTAAAACATAACGAACGTTGCCAAACAAAAATTTAAGACTCACCCTTGCGCTTCCTGGTCCAAGAAAGTATGGTTTAGAAAGAGTGCACACACGAGTCGTTTTGTGCAAATATATAGGCATTCCGCTATTGTGAATGACATGAATCCAACCCTCTGGTAAAATCTCGAAATGATTTTGGCCCCTTTCAATCAATACAGGCTTGTCTTTCTCTTCAAACGACTTGTCTTTATCTATCAAATAACATAAAAAAATGTGCATTACAATTTAACTATTAAATAATAATTCTCCATATATTAGTTACCTAGTTCTGCTTCAGTTGCAGTTCTTTTTTTATTATTGTTTAAAGCTTCTTCTAACATTTTTTCTACTTCTTCATCAGGAACATCTGAATCACTGTCATACTCAGGTGAATCAGACTCGTTGGTTTCATCTAACACATGAAATTTCCTCTCGTCACTTACTTCTCCATTTAAATCGTCCTTTAAAGCAATATTTGACGAACATTCCCCAGTGGAAGTTGTTTCACCATTGTCTTCAGTTGGTGCTTCCATTTTTGCTCTCGTTTGGTGGTTGTCCTTATTAAATATTAGAAAATTTGCTGAAGTAGCAATCGATGTTTAGATTTCTGACGGTAACAACTCAAAATAACATTTCAACTTATAAATCCAAAAATTGAAATGTCTTTTAGATTAGTACCGCAGAAACTTAGTTGGGACGTAAAATTGGCATGGCTCTACGAGAGTTATTAAATTGAAATAGATAATTTCTTACGTGTTTATACAAATGGAAATGTTGTTTTTTATATCGTATTAAATTATGTACGAACAAAATCCCAGAATATATTTAAAATATCTTCCTTAAGTACATTTTCCTTTTAATTAACCTATAATTTTGACGTTTAACTTGAAAGCACCTGCAATATCTTCAGCCCTGTAGCATTATTATCGTTTAGCCACATACACAAATGCGGTAACCAAAAATTATTTATACACGTAACTCGTCAATATTGCTAGAAATTACAAATAAATTTAGTGTAATATGACCTATTAGTTATGGATTAATTATTGGGAAACTTTTAATCACTTCATAAACAAAAAGAACAGCTATTCAATTGCTTAGCTGTTACTTAGCCACTACAGTATTGTTGTAAATTTTGTGACCATCTATTATTTAGCCAATTACAAAATTGAAAAGACCCAATCGTTTTTTTAAGTAATCTAACATTGCAAGCGCTTTAAATCATTAATATTCTTTTAATTTAATGGAATTCTTTCATATAAACATTTAGAAACGCGTATATAACATATTAAAAATAAAATTTGTCGTCAAATCTTTAGCTATAATTTAGGCACAGCTTCTGTTAAAAAATGACATTTCGACTTGTTAAGAAAAATATTGTTTTTAAATAAAAATGTTTTTGAATTAAATTTTTATCTAAAATTGTTTGTTCATATATTATTGATTGACAATAACGTTCTTGTTAGTTCTTTTACAATATTAGTAATGTACGTTATTACAATTTGTTTGTTGCAGATCTACGGTGGAAAAGACACAGAAGGCCCCTTAACACTGCACATAGTTAGCTACAGATTAAGATTTTTTCACTTTGTACTGTTATGCACTTAAGAGTTTAGATTCTAAATATCAAAGGCATCAAATTGTCTACAGTGAAGTATATTCTTGTACACCTCTGTTGCTGAAGAATCTTGTGTTGTCTGCTTTAAATAAAAGTTCTACGTTCTAGACATTACCAAGGTGAGCAGTAATTAACTTATAAATTTGTACACATATTTTGTATTTGTTGTGGTAATATTTAAGCAATATATTTGGGACAAAAAACTGTCCTAATAGTAACAGTTTCTTTCAAAATTGATTTATTAGCAAAATTCTCAAAACCAAATTGTATTTTAATAATAATTAGAAGTAAATTGTCGGACTACGAGTGTTTTTTGTCTCAAATATATTAAAATATGTAAAGGTTTATAAACAATTCAATGTAATAATTTTGTCTCACTTATTAAAATCATATTAATTTTCTTTTGGGGAACCCAACATATGGTCCTAAGCCCCAAACTATTCTCTAGCGACCTGTTAAAGCGATTTCAAATTTAACTATCAGTTTTGTAGTGGTTTAGCTATTTAGTTGCTCTAATCTAAAAGTTTGTGTTGTAATATTTTTAGCTGTCTGCTCTAATAACATCACTTCATTTCAGTTTATTGGATTTGGGCGATCTGGAATAGGACGAGCATTTGACGACATCTGTCTGATTTACCTATGGTGAATATGGGGTAGTTATAAGGGACGACGTAGAGGCTACATTCGGTTAGGAGCTTTTTTATGTAAATATGTTAAATAATTAGAGGTACATGTAAATATGTTTTTGAAAAAGTAACGTAAACTTATTTATGTACATTATTTTGTTGTAATTGTAGTGAATTGCTTAATAGGTTAATATATTTCTAGTGTATATTGTTATATAAATGTAGAAACAAAAAGCACTGTTAATAATAAAATAATAAACGTAAAATATTGTTTTAATTTCTTTTGAATTTAATAATTTTCAAATAATACTGTAAGCAATAATTGTACAAATATTGGCGGTAGTACACGTTTAATCAACTTATGCTCTCCTAATACAAAATCAGCAATTTTCTGAAAAATCAAAATGTGTTTATCCAATTATTTGTTGATCAGACCTCGTATAGGCTCACAAATTGAAATTTTGCTTAAATTTCGACCTTTTGTATCAGGAGAGCATAAGTCGCAGGTGGTATTTTTTTTAATTTATTGATCAACCCTCGTATATGACCAAAAATTAAAAATTTGCTTAAATTTTGACCATTTGTATCAGGAGAGCATAAGTCGCAGGAGGTATTTTTTTAATTTATTGATCAACCCTCGTATAAGACCAAAAATTAAAAATTTGTTTAAATTTTGACCATTTGTATCAGGAGAGCATAAGTCGCAGGAGGTATTTTTTTTATTTATTGATCAACCGTCGTATAAGATCAAAAATTAAAAATTTGTTTAAATTTTGACCATTTGTATCAGGAGAGCATAAGTCGCAGGAGGTATTTTTTTATTTATTGATCAACCCTCGTATAAGATCAAAAATTAAAAATTTGTTTAAATTTTGACCATTTGTATCAGGAGAGCATAAGTCGCAGGAGGTATTTTTTTATTTATTGATCAACCCTCGTATAAGACCAAAAATTAAAAATTTGTTTAAATTTTGACCATTTGTATCAGGAGAGCATAAGTCGCAGGAGGTATTTTTTTATTTATTGATCAACCCTCGTATAAGACCAAAAATTAAAAATTTGTTTAAATTTTGACCATTTGTATCAGGAGAGCATAAGTCGCAGGAGGTATTTTTTTATTTATTGATCAACCCTCGTATAAGATCAAAAATTAAAAATTTGTTAAATTTTGACCATTTGTATCAGGAGAGCATAAGTCCAAGGAGGTATTTTTTGAAAGAATATTTATCGAATCAACTCAAGAATTGTCAAAACAAAACCTCCATCTTTTTATGGTGTATTTCTTTAATTAACGTTAAATTCTGATCGAGTTTAATTCTAACATTACTCTGATATAATTCAAAGAAAAACGCATTTTCATTTTCATACATATATTGGACGAATAATTTGAATACATTATAATAAATACATTTTCAATAATTATACAAAGTATTTAATATAGACATACAAAACAACTTCTGTTAATATATAAAGTTTAACAAACGATATTACAAGAAAAACAATTTACAGTTGTGTTAATAATTCTACTACATATTTGGAACAAAAACGCCCCTAACTATCTGTGGCCTCCACGTCGCCCCTTACAGCCACCCCTAGTCCGTCCAAATTACTTCTAATAAATTATTAAAATACAATTTTGTTTTTATAAGTTTTCCAGGAAATCAATTTAGAAAAAACTGTCATCGTTAGGGACGCTTTCGTTCAAAATATATCTTTTAAATATTAACAAAACAAATACATAGTACCTGTAAAAGGAAAAGACAAGAGAACAAATGAAATATCAGAGAGAATACAATAAAATCAAAACAGTACGATGTCTTCGTTCGGTGTCCTTTACCTGAAAGCGAATAGTGCAGTTCATTAACCAACTAAACTACAAAGGACTAACGACAAAAACTAATAGAATTTGGTAGAAAAGATCGGACAGATTTCGTCTGTGAGAGCTGGGCAGTCGCCTATTGCTTCTATTCCAGATAACCCACACCAAACAGTCTGAAAGGAAGTGACGCTAGAGTAGGCCGCGAGAAGTGTATAAGACACTTCAAAGAACAACTAAAAAGCTAAGTCCAAGGCAAGTCACTCAGGGAGGCCTTTGTTTCTACGCCTTGGATGAGAAGGAACAAGCAAGATAACGAAACGTTGAATCCTGCGGATCTTGTAGGGTAAATGCGAAGCGTAATAGTAAGAATTGCAGTAAGCAAAGCGAAGAGGTAAGCAAGAGAACATGCAAAATAAAACATTAATTCGAATAAAAAAGCATGCAAAATAAAAACGTAATTCAATATACAAACACTCTAACTACGGAATGGATCTTCTTTGTCTTCTCCATCGAACACCTGAAACAAATACGGTAGCAATAGATCAATTAAGAGAAATTATTGACTAATTTTGATTTATTCTCACCTTATTTATATCTAGAATATGCATTTAAATCCAGGGCACATCATGTTCAAGAAACTGTTACTGTCACAAACAGTTTGTGGCTTTAAGAAGTTCTAAATACAGTTGCAGTTGTTATCACTTCATAGGTCGCATATTAGCTGCAGAATGTTGCCAAGTGAAGACACCAGCAGCAAAACAAATCCAGAAGAAATGATCCATTAGAATTGTGGCCAATTGGTCTTCAGCATGGTCGTCAAAAAATGACTTCGATTCTCTCTTAATCGTTGGCCAATCTGTAAAAATAAATAACAAGTAACAAATTAACTACAATATGAGATAAATAAAATAAGAAATTAAATTAAAATACGCACCGAAAGATAACTAAAATATAGCACATATAATATAAAATGGTGACAATGCGTCAGCAATAATCTGAATATGTCATAATTTTAAATGACGTACAACCATAGATAGATAAATGTACAACAGATATGTATACTCCAAAAATATAGTGGCGCTATAAACGACAACTGGATATTTTTGGAAAGGAAATAGATAAAATATTTTTTGCTATTCTGCGTTCAACATTTCTAAAGATACTTAACTGCCAGATGTGACTTTTCAGGAGAAATAAATCACAATAAAACTTCCTACAGGTATTGCTGCGTTCTGTAATGACAAGCAGCCCATGTGACTAATCTTCCCGTAACATATGGCATCCAAACTGATATAATTTGCAAGTCAAACTGTAAGAGCAAAAAAAGAAACATAGTAAAGTACAGATAGTACTCAAAATATGTAGAATCAATCACAATAAAAACTAATGCAAGCTTCTTTTCCGCATTAGCATTATAACATAACAAAGACTATAAACAATTTTTGTTTGTAAGCAGCAACAAATAATAAATTAAATTTAAAATAGACAAAAACATGAACTGGAATGCCATCAGTTAGCAAGTCCCAGTAAGTTCTACAAGAATGTGATTTGTTACTTACTCGTTTTTATTTAATGTTTTATAATCTTTCGCAGTCTAATTATTTACATTATTATTGAAATTAACTGTAGTTGATAAACCAAATTCTGCAGTTTTAAGGATAAATTATTTGCCAGATGCCTCATTTTTAACAAATTAATTAGACATCTTCCTAAACAGGATAAAAACCACTGGAAACACAATGCACATTTTTTAAGGTTAGAATTTGTTAATCCTACGACGGATTTTTATGCACAAAATAAAATACTACTTTATTATTTATAAACAAATAAACAATTTGGTTTAATATTTTTTTAAATAAGTTCATTGCTGTTTATTGCATATGACTGCTATTATTTATAAGGCGAAAATTGCGTACATATTATTGTTAATTTGCCACAAGAGTTGTTGTTTAATGCATACCTATCCGCCCACTGATAACTACTGCTGACGTCACAGAAATGTTATACGGTGTCTACTCTACAAATTATAGAACAAATACCTTTTTAAATTCAAAGTTAACTTATTAGATGTTCCAATAAAATATCGAGGGGACTGATATATTTATTTATATATTTTTTCAGCAATAACTAGATTATTATACAATATAAACAAATAACTATACAGCCTTTTCTCACTTGTTATCATTTTCTTTGTCTTCTTTTGCAATGTTTGGCTTTTCTACAAAGAAATAGAAATAACAATAACAATAAAACAAAATGAGAAGAACGAAGCATTTGTTTTGTTTTTCTTTTTGTTACTTGTATTAAGAAAAAAATAATTTAAATGGTACCTGAAAGGGATCCAAAATATTCAAGCTGCTGTTTGCGGTGGGCTTCGAGGAGTGCATTGACTTCAGCCTTTTGTCGATTAAGCATTTCTAAATAGGATTCATTCTAAAACGAAAAAACATCATAAGTATTTATTATTGTTCTAATTATTTCTGTTACTGCACGTCCCAAAAAAAAAAATAAAGTAAAACGTCTCAATTTCTTTACAGAAGCAAAAATAAGCTGCATAATAAAGAAAGTTACGACCATACATTGATACATTGTGTAATTATTAATTAATTTTTTTGTAAGGAAGATAGGTAACATTAGTATTAGTATAAGCTGATCAAATAGCACAAATGTATATAAATATAGGGCCAAACAGAAACATACAGTGTGTCCCAAAAGTGATTTTTTTAAAATTAATAAGTCTTTAACACGTTTTGTGGACATTATAAATTAATAAATTAGATGTAGGAATGATATGAATAAATCAATGAATAATTTTTGGGATGTGCACTGCATGAACTAATGTACATACTTACTATTCACTAATACAATAAGTAATAAACGGCTTATTAGTACTTAGCTAATACGAATACGGTACAATATTCAATATATAAATACCGGGTGTTTTAATCAACTAAAATGGCCATGAGAAACATTATTGGAAAACCTGAAAAATTCCGCATAAGCTTTGTCCCGACCTTAAAAAAAAAAAAAACTGGGGGAAGCCCTCTAGCAATTTTATTCAAAACTATAGAGTACCAATGGATGCGGATTTGAAAACACTTACTGTTCTCTTTTAAACAAGCCTGAGTTTGTTAAAATCGTTTAGAAGATACAGCGATTTAAATAATCAGATATTCAGGGACTTCCCACACTCTTATTAATGTCGGTACGCCAATGAGTCTGGGACAAAACTTATACCGAATTTTTCTGGCGTTCCAATAATGTTATTAATCGTCATTTCTCTATTAGAATCCATCATCGAAAGACCAAAAAAGAAATAATAACTACATGGTTTTACTTTTTTATCATTGCCCAGAAGGGTTGTTTCTTCCCGAAACTACATAGTTAGGATACTACACCAGCCCGAATGCAATTTCTGTATTGTAGTTCGAACAATATAACTTATCAAAGAGCCAAAAAATAATTGTTTTTAATTAACCACCTAGCCGTGTGAGTCTACAATTAAATTAATACATATTGTTATAACTAAATAAATGTTTTTACCTTGAGCCCTTGCAACAACGTCTACCTACACAAACGTGTACTTTTACAGGTTGCCTTACTTAAACAGAACGGTTAGTACAAAAGATACGGTACGAAAGCGAGACAACAACAAACAGTAATAGATTATAGGTAATATCCGAGACAACTTTGCGCAAAAAATTAAATAAAAAATAAAAACACCCTTGGTTACCCGCCACCATCTGTGCTGTGCCGGTTATTACTCAAATAAAGAAAAAAGAAAGAAAGTAGAAAGGTACATAAACAACATGATGTCTATTATTTTGTATTATCTTACCGTGTTGGTGTGATATGTTTCCAAGTATTCGAAAATTGGCACCGTTGCGGCGTCGCAGAGTCCCCCGCGGTTGCCGCAGCAGCACGTTTTCGTGACCACGTTTTGTCCGAACATCGTCTGGTAGTAACTGTTAGAGGGGGTGGAGTAACGGTGAAAATAATACGGGATATGATAGTGGTGGTGGTGGGACGTGACGAGGGGGACGGGAGCATTGCGATTCTGATTATTATTATGACAATAAGCGCCTAACAATGATCTACGCGAGGAATGTTGTCGTGACGTTTTATTATTTTCGTCGTTGTCGTCTGGGGGAGGAAGCATTAGACTAGCATAAGACTCTTCGTATTCGTAATCGTAATCGTTATCGTCATCATTATCGTAGTAACTACTACTACAGTTCAGATAAGAGATGTTCTCGTTGATTACGTCCAGACTGTTGGATTTGACCATGGTGGTCCTGTCGTGGACAAAATCCTCTTCGAGACGCCTGTGCAGGTTTTCCCCGGCGTGGATGGTGTGGTAATTGCTGTCGTAATGGTGACTCCCGCGTTTTCCGCTTCCTTTCACTCCCACTGGTAAATTTTGCATAGATATCGACTGCTTGATCTTATATTTGAGGATATCGGTCGGGGAGACGTCCATGTTCTTCCTGGCCACCGGCGGTTGTTGTTGTTGTTGTTGCTGTTGTTGCTTCTTCTCCTTCTGATAATGGCGATGCCTCGTCACTTTTCGTTTCGAAGTCCAGTCTTTGTCTAACGTATCAGAATTATTGCGCCTGCTGTAGTCGTGCGACATTTTCCGCTTTTTTGGCCACTTGAAAGTGTTTCGTTCGGTAGTAGTAGCAGCAGCAGCAGCAGCAGCGGTAACGGGGACCTTGTTACAAGTACAGTCTTCAGTCTTTTGCGGGGATGCAAGCTGTGTTAGGTCGTCGATGTCGAAGAGTTCGCATGATTCGAAGCTTTCGGCGCTCGAATTTGCGCTGTCAGGTCGCGGCGGGGCGATCAGATACTGCCCGTCAGTTGAGGAAGTTATGTCGGACTGCGTCAGATCGGGGCAGCTAAAGTTCAAGTCGTCTAACGCCATTTGGGGCCGCAAAAATGACGGAATATTCGGTAAACTGCTCGCCATACTCTCTTCTGTAGGAGGATGGACCACAATGCCCGGGGAATCACAATCGCGCTTCTTAATAGACTTCTTATATTTCGGAAACAAACTTTCGATGGCTTCCACGAGATCGTGGTACGAATTCGCCTTCCTAATGGGATCTGAGTTGGGGGCGCCTTCTTCCCTCTTTGATTCGTAAAGTTCGGGCGATATCGGATTCTGAATTTTGTCCGTGACCTTCGGACGATCGTACGCGTTAGTGGTCAGTGTGTTAGTTATTAATTTGAGGTTTCGGTGTTGTTGCCGGTGACGATGATGATTGGAGGCGACGTTGGCGGCGGCAACGGTGCCAATATTTGTTGTTGTTGTTGCGTGATTGGTGTCAATCGCATGCGGCTACAAGAAAAACAAGTCTGTCTAACTACCAACTGCAGCAGTAGACTAGGAAAACAAAAACAATCGCGAACGTTTGTTCATTAATCATGGGCTGCCGTGGATAATTAAGCATTGTTGAATTGTTTAGGGATATTATTTTTTCTTATATTGTTATGTTGCTACTGTTTTACTGTGCAGAAATAATGAACGCTTGTTGTTTGTTTTAATTATTGTTATACAAGCTTATGAAATGAAGACGGTCATTGCGTCGGGGAAAAACTGAATCGAACGCAACCAACCGTACACTTGTAAATGTATTTTTTTTAAATTGGTTGGTTAAAAATAGGAGTTACGATTTTTAGTACAAGTGGTAAAAGAATAAAGTAAAAATTTAGGACGAGTCTTTTGAGACACCTTGTAAGTACTCCTACCACACTTGCAAAATAAAAACTAACTTAAAAAAAAAACCGAAATAATAATAAAGCTACAGATAAATAAATAAAGTGTTAGTAATAGAGAAAAAGTACACAGTAAAAACAAAATTGAAGTAAAGAAGAAGCAAAAAGAAAAATGTACTCACATTTGTAGCGGGGATTTTACCAGTAGCTCCAACTGAAAGAACAATAAATTTAATGTTATATATAACAAAAACAATAAGAAATACTTACGGGTTTGACTATTATAAGTTGCAACAATATTCTTCTCTAAATTTTCAAAAGTACTATTAATAATATCACCGATCTCAGTCTCCACCTCCGCCTTTTTGACTACAGTTTTCTCTTCTTCCTCCTCAACCCTCGTCTTGTCCACAGGGACGGTCAGTTTGGTCACGTCCGGCTCTGTAACCACGCTAACCTTGAATCGGGACACTTTCCGTTCCTTTTTTGTTTCAACGGGGGCGACAACAACGTTCTCGTCCGAAACCTTTTCCTTCTTCAGCGAGTCCAACGTGCCACCACCACCGTCCACCTTCGATTCTTGCGATTTCGACGGTTCGATCAAACGTTGGTCCAAGAAAGCACCTGGGAGCATGGGCATCTGGTGAGCCTCCTTCTGTTGCTGTTGACCGGTGGTCACGTCCATCATTTGCTTGACGCCATGGTCCGAATACTGAAGATTCTCCACTGGGCCTCCAGATGGAGATAACATTTCACCGCTAACGGTCGCTACTTCAGTTTTTTCTGGCGGCTGGTTTCAAAATAGTAAATTAATAACCAGAAAATCATACGTACCGGGTATTCCATTAAGCGAAACTACTCCGTATTTTACCGCAAGGAAGAACATTATTAAAATGAATGTCTGATAATTTAAATCGCTGTATCTTCTAAACGACTTATTTATTTATATTTGAAAGAGAAATATGGCTACCCATAATGGAACAGCCGGTATGTGTAGATATAAAAATAACGACGTACCTTTAAAATATTTTGAATACTGTCCTGTTTTAATGGGATGTCGTAGGTCGCGGTTAAAGTCGTGTGAGGACTCGAGGGACCCTTCAAAAATGAAATGTGCTCTGATAATGTTACAGCCAAGTTCACAAGAATTTTTTAGTTGTCTACTATTATTATTATTGCCAAAATAACTTAGTTTGACAGGCATGTCAAAGAAAACAACAAATAAAAATGTCATCGGTGTTTTTTGTCAAAAATTAGAGATAATCAAGGATAGTAAGCACGCAATTCTCCTCTCCCATAGAGTTAAAAATACTCCTTTAATTAGACTAGGAAAGAGAGGGGACTGGGTCGTAACTAGTATGCTGTATTTACGAATTGAACTTTATATCATTATTAAGCAAAGAAATTCACATTTAATTTGTTTGTGGCCATGTATAACTTAAAATATTCAAGTAATTATTAAAGAGAATCATAATGTATAATATTTTCTTTTTGTTGGAACGAGTTTCTGTCAGTTTTCTTAAGAAAAACTACTTAAGTAGAAAGATGAAGTCGACTCTCTTTCTTAGTCTAAGACACTCCTCATACAAAACTTCACCTATAAGTCCGCTCCCTTTCCTTATTTAAGATACTCCTCTAATAAAAAACACTTACGTGTAAGGCCATAGACGACAATTTCTGTTGTAACGCTTGCAAATGAGGAGGGACATCGTTCTGCACGGGGGTCACTGCAACTGCTACTGCCTGATGATGGTTGACATTAGTTGTGGACAAACTAAACACATATGCAATAAATAAATAAATAAAGCACCTAAAAGTTGTTGTTGTTTTATTTTACTCACATATCAGCTACGTTTTTAACGTCCTGCACAGGTCCTTTGATGATTTCCGGGGCTGTCCCGGGTTCTACGAACGTTGAAACGGGCGAAACATTGGCCATCGAGGCTACCCCAGACCCCAAAGGAACCGGAAGGTTCGTGATCGGAAGCGACGACGTGGGCTGTTGTTGTGACTGATAAAATAGAGATGAAGAAGACGAAGAAGGTTGTTGTTGTTGTCCATTTCCAGCGATGTTCGTTTGAGCAGGAATGTTATGGAGCGAGTGGTGCGACGGCATCTGGTCGCACAAAACCACCTGCGACTTGTCATGTACTGTGGTCGTCTGGGCCTGTGAAGCAACTACGGACGTCTGGATCAGTTGTGGCGGAATCGTCGTGGGCTGGATAAAAGCGGTGGGTGGCACGACTGGATACGTCGGTAACTGTGGGGCTGTGGAAGACGGCAAGGGGACGTACGTGGCGGGAGGAGGCTGGTAAGCGATGGGCGGCGACGATATCGAAGTCGATTGTTGCTGAAGAACCGCTGCGGCCGGGGTTTGTTGAATGCCGCCCGAAGTTGTGGTGCTTTGGTAGATTTGTTCGGTATTCGGAGTCGGTTGGATATAGGGAGGGGGCAGGGTCATTGCGGGGGGTTGCGGTTGTTGAACGTACTGCGAGACCACCGTGGTTGGGACAGGCTGTATGAGCGTTGTTACCGGAGTCTGAGTCTCAGGTTGAATGTATTGGGGAGGTGGTGCAGCGTTCGGAGACTGTGATGGTTGAGGCGCCTGTTGCTGTATGACATTTTGAATCTGCTGTTGTCCAGTATTTTGAATATATTGTTGAGGTTGCTGTTGTTGAGGTGGAGGAGGTTGAATAAACTGTGTCGACGTTTGCACAAACTGCCCTGGTGTTGAATGATACTGAGGCACATTCTGTAACGAGTCAGCGGAGCTCTTCTGACTTGAAATTGCCGGAATGTCGACGCTTTGTTGTTGCTGATTTTGGTATTGTGGCGGGATTTGATAAGGAACTTGTGACGTAGCCGGATACTGTTGTTGTTGTTGCTGTTGAGTCACTGGCGCTGTTATCTGATAATTGGGAGGTATTTGTTGGTACGCCTGCTGCTGAGTGACACTTGGAGTACTACAGGAACTTCCAGAGTACGTGGTCGCAACGTTTACTTGCTGTTGCGACTTTTGGGCCAACGTAGGGACGGTTTTGACGCCCTGTTGAGGTGTATTGTTGCCTGTGTTTTGTTGTTGTTGAATTACTTTATCGTTGTTGTCCGCAGATTCCTTTTTGTGGCTTGTATGTAAGTTTTGTAGACTAATTTTGAGTTGTTCGAGTGTGTTTATCATCTCCGGACCGCACACTGGACCGTTCTTGATTTCATCGACTTTTGAAGCGCTCGCCGACACTTTTGTGTCAGAATCTGGTGAAATTGATGACTTTATCTGGGCCTTGCTCGCAACGTCGTCGGTTTGAGTTGAAAGAGACGGGGCGCTTTGCTGTTGTTGAGATTCTTTAATATCCATCGGTTCTTCTTTGTCGAGATTTGGCGTGGATTGGGAGACTCCGCTTTCAGTGCTGTCTGTAGTAGTAGTAGTAGTAGTATTAGTAGTAATAGCAGTAGCTGTTGTGCCCCCGAAATTCCGGTCTTTAGGAAGGTCCAGTTTTCCGGAAAGCACCGGACTGACCAAGAAGCGCGATATCTTTCTCTGGGGTGCCTTTAAGGGCTTCGTTTTTTCTTTGTCGTATTCCTTGTTATTGTTTTGATTGGTTTTGTCTGCCTCGTCTTTAGCTTTAGTTATTATTTGCGTCATGGAAGGCTTTAGGTCGAGCATATGGGAATCGGACGTGACTATGTCTGGTGCACTTTGCGAGTCTTGCCGTAAAACAACAATTTTTAGGTCCACTTTTTGGCCTGGTTTTAAATTAACCCCTCCCTTAGAGATTTTGTCGTCTAAATCTGCTGTTGTCCCGGAAAAATCCGATTCGGTCCGAAAAGACTCCGAAGTAAAATTTAAGTTTCGGGAGTTGTCGTAAATAATTTCGGTCCTAGGGGAATCCACGTTTAAACTATAAACCGCACCTTCAGCCAGTTTCAAAGGTAAATCTTTGGGGTCCGGTGGCTCGTTTTTCTGTTGTGTCGCGGAGGAGCTGACGCACGTTTCCGATGTGGTAGAATAACTAACTCGGGTCTGTTCGGACGTCGACGCCTGGGGACGACTGTCGACGATGTAAGTGTTTTCGGGGGTGTAGTCGCTCGCCGTGCTCGTCTTTCTCGAAACCGTGCCACTGCTGTTAAGACTCTCCCTGTAACGCAAATTTTGCGGAAGATTCTGCGACAGGGTCGTCTTCAGACCTTGGAGGTCCGTTTCGGTCATTTTGTGATGACACGGAACTTGTTGAGTGGTCTCATCTCGCTATAAATCATGTGTATGAGTATCAATTAAATTAAGTAAAACATAATAAATTATAGTGGCCAAAAAAAAAAAAACGAGAACGTGAGGGCAGACGTTTGTACAATACGACGAACTGATAAAATTAAACGTAAACAATAATTGATGTCATCGGACTTACTGAGTGATGTCTCCTGTGTAATTTTCGAGGAGAAGGCCTGGTGAGAGAAGCGTGTCTCACCTGATAGCGAGCAGCATGGACAGAATTAGATATTTACTATACTTATTTTTTTTACAAAACCAAAATAATAATAATAAAAAAATAGTAGTGTGATTTTAAACGAACCTTTTCGATATATTGGACTTTTGGTACGGTTGTCGGATTGTCTCTGAGCTGCCTCACGATGTCCTCGAGCTGACGCATGAGGGTGGCGTGCGTGCCGGGTCTGAGAAGCCGCTCCTTCACCATGCCTTCGACGATGTCGTCGGGCGTGGTGTCGAAACGATTGAACTTGAAACTGATCGTCTTTTGACGACAGACCAATTGGCACGCGACGGTACCGTCGGCGTCCACCCTCTCCACCGTAACCTGTTTGCTATGACGACCCTGTTTCGACGACGACCGTCTACTACGGTGCGTCTTGTCGCTCAAGTCCTCACTTACTTGTTCTGTAGACGACGACACGTCCTGCTCGTCCGCTCCTTTTTCCAATTCCACCGTCGTTTCCAGCGACGATTCGCGAGTTATAACCGGTGGTGGTACAGTGGTTGCAGTGGGGGTGGATGCTGCGGTTTCCACGTCTCCGTTCTTTCTGCTAGTCGTTTCCATTAGTTCGGACTGTTGTTCACTGACGGTCTGTTGTTGGACCGAGGCAGTTTGGATAGGGAGTGATGAAGGCTGGAGCTTCTGTTGGTGGAGGGAACCGTTATCTTCGCAACTTTCTGGTATGCTCTGTTGAGAAATTTGAGTCTGAAGGCCTTCCGGGAGGGGTTGTTGTTGAAATGACGGCTACAGAAAATCAATAAATTCAATAATCATTTTCGATACGTTTTATCTCGGAAATTACTCGAGATATGACCCGTGGCCATTCTTAATGTAACATCCAGATTACCGGCTATTATTATATAATTAAAAAAAAAAAAAAATGCAATTTAATTTTCAAAAAGCGCGACTTAAAGAATCTTATTCATATTACCTGTTGCACGTAGTCATGTTGTGTTGACATGGGAGGTTGTGATGCGGTCGAAAGGTTCCGTTTCTGTTCAATCTGCGGCTCGAAATTGGGAGGCAACGAAGTCGTCGACAGTCGATGTTGTTCCTTTATCGAACACTCCTGTGTCACCCTTGTCAATTGTTCTTGGAGTTCCATTAGGTTAGTGGGAGGCACGTCAGTCGACAGACGGTGTTGTGAAGACTCTTGCTTTATCGATTTCCCTATTTGTTGTTGCGATGTTGACGTTTGCATCTGCTGTTGTTGTTGTTGCTGCTGAGTCTGCTGTGGTTGTTGCTGCTGTTGTTGTTCTGCTTTCTTTTTGCATAATCTGTTGCTGCTGCTGCTGCTGTTGTTGTTGGTGGTTTTGTACCGGAATTATCTGAGGTGCAGGAACTGTTTGTTGCTGTTGTTGCTGAAAAATTTGTTGATGTTGTTGTTGTTGCTGTTGAGAAACAGGTTGCTGAAGAACCTGAGGCGCCAATATCTAAAAAATATTTTTAGAGTTACCACGATAAGGAACATTAAGGTCTTATTACCTCGGCCTGTGCATGCTGCAACTGGGTCGTTTGAGAAACCATTGAGGGCTGCTGCTGCTGTTGTTGTTGGGTAGGTTGAGGCATGACCATACTCGGCTGCGTTTGTTGCTGCGGTATAATAACAGACGACTGTTGAGGCTGAGGATACACTTGAGGCTGTTGTGGTTGCTGCTGGGGAAGCGGTATTTGAGGTTGTTGATGTTGCGGCTGTAATTGGGATATAACTTGCGGTTGTGGCACTATCGAGGGCTGATTAGGTTTCTGTTGAGGTATCATTTGTTGTGGAGGCATGATTTGTTGCTGAGGAATAAGTTGCGGCTGCTGCATCATCGGAGGAAGTTGCTGTTGTTGTTGCTGTGGCGGCATCTGCATCATTGGTGGCTGTTGCTGCATTTGGGACTGAGGAGGCTGTTGCTGTTGAGGTTGGTACTGTTGTTGAGGCTGCATCTGCGGCTGTTGAGGTATCAGTTGGGGCTGCTGCTGTTGGGGCTTCATCATTGGAGGCTGTTGTTGGCTTGTTTGCTGAGTGACAACAGGCGGTATCTGTTGTTGTTGTGGAATAATTTGAGGCTGCTGTTGTTGTTGTGGAATAATTTGAGGCTGCTGTTGTTGTTGTGGAATCATTTGAGGCTGCTGTTGTTGTTGTGGAATAATTTGAGACTGCTGTTGTGGTTGTGGAATAATTTGAGACTGCTGTTGTGGTTGTGGAATAATTTGAGGCTGCTGTTGTTGTTGTGTAATAATTTGAGGCTGCTGTTGCTGTTGCAGAATTTGCTGTTGTTCCTGATTGAGGTTGGGCTGACTCGATCCATTCTGGCTGTAGAGGGCCGCCGATTGCTCCTGGGCGATATTTTGAAGCGACGTGGTGTGTTGTTGCTGCACGACATTCTGCTGCTGCTGCTGTTGTTGTTGTTGTTCTTGGATCGTGGGTTGGGAGCTCATGGACGCCAGATGTTGCGCTTGGAGCATGTTCCTCTTCTGTTGATCGAGCTGACTGTCGACGCTCAGGCGATGTTCTTGTTTAGGTGAACAGTTTTGCATCAGTTCCGGTTGCGAAATGGTCGACAACCTGTGCTGATCCTGCACTTGTAGATATTCTAAGGGAACTTGACCTTGTGGTTGCTGTTGTTGTTGTTGTTGAAAGTCAGTTTGTGGTGTGGGTTGCTGCTGTTGTTGTCCTTGTTGTTGCATAAATTGCTGCTGCATCTGCTGCGAGGAGTATTCGGCCTTTTGGGGCTGGTTGTCGCCGGTGAGGAAGCCCTGCTGGACATATTGTTGCTGGGGCTGTTGTTTGAAGATGATCTGTTGCTGTTGTAGGGCTGCGTCTGCCGAGATCTGCCGCTGATAAAGGGCCTGATCAGTGGGCTGGCCAACGTTTGGCTGGCTCCCTAACAAAACAAACGTTTGTATTTTTTATATGTACTTTTAACATGCGTTATATTATTCATTTACCAGCAACTTGTAAAGAGAGTTGCTGCTGATAAACGGGTTGCTGAGTCGTCTGTTGTGGGGGTTGTTGTTGTGGCTGCTGTTGTTCGCTAGGTGCGCTCTGTTGCCGAATATATTGAGGAGGAATAGTTACTTGTTGCTGTTGCTGTGGCTGTTGTTGTTGTTGTGGCTGCTGCTGTTGCTGTTGTTGCTGTGGTTGGGGCTGATACGTTTGTTGCAACGTCTGTTGTCCTGCGTCTTGTTGTACAAGTTCTTGCTGTTGTGGAGGCTGTGATTGTTGCTGCTGCTGCTGTTGAGGTTGCTGCTGCTGCTGTTGTTGCTGCTGCTGCTGTTGTTGTTGTTGTTGTTGTTGTTGCTGCTGCATGAGAGATTGTTGCAAAGCTTGCTTCTGCGCCTGTTCGACTTGCTGCTGCAAGAACTGCTGATACTGAAGCTGTTGCAAGAGCGCTTCCTGTTGCTTCTCCTGTTCTTTGCGTTCTTTCTCAATTTGGGTGATCTGGGCCTTCAACAGACGAGCCACGGTCTTCGCATCGTCTTCGAAGATTATGCCCGACTTTGCCTATTCATCAATGTGATTTTTTTTAATTATTTATTAACTTTTTTGAAAATAAAGTATGAAATTTTATAGCACTCAGTGACTTACACGCGCACTTAAAGCACGCTGTTCCGGGACTTAAATAGCTCATTTCGGCACGAGAAGTTTTAGCATTTTAGTCAATGGCGCACTTCTTTTAAATATGCGTAATGCACACTTTTGATTAAAATATTTTTAAAAAACACATCACTTGTTTATTGTTTATAACAAAAAGCAGAGTGTGTTCCATGGACATAAGAATATAAGTTCCATGAATGTGAGAGGTAAAAATTTGACGAACGTGAAAATGAACTTTTCTATTTGCATTGTTGTTTCAATTTTCAGAATAGAGCGTTTAAGTCACTCGTGGCTATAAAATATCTAAAAATCTAAAGTATAAACTCGCTGTTCTTACTCACCATTTCTTCTGAAATGGTATCATACCGATCGGTCTGCATATCAAACTCGAATTGTATGGCCTCGTTCTCCTTGTGTTTGTGTGTCCGTTTCTTGGGGTCCATGACCCGCAAACGGAACACAACTTTGTTACCGTCCTGTGAGACCACTTCCACTTTAAGCCCCACGTCTTCCTCAAAGAAAGTATGCGTTAGAAGCTCCTTCACACTAGGTCTGTCTTCCTTGCGGGGCCTAATGCAGCTCTCTATAACGTCACGCACTTCTGGGTTCTCGACCTTGTCGAAACTGGCAGGTTTTACGCCCTGTGAGCATAATAAAATAAATACGAACACATAACACCACTTACGATATTATGGTGTATACGTACCGATATGACCTTTTTATAGATCTGAGCAGGTCCCGTGCACTCAGAATAGGGATACTCGTTAGTAGCCATCTCTAGCATGCACATTCCGAAGGCGTAAACGTCTACGCCCTCGTCGTAATGTTCCTCATACATTTCAGGAGCCATAAATTCGGGGGTGCCAATAACAGATTTGGCGAAGCTCCTATTCTTCAGCGTGGCCAGTCCCAGGTCCCCTATCTTAACAGATCCTGTCGTCCCAGTGATAAAAATGTTGTCGCACTTGAGATCGCGATGTATAATTGGGGGCGACCTCGAGTGGAGAAACGCAAGTCCTTTGAGTATTTGCCGGCACCAAGATTTGAGCACTTTGGGATTAATCTTTTTAAATCGCCTCAAATAGGTTTTCAGTGTGCCACTCAGCATCAGTTCTGTTACTAATACGATGCTTTTCTTTTTGTTGAGGGTGGATTCCCAGTAATTGTAGAAACGGACAATGTTCGGGTGTTGGAGCTTCTTGAGCATTTCGGCTTCTTCTCTAAAGCGTGCCCTTTCGACTTTGTTAAGTTTTTTCTCTTGTAGTTCGCACCAGGCAACAGCTACGCCCGTTTGGGTGTCCAAGCCGCGATAAACTGTCTTAAAAGAGCCCCTGCCGATCTAAAATGAGAAACAATAAAAAAAAATTTGTTTTAAAAGTAAAATGTGTGTTTTTATTTACCTCTTCCTCGTACTTGAAGAAGCGTCCACACGGGCTGACAGCAATAGGTTTGTAGACGTCTTCATCGTCTTCAGCCGCAAGTCCTTTTGATTCTGAAGGAGGAAGAACGATTATCTGAGACTGCGATATAATGTCAGGATTGCTCTCGGCAATCTCGACGTTCTGGTGCAAAATGTCGATATTCTGATCGGTTATTTCGACCATTTCGTTAGAATTAATTTTAAACAAGTTCTTGGGTAGATTATACTTGGAGTCGTATGGAACCAGCTGCAGCTCGCTTGGAGGATAGTCCGAGTCATCGTCCACGTTTGAATCAGTTTCTATCGGGATGCAGTGGGTCACACCGCCGTGTTTTACACTTTTGTCCTTCTTCTTTTTAGTCCTGTGCCTAAAACAACAGCTGATATGATATAATGATATGAAAACGAATATTACTTACTTGTCGGTGACGATTTTGTCGACGGTTTCGGCAATCTCTGCCAATATTTCGTCGGCGGCTGCTTCAGAGTCGGCCATTTCGGAGCAGCTCGCGTGATACTCTTCGTACTCCTCGATGAAATTCTTAGCGGTCAATAGGTCAGAAGACGGAGTCCTGGACAATTCCGGGACGAGAATAGTGGGAAGGCTTGCGTTGCCCATTTCGCATTTGACCCTCGGTGAGTGTGACGATTCGTCTGCCAATATTTTTTTACGCGTTTCGTTCTTGACGGCCTTCGCAATATGTTTTCGTCTTATTACGGGGTCATTTTGTTGTCCTGCAACTGTTTCAACAATTTTGGTCGCCGTTTCGACGATGTTCTCGACAAAATTTGTTGCGGTCGGTTTCAGGTCGTCTTTCGAATAAGAATTGGGCTGTTTGGGGGCGATGTCATCCGTTGGGGAGTTCTTGGCCCCGGTAGAATCGTAGAAGAGACCTTCGTCACGGAAAAACTGCACGTTGTCGAAACTCTTTCTGAAGACCGCGAGTTTTTCGATTATGTCCAGCTTCTCGTCCAGCAACGATGAACAGCTTTTCGTGCGTGACTTCTTTTCTGGCTTCTTGTCCATGTTGTCCTCCTTGGTGCTTTCGTTGTCCGATATTGGGGTCCACGTGTATCTGAAATATATTTTATTAGAGATTTAAATTAAATATGAAAATAATATTATTGAAAATACCTGTTGACTTGTGTGGTGGTGGTAATAGTTTTGGTGGTTTCGGTGTCGACGATCCTCGTCTTGACGGACGCCGTGGACGCCGCTACGTCCTTCTTCCTGGACCTTGACTTCCTCTCGTCCTCGTTCATGTCGTTTCCGCTAGCCGAATCGGGGATGGACGCGACGCTCCCACGTTTCCTTTCTTTCCGACTCTTCCGTTTCGAGACCATAATTTTCGACGCTTTGGTTTTCGTTTCTCCATTGCCACAACTACCATCGCTATTATTCGTCGATCCATTGCTGTTGTTCTTGTTGGTATTTGCGTACTTGTTGTTGTTATTGTTGCTGCTGCCCAAAGTCGATGAACAACGACTGCTAGTTCCGGGATCGTCGGTGGTGAGATAGCCTTTCACGTGACGTTTTCCGTCGTCGTCTACAATCGCGGACGTCGTAATCACGTCGTGGTGTGACGTCGGTTGATCGATGTCTTCGTCGATGAACTCGATCGAACTGAGTTTTCGGTGAAGATCGACGGACGTGCGGGGCGGCGAGAGCTGCTGCTGTTTCGATTTTTCGACGCCCGTTTGGGATCGCACATTCTCTTTACTGCTGCTACGGGTTGATGAAGGAACGACGCCGGAGCTGTCGCTTCCCTTGGCCGGTTCCTTCTTATTATCAGTCTTTAACGAAATCACGTCGCAACAAGAATTGTTGCTTCCCTTATTAAAGATTAAAAAAAGAAACAAATGATTAACCTAAAGGAATAATATAATCGAAAGAATTGTTAATACCTGTATTTTTAAAATATGCGGTGATGGGGAGGATGGCTGAGAGCTGAGAGCCCTGGCCACGTCCTCCCCCGTTTCACATGACCTCCTCGATGTTGTGGAAAAATTCCTCGTCAATGAGAGTGCCTTACCCCGTTTCTCGGTCAACGTCTTGGAGCTGACATTCTTCAAAGCGCCGCGAAAACTCCCCTTGCTGCTACCACTGCCACTGCTACCCTTACGTGGAATGGTCGGACTTACTTCACTAACATTTAACAAACAAAATACAATAAAATAAAATCGCAAACAAAATATTTAATTAACTAATAAAGGGAATAAGACTGAATAATGTAGAAGTTAAAAATAATTATTACATTGTAGGTAAATAGTTCAAACGCATCGTCAAAAGTTTAATTAATTTAAATTTTTTACCGTAGAGAATTTTTTTAGTTGTTCACGTAACTATTTATTTACATACCTACATATATGGTTTCATGAGAAAAAATTAATCATATTTAAAGGCTTATATTCAACAGACCAGAAAAATTGGATTGTCACTAATTCCTTTAAAGTCATGTAATTTAATTAAGCCATATTTCATTATGGACCCATTATAATAACTTTTAATTCAACAGACAATAATTTAATAAGAGTATATAATACATAATATAAATGTGATTTGGTAACTTACACTTCTTGTTCAAATTTTGGGCAGGATTGCCCCGTCTTTAGTAAGTTGTCCTGATAATTGGATTGGTGTTTGTTCTTTACAGCGATAGAGAGACGTTGGAACCTCTTGCTCCGAGTACCATGTGGTATGAAGGTGGGATATCTTTTTTCCAGTTCCAGTCTGAATCGAAATTATAAATCGAGTTCCAAAATTCACACGTATGAGCAACCAAAAACTCCCGGTCAAATTAACACTTAAAACACTACAAATAAGTTAAGAAATCACTCTCGAATTTATATAAGCAAGTAAACTGAAGATCCCAGAGTTTGATAAATTCCAAATAGGCTAAGTGTTTTTATGACTTTTTATTATAACTGCACTGGTGATTTTTATATTTGACTCCTGCACTTTAATTGGGATGTTTGTGGGAATAAACATATCACGGCTGCTTGGATGTTCTGCAGACCTGGAATTAAAAACATACAAGTTTAGATAGATAAGACGTCCGTCCATACGTGCTCCTCCGGTAAAAGGACACGTACGACACTGAATAGATATGTCAAAACTTATTCTAGACAGGTTTTTTACAAGTACATAAAAAATCAAATCTTCTCACAAATACTACAAACGTTTCTCCTCATTTACTAGAATTGCCTAAAGACGAGAAATGTTCTAAGACCGGGGTCTTACGGGCTATTATTAGTGAAATTTTAAACCACATACTTGAGACGTAGATGCCAATTTTATCTTATAAAGCTTTCAATAATCACCAATTTTACATTCGAAAACTCCCCAAGTAATCTCTTCATTGTGTTTATATGGCATTTAAACGATGAAAATACCATAATTTACTAAAAACTTACGATTTTTTCATGAAATTGACAACACCCAGAACTGAACGAGACGGGCAATTGTGACATTTGGCAACAGATGGCGCACTCGTCAAAAATATTAATTACACTATTGACATAAACATGTAGACAGTGCACTCAGCAACCAAAAAACTATAGAGGTAATAAATAAAACAGAACAGACAATTCCATTGGATTTATTATCTTTATAGAAAGCAATAGAAGATACATATTCTGTCTGTTGTTATTTTGAGCATAACAAAACAAAACGATGAGCTTATTATTACCGCTTTAGCGACTTGGAAAGAAGAATAATGGGACTTTTGAGCCTTTTCTTTACTTGTTTGTATGACAATAAGGACATTTATTTATGCAAGTTACAGTAAACAATACTAAAAGACAGTGATAGAAAGACATTCTTTATTTGTTTTCCAAGAATCAAATGAAGAATTTCTTTCTATCTTTGTTTTTTATTTATTACTATAACTTCATTCATCTGTTATAGCTAAAAGACAGAGACAGAAAAATATCCTTCTTTTGTTTTTTAAAGTTATAGTCATAGATGTTATAGTTGACAACAGCAGTTATAGAGACACATAGTGTCTACATTACCTATCACCAAATGTAATACATTTTTTGCAAAACAAGGATTTTTGGCTATTTATTAATCAATTATTGTATGAAATATCGATTAATTTATTATCAATATTTATGAAATGGAATGAATCACGACAAAATTATCGTTTGCCTTTTTATTGTCTATAACATGATAGAGGTACGGTACTCTATGAATAAAACAGACGATTGTTGTTATTACAGTTACGTAGAATTTTAATTTAACCTAACTTTTTGAAATAATCGGCGTCAAAACAAACAATTTATAAATAAATAAATAATGATAGTTTTCGGACAAATAAATAATCGATTAGTCATTCAAATATTACGATCATGGAATATCTTACAGTGGGATCTCCCCCATGTAATTTAAAAATAACAGTGAAAAATCGTAGTGAATAGTTCAGGTAACCAACAAACCAACAACACAAAATATAAAGTGAATATATTTCGGCTTGTTTTAAATATTTATGAATAAGTAGAAGTAGACAAATGTAACATTTAAATTGATTTGTTGTAAGTTATACGTATTTATGGAAACGATAACGTTATGGATAGTTTTGTATCTAATGATAATACGACAACAACAATTTCACCGGGTCCTGAACCTGTTCTGGAAGAAGATATAAAATTCCTTGTCATACCTCTTGTTGTTATAATCATTGTAATCATTTTGTCAGCACTGGTGAGTAAGTAAGAGTTTTACGTTCCAATTTTAAACTAACGATTAACAGGTTTACTTGATGGTTAAAAGAAAACAAGAGGAGATAATTCATCGAAACATAATGAAACTGTATGAATTTGATTCAAATGAACAAGAATGGGAAACACCTCTTTTGAGTAGCCAAGAAAGTGCCCATTCTACTGTATATAAAACCACAATGTTATAATCTATAATATATAAGATATATAAGACACCTGCTTGAGAATTATCATTTTCTTAGTTTGTTTTACATTTTTAATAAGAGTGACTGATACACTGATTAAAATGTGATGTATTTTTTTGTATACGATAGTATTTTTACTGCACCATGTAAAAATAGTTCAATAAATTTGCAGTGCAAATTATTTCCTCTGTTTACTTATTTGTTGGTACTTAGAGTTTTTGTAATGTTATTAGGTGGGTATTTGTATTTGTCAGCAATTGAATAATTGCAAATTTATTTTATTTCTTAGCACAAAAAAAGTAAAAGTAAAAATAGCACGTACCTATTACAGTTTCATCTTCAGTCTTTCTATCAAAGGTACGTACTTTTCAGAGAAGATACTGTCCGAATCACTGTCATTTCCTTTTTCTTTCTTATCTTCCGTAACAACTTCTTTGCTATCATCATCTTCTGATTTAAATCTATCGATATCACACAGTATTCCTTTTTCTTCATCTTGTTCATCTTCTTCTGATTTTAATCTGTCTTCAAAAATAGTTTCGAATAAATCTTTTTCTAAAGTCTTGTTGTTAGTGGCAATAAAGAAACTGCATTCCATATCGTCCTCCTTTTGTAAAATGTCTTTTGATTGTACCATTTTCAGATCAAAATTTTGCAAATATTCATGGGGCTTTGTGCACATTATGTTGTCAATAATTTCAGACAAATCCTTGTCGTCTTCTTCGTCTTCCAAAGTAGACAAGTTCATCAAAAAAGAGTCCAAATCTAAACTATTTTTTGTTGGTGTAGAACAGTTTCTAATATTAATAATTTCTTTTTCTGTAATGTTACTTTCTTTTGAAAAAAATAAATCCAAAGTCTTTGTATTATTATCAGTCTTTTCGTTCTTCTTCTTCGTTATTTTCTTTTTTGGTTTTGGTGGTTCTGTAATCGAGGTGTTTGCCAAAATGTTTCCCAGTTCGTCCACCGCTCCTGGGTCTAATTTCTTTTTCCTTTTCGTTGGTTTCTTTTTAGGTTTTATCTTTGACTCTTCAAATGCGTGCACAAAATCGGGGTAAGCGGTAAGGACGAGATTTTGGGGCTCTATGGTGGACCATAACTTCACTTGGTCGATACCCACAAGTTGTTCTTCAGGTATAAGGTTTTCGAAATGTTTGTCTCTATCGGTCCATATTATTTCATAACTTGGGACGCCTTTAAAATAATACATATAATAGAATAAATTACAGAGAAAAATAATAGAATAAATTAATTACCTTTTGGATTCCTTTTCTTTTTAATTAGTTCTGGATACACAATTCCTTTATTTTTATATTTTTCTAAACATTCGTAATTGAGAAGTTGCCATCTCGTTAGAACTGGAAGTAGTTTTTCAAACGAATAAATTTCTTCCCATTGTAAATATTTATGTGTAAATTTCTAAAATACAATCATTTTTTTTATTATTTAATTAATACGTAATAAAAATTGTCTTACCACAAACTTAACAATGTCTGGCCTTTTCCATTTTAATTCCAATTTTGAAACATTGTCTTTCTCTACAAAAAATTCGTTAATTAGATCTTCGTGGGGGAATTTTGGGTCTGACAAAGCTTTATAGCGCATATTAAGTTCATTTTTTATTTCAGCCCTTTTGTCTTTGAATCGTGTAAAATCACAGCCACTTTTTGTTTTACATTCTTCACAACCTAATAACAAATAATATCAAAATTAAAATTAACAGGTACATATTGGTCTTTAAATCATCCTTACCCATTTTATTATGATTTTGGAGCCTTCCGCTGTGGCCACACGAAGTGCAAATTTTCTTATCCGAAATCTTCTTTTCAAATTCTTTATACAATGATTTATTTGACTTCCAGTTCCTTAGTCGATCTAATATTTCCTCATCGGTGACATTTTCAAATAATTTCATAGCTGAATCTTTACCAACACCTGTTATTCCTTCAAAATAGTCACATCCGCAGAGAATTGCCAATGCGACAACTTTATTCCTTCCGAATCCTAGAAATATTTTTGGGTGGTATTTGGACATTCTGTATAGTTATTTATATATTTACCCATGTCTTCATATGCTTTTCTTATGTCATAAATATCAACTGCTCCGCCGGTACTAGCATGAGCCCCTTGCTGTGATATCGAAAAATTTCTGTAAACCACTTTGGCCCCGTACGCAAAACAGTCAGAATCCTGGCTGATGCATCCATCAACTAGCTTATGCGAATAATTTAATTCAGTTACTCTATTAGTAAATTTTTTGGAGACTTACCCCGTCCTTATTTAGATATGCACACATAGCTTCCGCTTCTCCATTTCCGGTGATGCAAGCCAGGCCCATGTACCCCAGCATTTCGGCGCATCTCTTCAACACAAAATGGAACTGAGTGCGGTCCTTTCCACCGCCTTTTTTATTATCTTTAATGCTAACGTTTTCATCGTTTTCTTTATTATTTTCTTTGGGCTTTGAACCTTTAAATTGCAACGCATTTCGAGCCGCTATCGTATCGTATTTCATATTGGGAGCTTTCCCCTCCAGCACAAAAACTGGGCTTACTTCCATTAAGAGGAGGTAACAGGTTCGGAAATATAAATTTCTGAAATTAACACAAAAAAAATATTATAAGGGCCAAATATTTTTTTTGCGTCTTTTGGGAAAGGCTCGAGTGTAAGTTTGTGATGGATGGATTGTAGTGCGTATTCGAAATTTTAATTTTGTTTTTGTGTCAAAAAGTTTTTTGTTTTCGGCCATATCCGTCAAAATTACAGTTTTCAAGCCTTAAATATTCGATAAAAAAACGAAAAAATGGAAAATGTATCGGACACAATATCCCAAAGCGAAGACCTGGAAGGTCAGATGAAGCAGATGACTGTTTTACGCACAGAATACGCCCAACTCAAGTCCCAAATGGGCAACACCGAAGAACCTAAGACCGAACAACTGAGCTCGATCGCAGAACTGCCCCAGGTGGTCGAGAAAAAGATCAATTTAAAAGAGAAACTCGTCACCTTCTTCAAAAGCAGGTCCTCCCACAGAGGCAGCACCTCTAAGTCAGACAATTCCGAGCAAACCCATAACGAAGCCGGGCCTAGCGAAGCATCTTCAGGCAAAACCCAAAATACCCCTTTAGACACCGACATGGAGATGGCCAAGGCCCATATCGAAGACCTAAAACTCCAACTGGAATCCCAAGAAGCAGAAATGATCAAAATGCTTGAAGAAAATCGAAAATTGTCTCTTGAAAACGAACAAATCCGGGCCGACCTCATTTTCAAGCAGAACGATGTCAACATTCTCTCGCAGGCTCATAGCGAATTAGATAACGACCTCAAAGCCAAAGAGGAGGAATTGGACAAACTCAAAATTGACCATCAGAACGTAAAAGGGGAACTCGAATTCAAGGTGAAAATGATTAACCAGATGGTTGTTGAAATGGATCAGCTCCAAGCAGACAAGTCGAATTTACTAACAGAAATTCAAGCATTAAGGGGCAATGTGGACGAACGCCTCGTGGTACTTCAGAATGATAACGAGAGTTTACAAGAAGAAGTGAAAAGAGCAAATGAAGAACTTGTACGGATACAGAAACAGATGGAACAGGCAGTGGTGGAACTGAGACACCAAAGGGAAAAGGCTTCGTTGGAAGGAAAGATATCTATTATCCATAATCATAACAGAGCCCTGATGAGCGAAAGAGTCAGCTTGGAAAGTGAAAATTCCAGTTTGAAGAGGCAACTCGAGGAGATGCTTCAACAAACCCACCAAACCTCGTCTGAAATGTCTCAACCTATGGATGCAGAACAAACCTTTGACGTAGAAGAAGAATTTACACTGAAAAATAATGCAACAGAAGATTTCGGGGAACTTGAGCACAAAGACCAAAATTAATGACAGGAAATTTATAAGGGCAACAGCTAAAATCTTTTGTTAATGTAAATAGCATACCATATCCATATATTATTATAACATGCAAAAGCCGTGTCTGCAAATAAAAAAAGTACCATATAAAGTTTATGAAAAGGACCCATCAATACACTAACTTATGTTATTATTAATTGTTTCATATTAAGGATCATCATGTTAGTGTACCTACCGGTTGTTAAAATTGTATCCATCTGTGTTTCTGATGAAGAACATATAAATAAACAGACGTCAGGCTTACCTCAGGTACATTCGTGGTTGAACATAATAATCCACGACGTTCTGGGCTTCACAAATCCAGCAAGACAAATCAATGGCTATGGTTTTCCCTTGGAGTTCGTACAAGGGTCTTCTTTCACAGTACGGTGACAAAATGGTCCAAACGTGCTTAATACCCATCCTTAATTAAACACTTTTTTATCAGTTACTAATGAAACTTAATTTTTAAAATAATGAATTAAGAAAAAATTAACTGCTGTGTGTGATTTTTTCTAACCTATGTTTGACGTTAATGACCGTTAAAGTTAAAATTGCAGGTTAAAATTTGAAAACTAACCATAGATAAAGAATAAACAATTTTATGGAACCCACAGATAAATGAAAATATTTAAGTTGCCTACAGAATTACAGATCTGATCTAAAAGTTTAGTTGAACATATAATTTGTAATAAATAAAAAGAAAAACTATTATATTGAAACAATGAAGTATTCTATTAAACTATTGATTGTTGAATGCGTTACTTTTTTAAACATATTCATAATGAAAAATAGTAGTAAATTTTACTACTTCAAAAGACTTTATTAACACTTGCTACAATTGTGATACAATAGCTGAAGAAGCTTCATTGAAACAATTGTAGCAAGTGTTAATAAAGTTTTCAAGTATTCAATTGTTGGCTTAACCTACAACTAACCACAAGTGGGTCAGTTGCAGGTGCGCTTAAGTGAACACTCCTAAACGGTGTTTTTTTTTCTATAATTAACTTTATTTATATATAAAATAGCGCCAAATTCAAAATGACGCATAAATAATAATGAAACAATATTTATTTAGATTTTATGAGAAAGCAATTCAAATTAAAAAAAAAATGCAATTTTATATAAACTACTTAAACAGCAATTTATTTGGAAAATTGATTTTAATTAATAATAAAAAACTATTAAAACTTAAAATAATTAAGCAACAATTTGAGGTATTTTTACCATAACAGAAAATGTTCCAGTACCTGTTTGGCACGGTTTTCCCACAATAAGGCAACTGGAAGGGTTCGAAAGATAATCTTCTTTACCTGCAACAAATAATTTAATCAAAAATATAATAAAAATAAATAGATACGTACTTTTGATGGTAGATTCCTTTAGAAAATGTAAAGAAGCTTCGAAACTGATTTGTTGAAAAGGTGAAGCACTATTTTGTAACCCTTTTCGGTTCATAGGTTCGAACACTCCTCCAGAGGTCATGTAATCTGCTATCAACGACAAATGTCTCGGATCCACTTTGATTCCGTAAACTTCGAAAACGTCAGTAATTTCCTGAACGAGTGTAAAGAAACGTAAATTAAAAAAAAAAAGATTTATTAATAGAAAAAAATTTCAATTGTTAAATGAAAAAATCATCGACAGGACAAGATATATAACTAATCTACAGAGTGTTCTAAAATATTTACCTGCACCAAAACTTTCACAGCTGCTTCGATACCGTACGTTTCTGCCATTTTGTGGATATCATTGCAATACAACTTGTTTAAATCCAACAATTCGTTGTATTTAAACATTTCCTAAAGAATAAAAAATTAAAAATCTTAAAAGAACATCTTCGAAACCTCCAAATAAAGAATAAAAAATACACAGATATTAATTAATTACCTAAGTATGTATTTAAATAAATTAACAGAAAAACTTACAATTATGTTAATCCCATCAGTTCTTAGGGTCAGTTGGTCTTTTTTCATGTAAGTGATTGCTCTTTTTATATCTTGGACTTCGTGTAAAACACATTTAGCAGCGCTCTCTTTCAAAATGGCCCTCAAGTCCAATTTTTTCCAGTTCAATGGCAACTGAATACATACAAATAATTAATAAACAAAAAACTGTATTTCAATAATCAAAAAAAGCAAATAAAATAATAGAAAACAAAATAAAACAATGAAGAAAAAAAGCACTTAAGAATAAAAGAACGAAGAAAAAATGTAATTTTTTGTTTTTGACTTACTGCGAAAGTTAGTTCACACCACAAATATTTCTTCTTGTCATACGTATAATTTTGGGCTAAATTGTGAGATCCTTTGATGGAATTTATTGAAAAGGCCGTGTCATCTTCATCATCATCTTCTTCCTCGTCTTCATCCCTTTTTTGTTTTTTCTTTTTTTCGTCCTCTTTTTCTTCGTTTGTTACAGTTGTGGTTATTGCTTCGTCATCTAAATGTTTATTTTACCTGTTTATTTGTCCCTTATCAGTTATTATTTATTTTCTTACCCCCCTCGTCATCTGAATATTCTTTCTGTTTTTCATCTTCTTCCTCAGGTTCCTGGTTTTCATGTACCTGACTATATTTATTCGTTTGTTTGGCATCTTCAGCATCTTCAGGCTCCTCATTGGAATCTTCATCATCTTCACTTCCTGCACCTTTTTTTCCCCCCATAAATTTATTTTCTTTGTCAGCACCCCTATCGTCATCATCATCATCATCCTCATTGCCCTGTTTTCTCGATCTTTTATTCTCCTGTTCAATATTCACCCTAAAAGGAAATAAAATAATTATTTAAAAAGGGCGAGTTTCTTTGTATTAGAAGTATTTTTAAATTAATACACTTATAATTAATGAATTTCTAATCAATTACAGATAACTTCAAATTATACATATTGCATAAATGTTAGGTACTTACAGGACCGATTTGACTTTTGAATACCGTCTGATGGTCGTGAAAAAGAGGCCAAAGAATTTCGTGGTCATTGATTTAATCACGTGCTTCGCTTTTATAGGGTAATCGTGTTCGTAGAGGTGTTGAGGCAGGAAATGAAACTTGACCGTGTACAACTGTTGTCTAACAATGAAACAAACAATTAAAATAAAAGAAAATCGACGACATTATTGTTTCTATTTATTGTGAGCAAACAACGCACAAAAATTGGAAATAAAATAAGAACATTTACATTTTACAATGAAGCTTCTTTACACAGACTTTGTATTTGATTTCCAAAACAAACCATATAAAGACAAGGAAAAAAAAACTGACCTGACTGGTTCGATGCCCAATTGGGCAGAGACTTCAATCCTTTCGAGCACATTTTCTAGAGTTACCCTCGTCAGTTTCTTCCTCAATTTTTCGGCTTCCTTTTCCAAGTTTGGTACATTTTTAAACGGAATTTCCATAGAAGGCGTTTTCATCGACTTTGAGGCATTCATGAGGATCTCACGAAGACGGGGAATACCAAGCGTCACGTTCATTTCACCACGACCAGCAAAATGGAAAGTGTTCAGTGTCATCTGGGTACTCGGTTCACCAACAGACTAATTGCAAATATAATTATGAAAAGGAATTACGTAATTGAGTTGAAAGTATGTAATTAAATTAATTATTAAACCTGTGCAGCAAGAATTCCAATGGGTTCCCCTGGCGAACACATCGACTGCATGTTTTTAAACTTCAACATGTCTTCGAACAACTTCCTCTCTTTGCCAATGGGTTTTTTACTTTTATATTTGTCCAGAAGTAACTTCATTCTGTCTGTCAGGGAACCGTAATGGCAATCTGCTTGGTAGTCAGCATTCACCGGATTGGGACAACGGCGACAATAACTTCCAAATCTAAAGACACAAAGGAGAGAAATAAAAAAATAATTTAATTGCAATATAACAAGTTATTATACTCACCCTTCTTTGATTTCGTCATCTGCGCTGCTCCAAAGGTCCAAAATGGCTGTTGACAGTTTACTTCTGCCAGTCCTCGGCTTGATCTTTAAAGGCTTTTCGATTTTGAGTTTGTTCTTGGCATGCTCCGAAAACAGGGTAAATCTACTCGTCCTTTTTTTATCTAAAGGACTACCGTGTCTCTCTTTCCAGTCGTCGATCTTAATTTAAACAAAAAAAAAAAAATAGATAACATAAAAGACATAGATACAAATAAAAATTTACTAACCACTTTGAACTGCTCCTCAATCTTCTTCTTTTCTGGGTCTTTCTTTAAGCTTTTTACGACTTTTTTGTCAATAATGGCCTTTGAATTGTCCATCAAGAAGTCCATTTGTTTGCTTTGGAAAAACTGGGCTTTACAAACATCCATGCCGTCTTCACCATAAAGAAACTAAAAGGGGACGCAACATCACAATTTGTCACATATTGTTGATTAAATAATTACCTGAACAATACTCTTATCACTGTCCCGAACTGTAAGGTCATAATTGACAGTTAAACCCTCCAAATGTTTAATAAGACAACGCTGCAAGTAACCACTACGACTGGTCTTAACTGCTGTGTCGATTAAGCCCTTTGGAAGAATACAACGGAAGTAATAATCTTAAATGCTACTCATAAATTAAAAAAAAAAACTAAGGTACCTCTCTTCCGGCCATACAGTGAAAAAAAAACTCTTGAGGCTTAATACCAGTCATAAACCGTCCGTCAATGAAGCCCCCAGCTCTTGGAGATAATTCAAAAACAGGAAACGAAGGCAGGGATTTCCCTGATATCATTACAGGTGGTCTCTTGCCCTCAAGTTCTATTTGTCCCAAAAGGCACGAAATTTGCATGGTGTTTACGGTGGACCCCTTTGCTCCTGATTGAACCATCAGCTGGAGATTATTTTCCGGGAATTTACAGAGCAAACCAGCAGGAAGGCAAACCCTTAACACCAAAAATAAAAACACATTCAAAACATTCAATAATAAACGAGTTACTTACTTGTTGATTTTATTAGTGTATTCGTCAATAGAAGTCTTATACTGTCTGTCAATGATTGCTTTCATTTTTGGGTTACGTGCAGAAGCCTCTTCCAGTTTTTCCACTATTTCTTCCACAGCAGAGTCCTTGGGCATGTCCAGGGCTGTCGCAACGACTTCAGGCCCTATCTTACGGGCCTTTTTTATTATTTTATGGCGTTCTTTGTCCGCGTGGGGAAGTACCAAGATGTCGCGGACCCCAAGAGTGAAACCTTCTGTTTGCAGGAACGATGTGAACACTTTAGAGAAGGCACTTAACAATTTTATTGCATACTGGCCACCGTACAACTGCAAATAAAATTCAGTGTGATTAAAATGTTCCGATATGTAAAACAGAGTTTTGTGCACGACTTAAATATTGAAAAAGTGTATAATAATAATAATAATTATGTACTGACCTCGTACATACAATGAACAAGACCAAAAGGTGTTGCCCCGCAGTGTATTTTATCTATAACTCCAACTAAAAGTTCTCCGCTTCTTATTATGACTTCGGCTTCTGTCATTGTGTTGGGGTTGTCGAAAGGAGTTCCCCCTGCTTTCCAGGGTCTTGGGGAACTTGTTTCCCATGCCTATTATGATGATAATAATAAATAATTTAAATTAATGGATTTTATTTAACTGATAATGGTAAATTGAAAACGTTTGACTTACTTTAGCCCCCAGTTTTGCAGACCCAGTCAAATTAATAGGATGCTTATCTTTGGGGATAACATTTATGATTATGGTAGAAATAATCTGTTTCCCAGACCACAAGCAAACTGGCTTGATTATCGCGGGAGGCAATAGTTTAATTTCGGAAGTCTTGAAAGACAACGCTTGAAATACTAGATGTTGATAATCAATTCTACAAAGATCAATGAGGTTAATTAATTAAATATTTTTGATGATTATTATATTATTAAATATACTTATTAAAGAATTTCCCCCTGATGGTCATTTTCACTCCGGAAACCATGTAATCCTGTATCAAACCACCCAGTGGAGTGCCATCTTTGGGGACTAAATACTGTTGGGAAACATGAACTAAAAAAAAATATTTTTTTATTCATTAATAATTGTTTTTTTAATATAAATAAATTAATGCAGTAAACAATGAAATGAATTTGAGATTATTGGTTAGAAATTGTTTCATCAGTTATTAGTGTATTGATTATAAAAAAAAACTTTTTTGTTTTGTAAAACTCACCCAAATTGTAGCCCTCACTTCTGGCCAATTCATTCTGTGGAAAATGTACGTTCATTTCGTCCCCATCAAAATCAGCATTGTACGCTTTGCAATTTGAATAGTGAACACGAATGGTCTTTTCATTTTTTAAAATCCTAACGTTGTGAGCCATTATACTGGGCTTGTGAAGAGTTGGCTGTCGATTGGCCAAGACCACGTCTCCATTACACATATGTCTATGCACCTTTTCAAAAAATAAATTAAAAAAGGCGTTTTTAAATATATTAATAGTTATTAAATACCCTTTTAACTCCGCGAAATGCTTTGGTGTCTTTTTCATCCGGAGTGAGAAGCCTCTTTAATATACCCTGTTTTTGTGTAGGATTTTTTGGATTTATTCTGACCAAAGAGCCGTCTTCAAACTCCACCATATTAGCCCTATAATATTTCCATCTCATAAGTCAGCTAAAAGTTGTATGTAAAACAAATTGTACTTACCCTGGATGTTTGTCAGGACCATTCATGACCATCTTCCTCAATTCTGTCACGTTCCAAGAAGTAACAGGAACAGGATAGGTCAGTTGTTTGGCAAATACTTCGGGGATTCCTATTTCGTCCACGTTAAGATAGGGGTCAGGAGTAATAACAGAACGAGCAGAAAAGTTTACACGTTTCCCCATCATGTGCTTGCGCAGAATTCCTTCTTTTTTCTCAATAACCTTTTTTAATAGAATATTTTATTCAATTGAGTATTTTTATTTAAGTCAAGACTAACCTGTTTCAATCCTTTTATTCCTGTTTGTGCAGTGAGACGTCCAGCATTATAGTCTGCTATGTTGTCTATATTAAGTTGCAGGGATTCCCAAGCATTTCTTAGTTTTTCAAGAGGGGTTTGACCACGAGCAATGTTGTAAACAGCCTGCCAAAAGATAGATAAATTTTGTATAAATTAAACTTCTTTTATCTTCAGCAAAAGGAAATATACCCAAACAAACAAGTTAAATTAAGTGAATAAAATTACCTTTGCCTCTATTGGGAGGACATCAGCGTCTCCTTTTTTCTTAATTACTTGAATTATTGCTCGTATCAGCATGCAATCTTGAATTATCGATTTATAAATTCCAGTTTGTTGGTTTTCTGTCATTCTACCGTCCACAAAATTTACCTGAAACAATTAAAATGTAAAAAAAAAAAATAAGGCTCTAAAACTAAAATTAAACAAATACTTGCAGGTCTCAAATTGTTTGGAGTCACAGAAATTATCTCCATGTAAAACACATCTGTTGGATTTTCGATGTTGACATTGTAAAATAAAGGTATCAGACATTTAAGGAAATCCTTATCCTTTTCCCAAACTTTCCTCAAAATTTCCCTAAAATCATACAAGAAATTATTAATAGGACAAACGTTTTATATTTTACATACCGTGATTCTGTTGGTGTGATGTTTTTAGGGCCTCCTACTTTAAAATCGTCGCTAAAATAATTTAAAGACTTATTAACAAACAGAAAATTAAAAACTAAGTCCAAATATACTTTGCATTGGTTTTTCGAGGGTTTGGATACAAAGTTATTTTCTTCCTTACAAACTGTATTCTGTCAAGTGGTTCCCTGCACTCCAAGCATATTTTTCGAGTCTTATACTCTGACATGGCATCAGATAGAAAAACGTTCTTCATAGACTCTGTATTTTTGTTTGGATATTTTTCAGTATTTAACGACTCTTTAATAAACAAACACAATACATGTATTATTGGAAGAAATCAATTAATTGATTACATACCTGATGTAACCAATTTTTCATATTCTTTTATAAACTTTATCTCATCTTCTGGAACATTACTTACAGATTCATATTTAGAAATGAGTTCTTTTAACTTAGTTGCTATTTCTATAGCTTCTGTGATATATCCACAGTCCACCAATTTCATTTGCAGTTCCAGGCTACGTTTAGAATGAACTGAAAACATTTTATGTAAGAGCTCTGTTGTAGTATCTCTATTAAACACTTACTAGGTAACTGCAAACCGTAACAAGACAGACATGTCATTTTCATAATTGTGCCTACAGTTTTATGAAAAAGAGGGTTCACAACAGGCAAGGGCAAGTCAATGTAACCAAAATGTCCAGGACAGTTGTATATGTTTTTAAAACAAGTACCACAAACTTCACCTCTGTCTGTTAGCGGTCCTGTATGACAAATACAACAACTATTTTTAAAAACCGTAGAATAACAATAAATACTCACGTTTTACCTAATGTCTTGTCGTATAGACCACCTATTAAAGGGTGTCCCATCTCATCGAACGTTAACGGAGTGGTTATTTTAGTTATACATAATTTTTTCATTTCTTCAGTGCTGAAGACCGAAAACTTTATGTTGTGGGGCTCCAAAGTAATGGCATGAACACCGTTTATTTTGTTTGAAAAACCAGACATTTTTTTCTTATAAATATTAACTTATTAAATTAAAATATTAACAATACGTAGAATATAACCTATAAATGTCACCGGCATATGCTCCTCCACTGCACATAACCTATAAATCACAAAACTTTAATAATACACATTATCACCACTATAACAACATCTAAAAGCCTTTAAATTAATTAAATATTATACTAAGTAATAATTAAATAAAATATATTTAATACGTAATTAACAGATAAGTATTTTTATAATATATCAATTAAACATGCCTGTACCTGTTTATCTGACAGTGTTGTCAACTCTTCTATTAAAATTGCACAGCGTAATAATAATAATATTGTCCAAAAACTGGATTTACAATAAAAACACGTATTATTCAATATATTTGCACAAATATAAATATTCTCTACATTAGTTAAATTCGTATTAATTAATAATTATGTAGTTAAAGAAACCGTAACACAAAAAGTTACTTTTGTTAATAAATAAATATACCAATCGTTGATTTGGCACATACGTTTAAACCATTGAGTGAAGTTGGCAATGAATTAAAAATTTAAAAGTATCAGAAACATAACAACAGTAGAAATCCCTAAAACAATATTGGAAATATCTGTAGTTTTAATTACCTTTTGTTGTCTCCACTACATATGTTGGCAATTTGTTATTTTGCTAATTTCACGTTCCTTTTTCCTACGGCGATCTCGCGAAGTGCGGTTAACGCCACGTGCTGCCCTAGTCTTTATTTTTGATAGAAAAAGTTCGTTCGTAGCTACAAGAAGGTATAATAAGTGGAAACTACAATTTTTTTACTATATAAAACCGCCGAAACTTCTCTACCCTTCACAAATTTAAAGTAACTTACCCCCATGACGGGTCATATGTTTTGGTGGTTATGTCGTCCCCCTTGTGCAATTCTCAGCATACTTTTTATCAATCTTGTTTTAGTGTTAATTAGTGAACAAGAATCCTCGTTAAAGGTTAACTGAAGTGTTTTAATTAATTCCAGATGCCTCTCGCAGTGGATTTACTCCATCCTCCCCCAGAGAAACAGCGCAAGGCTCACAAGAAGAAGCGCTTGGTTCAGCACCCAAACAGTTACTTTATGGATGTAAAATGTCCAGGATGTTACGCTATTTCGACTCTGTTTTCCCACGCCCAGTCTCCTGTTCCATGCAAAGGTTGTTCAACGATATTGTGTACACCTACCGGAGGCAAAGCTAGGTTAACAGAAGGATGCAGTTTTAGGCGTAAAACACATTAAAATGTAATTTTAGTGTTGAATTAAAATTTTCATTTACATAATAAACAGTTAAGATAATTTTTTGTTTTATTTGTATTTTAGAGGGGCATTAATGAGTAACTAATTGAAGCAGGTACTGATAATATTTTAAACATAAGGCCAGGAACAAAAACAATAGGAAAATGTTCCAATAACAACAGTTAATCTGTTGTTTATTTATTTTAATTGTATATTGAATCATTGCAGTAGCTATACGATTACTCAAAACGCTATGTAATTTAGAATAAGTGCAACATACGTTAACAAAATCTAATTAAATTCCCTGCTACAAGGTTATTTTCATAAATACTTTGCAGTATGTCTCCTTATGGTCTATGTTTAATATAATAGTTTCAATTTTTGTACACAAAATTTATTTTATTTTGGATACAGTCCAAGTAAGTACACATTTACTGTGGCAGTAATCAGTTCTTTAGTTTTGACACATTTCAATCATCAATTATAACTCTTAATCTAAAACATATTATTATTATCATCCCTGTATTTAATGACAATATTTTTTTTGTATACAACAATCATCATCACGCTTAAAAAAAACTTCTTCTCCCTCTCTCGTCTTGACGACAAATTTCTCAATAAGTATTTTTCTTTTTTATAGTTACCCTGTCGATTTATTTTCAATTAAATTAATTAATCCTACGTACACATATTTATCGTCGCCCTTTTGTTCTTTTTTTTTAATTTTAATACATGAGTGAGTAGGTATGTATATTAATTAATTATGTACTATTATATAATTGCTAGATTTAGTTTTAATTTTTATTTATTATTATTAGATCCTTACTTATATAATAATACCTGATTCGTTTCCAGTAATAGAAAACTTTCAGTAAGAATATTAAAAACTTTATTAAATTAAAACATTTCGAATAATAGTAAAAAAAATCACTAAAAATTAAAATATCACTTTATCGTTTGATTTTAAGCACACGTTTTGATTTTTTATTAGTCTTAAAATTAAAAATATATTTTTACCACCCCATAATTACTTTAGTAGTCACTGGAATTCTTTAAACTTTGTAAATGTCGAAAAAAAAGTTTTTCCCCAAGAGAGATTCGAACCAACACCAAGTATCGGGGTTCGAAACCTGATACAGGAAAAATGCTTTTTTTTTTTAAATTATGTACTTTTAAAGTCATTTTAACTATAATAATAAATGATCAAATAGTCTTTAATATTCTTACCTTATATCAAAAAAAGAAATTCATAATTCATGTTGTATGTATGTAGAAAGAGGTAACAAAAATAGAACATTTTCCATAAATAAATACTGAGATTTATAACTGTCTGTATTGTACATATGTACTTATGTATGTATGTAATTAATTATCTCTTTGAAAGGCAATATTATTAATTATATGAGCATATTATTTGTGCAAGTAAATACAATAATAATAATAATAATTTAAACTATTGTACAATTTGATTTTTTACTAAAAAAAAAAGAAATATTACAATAATACGTAATAATAATAATAATTTTAATAGGATTCGTAGCATTCATTTCATTTTTATTTACTTAAAAAAATAATTCGTACCCCATCTTTTGTCATTCTTTTGTTTCTGTACTAATAATTGTTTTATTTAATTTTTTTATTACGAGTTAACAAGCAGGAAGTTGGTTTATTATATTATTAATAATTCCGACTACCTGATGGCGTCCATTCATTGCGGTTGTATTTTTTTTTTGTTTTTCATTCAATATACACAAATATATTAATATTATAAGCGATTATAAAAGTACAGTTATTCAAGTTTTACTTCACCAACTGTTAGTAAACAAACGTCTTTTGTTTTTACGTTTGCGAGAATTGGTAGCCGATTATACCAATTTGTTCTGAAAAAAAATTGATACGTTTAAAAAAAAATGAATAATATGTAAATAAAGAAAATATCGACATGACGAATAAAAAGCGTGTTGTTTAAAACAAAACACAGACATAAGCCCTCTCTCTGTTGAAACAAAAAACGAAGGGCGACAAATCAGTTTTCATTTGTTTGCAAAAAAATTCAAAACGACTTACCTCCCAAAATAAAATCTTGAAAAAATGCAGTGAACATTGCACTAGAGGTAACTTAAAACTGTAAGCAAATAAAATGACGTAATTAGTGTAAAATAATAATTTGCTAAAATGCAAAACTAAAATAGAAAATGTGTCGATACAATAAATTTTCCTTTTGCAAAATCATGCACAACACACAAAATATTAAATATTTTGGGACATGTTGAATTGTAGAAAAACAAAGTTTTTCATAGACCGGAATTCGAACCACTGACTCCTAAATATATTCTTTTAATGTTTGTTTCTTACACAAAAACAATCAAAAATTCAATTATATTTTAAACTATCCAGCCATGCAAAAAATTTTATACACCAAAACAGCACAAAAACTAAATACAAACATACATAATTAAAAAATACGTACCAGTAGTTAATTAGCAGGCATGCAGCATTTGTTAATTAATACTTCAAAACAATTATCTAACGAAAACAAAAGAAAAAAAAAATAAATCAAACTCAGCGTTAATGTCGAAAAAAAAAAATAATTTAAAAATAATAATGCTTTTATTAAAATTTCATTTTTCATTTACAGCAGAACACAACAAGTGCTTTCTTTACTATTTATGTATTTAACTATTTTGACTTAATATATTTATTGTATGTTGGTACTATTTATGGATTATATCGGGCATATAAAATATTTTACAGCTGTAGGTAATAATCGATTAATTACTAATAAAATGTACAACGAAATAAATTAACACTCGAAGGCACAGAATTAATTATGTAATTATAGAAATTCTTATACAGGATGTCCATTTTAAGTTGCTAACTTGGAAATAATAAGAACAATGTTAAATTAGACAAAATTTTACTTGTTTATGTAGTTTCTCATATACAGGGGGTTTCCCTAAAAATTGCCTAAATTTCCAAATTAAAATAAAACAAGATAAAAGTAAACTTTTTAGACAAAAAATGCTCAGTATGCTTTCGTCTGAATTTTTTTAAAAAGCATTTCATTACCTTTAAAACGATACCCCACACGACCACAATTTATTTCAGACGTTTCGATACATTAAAGCAAATAACCGTGTCATTTTTTGTTTAAAAAGTTTCCTTCTATTTTGAAGTTATTTTAATTTGAAATTTTAGGCAATTTTGTATATCAGAAATTAAATAAAATTTGACAACGAATTAAAAATTGCCCATTTCGTCTAATTTAATCGATGTTGTACCTATAATAGCCCTTAACATTTCCAAGAAATGACCAACCTGTATAGGCACGTTAATTATTTATTACTTTTAATATTATATTTATATGAACAGTGAATATAAATCACCGATAAAACAAAAAATATTATACTTTATATATTTATAGATTACTTAATATAAGATAATAAAATAATTCTCTTTCTAAAGCAATTAAACTTGCCAAATAAAATAAAATAATAATATGGTTTAGATTTACATCATGCTCGAGTAAATAAATATTCAGTGTAATATAAGAGCAGCAAATAAAAATAAATTAATAATTTATTGTACAGGGTAACTCAAAATTAAATAAGCATAAATTGGTCCCTAAGTAAAGATGCCACAAAAAGCACTGAAACGTCTAATGTATTATTTGCTATTGTCAGTCGATCACTGGTTTAAAAGAAAATACGATAAAAATTCACCTAATTAATTAATTTAATTAAATTATCCTAAAAAGCTTTTTATTTTCTTAAATTGTTAACTTAATAAATTTCAAGTTACCCATGCACAAAAAAAACGAAGTGTTAGAGAATCGAATAAAAAAATTGATAATCATTCTACTAATATCTGTTTTTTGTTTTACTTATTGTTAGATAGGTAGGTACGTAATTTAAATATTTCTGTAAGGAATTTGCAATTTCATTGTTCGGTGTTAACTTACATTCCGAAGCCTAACAGTAATTTGAAATCTACTTTTATAAACAATTAATAATATAATATTATTCACTGGTGGATCCGAAAATTATTTATTAGAGTATGAAGTACTTGGTTCAACTGTTTAGGCCCCGAAAAAAATAAAATTCTAAACCATTCCAAAAAAAAAAAAGGAAGCATCAGACACAGTTTACGATAAACACCAACAAACAAAAACAAAACACCTCTGCTACATCATTCCTAACTACATATAATATGTATGTATTAATTTTGTTTTTCTCTTATATCCGATTGTTTTTTTTTTTCTGTGGTATCTCAACAACAAAAGAAAAAAAAAAGACAAGAAACAAAGGGTGTACGTACGTATGGTGACAAAAAAGGATGTAAAGATAGATAGTAAAGAAGAATGACGCAACAATGGGGTCAATTTAAATATCATCAACGTAAAACTTTTTTAGTAATTTTAGTCCCCCAGGAGAGATACGAGCACGTACGTAAGTAACAATCGAATTAAGTTGAATAATCCCCTTTTCTCAAAATAAAAAAATTAACTGAGCCGAGCGAGCTGCTGTCTATCTACTCTACATGACATCTACGAACATTTCACAAGGGTTACCCATAGCAATTTTAAATGATTGTCTACTACCGGCTATGTCTTTCGATTGCGCCGCCACCTGGGTCCCGCTGCTCTGGTCCGAACCGTTCGACGAGCCGTTACCATTTCCAGTAGCCATTGGTAGCGCGGACCTCGGCCCCAACGACGTCAGGTCGCTGTCAGACGGACTGCTCTGCGCCACCGGATCCTTTAAGTGATCCGAACCGTTTGACGATCCCCCTAATCATACATAAATAAATAAATCAATCAAATAATCGATAACAATTATTAACACACCACTTCCACTGAGGACCGATTCCTCCCTGTTGTATCCATACACGGTATGCTCGCTGGCTGTATAGAAGGGCATCGGCATGTACTCCAGAGGGTTGTAGGTGCCGCTGTAGGGCATGTAATTCGGTACGTTCGGTAACGGACCTACCGAGTCCGCGTCCTCTTGTAATTTAAGATTTGACATGGCCGAGCAGAGGTCACCGAATATGTAATAGCACTGTTCCGAGAACGTGATCTTGTTGACCGTGTGACGGATGAAACCGGCCTTCAGGAGGTGCGACGCGTACTTACGGGCGTCTCGGCGATCCTGATAAACAAACACAAATAAAGTAGTTTGTTAACAAATGAATCAGCGCGATTGTTGTTAACAATGAAAGGAAAAACGAAGCACGTTTAAAAACAAAAGAAAATATACCTGAAACCCTTCTACGTGAGTCAAAAGCCAGTCGATCATGTCAGTACCTATGAAAGCATTTGGTATCGTAATTTTGAGCCACATCCGGTCCCGGATTTCTAGACCGCTGTCCGGCCTCTGCATCGCCTGTACAACCGTTGCCATTGGCGTGTTTATCGTTAAGGGCTCCTCTAATTCTAAAAATAAAACAATAAAATATTAATAAAAAAACAAACAAGACACATACGCAAGCATTATTGTTTTATCTTTATCCTGTAATGTAATTGTTGAAAAACAAATAAAATGTAAATTCAATTGTTTTACCGAGTAAACATTCCCTTTCGTTAGCTGGTATGGTGCTGGTAATAGATGCACTGGATACTGTTGAACTACTAGGCGGCCTGACCACTGGATCTCCCCTAACTGCAGCCGTATGCGCCACCCAAGCCCCTAAAATCCAATATTGATTACAACTTTAATTAAATTTTAATGTAATATTACCTGGATCAATGGGCCGAACAGGTTCAGTTCTAGGAATTGTGAAATATCCTTTTGGATTTGGATCCCAACACTTTGCAACAACCAATTTAATAGGTCTAAAAGAGACATGTAGTCACAACACTCATATTGTAATAAATAAATATTTTTTTAAACGCACCCTGGTTTTTGTACAACTTCCCTCAGCACTCTGACAGCCTCATCGTTAGACATGTTCTCAAAATTGACATCATTCACTTGCAAGATCATGTCCCCAGGTTCAATTCTACCATCCAGGGCTACAGCACCTCTTTAAAAAAAACACCAAATACAAAATCAGTAATCTTCCTAAACTATTACATAAGTGGTGACAAAAATTACCCTTTCATTATTGATCCTACATAAATTCCCCCATCTCCGCCTTTATTACTCTGTCCTACAATAGAGATGCCTAAAAAATTCACTGTATCCATGTTCAAAGTGACTGTTATAATATTCAAAGACATTGTTGAGTCTGTTATACTTGAATATGAACTGGTTCGTGACATTGCCTGAGAAACAGTTACAATTTCAGTACATACAAAATTAATTTATTAATGACACCCACCTGCAGTCTTTGTTTCCGCCTTCTTTGTGGTCTTTTTCTGTTGGCTACATGCAACCTACTGACACTGGAACATTCTGATAATGCCGTGTGACGTCCTGTGGTCTCAGATTGAAAACTAGTCGTCTCTAAATCTGAACTTACCATTGAAGATGTTTCATACAACCTAAAAATCAAATAAAAACAGCCAAAAAGTTGAAAATTTTGTTTATACATTTGTTAACATACCTGGGCATATGTCCGTTGATACGTGAAGGATATTTGTGGTGTCTGCGAGCCTGACGAGAACTTATAATGCTTTCTGTGTCTGTACATACTGAGTCTGGTGGCTGGGGTGGCAGTCTTTGTTCTGGTTGTGTTACACTGTCTGTACATTGTGATCCACCATCTGACTGATTTGAACCTTCTGCAGACACCAACTGCAAAAATTATAATTAAATTTGTGTGATTTACTTAAATTGTTACGTGTATTTACCCAACTAACAACTCTACCATTAAAACATGGTAAATGAGCAGTGTCATCGATGATTTCTTCTTTTACTACACTGAAATAGAAAAAAAAAACGTATATAACAACGAAGCCATTATTCTTTAATCGGTTATTAATGTTTTTATTTATCCGCTGATAATAATAAATAGCTGTTTATACATCAGATGTCAAAATAAGATTGATGACCGTGGAACACCTACTTGCTTTCTAATGCAAATTACAGTTTGTAATTCATGTAATCGTTAAAATGACGCCGCTAATCACGAAAACTACTTAAAATACACGCAAAAATGTGCGATATTTACCCAAAATCATCGTCCATCGACTTAAAGAAAAACTTATAATTGGGCCTATTCAAAACATTTTTAAAATCTGCCAGAGTCACTTTCTCGGGGGCGATTGGTATTTTCACTAAATACGGAGTTTCTTCGTCGTCTATGTGATAAATTACTTTCGTTTCATCCATTTTAAAGCACTATTTTACAATAAATATGTGAAATTTGACAGAACACAACACTGATTAGAACAACATGGCGTTTGTCATTTTTACTATCATCCCCACCCACGCACCCAACCCGGTCGTAGCCGGTAGCACTCGATTAATAAAAAAAAATTAAATAAAATTATAATAACAACAGCAACCGTAACAAGAACAAACTAATAAACAAAATAAACCGTTTGTTTATCACATTATCTGTAACTGTTGACGATTGACTTATTATAAAATACATTCTTTTGTAACTGCAACACTTTCGATTTATTTAAATTATTGTATCATTGTTATTGTAGAAACTAGGCACAACTAACGCGTTTTTATAATATTTACAATTAAATAAATTATAATAATTAATTTATTAGTATTGCTATGACATAAACAGTCAACAATACCTAACCTTACCTAACCCTTACTATTAAACATCAAAACCATAGAATAAAGAGAAACGTTAACAACTACTACCAATCTTAAATAATTGAAGTCCCCTATCACCAATAAAGATCAAGTTGTCGTTATTACCAGATAATTAATAACTGTTATGTACTTTCTTGTTATTATAACAAATCTATTACTTAATTAACTGTAACATCCAGGTTTTTAAGTATTATTAATCAGTTCAATTTTATAGTTACTACAAGTGTGTTACGTGGTATGGGAGACACTTTCACCTTGACAGTTGGTTTGTAGGTTTGTAGCTAAGCTTTATTGTTAGCCGAGTTCAGAATCCGTCAAAAATTATAAGAAACGTGTGGCGGTGACAGGTCGGTAATTGTAATTATTGTTCTGAGATAGGCAATCGAGGTAATTGTTAAAGGGGGAAGTGGGGGGAATTAGGTCAATATTACCTTTCAATACGTGTGTTCATATGTTAGCGAATTTCTTTAATTGTACCAAATATTTCTTTTCGTTCTCGAGAGGTGAGTAGAACAGATCAAAAATCCGATCGATTCTTGTCGGATAATTTTCATTTGGTCGCGTTTACAGTTCCAAGGACTCCTCAGAAAACCAACCCGACCTGAGATGGAGTAAAATAAAAAAAATATGGCAGATAAACTGGGCCTAGGGAATGGTGAAAGACAGCTAAAGCTCGGGCAAAGTTTCACCAATCCAAAGTCTTCTGCATTCCACACTGTTCGCTGTAAGTGTAACCTTAACCTTCAACTCTAAACCGTATTTTAAACAGGACTTCAAATGACCTTTACATTTCCCAAAATAACATTTTTTACCATCCTTTTCCCTTTTCAAACTACAATTTTTACAAATTAGTAAACACTAGCCAACAATAATTATATTCTTTGTAACTAATTAGGTAAAGACAATTAGAATTTGACTCTAGACCTAGTTAACAAATGTTACATTGTATTTTTAGATGTGTACATGATTACAAATATTCTTAATAAATATGGTAATTTATAGATGATTTTAAGCCAGCCTCGGTTGACATTAATAAAATGGCCAGTGTGGAAGTGGGCTCCAATAATCAAGTTACCGTAACCGTACCACACTTAGGTAAGCTCAAAAAATAAAATTGAACAATTTCTACACTAATCACCTATTATACAAATGCCTTTCTTGCATATTTTGACGAATTAGTATTCAATTAAATAAAAAGAGCATTGATGGCAAGAAAATAAGCTATTGAAACATTAATTAGTCAAAAAAGGAAAATTAACTTTTCTATTTAAAAAGAAAAAAGATTGTTTTTATACCTGTTAATTTACTTATAAGTCTAATATTGAAACGAATCAATAACATAAGTAGGTGTTTATAAATTTAAGCAGAAAAAGTAAAAACAATAACAAGATAAAAACAAAGGTTATCTTTAATTGAAGTACTTATTCATGTTTTGTTACAAAATTTCTGAAAAATAATTTTATTATGTATTAGGAAGTAATTTAGCAACTTCAGCAAAACGAATTAAATTTTTAGAAAATTGTAAGATCTAGTGGAGCCTTTGCTTACTTAATTAGAGGTAAGGCATTCAGTTGTTAAAAATTCACTTATTTAATTCAAGAAATACAACTGACAACGTTTGTTGTTAATTTCTTACCTGTTAACTTGTTGTTTGTTTAAGATGGAGCAGGTGTTCCACAAACAGTATTCAAAGGGTCTCAACGGCCATACCATAAAGAATGTGTGCTCATAATCGATAGGGTGACGGGCGTGATTACCTTAGAAAAATTATCTAGTAATATTCAAGTTAAGAAGACGAGAAGTGAAGCCATTAAGCCACCTTTGCCTCAAGGTACTTACCTTTGATTATTAATGTTTAATTTAAATCTGTTAACGTTCGGTTTATATTTAGTTTCCAGTTCAAGTGACAGAAGCACACCGAGTTCCGATAGACTAAGCGCGGGCGGCTTAGGTGGACCAAATAGACCTCAGACACCCCCGATAGGACAACGGACGTCTAATAAGACACGGGTTACGAGCGGAAGTCGTCGACCTGACCGACCCATTACCCATCTCGTACCCAAACATTCTCCATTGCACGCCAGTCCTAGTTACTCCTCCCCGGGACACTACAAGTCTCCGAAGAGGGATCACCTTGTAAATAATAATACCAATGAGTAAGTAATCACTTAATAAAATAAGAAGATATATGTGTATGTTTTTATTGTTATTGCTGGCAGACTTTGGTTTAATTGTTACGTAAACTTGGTTACTTTGTTTTTATTGCTAGACTAGCATTTGCTTAATTATTGCGCAAACTTTGGTTTCATCGTTGTATAGCCTTGTTTTCACTGTTATTTCACTCTTGGGCAGTCTTTTATTCTCCATTCTTTTGCTTTTTATGTTCCATTTATTTTTATTTTTGTTTCTTGTTCTTTTATTTTTTGGTAATTCGTTTGCAATTTTTCTTTTTTGTAGTACTCATTCTCAGAGCACCCTGGCCAGCCTTCCGATGATAGGTATGGACGACGTGGCGGATCCGCCTGTGCCTCACCCTTCGTCCTCGTCGATCGGGGTGACCCCGACGAGCAGCAAGAGATCGCCCCCCGTTGTCCTTGTTGTGCAGCAGCAGCAGCAGATTCAGCAGAATGGTCGCGATTTAATCGGTGAAATATCGGACACGTCGTCCAGTTCTAGTGACAGCGATTCCGGTTCCGATCACGAGACGACAGCGAGCAATGCCAAGGGACTGAAGAGTGGCGGCGGCGGCGGTGGTGGAGGATCTGGAGGGGGTTCTTCGGGATCAAATGTTGCCTCCACGACGACCACGTCAAGAAAGAACGGACATCACGCAAACGGATTCGCGTTCGGGTCGAATTCGTCACCATCACTTTCTATGCCTGCACATATTCTTAGCGAAGATTTGTGTCTCTCAGAGTCAGGGTCTGATTCCGATTAATAACTGATATATGTAACGTTCGGGTGGAGGTAAGTGTCAATAAAAACTATGTTATGAATGCTCAAATGACCTCTTTCAATTAGTCTTTGCTATCGAACAGTTGAAACTAAGCCTTTACGACAGAACAGTTGACTTTAGAATCGTCGCAAAAACAATTAATTGTATAATTTATCGTTGAGCTCGATTTGTATTATATTTAATTTGTTTTATTTTCAGATTGGTGATACGCTTTTGTCTTGACCGATGGCGATTATAAAATAAATGTATAAATATAATATAAAAGCAAAAAAATATATTGAGACGGTTGTTTCAAAAAAACTCGGCGGCGCGGCAAAAAAATGGTTTTATTCCATTGTATTTTTTCTTAATGATGTATGTTACTATGTATTATATTTGAAATACACTTCGAATGTGCATTTAAGTCTTTTAATTTTATTAACGAAAATTATTAACAAAAAATATTTTTATTTTTAAACTATTAAGCTTATTGCAAATTAACTAGCTCCACATTGGCAATATAATATACCTACATAAAAATATTTTAATAGAAAGCTACTTAAAAAATAGAGGAACTTCTGGCATAGGCACGTTAATTACAACAAGGCTTAATTAATTAGTTATTAGTTCAATTGTTTTCCCAAAATACTGATAAATATAATATAAACATTATACAGGGTGTTTATGCGTAAACACTTTTTGAAACCCCTTAAATAAGAAACGAAAATACTTTACTTGTTATTACTGTTTAAAGTTTAAATCCGATCCTGTCCTCGTTGCTAAGGATCATTTTGGCAAGTTGAACCTTCGATCCAATGAAAAGGTTCTCTCTGGGCCCTCTTTCCATATGATATTTGACGAAAAGCGCCATATCAGTTGCTCTCAAGGCATGCAGTCCTTTGCTGTACTTTACAAACATACTGAAAACTGTTGCTTCAGTGCCTTTTATGACTTGGAACAGTTTTTCAATCTCACTGTCTGCTTTTATTATCGGAATCTCCACCTGGGACCTTCGTCTCACTTAATAAAGAGATTTAATGAAATAAAAAATTTTATGTGAAAAAAAAATTGAACAAGAAACTCAAACAATGGAAAAACAAAACAATCAGAGGAACAACAAACATAAATTAAAAACTTACTGTTAACATAGTCCCTGCCATAAAATGAAATGTATTTGTATTCTTCCCTGTCAAAATGGCCCGAGTCCTTTATAATATCTACAACATTAACCTTTGACACCTTAGGATCATATTGGCGAAAGGGAATTGGATTGAAGATTTGAAAATTAACTATGGTATTCATTCGCACCTAAAACAAAATAATATATAATCACTTATTTTTTTGTTTTTCTATTACCAATATAAAAATATACACATTACACACTCTATTAATAAAAGTGATCCCAGGCTCTGCATAGACGTCCAAAACGAGTACCAAGTTATCAGCCCCGATTTTCTTCAAAGCCAAATCGATAACTGCAAACTGCATTAATTTATTCTCATTCCAATCGATTTTTTTGTCACTATCTTCAGTTGTTTTCGGCATCCTGATGGACACCCATATGATTTTGCTGTCTTCGTTTCGATATTTGTTTGTTAATCGATTAGCGTCGTCTTTTAATTGTTTAAAAACGTCCTCGTTCCCTTTGCTTGGGTCATCGTATTGATATAAAAAGGCCAACACGAGGAGCACCTTTTGCTTATTTTGCATGAATGTCTTTTCGAAATTGTTTACAAAAGTCTGGGCCATTTCGACCTCGGTTTCTTGAACGGGAACAACCATTATTACCCTTGTGCTTTCAGTGACGTACGGGGCTGATATGAACTCCACTTTACCCAGCGGTTTACATATTTCAAATCTAAAAAGGACAACAAATTGAATTTTAAAAGCTCTAGTATAATAAAAAATTAAAAACTGGCCTTTTAGTGACCTCCTTTCCAGTGTTGAGGTCCCTAAAGCCTAAATCAACAACGTAGTCGAGTCCCCGAGACCAGTCAAAAGTCCTGTAGCCATTGACAAGTCTTCGGAACATAAAATTGTTTGGATTATCAGCGTGGACTTTTTCAATAACTGCGTAAATTACATTTTGAATATCTTGATAATCTGAGGCCTTGTGGGGTCGAATATTTGTAAAATCGTCGGGGAAGAACATGTGAGTAGTGTTAAAATAGATTTGGCGGGGTATATCGAAACGAGTGGCCGGTTTGACGGGTGGTTTTTCCCCAGGAGGCCAACTGCTTGTTAAATCAAATGATAACATCTCAATTTTTTCCTTTATATCTTCCAATCTTAACTAAAAATGAATAAATATAAAATATAAGACGCTTATATAATGTATTATTGAATTAACGTAATTAATATTATGTACTCACCCTTGAAAAATATGAATTAAGCAAATAAAACTCATGCTCTTGTAGCACAGGATATATTGATAAAGCTTTGTTGAATTCATCTGTTCGTGAAAGCTTATCAAAGTGTTTTTTTAAACCAAAATGTTTTAATTTGTAACTGTTAAGAGTCTGATCCTGTAAAAAATTATTTTGGAAACAGTACACTTTTTATTTGATTTGTTTATTTACCTGTACTTGTTCTTGACATTCTAAGCCCACACTGTAATGAATACATCTTCCTAAATTTTCACTGTGGTCTTCAGATATGGCATATTTAATGCACCACTCCATATTATTTCTAATTGATATTACAACTGAATTACTTAAAAGTATCCCTGCATCTGGAAATGACTTTGCCATTATTTAAATAAAAAAACATTTTGAATAGATACTTACTTAAGTCACAAAAACTGCTATCTTTTGCTGTTGTACCTAAATACACATCTTGACTAATGCTTATCTTATTAACAATATCTTTTAAACGCCTTGCGTCAAGAAAATTGTAATCGTTCATGATAAAAAAGAAGTCATACTGTTGTATAAAGTTGTCACTTAGGTATTTGATGATTTGAAATGGTTTGTACCTGATTCTTGTGTCAGTGAAACCCACTATGTTTGTTAAACTATACTCTCCTTTAGGTTTACTGTGGGCAGAGATGAAAAACTTTATTTGGTCAAGGCAATGTCCGATTGTTCTGTTAAGATAAACACATTGGTTGTTCAATCTTTCTTCAGCAGTTAAAATTCCAACAAACAGTTTCTCTCGAATTCCAAGTTCTGTTGAATAATAGCGGGGCCGGTTGATTCGTTTTTCAGTCTTCTTTTCTTCGACCACCTTTTTGACAACATTAACTTTAACTTTGCCATTGGGTACTGGGAGTTGAACATTGGGCAGAATATTTTCTTCATTTACAAACGCAGTCTCCTCAAAAATATTTATCGACTTATCACAATCACTATTGTTGTTTATGGTGTGAGAAATAATAATTCCAACAATAACTCCGTAAATTAAATACGAGTTACTTGAAATAGTTTTCCTCATTACTCGAAATAAACTCATTCTCAAAGGTATTTTAAATTTTAGTCACTTCTGTTGATTCATTTTCCTGAAAATGTGGCAATTATGATAAATCTGGATTAATTAATAAGAAATAAACAAAATTAACTAATACAAATAAATACAATATCAGATATAATTGAGGTTATGGTCAATGTCTGTCAGTTGGGAACACGCCTTAACTTATGATTTTGCGTACCTAAACATTTGACACAATGACGTTATTGTGGGCAAAAAGCATAGGCGTAACAAAATGGTTTTACCAAACTTAATTATTAATAATCAATTAAACTTAAACATTTTGTTCCATTAGGCAGCCTAAACACACCTAAGACGTATTAAATCAAGTTTATGTTGTTGTAATCGAGTTAATTACCATTTTAACATATTTTGTCAATAAAAAGCTTTCTTTTCTTGACTATGAATTGACTACGCCTATGTTTTTATACCATTTGTGACGTCACAAGTAACCAACTTTGATAGCTTCAACTTAGAACATGGATTTCTTTATGAAATTATTTTGATGTACAGAGTGTTTAAATAATGTTACCAGTTAACTAATAAATATTTTAAATTATAATTATAATTAAATATTAACAGTTAGGTATTTTAGATTTGTATTCCGTTTTTTCTCGACAAATTTAAGACATTTTGTAAGGATTATTGTTTCTATTTACAAAAATAAATATTCTGATAATGTTAAATTAACTATTGCATAATTTTTGCAGAATAATTAAAATAAAAAAAGTACTAGTTGTTTATAGGACAATTTGCTAAAAATATTGCAAAGTAATAAACAAACTGCAGACATAACACAAACATTCATTTACATAAAATGTATTTACATTGTTATTATTGTGTTTCAGCGATAAATAAAAATTACAAATTAATGAAATTGCCTAATTTTAATTGACAAATAACTAATAAAAGCAAATAGAGCGTGAAATTTTAACTGATAAGCCTGTTTAGTCTGGAATGATCTGGCGACTGTTTAATTCATGGAAATCTTTCAAGGAAAACATAAAAATATGGCTATTTAAACATTATAGACAATTTATTATCAACCAAGGGTACGATCATGTAATATTAGTGATCATTTCGTCACGTTATACAGGGTGTACAATAAATAATAAATAAAATAAACAATCAATTCAATTGTTTGAGTGTTTACTACCTAGTTTGAATCATAGAGGACACCAGGTGTTTGTTATATTAAGATATTTTCGTGTGGCGTTTACTAGTTTGAACGACAGATGACCCTTTTGAGGGTAGTTTTTGTTTTTTCTTTTTTTTTTAAATAAAGCGATTTGGAACATTAAAATATCTTATTTAGCATTAGGTGATGCTTTAAAATATTCTAAAGAAAACCATATCTCAAGTGAGACATTGGAAGTGAATTTTAATTTACAATTATGTAATAATGTTATTTTGAAAATAGTTCTTGGAACTTTGACGAGACAGATATAAGAAGAATTTTGTTGGTTAATAATAACAAAATAATAATAATAAAATATAAAAAAAGTTTACCTACCAAAATTTAACCCAGGACCAATAATTAATTAATTCATTATTGAATACAAAAAATCAGAAGAAAGTTCTCATAGGAGATGTACCTACAGGGTGTCTGTCTATAAATGGATCTGGACCTGCAACAAATAATTTTGTATTATATTTGGTCACGTTTGTTATTTATGCACATGTACAATGACAAAAAAATAAATATTATTGGTAGAAATAGTACTAGTAGAAGAAGAAAACATTATATGATCTCAAGATCTGACGTTTAGATAATTTTCAAAACAAATTACTGTAGATACTAAATATATAAATTAAACGTAGGGAGCTTTTTTGGTTTGTTCAGCAAATTTATAAATAATAACTATAGTAAACGTTGGTTTAATATACATAAATAATATAAATATTAAATTTAAAATTACTTGTTAATTAATACGAGGGGTACCCAAAAAATATAATTTTTACTTTAGATAACATAATAATAACAATAAATATTAATACCTACATAAGAAAAAAAAATTAACTTGGGAATTTATTTTTGAAAAAATTTCGGAAAATGCAAGAATTAAAATTCTATAAAAATATGTTTAAAAATCTATACATATATTTATTTATTATTTATAATGTTTAAAGTAATTTTTGGAGGTTGACTAAGAGCAAACCCCCCCTTTTGAAAAAGAAATCCCCCCGAAAAAACCCTGTTTTTAAGGTCATAAAAAATTAAAAAAAAAAATTGGTATTTCCCCAAAAAACCCTTTTTGTTTAAAAAAAAATCCTTTAAAACGATACCCCACATGACATGGGGCAAATTAAATTTTACCCCAGTGCAGGGCCGTACTCATACTTAGCAATGTCTTTCGATCTTTTATGTATGTACTACAGATAAACTATACATATATTTATTTATTATTTATAATGTCGAAAGTAATTTTTGGAGGTTGACTAAGAGCAAACCCCTTGAAAGAAATCTCGAAAACTGTGAGTCATAAAATTATAAAAAAATTGTATTCAAAATCTCTGTAAAAAATCCTTTAAAACGATAACCCACATGACATGGGGCAAATTAAATTTAACCTCAGTACAGGGCCGTACTCGTACTTAACAATGTCTTTTGATCATTTAAGTACGTACAACAGATAGACTATATACATATTTATTCATTATTTATTATGTCAAAAGTAATTTTGGGGGTTGACTAAGACCTATTTATTCTATTGAAAGAAATCTCGAAAACTACAAGAAACAAATTTCTAAAATATATATATTTAATATCTCGATAAAAAGTCCTTTAAAACGATACCCCACATGATATGGATCAAATAAAGTTTTACCCCAGTACAGGGCCGTACTTACACTTAACAAGGTCTTTTGATCTTTTATGTGCGTGCGTGCCATACATATACTATGTCTACATGTATTGATTCTTTATATTGTATAAATTAATTTTTGGGGGTTAATTAAGAGCAATAACCCCTCGTAAGAAACCTCGAAAACTGCGAGACATAAAAGTCTAAAAAATATGTATTCAGAAACTCTGTAAAAAGTCCTTTAAAACGATACCCAACATCATATACCGGAAAATGGAAAATTAGATTTTATCCAGTTCAGGACCGTACTCGAAGCTTTTTCATACCTAACGTCTTTTAATCTTTTATGTATGTATTCATAAAATATAATTTGTTGTTTAGGTAAGTATGTATTATAATAATAGTAGATAAAAAAATTCCTGAAGATGGATTTTTAGATCGAAACGTCGGAAAAAATACGCTCGTGTAAAGGTCTTTAAAAAAAATGCAAACGGACGTCATTAAAGTAATTATTCCAAAGTTTTTTGATATCCCCTCGTATATTATATTGTTATGTCATCCCCTGATCATGTATTGAACGTGTCTATGAAACTTTTCTTTTACTGATAAAATAACGATACCTACATATATGTAAATAAGTGCCCATGATAACATTTCAACTTATTCTCAACCCAACAACTAATAAATAATATAATCCAAGAATAAAGATAATTTCTTTCATTAATGCTTTCACTGTTGATTGGTAACAGAACAGTAAGAAAAGTTCAAACGTCAATTAACTTTCGCGGGTTGATTGTATGTGCAGATGTAGATCTATGTGAATATAAAAAAGTGCGATTTCTTAAAAATATCTTTAATTTTAATTTTTGATTAATTATTGTGCCATAATGCCTAAAGTTTATCCTGGTCTCGATTATTTATGCGAAGTGCAATATAATAGGCCATCCTCAAATATAGAAACTAATTGTGGACAAATATTTTCAAAAACGCCCGCTATTACTAAAGAGTTCTTGGACATTATTGAACTGAAAGACATTGCGCCTAAAAAAACGAATATCTGCGGTTATGTGCTGAAAACCAGGAGGCTATGGGGTAAGATTTTTTTTTTTTAAATGTATTTTTTGTTTCTTTTTGAAAAAATTCGAAAACCGCAAGACTTGAAATTCTAAAAATGATGTATTAAAAATTTCTGTAAAAAGTCCTTTAAAACGATACCCCACATAACATGGAGCAAATTAAATTTTACCCCAGTACAGGGCCGTACTCGTCCTTAGCAATGTCTTTTGATCTTTTAAGTACGTACTACAGACAGACTATACACATATTTATTTATTCTTTATAATGTCGAAAGTCATTTTTGGCGGTTGACTAAGAGCTATTTATTCTATTGAAAGAAATCTCGAAAACTACAAGAAACAAATTTATCAAAAATATGTATTTAAAATCTCGATAAAAAGTCCTTTAAAACGATACCCCACATGACAAGGGGCAAATTAAATTTTACCCCAGTACAGGGCCGTACTCGTACTAAACAATGTCTTTTGATCATTTAAGTAGATACAACAGATAGACTATATACATATTTATTCATTATTTATAATGTCAAAAGTAATTTGTGGGGGTTGACTAAGAGCAATCCCCTGGAAAGAAATCTCAAAAACTACAAGAAATAAATTTCTAAAAAAATTATATTCAAAATCTCGATAAAAAGTCCTTTAAAACGATACCCCACATGACATGGGGCAAATTAAATTTTACCCCAACAGGGTCGTACTCAAAAATTCTACACTTAGTTTCCTAATTTTTTACAAGCATTTATTTATTCTTTGAATTATCTAAAGTAAATTTTGAGAGTTAACCAAAAGGAATTCTACCCTCCCCCTTATTAACTAAGACAATTAATTAAGAAAAAAAAATTAAAAATGTGACTGAGGAAGTGCACGTGTTTCGACCATTAGGAATGGAAAAATTGAATTACTATTATGATATTTATAAAGACGGGTATTTACGTGAGTCAACAAACAACAATAAAGTGGTGTGATCGAAATGATGTTAAAGTTTATCGCCGGAAGTCAAAATACACACATTTACAACATGTTATTACTAAAATAATGTGTAATAAAACACATATCTATTATTAACATACTGAAGACATTTTTTTTTTCTTTTAATTATTTTTTTGTCGATTCATTGCAAAATTAATAATTATTAATTATATAAGTGTTTTTTTAAACCATCTTAAATTAATTGTAATATTTTAAACACCATCCCTACACTGTGATTGTTAAGGGTAGCTGCGTATTATTGTTTTTTTCATTCTGTTAATATAACCCAATAACCTAACCTAACTTACTAAGGCTTACAAAAAAGCCTTTAATGCAGAAAATTACAAATAAATGAAATTTAATTTTCTTGTAAATTTGACGTAAGTATATAATAAATTAATTATTTTACGTATTTATTAATTGAGTAACATATAAAATGATGCGATGTTCATTACGATAAGATTCAATTCTTGTGAATTCACGTAAATCGGAAAGCCAGGCCATTTGAACAATATTTTGTTTGCTTATACTTTGCTTTGACGTAAACAATAATATAATATAATAAATCCATTCAAAAAAGCTGATAATATCGTCTAATTTTGAAATTATCTGGAAAGGTTAAACATCGCCTGATTTTTTCTGCGTTATAAATAATCATTAATAATTAATTTTTAATCGCAATGATATCCGTGGTGCCAGGAGGCGCCATCTAATAGGCGATAGAAAAAGTAACACACACTCACAATCAGTCAATTCATCTGGCAACACTAAAAATTAAACCACGCCCCTACGCGATCGATTCTCAATTGTTAGGTAATTGTTGCGCTACAATTAAAAAGGATGCGTTCATGTCTTAAGTAAAGGTGCCCAACCAATCATTTCATAACATTCTTTTGCAACAATGAAAAATAATCATTAATTAATTCTTAATCGCAAGGTGCCAGGAGGCGCCATCTAATAGGCGTTAGAAACAGTAACACACACTCGCAATTATTTAATTCAGTTGGCAACACTCAAAATTAAACCACGCCCCTGTGTGATTGATTCTCAATTGTTAGGCAATTGTTGCGCAACAATCAAAAAGGGTGCGTTCAAGTCATAAGTGAAGACGTCCAACTGATCACACTGTATCATTGTTTTGCAACAATGAAAAGGTGGTGCGTTGAAATAACAAACCCACCGATTTTTTTTAAAGTTGTAGCTAATATTAGGTACTTTTTGGAGAACATTTATTTTTAGACGTTCGTCAATAACCATATTGTCTTGTTGCTATCATTTCTGAACCAATTTGATATCATTAATAAGAGTGAACAGATTGGAAAATAAATTTGTTTTGCACACTAGAATAATAATAAAATAACAACAAATACTACTTCCGATTTGTTTTTTTCATGTGTGAAGCAGCGCATGAATTGTATTTGTCGACTTGAAATGATAACCTTTTGTGCACTTGTCTGTCTAGACGAATGCCTTTTTTTCTGCGCTCAGAGATTAATATACGTACCAACTAAAATACCGATTCATGATTTTCTTTTTTGATCTTTCTAAAAATCAATAAATATCTACGCCCAGTCTAGAGTTTAGGCAAACAACTGAACCTAAATATTTGAATAACCATGTAACCAATTTTTTTATCACGTATTGTTGCCACATATTTCGTTTTTTTTTTTTTAATCTCTTGTTTATCTTCTTTTGTTAATTTTATAAACATTTAAAGAAAAAAACAACAATATGGTGGCCGTACGCCATATTGTATATTACCTTCTTATTCTTACTTTAAAAAGGATATTTGTTGCCATGGTAACTGTTGTTGTTATAACCTCCTGTCTCCCATCTTCGCATTTTTTTGATAAATAATTTATCAATGATTTTGTTTGACTATAATTGAGGTATTATACACAAGGCTTTAATTTGTGTGTTTACATATATTTAAATATTAATATCTATGTATTTGCACTTTTGAAGAAAATCAGTGTTTATAATTTACGCTTCAATTATCACGTAGGCGCCGTTTGATAAACAATATTTTCGATAAACAAAAAAAGATGATTTTATTTTGTTAATTACCACATAATTACTACATATTATGTCTTATTACAGCGGCCAATTCAGCAGAATATGTACCTAATTAAAAATTCCAATGTTTTGACTAATATAAATTGCTTAAAAGTTAATTTATTAATTTATCAGACATGTAAATTTATTTTTCAATTTACGACAATTATTAAATTATTAAATTTTGTAATTTATCTCTAGAAAAATGATAGATAAAAATTCGAAAAAATATGTTTTAAGATGCTTGTTATCATAGCTTTCGAACGATACCCCACATGACAGGGTCGTTTTTCCATTTTTTTTTAATCCGCCCCCCTCACCCTTAATTTTTTATTTTATCTCCGGAAACGTGGCCTCTAAAATTCCGAAAAAATATTTAAAAAGATATTTGTTATCATACCTTTCGAACGATGCCCCACATGGCATAGTTATTTTCCAAAGTTTTTTAACCTGCCCCCTCATTTTTTATTATTTTTTTTTGCAGTCCTATCCGGTCTATTCCTATTATTTTTATCAAGCCTAACGGGTTCTATTGTGATGTGGTTAACGAGCAGCTTTGATAGAGCAGTATTATCAGTAAGTACAGGGTCGAACTAAAAAATTTGTAATCCAATAAATTATTTTTTTTTCAGAATTTTGTATTAAGTAATGACACACTAGCTTTTGAAAATTGGAAAATGCCCCCTGTTAGACCCCTATTAAAGATTCATTTATTTAATTACACTAATGTAGATGCTTATAGAAATGGATTTGAAAACAAGTTTAAGGTACAGGATGTAGGACCCTTTGTATACGAGTAAGTTAAAAAAAAAATATTTTTGTTTATTTTTATATTATTTCTATTTTTTGTTTTTTTATTTTTATTTATGGACTCTATTCTGCCCCCCTCGTCGTCCTTTTAAAAAAATATATTTTTTAGGGAAACACTAGAGAAAATAAACGTACGTTTCCACCAAGACAGCACTGTAAGCTACCAAGAGAAAAGGTCATACAAGTTCAGGCCTGACCTGTCCCCCAGAAAGACCACCAGCGTGCTAACCGTCCCCAATCTTCCCATGCTTGTGAGTACTGAAAAAAAAATTGGGATTAGTTTAAATGAATAAAATAAAATAAATAATTAAAATAATTTAATTATTTTTAGGGTGCAGTAAATGTTAACAGATTTTCATTTTACATGACCCGGTTGAGTTTAGCGGCGGTATTCAATGGTATTGGGGCTACCCCCTTTATAAACCTGCCAGCCCATGAGTTTATTTGGGGGTACGAGGACATCCTGTACACCCTGGCAAAAACAGTGGTTTCCATCGAAGAAGATATACCAATGGGGAATTTTGGACTTATGATGGCTGTAAGTTAATTACTTTCTCGAAAATTTTTTAACTACTTTAAAGACGCTTCAAGCACTTCTAAAGAGTTTTAAGCACTTTGGTGGATCTCCAAACACTTTGAAAGGGTTTTAGCTTTCACAACTTGTTAATGTTTTCAACTTCAATCAATTGAAAAATGTTTCAAGCACCTATCAAGAGCTTTAAGCACTTTAATAGAGCTTCAAACACTTCTAAAGAGTTTAAAGCACTTTGATAGATCTTCAAACACTTTGAAAGGGTTTTAGCTTTCACAACTTTTTAATGTTTTCAACTTCAATCAATTTAAAAATGTTTCAAGCACCAATCAAGAGCTTTAAGCACTTTAATAGAGCTTCAAACACTTCTAAAGAGTTTTAAGCACTTTATGGATCTTCAAACACTTTGAAAGGGCTTCAGCTTTCACAATTTTGTAAGGTTTTCAACTTCAACTAATTTAAAGATGTTTCAAGCAATTATCAAGAGCTTTCAGCACTTAAAAAGAGCTTCAAACACTTTTAAAGGGCTTCAGCTTTCACAACTTTGTAAGGTTTTCAACTTCAACTAATTTAAAGATGTTTCAACCACCTATCAAGATATTTAAGCACTTCAATAGAGCTTCAAACACTTATAAAGAGTTTTAAGCACTTTGGTGATCTTCAAACACTTTGAAAGGGCTTCAGCTTTCACAATTTTGTAAGGTTTTCAACTTCAACTAATTTAAAGATGTTTCAAGCAATTATCAAGATCTTTAAGCACTTAAAAAGAGCTTCAAACACTTTTAAAGGGCTTCAGCTTTCACAACTTTGTAAGGTTTTCAACTTCAACTAATTTAGAGATGTTTCAAGCACCTATCAAGAGCTTTAAGAACTTTAAAAGAGCTTCAAACACTTCTAATGAGTTTTAAGCACTTTGGTGGATCTTCAAACACTGTGAAAAGGCTTCAGCCGTCACAACATTATAAGGTTTTCAACTTCAACTAATTTAAAGATGTTTAAACCACCTATCAAGATCTTTAAGAACTTTAATAGAGCTTCAAACACTTCTAAAGAGTTTTACGCACTTTGGTGGATCTTCAAACACATTGAAAGGGTTTTAGCTTTCACAACTTTGTAAGGTTTTCAACTTCAACCACTTTACAGATGCTTCAAGCATTTCTTACGAGTTTTAAGCACTTTCAAACAGCTTCAAATATTTTTGGAGGGCTTTGAAAGTGTTTAAACTTCAGTCACTGTAAAACCTGTTTAAGTGCTTAGAAAGGGTTTCAAGCACTTTGAAAGGTCTCTAAACACTTTTATAGTATTTCATATACATTCAAACGGCTTCATTTTTCACTTTAAAGATGCTTCATGCACTAAGAAGCTCCTTGAAAGTGATTCACACACTTCGAAAGAGTTTTAAGCACATTGTGTGCTATTGAAACCCCTTTTTTAAATATTAATATTAATTAAATATTCATTACAAGATATTCTTATAAACGTCCTAATTTTTTTTCAGGGCTACATAATGTTCAAAACGTGACGTTATTAGAAAATCTCGTTACTCGTGTAGCCCATTTTGATATAATAAAATGGTTTTATAATATCCATAAATATAACAAATGTTACTAAAAACAGTTAATTTTTTTTATCTGTGTAATTTCCTTTATTTGACCTTGTGAAAAGGTTTTTGGGTTATCGTCGATGTAACTCAGTCGTAAAATTTAGATTAAAAAAAATATTTACTCTTATTTTAAGTTTGGTTGATGTTATCAAATTACACAACTTAGTAAAAATCGATTAAAACGGAAAATATGCATTAATTACCTAATTAAATAAAAATCGTAATTGGTTGAAATATTTTTCAGAGAAATGGTACTTCCAATGACGTCATAAGGGTTAATACAGGGGAAAATAGTATGTGGAAATTGAATTATGTGGACACCTATAATGGACAACATGCACTACCCCATTGGTATGGGAAAAAATGTAATAAGTAAGTATCACCCCTTCTCTCCCCGAATACCCCCATGAAAATATTTTTTCTTTGTATTTTTCTATAGAATCGAAGGATCTGATGGTAGTTTTTTCCCTCCATATGCCGTGAGACACAAGAGACCCCTTTACATATACAAGAAGGAGATTTGCAGAAGACTACCATTGTTGTACGAAAAAGAAATGAATGTTTTTAAGGGCAGAATACCATCATACAGGTGAGGAATAAAAACATCTTTGATGATGTTACAGAATTACAGAATAATTTTTTTATTTATTCTATTACAGATACGTTTTACCTAAGGACATATTCAACCTTGACGTTGAAGAAAATAAATGTTTCTGTCCATCAAATTCCAATGGGGAGTGCCCCCCTCGAGGTCTCTTAAACGTATCAGCCTGTTCATTTGGTAAGTTTTTAAAATTTTAATTTACTTTCTACTTTTGTAATGTACAAAATGAGTTACCATTTGGGGCGGGGGGGGGGGTATTATGTAACCACTGACAAGTTAGGTTGGTTTAAAACTTCAATTTACTGTAAAAACACTTAAATAGGTGTTTATGTTGCACATCTCGATACAATGTGAAATGAGGGGAGGGGGGGGGCAGGTTAAGTGTAGTGGGGCCATTTTCTGTCAAAATTCTAGGAATAATTAAACTCTTAAAATATTTAAATAAGTACCTATCTGTATTGTACATCTCAGTACCATTTGTAGGGAGGGGGGTTGAATGGTGGCGTCGATGGCCCCAAGAATATTAGGGGTCTAAAGATCTTGGAATTTAACTCTGGTGTTAAAGAATATTCATATTGCTCATCTCGGGGGGGGGGGGGGTAGTTGACTGGGACCATAAGGAATTCTGGGAGCCTATAGATCCGAGAATTCAAAGAATCAAAGGTGTCTTGTGTTAATGACCATGTTAGGTATATGTATGTAATTACCCCATCACGCTACTATTCGGGGGGAGTGTGTACTGGGACCACCAATGTTTCCGGGAAGGCTAAAAGTTACAGAACTCTTGGGTTTAACAAAGGGTACCCCTTACCAGGGTTATTGAATAAAAAAAAAATCTTTAAGAATACAAAGGCCTTGTGTCGTTGGGACCCAGGGGGGATACCCCCTTATGGCTATAACCCCTCCTTGTGAACATGTGTCTTTTTAACAAAACAATTTTTATATCGTGTACTGAATGCTATATTTGTCGACAATTGGGGTAAATTACAAGAAGTGGGTATTACACCGAGGGAGGTGTCTTTGCTACTATTACTACCACCTTTCCCCCCTTCTCTCACTTAATCGATAATATGTCCATAATGGTATCACTTAGGATTCTATAGCTTTAATGGCGGCATCATAAAGGCTCATGTTCTTCTTAAGAATATCCAAGCAAGGTCCGAGGAGTCTCTCGAAAGCCCTCACCTCGAGGAAGGCGACCTTAACGTCATCATAGGCGGTGACTGAAGCAGCCCTAGGCTTATCAGTGATAAGGGCCAATTCCCCAAAGTATTCCCCTTTCCCCAGCCTCGTAAGCTCCATCTCTATCCCAGTATCATTCATCATGGTGACCACCACAGTTCCGTCTTCGACAAAGTACATCCCGTCTGCTCTGTCACCCTGTTGGATGATGCGCTCGTTGGGTTTGAAGTATTTGGGAACGAGGGCGTCAGCAAGATTCATCCGGTCGTAAGGTTTCAGGTTTTGGAGGAGCGGCACTTCCTCCAAAAACTGCTCGTACATCTTCCTCTGCCGATACGCGGATCTGAGGACGATGTGGCGGAAGTCTCTTCGGGAGAGGGCCCACAGGGTGCCTTCCACCACGGCCTTGACTGTTGCAGCACGTGGCTGATTATACAGCAAAGCCAGTTCGCCAAAATAACCCCTGTTGTTGTAAGTGTGGATCAAGGAACCTGCCTGGTTTGGGCCCGAAGAGATGTACACGTTGTAGATGCCGCTTTCTATTACGTAAAAGTTGTCCGCGTCGTCCCCCTGTTCTATGATGACGTCCCCCGCGGTCACTGTCACCTCGAACATGGCGTTAACAACCCTCTCCAGTTGGGCATTCTCTAGGGACGAAAACAGTAACAAATTTTTTATGTTCTCCCACAAAAAGGTTCTTTGTTGATCTGTTTTGGGGTAAAAGGCGTCCTCTTGGTCATCATCGTCCTTCTCGGGGTCGTACTGTTCTGCTGCAACACATTTTCGACGCCCCACGTCTGGTTGTAACGCTAGCGGATCCGGCGTACTCTTTGCCTCCCCCTCCTCGTCCATGGGAGTGACGTTCTCGACGAAACGTTCTTCCCCCAGGATCAGGCAGGTTCTCCTGGCTTCCCTCAAACGTTGAAAATAATCTGCTGCATAACTGATTATGTCCGCAGGCTTGTCAATCATGTGACACAGAGCGAAGCTGTAAATGACGCTCACAAAGTCTTCGGGCAATTTATGTTCAGGTCCAGTCATTATGTAAAAATAATAGAAGACAAAAACGATTGTTGTTTTTGGAAGGTTTTCATGAATATAAAAAATACATATGTTGGTACAAAAACTGACATATGTATGACATTTCGCATCACTATGACATCAACGAGTACAAGTATTATTCATCAGCTTCCCCAAAGCAGGTGTCTGACACGAAAAAGTCCGTTTTCTTTTTCTGCTGTTGATACAAGCAAATATTTTCTCTTAGCACGTCTATGGTGGGCCCCAGAACCCTTTCAAACTTGGCTTTCTCCAGGTAGAAGACTTCCACAGGGTCTTCCTCGCTCGCATAAGCCGAGAACATCCAGGGTTTGTCTGTTACAAGACAAATCTCTCCGAAACACTCTTCCACCCCAAGCTTTCTGATCACTTCTTCAAGCCCACAGTTGTTTATGAATGTCAAAACCACAGCTCCACTGATAATAAAGTAAACACCGTATGGTTTGTCAGATTCCTTGATAATTCTCTCTCCTGGTTGATATTGGCGAATGTCAAGGAGCTCAGCGATCGTTGTCAGAATCCCAGGGGGTAAATTGGACAAGAGGAGCACTTTGTTGATCAACTTTTCCCCGTATTTCCTTCGGAGGAACGAAAAGTTCACTGCGAAATGATTGTAGGTGGCACGTTCTAAAGCCCATAACGTTCCATCGGTCAATGCTTGAATTGTGGAGTCCCACTTGGCTTGATAGAGCAAAGCCACTTGACCAAAGCTCCTCGAGTTTTGTAATATTTCAGTGACCATTGGCTGATTCGTTTCTTCGTCGGTTTTAATTACGTAAAAGCTACCACTTCCAACGATGTAAAACTTGTCGATTTTTTCCCCTTCTGTGATTATGACCTCGTCTGCAGCCACTATCACCTCGTACATGGCGTTGATGAGGACGTTCCTTGTATTCTCGTCCAAAATCCGAAAGAGGAACATGTTGGAAACCGCCTTCTGGATGTAGTACACCTGTTGGTCGTTCTTGGGGTACATTGGGGCTGCGTCAAAATAGGTTTCGTCCGGGTTGTAGTATTCCCCCACCACCGAACTCCTTCGGAATTCCAACTGGGGCTCGTCCTCGTCGTAATAGTCTTCTGAGTATAGTGTTGAAGGTTCCGGCATTTGGATGTCGTACACTAGTCTGGTATGTCTGTTATCTTGCATCTTCTGAAAAAAGTCAACGGAGTAGCCGATCTGATCGGTGGGGTGGTCCAAAAGGATGTTCAAGGACAATTCCATAAACATGTCCTTGAACTCCTCGTCCAGTTCTGCTTGCTCCTTTATTTGGTCTTTACACTTGTACCTCCTCGTGGGATCCATTTTTTGGATTTTAGAAGCCGTCAACTGTCACACTCTCAAAAGAGACGTAACGTAAACAAAAAATATCTATAATAGTATCCACGGAATTGACACAAAAATTACAAAGGTTACAAAATCTTTATGTTATCAAAAATTAAAAAATATAATACATCATATTATTAAACATAACCTAGAATAAAAACCATAGATATATTTAAGTTAATAATTAATTTTTGTGGACTTGTTCAATGCCACAATTATCTTGTAGATGACCCTTCCTTCGATTACCCATAAGACACCATCAGTGATGGCTCTCACTGTGACTGGAATGGGACAGTTTTGTCTGACAAATCTTTGTCCAAAATTGCCCTGGTTGGCGTAGACGTACAAAATTTCTTCTTGGCAGGTCTCGTGGTTGATCATGATAACGTTAAAGATCCCTACATACAAAAATTAAAATAAAAACTTCTTTCGCAGTTCGCAGCTTTACAAACTGGGATTCTAAAATCCTAACCTCACAAAATAGGTCGTCAGAATCCTAACCTCAATCAACAAAACTCACTTTAAGCCAATACTACAGATCGTACTAACCCTGCTCAATGATATAGAGGTTGTTTCGAGGATCGTCTTCATCAAAGACAGTGTCACCTGCTGATAAAGTAATAGAGTACATCATATCGATAATGTCCTTCAAGATTATTTCGTCGATAATCGCAAAACGAGGTATATCTTTGAGCAAATTCAAGAGATATGTGTATTCCCCTCTATCTGTTCGAGTACTTTTTGGAACTAGGACCTCATCTTCCGTTTTTTCCAAATTTTCGAAAGAGGATAATGTAGAAGAACCAATGGTGTTGCTGCTGCTACTGCTACTGCTAACATCAGTGGCTGGGGATATGAATGACGTATTCGAATCCATTGATCCATAGATCATGAGGCGGCGTCTATTTAGCTACAAGGGTATGGATGGTTTACGGTAAACTTTATCAAATACCAACCCTACCCTACCCTGTTACCTGTAAACGTTCGAAATAGTCAGCTGCATATTCGATTATATCGTCAGGTCGATTGATCAAATAACATTCTGCGAAATTACTTATTACGTCGCCAAAATCCCTTGGAAGTGTTAAATAAGAAGCCATAACCAGAGTTGAAGGTATTCTCTTGAAATAATATCGTATAGAACTGATGAATGTTATTTTTTGACGTAGGGTTGCTACGAAAATAAATATGACGATAGGGGGAGAGGAGGTCCAATATAGTTACTTAAAAAATGGTTACATCTAATGATCAAATCAAAACTCAGGAGAGTAGCTTTTGAGGATCATCATTATTACGAAGTCACCACCTTCTATTGACCTGGGTCTTCCTCAGTAACCCTCTAGTTGTAGTTGTGCTTGCTGATGCTTAATGATGAGATGGAGGAGAATAACACACCATGGACATCATCCTCTTAAGGTTACCAGTAGTTGGACCCACACTTCCACTTTTTTATATACTGAACATTACCAGAAAACCACATCACCCCACATTTCTGACCGTTGGGGGACTGTAATTCGTCTTGGGTCTTCCTCAGCCCCATCCTTTAGTTATAGTTGTGCTTCTTGATGCATCATGAAGAGGTGGAAGGGAATACAACTTCATGGGCATCATCTTCTAAAATTTATCAGTGCTTGGATTCACAGCTTCACTTTTTAATATACTGAACATTACCAGAAAACCACATCACCCCACATTTCTGACCGTTGGGGGACAGTAATTCGTCTTGGGTCTTCCTCAGCCCCATCCTTTAGTTATAGTTGTGCTTCTTGATGCATCATAAAGAGGTGGAAGGGAATTCAACTTCATGGGCATCATCTTCTAAAATTTATCAGTGGTTGAACCCACACCTTCACTTTTTTATATGCCGAGCATTTCCAAAAAACCACATCACCCCACATTTCTGACCGTTGGGGGACTGTAATTCGTCTTGGATCTTCCTCAGCCTCCTCCTTTAGTTATAGTTGTGCTTCCTGATGCTTCATGAAGAGGTGGAAGGGAATTCAACTTAATGGGCATCATCTTCTAAAATTTATCAGTGCTTGGATTCACAGCTTCACTTTTTAATATACTGAACATTACCAGAAAACCACATCACCCCACATTTCTGACCGTTGGGGGACAGTAATTCGTCTTGGGTCTTCCTCAGCCCCATCCTTTAGTTATAGTTGTGCTTCTTGATGCATCATGAAGAGGTGGAAGGGAATACAACTTCATGGGCATCATCTTTCAGTGCTTGGATTCACAACTGCACTTTTTTATATACTGAACATTACCAGAAAATCACATCACTCCACATTTCTGACCGTTGGGGGACAGTAATTCGTCTTGGGTCTTTCTCAGCCCCATCCTTTAGTTATAGTTGTGCTTCCTGATGCTTCATGAAGAGGTGGAAGGGAATACAACTTCATGGGCATCATCTTCTAAAATTTATCAGTGGTTGAACCCACACCTTCACTTTTTTATATGCCGAGCATTTCCAAAAAACCACATCACCCCACATTTCCAACCTTTGGAGGACAGTAATTTGTCCTGGGACTCCCTCATCTCCCTTTTAGAGAAAAAGACAGTTTATGTTGAAGAGTATAATACAATACAGTATGTAAAATAGCAAAAAATAAAAAAAAACTTAACAAAATCGTTCTAAATACAGATTGATTGATCGTTAATAGAACTAGAGCTTCTTGTTTGCAAGTGGTGTATTTTAAATACTTTTCCCAAAACCTCGGCCACAGAACCAAGAGACCTTTCGAAGGCATCAACCTCCAAGCAGGCCACCTCGACTTCAGTCTTGTCGTCTGCATACGCCGAGAACGATCTCGGTTTCTTCCAGAGGTACGCAGCCTCCCCAAAGTAATCGGGTTTCTCGAGTTCGTTGATGGTCACCTCCAGTCCACAATCGTTAATAATGGTAATCTTAACGACCCCCCTTACCACAAAATAGATCGCTGTAGCTGGATCGCCCACTTTGACTATGGTCTCACCAGGAGCGTAGGTCTTGTGGACAATATTATCGACCAAGCACATGCGGCTATGAACTGAAAGATCTTTGAAGTAGGGCATACAGTTAATAACTTCTTCCTCGAATTTCCTCTTGTAGAAAGCCGCCTTGATGACCCGTCGTCGATAATTACGTCGTTCTATGACCCACAGTTCCCCGTCGGTCATTGCTCTTACGTTGTAGGGGTGCTCTGTGATGTTGCACAAGGCCTTCTCCCCAAAAATGCCCTCTTGGTCTAAAACTGCTAGTAATTTCGGAGGTTTTCCTTGTTCGGAGGTGTGGACGTAGTAGATACCTTTTCTGACGATGAAGAACTTGTCGGCAACGTCACCTTGATGCACCACGTCATCTCCAGCAATCACTTCCATCGGAAGCATTGCATCTACAACGTAGTTCATTTGGTCTATGTCCAGTAACGTGAAAGGAAATGTGTCACGAAGGGCGTTTATGATACTGGCCCGTTCTTCGTCAGTCTTCTCGTGTAGGACCCTTTCGACACCGAAGTCCTCCTGCGGGTTGTAGTCGTCGCCGTAGACGCAGTTCCTTCGATGCTCCAGCTGAGGTCCATCGATCTCGTCACTTTCAGGGACCTCAGTTACCTCAGTGGTGATCGTTGCAGCTTCCTGGCAGATCCTGTAGCGTTCCCTGGCCTCCTGCAGGGCCTTGAAGTAGTTCAAAGCGTAGGTGACTATTTCTTCCGGTTTCTCTAACAAGTGGCTCACTGTAAACTTCACCATCAACGGTCTGAAGTCGTCTTCGACGAATTCTGCATTATCACACATGTATAACCGGATATATGTTTGAGAATGTTTTCGGAAACAAAAATCGACAATATAAAATGTCACAGTGACAAGAAAAGTCAGGGCTATCTAATATTTATTTATTTATTCATAAAAATCAAGAAACAAATTGAAGCATTGTCTCAAAATCTTCACAATGTCGTCCACTGCGGATTTGACGAAAACGTGGGTACCAAAATATGTCACCAAAACCCCAAAGGGTAGTGTTGCTGCCATTAGAAACCTTATAAGACTTGTGGTGATTTCTTTCCAAGAGCCCTGGGTTTTAATGGTGAAAAAGACTTGCACCATCATCACGTTGGAGAAGAGGAGCAGAAGATTGAAGATGAAACTGATGTGCATTTTACTTGCCTTCACGAGGATTATGAAACAGCTGGTTAGGGTCACAAAGGGCAACACTATCTTTACCATTATCAAGAAATTACTTAAAGAGGAGTCTTCCTCGGAGTATGACAGTGTTTTGTACGTGGTCATGTCAAGGGTTCCAAAAAATACCAAAGCACAAAGGGACATCTGTTTGACTTTAAGGATTTTTGCAATGACCAGGAGGCAAAATAATTTTTACGTATTATGGGCAAGGATACAAAAGTAAAAACCTTTCTGGCATTATCTCGATGAGACACCATCACATTTACTATCCCCCCAGTATCTTCATTGTAAGGAATATACCAAATGGTACCTGATTGTTCAGATGCCATTAACTCGATGGCAATCCAAATGGTGACGAAGCCCATAAAAAGCGTCATGGCAAAAGGTTCGATGGTCCCATTCAAGAGGATATAAAAAGGCATTGGGGCAAATACAACGCTTGATAGGCGGTAGCAAATTATTTTTGGGGAACGTAGAATGAATATGATTACATAGGCTTAAAAAATAATTATGGCAGTTAGGGAAAACTGGAAGTACATACTGTTTACCTAAGCTGGACCATGAGATAAATTGGGTAATCGGTACAATTTCATACAATTCCCATTCAAGAGCAAAATCAATTGCAAAATTGTTGAGTAGGGTTATCACCAAGACCATGACAAAACTTTTGTGGTGTTTAAATAAGAAATCGAACCACGAACCACGAACAGGGCTGGTATTGTTTCCAATATTTTTGGATAAGTATGTGATGGTGATGAGGCATATGGTGAAGTACAGGAGTCTAAAATAAAATGAGGTCAAAATTATTTTACAGGAGTAGGTCCTAGTGAGTCTTTTGGCCCCAACAATGGGCTTATTTCAAAAGATATTTTGGCCCTCATAGTTTTTTTAATAGACCAGAGGCTATGGAGGTCTTTTGGCCTTAACAATGGGTTTGTAGACCTTAACGATTTTTTTTGAAAAGATTAAGGTCAATGGGGGGTCTTTTGGGCCACAAAATGGACTTGTAGGACCTCAATATTTTTGTTTTTGACAAGATGAAAATCAATGGAGGTCTTGTAGGCCTTCATTAATTTTTATTTGAAAAGGTTGGGGGTCCATGGAGGTCTTTTGGCCTTAACAAAGGGTTTGTAGACCTTAACGACTTTTTTTGAAAAGATTAAGGTCAATGGGGGGTCTTTTGGGCCACACAATGGACTTGTAGGACCTCAATATTTTTGTTTTTGACAAGATGAAAATCCATGGAGGTCTTGTAGGCCTTCATTAATTTTTATTTGAAAAGGTTGGGGGTCCATGGAGGTCTTTTGGCCTTAACAAAGGGTTTGTAGACCTTAACGACTTTTTTTGAAAAGATTAAAGTCAATGGGGTGTCTTTTGGGCCACAAAATGGACTTGTAGGACCTCAATATTTTTGTTTTTGACAAGATGAAAATCCATGGAGGTCTTGTAGGCCTTCATTAATTTTTATTTGAAAAGGTTGGGGGTCCATGGAGGTCTTTTGGCCTTAACAAAGGGTTTGTAGACCTTAACGACTTTTTTTGAAAAGATTAAGGTCAATGGGGGGTCTTTTGGGCCACACAATGGACTTGTAGGACCTCAATATTTTTGTTTTTGACAAGATGAAAATCCATGGAGGTCTTGTAGGCCTTCATTAATTTTTATTTGAAAAGGTTGGGGGTCCATGGAGGTCTTTTGACCTTAACAAAGGGTTTGTAGACCTTAACGACTTTTTTTGAAAAGATTAAGGTCAATGGGGTGTCTTTTGGGCCACAAAATGGACTTGTAGGACCTCAATATTTTTGTTTTTGACAAGATGAAAATCCATGGAGGTCTTGTAGGCCTTCATTAATTTTTATTTGAAAAGGTTGGGGGTCCATGGAGGTCTTTTGACCTTAACAAAGGGTTTGTAGACCTTAACGACTTTTTTTGAAAAGATTAAGGTCAATGGGGGGTCTTTTGGGCCACACAATGGACTTGTAGGACCTCAATATTTTTGTTTTTGACAAGATGAAAATCAATGGAGGTCTTGTAGGCCTTCATTAATTTTTATTTGAAAAGGTTGGGGGTCCATGGAGGTCTTTTGGCCTTAACAAAGGGTTTGTAGACCTTAACGACTTTTTTTGAAAAGATTAAGGTCAATGGGGTGTCTTTTGGGCCACAAAATGGACTTGTAGGACCTCAATATTTTTGTTTTTGACAAGATGAAAATCCATGGAGGTCTTGTAGGCCTTCATTAATTTTTATTTGAAAAGGTTGGGGGTCCATGGAGGTCTTTTGGCCTTAACAAAGGGTTTGTAGACCTTAACGACTTTTTTTGAAAAGATTAAGGTCAATGGGGGGTCTTTTGGGCCACACAATGGACTTGTAGGACCTCAATATTTTTGTTTTTGACAAGATGAAAATCCATGGAGGTCTTGTAGGCCTTCATTAATTTTTATTTGAAAAGGTTGGGGGTCCATGGAGGTCTTTTGACCTTAACAAAGGGTTTGTAGACCTTAACGACTTTTTTTGAAAAGATTAAGGTCAATGGGGTGTCTTTTGGGCCACAAAATGGACTTGTAGGACCTCAATATTTTTGTTTTTGACAAGATGAAAATCCATGGAGGTCTTGTAGGCCTTCATTAATTTTTATTTGAAAAGGTTGGGGGTCCATGGAGGTCTTTTGACCTTAACAAAGGGTTTGTAGACCTTAACGACTTTTTTTGAAAAGATTAAGGTCAATGGGGTGTCTTTTGGGCCACAAAATGGACTTGTAGGACCTCAATATTTTTGTTTTTGACAAGATGAAAATCCATGGAGGTCTTGTAGGCCTTCATTAATTTTTATTTGAAAAGGTTGGGGGTCCATGGAGGTCTTTTGGCCTTAACAAAGGGTTTGTAGACCTTAACGACTTTTTTTGAAAAGATTAAGGTCAATGGGGGGTCTTTTGGGCCACAAAATGGACTTGTAGGACCTCAATATTTTTGTTTTTGACAAGATGAAAATCCATGGAGGTCTTGTAGGCCTTCATTAATTTTTATTTGAAAAGGTTGGGGGTCCATGGAGGTCTTTTGACCTTAACAAAGGGTTTGTAGACCTTAACGACTTTTTTTGAAAAGATTAAGGTCAATGGGGTGTCTTTTGGGCCACAAAATGGACTTGTAGGACCTCAATATTTTTGTTTTTGACAAGATGAAAATCCATGGAGGTCTTGTAGGCCTTCATTAATTTTTATTTGAAAAGGTTGGGGGTCCATGGAGGTCTTTTGACCTTAACAAAGGGTTTGTAGACCTTAACGACTTTTTTTGAAAAGATTAAGGTCAATGGGGTGTCTTTTGGGCCACAAAATGGACTTGTAGGACCTCAATATTTTTGTTTTTGACAAGATGAAAATCCATGGAGGTCTTGTAGGCCTTCATTAATTTTTATTTGAAAAGGTTGGGGGTCCATGGAGGTCTTTTGGCCTTAACAAAGGGTTTGTAGACCTTAACGACTTTTTTTGAAAAGATTAAGGTCAATGGGGGGTCTTTTGGGCCACACAATGGACTTGTAGGACCTCAATATTTTTGTTTTTGACAAGATGAAAATCCATGGAGGTCTTGTAGGCCTTCATTAATTTTTATTTGAAAAGGTTGGGGGTCCATGGAGGTCTTTTGACCTTAACAAAGGGTTTGTAGACCTTAACGACTTTTTTTGAAAAGATTAAGGTCAATGGGGTGTCTTTTGGGCCACAAAATGGACTTGTAGGACCTCAATATTTTTGTTTTTGACAAGATGAAAATCCATGGAGGTCTTGTAGGCCTTCATTAATTTTTATTTGAAAAGGTTGGGGGTCCATGGAGGTCTTTTGACCTTAACAAAGGGTTTGTAGACCTTAACGACTTTTTTTGAAAAGATTAAGGTCAATGGGGTGTCTTTTGGGCCACAAAATGGACTTGTAGGACCTCAATATTTTTGTTTTTGACAAGATGAAAATCCATGGAGGTCTTGTAGGCCTTCATTAATTTTTATTTGAAAAGGTTGGGGGTCCATGGAGGTCTTTTGGCCTTAACAAAGGGTTTGTAGACCTTAACGACTTTTTTTGAAAAGATTAAGGTCAATGGGGGGTCTTTTGGGCCACAAAATGGACTTGTAGGACCTCAATATTTTTGTTTTTGACAAGATGAAAATCCATGGAGGTCTTGTAGGCCTTCATTAATTTTTATTTGAAAAGGTTGGGGGTCCATGGAGGTCTTTTGACCTTAACAAAGGGTTTGTAGACCTTAACGACTTTTTTTAAAAAGATTAAGGTCAATGGGGTGTCTTTTGGGCCACAAAATGGACTTGTAGGACCTCAATATTTTTGTTTTTGACAAGATGAAAATCCATGGAGGTCTTGTAGGCCTTCATTAATTTTTATTTGAAAAGGTTGGGGGTCCATGGAGGTCTTTTGACCTTAACAAAGGGTTTGTAGACCTTAACGACTTTTTTTGAAAAGATTAAGGTCAATGGGGTGTCTTTTGGGCCACAAAATGGACTTGTAGGACCTCAATATTTTTGTTTTTGACAAGATGAAAATCAATGGAGGTCTTGTAGGCCTTCATTAATTTTTATTTGAAAAGGTTGGGGGTCCATGGAGGTCTTTTGGCCTTAACAAAGGGTTTGTAGACCTTAACGACTTTTTTTGAAAAGATTAAGGTCAATGGGGTGTCTTTTGGGCCACAAAATGGACTTGTAGGACCTCAATATTTTTGTTTTTGATAAGATGAAAATCCATGGAGGTCTTGTAGGCCTTCATTAATTTTTATTTGAAAAGGTTGGGGGTCCATGGAGGTCTTTTGGCCTTAACAAAGGGTTTGTAGACCTTAACGACTTTTTTTGAAAAGATTAAGGTCAATGGGGTGTCTTTTGGGCCACAAAATGGACTTGTAGGACCTCAATATTTTTGTTTTTGACAAGATGAAAATCAATGGAGGTCTTGTAGGCCTTCATTAATTTTTATTTGAAAAGGTTGGGGGTCCATGGAGGTCTTTTGGCCTTAACAAAGGGTTTGTAGACCTTAACGACTTTTTTTGAAAAGATTAAGGTCAATGGGGTGTCTTTTGGGCCACAAAATGGACTTGTAGGACCTCAATATTTTTGTTTTTGACAAGATGAAAATCCATGGAGGTCTTGTAGGCCTTCATTAATTTTTATTTGAAAAGATTAGGATGTTCATGGGGATCTTTTACAAAAAATAAACCCGTAGGACCTCATAAATAAACAAATGAAAGTCTTACTGGTGATACAAAGTGTAACCAGAATCTGCTGGAGGAAGAAAAAGTACGAAACAAATGAGAGAACCCAAAGTTGCCCAAATGTGGACCAATGCTGTAGTATTTTGGCCAACTTTTTTGTACAAGGAGCAAACGATTCCAATTATGACTGGTATCAAAAATTTCCTATTGAAAAACGTCAGGATCTGTAATGTAATAAAGGTCGAAAATTATAAATGGGACAATCTTTTTTATTTGTATAGTTGGTACCAACCAGCATTTCTGCACCAAATCCAAAAAGCATCACCATTATTACAACGTCCTTTTTCCTATATTTGATAACACCCTTGAGCAAACGTTTCAAAAAATTTCTTCTGATATAAACAAGTAACCAAGTAAAAGAAGGTAGAAATATATACAGGGTGTAGTCATATATGTGACCAAAAACTGCAAAAACAAAAAATTAATTTTTTTTAATGGGTGTGGTGTAGATACTGACCAGAGGATATTAACAAAAGAAACAAGTTAACCATTACATAAATTGCAACTGTTTTTCTTTTTTTTCTGGTATTATGGTCGCCATAATAATTGTCACCTATTGTTGGCAGCCATGTTAACAAATTGATTATCCAGCCTACCACAGTCACCATGACGACCACACTGTGGTACCAATAAGAATAACTGTCGTAATATTGCATGGCCTTTATAACGTTATTAATATATTCCGAAGAAACGTCGATCTACATGGGCATAACAAAAATTTTATATACTGAGTGTTTTTTTAAAGTGTTTCTTACCGATTCTGTAAACCCTGTGGCATAAAAAAGGTCCATAATGGTTCTTCTCCATTGTTCAATTTTAGTTTTGTTTAAAAAATGATTTTCCGTTGCTAATAACAGGGTGGGGTTGTTTTTAAGGTTGTTTCGTTTCGCGAAAAATATTTCTGTTAATTGCAGGGCGTTGGCTATTAACATGTGACCAGCAACACGTGACGTAACGTTCAAAAAATTCAGTGGAATTGACCCCTGGAAAATTTAATTTAATTTTTGTTTTTGACCAATTTTTATGAGAGTATCGTACCAAAGAGTTTGTAGGAAAATTGATTCCAATGAGTGCTGAAATTAAAGGTGGGATGTCGATCGATTTCAAATTTTTGGGTCCAGTTTTGTTGACAGAAATTCCCGCCCCCCATGCTATGAATGGGGCTTCTGTTTCGCCCTTGGATCCACCCCCATGCGACCTTTTATCTTTAATACTTTCATCAACCACTATACCATGATCTGACGTAAATATAAATGTGGTTTTGTCGTCGTTAAAATGGGTTTTTATGGTTTTCACCAGTTCTTGTACATCTTCGTCGAGGACCTTCAGATTTTTTCAAAAATACCAGAAGAAGCTGTTGGTATGGATGATAAATTGTAAAATCAATGTACACTAGGAAATTAAGTGAGAATTTGTCTGGGGGTGTGGTTATAACTCTGATATCGACCTCCACAACCCCATGGGGAATAACCTTCCATCCCAAACTGATGAGGAAGTTGTCAGTTTGGAGCTGAATGGGTTGGTTACGAAGATACAGATATCAGAAGAAGGTGCAGCAGCATTGAGTGTTGGAAATCGAATGTTCCTGAACGTTCTGGAACATTCTAGAAGAAACTCAGAAAATTCACAACTTCCTTTAGACACATCTTCGTCGAGGACCTTCAGATTTTTTCAAAAATACCAGAAGAAGCTGTTGGTATGGATGATAAATTGTAAAATCAATGTACACTAGGAAATTAAGTGAGAATTTGTCTGGGGGTGTGGTTATAACTCTGATATCGACCTCCACAACCCCATGGGGAATAACCTTCCATCCCAAACTGATGAGGAAGTTGTCAGTTTGGAGCTGAATGGGTTGGTTACGAAGATACAGATATCAGAAGAAGGTGCAGCAGCATTGAGTGTTGGAAATCGAATGTTCCTGAACGTTCTGGAACATTCTAGAAGAAACTCAGAAATTCACAACTTCCTTTAGACACATCTTCGTCGAGGACCTTCAGATTTTTTCAAAAATACCAGAAGAGCTGTTGGTATGGATGATAAATTGTAAAATCAATGTACACTAGGAAATTAAGTGAGAATTTGTCTGGGGGTGTGGTTATAACTCTGATATCGACCTCCACAACCCCATGGGGAATAACCTTCCATCCCAAACTGATGAGGAAGTTGTCAGTTTGGAGCTGAATGGGTTGGTTACGAAGATACAGATATCAGAAGAAGGTGCAGCAGCATTGAGTGTTGGAAATCGAATGTTCCTGAACGTTCTGGAACATTCTAGAAGAAACTCAGAAAATTCACAACTTCCTTTAGACACATCTTCGTCGAGGACCTTCAGATTTTTTCAAAAATACCAGAAGAAGCTGTTGGTATGGATGATAAATTGTAAAATCAATGTACACTAGGAAATTAAGTGAGAATTTGTCTGGGGGTGTGGTTATAACTCTGATATCGACCTCCACAACCCCATGGGGAATAACCTTCCATCCCAAACTGATGAGGAAGTTGTCAGTTTGGAGCTGAATGGGTTGGTTACGAAGATACAGATATCAGAAGAAGGTGCAGCAGCATTGAGTGTTGGAAATCGAATGTTCCTGAACGTTCTGGAACATTCTAGAAGAAATCAGAAAATTCACAACTTCCTTAGACACATCTTCGTCGAGGACCTTCAGATTTTTTCAAAAATACCAGAAGAAGCTGTTGGTATGGATGATAAATTGTAAAATCAATGTACACTAGGAAATTAAGTGAGAATTTGTCTGGGGGTGTGGTTATAACTCTGATATCGACCTCCACAACCCCATGGGGAATAACCTTCCATCCCAAACTGATGAGGAAGTTGTCAGTTTGGAGCTGAATGGGTTGGTTACGAAGATACAGATATCAGAAGAAGGTGCAGCAGCATTGAGTGTTGGAAATCGAATGTTCCTGAACGTTCTGGAACATTCTAGAAGAAATTCAGAAAATTCACAACTTCCTTTAGACACATCTTCGTCGAGGACCTTCAGATTTTTTCAAAAATACCAGAAGAAGCTGTTGGTATGGATGATAAATTGTAAAATCAATGTACACTAGGAAATTAAGTGAGAATTTGTCTGGGGGTGTGGTTATAACTCTGATATCGACCTCCACAACCCCATGGGGAATAACCTTCCATCCCAAACTGATGAGGAAGTTGTCAGTTTGGAGCTGAATGGGTTGGTTACGAAGATACAGATATCAGAAGAAGGTGCAGCAGCATTGAGTGTTGGAAATCGAATGTTCCTGAACGTTCTGGAACATTCTAGAAGAAACTCAGAAAATTCACAACTTCCTTTAGACACATCTTCGTCGAGGACCTTCAGATTTTTTCAAAAATACCAGAAGAAGCTGTTGGTATGGATGATAAATTGTAAAATCAATGTACACTAGGAAATTAAGTGAGAATTTGTCTGGGGGTGTGGTTATAACTCTGATATCGACCTCCACAAATCCATGGGGAATAACCTTCCATCCCAAACTGATGAGGAAGTTGTCAGTTTGGAGCTGATTAGGAAGATATTAGTGTCAAGAGAGGGAATAAAATGTTCTAGAATATTCTAAAAGCCCAATTCAAAAATACCAGAAGAAGCTGTTGTATGGATGATAAATTGTAAAATCAATGTACACTAGGAAATTAAGTGAGAATTTGTCTGGGGGTGTGGTTATAACTCTGATATCGACCTCCACAACCCCATGGGGAATAACCTTCCATCCCAAACTGATGAGGAAGTTGTCAGTTTGGAGTTGAATGGGTTGGTTACGAAGATACAGATATCAGAAGAAGGTGCAGCAGCATTGAGTGTTGGAAATCGAATGTTCCTGAACGTTCTGGAACATTCTAGAAGAAACTCAGAAAATTCACAACTTCCTTTAGACACATCTTCGTCGAGGACCTTCAGATTTTTTCAAAAATACCAGAAGAAGCTGTTGGTATGGATGATAAATTGTAAAATCAATGTACACTAGGAAATTAAGTGAGAATTTGTCTGGGGGTGTGGTTATAACTCTGATATCGACCTCCACAACCCCATGGGGAATAACCTTCCATCCCAAACTGATGAGGAAGTTGTCAGTTTGGAGTTGAATGGGTTGGTTACGAAGATACAGATATCAGAAGAAGGTGCAGCAGCATTGAGTGTTGGAAATCGAATGTTCCTGAACGTTCTGGAACATTCTAGAAGAAACTCAGAAAATTCACAACTTCCTTTAGACACATCTTCGTCGAGGACCTTCAGATTTTTTCAAAAATACCAGAAGAAGCTGTTGGTATGGATGATAAATTGTAAAATCAATGTACACTAGGAAATTAAGTGAGAATTTGTCTGGGGGTGTGTTATAACTCTGATATCGACCTCCACAACCCCATGGGGAATAACCTTCCATCCCAAACTGATGAGGAAGTTGTCAGTTTGGAGCTGAATGGGTTGGTTACGAAGATACAGATATCAGAAGAAGGTGCAGCAGCATTGAGTGTTGGAAATCGAATGTTCCTGAACGTTCTGGAACATTCTAGAAGAAATCAGAAAATTCACAACTTCCTTTAGACACATCTTCGTCGAGGACCTTCAGATTTTTCAAAAATACCAGAAGAAGCTGTTGGTATGGATGATAAATTGTAAAATCAATGTACACTAGGAAATTAAGTGAGAATTTGTCTGGGGGTGTGGTTATAACTCTGATATCGACCTCCACAACCCCATGGGGAATAACCTTCCATCCCAAACTGATGAGGAAGTTGTCAGTTTGGAGCTGAATGGGTTGGTTACGAAGATACAGATATCAGAAGAAGGTGCAGCAGCATTGAGTGTTGGAAATCGAATGTTCCTGAACGTTCTGGAACATTCTAGAAGAAACTCAGAAAATTCACAACTTCCTTTAGACACATCTTCGTCGAGGACCTTCAGATTTTTTCAAAAATACCAGAAGAAGCTGTTGGTATGGATGATAAATTGTAAAATCAATGTACACTAGAAAATTAAGTGAGAATTTGTCTGGGGGTGTGGTTATAACTCTGATATCGACCTCCACAAATCCATGGGGAATAACCTTCCATCCCAAACTGATGAGGAAGTTGTCAGTTTGGAGCTGATTAGGAAGATATTAGTGTCAAGAGAGGGAATAAAATGTTCTAGAATATTCTAAAAGCCCAAAATCTTATGGAACACCTTACCAACCACCTGGAGGGGGGGGGGGGTTGTCTTACCTAGAGTCATGGGGATATTTATGTGCCAACTTGTCTGTCCCTTCTATGTACACAAATATTATTTGACCTTTGGCAGCACGTGGCACCATATCTTTCTCTATAAAATTCCGGACCTTTTGAAAAACACCCCTTTCCACTAAGAAGGGTATTCGTGGATGTACAACCAGTTCCCTATCCGGGTCGAAACCGACATAAATAATATTGGAATCATATTCTAACAATAAGAATTATTATTATTAATAATTAAGTATTAGGTACGTATGTTATGTCTCACTTTTGTAAAAATATTTGAAACACGATGGGGTGCCAAAATAATAGGTCATGTTGGCCAAACTGAGGACCGTTTCAAAATCGTACAGGTTCTGTTTCCATAAGGAATAAATTGAGCTTGGGTCTTCGTAGAATCCAGCCAAGAGGGCTGTATGTTGGGATCTGGATTCTGTGGGGGGTTGGACATGAGATACACCCCAACTACCTTCGTTTTCTTTAATGGAACTATGACATAAAAGAAAAATTATTTGGCCAATAACTTTGACCCTAACCGAAAAAAAAAAACGTTCAGGACTTACTGGAGAAAAGGAGCGTCCATCGACAAATTTTTTGTATAGAATGTAGATGCACTCAGACCATCTGCCAATATAATAACAATTCTGTTAGCTGGAGGCTTCACCCCCTTCAGTTTAAAATGATTCGAAGTGTGTATAAGGGGGGTGGAAAAATAAATGTCCAAAGTGCATAACGTTATGAGAAAGTGAACAACCAATGACAGGGTTACCAGAAATATAAATTTTCTTCCTACAATTATATTTTTTAATGCAATATTGTTTATGGTGATATTAATTACAAATATGTCTTACCATTCTGGGAATAGAATTCCATCGAAATATTCAAATATTTCTTGGAGAATTAAATTAAAAATTAACCTAGCACTTCAGGGCAGCGAAAGCGAAACTTTGAAAATGTCAAATAAATTTTGTTTTTATGACATTTACGTATGAGCAAAAAATTAAAATCAATTTGGTACCAACAATAATAATATAATAGTAAAAACTAAAATAAATAAAAAAAAGAGATGATGGAGAAAATGGGGATGGTATTCTTAAATCTTCTCACCCCAAGAAAAATATAAAAAAAAATTATTTCATCCCTTTTTTTGTTTCAGGTTCCCCCCTATTCATCTCCTTACCACATTTTCACAATGCTGATCCTGTTTTAACGAAAAATATAGAAGGGTTGCACCCTGATCCAGAAAACCACGAATCTTTTGTCAACCTACACAAATTGGGTTTTCCACTGATTGGAACGAATCGTTTTCAATTGAACGTATTGGTCAGGAAACCGTTTGGAATATCCCATATGGATATGTTCCCTGAAGAAATGTATTTACCAGTGGCTTGGGTTGAAATGGTAAGTAATAATTTTTAATCAACCCATATGGATGGGCATTCATATATATATATAAATATTTTGTAGTTATTTATTTAAATATATGCCCATTTTTAGAGCATTTCTGAGGATCAAATATCAGAAGATCTAATGGGCGTAATCAATACCCTGACCTTCACCGTTCCCAACACTGAGTCTGCGCTGAAATATGGCAGTATACTAACCGTCCTGGTTACGTTATTCGCCATTCTGATCGTCTTAAGGAATCAGTGGTTAGAGTGGAAAGAAGAAGTGACGATAAGCAGCCCTTAGAAAATATAATTTTTATATATTAATTTTGAAGAATCTCAGAATTTTAAAACAAAAAAAATTTGCTTTTTGTATTTTATGTTCAGGATATTATTTTATGAAAAAATATTTTTTGTTCAATTTATTATTTGTAGTGGCCTGTTGTTGTTGTTGTTGTTGTTGTTCTAGAGGAGTCTACAAAATGAGAATAACTATGCATTTTTAGAGAAACACTCGGTATATGATATGTATGTATTGTTACAGAATATTTGTTCTAAAATGTTCTGAGGCAGAGGTAGAAATACGTATACCATATGTATATACGAGGGTAGACCAATAAATTTCACATTTAACCCTCGTATCTTGCACAATGTATCTACACCCGTCCAAAATAAAATACATATAATAATTAATTATCTTTTAATTTATTTATAAAACAACCTACATAACCTCAAACCAGGTCTAATTATATTATTAAATATTCACAGTAAGAGGTCATCACAACTTAACGTTGCTGTGGCCAAAATATTCGACAGATAATAAATTATTACTAAAGGGAAGAAGGCGACTGCAATGATGCCGAAACGTCCCACGCTCATGCCCATATCCCTCCAGGACCCTTGGTTTCTGACCGTGAAAAAAAGTGCGAGCATCGCGATGGCAAAAAACACGAGGAGGAGGTTAAAGAAGTAGCCGGTTCTGATTTTTAAGGTTTTGACCATGACGAGAAACAGGATCATCATAACAAAAACGGGTACCACAAGTTTTAATCCTAAGAATATTGCAGTTATAGAACAATTGTCTTGGTCGTACAGGAAAGCTTTTGTCCATGGGTTCATGTCACAACTAATGTTGGTTAGGTCCATGATTCCGAAATATACAAGGATTAATAGGAATATCTGAATTTTTAAGGAAAAACGCTAGAAATAGTTCGCAGTAGTTAACATATGGCGGTACCGGGACAGTTCAATGACCTGTCCATAAATATTTTAGCAGCATTCAGATAAAAAATGTGTCAAGGGCATTAACAACCTTAATAAGTTAGACCATGCGCCTATTTTGTCAGAAATGACAGGAAGCTTAAGGAATAAGGAAAATGGTGGGATATACAACTATCCGGTAATGTTGACAAAAGAGGCGTGGTGTAACTTCTTGTTAGATGGGGTGCCCGAGCTTCTTGTAACGTTAACAAAAAGGGGCGTGGCCATCCTTTTTTAACTGTTAGACGACCTTAAAGAGATTGTAGGGCTCAAAAATGGCATGGTAATCAATAATAAATGATTGGAGATGTTCTGGAAGAAAGGATACGAGCACAAAAGTTCTTCTGACATTCTCCATGTCATTATCTGTACATATGGCAACAACGTCTTCACGAAATGAAACCTTCCATATCGTCTTCAACTGTTCAACATTCTTGATCTCAAGAGCAATCCAAATTATTGCAAACCAGGTGAATAATAAGATAAACAATGGCTCAATTCCACCACTAATTAACAGATAAAGGACCAACAAAGATAACACACAATTAAGCGATCTATTTGCAATAATTGGGGATGAAAAAAGCGGACACGTTGCACAGAATGCTTCAAAAGAAATTAATTTATTACAATTAAATACAGGGTGATATATTTATAATATTACCTAATAATGACCAAGAAATAAAATAACAAAGTGGGGGTAAAGCATCTCTTGGGTCGTACACAACGTTGACCATATAATTATTAAAAAATACCAATAATATAATCCATTGAAACGTTGTGGGGAAATTTAGGAATAATTTGGAACATAAAGGCCTACCATTATTCTCTATGTAATGGTTCATGAGAGGAACATTAAAGTAATAGGCAAAACAACAAATCAATCTGCAATTAAAAATCAATAAATATAAAAATAATTCAATTTTTTTATATTGAAGAGATTATTTTTTTAATAAATTGATGTCAAATGAACTTACTGGTATTGAACATTATATTCCTTTGTTTTTGTCAGTGGTAACCAAAGGACCAAACAAATTAAAAATGTAAGGGTTAACAGCCACATTCGAGCTGATAACATGCCATTATTGTTTTTTCTATAAATAATATAAGCGTTGCCCATAATGACAGGAATTAGAAATTTTTTATTAAAAAAAGCACCGATCTAAAACATATAACAAAAAATATTTTTTTTTCAAGAAAAAGTGGAGGGTAAAAAAACTTGCCATCAGGGCTAAATTAAATCCATAAACCATTACCACAAAGATTAGTTTACCAATTTTGTATTGCAGTAACTTTTTAAAAAGTAAACTTATACGTTTAGACCTAATATAAGCCAGAAACCATGTAAACGAAGGGAATAATACATACAGGGTGTAATAATAATTGTAACTGTATGCTAAAAAAATAATTAACCCCGAACTAATTCATATTGTAGATTAACCCTTATTGTTTATATTTTTTTTTAGAAATACTGACCTTGCTTAATTATTATATAAAGTACAAAACAAACTGTTAATAATATTTCCAATAACCCCCTTCTTTTTGTACCAAAATTACTTATAAAATCTTCCGAATTTTTGGGAAACGATGACATCAAATACAGAATCCAATTCAGCAATGTAAATATCACAACAAACGATCGATACCAGTAGCTGTAGCTTTTATAATATTGTATTCCATTAGATAATATTTCAATGATACTCTTGGCAGAATTCGACTGAAATTATGAGGCAAAAATATGAACAAATGCTATGCTGTCCTACAATTAAAATGAAGTGCTATGCATAATAAGAAATTAAATAAACATGACACTACGCTCCGCAAAAGGACTCGTTTAAAGATTGCTCTTACAATTTCATCAAAGGTTTCTTTAACAATGTGAGCCTCAATCATTGTTTTCCACTCTTTAATCTCTTTTTCAGATATTTCGTCATACTGCACAAAAATTAATATAGCTCCATTGTTTTTTAATTTCCGTTCCTTAGCTACAAATATTTCTCCCAGTTGAAGGGCATTAGCTACCAGAATTTTTGCTAAATCTTCCTTCGAAACATTTAAATATCCTGAGGGAACAGATCCCTGAAATTGTCATTACAGAACATTTGATAATAATCTAAATGCAGGTGATTGTAGTACCAGAGAATCCGTTGGAAAACTAAGCCCAAGTAGTGAGGACATCAAGGGAGCAATGTCGATTAAACGCATGTCCTGACGTTTCGTAATTTTTGATACTCCCGATCCCCACGCCATAATGGGCACTTCTATTTCTTCTTTAGTTCCACCACCATGGTAACCTTTTTTCGATTTCATAGACCTGGTCATACCGTGATCTGACGTCAATATGTAGGCTGTTTTGTTATCATTGAAATACGAGTCTGTATAGAATTTCAACATTCCTACTCCTACGTCAAAAACCCGTAAATTGTTGTGCAAAAACCTTAAAAATGTGACGTATATACGTATGTATATTTGGACTAAATACCACTGTACTCTGTAAGTGAAACATCCTTTTGAAACTAATTACATAAATGAGTAATACACAGAGCTACGGATGTTCTTTTATATACCCGCAACAGTGGGGGGAGGAACACAATATCAACGCTGTCCAATCATAGTGGCAGCTACTGTCAGTAGAGTAACTATAACTGCGCGCGCATCAGCATTGTCCAATAGACGCGGTAGTTGCTACCAAAGGCGTAGCCACTGTAATTGAGCGCGCAGCAGAGCATGTGGTGGGGGCAACAAAACGCGAACGTTAGCCAGTATCAATCACAGTTTCTGCGTATGCGTGGGATGTTTTACTTCAAAGAGTACTAGGTTGTTTTAGCTTACGTGGAGTTAGAGGGAAACGCATGGCATGCTATATCCGTTCCCACTATGTACACAATAATAATTATCCCGTCTTCTGAACGTGGCACTCCACCTTCTTTAATAAATTTGATGGCTTTTCGAAAAACAGGACGTTCCACGAATATTGGATTATCACGACTAATGAACGTGTAGTTGACGAATAGCACAAAAGGGAATACAATTTCTACGTTGGGAGCTTTAACTAATGGTAAGTAAAAAGCAAAAAATTAAGTATTGATTTAACTTGGAATGATGAAGGGGGTGCGACTTACGTTTGCCAACGTATTTGCATGGGGAGGGGTCGCCAAAATGGAACGTTTTTGTGCTCTGATTAATAACAGAATCAAAATGTACTTTATTGTCTTTCCAGTTTTTAAAAATCGCACTGGGATCCTCAAAAAATCCCGCTTCGATGGCAATTTGCGCTGGTCTTGATTCTGTCGGTGGGATTGTGTGGGCCACTCCCCAACTGGCTCCATTATTTTTTATAGCACTTAAATAGCGTCATAAAAATTTAGAAATAATGTGCACAAAGGTCACTTACTAAAGATTAGGCATTAATTTTGACATATTGGTCGAGTAAACGACGGAAGCTCCCAAACCGTCAGCAAGGATGAACACCAAACGTTTCGCAGGTGGAACTTTTGTTGCTGCCTTGTATTGTTTTGTGACATTTTCAAGGGGTGATGTGAAATATATGTCCAGCATGCACAAAATAGTGAGCACGTGAACTATTAATGCCAGTAATACGTTGGGAACTATTTTTGACTCTGAAAGGCATTTAATGGTATCAAGTAAATGTTAGGAGAAAAATCTTCTGAGGCTTACTACTTACTGATTTTTTGATTTTTCATTTTTATAATGTGATTGACAATTATGCGTTGTGACAATTTTACAAGTCTACTACGTTTTTTACAATAGGTTTAGTCAGTGACATACTAAAATCACCCATGTTTTCACCCTCCACATTGCCCAATTGTCGCTGCCACAGACGAGGGCCACCTAATAACTGCGTGCGTAATAGATGTGGGGGAACAAAGCACCAGCGTTGTCCAATAGACGCGGCAGTTGCTGCCAGAGGCGGAGCCACCCAATAGGTAACTGTGCGCCCAACAGTGCAGGAGAAAACAAAGCATCAGCGTTGTTCAATAGAAGCGGCAGTTGCTGCTAGAGTAGGGGCCACTGTAACTGTGCGCGCAGCAGCATGTGGAGGGGGGGAACAAAACGCGAACGTTTGACAATATCCACGTCAGTTGCTACGTGGAACGCCTAGTGGAACGTTTCACATCGTAGTTATTTTAGCTTACATGGAATTTGGTGGAAACTTGTGGCAACCTAGGGTTGTTAAAGTTAGTGAATATTAATATTTTTTCACCCTTTTAATTATTTATTTATTAATTTTTAATTTAACACAATATACTAGACGAGAGATTAAAGAACTTCGTTACGGCTGCGGCTTTGACTGAGGGCCCTCTGCCTAGAGCCCTCATATACCTCAAAATGTCCCTTCATCTCGTCGATCAATGACCCCATCAGTCTATGGAACGCGTCCAGGTCGAGAAAGGCGACCTTAACGTCTCCCACGGCGAACGCAGATGCGGCCCTGGGTTTGTCAGTGATCAGCGCCATCTCTCCAAAATAACCTCCTTGTTCGATAAAGTTCATTGTTGCACTCTCCCCGTAATCGTCCTCAATGGCAATCTTGACAGTCCCCTCTTCGACAAAGTACATCCCGTCAGGTTTGTCGCCTTCTTTTATTATTAAGTCGTCGTGTTTGAAGGTCATGGGCATGAGAGCATCCGCCAGGTTCATCAGGTCGTATTGGGTCAGTTTCTTGAGGAGGGGAACGTCCGCCAGGAATTTTTCGTACATTTTTCGTTTTAGATATGTCGCCTTCACGACTATCCGTTTAAAAACCATCCGTTCCATGCACCAGAGGGTGCCCTGTGTCTCGGCAACAACTGTAGCAGCCCGCGGTTGATTATACAAGAGGGCCAGCTCCCCGAAGCTGCCCTTCTCGTCATATGTTTTTATCAGGGTGGGCGCACCATTTCGACGTGAGGAGACGTAGGCTTTGTACACCCCCTTCTCTATGACGTAAAAGTTATCCCCGTCCTCGCCCTCTCTAATAATCACGTCCCCCAGCTTCACGTCCTTGTGGAACATGGCGTCTAAAACTTCTTCGATTTGTTTGGCGTCCAGAGTTCTGAAGAGAAAAATATGCTTGAGTTCATTCGCTAACCATGCGCGTTGTTTTTTTGTTTTTGGATAGAAGATCTTTTCGTAATCTTCATCGTCGTCTGCTTCAGGGTCGTACGTTTCGGCAAAAACGCATTGTCTACGTTTGTCCTTGCTCCTCGGCACGTGACTTTCACTGGAAGACGAGGACGATGTCGAAGGAGATCGGTCTTTTGACTTGTCCGCCACCATGATGGTCTTCCTTTCTTTTAAACGGCTGAAGAAGTCGATGGAATACGACAACACATCTTGGGGCTGATCCAGAAAATAATTCAGCGTGTATTCCAGCAGTGTATCCCTTAACTCCTCGTTGGGACCTGTCTTTTTATAAGTAAAATCCATCGAGAACGAAAATTTTAGTTAACGGCAAAAAATACTACCCTACACATCCGTAAAAAACCCAAATTTACACCATTGGGATCAATAGCACTTTTATCAAAAATTGTTTCCCTATTGAACCCCTATAAATATCCCCAATATGGCACCTTCCAACCCCTGAAGACATTTATGCCATTTAATTAAAACAACTGTAATAATAGTGAGGTTATATTATCATATTTCATAATTTTTTTGGCACAAGATAATGTGATTAATTACATATTTAATTTTTGAATAAACTCGCTCAGTGCTTACTATGAAATAGTTTTTACTAACGATATTATCCTATAAAAACATTCTATTTTTAATGTTTATTTTCAGAAATCATGTTACAATATTTTCTACTATAACTGTACATCAATGTTTACATTTTTGTCTATTATGACGTTTGAAAGTAACCTCACATAACCTCAAATATGCAATAATGCATAACAGAAAATGTTTATTTATAAAGTTAAATTGCTAAAATACTTTCAGTTACAACAATTACTCAAAATGAGTAGTAGGAAATTATCAGGTAAACGAAATTATGAAAATTACGAAGGTTTTAAGAAAATTGTTGACTCTGCAAAGAACATAGTAGTGCTAACAGGAGCTGGAATTTCTGCAGAATCGGGTATTCCAGTATTTAGAGGTGCTGGAGGCTTATGGAGAAAATATAAATCCGAAAATCTTGCAAGCCCTGACGCATTTGCCTCAAATCCTGCACTCGTATGGGAATTTTATAACTATCGAAGACACATTGCTTTTAATGCAAACCCGAACAAGGTAAATAAAATCCTATTTTTTATATTTATACGAGCAGTTGTTCTGTCCTTCTTGAAGAAAGGGCGTTTTTTAAGGCCCACTTATCTTTGGCAGAGTACGAAAAAAAATGTAAAAGAGAAAACAGAAAATTGAGCATTGTAACACAAAATGTTGATGGACTACATTTACGTGCTGGCTCAGAGAAAGTCGTTGAGTTGCATGGGGCCCTCAGAAAAGTTTCTTGCACTAATGGAACGTGTAACAATATTGAAGAAAATTATGATGACCCTATTGTACCAGCCTTTGCTAATAGAGGGTAAAATATTGTTATTCGGTGACTGAACTATGAACTATATACTACGTATTTTGTTTTAAACAGAGATGATTCGCTAAATCAAACAGATCTGCCTGTTATTGACAGGAATGACTTACCCAAATGTAAGAAATGTGGCTCATTAGCGAGGCCATATATTGTATGGTTTGGAGAAATGTTGGACCCAGACGTACTTGAGGAGGCACGTAAGACTCATAACTTTTTAATTCAAAAAATTCTCTTTGTAAATTATTTTGGTTTTTATTATTTATAGAATTACTGGTTGGAGAATGTGATTTGTGTTTAGTAATTGGCACTTCGTCTGTGGTTTATCCGGCTGCAATGTTTGCCCCATCCGTTGCCCACAGGGGAGTACCAGTTGCTGAATTTAATTTAGAAGACCACCCAGCTGATTCAGATTTTGCGTGAGTACACGTGTTTTTATTTAAAAAGAAAATATTTGTGTGTATTAAAAATTTTTAGGTTCCATTTTCCAGGACCATGTGCAACAACCCTTCCCAAAGCATTGGGAGTGTAATCAACAGAAATGGAATGTTATTTGGTGGCAGGCATGAAATATATATGTAATCGTAGATGATTTGTGAATTTAATAAAGATAATAAGGTAAATTAAATTAAGAGTTATGATTGAAAATATTAATAAAATCACCACATGAAATAATTTTCTAAAATCTTAAAAAGAAAATTGATGCACTAGTGTTCTTCTCAGTTACTGAAAAATGTTTGTACATTGTACATTAAGAAAATATGCAATTTTATAACTTTTATTTAATGTTTAAGTTTATGTGTGACTTTTAACTCTAATAAATAGTAATTTTTAAGTATAAGTTGATGGAAATAAGAGTTATGATTAAAAATGGCAATATAATTCCCAAAAAAAATTATTTTATAAAATTTTAAAGAAAAAAAAAAAAAAGAAAAATGATGCACTGTGGTTCGAACCCTTCTCAATTACTAATAAATGTTTGTATGTTTGTACAGTGCTGTTTGCAAATAGTGAGGAAGAAATGACTCACAAATTACGTTTTAAATTTAAGAAAATATGCAGTTTTATCACTTTTGATTTAATAGTTAAGTTGATATGTGACTTTTATTTGCAATTTCGACAGATTAGGTCACGTTCTTGAAGGTCGTAGGACTAATAACAGTCTACACAATAAAAATAATGCACGGTTATATTTTTCAAATGCATGCAACTCGCTTCCGTGTAATTCCATACACTTTACAGTACATTTAATGTTAGAGATTATGTTATAGTTGCACGCGATAACTCCATTAACTACGAGTATTGGTGAGTATAATAAGATTGTAAATTGGTTCACAATCGGCTTGTTTAGAAGCAAATTAAGTTGATTACGAAAAGGGTGCAAAAAAAATGCAGAAAACTAATGTCGAAGTGGAATACAAGAAAAATAAGGAACTGACCAAAGGGGATGTCAGGAGGGTGGAAGAGTGGCTTGAGAAGCAACCCCATCTACCTAAAATGGACGGTGAGTACAACTATTATTTCAGTTAAAGGGGAAATAAAAAGTAGATATATATAAAAGTAGATATATATATACAGAGTGGGAATTTTTGGTTCCAACTGTACATGATCCTACGACGGTATATATTTGTTATTTTAGAGTTGGAAATAATCTTATTCCTGCACAGTTGCTCTTATAGTGTGGAATTTACAAAAACCACCATAGACACATATTTTACAATGAAAACACATGCTCCAGAGTTTTTTACTAATCGAAATCCTGAGCTGCCCTCTGTCAGACAACTTCTGAATGTGGGGTGAGCATTTTAAATTAAATGATACCTAACCTCACTCTTCTCCTTCCTCTCTTTAATTAAGAAAATAATATTAAATCATACCTAACCTCAATCTTTCCATTCCCCCTCTTTTTAACTAAACTTAATAAGAGGATAATAAATAATTTTGTACCAGTTTGTACGTGACCCTTCCAAAACCGACCCCGGAAGGGTACAGGGTGCTGTTTGCCAAATTAATGGACAGTGACCCTGACAATTACATTTTTTCTGATGCCTGCAAGGGCTTCGACATGAGCACGATGCTCTATTTGCTCCAGGAAGGCACAGACAGTGGCCAAATAATTCTTTTCGACATGAAAGGCCTCACGTTCGGTCACGTGACCAAATTGGGCATTGTCACCATGAAGAAAATGCTTTATTATTTACAGGTAAGCATTACAAAATAATATAAGAAATTCCTCAAAATCATTGAACCGTTGATAACGTGATAATATTTGCCTTGATGGTCAGTTGACCATGACGTAATTTCCGGTCGAATGGTACCAATATTTTTCACCCCAACGATTTTCGTACCGTATAAATAGGGATGTTTGGGTCAACCCCAATCATTCCTGTTCTGAATAGTGTTCGAGCAAGTGATCAAGATGTGTTACGGAATATTCCCGATCGCCATCTACGCCGCTGTTCTACAACCGGAAGTTGATCGTCTACCAACGGAAGTCTTGGCCATGGTATTCAGGTAAGTCATTTTTATTATTTTTTTTTATGTGTATTATATTTATTTAATTGTGTATTAATTTTTTAAATTATGTATTGATTTTTTTCTTTAGGTATTTGGACGGGGATTCCCTGATGAATGCTGCCTTGGCATCGGCTAAATGGAGAAACGTGATCCTGGGTGACCCAGTGCTGAGAAAGGCTTTGAAGAATAAGTTGAAGGAAGAACGTCGAATGAGGATGGAGTTATTGCTGAAACCTCAACGAGGAGTTAGAGTGGAACGTCCACAAGAATCGACCACCACGAGGATGTTTGGAAGGAACAGTGCTGCCACCAAGAGGGTTATTGTGGTGGAACGAAGAAATATTTTCGATGAACGACCACTTCAGTTAAGTGTTGGACCATTTGGGACCAAATCGAGCTCGAAGAGAAGAAGGGAGGATAAGCTGGAAGACTCTCACAAACCAAAGAAGTCGATGAGACTATAATTGTAACATAACCTAACTTAATCAACAAATTCGAGGAGACTGAAAAATTGTATTTGTATTGTAAATATTAATTTTAATGACTGACTGTATATACAATAAAATATGTAAATATGTTATTATTGTATTGTATAATTTATAATTAATAAAAATATAAAAAATTTAATTTTCGAGTTTCTATATTATTGTATCTATTGTGCATCGATTTGTTTTCCAATAATCCGAGTTGGAAAATTTTAACTACTTAACTAATAAATATAATTAATATTATGTCACTCACATATTGGCCCCCACCATCATTATTAGCCATAAAGTAATGGTAGTTCCCGTGTCACCAGACCTGAAACCAAGGTAAAAAAATAATTAATGTGTGTCACATTTAAGTATTTATTATTTTATTTAATAGACAAATAATTTTTTGTGCTGCATATGTTGCATATATGACGCAAGAAAATGAAATCCTTTCAAAATGACTGTTTAGTTTTTTCATAATGACGCTTTTGATAATTATTTCTACTAATAATTGTAAGAGAAGACGCTAAATGAATTAAAAAATAAACACCTGCTTGTCTTTTATTTTTTCAAGGATGCCCTTCCTGTTCGATTAAAAGGTTTACATTTTATTAATGTCGTACCGTTTATGGATAAAATAATGGCTCTTATGCGACCATTTATGAGGAAAGAATTACTGAGTGTGGTAAGTTAGGAAAAAATTGCAAGTTCATTGTTTTAGTACACTTGTGGACACTTCCGTTGTAAAGAGATAGACGGGCGAGTGGTTAGAACGGCTACCTTTGACGCTAGTAGTACTGGGTTCGAATCACAACCGTTGCAACATTTTTTATTCATTTTTTTACTTATTTTTTAAACTATTCTACTAAATATTGTAATTTTATTTTGATTAAATTTTAGTTCCATTTACATACAGATAGTATAGAAAGTTTGTACAAGTTTGTTCCCCTGGAATGTCTCCCGAAGGATTATGGAGGTACTGCAGACAGTTTAGCTGAATTGCATGGTGGGTTAGAATTAAAAATAAGTATATACAAAAATAGATATCTATAAAAAGTTGTGTGTTTTAGAACAAGTAAAGAAAAACGTCGACCAAAATGCAAACTATTTTATCGAAGATGAGAAAAGAAATGCCGATGAAAATAAAAGACCTGGAAGGCCAAAAGTGTCTGGAGAAATTTTTGGGGTGGATGGGACTTTTCGAAAACTGGAACTCGATTGAAATCAGCACAAATTGTTACAATTGCATTATATATTAAATAAAAATACTTTTAGTAAAAAAACAAAGTTTCGTAGTATTATCCCTCTTCAGGAACATTCCCTTTATTTCTATTTTAAAAAAATTTACCATGAAGGTAACAGATAAATAAATACTAAAATTAATAAAAAATAAAATAATAAGAATAAGTTCATTAAATTATTTATTAAATAATTAAATGATAAACTAATTATCTTAAAAATCAAAACTGAAAGCCTTTTTTATTATCAACAGTAAATATTCTTTAAAAAATAATAATATTTTTGGCCCCCCTGTATATAAATCATAAAATCTTGATAATCTGATGGCAAATATTGAATTATACCTAACACTATATCGTTGCCAGTTAACGATCACCTAACTGATTACGTATGTTAATAAGACAACAAATAGGTACCTATCCCAAGTATCCATTAGATAAACCTTGGATCATGTGATGCTTATCGTTCGGTAAATTTTGTGTGTTACAATTATCAAGATAACGTAATATAAGATTCAATAAACTAAGTAATTTTATGAGAAATTGTGCAATTGTAATTTAGTTAAAAAACCGAAAATTTATTAGCATACACTTATTTACAATTTAAGTTTTTTTCAAACAAAAAAAAATGACCCTTCAAAATATTTTGCATGCTTAACACTTTCTTAAATAGTATATAAAATTTTAGGAAAAACAAGAAAGAATATTTCATCTTCGCATATTTTTCGTAATATTTAGTTAAATATGACATTTAAAATTACGAAAAAATGTTTCTAAGGTTCCTCACAATGCGCTCTTTTGCATGATACCCCACATGACGGGTAAATTTTATAAAAACATTTTGGGATATCGGAATTGCCCCCCTATTTTTTTTTTCTTTATTTGTAAGTATAATATATGGAATATGATTCAAAAGAGCGTGTCACGCAGAAATTCAAAAGTATGTTTTATAATTTTAATTGGTAATATGCAATGGATATTACAAAGAACGTGTAAAGATGAAGTGTTCCCCCCTTAACTTTCGAAACTGCTGGGTCTAAAATTATAAAATAATATTTTTGGGCTACCTTACAACGCACTCTTTTAAATGATACCCCACATGAGGTGCCTATAAAATTTAAAAAAGAATACAATTTAGGGGGGCAACTGCTGTAACCTGAAGATTTTTTTCTGTAATTTTATATGTCATGTGGGGTATCGTTTAAAAGAGCGTGTTATAAGGAAGCCCAAAAATATTTTTTTATAATTTTAAATGGTAATATATAATAGGTATTACGAAAAATGTGTTAAGATGGGACATTTCCTCATTGGCTTCCGAAACTATTTGATTTAAAATTATGAAAAAATATTTTCGGGCTGCTTTATAACACGCTCTTTTAAATGATACCCCACATGAGGTGCCTATAGAATTAAAAAGTTAATAAAATTTAGGTATTACGAAAAATGTGTTAAGATGTAACATTTCCTCATTGGCTTCCGAAACTATTTGATTTACAATTATGAAAAAATATTTTTGGGCTGCTTTATAACGCGCTCTTTTAAATGATACCCCACATGAGGTGCCTATAAAATTGAAAAAATAATACAATTTAGGGGGGCAACTACTGTAAGCTGAAGATTTTTTTGAATTTATATAGATCATGTAGGGTATCGTTTAAAAGAACGTGTTATAAGGAAGCTCAAAAATATATTTTTATAATTTTAAATGGTAATATGTAATAGGTATTACGAAAAATGTGTTAAGATGGAACACTTCTTAATTTCCTTTCGAAACTACTTGATTTAAAATTATGAAAAAATACTTTTGGGCTTCTTTACAACGCGCTCTTTTAAATGATACCCCACATGAGGTGCCCATAGAATTAAAAAGTTAATAAAATTTAAGGGGGCAACTGCCGTACCCTAAAGGTTGTTTTTAATTTTATACGTCATGTGGGGTATCGTTCAAAAGAGCGTGTTATAAGGAAGCTCAAAAATATTTTTTAATAATTCTAAATGGTAATATGTAATAGTTATTATGAAAAATGTGCTAAGACGGAACACTTCTTCATTTACTTTCGAAACTCCTTGATTTAAAATTATGAAAAAATACTTTTGGACTTCTTTACAACGCACTCTTTTAAATGATACCCCACATGAGGTGCCTCTAAAATTTAAAAAAGAATACAATTTAGGGGGGCAACTGCTGTAACTTGAAGATTTTTTCTGTAATTTTAAACGTCATGTGGGGTATCGTTTAAAAGAGCGTGTTATAAGGAAGCCCAAAAATATTTTATTATAATTTTAAATGGTAATATATAATAGGTATTACGAAAAATGTGTTCAGATGGAACATTTTCTCATTGGCTTCCGAAACTATTTGATTTAAAATTATAAAAAAATATTTTTGGGCTGCTTTATAACGCGCTCTTTTAAATGATACCCTACATGAGGTGCCTATAGAATTAAAAAGTAAATAAAATTTAGGGGGGCAACTCCTGTAACTTAAAGATTTTTTTTTAATTTATATGTCATGTGGGGTATCGTTTAAAAGAGCGTGTTATAAGGAAGCACAAAAATATTTTTTTATAATTTTAAATGGTAATATATAATAGGTATTACGAAAAATGTGTTAAGATGGAACATTTTCTCATTGGCTTCCGAAACTATTTGATTTAAAATTATAAAAAAATATTTTTGGGCTGCTTTATAACGCGCTCTTTTAAATGATACCCTACATGAGGTGCCTATAGAATTAAAAAGTAAATAAAATTTAGGGGGGCAACTCCTGTAACTTAAAGATTTTTTTTTAATTTATATGTCATGTGGGGTATCGTTTAAAAGAGCGTGTTATAAGGAAGCACAAAAATATTTTTTTATAATTTTAAATGGTAATATATAATAGGTATTACGAAAAATGTGTTAAGATGGAACATTTTCTCATTGGCTTCCGAAACTATATGATTTAAAATTATAAAAAAATATTTTTGGGCTGCTTTATAACGCGCTCTTTTAAATGATACCCTACATGAGGTGCCTATAGAATTAAAAAGTAAATAAAATTTAGGGGGGCAACTCCTGTAACTTAAAGATTTTTTTTTAATTTATATGTCATGTGGGGTATCGTTTAAAAGAGCGTGTTATAAGGAAGCACAAAAATATTTTTTTATAATTTTAAATGGTAATATATAATAGGTATTACGAAAAATGTGTTAAGATGGAACATTTTCTCATTGGCTTCCGAAACTATTTGATTTAAAATTATAAAAAAATATTTTTGGGCTGCTTTATAACGCACTCTTTTAAATGATACCCCACATAAGGTGCCTATAAAATTTAAAAAATAATACAATTTAGGGGGGGCAACTGCCATAGCTTGAAGATTTTTTTTAAATTTTATACGTCATGTGGGGTATCATTCAAAAGAGCGTGTTATGAGGAAGCTGAAAAATATTTGCAAGTTATATTTTGATTGTCCCTGTAGTGCAGACACTTGCTTATCACTATAATATCAATTATATTTGTATGCAAACAGAACGTAGTCGTACTACCGCGTAACCTGACCATCGACAACTCGCTAATCGCCAATTTGAGACATCATATCGCATCCAGATAATTGAATTATTTGTTTTAATGGCTAACGCAACGTGTTTATAATACCGTTTTACACTTAATAATTAGCGAACAAATTAGAAATTTGTAGCATGTGACTCGATGATGATTATAATAAAAAAATGACCGTTTGCATGAATCACTTCGTAAAGTTTAACAAACCGCAGACCCATCTATGACGTAATAAAAAAATATATGTATAAGGAAGGTTATGGTACGAAAAGACGAAGAAGCCACGAAGAGATTACACGGCCGAAGTTTCCAAGAATCGAATTTTTACAATCAACAATTAAATCCACGTTAGGTATAAAAAATAAATACAAAAACACTTGTGAGATACTGATTATAAAATTAGTAATCATCACGAGACTTTCTTATAAAAGTATCATTATTAAATGGATGGTAATTTAGATTGCCGATCACATGCTTCCCTAATCCTACTATAAGAGATTTATTGCTGTACTTTAAACTAATTAGCAACATATGTAATTACGAAAATATTTTAATATTAATTACATATTTATTTTTAAAACGGAAAGAATAACGTCATTTCCTAGTTTCTATAGTCCGTGTAACGGATCTTTTGAGTGAAGTAGTAAAAACTGTTAGGAAATAAAACGCATCGAAGATGACCATGAAAATACAAAATACAACAACGAATTTGATACTCACTTGTTAGTAAATAGTTTATGACATGAAAAACAAATGACGAAATAATAAAATAGAAACGTGACCCTCAGTGATCATTAATAATTGAACTTCATTTTTTTTTTACTTTACTGTCTAAATCTATGGGGAGCAATGAGGGGAAGATTAAACAACAACTCTTCCTCTACTTTCACATAAAAATACACCTTTTATGTTGTTGGGTTGTTTAATTATTTTTAACCCCCCCCCCTAACACAACATTATTTTAAATTTTAAATTTTCAATTCCATACAAGTCAATGATGTTCAATAAGATCACCCCTATTCATCCCCCCATCCCTATTCGTACGAGGGCCAATAAATTTAGTATAATAAATCATTTTAATATAATAAACACCACCAAATAATTTGTTAAAAATATTACTTTGTAATTGGGGGGGGGGGGAAAGAAAAATGTTTAAAAAACACTACTTTAAAGAAATAACAATTATCTTATAATTAAGCATAAAAAATATTATTTTGTATAAGACAACAAAAGGGAGTTAAGAATAATTCATAACAAATCCACCCCCCTTTTTGGGTTAAATTTTAGAGCAAACAGAAAGGTTATGATTCGCAAGTACAGATCATTAAAATAATTCAGTTTTCGATACAAATTAAGCTAGGGTCAAATTAGGAAGGCGATGTAACTAGTAAAATGTTGAATAGAAAAAAAATATTATAAAATTTGTAAGTACTGCAACCTTTTTTGGACATACACACAGAATAAAATGAAATATATTATTTAATGATGATTTGTGGAAAAAATTAAAATTATACTAATATGAGAGGGAGGGGTATGTTAAACGACTACAAAAAAATTGACGTATCATGTAGGGTATCATTTAAAAGGTCTAGTAACAAGAAATTCAGAAATAGGTTAGGTTAGGTATTAATGATAATATGGTACAAGAACTAGTGTACCCCTACCCCCTAATCTATTAAATAGGAAAATTAGAACCAATATTTACGAAATACATAGGTACTTAAAGTAAAATAAAATACGTAAATAAAAATAAGTCACATTCGCCACAGTGTTTTGTTTTAGAAAATATTTTTTCTCTTGTCCCATTAATAGGTTTATTTTTAGATATAATACCAGGTGGTTTACAGTGTATATGTATTTAATTTCGAATGACGAATATGGTACAGGCAAACACCAACCACTAGACATATATAATACGTATGCATGCAATACATGCATAATATACAATGTTCTTTTTATTATCGTTTACTATCTAATTTCCAATGTATTCAATTGTGGTTTAATATGAAAATTGTATTCTTTCATTTGCTACATCAGACAGGGCACAACAGGGGGGACGTGTACCGACACTGGAAAAACATTTCATTTCTTTATTTGTGTATTCATTGGTCAGAAACTAACTAATGACCTACATTGTATAAAAATCAAAAATATAAAATAATTTATGATTATTTATGATTTAAATAATCCATTTAAGACCAATAGAGGGGTAAAATGGGGGAAGGGGGCTCCAGCAAAATCTCATCAAGCAGAAACTAACTAAATGTGCTAAATGTGTATGTCTTTACAAGTTCAAACAAAACTTTAAAATAAATTATGGGGGGGGGTAAAATTTACGGGGGGGTCCTAAGCAAATTGATTTTTTTAAATATCTTTACAGCTCATTTTATTACCTTTAAAACGATACCCCACACAACCATATTAATTTCATTCATACGTTTCGATGCAAAATACCCATCTTCAGGAAATTTAAAACTATCTTTAAATATTACTTTAGTAAAAAAAAAAAGAATTACGTTATAAATAACTCGTTTTGCCTAATTAATACATTTAAAAAGCCTGAAGATGGATTTTCTAAATCGAAACGTCTAAAATTATGCCAACCTCGCACATTCTCGACAACAGACTTAAACTGATCAATATAATTGTTCAAATTCTGCCCCTTATTTTCTAAACAAAACTTAAAAATAAATTATTTTAAACATTTTGGGGGTAACATTGAGGGAGGGGGGGTCCTACGGAAATAGATTTTTTTAAATATCTTTAAAGCTCATTTTATTACCTTTAAAACGATACCCCACACAATCATAATTTCATTCAGACGTTTCGATGCAAATTACCCATCTTCAGGAAATTTAAAACTTTTTTAAGTATAATTTAAGTAAAAAAAATAATTACGTTATAAATAACTCGTTTTGCCTAATTAATACATTTAAAAATCCTGAAGATGGATTTTCTAAATCGAAACGTCTAAAATTATGCCAACCTCGCACTTTCTCGACAACAGACTTAAACTGATCAATATAATTGTTCAAACTCTGTCCCTTCTTTTCTAAACAAAACTTGAAAATAAATTATTTTAAATATTTGGGGGTAAAATGGGGGAGGGGGTCCTACGGAAATAGATTTTTTTTTAAATATCTTTAAAGCTCATTTTATTACCTTTAAAACGATACCCCACACAACCATAATAATTTCATTCAGACGTTTCGATGCAAAATACCCATCTTCAGGATATAAAAAAAATTTAAGCATTATTTTAGCAAAAAAATAGAATTACGTTTTAAATAGTTTGTTTTGCCAAAATAATACGTTAAAAAATCCTGAAGATGGATTTTCTAAATCGAAACGTCTTAAATTATGCCCACTTCACACAATCACGACTACAGACTTAAACTAATCAATATAACCTTCTTTTTAAGTAGTACGTATGTATCAAGTATTATATTGAGTCAAATGAGGTTATAATAAAATAAAATAAATTAGGGGTACGGAATCTTCGGCGCGAAATTGAGAGGCCAATTATATATAAAAAAAATACCTGTGATTAGGTATTTATAAAATTGAGGAAATTCATTTGTTTACTGAGGAATTTCCTTAAAATTACTTTGTGGAAAAAATTGTTTTAAACACGGATTCGTGATAAAATAAAAAAACAACAATTCACCATTGGCGTAGCCCGAAGTTTAATTTGTCAGTAGAACTTAAAATAAAAAATTTTTTAAGCAAATATATAAATATGAGCTTAAAATTTTCCTAATTATTTCCTGTTGCTAATTACAATTGATTTAGAAACTTAAAATTGTGTTTATTTTTATTGCAAGGGGGTCCAAAGAGGGGGACTACAATTTAAAATTTAAACATCATTAAATAATTTTTTTTTGAAAATTGTATCATCTAAACCTACAGGCTGTAAAATATTAAAATATTATTATTTTATGCTAAATAGGGGGCCACAAAAAATTGTCTAATAAATTTTTGTTGTCATTTACAATTTACCACTTTTTTCTTGATTTAGAAATTCAAATTTTATTTTTTTTTAGTTCACTCTGATCCGCCACTGTCCACCTTTTATCATATTATCTAGTAAATTACTATATTGTAACTTATTTGTTCTTGTTGTGCCCCTGTAATCCAAATGCGCAACGCTACTATTGCTGTTACAAGTAAAAATGTACTCTGCAATACAACAACACCACCAACTTATTGAGCAAAATGTGCTTAGTTTAAGTGCTTTCGCACATGCGCACACGCCTCAGAAGAAGTTGTTTTTAATACTTAAATACAAGAGAATTTTTTCAGACTTCTTATTATAGTACACACAACTATCAGTGGCGGTCGTGAAAATACAGTGCCCCCAATCCAACTTAATCGATTGCTTCTTAGGTAAATGTGTATTTAATAACAACATCAAGTACATACGCAGAAACATAGGTAAGTCAAGCACTTTTTCTTTTTCTTAACAAATGTTTGATAAGAAATAATAATGAGAATAAGGCATTTATGTTTTGATAGGATTTTACAGCTTATTATAAATTTTCTTTTTGATGTTCAGCGATTTTTAATTGATTTTTTATCTTGTTTGCTATTAATTAATTTGTTTAATGGGAATTAATAAATGTCTAGCTTACTATGTACCTGTTTTATCAGTCAAAACAAAAAAAATTAACAAGCCCTTGGGATCGACGAGTGGCTGAATGGATAAGATAATGATTTACTGTTATAGTTTGTATGTAAATAAAATTAAAAGGAATAAAACATATATCACAAAGCCTATAAAGTAGTATTATAATTATTTCGATTTTTAAATTATTAAATATTTCAAAATTTAAATTATTTTATTATTTCATGCTAGATGGGGGCACACAAAAAATAAAATAAAATTTCCTAATAATTCCTAATTGCTAGTTACAATTTATCATATTTTTCCCTGATTTAGAAATTTAAAAATAGCTTTATTTCTATTGCAAGGGGGTCCAAAGTGGGGGGCCACAATTTAAAAGTAATATAAGAGGGTCGAGTGGGGTATCATACGAAAGGCCTGAGCTTAAGCATCAGTAAATATATTTTTACATATTTTTTAAGAACGTTCTTTTCTATGTATGATCAAAAATTGATTAAAATGTGCCATCTCCAGTTTAAAGGCCGAAAAAAAAAAATAAAATAAAATTTCCTAATAATTCCTAATTGCTAGTTACAATTTATCATATTTTTCCCTGATTTAGAAATTTAAAAATAGCTTTATTTCTATTGCAAGGGGGTCCAAAGTGGGGGGCCATAATTTAAAAGTAATATAACAGGGTCGAGTGGGGTATCATACGAAAGGCCTGAGCTTAAGCATCAGTAAATATATTTTTACATATTTTTTAAGAACGTTCTTTTCTATGTATGATCAAAAATTGATTAAAATGTGCCATCTCCAGTTTAAAGGCCGAAAAAAAAATAAAATAAAATTTCCTAATAATTCTTAATTGCTAGTTACAATTTATCCTATTTTTCCCTGATTTAGAAATTTAAAAATAGCTTTATTTCTATTGCAAGGGGGTCCAAAGTGGGGGGCCACAATTTAAAAGTAATATAACAGGGTCGAGTGGGGTATCATACGAAAGGCCTGAGCTTAAGCATCAGTAAATATATTTTTACATATTTTTTAAGAACGTTCTTTTCTATGTATGATCAAAAATTGATTGAAATGTGCCATCTCCAGTTTAAAGGCCGAAAAAAAAATAAAATAAAATTTCCTAATAATTCTTAATTGCTAGTTACAATTTATCCTATTTTTCCCTGATTTAGAAATTTAAAAATAGCTTTATTTCTATTGCAAGGGGGTCCAAAGTGGGGGGCCATAATTTAAAAGTAATATAACAGGGTCGAGTGGGGTATCATACGAAAGGCCTGAGCTTAAGCATCAGTAAATATATTTTTACATATTTTTTAAGAACGTTCTTTTCTATGTATGATCAAAAATTGATTGAAATGTGCCATCTCCAGTTTAAAGGCCGAAAAAAAAATAAAATAAAATTTCCTAATAATTCTTAATTGCTAGTTACAATTTATCCTATTTTTCCCTGATTTAGAAATTTAAAAATAGCTTTATTTCTATTGCAAGGGGGTCCAAAGTGGGGGGCCACAATTTAAAAGTAATATAACAGGGTCGAGTGGGGTATCATACGAAAGGCCTGAGCTTAAGCATCAGTAAATATATTTTTACATATTTTTTAAGAACGTTCTTTTCTATGTATGATCAAAAATTGATTGAAATGTGCCATCTCCAGTTTAAAGGCCGAAAAAAAAAATAAAATAAAATTTCCTAATAATTCTTAATTGCTAGTTACAATTTATCCTATTTTTCCCTGATTTAGAAATTTAAAAATAGCTTTATTTCTATTGCAAGGGGGTCCAAAGTGGGGGGCCACAATTTAAAAGTAATATAAGAGGGTCGAGTGGGGTATCATACGAAAGGCCTGAGCTTAAGCATCAGTAAATATATTTTTACATATTTTTTAAGAACGTTCTTTTCTATGTATGATCAAAAATTGATTAAAATGTGCCATCTCCAGTTTAAAGGCCGAAAAAAAAAAATAAAATAAAATTTCCTAATAATTCCTAATTGCTAGTTACAATTTATCATATTTTTCCCTGATTTAGAAATTTAAAAATAGCTTTATTTCTATTGCAAGGGGGTCCAAAGTGGGGGGCCACAATTTAAAAGTAATATAAGAGGGTCGAGTGGGGTATCATACGAAAGGCCTGAGCTTAAGCATCAGTAAATATATTTTTACATATTTTTTAAGAACGTTCTTTTCTATGTATGATCAAAAATTGATTGAAATGTGCCATCTCCAGTTTAAAGGCCGAAAAAAAAAATAAAATAAAATTTCCTAATAATTCTTAATTGCTAGTTACAATTTATCCTATTTTTCCCTGATTTAGAAATTTAAAAATAGCTTTATTTCTATTGCAAGGGGGTCCAAAGTGGGGGGCCACAATTTAAAAGTAATATAAGAGGGTCGAGTGGGGTATCATACGAAAGGCCTGAGCTTAAGCATCAGTAAATATATTTTTACATATTTTTTAAGAACGTTCTTTTCTATGTATGATCAAAAATTGATTGAAATGTGCCATCTCCAGTTTAAAGGCCGAAAAAAAAATAAAATAAAATTTCCTAATAATTCCTAATTGCTAGTTACAATTTATCATATTTTTCCCTGATTTAGAAATTTAAAAATAGCTTTATTTCTATTGCAAGGGGGTCCAAAGTGGGGGGCCATAATTTAAAAGTAATATAACAGGGTCGAGTGGGGTATCATACGAAAGGCCTGAGCTTAAGCATCAGTAAATATATTTTTACATATTTTTTAAGAACGTTCTTTTCTATGTATGATCAAAAATTGATTAAAATGTGCCATCTTCAGTTTAAAGGCCGAAAAAAAAAATTAAATAAAATTTCCTAATAATTCCTAATTGCTAGTTACAATTTATCCTATTTTTCCCTGATTTAGAAATTTAAATATAGCTTTATATCTATTGCAAGGGGGTCCAAAGTGGGGGGCCACAATTTTAAAGTAATATAACACGGTCGAGTGGGGTATCATACGAAAGGTCTGAGCTTAAGCATCAGTAAATATATTTTTACATATTTTTTAAGAACGTTCTTTTCGATGTATGATCAAAAATTGATTGAGATGTGCCATCTCCAGTTTAAAGGCCGAAAAAAAAAATAATATAAAATTTTCTAATAATTCCTAATTGCTAGTTACAATTTATCATATTTTTCCCTGATTTAGAAATTTAAAAACAGCTTTATTTCTATTGCAAGGGGGTCCAAAGTGGGGGGCCACAATTTAAAAGTAATATAACAGGGTCGAGTGGGGTATCATACGAAAGGCCTGAGTTTAAGCATCATTAAATATATTTTTTCGTATTTTTTTAAGAACCTAACATTCGATTTATGATCAAAAATTGATCAATTAAAAATACATTTTTACTGATTGTAGTTACCTTGTAGCTAAATTTTCTAAATTACAAAACGAACACCTTGTTTTAAATACGTGTTTGACACAATAACAATAACTAAAAATATTCAACAAATTACAAATATGTGTTGAAATTATTTCTATTGTTTTCTAGTTTTATCAAAATCATCTATTAGCTGCAGGTGTATTAATAAATAATAAATAATTTGCTAGCTTAACTCAGATTTATTTTCTTTTACTATTTAAATTTAATAATTAATTAAAATACTTTCGTATTTTCTTATTTATATTGCAACAAAACAACGGCAAAAATATTAATAACAAAAACCAATGATAACAAAATTAAAAAAAGTCATTAGCACAAATTACAGTTATAATAAATTAAAATTGCATTTAATCTGGAAATACCTACTAAAATTTATTTTTAAACAGCTTTGGTCACGCATATTTTTTAAACACGTAATATCAATCAACAGTATGGAACGAATTTGAAAATGCACTTAATTTAGTTAATGATCGTTTATTTAATCTGAGTTCCTAGTAGTAGCAGAATTTTATTTTTGCTCAAACCAATAGTTAAGAAAAGAAATAATAATAACTATTTTTTTTCTTTGGCATTACTTACAAAAGTCAGCGACATCATTTTATCTTGCCTGTAATAATTGTGGAATATTTTATCAACCATATGTATACTTAGTAATAGCAATTAGGAAGTTTTTTAGTTTTTAATTTCGTGTTCTAAAAAATATAAAAAAATATATTTAGAAATATGTAAGCTGGACCCTCTCGTTTAATACCCCACACGACCCTATTACTCTGTTTTCAAATCGGGGTCCCCCACTTTGGACCTCATTTTCAACAAAAACGAAGCTATTTTCAGAGTTTTCGTGTTCGAAAAAACATAAAAAAATATATTTAAGAATGTTTAGACTGAACCCTTTCGTTTGATACCCCACATCCCCATATTACTCTGTTTTCAAATCGGGGTCCCCCACTTTGGACCCCATTTTCAACAAAAACGAAGCTATTTTCAGAGTTTTCGTGTTCGAAAAAACATAAAAAAATATATTTAAGAATTTTTAGGCTGAACCCTTTCGTTTGTTACCCCACACACCCCTATTACTTTGTTTTCAAATTGTGGTCCCCCACTTTGAACCCAGATTTTCAACAAAAACGAAGCTATTTTCAGAATTTTCGTGTTCTAAAAAACATAAAAAAATATATTTAAGAATGTTTAGGCTGAACCCTTTCGTTTGTTACCCCACACACCCCTATTACTATGTTCTCAAATTGCGGTCCCCCACTTTGGACCCTCTTTTCAACAAAAACGAAACTATTTTCAGAGTTTTCGTCTTCTAAAAAACATAAAAAAATATATTTAAGAATTTTTAGGCTGAACCCTTTCGTTTGTTACCCAACACACCCCTATTACTTTGTTTTCAAATTGTGGTCCCCCACTTTGAACCCCCTTTTCAACAAAAATGAAGCTGTTTTCAGTTTTTGTGTTCTAAAAAATATAAAAAAATATATTTAAGAATGTTTAGGCTGAACCGTTTCGTTTGATACCCCACATCCCCATATTACTATGTTTTCAAATCGGGGTCCCCCACTTTGGACCCCCTTTGCAACAAACACGAAGCTATTTTCAGTTTTCGTGTTCTAAAAAACATAAAAAAATATATTTACGAATGTTTAGGCTGAACACTTTCGTTTGATACCCCATATCCCCATATTACTCTGTTTTCAAATCGGGGTCCCCCACTTTGGACCCAGATTTTCAACAAAAACGAAGCTATTTTCAGTTTTCGTGTTCTAAAAAACATAAAAAAATATATTTAAGAATGTTTAGGCTGAACCCTTTCGTTTGTTACTCCACACACCCCCATTACTTTGTTTTCTAATTGTGGTCCCCCACTTTGGACCCCCTTTTCAACAAAAACGAAGCTATTTTCAGAGTTTTCGTGTTCGAAAAAACATAAAAAAATATATTTAAGAATTTTTAGGCTGAACCCTTTCGTTTGTTACCCCACACACCCCTATTACTTTGTTTTCAAATTGTGGTCCCCCACTTTGAACCCAGATTTTCAACAAAAACGAAGCTATTTTCAGAATTTTCGTGTTCTAAAAAACATAAAAAAATATATTTAAGAATGTTTAGGCTGAACCCTTTCGTTTGTTACTCCACACACCCCCATTACTTTGTTTTCTAATTGTGGTCCCCCACTTTGGACCCCCTTTTCAACAAAAACGAAGCTATTTTCGTTCGAAAAAACATAAAAAAATATATTTAAGAATGTTTAGACTGAACCCTTTCGTTTGATACCCCACATCCCAATATTACTATGTTTTCAAATTGCGGTCCCCCACTTTGGACCCCCTTTTCAACAAAAACGAAGCTATTTTCAGGGTTTTCGTGTTCTAAAAAATATAAAAAAATATATTTAAGAATTTTTAGGCTGAGCCCTTTCGTTTGATACCTCACATGATCCGATTATTTTACTTTTAAATTGTAGCCCCTACTTTGAACCCCCCTGAAAACTATTTTTAGGGTTTTCGTGTTCTAAAATAAATGGAAAAAATCGAGAGGATATAAAAATAGTTTACATAGTTTCACAATAAATCTGTAGGTTCATTTTTAACAATTTCTCGAGCAACCCCCTAAGAAGGTGCCATAAAGTATCCTTAAATTAATAAAAGATTTTGCTTATCATTCCGTTATTAAAATTGGAAGGTGGGAAGGCTAGTAAAATCTCATTTAAAGGCAGATAACATTGTTATTCCAAAAAAGAACCCCCCACTATTAAAATTCGGGGGTGAGTGTTCATTAAAATGTCATTTAAAGGGAGGTGACATTATTATTCGAAAGTTCCGTTTGGGGGTAACTAAAAGAGCACTTTGTGGGTTAATATAAAATAATTAGTTTTGAGAGTTGAGAGATAGTCAGTAAGATCAAGCAAACGAGTGAGAAGGGTTAGGTTAGTGTAACGGGTGACCGCTATCACTCACCCTAACGCCCTTAGTTGATAGTTTTAAGGCAAGCTTATTATGTAATTAGTTTTTAATAATTGGTGTCTATTTTATAAACTTATAAACACCATGAAAAATTCGCTTATTCGTGACAATATTTTTTTCCAGAATAACTATCATGAAAATTGTAATCCCATGGGTACAAGATGCTGTGCAGAGGACCTTCAAAAAAAAGATACTTTATCGTCGTCTACCAATTTTGGGGTGGTTGCCAAATTACAACAGAAAAGATGTCATAGGTGATATAATAGCCGGAATAACTGTGGGGCTCATGATGATACCGCAGGGCCTTGCATGTGCCAACATCGCTGGTCTGGCACCACAGGTAACGTCGTTATTAACTACGTAATTAAAAATTAGCACCCTCACGAAATGCTCTCTTAAAATTTTTATAAATTCAAAAATTTATTTTTGAGATTATTTACATATTAGAAGCAAAATCAGGAATAAAGGGGTGGTAATGATGATAATTTAAAATGTTGACAATTTTTTTTATAATTAGACACATGTTATTTTTTACGTTTGCCCTTTATATTATTAAAAATAATTGTCCAAATTGACAAAAATCGTTTTGGAGACAGGAACAAAGGTGAAGGGTAATAAACTTGTGTCGAGAGTACGACTTGGACACATCCAAAAATTAATACCTGCACGTGCTATTTTTCTGTCGATACAAAAAGTCGAAGAAACCGGATTTAGATACTTGTTTACAAAAAAAGTTAACAAACGAGTATATTGTTATTATTACGAAATTATTAAGCGAAAGAATACGTTCGAATTAAAATTACATATTACGTTTGATTGAAAATTTTTATACGCAGTAATTGAATCAATTATTTATAACCAATAAAAAAATAATAAAAGTAGCCTCAACAACCCCCGATAACCTCCCCTAAGGACCTGTACAAACAGACATATCTATATATAGATAAATAAATAAAAATATAGAATATATATATATACAATACATAGAGTTATGTTTTTCGATTTGATATTATATTACATATTTATTTTTTATATAAAGATAAATTTTAATATGTTGTAAATAAGTAAATAAATGATTTAAAATAATTTATTTTGATGAAGGAATCGCGGAAACGGTTATTACCATAAGTAATACTGTTTTATTATCAAAATAATGTCCAATTATTATTAACATAATCGATAAGCCATAAAAATTTTATGACCTGTCATAAATTTAGATGCTTTATAAGTAGTTAATAAACTGAAATTGTATACCTATAAAGTTTTGATTCAAAAAAATGGAAAAAGAAAATTAAATTTTAATTTAAAAAGAAAAAAATTATTACAATTTTGATTTAAAAAAATCGAAAAAATAAAAATATATAAATCGAAAAATTTTTATTAATGTTGACAAGTAAACTGAATATATTTACAAAAAAAAAATAATAATGCATCTGGGGCTGTCCATAAATTAAAATATATTATGTGTTTTAAATATGTATAATACCTACTTATTTATATAAAGGTTAATGTGACATTTTGTGACGAGGTCGGCAAAGGGGGTCACTCAGAGGGTGACGTCACCTGAAATCTACTTTTTTCGGTTTAAGAAAATTATAAAGTCAAAAAAAGTTATATATACGTATATACAGGGCGTCCCACCAGACTATACAATTCAATGAGAACGAAAATGTAAACAAATTTTAATATAAGGAATTAAATAGTTGGGGGGGGTTAGAGTATAGTGATAAAAGGGGAGTTTTAAGAACACTTCGGTATATTTTTTATACAATCACTTGTATAGGTATCTAAATTTTTTTGTTTGTTTATATATATATATATATCTATAATATTTATATATAAATAAATGTAAAAAATATATATATTTTTTTGATTAAGTAATTAATTTTCGTTTGGTTTTACAACTACATATATGTATATAGTTACAATTAGATAATATGTGCAGTGAATCAAATAAACAAATAAAAAAAGTTTTAGTCACTGATAGGTAGTTACGTGCAAGTGTCCCATTTTTGACAGGTATGTTGTAGGTAGGTACTCGGTGAATAATTAATAATAGATAAGCACTTAAATAAACACGGATAAACCATGTATAGCAAAAACAATACTATAAAGAAAACAATTCAAATGATGTTTTCCAATTTTGATGACTTATGTGATTATCTACGTGCGTCCTGTTACGGCAAATATGCAATTTTTCACGGTAATTTCGAAGGTCAAGTTTAAAGAATAGGCCACGACCTTCGTACATAGACGAGAAGGTTTAACAACGTTATTGTTGTAGTAGTCATGAATACTAACAGTGTAGATTGGATAGTTGATGAAACAAAAATGTGCGAGGTGTATGTTGAGTTGCATACAACAATATTTCCTTTTTTTTATCAAAAGTAGTCTAAAACAATTTTTCTTCAAAGTGAATCTATTTTAAATCGAATCCTTGTCCAAAAATACCCCAATTGTATAGATTTCATTAAAATACTAAGTGCCATTTTAGAAAAATAAATTATTTACTTGTTGTGGTAACTCATGTTATGCAACAAGATACACGAGGTGCATGTTGGGTTGCATACAACAACATTTACTATTTTGTTATTTAATCAAAAGTAGTCTAAAACAATTTTTCTTTAAAGTGAAACTATTTTAAGTCGAATCCTTGTCCAAAAATACCCCAATTGTATAAATTTCATTTAAATCCTTAGTGCCATTTTATAAAAATAAATTATTTACTTCTTGTGGTAACTCATGTTATGCAACAAGATACGCGAGGTGTATGTTGGGTTGCATACAACAACATTTACTATTTTGTTATTTAATCAAAAGTAGTCTAAAACAATTTTTCTTTAAAGTGAAACTATTTTAATTCGAATCCTTGTCCAAAAATACCCCAATTGTATAAATTTCATTAAAAGCCTTAGTGCCATTTTATAAAAATAAATTATTTACTTCTTGTGGTAACTCATGTTATGCAACAAGATACGCGAGGTGCATGTTGGGTTGCACACAACAACATTTACTATTTTGTTATTTAATCAAAAGTAGACTAAAACAATTTTTCTTTAAAGTGAAACTATTTTAAGTCGAATCCTTGTCCAAAAATACCCCAATTGTATAAATTTCATTAAAATCCTTAGTGCCATTTTATAAAAATAAATTATTTACTTCTTGTGGTAACTCATGTTATGCAACAAGATACGCGAGGTGCATGTTGGGTTGCACACAACAACATTTACTATTTTGTTATTTAATCAAAAGTAGACTAAAACAATTTTTCTTCAAAGTGAAACTATTATAAATCGAATCCTTGTCCAAAAATACCCCAATTGTATAAATTTCATTAAAATCCTTAGTGCCATTTTATAAAAATAAATTATTTACTTCTTGTGGTAACTCATGTTATGCAACAAGATACGCGAGGTGCATGTTGGGTTGCATACAACAACATTTCCTATTTTGTTATTTAACCAAAAGTAGACTAAAACAATTTTTCTTCAAAGTGAAACTATTATAAGTCGAATCCTTGTCCAAAAATACCCCAATTGTATAAATTTCATTAAAATACTTAGTGCCATTTTAGAAAAATAAATTATTTACTTGTTGTGGTAACTCATGTTATGCAACAAGATACGCGAGGTGTATGTTGGGTTGCATACAACAACATTTCCTATTTTGTTTTTTAATCAAAAGTAGACTAAAACAATTTTTCCTAAAAGTTAAACTAATTTAAATCGAATCCTTGTCCAGAAATACCCCAATTATATAATTTTCTTTAAAATCCTTAGTGCCGTTTTAGAAAAATCAACATAAGACAGTTATAAAATAAATCATTACATTACAAATTCCAATACCTGATTAGATAATTAAAAAAAGTAATAATTATGAATTTATCCTTCTTTTCAGTATGGATTGTATGGTGCATTCGCGGGGTCCTTCGTGTACATAATTTTTGGGAGCTGCAAGGACATCTCAATGGGACCTACTGTAATCGTATCACTTCTGACGTATCAGACTACAAAGGGGAAAGCCCCTGAATACGCCATATTACTTTGTTTCCTTTCCGGGATCATACAACTACTAATGGGGATATTTAATTTGGGTGAGTAAACATGTTATGTACAAGAGTTACACGGGGATTCCCAAAATGTGTGTTCGAGCTCGTATAGATGGTTGCATACTATTTGGAAATTTTAAAATAAAAAAAAAAATACCTCAGTAACTAACGATTAAATAAAATATTGATCAGCTGTCCAACAATTAGTTAATTAGGTGTTGGAGATGGAAAAGGGTGGATTGGTAATAAAATCTCATTTATATAAACCACAAATACTTTATCATATATGTACATATATATGTAAACTAAAGAAAAATATAGAAACTATTTTTAACATTCTTGTTTATTTACAGGTTTTCTGGTAGATTTCATATCAGGCCCTGTTTCGTCAGGATTCACCTCAGCAATGGCCCTGATAGTGACCGCATACCAGGCAAAAGACATCCTGGGCTTGACACTACCAGGAACAACCTTCGTTGAAGTCTGCTATAACATTTTCTCTAATATCACAGAAGTGAACGTTTGGGATACAGTCATGGGTCTAACATCCATAGCAATACTGGTTTTAATGAAGGTGCATTTACATATATAACTACCCTTACTCTTTAAACACCAATCTCTACATTAAGGTATTTAGTTCATCAAAGTCAAGTTCCAAAACACTTCCAGTGGCAGAAAAGAAACCTGAACCCAAGAGTAATATGCAAAAAGTTTTTGGTCACGCCCTGGGGATGCTATTCAACTGCAGGAATGCTCTCATAGTGGTGTTGTGTAGTGTCATAGCGTACTGGTCCTTGGTGGCTTACAAAGAATCCCCCTTCACGTTAGTCAAAGATGTACCATCAGGATTACCATCATTTTCTTTACCACCATTTGGTTTTACAAGTGGTAATGAAACAATTACTTTCTCAGAAATGGTTTCGAGTTATGGATCAGGAATTCTTGTTGTCCCACTGTTAGCATTGTTGGAAGATATTTCAACTTGTAAATCGTTTGGTAATTAATATTTTTCAATTGTTAATCATTAATAATATAATTATTTATGTTTATGTGGCAGCAAATGGAAAATCAGTGGACGCGACACAAGAAATGATAGCAATGGGCCTCTGCAATGTGGTGAACTCTTTTGTCCACGGTCACCCAGGAAGTGGTGCCATGGCCAGGAGTGCAGTCAATAAGAGAAGTGGGGTACGTACTCAAATGGCTTCCCTGTACACAGCCCTTTTGGTTATAATAGCCCTGCTGTTCTTTACCTCGTCCTTCTATTACATCCCCAAATGCTGCTTGGCAGCTATCGTTATAGCAGCCATAATTTTCATGGTCGATGTTAAAGCTATTGTGCCAATGTGGAAAACAAAAAGTGAGTGAAAAATTGTTTTGTATTCATTTGCAACAATAGTGTAACTTGATTGTTTATTTCAGAGTCTGATTTCTGGGTTGGCTTGGCTACATTCATAGCATGCCTCGTTATGCCCCTTGCAGCTGGAATTATGGTTGGAGTGGTGATTCACCTACTTTTTATCCTTTACTACGCTTCCAGGCCCGAAATAAACATCGAAACACAAGTGGTAAGATATTTTTTATACACATTTACGTTTCTTTTTCACATGCAATCGCAATAACAATAACAATCAATGGTTTAAGTCATTTTGAATAACTTTGTTTGAACGTTTTACCCAAAGATGATTATTATTAATAACATAATAGCTATCATTATGGTTAACTAACTTTTTATTTATATAAACATACTCTAATTAAGTACCAATAAAATATAAGAAATGTAGCATAACCTCACTTATGTAGGTGATGAAACATTTTCTTAATATTTTTGTACGTGTATACGTAATGTGCAACAACAAAGTGTTAAACTTACAATATTTCAATGGTGCAACTTCAGAAAACACAATCCTTTATTTTTGGTCATTTTTCACTATCACAAAATGCACCACGTCCATACTCATTCGCGAACAGCACTCGACTGACTAAAATCTAAAATTCAAAGTTACAGTGTTGCAACTGTTCTAAACCTAAGCACCCTATTAGTTACTTTCGAATGTCCCTATTTCCGCTTCCCTTTCTATTGTTTTAAACAATGAGATTAATTATTGTTATAATTAAAAATAGGGCGGGAATTTCTTTCAATTAATCATTCCAGCAGTTAAAATAATAATTAATCGACATATTACCAGAATATTAAAACAATGTCGTTGTTGCAACGTTTGGTGTCTCCGCATAACCTCACTTTTGCTCAACAAACTATTTTTGTACCTTTATTCAAAACGTACCAAAATGTAGGTTGCTTATATCGTTAATTAAGATTTTCATTGTTAATTAAACGTATTTGTGACTAAATTCTTACAAAATTCTAACAATATCTACGTATTAAGATCAAAAACTATCAATAAATGTTTCGAATGGGCGTAAATGGTACCTATAGTGGATAAAAAGGAAAAAGTAATAAATATTACCATTTTATGGGGTCACTGGAGTAAATAGAACACATTTTAGTCATTTAATTAACGCACATACGCACTTGTTCACAGACCGCACACAACTGAGGTTATAACGGTTCAAGTTCAATGTTACATTGTTGCCATTGTTCATTCCATAGTATACTACTACCTGATAGTAAAATTACCAATGACGTATAATCACCACCAATTAATATATCTAATATACAGGGTGTTTTAGACTAGACTATATTAATACCCATCACATCTATTAAAGTAGTTATAATTTTTTTTTTGTATTTCAGACGCCTTGTGGTAAAAAATATCTGTTGGTGACACCTGACAGATTTCTAGTTTTTCCATCGGCCGAATACGTAAGGAACCTGGTCACAAAGCACTCAGTGTCCCAGGGGATTCCCGTGATCATAGATTGTCTTCACATACACGACAGCGACTACACAACTGCCACAGCCATAAGGACCTTGATTTCGAGCTTTTATACCAGAAACCAACCCCTGTTCTTCCTCAACATTAAACCCAGCGTTTTGAACATGTTCAGGGCGACGTCCTCAGAAGAGTTCGTTATATTGAATAGTAAAAATGATATTGCGACTGTTCTTTAAGAATAGAATAATGAAATTAATTGGACTTTGTGTAAATAGACAGATAGATAATTAATGTAACGTAATTAGATAGGTATATAGTAGCAATACCTATTTGTACATAATTTATTATTTATTTTATTGTGATGTTTCTAATTTATGTATTAGAGTCGATATTTTGATGTAAATTTAAGACGTAAATAAAAAATTACGATTTTTACACAATTAAAAAAACACCCTGTAGATGTTAAGCGCATGACCGTCGCGTAAGCGGCCCGGGTTCAATTCCAGGCCGGTGCAGCAACTTTTTTTCTTCTAGTTTTAAGAAAAATAAATTAGTAAACTACACTGGACACTAATAATAATTACTGATACGTGCAGTTTATTATTTTTTTTGATAAACTTAACTAAAAAATTACTGCTGTTTATAAATTGAAAATTATTTATTTCTTGTATCAATGAATAATATCAATAGTATCTAATAATATAATTAATAACAATAGTGTATTTTTAATTTTTTAACACACAATCAATTCATTTGTCACAAATTAAAATTATTATTTATGTATAAAAAATTGCATGTAACCACGTATTGATGCTTTTTTGTCTAAACAACTACTTAATTAAAAACAAAAGAATATTGTACAGTAATTGTTAGGTATAATTTTCTTAGCCTTAGCTACATACATATTATCACTTTTTTTTATAAAAATTTGATCTTTGTTAATTTATTATTATTATCACTTAGTTTAGGTACATAGGTAGGTACATGATTTTTGGCAATAAATTAAAAAAAGTACGTAATAAAGAATTACAAACGTCGGTTTCAAATATTGTCTGTACTTCTGTAGTACGGAATTGTGAACACCCTGTGATTGCTGCTGTTTTCACCACTTTCACTAAAAATAATATACATATACATAAAATTAAAGTTTTTGTTGTTGTATTATTGTTTAAAAATATTTTTTTATTTTTAGCTTGCTGAAACAAAATGTTTTTTACAGATCAAAAAAAATATGTACATTTACATGTATTTATATTATTTACAACGTTAGAAAAAGCAATAGAAAAAAGAGTAAGAAATATATTTACAATAACATAGAGAGGTGTTACTTACAAGGGTGTGAAAACATATTTTAATATTGTTAGAAATCCAACTGAGGGGCCATTTCCTTTTTTCGTAAACTGTTTAAAAAGATAAAGTGCAGTTAGTGTGTTAGTGTCTTGTTAAAAACAAAATATCTACATTGTTAATGAAAAAAAAAAAGACAATTAAAAAAAATGAAAAACTACAGGTGCAGAAACAAATGCATTTCTTAGAGTGCTTTTGGTGCTCCACTAATTGTAAGAATAATTTAATGTATAACTACAACTACCCCATGATACATGATGACACGTTAATACATAAATGCATAGATTGTCATGTTTATATTTGAACAAGCCTCGTATATACACTACAATACATACGTATACAGTACGTCACAACAAGTAAATTTTTGTAGTAAAAAAGCCACTTAAAAACAAATGCACGTGCCTGGGGCCTACATTACATAACCCTTAAGATATTATTGAAATGGTTAAAATGAAAAAAAAAAATGAAATTAGAACAAAAAAAATACATAAAAAGCACATTTACCCACATATAAACGCCAAAATATGTCCCTATGGCTTACGCGTCAGGTAATGACCAACTAAAATATAAACATATCATTATGACGACGATAACATTAGTACCAACTTGTTTTTGTTTTTATTAGTAACTATAATTAATAACATTGGATATTGTGCACTTTTATTGTCTGACGCCAGCCCTGTATAGAGTAGCTATTATATTTTTTTAACCTAGAGATGCGTGAAACTGCAGAAAATCACTTTTTTTTTCAAGAGCCTCTGCCGGGAATCGAACCTGCGATGTTTCAGTTCGAAAGCCGTTACGCTAACCACTGAACTATCCAAGGCTCCTCTAATACTTTTCGTATTTTTATACTTAAAGTCAAGATAATGTCGGTTTATCTATCATAAACTACTTTAAAAAAATATATTGTTACGTTTCGCGCCGAACAATCCCCAAGTTTATTAATTATTATTATTTTAAGTCACTTATAAAAAATAAATAAATAAATAAAATTTCTTACTTCGAATAAGCGGTGGTGTTGGAGGCCAATTTCGAATCGACAGGTCCAATGACATATTTGTTTACGAATTCGTACTTTGCAAGAGCAGTGTAGCCCATAGATACGGTCATGTGTATGACAAGGTATAGGCAAAATATTAGATAGAGAATACCGATGCAAATTACGACCAACAACCAAAGCCAGCTCAATTGGAGTTCTTTGACCGTTTCTATTACGAAATGAGTGTTTATGCTAATCACAACCAGGCTCAACAGGGTTGCCACCACTTTGTTGCCCCTATAAAAACAAAAAAAAAATGAAAAGAGAACAACAATTAAAAACAAACCAAGATAAAACAAAACGAAACAAAAAAATGTAATAGTAAACAAGATTGGATTGATTAAAGACAGAAGGAGGAATCCAGCTGTAACAACCCTTATGGTGGATAGATAAATCATAAATAGTCCTCTAAATTCGGAGGTTTATTTTTTAAGGACAATATTGACCTTAAGGACATCTGGAAGAATTTTATCTATCTAAACAGCAGCAGGAAGAGGATTATTTACCATCCATTGACAAATTGTTCTCCCATAATCTGGGGATTGCTAGTAAATGCGATGGTAGGGATCGTGGCGAAGGGCAATTGAAGACTCATGACGGCGTTGAGGATGTCATTCATGCCTGTCAGGTCTTCTATTTGACTGAAGAATGCCAGACAGAACGTTGGTATTATGGCGATAGTTCTGGTAAAAAGCACTCTCTTCCATCTTGCCCATTGCAAATTGAGGAAGCCTTCCATGGTGAACTGACCCGCGTAGGTGCCTGCAAGAACAAAGGTTTTTGATTTTCAATTGTTGGTAAGTGCTGATTGTTAGAATTTATAAGTAAGTACATAACTCTTTTCTTATTGAAACAGAAAGCGTAGGTGCCTACTGTGATTGGTTATTGTTTTTTTTTAATTGTTGGCATTACATACCTGTCATTGTCGAACTCTGACCAGCTGCTAAAATGCCTAGTGCCCAAATATACATAGCTGCGATACCATAAGTGCAACCCAGGAATATTCCACCTTTATATAAGTCAGCACTTACATATTCGTTGTTATCCTGAAAATAAATAATAAATACCCTTAATGAGGAACAATAAACAATGGCAAATGACATAATCTACAAAAATCAATATGGCAGACGCTGGCAGGCATAATAATATCAATACCAGAGCAGTTTTCTTTTGTTTTCTATTATTTACGTGTATAAAAATAGTAAACATTGCAATTTAACCATTCGGATTGTGTTGTTACAGTCTTTTGTTATTCACTAATAACTACAATAACAATAATAATAACAAATGTCATGGTCAATTGACCATGACGTAATTTCCGGTCGACAGATAACAATATTTTTCACCCCAACGATTTTCGTACCGTATAAATAGGGATGTTTGGAGCAACCTCAATCATTCCTATTTTGAATAGTGTTCGAGCAAGTGATCAAGATGTTTTACGGAATATTCCCGATCGCCATCTACGCCGCTGTTCTACAACCGGAAGTTGATTTTCTACCAACGGAAGTCTTGGCCATGGTATTCAGGTAAGTCACTTTTATTATTTATTTATGTGTATTATATTTATTTAATTGTGTATTAATTTTTTTAATTGTGTATTGATTTTTTTCTTTAGGTATTTGGACGGGGATTCCCTGATGAATGCTGCCTTGGCATCGGCTAAATGGAGAAACGTCATTCTGGGTGACCCAGTGCTGAAAAAGGCTTTGAAGAATAAGTTGAAGGAAGAACGTCGAATGAGGATGGAGTTATTGCTGAAACCTCAACGAGGAGTTAGAGTGGAACGTCCACAAGAATCGACCACCACGAGGATGTTTGGAAGAAACCGTGCTGCCACCAAGAGGGTTATTGTGGTGGAACGAAGAAATATTTTCGATGAACGACCACTACAGTTAAGTGTTGGACCATTTGAGACAAAATCGAACTCGAAGAGGAGAAGGGAGGATAAGCTGGAAGACTCTCACAAACCAAAGAAGTCGATGAGACTATAATTGTAACATAACCTAACAAATTGGAGGAGACTGTAATTTTTACTGAAAAATTGTATTTGTATTGTAAATATTAATTTTAATGACTGACTGTATATACAATAAAATATGTTATGTTATTATTGTAAGACTGTTATTGTTATTGATAATTGTATTGTAAAATTTTTAATTGTTGACGAATTTAATAAAAGAAAAATAATTTAAAATAATAGTTTCTGTTATACCCATCTTTAAGTATACTCAGTTGCACAAAATCAACAAAATAATAAACAAAACAATAACAAATGCAACACAACATGACAAAATGGCGTCGTGTGCGTTACCTATTTTCTAACATAAAATATGTCCAAGAAATAATACACATAATGCAAAAAGTAGCAATTGAATTTCATTAAATTGTTAGTAATTCTCAGATTTATTGCATTTATCTGCATTCAAGATGAATGAAGCAATTAATTGGAAACAAAAGAATGTGGCAACAATGCAGTATAAACAACTGCAAAACAATGTTGACAAATTAAACTCAAATCTTATGACAATAACAAATAAATTAAGCAGTAGAATTGGTTTAGGGTGAAAAAACCAATTATTTTTACACTTACCGGAAAAATCGTTCCATTTATGTACGGATGTCTTTCACAAGTTTTCCTCTGAAAAATATCACAATTTCTTAGTAATAAACAATAATAATTTAATAGAAAAGAATCTTACCATTTCCGAATTTTCAGTCCTGTACAACCCATGGGCGAAAACGGCAACCACAAATACATTAATAATAAAACTAACGAAGAGTGCTATGACCGATTCGACAAAAAAGTACATGTTTGCTTCCTTTACCTTTTCCGGCTTCCTCCTGTCAATGTCACGTGATTTGTCAAGAGCGGAATGCAAATAGAGGTTATGTGGCATTATGACAGCGCCTGAAATAAACAAAAACAAATGACAGTCGTTGCTATGCAGCTATATTTCTATTGTTATGCAAATTTAATCTGGTGAACAATGTGAACAATTGCTGTTATTATTTTTCTATTTGTTTCAGCAACAATTACCAATTTTAACAACAATCAACGTTTTTCTTCTTTTTCTTTTTATCTTAATAATTTGACGCTATTATTAAACAACTTACCAACAATTCCAACAGCCTGTAAAAGTGCGGAAGAATCGCAGTCTTGGCACCAGGGAAAAAACATGCCCTTCATGACGAGCAACTGGTCTGGGGTCGAAATGATGTATTCGTAACCAAATGTGACAGCCATTACACCGATTAGAAGTCCAAAAAATAACTCTAATTTACGTAGGCCATACTTGTCGAGGAATAAAAACGTGAATGTGTCAATTATTGTGATAAGAACGCCACCCCATAACGGAATGCTAAAATAGATAAAATCAAAATAAATTGTTTCTAGTAATTTAATATTAATAATTAATAAAATAAATAAGTTACATCACGTTTTCTTTAATTAAAATGTATTAATATATTTTTTTTGTTTTTGGGCAAAATCTTTATTTTTTGATACGCCACTGCCCTATTTGTTTACATGTTGGTAACACAGAATGTTTTGGCGCATGCGCTCAGCATGTGTTTTCATACTTCTGTTTTTCTATTAAGAAACATTAAATACAACGTGCTGAAATCTACCTATGTTTGTTTACCTAATTTATGTATAAATTTGTTTTAGTTAATTATTATTTGATTTACTATATGAAATTAGAGTAAAATTTAAAAAGAATCCTAATGTCTGATCATGCGCGTAAACAATAGAAAACAACGCGCATGCGTAGCCATTTTGCTTTTTCATATACAACGGAAAACTAATGAACGCCAGGACCAGTACAAAACGTGATACGTTGTTGACGTGTGTTTTTTGCGTGGCATTCTCAGGTGTTATAAAAAAACATAACGGACTGTATTATTAATATTACATGCGAGTTATCATCGAAATATGTACTTAATAACAAAATTATTAAATAATCAGTTCAGTTACAACTGTTGTAAGTTAAACAACTTCTACTAGTGTTTTGTTATTATTAAAGACTAATGTGCGACTTAACACAACAGCAAATGGGTTTCTAAATAGAAATGTTTTAGGGGTAAGAATTTTACTTATGACTACTATAATAAGTTAGAAAATTTTATAAAGGGCACATTTAAGTGCAGTACGTTCCTTAACGTACATATTGAGGTATTTTTACCTTCTTAACAGGTTTTATTTAATCTTCTATTACGTGGAAATATTTATACGTAGATAAACTCAATTTATTTCTATAATTCTCAATACTCATTAATACAGATATTATTCAATAAGAGGTAATAAATTATTATTTGTTACGCCCCTGGTTCTTCGGTAGTACACGTCACTTCCGGTTGGTCGTAGTGTCATTCATAGGGCAATTGTTGTGATTGTTGTATTAAAATAATATAGTAGTTTTTCCATATTAATTAAATTTCTAAACATACTACACTATAATTTGACTTCAAGGAAGGGTTTTAAGCTGTTTCGAACTACTTGAAGGCCTCTCACTATACTTTTCGAAGAAGTCAATTGGTAATTCGAAATCCTCAGATTTTAAGATGTAATTTGGGCTTTAAGGACTAAAGCACTTGAATTAAGGGCTCTTTTTATGAAAAGCTTTAGTTCTTTGTGTTTCTAGACCTTCACAACTTACTCAGAAGCCCTGAAGGTGCTTATCTGGTTCAATTATTAAGTTAGGTTATGTTAGACTTGGCTGTATTGAAGTAATCTGGTAGTTTTTCCATATTAATTAAATTTCTAAACATACTACAGTATAATTTGACTTCAAGGAAGGGTTTCAAGCTGTTTCGAACTACTTGAAGGCCTCTTAGTTTACTTTTCGAAGAAGTCAATTGGTAATTCGAAATCCTCAGATTTTAAGATGTAATTTGGGCTTTAAGGGCTAAAGCACTTGAATTAAGGGCTCTTTTTATGAGAATCTTTAGTTCTTTGTGTTTCTAGACCTTCACAACTTACTCAGAAGCCCTGAAGGTGCTTATCTGGTTCAATTATTAAGTTAGGTTATGTTAGACTTGGCTGTATTGAAGTAATCTGGTAGTTTTTCCATATTAATTAAATTTCTAAACATACTACAGTATAATTTGACTTCAAGGAAGGGTTTCAAGCTGTTTCGAACTACTTGAAGGCCTCTCACTATACTTTTCGAAGAAGTCAATTGGTAATTCGAAATCCTCAGATTTTAAGATGTAATTTGGGCTTTAAGGGCTAAAGCACTTGAATTAAGGGCTCTTTTTATGAGAAGGTTTAGACTTTGTGCTTCTAGACCCTTCACAACTTACTCAGAAGCCCTGAATAAGGTACTTATCTGGTTCAATTATTAAGTTAGGTTATGTTAGACTTGGCTGTATTGAAGTAATCTGGTAGTTTTTCCATATTAATTAAATTTCTAAACATACTACAGTATAATTTGACTTCAAGGAAGGGTTTCAAGCTGTTTCGAACTACTTGAAGGCCTCTTAGTTTACTTTTCGAAGAAATCAATTGGTAATTCGAAATCCTCAGATTTGAAGATGTAATTTGGGCTTTAAGGGCTAAAGCACTTGAATTAAGGGCTCTTTTTATGAGAAGGTTTAGACTTTGTGCTTCTAGACCCTTCACAACTTACTCAGAAGCCCTGAATAAGGTACTTATCTGGTTCAATTATTAAGTTAGGTTATGTTAGACTTGGCTGTATTGAAGTAATCTGGTAGTTTTTCCATATTAATTAAATTTCTAAACATACTACAGTATAATTTGACTTCAAGGAAGGGTTTCAAGCTGTTTCGAACTACTTGAAGGCCTCTCACTATACTTTTCGAAGAAATCAATTGGTAATTCGAAATCCTCAGATTTGAAGATGTAATTTGGGCTTTAAGGGCTAAAGCACTTGAATTAAGGGCTCTTTTTATGAGAAGGTTTAGACTTTGTGCTTCTAGACCCTTCACAACTTACTCAGAAGCCCTGAATAAGGTACTTATCTGGTTCAATTATTAAGTTAGGTTATGTTAGACTTGGCTGTATTGAAGTAATCTGGTAGTTTTTCCATATTAATTAAATTTCTAAACATACTACAGTATAATTTGACTTCAAGGAAGGGTTTTAAGCTGTTTCGAACTACTTGAAGGCCTTTCAGTTTACTTTTCGAAGAAATCAATTGGTAATTCGAAATCCTCAGATTTTAAGATGTAATTTGGGCTTTAAGGACTACAGCACTTGAATTAAGGGCTCTTTTTATGAAAAGCTTTAGTTCTTTGTGCTCTTAGAGCCCAGAAGCCCTGTACTCTAACCCTTTTTGTGAACAAATAGTTGCATTTTGGTAATCGAATAGTTTTTTGCAAACTACCTAAATTTTCTTTATTACACTAGAGGCTTCATAGATCAAATGACATTATTTAATTAAGGGCTTTAAGCTTAAGGATTATAACTATTTTGACCAGAGCTTAGAGTTTTTTTATTAGGGCTTAGAGATGTTTTGATTAGGGCTCTGATTTAACTCTAACACTTACGCTTTATTTGATAACAAATATAATGCGATGGCCGTGCCTATAACTTCTTGCATATCGGACCCTATAATGGCAATTTCCACCATAATCCATAATAATAGTCTAGGAACTCTACGATACTGTCTGTAGCACATTTCTGCTAAATGCAACCCAGACACAACTCCTAAAAAAAAAATAAACGATTTTGAATCTTTTTTTTAAGTATTTGTCAGCAAACAAAAATGTAAATTTTTGTTTTTCATATTTTTACCTAATCGTGCTGCTAATCGCTGCATAACAAGCCCCAATATTGTGGCACTTAAAAGTACCCATAATAGGCGATATTGGGCTACAGTACCACTCTGCAAATCGCTTTCTATATTACCAGGGTCTAAGTAGGCAATAGACATAAGGAACCCCGGTCCTGTGAAGGCCCATAATTTCCTAAAACTGAACCCCGTCTGAAAAAAAAAAGCAAAAAGTTATTTAACAATAATTAAAACAAAAACGAAACAGTTATTGATTGTCAACAAAAACAAATGCAAGGCACTTATTGTTAACTAAAACAAAAGCAAAGCACTTATTGTTAATTTCTTGTATCGTTTTGCTCTTTGATAAAAAAAAAACAATGTTACGCCACTGTTTATTAGATTGTAAGTAGGCTTTGAAGCAGTTTATTTAATTAGAAACCTTAGAAGTGATACTTAGCAAAAAAAAACCGAATAGGTAATTAAGAAAGAATGTGATACCAGCCCAAAAATAGAACTAATCTTAAGAAAAAAAAATAAAAAGATTACTTACTGATTTGGTTTCGGGAATTTGGATTTTTTCATCTGCGAAATAAGTTTGTTTATTAACGGGGCTTAGAAGGGTGTTTTCGGTTAGGTCAGGCTTTGGGGACGACGTTGTGTCCCCAGCACCGGCACCCTCTTCGTTTGGATTAGACATCTGAAACAACAAAAATTAAATATTATTACAATTATTTATATATTTCTAACAAATTATATATTTTGACCACACAGCACAGTTTTACCACCTACACCTACCATTAAATTATTTAATCACAAAAAAATAAGACGAGAGAGAAGGGAAGGGGGGTCATTTTATTTAAAGTTATTATAATAAAATTTCCTTGTTTAATTTCTCTCTCATTTGTTATAAAATTTTGTGTTAACAGCATGAAGACAGACAGTCATATTTTATGCACATACAACAGTAATTACTAATTCTAGCACTAATGGTAATAAACAATAAACTTACTGTGACCGACAACCGTGTCTATTAGAGTTAACTAATCATACATGAGTGATGTGCAATTATATTTACAGCACGTCACAAAAAAATGCTGATGGAAATTATACTTTGACCTCTCCCAACTTTTTTTTTATTACCAATCGGGTAAAGGGTTAAATATAGAAGATAATGAGGGAGAATTTTATTTATAACAGATTATTTTATAGTGCGTTTATTAGGTGCCAATATAAACTTGGGAATACTATATCAACAAAAATTTGAGTGAAACTTACGTAGGTATAGTATACCATTTAAAATATGATAGGTATTTTAAATTAATATAATTTAAATGTAGTATATAGACCACGTAATGTTGCCATATGACATATGTAAAAATTAATGTTGCATTTTGTGACTTATAGTACATATGGATTTTATTTATCAGAAAATTGTTGTATGCACAGGTTATCGTCTATTTACCCGAAACTTGCCTTTCTTAACTAAACAATTACCATATATACGTATATATATGGCACAAACAAATAATGAAGTATATTAAATTTTTATACAGAGTGTTTGACTAATTATACAGGAAAGTTTTTTGAAGCCAATTTGCAATTCGTTTACAGTGTTTTTAAAGCGCGTTTTATTACCTTTACAACGATACCCCACACGAACATTTTTCGACGTTTCGACCTAAAAAATCCATCTTCAGGATTTTTTTAAAAATATTATCTTACAATTAGCAAAACAAGCTGTGTATTTATAACGCAATTATGTTTTTCTTTTATACGACAATGTATAATTTTTTTTTAATATGAAGATGGATTTTTTAGATCGAAACGTCGAAAAACAATATGTCCGTGTGGGGTATCGTTGTAAAGGTAATAAAATGCGCTTTAAAAATATTTAGAAAAAAATCCAGATCCGTATTAAAAAATCGGATTTTCTACATAGCTGTATCTTGAAGATCATACAATTAGTACAAAAAAAGTGAATAACTGCATCTTATAGACGTTAACATACTAAGCTTTTTTTGTCTAAAATGTTACTTTCTATTTTAGTTGTAGGCAACTTTTAAAAAACTCCCTGAACATCATAAATTAAGTAAACTTTGGCAACACTGTGAACGAATTAAGAATTTCCTCTAAAAACTGCCCATTTCATCTAATTTAATCGATAGGGTAGTACCTTGTATTTAGTATTTTCTTGACGGCAATGCTGATAATTGAAATGAACACTCTGTATAATGCAAATTATGAGAAAAAAATAACTGTAACAAAAAAAAAGAACCAAGGTAGTTGACAGGTACTTTTTTTAAGAAAAAAATAATTGAAACAAAAGGCAGAGGACAATGGCAACATTAATAATGTCATTCAAGTTGCCAAGCCAAAACAGACAAATAAAAAAAATGTGCACGATGTTGACAAATGTGCTATTTTAAGAATTTGTACATATTATAATTTTTTTGTTAACATTCTTGGTGAGTATATTGTTGTTATTAGGAAGTAACCAAAAAGTCCCCTTTCGTTAAAAATTTATTGTGTATAGGTACATACATAATTATGTTATACTGAATTCTCACAATTAGCATAAGAATAAAATTGCAAGGTTTTTCCTTCAATTTTGAGTCAGCAACACTTGTGGATCTCCCCAGCTGGTAATTACCAACATATACATAGGTACATAGCAAATTTATATGTATGTATAGTTATTTGCATTGCATTGATTATGCAAGCTGGGCACAGTGCACGTACGACAAATAAGAAAAAAATGTAATATATATACAGCATGTAACACATAAAAAACTTTTTTATATTAAGTTTAATTTTTCATGAAAATAATAAGTAAATGGTAAGTGTGTACCCATGTGTATATATATTGAGAGATGCATGAGGACTGATGAGAGGTTAAGGTCAAGTACCTACACTATTACCATTTATTTGATTTTCAATTTTTAGCCTCTACGTTATGTGTATGTACGCACACACATGTATATTTTCACTCAAAATTAAACAATTGAATTGTGTCACTCCCACTTATTTTTTAAATAATCAATTGACGTATTTTTTAATCAAACAAAAAAATTATTCGTTCGTTGATTCTAAAAATGTGTGTACATAAAGATAATTATGAAAACCAGTTGTAAGTAAATAAGTGCAGAGAGTAATTGTTATAACAGTAATCAACTCTGTCTGTAGTCAGTGTAAACAATAATCTGCGATGAAAATAATAAAATAGCAACTGTAGGCATTTGAACAGATACAGATAAGTACACCTAGGTCATTAAATTCAATTTTAATCGGCAATAAGATGAAATTTATTTTTATCAGGACAAAGTGCAAAAATAAAAAAACAAAATAAAAAGATGTTTCTCTTTCATATTAGGTAGATATTTAAATTTTTATAAAAATCGTTCTATTTTTTCGGCCATTACTGTACGTGTACAATACATTAAATTCATAATAATTTTTTACTGTACAGTTATGTACAAAAATTTGCTACGACGTACAAAAAAGACCTACCTATACGTTATTATAATAAAATTGTCGCTGTTGTGACACCCTGTATGTTATCTTTTATTTGACAAAGAAATTAAAAAAATATTTTAAAGGCTATAGAGAAAAGTAAGTATGAGACTTTTTCTGGTAATTGCTATTAGTAGAAGGTTAAGATCTGCCACGTTTCAGCCCTTAAAAATATATCGGTAAGAAGGGGTAAAATAGAAAAAAATTAATATCTTTTGAACGACTTGATCGATTTGGCTGAAATTTAGATATGTTCTTGACATGACTGCTGTAAATTCGAGAAAAAATTGCCAACTCGAAAAAAAAAAAAAAACAACCTCAAAAAAAAATTATTTTGTAGGTTTATTTATTGTTACTTAGATATTTGACTGTTTTTAATCCAAAAAAATAAAAATAGAATTACGTAGAATGAGGTGCTAAATATAAAAAAAAAATTGATGATTGTACCAATATTAAGTAATATTGCAGTGCTCAAAAAAATTTTGCTAAAAAAAATTATTTTTTTTTGAGGTTATGTTTTTTTCGAATTCACAGCAGTCATGTCTAAAACATATCAAAATTTTATCCAAATCGGTCAAGCCGTTCAAAAGATATTAATTTCTTTCGATTTTACCCCTCCCTACCGATATATTTTTAAGGGCTGAAACGTGGCAGATCTTAACCTATATAGGTAGTACTGATAGCAATTACCTGAAAAAATCTCATCGCCTTTAGGTTATTGAAAGCATAAAATTTTGATTTTTAGAGTTTGAAAAACTCGTTCACTTTTTTTGGCCAACACTGTACATACACTTATTTAATAATTATCCTATAACCTTCTTCAATATTATCAAACTTTTCTAGGTCTTTTATTAGTTACTAACAAAATAATCTGTTATTATTTTTCATTTACCAAATACCCACAAGTTAACACTTTGACCTTTCAATTTCTAATGTAATAAATGTAAAAATAAGGAACAAAAACGCATGCATAATATAATAAAACTTTTACAATAAGTAAAAGTACCTACATATTTTCTGTCGAAATTTCTTAATTTTTTTTTTTTACTTTGTCACGAACGAAAGTTGTGTAAGGTTTTTATTAGTGGGTAATATTTAAATATTAAATTTCCACATAGGTACCATACACGCAACAATTTTTAAACAATTAATCCGTATACAATAAATTAAATTAATAATAGCAACTCGAGATATTACACATTAGGTAACACTTATTCAAGGCAAATGTTACAAAAATAAATAGTAGGTACCTATATCTTTTTATCTATACCTATCTCCAGGAAATTTGAACAAATTAATATTTTTATTGCTATTGTCATTATTATTATTACTTACCTCCATAAAAGATAGTTTTTGTTCCTCGGCCAGTCCAGTAATAAATAATATTTTATCCAATTTAATTTAGAGCATTGTTGGTTGCATATTTTTTGTGTGCAACTGTACACTAATTGTATGTATAATATTAAACGTACATAGGTACACAAAAGGCCTTTACAATATTATTGTTAAAAACACAAAATTGTCAACGGTCCACAACACTAGGTAATTAGATATATACTAAAAAAAAAAAATTATTTCAGTAAGTACTAAAATATTTGCCACGTGGTGATTTGTTTAATTAATTAGATACTAAAAGAATTTGGACGTCATTAATCACATTTAGTACGGGTGTTACCTAATTAATAAAATAAGAAAATGACAGGGAGGAAATAACCTAAATAATTTTGTTTTATTTTACTTCAAATTTAAAAAAAATAGACACACATATAATTAGTTAATTTATGTGTCCAATGAGCACGATAACACACGTTCACACCACGCGAAGGCTACGCCACAACTAAATTAAACTAAACGTAAACTAAAACCTAGCGGACGTGCTATGTATATTGTTGGTTTTTATTTTTTAAATTTTTCTTTGAATTTACAGACAATAAATATGTAATGAAAAATGCACTAGACCAATTATTTAAATTGTACTCATCTTCGTTTAAAAAAAATGTGTTTTGACTGACTGATTGTAAAAATTGTTTTTTATTTTGCTGGGAATTTATTGCAATTTTCTTTTCAAGTGCTAAAGTAAAATAATGTTATAATTGGTAAAACCCACCTATCTATCTACTTATACGTTTGATGCACTTGAAAATAGGTAAATAAATAAATATATGATAACAAACAGATTTGTTTATAGCTAACAATAACAACATTGTTATTATTGTGTAGGTAATTTACCTAAAACGTTGTATTTAATTAATTTTTACTTGATTGGATAAAACAGCATTTAGAACTTTTTTTTGTTTTATAAATAATTAATACATATATGTAGGTAGTTTATTATTAGCTGATTAATTAAAATTTAATGCTTATTAAAAATTACTTACCTGAATACAAGGGTTGTACCAAAAGTAAAGGTAACTATCGATTTTTTTTTAAATTTTGTTACCTGGTTATGTAGCTATTTTTTAATACGTAATATATTTGAAAATAAGATAGCACACTGTCCCTTGTTACGTCTCATGCTTATTAATTAAAGTCCAAAGACTATCAGCTTACGATTATCTTTATCTCTTTTACGTTTAGATTAGAATAATATTTACTATTAACTTGTTGCTGTCTCAAAAAGATTTTTCTGGGAAAATTTAAGATAACGCACCGGGTATTTCCAATGTCATGATCAAATTGGATCAAATCAGTAAAAGTGAAGTGATATTTCATTAATTAATAATAATTATATTATTGATATCTAAAGTGGCATCTATCGCAATTAATTCTAAACAGAGGAGGACTCATAATTTTCAAAGCTAAGGTAATGCCTTCTTCAGGCCTCTTGGTATCTAAAATATTAAGCATTATGGTCTTTACTAAATTACTTCTTAAATATTTTCAGTTATTCATACATAAGCCACAAACAAATTAAACATAAATTTATTTACTTAACAATATTATAAACAATTCTTTTTACCTGTAAAACGTGACTCCTGCTCCTTTTTCTTACACTGCGACATTTACAGTCATAGATTCAACAAAAAACACAAATAAATTAACCAACACCTAACACAGTTTCTGCTTGCAACACAATATTTGGCACCAAAACAATGGCGTCTGTCTCAATTTTAGCTTCTAAACACGACACAGGTAGAGCATACGAGTCTTATTCGTAGTCTAAGGTTTTAATAATTTAAAAATTTTATTTGTAATGTCTTGTATAATCTTTTACCTACAGCGATTCGATAAAAATTAAAAAAATGAGTTTAACGTGCAAAAACAAATTCCAATTATGTGTTTCTTTTTATTTGTAAAAAAAAATTGAAGCTGTCTAAAGTATTATTACACTTTTCTAACTTTTAAAAAAGTTTGTTTAATAACACAATAATTAATTAACGCTAATACATTAATTTACGTAAAAAAAAGTCAAAAATACAATCGATCATTAACTTATTCACAAAGATATTACGTCTTTTACACAGATGTTTAGAATTTATACAATAAAACTTATATAAACTAGACTATAATATCTATGTATGATAAAAACACTGAAAGGCTACTCAGTAACAGGGCATATTAATATAAGGTTAATTTTTAAAATTTAAAAATACTGCTTAAAAGAAATACATACCACTGAAAAGTAGATAACTAGCATAATCCATAACGTACTTTCACAGTTACACAATCATTGACATTTTCCCTTTCTGATTACAACAATTAAAGCATGCCATTAAGGTCTTTTACGTCTTCACTCTTGATTTTCAAACGTTGGGTCACATAAGACCTTATCGATAAAATTTAACAATTACTTATTTCTTTGTCATGCGCTGCTAGATGAAATTCAAGAGAACACTACCGTACATACATTCCTTGACATTCTTCCTTTCTTATTACAACTTTACAACTAAAGCATGGCATTAAGATCTTTAATGTCTTCGCTCTTGATGGTATGCACTGTCTTTAAATGTTGTGTCACATAAGACCTGTCAGTAAACCTTTTGTCGCACATAGGACACGGAAACGGTTTTTCCCCGGTGTGAGTACACATGTGCCTGCTCAATTTATCTTTCGCGCAAAACTTTTTCCCGCATATCGTGCACTCGTGCTTTTTGACAATGACCGGTATCTTGTAGTCTCCAATACCATGCACTTTGGCCATGTGCAACCTGAGGACCTTCTTCAGCTTAAACTCCTTCGTGCAATGGTCGCATTTGTGAGCGCGAACGTTCGAATGTGATATGAGATGTCGCTGCAAATAGGCGTTCTCCCCGAACTGTTTGTCGCACAAATGGCATGAGTAGTGTTTTTCCCCCGTGTGCCTGCGCACATGCCGATCGTAGTTTGCTTTTATCGGGAATCTGCGTTCGCAATGGGGACATATGAATTTCCACAGGCTCCTGTCGGTGTGGACGACGATCTTATGCGATCGGAGGTGGGGATAAGTATTAAAGTTTTTCGGGCAACTGTCGCATTGATATTCGCGTTTGTTGAGGTGCTCTTTTTCGTGCAGAATCAGGTCGCAACGGTGGATGTAACCCTTGCCGCAGTACGTGCATATGTGGCTTCGTTTTTGTTCGTGGGCGCGTGTGTGACGAAGGAGGTGGTACGAGGCCGAAAATTTGTTGTTACATTGGGTACATTTGTAAGGCTTTAAGGTTTTTGCATCTAAGTTGTGTTCATTAACTGAATGTTCGGTGAAGACTTTAACGTTGGTGAAGTTTTTATTGCAGATTTCGCAGTCGAAGCTGTTGTACTTCACTCGTGATTGTTTGGGTTCCTTTTTGACTTTAGTTTGACTTTCTGGTAGTTTTCTTCGTCCCCTTCGGCCTGGCGTTTTCTTGGGGATTGAGGAGGGCGGAGGCCAATCTTCGTCGTCGCTGGAGTCTCTGTCTTCGCTTGAATCTGTCGCTTTTGCGGAGTCGTCGTCGTCGTCGTCGTTGACTTCTCCTGTCCATTCGTCCATTATCTCGGCGGCTGTTTGGGGCTCCTGGATCATAACGGCATTGTCACAGTCAATTTTCTGTTCGAAAGTAGCAGTGGGGAAGTCCTCAGAATGGCTTTCGCTTTTGATATTCATTAGACGAACAGCTTGGTTTTGAAGGCAGAGATCTCTTAACAATGTTGCGATCTCCACTTGGTTTAAGCATGCCTTGCAAATGTAAAAATCGTCTTCCCATTTCTGAAATTAATAAAAAAATCTCTCAAAGTTGAAGAAGGAGCTTAGTTTTTTAGAAAAGTAGTAAGGGTTCTTCTCATAGTGTCAATTTTTAGACTCATAAAAATTAAAAACACAAAACAATTAAAGTAATTTTATTAAAACAGTTAATTAAGTATATTATAAGTTTAAAAGCCACCAATATTACTTAAATCTAAATTAAATAAATTGAGAAACTTTTAAAGCCTTAGTAAGCTATATTTAATCATAATCACATATAAAACAACCTAAACTACATACAATTATTTCTTATCCATTCTATTATAATAATTATTTTCTTAATGTTTTTAAACACTCCTCCAAGAAATCCACTAATTCCAGATTCACTTAAAAACACATCGGATCTTCAAATATCTTTGACTTTGCACAATTTACAATCTAATATTTAATAAATAATTAATATTAGTCCTGATTGACAATTCCATGCACTGTTTTCAGATGTTGTGTCACATAAGACCCATCAGTAAACCTTTTGTCGCACATAGTACATGGGAACGGTCTCTCCCCTGTATGGGTACACATATGCCTGCTCAATTTATTCTTGGCCACAAACTTCTTTCCACAAACTGTGCATTCGTGTTTTTTAATGATAACCGGTATCTTGTACTCACCAATACCGTGGGCCTTAGCCATATGTATCCTGAGGACCTTCTTCAATTTAAACTCCTTCGGGCAATGTTCACACTTGTGTGCGCGAACATTCGTGTGAGTCGTTAAATGGCGTTTCAAATTCGCGTTTTCAATGAAAGTCTTATCGCAGAGATGGCACGAAAAGTTTCTTTCCCCTATGTGTCTCCTTACGTGTTGGTCGTAGTTCGTTTTTATCGGGAATCTCCTGTCGCAATAAGGACAAATGTATTTCCAAAGGGTTTTGTCAGTGTGTACGACGAGTTTGTGGGACCTGAGGTGAGGAAATGTGTTGAAACTCTTGGGGCAACTGTCGCACTGATATTCCCTCTTATTGAGGTGCTCTTTCTCGTGTAGTTTCAGGTTGCCACGATGGATATAGCCCTTTCCGCAGTAGGTGCATATGTGGCTCCTTTTCTGCTCGTGGACTCGTGAGTGACGCAGGAGGTAACAAGAAGCAGAAAACTTGCTGTCACACTGGGGACATTTATATGGTTTCAAAGTCTGGGCGTCTAATTTGTGAACATTTACAGAATGATCAGTAAAATCCTTTAATTTTGTGAAGTGTTCATTGCAAATGTCGCAGTCGAAACTGTTGTATTTTGTACGAGTCTTTTTGGTTGTTGTTGATGTCCCCTCTTTGCCTTCAGTAGATGTCCTTTTCCTCGTCTTCTTTTGTGAGGTAGGCGTTGGTGTTGGAGGCCAATCATTGTAGTCACTGTCTTCACTGGAATCGGACACTCTTGAGGGCTCTTCATCATAATCGTTTGCATCCTCCTCTATTCTGAAATCATCAGGAACTTGTTTCGAATTGTAGTCGTCTATTTCGTTTGCAGGTTTCATTTCTTTCACCAGTACAACGTTACCCTCTTCAGTCGGGGGCTGTTCATTTTTAATGTACGTTAGTCTGATGGCTTGGTTTTGAAGACAGAGATCTCGCAGTAGTGTGGCTATTTCCACTTGGTGCATACATGCCTTGCAAATATTATACTCTTCATTCCATGCCTAAAATTATAAGAAAAAGGGCTGCCATAACGTTATTTTGAGAGAAAAAGGTTTGCGTATGGCACAGTACTTTCCACTTCATTGTACACTTTACAACACACTTATTTATATATCACTTGGGGCACAGGGTTTAATTGAAATAAAGTTTAATTGCAACTGCACTGCTTTTTGGCACCTAAACTCCATAATAGTATCATACTTTGTTCATTCTGGTTGTATGGAATAAATCTATTATAAACCATCATATGTAAAATTAACATATTCTTCAGGCATTTTAAAATCAACTAATCGACATAATTAATTAATAATCGATTATTTCAACGTGTAATTATGATTTTTATAATTGTTTTGACCTAGTACTACTCTACTCGTCAAAATAGGTACCTAGCAAACTTTTTATGGCTTTCACAAGATTTTTTTACAATTTTGCGCATCATTAGCTCTAAATTACACTTTACATATATTAAATTAAACGTTTTAACTTACTATTTCAGGGATGACTGCTTTTAATTTTTCAGACCATGAAACATTATTAGTGTCCACTTCTTTGGATTGAGTTAATGTGTAGTCGTTGTGTAAACAAATACTGCAGATATTATTTAATTCCATGATTAATTAAACATTAGATTTAATCGAAAATCTATATTTTACACGATTAATTACACCAAACAGTACATAAAAAGGTTACCGACTTATTATTATACTTAAATTAGCCATAACACAACGATATTTACAAATGGTTCACAAAGAACTAATGGTGGTTCAATTATGACCAGAGCCACATTTTATAAAAAAAATAATTATTCATTTAGAATGATTACGTTATTATTTTCATTGTTTAAAATATTATATTGTGTATTTTTGTTTTATAATATTAATGATTTAATTTCCTTACAGCAAATGAATGGCTTATGTTTTCCTGAAAACTTACAGAATGCTGTTATTGAGACACTACATTAGCTGTCCCCTGATTGGTTGTTTTGAAACGTCAACAACAGTTTAAACTTAAACAAAATACGTTAAATGCTAAATGTCTGGTTAGTTTACTAAAAGAAGTGTTTAAAAGATTTTTGTATTTTGTGTAATACTGCAGAATTATTTTGGGCAACAAACTAATGATTTAAAGTGTTTGTTTAAAGAGAAAATGGTTGACATGAATTTTGTTATACCCCAAACGAAAAACGATTTGTTGTCCCATGCATCTGACCAATATTTTGTGAGGGACGTTATTGGACCGAAAGAAATTTATTCTAAATTAAAAGGTACAAAATAATATTAAATATTTGAAAACCATTATTTTTATGTCAATAATTTGTAGTTGCTAAACAGTGTCTACGAGATGAAGGACCCGATTTTATATTGGACAATTTTGATGTTTACTTTTCAATATTTCTTCGTCCAGAATCTCACACAATGGAGACCATGATGATGAGTTATTTAGATTTACATAAAGGTTTATTAACGTTGAGTAATTCCCTATGATTCAATGATTAACAATGAGTATTTATTCCAGCTGTAACTGATTTAAATAAAAACATCGGTTTCATACTGGAAGACAAAGAGATTTTAAATGAGGAAATAAAAGCCAAGTACCAAAACATCCTTAAAATGCTTTTATATGTTTACACTAATATGGTAATCACAATTGAACATAAGATTGACATTAAAAGACAAAACATGCTGCAATCTAAGGTAACTCACACTATTAGCCGTTTTAAGTTTGCTTGACATTAATTTGAATTTCTTTAGGCAAGGGGAAAAAAGAAAAGTGCAGATTCTTCGGAAGATGAAGGTGTCAACAAGAAAGCGGTCGTTTTAGCCCTCAACAACATCATGGATAGAGAAATTAATCTGTTATGGGATCCTCCAGTTGTCGAAGAAGTTTTTGTTAAGTAAGTAGCTACTTTAAACAGTGTTTTTTATTACAAGAGTTTAATTTCTGTTGTAGTATGGTCAGTGAAGTGTTTTATCGTTTTCTGGAATTCCCCTCATTGAAGAGTGACCGAGAGTTACGCACAGAATTATTTAATGCTATAGGAATTCTAATAAAAAGATACAATCATGGAATGACTTTTAACGTACGCATTACACAATTGATTAAATTGAATGAACACTTGATGTACTGCATTCCCGAGGGCATACAAATTTTAGTGAACAATTACAACTGTAAAGGACTTGTCAGGAATTTTATTAGGGAGATTACTGAATGGCAGACCGATGAAAATTATCAGGACTCACAGGTAAGATCTCAATTACATTTGTGTCGTTTGTTGCAAAATTTTGGATTATTTTATAGGGAACCAAGTTTTGTTCAGGTGTTTTGACTGAAATGGCGAAGTTGATGCCTGATTTGATGATTCCGGAGGTCATGTATTTAAATCAATACCTCGCACATGATGTAAGTTACATTGTTACTAAATTTACTTATTTTCTACACGTTTTATTTTATTTTAGTCTTACACGTTGAGAAATTCAGTTCTTAACGTGATAACCGAGGTGGTGCTAACAGTGCTAAGTAAAAATAATTTGAGCGAAGAAGAGAGGGACTCTCGGGATGAACTTTTGGAGCTACTGGAGGAGCACATCTACGACACGTCGTCCCACGTGAGGACGAAGGTGGTGCAACATTGGGCCACGTTGCAGAAAGAGAATGCGATCCCTCTTAGTATACAGAACAACATTTTGGAGAAGATCGTGGGGCGACTGTATGACAAGGCAGCACTGGTCAGAAAAAATGCAGCCAACTGCGTTTCGACGTTTTTAACACATAATATTTATGGAGCAGAGGTGAGTGAGGGTCGATTTTATTTATTTATTTACAAAAAGAATAATAAAATGTTTAGCTACAATTGAGTAAAATGGAGAAGGAACTGCAACAAAAGCAGGATGATGTAAACCGATACAAGGGCGATATGTGCCAGAATGCGACAAATAAATTGAAAGAAGTCGATGAAGAATGGGTAGTAAAAGAAGAAAAGCTCAGGGAAGTAATTATGGAAAAGCTCCAGGAGGAACGTGGTAAAATTACAATATTTTTATGAACCTTTTCAATTAAAATAGGTACATATATACATATGTAGTTAGGGAATTTTTCTGTATACGAACATTGGTCAGTCACTCAATAAATAAATTCAAAAAAAAGGGAATACATTTTAGACGGATTGTTAATAAGTTTTTGTTCCCAGGTGTAGAAGAAGAAGAAGGAGATGAAAACAACAAAAAAGACGAAGAAGATAACAATTTAGCTGTCGAGGCCGGCATTCCAGCTCGAATCCGTGAGTTTATTGTAGAAGAAAAATATGACGAGGCCTTCGACATGTGTCGGCTTGCAGTAAAACACCTCGAGCAATGGCAAGAATCAAGGTAAAAACCTTAAGATTTTGTATTACTAGTACGTAATAGTATCATTTTTAATAAATTTTCTTTCAGTAAAAACATCGATAGAAAAGAAGAAGCAAAATTATTTTTGGTGTTGATGAAAACTATTTTCTACGGACAGGGATGCACAGGTGCTTTCGTGGACATTGAAGCAAATTTTACAGCCCTTGAAAAACTGGAAAGTCATGTACAATTTTTGACAAATTGCGTCGGCTTTTTGAGGCAGATCGACAAGGCCATTAGACCTATGAAAGAACTTTTGGAATCGGCGTCTGTCGGCGATATGCAGGAAGCTGTTGACTTCTTTGTCACCGCTTTCCAGTTTAAAATAGAAAACGCTTTGGAAGGAGTATTGGGTATGTACAGTAACAATAATATATTTTGTGTTATATTTTATTTTAATTTTCAGCTATGCTGAGGATAATGCAGAGGAGCGAACAAGACCGAAAGGAATACGTGGTGAATGCCTTCAAGACAATTTATCTGACCACCGACACCAAGAGCATGAAGTGAGTTGTTTCTAATTTTTTTAACTAATTTATTTATTTGATTAATAATTTAAGGGAGCATACGACAACGATAGTGGACCGCCTCATTCACCTCCTCAAAACGACGCCCTACGACAGTCTAAGCGACTTTAGTTTGATTGTGACAGAATGGACTTCGAAAGGCATCCTCGACAACAACGTCATCGACGCCCTTTGGCAGTGCTTTACTAAACAGAGGGACGTGTCCGAAGACGACAGCAGGGCTGCAATTGACCTACTTGCCATGGCTGCCAAAGGACGAAAAACTATAATAAGCAAGAACTTAAAGATGATCGCGACTGTTGCTTTTACGGAGAGGGGAGAAAAAGATCTCCTGTTTTTGGCGTCTGCTTGTAGACTGATGGCGGTAGCTGGTGAGTTTTTTATTTACTTATTTATTATACTGGTAGGTATATAAGTAAGTAAAATCCTTGAGAAACTCCGTAAAGGATACAAAATAAACAGTTTAGATTGTTTAAACATTTGAGTGAGAACGTGTAATAATTTATATTATAATTATGACCATTTTAAAGGCACAGAGAAACAGAATATGGCAGACAAAAATCCACCGTTTCGTATAAAAATTGAGGACCCCATTTGGACCGATTTAATGTCAATACTCGAGAAAACGTTCTTCAAAGCTGACCCTTTCTATCCGATGGTAACTTCGGCCGCTGCAGAATTAACTTACAAAGTAAATATTTAAATTAATTACTAATTTTTAATTATATCGGGTGTTTCATAAAAAAAACATTAAATACTAAAGTGGCTTTGGGAAATCTTGGAAATTATTTTTAAACTCGTACGTTCAATATCTTTATCTGTTTCAGTTATTGCTAAATGAATATTTTTTAAACACTTTAATTGGGAAAATGGTTTTTCGTGGTTTCGTAGCTTTGTTGGTAGGATTGGTAACAATTAGTTTTAATTTGTCATATTCCATCCATTAATCTGATCAATTACGCCACCTTACTGTACGTAAAATGCGGAGTTTAAAAATAGTTTCTAAAATTTTTTAATTACCATTTTAGTGTTTCATAATTTTTTTCCTTGATTTTCTATATTCAGTAGTACTTATATTATTATTTTGTTAGTTGTGCTCAAAACCAGAGCAGTTGTGGGAGGAATTCATTGAAAAAATAGTCGAAATGATCGTGGATAAATTCAAAGACACCGACACACTACCTAAATACGTTATCATACAGTGCGGTCATTTGTTTGGTGAAGTGGCTATTAAGGAGCTCCACTTTCTGGACGAAGCCATTTACAAAGAATTAAAAAGGCGTCAGTTAATTAGAGAGGAGAAGAATGATAAGCAGAAAAACAAAACGCTCAACAGGACAATATTGGCCAACGCCTCGTCTTCAAGACGAAAAAGCAGAATTTCGGAGGACACTGACGAGCCCAAGGTAATTTAACTGTTTTAAGGCAACTTAAAACTAAGTTTATTTATTACAGATTGATGAGGGCACTTTAGAAGGAGTACAAGCGGGTGATCCAGAGGCAGAATTCATTCTGAACGTTTTAGAAAATAATATAGTAACAGGTAACGGACTTCTCCAGACATTTGCTCCTCTGCTCATAATGGTTTGTGAAAGACCTGACATATACGACTGCTTCATGCTACAGGGAACCTTCAGCGTTGCCTTACTTCGGTATGTAGATAACTAAAAGTGTTTTTTAACTTGTTTTTATGTTTTTTTTTAGGTACATGTTAGTGTCTAGTCGCTTCTGTGAAAAAAATTTACAGCTCGTGTTCACCATGTTGGAGAAAACTAAGTTTTCTCAAGTTAAAATTAACATCATGATACATCTGTGCGACCTTTTAGAAAGGTTTCCTAACATTGTGGAGCCCTGGACTCCTAATATGTACGAAAGGTGAGGTAAAAACAAATAATAAAAATTGCTGCCTACTTAACGTATTTGTAATATTCTTCCAGACTGAAAGACAGTGATTTTGATGTTCGCATCAACACCTTCTACCTCCTATCAAATTTGATTCTTCGGGACATGATCCGTATACAGGGTCACATAGCGAAAATGGCCAGGTGCCTGGTAGACGACAGCCAACTTCTGAAAGACATGAGCAAGAATTTCTTCACCCTACTTTCCCATCGGGCCAACAACTTGTACAACGTCCTGCCAGACATATTTTCCCACCTGATCGATGACAAAGAACTTGAGGAGGAACAGACACGACACATTATGCAGTACGTTATATTTATTGATTTTTATACAGGGTTTTTAATTAATAATGGTTTGCGTTGTCAAAAAAAAAAGGTTCCTGTTCAGCCTTATAGAAAAAAATAAACATATGGAAAACTTAGTGGAACGGTTCTGCTTGAAATTGAGTCTAACGGAGGAAAAGTACATTTGTCGAAACATCACCTATTGTTTGTCACTTATACAGTACACAGACCGTGGGTTGCGCAAGCTAATCGACAGCTTTCAGATGTACAAAAGGTTTCTGGAGGATAATGAAGTTTATGCCTTTTTTAAACAAATAATCAACACATGTAATAAGAATGCAAGAAATGAAGTTAAGGTTAGTACGATTTTAAAAATAACTCGTCCTTATATGTAGTACTTGTATTTTATTTATTTTATTAAATTAAAAAACGTTGGTACCTATGTAATTTTGAAACAGGCTTTGGCTACCGAACTTGAAGAAAAAATAAACTCTGCGTTTGATACTGATAAGGAAAATGACAACGAAGACGGCGTCCTTAACAGTACGAATAGAACGTCTAATAAAATGTCCCAGAAAAGCTCCAAAACTCCCTTCAAGAAACCCAGGGGGCGCGCACCGAAAAAGAAAGCCAGAAAACAGAGAAGCAGTGACGAAGAAGACGATACTGACAGTGACAGCAATGAAGACAAAGAAAATAATATTAACGTTAGAAAATCAACAAGAACCAGACCAATTCGAAAACCCAAGAAATGTCAAGACTCTGATTCCGATTCTGACTGATACTGATGAAAATATACTTTTTTTTAAGGTTAATTCGATTACAAATTTTGTAGAAAGTAAAATAGAATATTTTTTTATACTATAAACAAAAATAATATAAATATTGTTCCTTAATGGAAATAATTCAGCAACTAAACATTTTTTTTTTATTTTTAAAGCATCTATGTAGTTGTAGTCACAATTTGGTCTGGGAAGTACAGGTATAAAATATTTTTTTATTTTGTTTGCGTTTTTTCGGCTTAATGAGTAATTTTATATCTTACTTCGAATATTTATTATCGCGGAATATGTATTTAGTTGGTTTTTGTTGCCTGTGGCCGAAAAAGGAAAGTTTACTTTTTTATATTTGGATGCCCTGCAATAGCTAATACTCATCTTCATTTTTGCGAAGTTTAAAAAAATAAAAAAGATGAATTTCCTAAGAATCTATTTATTTTATTTAATGTAATTGTAAAACGATAGTACATATTTACCTATACAACAATGGCGTTTTTAAACCACAATAATAAACAACAAAAAAAGACTTTTACGGAATAAAACTGATAATCAAAAAAATTGAGAAGTGCTGGCAGCATTTAATATGAAATTATATTTTTTGATGTAGTTAAAAAAACGTTGTTTGAATGTTAATTTAAAATTTTCTCTTTTATGTTTTGAAATGCTTTTTAAGTTTCAGAAGCAAGTTTCTCTGCCTTTGCTACAACTTCTTCGATAGGTCCCACCATGTAGAAAGCTACTTCAGGGAGATTATCATATTCACCGGCTAAGATTTTCTTGAAACCCTGTATATAAAAAGAAAATTATCAACCCCATTCACTTATTTAATAATAAGGTGGACTTTTATCGATTGCCCTTAAATAAGTAAAAATGAGCCTCATTAAAAATTGTACACTTACACTAATAGTCTGTTCGAGGGGTACAAGTTTTCCGGGATGACCAGTGAAAACCTCAGCAACCTGGAAAGGTTGGGACAGGAAACGTTGGATTTTACGCGCACGCGCAACGGTCAATTTGTCATCTTCAGACAATTCATCCATACCCAAGATGGCAATAATATCCTGTAATAATCAAATAATAAAAAAAAAATTAATCCTACTACAATCCCATTACAATTTATCATTTGTCTCACCTGTAGTGATTTGTAATCCTGCAGGATCTTCTGTACGCCTCTGGCAACGTTATAATGCTCTTGGCCGATGATGTTGGGGTCCATGATACGGGATGTGGAGTCAAGAGGATCTACAGCTGGGTAAATACCTAATTCGGCGATGGCACGCGACAACACAGTTGTGGCGTCCAAGTGAGCGAAAGTGGTGGCAGGAGCGGGATCAGTCAAGTCGTCGGCGGGCACATAAATGGCCTGCACCTAAAAAATATATAAAACCAAAAATAATAAAAAATTAAACATCAACAGAACAATTTTTCTTACAGAAGTGATAGAACCCTTCTTGGTGGTGGTAATCCTTTCCTGCATGCTACCCATGTCGGTGGCCAAGGTGGGTTGATAACCTACAGCAGATGGAATACGCCCCAGCAGGGCAGACACCTCCGAACCGGCCTGTGTGAATCTGAAAATGTTGTCGATGAAAAGTAACACGTCCTGTCCTTCTTGGTCACGGAAATATTCGGCTACGGTGAGACCTGTCAATGCTACACGGGCACGGGCGCCTGGGGGCTCGTTCATCTGACCGTACACTAGCGCTACCTATATAAGAAAAAACAAATTTTTGTTAAAAAAAAAAAACAAAAACAGCTAAAAACTATACCTTAGATGACTTGTCCTTCAATGAAATGACACCAGACTCAATCATTTCATGGTACAAGTCGTTACCTTCTCTGGTTCTTTCTCCTACTCCGGCAAACACTGAGTAACCACCATGGGCCTTAGCTACATTGTTAATAAGTTCCATAATCAATACGGTCTTTCCTACACCAGCACCTCCGAAAAGACCGATCTTACCACCCTTAGCGTAAGGGGCAAGCAAATCTACTACCTGCAAAATAAAAAATTATTACACAGAGCTTCCAAAAAATCAATAATTCTTATTGTAGTTATTGAATAAATGTTTACCTTGATTCCAGTTACTAAAATTTCTTGTTCTACACTCATCTCCACGAATTCAGGAGCTTCAGCATGGATTGGGGCCAACTTGTCAGTTGGAATGGGGCCCCTTTCATCAATAGGCTCACCAATGACATTGATGATACGGCCTAATGTTTCAGCACCTACAGGGATACGGATAGGATAGCCAGTGTCCAAAACCTCTTGACCACGGACTAAACCTTCAGTACCATCCATAGCAATGGTACGTACTGTATTTTCACCCAAATGTTGGGCAATCTACAATTCAATATTTATTTATTACAGATGATCAAGATTTTAATAAAGTTCAAGTGATTTAGGAATAAATAAGTGCGTGTAACATGTGAAGTGTCCTCTAACATATTAGTTTTCGAACATCGTGGAAATTTTAATTAAATATCGCGACTTCTTAAGTTAATAAGTGACTTTACTTACTTCCAACACCAACCGTGGTGACCTATTTTGGACTTCAAGAGCATTGAGAATTGGTGGTAAATTATCGTCGAACTGCACGTCCACGACGGCACCGATGACAGCGACGATCCTGCCGGAGGCTACTTTACCAGATGCAGCTGCAGCATAATCCCTTCCTGAAAGGGTAAGTGATTTTTGAATTCCCTTTTTTTAATCGACAATGTTTCATAACTGTCACATTGCTATGATAATCGCTTTATCTATTAATACAACAATTGTTTCCCCCATTGTTACAACAATTATCTTTCTATTGTTGTAACAATTGTTTTTCTATTGCAATAATCACAAATGTAATTGTTTTAAATAATCGGATTCAGTGGTTATATAAAATCAAGATGGCAGACTTCCACTTATTAGCCGACGATTATGTAATAACCTCAACCAAAACGTCGTTTTTTCAATTAAACACACTCAAATCGCCACAAATTACACACCAACGTCTCGTCAACACTAATCTTAACACTTTAAGTGAATTTTGTACTCGAATGAACAGTTTTTTCTGACATTAAAAGTTTGACCTATGTAGGGTACATGTTACATGATCGAAAACATTCGTAATTTAATGATAGTTGGCGGATTAAAATTGATAGTGGGTTACTTACGGTTTCCGGTGAAGGCGCAAAGGGCTTTTAGGGATTCTGAGCTTAATTTTTCAACACTTTTTCCAGCCAAAAGGCCGGAAGCTGCACGTCCTACTGCACCTAACATTGTCGGCCAAGTACAGCTGTTTAATTCAATTTTTGACCGCCAGTAGTCTAGTTGTCACTTTTTCCCTATGCGATGCTTTTACGCCTGCGTTATGTGAAAAATATTCAATGACATTGACAACTAGACAGCGCAATTCTTAAAATAGGAGAGAGAGCGAACTTATAGGTGGTGCCTTTTTAAGGCTTCTTGGCACCATAACGTCAAATTCTGTGACGCCACATGTAGTAATTCAGGCCTATTCTGTAACTCCAAATCGAATAGAGATGCTTGAAATCGAATAGAAGTGGTGGGGTAGAATCGAAATTGTACGGAATCGGTATTCTGTAACTCCTCGAATCTAAATGTAAAGTCGACCATCGAAATATAACATTTCGACTGCATTGAAGCTGTCGAAATCGTTATTTCGATGGTAGAAAGCTCTTCGCACATGCGCCTACTGCTAAAAGTGTTTCTTAAGGCAGTGTGAATTTCTCTACCTGCTAAGGGTTTCACTGGACATCTGGTTTACCCTTGGGTACTTCACTCTCGATTCTCGGTATTCAACACAAATTTGCTTTATTAGTTCGGTTAGGTTAAAGTAACCAACTGTCAGATGGTTACTAAGGACCATATTCGCATGAAAAATGCGGTGTTGCCGCGTTTTTCACCTAACGTCTTGTAGAAATAGTAAATTTCGATTGTCGCGTCGTCTACTTTAGTTACAGAATACCGAACGTCGAAATAGACAAGAGCAATAGAAGTGGGGACATTTCGATTTGCTCACATTTCGATTCGATGCCTACATTTCTATTGAGTTACAGAATAAGGCTGATTAGGTAGTAATAAATAACAAAGTTAATTTTATAATTAATATTCGTAAACGTGAAGGCTTTTTTGCAAAAATTATGCACGAATATTAATAAATTCCTTTAAAATTTAATACATATAACTAAACTATTTGAAACGAAACTGATTTGCAATACAATTTTGACACACAAAAAAATGGTGTTCGTCTCAATTTTGGCATCAAGTCATGACGCAGACACAGCAAACGAGTTCGAGTTATCCTCCCTTTTAATGATCTTATTCATGTCTCTATGGTATCTTGACATTTAATGAAAACAAAGTAAAATTACATTAAAAAAGAATGTATTGCATAAAATTGTCCGTTTTATAACAGGTTACATTAACAATTAATTAATATTTGACGTATACAACACAGAATGTCACAAAAAATAGCCATCAGTATGCCCATCTCTTTCCTACCGAGATACGCGATGTGCTCTATCTACGTTTTAAGGTCAATGAAAGCTTAGAAAAGGCGCGTAAGTTTAAATTGTTATGTAATCAAATTTCATTATTTTCTCTTATTTATCCTCAAAATATTCATAAAAAATAAAATTAAAATTATTCAGTTTTCTGGTTTATTTTTATAAATTAAAATATTTATTGGTGTTAATAAATTAATAATAAGGATTAGGAAATAAAATAAAACAATAAAAACAAACGTTTTAAATGTTTTTTAAGACAGTCATTTTTTTATTTCATGTAGATCAAGTCTCCGAGTTGTTGATCTAAATAAGTGAACATTTCAATAACTTTCTCATTAAAATTAATATCACTTTTTATTAACGATAGCTTAGAAAATGCCGACAGCGTGTCTTCGCAGCTTATCGAATTTCTTAAAAAGTTTTTGACGCGATTCAAAGTCGATAAACTTTTTTTATCTCCGTCCGTTGACACAGGTGTTGTTATTAATATTTCCAACAGTTTAACACAATGTTTGGCACCAAAAGTATGGCGTCTGTATGTCTTTCCTAGTATAAAGTAATTTAATTTCAATAATATATATTTAATTTGTACAACAATTACATTTCTTAAGTAAATAATAAGTACTTTCTTCTATAATTAATCTATAATAATTACAATTCTATTTATGTAACACTACTGTTTTTGCAGTTTTTTTTGTGTTTTAAAATATTAGTCGGTGTCAACATTAAATTCGTCTTGCAATTTTCGCAATAAAATTGCCTCGAATTCGGTTCGATTTTATCCACTTTCTCGGAACTCCTACTTTTATCCACATCATTATTTTTTTCGGTGCAAAACTTTTCGTGTTGTAAAATTCTACAAAAAGAGTATCCGTATTTGGTTTTTTTACAATGAGGACACTCGAAGGGTGTTGCAGAAATTTCTTCCTCCATAGTCACAGCCCATTCTTCTTGAACTAAACAGTCATAGACAATATTTTCGGTGACCTGCAAGCCCCCATAGTTTTGATTAATAGTAATAGGAAAATCAGGATCGAACGGGTTTTTTAGTTTCATTTTTTCGAAATCAGGAAACTCGTCTGTTTCATGCGTATAGATCACCTTCAAATCAGCCGGCAACAATCTTTTCACGTTGTAACACACATCAGTGTTTACAAACTTAACGAGGTCTTCCATAAAATAAAAAATATCTTCGTTATTTTGCTTTGAAACCGAATTCGGGTCTTTAAGTTTTTCCTCCAACTTCTCTTTCCATATTTTTCTGAGAGCGATGGCCCTTAACAATAGGGTCTTACCCTGGCCAAAATAAGGAATGTCGACGAGCAGAAATTCGTCAAAAACAAATTTGCTCAGTGTACCATTCACTGCAATCGTTTTCGCAAACAGCATCAACGTTTGAACACAAGGCATTCTAGTTACATTCACCAAATATACTTTTTTGGTTTCCAAAATCGATTGGAAAATCAATAATTGGTGTTTACGGCTTAGGGGTCTTTTACTGAAATACCCTGGTGGGGGGACCTCTACATCGTCCGTGTGAAGTTCTAGAACCTCAGGATTTGTTGTAAAACAACTCAAGGGTCGTAGAAAAACGAAGTTTTTACTTTTTGTATGATACAGACGCTCTGCAACACTTTTTGACGAATTAAATTCATCTTCCACTGCTACAGAAGGATACAATCCACTTGTAAGGATTAGTTTTAACATAAAGAGTTCTCTTGCACTATCTGGGGATGTTTCATCTAATAATTTTTGTAGTTTTTTAAAGTCGTTTGCTATCCTAAACTCTACGTCTCTTATGTCTAGTTTTTGTGCTTCTTTCCTGTCCATGTCTTCTTCAAAAACGAACGTGTCGTGCTTAAGTTGTTTCTTGCGACTGCTTCTGGACTCTTCCTTTAGTTGTCTTCTTAAAGTTTTCAAATGCTTGAGTTCCCCGTAACGTATGGCACGCTCACTGCTGGTCAATTCAATGTCAGGTCCTTTAGGTAACAAATCTGCATCTTCTAAAATGTCTTTGAACTGTTGAATGAGTTTGGTGACTTCATAGAACCTTTGCTCTTCCAAGCCTCGTTTTTTTGCCCATATTCGAGAGTTTTCTTTCTGTTTCGAAAATGACGAAGAACCGGAACTGGAAGCAGGGGTTGTTTCGTACTTTACCGACAACCATTCTTTGTATAAGTTCAAAAAAGTGATTGGATCACCGTGGGTTGATTCCAGGGGCTTTCGCAATTCTAAAGTGTCGATATTTTTATAAGCGGCTTGTGTGAAAGGACTCTGTACACTTAGAAGCGCTGCAAGGGCTAAAACGGCATTCACGTTCCCAAAAACAGTCGACATTATGAGCATCTTTCCTATTGTTAGGTCTACAGGTAATTTGCTGAGGGCTTCCCCGAGCGGGGTCAGGACTAAGTATTGTTCGTCTAAGCGGAGGGCACCGTAAAATTTGAGCCGTTCTAAACTCTCTTCGATTGCCTTTTCACTGGGTTTTTCTAGAAAGGGAAAGTTCACTATGTCTGTCAACCCTAAAGAGATCATGTGCAGAAGTAAGGATTCGAGAGGGACGAGATGTATTTCTGCGGTAGTGAAAGCGTCAAAGTTTTTAAAATCTTCCTCTGAATACATTCGGAAGCATATGCCAGGTCCTGTTCTCCCCGCTCTTCCTGCCCTTTGCTTCGCACTATCTTGCGAAATGTTTGTTTCTGTAAGTTTGTTTATACCCCCGACAGTATGATATGTCATTCTGTTAACTTTTCCTGAATCTATGACGAATCGTATGCCGTCTATCGTCACCGATGTTTCTGCAATGTTTGTGGAAATGATGCATTTCCTAACACCCTCTGGGGGATAATCAAATACTTTGTCTTGTTCTTCCAATGATAGGGTGCTATGCAGTTGTAAAATAATCCAATTCTTCTTAAATTTGCTGTATTCTGTTACTGCATCTGCCAGGGTAGAAATTTCTGCAAAACCGTTGAGGAATACAAGTAAATCCCCTTTCTGATTAGGTGGATACTTAGCATCAATCATCTGTATAATTTCAAGATACGGGCTACAATCAAATTTACTTGCCTTGCGCTCATAAGGGTCCTTCTTTATCGGTTTATACTGAATTTCAATTGGAAACAGTCTTCCAGGTACTTGAACTATTTGTATGTTTTCATTTTTAAAATAACTCGAAAACAAATCAATATTAATTGTTGCTGACATGAGTACCAATTTAAAGTCGTCCTTTTTATGCACCAAGCACTTCATTATTCCAATCAGAAAATCTCCATACAAATGTCTCTCGTGTATTTCATCCAATATAATGACATCATACTGGTTTATTGTTTCTTCCTCTGCTGCTTGCCGTAATAAAAGACCCTCTGTCATAAATATGATGGCTGTGTCTGCCCTTTTGCTCTTTTCGAATCTTATTTGATAACCCACTGTACTTTTAAAGTCTGTAAGGGTTTCATAAGCTACTCTTTTGGCAAGTGATACACAGGCTATACGTCTGGGCTGAGTGCATACTGTCTTGTTATAACCCGCTTCTAAAACGTACTGGGGAACTTGTGTAGATTTTCCACATCCTGTATCACCAGCAATGAGCAAAACACGAGACTCTTTAAGTCTCAAAATTATTTCGTCCTTAAATTGAGCAATAGGTAGGTCTCGTTGTGACTGGCGTAATTTTTTTAATTTTGCCATTTTCGTTTTCTGCTGAAAGTCTTGATATATAAGAACTGTTTGGAGAAAGTCCTTAAAGGCCTCATAAGGTATATGCATTCTTTCACCATGACGATCTAATGTTGGTATTTTGTCATATAACTTGCTCGTTTTAGAAACGAACGATTGGTTTATTAACATAGTTTTATCAATATCTGTTGTTGAACTTTTCCTTGAAGACTGAATTGATTGATATTTATTAAAAAACTTCCAGAAGTCGTCAGTTTTTGATATTCCTCCATAATCTTGGAGAAATTTAGTCAGTTCGTATTTGTGCTTTTCCAGTAAAAAATTGTGATTTAGCGACTTTTTCTTCTTTTTACTAGACCCTTGGTCACTATCTTTATAAGGACTTTTTGCCCTTTTTGTGCTCATTTTTGTTTAAAATTTAAAAATTTTGTGGGTTAGGTTGTTTTAATAATATTTTGATTCATTAGGTCTACTCTATTTAGATGTTTGAACTATTTCAGAAAAACTTTATACGTAATATTTTTATATCATAGACCGTACTTCGATTACATTTGCGTAATATTGTTTTATAATAACTTTCCAGTAAATATTTTATTAAAAAGATATTCAGCCTTATTCATAGTCAGTTAGTAGTGACTACTAGCAAGCTACTAAGAGCGTACTAAGAAAATCGTATTCATAGTGACATTTGGTAGACTACTAAGCTTAGTAGCTACTAAAAAAGTTAGTAGCGTGGTGGCCCGTGTTTAAGTGGTACAAATACGATAAACATAACCTCGAGTGGTAGATCTTAAATTAATCTACGGCTTTTAAGAAGCGGGTTATTGGTACAAAATACAAAATTAAAAAGAATACCACAAGAATAAGATGGAAAATAGAAAGGATTTATAAAATTGAATGTGTTAATTTATTTCAGTGGGCAGTTATCTTTTAAAAATTATTTCAATCGTTTTTTCTGAAATAATTACAAACTTTATTGAATTAACATCTAGTTTGTATATTTTAAAGTAAATTGCGTAATAATGATTCGTAAATGAAAAATAATTGAATTTATTAGTAATTTATTCAGGCTCAGAACATAAGTAAGTTTATTTATTTATTTGTCAGTAAATACATTCCACTGAGAGAAATAAATCCTGTTTGTAGACCGGACAAAATAAAGATTGTTAATATTAGAAGCTGATTTCTTCCTTCGAGAACATCATTGCATTTTATACAACTCTGGGTTGTTTAAATTGTCCTTTATCGATTAGATATTGTTATATATTCTTCTTTGGGTATTTAGTCCTGGGCAGTTGATGATATATCCCATTGTTTGGATGGAGTTGGTGTTACAGTTTGTACATTGTGGGGTAGTTATTCATTAGGTATACATGTGTTAAATATGTATAGCCAATTCTGAGTATTTTTTGTAATGTAACTTCTTAAATTGATAATTTTTTCGATATTAATTGTTATGGGAATGTTGAACGTAAATAACAGCTACACTACTACAAAAATACGTAAAAGAGAAAACACACCAAAAACTCTTCCATGCACTGTATTGAATAATAAGTTAACTTAAAAGTAAGGTTAGGCCGTTACACGTCAAAAATAGACGTTCAGTAGGTCATTTGTTACAATTTCGCGCCGTTGTCAAATCGTTTCGACGCAAACCATTCTACTAGCTAGTAGCGTACTAACTGACGTCTATGAATACGATGCAGATAGTAGCGTCTTAGTAGCTACTAGTTAGTAAACTACTTAGATCCTACTAAACCGTTGACTATGAATAAGGCTGATTGATCTTTTCTAAAAATTTCAGTAGTTCATGTGTATCACTTCACTTTTATCTATGATCCTAACCTTAAATATTTACAGCAAGTTCTAACCTAACTAACTTGACATTTAACGGAGTGTTTATTTTAGACTTTTTTGTGTTGTATCTCCCCATTTCATAAGAAATGGCTCTTTTTAAAGCAGTTCCTTCGTTATTATCCGCCATACAGTAAGTGTAACATTAAACATTTAATAAGTATCTTACCCACAACATTTGTAGAAAAAGCAGCGTTACATGTTTGTTACCAAAGTCTTTCCATTGTCTTGGGGGTTCTTTGGGAAGTATTGTTAATCCAGGTGGTATTTTTGAAACTAGTTTCCGTACCAATGTCAGATGCCACTTTCCACGTCCAAGTGAACGAAAAAGAATTAAGAGACACGGATGGAATAAACGAATGAGCACAGAAGATGGCAGAAAGATCCTGATGCGTAGAATTTTGAAAGGTAGACATGTTTATTCTCATTAAATTGTTGATTTGGGTTCTTTAGAGTATGTTATATAATAGTAAAACATTACAACTGTTTCATGGTTTTACTAAAGTTGAATCTCCTCATGCATCTTTTGTAATGGAAAGGAATAATTATTTCAGTCAAATTTGAGTAATTTTTACATCTGTAGCTATTCCTAATAGTAGTATGGATTTTTAGGAAATAATACACGGTATTAACAATATATATGTCTTATAAATATTTATTGGCACAATAATTGTCATGATAGTAAAATTGGCACGGTTTTCTTATTTTTACTAAATACATATATTATCAGAGAGCTTAAGTAAAACTTATATTTAAATTCAGAGTATTCAATTGTTCTTTTTTATAAGGATTCGATAATAATGAATTACAAAGATAGAATGTACTGAGACAGTTTTTTACAGTTCAGTACAGAATATCGCTGTTTTCCTAAGAGAGCGTACACCTACATCCTTGTCCAAATAAATATATGATTCATTATCATTATTTTATAAAGATAATAACGTCCCTGGCACAATGAAATCAATGTTAATTTAAAACTATCTCCTTTCTATCACGTCTTTAATCCATGAGAGATACTTGGCGATGTCGGTGAAAATGATGTAGTTTGAGGTATCACAGATGGTTTTTTCGTTTTGCAAGGCGGCACTTAGCGACACCACCCCTCGTATTTGCCAGACTTTGTTCCTAGAATCGCCTCCTACTTTAGCAAAGAACATTCCCCCGCCGGAGTCGCCAGTACAAGCAGAAGTACCTACCGAATCAATTCCTTACAATAATTAATTAAAAATTCAATTCCTGAAACAAACAGTCCCCCCAAACTTATAAATTATCCACATTTGTTTTCCTCTGGTTAAAAACAAACTATAATAGGTAAAGGCTTTATCGAAACAGCATCAAGCCTTTATTTACATACATTACATAATAACTGCAACAATTTCTTGTTGGTCTCCAATTTTTTTTATATAATCAGTCCATTTTTATCTCTTCTTTTTTCATTTCGAAATATAATTTGTATTTTATTTAAAGAAGTGTAACTTACCATTTCTGAAGCCAGCACAATAAGTTTTGCTTGAAGTAAATCTGGAGAAAAATTCCCTATTGGAAAATATGCAGGTTTCTGTAGTTACGACTGGCATTTGGGCTTGCATTAAGTTTTCTGTGAGGGCTCCGGTGTCATCGTAGCCCCATCCAACAACAGTTCCTGTTTAAAAAAAGAATCGAAATTGAATGTAACATTTTTATTAAAATTGCACCACAATGGTACTTTAAGAAAGAACGCTCTGTATATCTGAATATTAATTTTTACCACAAAATATGTTGATTTATTGTTTTGGCTAAAACACGTGAAAAGAGAAACCGGATATTTTTGTATTTCAACATTAATTAATTCGTTTATCGTTTAGTTTTTTTTGGGGTAACATCGTCAGTTAGTGCCTACGTAGCAACAATTTTAATGAATGCTGTATCTCAAGTTAAACTTGTTTTTATAATAATTGTTTTAATATGGTTTATTTATGACCACCTATTAAATAGCAGTTAATATCTAACTTGCCGTCAGTTTCAAACTGAGATTATCACCAAGTCTATTTCTTTTTAATTACCGGTTCGGAGACTAAAAAATAATTTCATTTATGCTCATACACCCTGTTTATGTAAATTATACCGGGTGTTTAAATAATATTATAAATTGGTACTTACCAAGTCTTTCGACAACAGAATTGAGGCTAATTTCCTCCTCCCAGAGACACACGGGCCTTACGTAATCGGTGACGGTGGCCGTTTGCGTTAATTTGAGAATTGCGATGTCGTTGTGGAAAACTGTGGCGTTATATTCGGGATGGACCAGGACCCTCTCCACTATCATGCTCTGGACGCCCGGGTTCAGTTTTCTCAAACTGTATTTACCTACAAATAAGGATATTTTTTCTTCCGGTGAATTAGAACGTAAATATATTAGTTCGGGACCATTCGATAGATGGCGCCGCACAAAATGATCGAAAATGATTATTATTTATACAGAAAAAATCGTATCCAAATAGACTGTGGGACTTACCCAGGTAAATCTGGAGTAATTCGGGATTAATGGCCCTGTTCGTTTGGAGTTTCGTAACACAGTGTGCTGCAGTCAAAACGTGTCTTCTTGATATCAAAGATCCCCCGCAAATGTACTGCAGATCTGTACCCTTTGACCTGTACAGAGCTACGTGCCATGGCCATTCTCCTGAAAATAAATAAATAATTGTTACCAATTACCAACATTCTATATACTACTATATAAGTAGGGCTGTACAAAAATTGTACACCACTGGCTATTCTCATTTTTAAATAATAATAGTTGCAAATGTGTACATCTTTATAAATATGATTTACATTACATACTTACTGTAATCCATCTTTCTTGGTCCTTTGTTTGAACCATTTTTCTGCACATCTATTGGACAAAATTATCCATTTACTGTGAACTCAACAGTTTTAATAGATACTTCACCCAATTTTTTTTTTTTTTAACAATAGGGGAAAGAAAAAATCATTTTTGCTCTTAGTATTAAGTAAAATATGGAACATAACGTGGAAGAATTTTATTTATAATATATTATTTTATATTGTGTATACTCACTTATTAGGTGCCAATATAAATTGCGGAATACTATACCGACAATAATTTGTCTGAAAATTACGTATAGTATACAACTAAAAATGTGGTTAGGTATTTTACATTAAAATTTTGAGAAAATACGACGAATTTGTCTTCATATTTTAATTTATTTGTCTTCATTTTTAATTTAATTAATTTATTTATTTGTTGAAAATCACTCTGAAAACAGGGAAAGTAAATAAAACAACAATAAATTCATTATTTAGAGTTTAAAAAAACTTGAGGCACAGTATTTATTTATTCCTGTGTAATTTATATTAAGTAAAACGTAATTGTTTATTTTAATGTCGAAGTAATACCGTTGACGTCATTGACCTAATAATCTAATAAGATCAATACAGGAATTTATTTTCGGATTTTAAATTTCCACAACTTTTAATAATTTTTAATAGAAAATTAACTTTAAAATTATTATTATTATTAATAAATAAATAAATAAAGTAATATACAAATTATACACCCTAAAAGTATGATAAATATGTATTTCCTCAAATTTTAAATTTAAAATACCTATCATTTTAAAAGGTATACTATACGTAATTTTCAATCAAACTTTTGTTGGTATAGTATTCCAAAATTTATATTTATAATATACACGATATTAAAAATAAAATTCTTCCTCGTTATTTTCTATATTTAACCCTAACAGAAAAATTAGTTTCTTTTTTAAAATGAATAATAATTTTTTTTGTAATTAATGGGGTTAAAAAATCACATTGTAGGTGTATATTTGGGTACGATTTGTTATTAATATAATAAACATTATTAATTTTACCTTCTGAAGTCTCCTTGCCATAAGTGATAAGGGGTCGGGGTTGTTGGGCGACGATGCCACACAGGTTATCGTTCATGTTTTCGGTAAGGGTTGTCACGATGGGTCGCCGAGAGGGGTTGAAATCACCCGGGAAGAATTCTTCCTCGTTATTCAGGCTTAATTCCGGACGTCGATTTGTTGTACTACATTATAAATAAAAAATAAAATTATATTTTTTTATACCGATATGTACCTATATGGCAAATATACAATTGGGGGTGGGTGGTGTATGTGTCAAAAAAAAATTATATATTCGTCTTCAAATGGATAGTCCTGAAAATGTGATTGTTAATTTTTTTTTTAGTTTCTATCCACCATATACCATATAAATAAAAATCGTATATTTATGTAAATTGTGAAACTTTGTTACATAGACATTCTGTAGGTCAAATAGTTAACCACAAATTTAAAATATAAACCTTCACTTTTATCGTTCGTATTAAACTGAATTTTAAATTAATTAAATAAATATTAATTTTTCTTTTTGACATATACACTTATCTACCTCTTTTTATGTATAATAAAATAAATAAACCACTATTTACCAAGGCCATAATAACGGTATATAACTATTTAATACAGGGTGTTAAAAAATAGTGTCCCAATATTACCTTTTAATTTACAAATTTACACCCCCCCCCCCAATTAAGTCCCTACTACACCCCTATTACTATTAATATGTAATTAATTTAATATCTACTTTTACATTACTTATTTATTATTTTTCATGCTGTTAGTAGTAAAAATTATACAGTTCTTTTTATTTATTTATTTTTCTAATATCTACTAGGTACTTAAAGCAACTTATTCATTCATTTATTTCCCGAAAACTACCCTTTATATTTATTAATCAATTTTTTTCAACATTTCAATGCATTTATGTAATTATTATACACCATGTAAACTATCACAAATTCCTTCACCCCTAAATACCTTTGCTACATATAATAACGTTTTATACAGGGTGTTTACCTAGTAATCTCTCCGAAATATTTTTCTGTTGTGGTTGCAGTTTGAGGGTAATTCACCTGAACGTTTTGACCGGGCCTGCTGTTATTGTTATTATTCTTATTTTTATTATTATTATTATTGTTACTGTTACTGCTAAAATTGAATTTTAGGGTTAAAAATAATTAAACACATTAAATTAGCTTTTTTTTGTTATTACCTATCAGAAGAAGAATTAGTTTTGTAATCTGTCAGAGGAAATAACGATTGTGGAGGGGGGACGTCGTTTAAAATCGGGCGCGAACTGTAAAGAGGATTTCATTTTTCTTATTAAGGTTAAGTTTTCTTAGTTCTATGATACTTCCGTTCGCTGCGCAGAAAATGCGCTCTGATTCGCCGGCTGTTTCAATTGTTGCATTGCTAGGCAACTTTCATTACAGTTTTCGATTGTTAATCATTGTTGCGTTACGCCTAACAATTGAATTAAAATATATTTCGATTCGATGCTCAGCCTTTATTAAATAGGCAACAATTAGGATTATTAACCAATCAAACTGTTCTGCTATTGTTACATACAGAAACATTGAAACATTGACAACGCCTACTTCCGTTCGCTGCGCAGAAAATGGTGTTTCAATTGTCAATCATTATTGCATTATGAGGCACCTGTTAGAGTTTATGATTGTTATTCATTGTTACATTGTTAAACAACTTTTTCAACGTGTCGTGATGCAGTTGTTTCAATTGCAACAATAAAAAGTAGTTGTGAAAGAAATTTTGTTTAGTATTTTTATTGATACATTTTTGTTTCTGTAGGTAAATAATTATAGATTCATTTAATCGACTGTTTGGCTAAATAAGGTCCATAAACAAGGTTGATGAATTCAAATTACAGCCGGCATACGTATTATAATAATCCCAAGGATTTCTATTTCTCAGAAATATTTGTTAAAAATATCTTTTAAGCTAAATTCTGAGAAGAGTGATTGTTGCTGGCGGAAGAATGCGGGTATCACTCAAAATTATATTAAAAATGCATTAATATAACGTGGTATATAAATAGTAAAGTAAAATATTTAAAATCTTACCTAGTGGGTCGAAAAAAGTTATCGTTATCTCTATTATTGTTGTTATTTCCTTGCCCCTGTGTTCCCACAAAATTGCTCATAATGGAAGGTTCAATTGGTCTATTTGTTGGCATAGAGGGCCTGGTCCCCGGGGGTTTATCGTTATTACTGGGTCTATTATTGTTGGGTTTGTTTGTGCTGGGTCTATTTCCACTACTGCTAGTAGGCCTGTTCGTATTACTGCCCTGTTGTTGGGGTCTCACTGTATTGGTGTTGGGTCTGTTACCACCACCACCACCACCTTGTACATTAGGCCTATTGTTGTTGTTTTGAGTTTCTGTTTGTTCGTTGTTGTTAAAGTAGTAATTGTTGTCGTTAATGCTGACCGGTTTGCTGATGTGCAGGGTGTTGAAGTCTGGGGGTGTTGGAGTTGCTGATTCCCCGCATATCGTGCGGCCATTCAATCGGATCAAGCGGACCCGGGGTGGGGTCTGATTGGGGTCGTATTTTACGAAGAATCTGACCGCGACCGGGGGGCCCGGGATCAGGCTGTAGCCCGGGTGTTTTATCGTGAATTCCATGTTGTTTTTTGTCTCGGATTCCCCGAACCAGTTCTAAATAAAAAAGAAAAATGAAAAAGTAAAGTAGATTTTATGGGACGTTAATCGTGATAGGATAATTACTCTTACGAATATTAATTATAAAACGAACTCTCTTTATTATTATTATTAATTACTAATAAATGTTTATGTTATGCCACTGAACTTGACGTTTTGGTCTCATCTGCTACCATAGATAACCTGCTACTTGATAATAATAATAATAATAGCCCTTTGGAAGTGTTCATTAAACCGAGCACAAAGTATTGTAGTAGGAAATTCCAAAGGTTAGGTTAGGTTAAGTCATTGAATTTATGATATTTAATAAATAATAATAACTCACAATTTATTAAGTACCTACATAATTAAAAATAATTTATTTATTTATTTATTTGCTGAGAAGAAAAAAATCGTTCCTGTTTGTGGAGATGATATTTTAGTTGATGCTAATTATGTCGTTACATAATGAATATTAACTTCAATTTCGAGTAGGTACCGACATAGGTACATAGATAAATAAATAAATAATTAATTAAATTAAAACCGTACAGGTAACAAAAAAAAGTTGAAAGTATGTTCACATACGGATCACATTACGTCAGTGTCATAGAATAAGAAAAGTGATTATTAAAAAAAAAAAAAAAAGAAGGTGAAACAATGTAATAAATAGGATATAGCACAGGACCGGATTTTGATATCGTTGACTAATATTAATAAGAAAAAATTTTTTTTTTTTTTGGGAAATTCATTAGCAGTACAGGGGAGCACAGGAAAGGGGGATTCAATAGTTTTATTTATTTTTATTATAGATACTGAGGCCTCCCCTGAACTGAAACGAAAACAGTTAATTATAACTATTAATTTAAATATTCTATTGTTGTTTAATTTAGGTAGGTAGGAGTTGTCAAAAAAATATTCCAACAAAAGTTGATTACTCATTAAATCTTTCATAATTTGGAAATTCCCATATGTCATTAAAAGTTCAAATTTTTTCACATAGATGATACGATACGAGTAGGTACATAATATATACCAATATTCACATATTTGAGGATTATTGCTCATAATAAAGCGTGGAAATTTTTGAAAATTAATTGATTATTTACTTTCATCTTATAATATAATCAAGCCTAAAAGGGAAACAGATGTACGTTCATTTATTATCTTTGGTTATGACATAATAGACACCGAAACGCGTTTTTGTTTTATACAAACACAGACTCATTGTTTCTTTTTTTTTTATTACTAAAAATTTTTGGTGCAATTCTTTTTAATCACACTGTACTTTATGAACTACTAACAAATTTGTCATTTGTTATCTATGGTCACTTTTTTTGGGGAGTACTGTACCAAATATTTATCTATTTTATTAGATCAGGGGTGGTCACGTCCACTACAGCCTACTACAATCAATAATATCTACGTTAAATAAAATAATCAACTCGAATTTAGATTTATGTACCTATCTAACAATAAGAACAAATAAAATTAATTACAATTGAATTGAATCGATAAATGTGCAACATAAATATAAATAAGAAATAACGGATTAGATATTGTTGTGTATCATCACTGCATTCATTTCATAGAAAGTTACATAACAAACTGAATAATAAATTGTTTTAGATTATCTTTTATTTAATTAGCATAACATTCACTTTTTTTTTTTTTTTTCTCTGAATACCTAATTGTAAGTAATACGGATATTAAATAAATATCTATTTTTAATACCCATCCAATGTACTTATGTACTTCCGAATTAAATAAGGTTGAAATAGAGTTTTAAAGTTTTTTAAAAGATTTATAAATTTATGTATGTACAGTATGATAAAAAAAATTGCACCTGTCTTTAAAAAAAAAAATAAAAGAAAAAGTAAGCGCGCTTTTCTTTGTTTAAAAATAAATAAATAAATAAATAAAACGACTAAAATTAAAAAAATAATAAAAACACGTTTCGACACCCATTATGTAACACATCCACAGTCATAACCATAAAAATTTAATTCAAAATAAACCTTCAAAAATGTAAAACGTTAGCTTCAAAATTTATGTCAGTATGTACAGTGTGATTAAAAAAAAATACACCAAAAATTTATTCAGAATTCTTTTATAAAAAAACAGCAAATAAGAGAATAAGTGCTTTTGCATTAAAAAAAAATAAATAAAAAAATTTTAAAACTCAAAATAAAAAAAAATAATAAAAACACGTTTCGACACCCATATGTAATACATCCACAGTCATAACCATGAAAATTTAATTCATAATAAAAACCCTTTAAAAATGTAAAACGTTAGCTTCAAAATTTATGTCAGTATGTACAGTGTGAGTCAAAAAAAATACACCAAAAATTTATTCAGAATTCTTTTATAAAAAAAACAGCAAATAAGAGAATATGTGCTTTTGCATTAAAAAAAAAATAAATAAAAAAATTTTAAAGCTCAAAATAAAAAAAAAATAATAAAAACACGTTTCGACACCCATTATGTAATACATCCACAGTCATAACCATAAAAATTTAATTCAAAATAAACCTTCAAAAATGTAAAACGTTAGCTTCAAAATTTATGTCAGTATGTACAGTGTGAGTCAAAAAAAATACACCAAAAATTTATTCAGAATTCTTTTATAAAAAAAAACAGCAAATAAGAGAATAAGTGCTTTTGCATTAAGAAAAAAATAAATAAAAAAATTTTAAAGCTCAAAATAAAAAAAAAATAATAAAAACACGTTTCGACACCCATTATGTAATACATCCACAGTCATAACCATAAAAATTTAATTCAAAATAAACCTTCAAAAATGTAAAACGTTAGCTTCAAAATTTATGTCAGTATGTACAGTGTGAGTCAAAAAAATACACCAAAAATTTTTTCAGAATTCTTTTATAAAAAAAACAGCAAATAAGAGAATAAGTGCTTTTGCATTAAAAAAAAAAATAAATAAAAAAATTTTAAAACTCAAAATAAAAAAAAATAATAAAAACACGTTTCGACACCCACTATGTAATACATCCACAGTCATAACCATGAAAATTTAATTCATAATAAAACCTTCAAAAACGTAAAACCTTAGCTTCAAAATTTATGTAAGTATGTACAGTGCGAGTCAAAAAAATCACCAAAAATTTTTTTCAGAATTCTTTAAAAAAAATTTTTTTAGCTTCAAAATTTATTATACACGTATTTTATGAAGACATTTAATTACTAAAATAATAATTTTGGAGCATAAGTATGTATAATAAAATGGTAAACTAAAAGTCATATATGTACAGGATGTTTGCGTTTCTTAACCAACTACAAATTAAAAAAAATAATAATAAATTAAAAAGCTCACCCCTAACAGTTCAGCCTTCCTGTCAAGGAAAATCCTAAGCCAAACGCCATGTAATTCCTCCCGGGTCCTAAGGGTAATGGTCCCGAACCATCTGTCGGCCAGTTGTTCATTTTTGTTTGATTCGTACGTGAACCAGTCGGGACAGGGCGATTCCACCACTTCCTGCGATTTTGCACTCTTCGTAATAAATAACAATTGCAACTGTACAATCGCCACGACACAAGCCAACTTGACCATCGCTCACTAATTTAAAAAAACAAAAAAAAAATAACACCATGCACACTATTTCACCACATTCTATTTATGAAAACGTAACGTAAATACTAAAAACGAAAGTTTTTGTGACAAATGATTTTTAAATTATCGTCGCGTCATAGGTCATAATAATGAGAGATATTTTCTTCCGACAAACAAAAACAGAAGCGGTCACAATTTTTTTTTGTCTTGGTAGTGGTACACACAAAAACAACGAAAAAGTTTTTTGTTTCGATTGTTGAAACACTCGTTTTGGGTTCGAATTCTAAAACTGTACTAACCGATCGAAGAACTTTTTTTATTTTCGTTTCGTTGTCTCTCCTTCTCTTTTACATGTTATTTTGTTTACACGGGTTCAAGTTTAACATATAACAAACAACCTTGGCTGGGTCGTATTCTTCACTAATGAGCAGAATTCTTGCTTGACCTACAAGACCAGTAAAGTAATAATACATAAAATATATACAAATATTTAATGTACCTACGATACGATACAATAGGAAAATGAAATATATAAATATTACATTATTTGTTTAATGTGCAGATGCAAAAGTGAATGGAATTTTAGTGTGAAAGCATAGTTTGTCAGTCAGTTGGCTAATTTATTCGAAATGTAGGAAAATTTTAATTTATTTATACCAATGCAGTAGTGGCGCTTTTATGAGGGAAGGAGAATATCAAAGAAAAATAGTTTAAAAAAAATTTCAAGTGCTGAAATTAATTAATTATTGCAGGGGAGAACATACAATGAACTCCCTGTCTGATGAGCAAATACGTCGTCTTGCTCCGTTCACTCGTTAACGTTACGTTAAATACGGATCTGGATTTTTCTAAATTTTTTATTACCTTTACAGCGATACCCCACACAAGAATATATTTCCAACGTTTCAACATATGTAAAAAATCAATCTTCAGTATTTTTTTAACGTATTATTTCAGTAAAAAATGTAATTGCGTTATAAATAACTTGCTTTTCTAAAATTATGCATAATATTTAGTTTTTTAATCCTGAAGATGGTTTTATACATCGAAACGTCGTCCGTAATATATAAATACTCGTGTAAGGTATCGTTGTAAAGGTAATAAAATGCTCTTTAAAAATATTGAAAAAAAATCCAGGTTCGGATTTAAAAAAGAAACTTATCATGAAATTTCCAACGTTTCAACATATGTAAAAAATCAATCTTCAGTATTTTTTCAACGTATTATTTCAGTAAAAAATGTAATTGCGTTATAAATAACTTGCTTTTCTAAAATTATGCATAATATTTAGTTTTTTAATCCTGAAGATGGTTTTATACATCGAAACGTCGTCCGTAATATATAAATACTCGTGTAAGGTATCGTTGTAAAGGTAATAAAATGCTCTTTAAAAATATTGAAAAAAAATCCAGGTTCGGATTTAAAAAAGAAACTTATCATGAAATTTCCAACGTTTCTACATATGTAAAAAATCAATCTTCAGTATGTTTTTAAATGTATTGCGTTATAATAACTTGCTTTTCTAAAATTATGCATAATATTGTTTTTTAATCCTGAAGATGGTTTTACATCGAAACGTCGTCGTAAATATAAATACTCGTGTAAGGTATCGTTGTAAAGGTAAAAAATGCCTTTAAAATATTGAAAAAAAACCAGGTTGGATTAAAAAAAAACTTATCATGAAATTTCCACGTTTCACATATGTAAAAAATCAATCTTCAGTATTTTTACGTATTATTTCAGTAAAAAATGTTCAGTATTTTTTACGTATTATTTCAGTAAAAAATGTAATTGCGTTATAAATAACTTGCTTTTCTAAAATTATGCATAATATTTAGTTTTTTAATCCTGAAGATGGTTTTTACATCGAAACGTCGTCGTAAATATAAATACTCGTGTAAGGTATCGTTGTAAAGGAAAAAATGCTCTTTAAAAATATTGAAAAAAAATCCAGGTTCGGATTTAAAAAACAAACTTATCATGAAATTTCCAACGTTTACATATGTAAAAAATCAATCTTCAGTATTTTTTAACGTATTATTTCAGTAAAAAATGTAATTGCGTTATAAATAACTTGCTTTTCTAAAATTTGCATAATATTTTGTTTTTTAATCCTGAAGATGGTTTTTTACATCGAACGTCGGTAACATATAAATACTCGTGTAAGGTATTGTTGTAAAGGTGAAAAAATGCTCTTTAAAAATATTGAAAAAAAAACAGGTTGGGATTTAAAAAAAAACTTATCATGAAATTTCCAACGTTTCAACATATGTAAAAAATCAATCTTCAGTATTTTTTCAACGTATTATTTCAGTAAAAAATGTAATTGCGTTATAAATAACTTGCTTTTCTAAAATTATGCATAATATTTTGTTTTTTAATCCTGAAGATGGTTTTTTACATCGAAACGTCGTCGGTAACATATAAATACTCGTGTAAGGTATCGTTGTAAAGGTGAAAAAATGCTCTTTAAAAATATTGAAAAAAAAAACAGGTTGGGATTTAAAAAAGAAACTTATCATGAAATTTCCAACGTTTCAACATATGTAAAAAATCAATCTTCAGTATTTTTTTAACGTATTATTTCAGTAAAAAATGTAATTGCGTTATAAATAACTTGCTTTTCTAAAATTATGCATAATATTTTGTTTTTTAATCCTGAAGATGGTTTTTTACATCGAAACGTCGTCGGTAATATATAAATACTCGTGTAAGGTATCGTTGTAAAGGTAATGAAATGCTCTTTAACAATATTAAAAAAAAACAGTTTCGGATTTAAATAACAAATTTATCTCGAAAATCATACTCAGTACAAAAAGTGAATAACTGTGTCTTATAGGCGAAGACATATTGAGAATTTTTGTATAAAAAGTTTCCTTCTATCTTGTTTTATTTTGAAGTTATTTTAATTTGAACTTTTAGACAACTTTTTGAAAACCCCCTCTATATCCGAGACTAATTGTAAGTGAAATTTGCAAGACTGTTACAAATTAAGAATTTAATTTAACACTGGCATTATTAATATCATAACAAAGGGTTTTTAAATTGAAGTAAAACTTAGAAAAAATAAATGCATAAATGTTTAAAATATTTAACTGTACAAAATAATTTAAATTGACACGACATGTCTTCTGCTCTATATTAAAATAGTGACAATGATCTCCTTGTGAAAATTTCGATAGTTATTTTTTTTATTAAAAATGATTTAAATTAGGATATTAATTTCTATAATATATATTTCTTATCAATTTTGTGTGGCCTGAAAGATATAAAAGGTTACATACAAGATTAAGTAATTCTTGAACTTGGGGCAAAACAAATTGTGGTGTAGGTACTACAAAAAAAGAAATTATTGTAAATTTATTTCCTCAATAATTGATTTTTTATATCTCATATTATTAACATACTTCAACATCAACAAAGAAGGATTTTATGCTTACAATTTTGTAATATTTACACCATTGGTACACTTTTTTCACACTATCACTACATCAACCCTGATAAACCACCTGATAAAATGTCACTTACAATTAGTTTAAAATTAGCGCACCAAATCCGTTACTTATTGTTGGTTAAAATCAAGTATGTATCACTTTTTTAAAATTCGCCGATTTTAGGTAAAAATGAAGGAAAACCTGTTTCAAACTTGAATGGAATTTCCTGCGCACTGTCTAACTCATGCTCATACCAAGTTAAACTTGACCTTTTAGAAACGGCGCCAAAATTTAAAATAGTTATTAGGTATAAAACCTTGCTACATACACGGTACAGGAATATTTTCAAATCGATGCGAGTGCCACCTATGCAAACGAATAAAAAGTTAAGCGTAATTCATATATTGAAGCACTGATGGCGCCAGGGCACCGCTTTTTTTTGTTTTTTCGATTGGTAAAAATAGTGATGCCAACTAAAATTTGACAAAATATAATAATGTAATACCAAAAAATTCATTTGTTTGTTAATTGTTGTACACATATTTGTTTCATTTTAAAATCGTTGACGCTAGCGCCACCTATATATTGAGTACGAAGTTATACGCGGTTGAGCGATTAAAACGGAGAGGGCGCCAGGGGCACCATTCAATAAGATATTTATTTAATTATAGTTACACAAAATATTAACGTACAAGTGACGAAGTAAGGTAAATTAGTTGTTGTAATTACACATTTTTATTTTTATTTAAAAATTGCTATTAATACAGAAATCGTTTTAAAAAGACGAGCGCCACCTATATCTTGAGTACGAAGTTAGGCGCGGTTGAGCGATTGAAACGCAGAGGGCGCCAGGGGAACCGTTTAATAAGATATTTATTTATTTAATTAATCATATTTAATTATAAAGTTACACAAAATATCAATGTACAAGTGACGAAGGAAGGTAAATTAATTATTGTAATTACACATTTTTATTTTAATTTAAAAATTGCTATTAATACAGAAACCGTTTTAAATAGACGACTGCCACCTATATCTTGAGTACGAAGTGAGGCGCGGTTGAGCGATTGAAAACAGAGGGCGCCAGGGGAACCGTTAATAAGATATTTAATTATTGTCAATGTACGACAATTTTATTTTAATTTAAAAATTGCTATTAATACAGAAACCGTTTTAAATAGACGAGCGCCACCTATACCTTGAGTAAGAAGTTAGGCGCGGTTGAGCGATTAAAACGGAGAGGGCGCCAGGGGAACCGTTCAATAAGATATTTATTTGTCACAGAGATAATTTTATCCATCGGTCGAATTATAAAGTTACACAAAATATTAATGTACATACAAGTGACGGAATAAGGTAAAATTCTATAAGTTTTTCTTATAAAATAACACACGTACGTCTTTTTTATCTATAAATAATATAATCATCAAAGCTGAAATTGAGTTCGTAAGTTTCTCATTGTTTTCGCTTGGTAAAAAAAGTGATGCAAACTGAAACTGGACAGGCAGGAAATAAACACAACAAAATTAAATTCAGTTATTCAATTTGTTAATTGTTGTACACATTTTTATTTTATTTCGAAACAACTGCGATAATGATTGTGAGCCGTATGTCGTTGTACATAAAGGCGTTTATCGTCGTATTGGAAAGTTGAATTGAACGACATTCCTTAGTTCCGTTAAATCGAGGCCATGATCGTTGCGTCTCGTTCTGTCTCGCACGTCACTGGATGATATTGTCGCACTCTGGTTGTTGATTCGCTGTTTCTGGGCGACGGTTCTATAAGCTAAAATTCCAGGGAAAGTTCATTTGTGATCACCTCGCTTAAGAGAACAGTCGGGTAGCTGGTTTTATTAGATGAAAAATGCGAAGAAAATTAGAATTCTGTCCCTTGTACATAGTAGGACAGATTTAAACAGTGAATGAGTGAAATCTATGCCATTTCAATACTATTTTCCTGCCTAGTGATCTAAAATTAGATTTGAAAATGGCGCTCGTATGTGATATTAAAAGGTTTGCATTATTTTTACGCCAGAAATTACACGAAACTCCGTTTCGAAGCCAGAAATATGTTAAAATTATGTTAGGATCGATATGGGAAAGAAACGCGAAATTGAAATTTTGTGTACGCGTCTTCCAGCTGGCAGAATTTTTCAAAAAGGGTGTGGTCCATCCTTTCGAAAAACATCCCTCTATCGCAACTGACCGATGCGTTTGCAACGAAATTAATCGAGATCGATAATTTCGTGCAAAAGGGCATCCGCTGCTTCCTTTTGACATTTTTATATTTTTTATTTTTAAAAATATCACCTGTCAATAAACGTAGCCATTGACGTGGCATGCTACTACGTAATTTATGAAATTCAAAACCCCACCCGAGTCGTTACAATTACATACAAGGTAACTAACTTCGATCTTATTTTTTTTACTACTACTACTACGTTAAATAAAATATAAATAATTAAATAAATACGGTCGTAACATAATGTTAGCATATTTCTTAACATTCTTTTGCTACTTAATTGTTAATAGTAACAAGAAAGGGCTTCATATTAAGTACGTAAACGTACATATGTAGGTACTTTATTCTTTGGCTCCACCATGTTCTTAATGTTACATATTAGTCATGGCTGCGTCCCAAAACGACACGTTAATTAATATATAATAAATAAATTATACGTATATATTTATATACGTATAATTTAAATATTATATAAGTCAGTTCAGTTGTGTATCTATCTAAAAGAAAAAAGTAGTGTGGATTTATTTGCATTTCCCGTAACGTCGTCGAAAATTATCTACTTTCTTATTTTTTTATCTCAATATATTGGCAAACACTTAAAAAAGACTGTAACGTATTTTTAAATTTAATTAAATTGAATGAAATAAAAACGAGGTGCTTCGATATAGATAACAATTAATATTAACATTTTTTTATCAATTAAATTCTTTTGTCCTCGTGGAAGTGCGTTTTGAGCACCGCTGTGACGTCATTCATGGCTATTGCTATTTTTAGGAGTAGATGGTAGAGGTCTGGAAGTAAATATTGATAATCACGCGAACGCATTCGTATTCCAGTATCTGGTTGCCTATACGTAAACACTTAAATATTAAATAATAAGGATTAAATTTAAAATCGCATAATTATGGTTCAAAGGTTACATAAATTAATTTATTTTCCATATAATAATAATAATAATAATAATAATAAAGTACACGTTATAAAATTGTTAATTATAAAATTAAATTATACACACAGTGGTGGCCTATTTTGAACAGAAACACGAAAAGTAGTCTTTTGGTACATTTATCTACAATAGAACGATAAGAAATATCGACCAAACATTTCTTGTAGACATAGATACGAATACACGAAAAATTTCAAACGTTTACGCGATATACGAGGTGTATTCAAAAAGTTTTAGTCACCAATTTTTTAATTATTTTTTACAAGTATGCCTATGCACAGATTTTTCTGGTAATTGCTATTAGTACAAGATTCTGATGATGTGCCAAGTTTCAGCCTTTAAAAATATACCGGTAAGAAGGGGCACTTCATTTTTTAAAAATAAAAAAAAATTAATCTTGAATGGCTGGACAAAATTTTCTTGTACATTTTTGACTTCATTCAACGTTTTTTAGATTTTTTTCGGGTGCATCATAATTATTAAAAGCAATAAAATGTCTAAAAATATTTTTTTATGTTTTTTTTAAATACATTTTTTTTGTTTTTAACTATTATGCACCCCAAAAAAAACCTGAATTACGTAGAATGAAATAATAAATAGAAATTTTTGGTGATTGTATCAAAATTGTGCAAATTGCTGCAAAAAAAATTTCCTTGAATATTTTTTTTGAGGTTATAAGCATTTTCTCGAGTTGGTAATTTTTTAACGAATTCATAGCCCATTATGTCTAAAACATTATAAAATTTCAGCCAAATCGCTCAAGCCCATCAAAAGATATTAATTTTTTTCGATTTTCCAAAAATTAATTACCCCTTCTTACCTTTTGTTAGGTTAGGTTAGGTTTGGTGCAGTATACCAATTTTTTTACGTAGAAATGTAAATTAATTGTTAATTTTTGTATAGGTACATAAATAGATACATTTTTTTTATGGTTAAACTCGTTATTATTATTTTATGGACTAAACAAGGTGCATAATGAGATAAGCAAATTTTCTGCTTTGCTTATCAGGTTGGTACACGAATTCGCACGTATTCACTGGTTTCGAATTATTTCAACGAAAATATCTTTTCAAGGCTACATTTTTATCAGATTAGATTATTTTATTATACAGTTAGTTGTTCATTGCCCATAAAAAAAATATTTTTTGAATTACACTTGTATACAAAAAAATATTTTTTACGTACAGGGCGTTTTTCTGCTCTTGCCAGTGTACCAAAAAATTTATACTTTTTTCTGTTTGTAACATATTATTTATGCATACATACTTAGATAAGGCTTTTTCTTTTAATAGTATGGAAACTGAAGAGGCTAAGCCCGAGGCTTCTGCTCTTGCAGAGTCACAAACAGACCCAGAGACAGAAACCCAAGGGCCTCAAGAGTCCCAACCCGCGCCTTCCTCTAACGAGGACCTCGAAGACGGGGAGATTGAGGACGACGACGAGGAAGAGGAGGTCCCTCCCACTGATGAGGCCGCAGTTGCCCAACAAACTCCCCCAAACATCCCCCAACAACAACAACAGCAGCAGCAGCAGCAAATCGCAACAATTGCAAACTTCACCCAGTCACCTTTCCCAAGGAAATAATAATTCTGAAACTGATTATCGCTCTTCCGAACAGAACAAGTTTACTGGGGATGGGAATAAATTCGGGTCGCCCAATAATCGGTTCCATGGGAAGCACAGGGACCGGTGGAGGTTCGAAAGAAGAGAAGAAAGGAGAGGAAGCAGTGGTGACGATAAGAGTGGAAAACACCTTACAGAAGCTGAGAAAAGTGTCATGTATTTGCACAAACTCGAAAGGATGGAAAGGGAAAAGAGGGAAAAGTACAAAAGGGAACATGGCGTGTTGGGTGAGTGCAATAGATATTTTTTTTTTGTTAGAGAATCGTTTCTATTTAATTAATTTTTAAATTTAGTGGACGATTTTGCAAGCAATATCGAAAAGGCAATTGCTAACGTCCTGAAGAAAGAGCAAAAGGACAAAGAGGGAAACATCATCAAGACAAGCGATGATGAAAAGGAAGAAACGAAGAGGGGAAAGAAAAGGAAAAAGAGGGATAAAGATAAAAAGAAGGTAAATATGATACATATTAAATTTAAACACAAACACAAATAACTTCAACAAAAGTTTGTTGAAGTTATTTGTGTTTGTGTTTAATATTAAATATGCTTCATCACCCTTGCACCGTTAAAAGTTTAAAACATATTAAATTGTATAAAATATAGATGTTCTTTATTAATAGTCGAAGCAACGTCGAATGGAGTCTCCAAAAGGGGACGGCAGCTACCCCTCGGACGACAACAAAGACTTCCAGAGCGGTCTGAGAGGTATCGATAATAAACCCCTTTTTGGTTCTCCCCGAGACACCATGGGAAACAACAACAGGACGCCACCGTTCGAATCGCGGTCGCCCTCCAGGTCCGAGAACGACGAGGGCACTGAGTCGGACGCCTCCCTGAACCGCATGTATGATGACAAGGGCTCTGGAGACAACAAACAACAACAGCAACGTCAGAGGGACCGGAACTATCACAACAGCAACCGGAAGAACTCGCAGTCGCGTGGACGTAACAAAAGGGACAGAAGGGATCATCGGAAACACAACCAGGACCGGAATAAGGATAAAAAGGCGACTGCATCGGAACCGCAACCGAAAGATTCGCAGGGTGTTTGTGTCTTTTATATGCAGGGGAAGTGTCACAAAGTGAGTCTTAAAAAAAGTTGTTTAATTTTTACGAATAAAAATCCACAAGTTTAAAAATTTCAACAGATTTAATGAGTCAACTTTACAATTGTTTCGCCAAACTTTGACTTCATCAGAAGTTTATCATTAACTTACTTAACAAGATGAATTTCAACCAAGTATCGATAGAATCAATTAAAATTAAATATAATTGTTTATTTAATGAGTCAGCTAAATTTATCCCTGTTCGTGTTCTTCTTCAGGGTGACGACTGCACTTACTCCCACGAGGCGTTGCCTCCAATGAAACTCGAGCTGTGCAAATTTTATTTGATGGACTGCTGTGCCAAAGGGGACAAGTGCCTCTACATGCATTCGGAATTCCCTTGTAAATTTTATCACACTGGTCTCAAGTGTTTCGCAGAGGAGAATTGTAAGTTCTCCCATGGAAAACCCCTCAGTGGAGGTAAGTGTGTTTTTCCAATTAATCTATATTTGAGTCCCTTTGAGTACACATAAACTCTACCACCCTCCTCTCATTACATTATAGTTTTTTCTATTTTTAATCTTACGTATGTACTACTATCGTACTACGATTGGTTTCCTAAATTAATCTACGTATGTATAATTGAGTTCCCATCCCTCCTCTCCTTATTTAATCCTTAATAATGCAATAATGCATAGGCGTGTGTCTCGCGACACGAGGACGTAACTACAATATTTTCTAAGGAGAGCAATTTCTGTTTTTGTCCTGTCAGGTTTAAAGCAAATTTTGTTCAAACATATAGAGACGGCCCCGAAAGAGATTTTGGGCGATTTTCCTAGATTAACGAGAGACGGCGCTATTAATATGATCAACCAGACGCAAAAGACGCTGGAGTCGACCTACGGATCCGAAGGGGGCGGAGGATCTGGAGGCGACGACGACAAAGACGCCATACCGTCATTATTTGATATTAGTGTCGCGATGCCCGGCGATATACAAAACGATGGAGGTAATTATCATTTATTAAGGAAACTACTTGGTATAAAAAAATTGTTACTAAAATGGCCTTGAGAAAACCGTAGAAATTATTTTTAAGCTCCGCTAGCGGAAGGGACGCAATTGATGCCAGGGTGAATTATAAAATTCAAGATTTCTTCCAAAATTTTCACATAATAATAATAAATAATATCATTCGGAAATCTGAAAAAAACTGTATAAGTTTTGTTTCAGCCTCTTTGGCGTACCGACGTTAATAAGTGCAGGGTAAGCCCCTGAATGTCTAATTATTTAAATCGCTGTATCTTCTAAACGACTTATCTGATTTTAGCAAACTTAGGCTTGTTTGTAAGATAAAAGTAAGTGTTTGCAAATACCGTATTCATTGATACTCGATAGTTACGAATAAAATTGACAGAGGGCGCAATTCGTAATAATAACGTCTTTTTTTATTTTGTCATTAAAATTTAAATCGTACGGTATAATTTTGATATCATAATCGGTAATAGATTAAATTTGCAAGAAAAAACGTTAAGACTGCAGTTTGATATCTTCGTTTCCGTTTCAGAGTTATTGCCAAAGAATACCTTTTAACACTTTAATTGAAAAACTGGTTGTTTTCATTGTTTTGTAGCTTTGTTGGTAGGATTGGTAACAATTCGTTTTCATTTGTTATATTCTGTGCTTTCCTACACACATTGTATAAGCTTACGATTAGAATTAGAAATGAGTTCTAAAATTTTCTCATTGCCATTTTAGTATTTTTTTTTCCTGAATCTCTATACCTAGTAAATAATTAAAATATATTTTTTCTTTAATAATTCAGAGCATAAAGAGAAAAAAGAGAAGACTGAAAAATCTGGAATCAGGGAGAGAAAATCCAGGTGGCAGGACGCCGATCCTGCCGAAACTGCCGCAGCTTTGCAAGAACAACAAATACAGATGGCCCTCAGGATAAAAGGCTTCTATGCAGAGAGAGACCAGGACATGCGAGTCACAAGGTTAGTCAATTAATTTTTTTAATAGCATTCGGTTACCTACTTAAACGCTCATCGTTCCAAGAAAATGTCACTTAAGTCTCTAGTATCAAAAAATTTGTTGTTATTAGTAACGGAGACGTCGATATGCGCACAATGCCTCCCCATTTGGCCACGATGCCCCTCTCTCTTCCTCCCATGACAGGGCCGCCACCTCCGATTGTTGCAGCCACCTTCCCCAAGGCAGCAGACGTGCCAGGGATGTCGTTCAGTCAGGACATCGACATAAGGAACACAGGAGATGTGGACATTCGGAACGCGACAAGTTTCTTCGACACCAAAGACGTGGATATTCGCAGGCCACCTCCTAACTACACCCCCATGGACGTAGACACGAGACAGATCGATTTCGCCAAGGACGTTGACATCAGGCACTTTAATAACATGCCAGTTGAAAGGTAAGAGAAACATTGGCAGCGACAGGGTGGGAGATTGATAATGAGTAGGTACATTAAAAAAACCCAATCCACGCAATTTTGTTAATTGTTCAATAAAAAATTCGTTTTCGTGTGGAAGGGGTGTCGGTGGTGACACAGACGACCGCGACTTAGGCGAAGAATCCAATCTCGAAATAGTCACAGACGAAGACCATAGACATATGCCAAAGGGGGATGTCGACAGTCGGACGTTGAATAGTGACGCAAGTGTTGCGACGAGCAAAGATGTCGATACTCGAATCGGTTTCGGCGGCACTTTGCCCCCCAATCTCCCCAAGAAGCAAATGGAGCTGTTCCTGCGGATCCAGGCGCAACAAAAGGACGCCATACCCGACGTCCAGGGCCCCGAACCGGACGACAACGATGACGCCAACGTGGACTGGTACTCAGACGACGATGACGACTGCAGGTTAGTTTTTGAACTTAAATCTGTTTGTTTGTATTTGATAACGGATGTGTTCAATTGAAAAAAAAAAAACTTTTGAGCGACTATTCCATTCAAATTTTATTATAATACTAAATTCAGTGACGTTTGTGGCCTTTTATTAAAAAGCTTGCAACCTTAGACTGGTAAAAGGCTTGAAAAAGGCAACACCTTAGTTAGCTAAAAATATGAAAAACACAAGTTTCAAGAACAAATTTATTATATTGCACTACAATATTGTATTGACTTAAGTCATCACCTGATGAAGCCACTGTGTGGTGAAACAATATTGTAGTGCAATATAATAAATTTGTTCTTGAAACTTGTGTTTTTCATATTTTTAACTATGGATATGTTTCAACGATTAAAAGCTGATACTCTAAATACCTTAGTTAGCGTTGAAAATGCCAACGTTTGGCGCCAAAAAATGGCTTCAATATCAATTTTGGCATCAAAACACGACGCATTAATATGATTTTTGTTTGCAGGTTAACGATAAAAGACGACATCGAAGAGCCTAAACCGAAAGTAGAGGACAAACAGGAAATATCTCCATCCCCGACTACTTCCGCAATTCCTCAAATCAAGCCGAACGAGGTAATGGAAAAGTTAGGGGACCTCTCGAAAATAGACATATCTGCTGAAGTGACGAAGCTTCTAAGTTCCATCAGTCAAGGTGCCTTGAGTCCCAAAGAGAGTGCAGCGAAAGTATCTGCACCTCCCAAGGACCCTAGATTGGCTCCCCACTTGTCTAATAATACTACGGAACCACCCAAGATGTCACCCGTAGACCCGAGACGTACCAGAGTCCCATCGACCGAAACCAAGCTCAAAGAGACGAAACTCAGCGTGTACGAGCAGGGCAGTTTGTCAATTGAAAACGCTAAAAAGGACGTAGACTTGAGAAATGTTGGAAAGGACATGGACTTGAGGACACCCTTGGGCGATTTAGACTTAAGAAGTGGTAAGTATTAAATAGTTCAATTGATATTAATTAATAAGTAATAAATTATAATAAATATTTAAAGGTATGCGATCAGATATCGATCTCCGCAACTTGAACTTGCCATTCAAAGCTATTCAGAACTACACGCCGGCTACAGAAGTGGATGCCAGCATAAATTCTCATCCCCCCATACCGTGGAAGGTGAACATAGTCGATATTCCACAGCCTGACTACACAGGATTAAAACTGACTATACAAGACGCCCATGCTACCGGTGATCCGCGTCTGCGCAAGATATTTAGACTGAGCGTCGATGAAAAGGAGAGTCCCGCAAGTCCCAAAGAGAGCCCCAAAGTAACACAACAGGTCAGAGTCGACCCCCGTCGACGGAAAATGGAAGATAATAAAACGGACGTAACTCCCCAGATGACATATTCACAACAGATGAACGTTTTGCAGAGTTCTGCATTTTACCAGAGCCTTACCAGCAACCAAAAGCTGCTTTTGAACCAGGAACTGGCGGCCAAAACGGATGGAAGCGGCAGTTGTAATCCGGTACTCACAGGGTTGCTCTCAAACTTAGGTTTGTTACCAAACGTGTCGGTTCCCACGAGTTTAGCGTCCATCCCGAATAGTAGCGCTCTTAATATACTTGCTAACTTAAACAGCGTTCCGATGGGCCCGAATCCTGCCGCAATTCTCGGTCCCAATCCGCTCCTATTAGGGCAGAACCCGAACCAAGCGTTGATGGCGACCAACGTTCCACCTCCCGGCTTAATGGGACAGAATCCTAATTTTCCACACATGATGTCGCAGAATCCGAACGCTATGGGGCCTCCTCATCCAGCGCTGCTCGGTCCTGTTCCTCCTCCCAACGACTTTCAGCTCAATTTCGATCCGCGACAGGGAGGACTTTTGGGTAACGCACCATTGGACTTTCCCCCGCCCAATTACGGGCCTGGAGGGGGAGACGATTTTTATCCTGATGGAGATGTCGGAGCGGGAGGTGGTGGCGGTAACGGAGAAGGAGGAGGAAGCGGTGGTGGGAACGGAGGCGGATTTAGGGGAGGTAGGAATCGGAACGACGGAAGGGGTTATGGACGTGACAATAGGTCGCGACGCGGGCGGAACTTTAACAATCGGAATGGAAATAGGAACTTCAGGAATCGGAACCACAACCGGTCGAACAATAACAGTAATAGAAGTCGGACGCCGCCGTAAAAATGTTGTGGTGTGTGTAACGTGGTATATAAGTACATGGGTGGTGGTGTCAGGATGTTAATTTGTGACTAAATTGGAAATTGATGCGATGGAACAGATTGATGCTATTGAACGAGCGAGAAGAAAATGAACTTACCAAAGGATTTACGACGACGTTATATTTTGTTATGAGGATTAAAGAAAAAAAAAAGACGTTGGATGGGTAATTTTAGGTAAATTTACGGCTTGATAATTTGCAAGATGAAAATTTTGAAATGCAATCATTAAAATTGAGACCCCCAAAGAGTAACAGAATAATAGAAGTTTTGAAGAGTGGCAAAATTTAAAGACTGTATTGGCAGCTACATTAGAAACCAGTCAAAATTATAAAAAATAGAAAATAATTCACTTGTGTCAAGAAATTACTACTTTATTTTACCAATGCCCTCATAATTTTTACCTTTCTTTTTTGGGATTGTGGCTGAGTTATAGGAATGTAAGTGGTACAACAAGTGGTGACCGTAACCGAATACAATTTTATTTTTATACATAACTTCATTCTCACTATATGATTATTTTTTGTTAATTAATTAATTGACTGATCCAATTGATTGATTCAACCAACATTACTCATTTAATTATTAGGTGTAGTTAGTTACGTCCTTCAGGATTTTGTAAATACATACATTTAAATATTTAGACAACAGGATATTGGTGCATGGATCAAGTTTATTTATTATTATTATAAAGTTAATTAGTTTTTGTTTAATTTTAATTATTTATTACAATCTTAAATGCGTCAGTTCAACTAACTAAATAACAACAGCAACAATACCAAAGTATTTCTGCTGATTTTTTTTAGTTTTGTTCTCCGAATTCCCTTTATGATGTGTTATGTTATGTTAATCGCTATATTCACAATTCAGGGTCTAAAAAAGTATTACGAACAATAAACTGTAGTTAATTACGTAATGTAAAATTCCCTGTATATATTTTTTTTATTTTAATTTAATTAAAGTGCTATTTTCATTAATGAATAGATGAATCTCGTGACAAAACACGTGGTGTGTCTGTCTGTCGAATGTTTCCGAGAAGTTGGAATTCGGGAAGTTTCGGAACGACTCCATTAAATTTGGCAATATTCGTTTATCAAAACTCGTAGTCAATTTTTTTACGAACAATAAACTATATAAATAGATCCAAGACATAATTAATGTGAAATTACCTGTATATTATGTATTAGTAATTAATTGATTAAAGTGTTATTTTGGTTAATGATTGAACGAATCTCTAATGACACAAGCAACACGTGGTGTGTTCGTCTGTCGAATGTTTCCGACTTTTACCGAAGTTGGCATTTCGGGAGATTTTGGAATAACTCGATTAAATTCGGCAGTATTCGTTTATTAAAACTCGTAGTGAGTTTCTTTACGAACAATAAACTACATAAATAGATCCAATACATAATTAATGTGAAATTACCTGTATATTATGTATTATTAATTAATTGATTAAAGTGTTATTTTGGTTTATGATTGAACGAATCTCCAATGACACAAGCAACACGTGGTGTGTTCGTCTGTCGAATGTTTCCGACCTTTACCGAAGTTGGCATTTCGGGAGATTTAGGAATAACTCGATTAAATTCGGCAGTATTCGTTTATTAAAACTCGTAGTGAGTTTCTTTACGAACAATAAACTACATAAATAGATCCAATACATAATTAATGTGAAATCCCCTGTATATTATTTATTTTTAATTAATTGATTAAAGTATTATTTTGGTTAATGAATGAACGAATCTCTAATGACACAAGTAACACGCGGTATGTACCAGATTTTTAAAATTCCGTTTCTATTTTTCGTTTCGTTGCATTTATTATTATTATTATTATTATTTAATAAAATACGATAATTAGTGGCGAGTTGAACTATCAGCAATTTTTTGAATTTAAACTTTTTTTGACATCATTACATCTACGAAGAGTAGCCTTAATATTAAATTATCTTTATAATAATTAATTAGTTAGTTTGTAATTTTGTAATTGCGCCAAGACTGATGACTGAACGTCATTAAAAAAAGTAATGATGAGATGTGCATGTAAATATTACATACCTATTACTTAAATAAAAAAATTATGCTGCAATAATACTCCAATCTTCCATTTGTAAATATTTAATTAAATAATGGTACTGTTTTAGGCGTTTAGAATAAATAATTTATTGTTGATTGTCTGTCATACATACATTAAGAAATAATGTTTTCAAACTTGGATGAACAAACGTACATTTTTAAAATTGGTTCATTTTGTTATTATTAGTTAGTTAGTTTTTATATACCTACCTATCAATGTCCTGTGAATAGTATTTTTTTTTCATTTTTTTTTGAAGATGTTATTTTTTTAATTATTAAGAACATTGATTGTACTACAATCTGATTTCGAAAAGAATATTGTGTAAATATTTTGTTGATTTTTTACTTACCTTTTCATATTCAAATATATACTTAATAGATTCATTTTCAGTTTAATCCCTTTGTCGAAGACACCATGAGAGGAAAAATACTTTCAAAGAAAATTTGTGTTATGGAAAATTTAATGCATAATCAAGTTTGGAAATAACAAAATTTTTTAGGGTAAGAAATATTTCTTAATTGGGTTAAGTTATATTAGAAGGTTACGTTAAGTTCCCTTAAAGGAATAAAACAAAAACTAATAGAAGTAAAATAGGTTTATTTTCTTAGATAGCTAACTAAAATATAATAATCTAGTTGTAAATGTCAGTTTTTAACACAGCCTGACTCACAATTTCACTAAAAGTTTCCTGTGCGAGTTCACACAAACTTTTGCTTTCTTCTGTGATGAGTTCGTCGTCCCAGTTCATATGAACACTGAAATGGGACGTCAAAGACGCCTGAGACTGACAAACTTTTGCCAACTGCAACAATAGTTGACTGATGTCATCTACCAAGGGGGGAAACGCCTTACTTATACGAACGAGGGCGGGCAAAATCGGTTTGAACAGCTTCATCCGTTGGGGACTCGAAAGACCTATTCAATAATTACATTTATTAGATTTTAAATGAACCTGGAGCAATAAATAGATTTACTACTGACCTCCCAACAGAGCATACAACAGATTCAAAGCTGTTACGCACAGATTAAGACTTTTGGGTAACGCATACTGAACAGACAAATGAGACAAAAGTTGTATTGCAAAAATCTGTTTGTTAATACTGGGCTGTTGCATCAATTCCAACAAAAAATCGAGACAGATGTGCATAGAAGGTATCCCCTTCACTGTTACTTCGATTAATTCACTTGGATAGCCCTTAAATTGAAATACGAACAACAATACATTTAATAAACAATTATTTATTAATTCAATTGCAGCATTGAATCATCTTACCTGAAAGTGCACCAATTTGGCCAGTGTGGTGTCGGCAATGAATAACTGATGCAAATACGAACATACTAGAGATCGTACTTCTTGTAAGGCCAACAATCTTCCTGGGACTAGTCGATCCTGCTCGCTTTCAAGACACGTTTCCAGTAGTACCTGAACCGCTGCACTATCCTTTACATATTAAGGTAAGTTTAAGAAGTTTTTAGGATTATTTATTTATTTACCTGCGCTGCCACCAAAGCCCTACATATCTCTTCTCGTTCACTATCGTTTAATAGTTGTCCCATGTGATCTAATTTTGGATTCGTTTGTAAATGTTGGAACAATTGGCTTCTTGAAGATGCCAGGCTTGCCCTTAATACCCTGAGTATTATGGCGTAAATTGGGGCACAACGGAACACCCTTTCGTCACATCTCATAATCTAGAATTTAATTTTTGAGAGCCTAAGAATCTAATCACGGTACATTGTATGTTTTACCTGCAATGGATCTTCAGCTACATCAACTCGAACCAGTCCTGTTAAATCACCTACTAAATTCTTCACTGTCAATACCCATAATCTCCTGGGAAGTACTGTATTCAGTCTTAACCACACGTCCTTGTAAAGATCCTGCAAATGCCTGGGCACGTTTTCGTCCAATAGTTCCTTCACATAATGCGTGAAAACTTCAGCAAACGGCCATATATCGATGGCCTCTTTTTTCAATAAAGACTGTAAAACTTTAGCAAGACCTGAGGGGTTGTTCTTGACATCTTCAAACGCCTCCATCAAACTTAGTTCGCTTATATACGCGCTCTTCTCGTCCACTTTGAACGACATATCGTCCAGCCAGTCGTCTACAAGGGTTAGATGAGGAAAGTGGGTTGCCAAGAGTTTCAACAGAGGACCGAAAAGGGTGGAATACGAAGCCTGATCCTTCTGGGCGTGGTACAGGAGGTATTTGATGGGAAGTTCGGACAAGAATTCGGCACTGTAACGTTTTATCTTCCTTCCGGATGCTGTGAGTTGTTGAGCGTTTGTTAACCTGCAGTCTTCATACAAGAGGAGGTAGTAGAGGAGTAGAAGTTGGGGAGTTAGACTGCTTTCATTGACAGGTATGTCTTGGTAGTCCGAAGATGTTATATCAAAGTCCAAACTGAAACTGGACGTCTTTTGGTTGAAGTATTTTCCAAAAATGGAACTTTTGAACACCCTTCTAATCTCATTTTCGCTCAGGGGCTTATTAGTGTGCTCCGCGTTCTTAAGACTCGGCAAGACGATGCTGTTAACGTATACGTCGACGAGCATGGGTAGTACGGGGTGTAGCGGACTCGTGCTGGCGCATATTTGCTTATAAATCCAATTTTTTATGTTGACGTTGTGTTTGGCAAAGGCCCTCGACTTTAACAGCTGGTGTATGCAGTGTATGGGGAGGAAACCTGTCATTATGGCGTTTAAATTATTGGTAACAGGCACCTTAACAGCATGCGCCGTCACAACTTGTTCGGTGAAGATCTCCTGTGTGAAGACCTGCTTCATACGGGTCATGTTGTTGTGACGGATGGGGATTTTCATGCCCAAAGTGGCACAAACCAAGTCGCAGATCGCACTTAACTGATTGCTGTGGAAATGGATAGCCATGAGGAGCAGCATCTCACCGAACGAAGCCGAAACGCCGCTGGCAGATTCGAAATATGCTTCCTCACGAACTAACCACTGAACCTATATGAGCATCATAAGAAATTACTGGAGGAGAAGCTGAAATAGTTTCAAAATTTCATACCCATTCTATACTTCTGCGTTCGTGTTCGGTTTGAGATGCAAGTGAGGGGCACGCTATCAGCATGCAAAGGCCGAGAGAAACAAAACGGACCCCAGCAGGTGTGGGACTTGGATGTGAAGTTAAAAGTTGAACGATTTGGTTTACCTCTTCGTCTTGAAATCTAATATGAAGAAAGAAAAGGGAAAATTTTTATATACGTACATTAAATTGTTCTTGTTACTGTTTACTTTATTCCTGCAATCCCCCTTAAGGCACAATATAATCGCAAAAGGGCCGACGCTTGAACCACGTAACTGTCCGGTAGTTGTCCTTCGAGGGACGCCTGGATTATTGTTTGCAAACGCCGGAGCAAATCGTCTCGAAGTTGTTGCAAAATATTACTTGAGACTTCACCTTTTCGTTTCTGACCTGTTCTTATAAATAGGGCAAACCAACTCCTATCAACAGACAGTAACAATTAATTCATTTTAATTAATGTAATATATAAATGAAAAGTATATTTACCTTACGGTTTGATCATTACCCAATAGTAAACCAGAAACAAACGCCACCATATCACCTTCTGGTTGGGAAGAAGAATAGCGGCTTGCATGGTCTAAACTCAGACAGATGGCCAATGCAGGCATGCGACACAATTCAATGCATTTACTTCTTACAGAGAGTGCCTCAGAAGGATTCATTTTACATAACATTGAGATTGCATTCAGTCTGATTGCACTGTGGGCACTTTCTTCCTGTTTTTCTCCTTTTTGGATTAGGCTTGTGCATACTTCTCGGAATGAGTCTGGGAAATTCGCGACCACTCTGCAAATGATTGCTGGTCCATTATGGACATGAAGAAGCGTTTCAATGATATTTTGAACGTTCAACAGTGTTGGTAGTTCAGCTAATGCTATGCAAATAACATCAGATATTTCTTCTATATAAATATCATTGTCAAATAGTTCAGATTGCTTCATATAGAATTCGTGTTCTGATGTACTCTCAACTGATTCTTGAATTTGGGACTGAATAAATAGCAATTCACTTAAAACCAGCCGCAGTCTCCTTGTCATATCAGATCTTTCATACTCCAGCGCTAAACCGTTAGGAAGACCGCTTATAAGCACAGATTCGTTCTGGGAAGTTCCACATTTTTGCCTTAGCTGTTGTTCTTTCTTAACATCAGACTCAAGTGCATGGAAGTCGATAGATAAAAGTGCTACAATAGAATTAACAAGTTCTATGCCTGAGATTATAGTCAAGATATCTATTTTTTGCTTGGAGCACTTTTTGGAAGTGTCTAAAGGGGCAATAAGACTCATTCGTACCAAGCAGGGTAGTATGGGGCGAATTTCTTGTTCTGTGCATTTTGAAAGCTCATCTATGTCAACGTTTTGTATTGCGCGAAACACTTTTGGCGAAACTGGCTTCTTAAAGGAAATATTATAAATAGTTTCCATATTCATTTTCAGTAATGATTAATTAATAATAAAAGAATATATCTGCTTGTCTTCATGTTTCAGGTTATTAGGTTATGTTAGTTTATTAACTACATTTGAGGTTATGTTATGGTTACGGCCACCAAACACTTCCTCTATTTAGCCAATTCATAGGTGCGTTCACATATACAACTCTTTTTTATTTTAAAATTATAGCCAATTTTGCAAAATAGGCGTATTATTTAAGTAGCACATGTATTCAAAAATTACTTATTAATAGAAATTGCAGATTTATTGTATTTTAAAATTTAACAACATCTCAAGATGAGCCTGATTGTAACATTTGTTGTCTTACGTATTGCATACTTATACATAATTACATCAATTTTTTAAATATACTTGAAATATATTAAAAAGTATGTTGTAAATTAAACATACTTTTTAATTAATTTAGATCGGTGTAATTGAACGCATCTAAAATGTTGTTTTTTGACGCATGCGCAAGTCTTTGTTTTTGTAATTCTTTGTTGTCTATTATTGAAACGTCAAATTTTTTAATTAATGCATGTTTAATGCAGTATTATGTGCAGTATCGTTGGAGTGAAAAAGTGTTAAAAATTCGTGTAATTTGTTTATTACTGAAAATTTAATTAGTGAAAAATGTCGAACGATAGTGGTGACGATAATTTTCAACAGAATAATGAACATGACATTGAGGGCTATGTGGAATTGCAGGGAGACGAAACAGATACCTTTAGCGAATCAGAAACCGGTACGTTTCTGTAATTTCTTCATGTACCTGTTAAAATTATATTCCTTAATTTCAATATATTTATGTTAAACAACTTAACAACAATAATTTTTATAGAAGATGTTAACAATACTGGAAGTGAAATTCAGTTTGATACAAACCTACCAACGACACACAAAGTAAGACAGGCTACCTACAGACTTTGTAACTGTTATGTAAGGTAAAATATTTTTTTGTAAGTATTTAGGAAAGTTAAATAATGTTAGTGGCTATACTCTTTATGATGATGGTGAAGTCAAGACTATGTTGGCCATACATACAAGCACATTGGTTTTACCCGGCTTCACATTGCCTTTAGTTATGAATAGTGAGATGGAAAAGAATGTAATGCAAAATTACTTGGCTCAGTCCCACGTGTTTGCTTTGGTTTGTGCAGAGTATGTAGTAACACATTACAAATATATTATTGTTGTTACAGTAATTGCAATTTCAGTGAGGAAGGCTCAAGGATTTACAAGTATGGTGTCACAATGGAAGTGTTTGAGTCTTTTGTAAAAAGAGAAACGCTATATTTGAAGGCCAAAGGCAGACAAAGATGTAAGATCTTGTCAGAAAGGGAAGTGAGACCTCTTACAGGACGTCTCCAGCAACTGACCGTGAAGATTTTGGCTGAACCAACCATTATTTCTCCTGTCAATGATACACAGCTGTTAGTTTTAAGGAAGAGGCGAAAATGTGTCGTGGATAATTATAAAGACTTTTTAAAGTATTATAAGTATAGGAGGTACTTAATTAACACGATAAAAGGAATTGTGTTACATATATATTTTTTAGATACCATTTAGCTCAGTTTGCTCAACCTGCTTGGGTTTATGACCATAATGAACTTTTCTACTATGTCAAATTAATACTAGATGGATTGTCGACTTTTTATTTAAAGGGTAAGCATGTAAAATTGCAAATATTAAAGAAATATTGAATATTAATTTAATTAATATGTAGATAATATACCTTCTGAACCAGTATCTTTGTCATATTGGTTTATACAGAATTTTGAACTGACCCATGAAGAGAGACTGAAATTAATGCGCTTGAACACGTCATTGGAGCGATTACGGCTCGAGCTTAAATATTTAAAAATGGTAACATAAAACAAATTATTCTACATACAAAAAATATTAATACAATTTCTTTATTTTTCTCTTATTTGTAGCAAAGGATAATCTGCTGCGCGACGTGTAAAGTAGATATAGCTAAACAGAGTGATGTATTTGCAATGTCCAAAGACGGTGTGCAGAGTAATTACTGCAATCCAGGTAAATTGTTATTTATGTATCTGTACCCTACATCTAGAGAACTTGAATGATATACTTAGATAATACGATTACCAGACAACGTTAACATAATGCAAACGATAAATTGTACACAGCAGTAAAAAAATTACCGCATTGTTTCTTACAAATAGACAAAAAACAAAAAAGAAACTATATACGGGGCGATACCTTTTATGTAAAATTATTTAACTACAGTACATTCATTTTGTTTTAATTAGATTATTATACTCTTTAGGTGGATATGTGTATGAAACAGTGACAGTTTCTAAAGCAAAAAACTTCACTTTGGTGGGAGAACCTTCAAAACAGTTCAGTTGGTTTCCGGGGTAAGTGTTTTAATTGTATTCTAAATCAAATAAGTATTTAACCACTTTTTCTCGTTTCAATTGGAATTTTAAGATCCTTTCTTTTAAGAAATAACTTATTTTTTAATTATTTATTCAAAATTATACATTTAATATTGGAGAAACTTTAAAGCAAAATATTTCTAAGAATTAATAATTAAAGAGTAAAACGATAAAAATATTATTTTTCTTAGTTATGCATGGACAATTATGCAGTGTAAGTTGTGTCGAGTCCATTTGGGGTGGCAGTTTACGTCGAAGCTACTTCAACCCCCTCTTTTCTATGGTCTTGCACGAAGTGGTTTCGACATTCAGATTGTGGCAAATGAGGAGTCAAGTGAATAGACTTCGTTATCAGCTGCTATCTTCGTACCCTTTGGTGCAAATATTCAAAAACATATGGAAACTAAAAATATAAGATCAACCAACCAAATAACTTCTATAAAAAGAGCATTTTTGTGTAGGTGTTTGTAATGTAGTATAATAACAGCTTATACATACAACTCAACTACATTTAAACAACAAAAAACATCAGTTTTGTACATACAATGATTATATAATAATGATGTTGAATGAAACAAGAAGAAATTACTAATTTAGTTTGGATTGTTTCTACGTAATACATTGTAGATGGTACGATTCAATTATTATTTTATTGTTTATTAGTTGTAGCAAGTGTTTTTAATAAAAAAATAAACATTAATGATTATGAAGGTGTTTTATCCCCTTCAACTAACTTCATACTTACCATCAGGCAATTTTGTAAGGTAATTAACATTTTTTAACTCCGCTATGCCCGTCCCAAGCCGGGGGCCTTGTAGTGCAAGAGACAAGGAAGGAGGAGGGATCGAGGAGTAACACCTCGTTAAAAAACCATGGGTTCAGCTGGCTCCGGCTGATAGCACCCTGTCAGGGCCCCTTGTCCAGGGTTACGGATGAAGATTTTACAATGAGAAGATTATCCAAGATTTTACAATAAGAAGACCATTTTATTTTACTGCAGAAGTACTGATAACATCGAATATTAGATTATTTTATGAAATAAATAGTTTGGGACTTGGATAATTGAAAATGATTGACCTACAATTAGTTGAGGAAGAAAATGAGGGGTAGAATAGAAATGGTCTGAACCCAATGCTCATTATAGTTATTAAATAAATAGGAAGAAGTTAATCCTTTAAACTACCTTGGATAAGGACAAGGAATTTATGTGTGAAGAAAAGTAGAATGAGGATGTGTTCTTCAGGAGGAAGGAGATAATGGGTTGGATGTTACCTAGCTGGTTAGGACTTCCAACAACTCCCAAAAAGGAACAGACCTTGGTAAGTCTGTTTATTATTTATTTATCTCAATTTAAAAGTAGAGAAGTTCGAAATCTTGATCTATACCAGGCTAAAAATATTTTCAAAGTAAAATTAAAACTTTGTAATGTCCTTAGGTACTTTTTTATTGCCTTGGCAACTGTAAGGAGTGGTGAAACACTTACTTTTTAGGCAATAAAATAGTAAGGATATTACGAACAGTTACAGTTCTAATTTTATTTTAAAATTACTTATTATATTATTATATTTTTAATGTGTGCATAAGTAGAAATCTTGCACATTTTGACTTCAATAAGCTTTGTTTTCTTTATTAATGTTATTAAATATAAATACCGTTTTTGTTGTAAAGGTGGCGACATAGTACCTTTCTTTTATTTTATTTTTAATGGATAAAATAAGTTTCTGTGCTAGGTAATGATGACATTGTTACACATAGGTGGCGACTTATTGCCTTATTTGCGTTACATTAAAATGTACCGTACCTTTACAAATATTTAAAAGAGATAGTTCAATTAGGTACTTTTTGTAATTATAAATTAGATAATATTATTTCATTGTGTTTTTTATATTATCAGTTATTTATGCAGTCCAGTTCGAGAGTTATTTTTACTCGTTTTCGCCTCAATGTCGTTTTTTATAATCAGATAAAGCGGTCATCCTTGTATACACTTTGACTCGAGCACTCGAGGTACATATGTGCGTGTGTGTAAATGCAAACGTTATCTATTCTATAATAGATCGTAACATTTCTTTAGACGGAATTATTTTTTATTGTGAACATAAACAATTTTGATTACCTAGCTTTAAATATTGGAATTGGAAGTTTAAAAAGAAATAGAAAATCAGTTCTTGATCCAAAAACTTTTTATTAATCATGTACATACATAATTTTCTGTTGATGAATGGTCAATAATTAAATAAATAAAAATAAATAAGTAAACAATTTAAAAAGTTGTCATCAAACGGATTTTATTTCGATTTTGTAATGGGGCCAGTACAACCCTGTAGTGTCGACAGTAAAAAAAAAAATAAGAGACTTAATATATTTGCCATTTCTCTGATGGTTTTCAAAATTTTATTTTGTACTTTAAACCAGGGTTTTCCATGTAGAAATCATAGCTCTTTCAGATTCTTCAAACAGATTTTAAATCGGTTTTTGGTAGGGGGTTAAGAGAGTAATTTGGATACTATTTTATGTATTAGGGTTGTCAGATCGTTTGGGGTGAATTCCAGTACAAAAAAGACATTTTTGAAGATACATTACATTATTAACGTTACTCAATTTTTTATTGTTTAAAAATAATAATTTAATAATCATTATTAATTTAATTAGTTCCAATACTCTCCGTAACACGCTCGTCGATTGCGCCACCAGTCTTTCGTATTTGACGACCGCGATGATCTTCAGTGTTTTCAGTAAATCGCGAAGAATGTGTTGTTTGGGCAATTACACTCTAATTAACGTGTTTTTCCGCGGAAATGGAATTTTATTGTGCAAATTTTATAATGTGTCCATTGTTAAATCAAGACCAGGATACCTATTGTGTATATTAAAATAGGATATGGATACAAACATATTAATCTATTTTCATCCGGTGAGTTTTATTATTAGATACCGTTAATTATTTTTTTTAATTTTATTAATTTATTTCGATGTTCCTAAAAATTCTTTTAATAGAGTTATTCAAAGTTTTGATAAATAATATAATGGAAGCGATCGTGTTTGTTTTCCTTGTTGAATCCGAATACTTTCTCACTCGTATACTGACTCAAGCGTGCGACGTCCACTAACTTCTTATTCTAATTAAACAATTAAAAAAAATATTTAAAAATTAATTTTTGGCAAATAAGTATATAGCTTTTTATCTACCACCCACTGGTATAAAAATTCCTGTAACTTTTCATCTTTTTACTCCTTTCTTATAACTAACATCAATATCATATTTTAGCGATTTCTAATTGTAATACAAAAAATTCCTTCTACAGATCTCCCAGAATAAACGTCAGCTAGCGATAGGTGGGATTATCATTTTAGTTATTATTTTAAATTATCTGAAAAAATTAAATAAAAGCGAAGCTATTCACCGTTTAAGTTATCTTTCGAGTAGCATATAAGCACGGGCCGTTCGTTACACTCTCGGTAATACGGTCGTTGATCGTAGGTTGACCACCTAGGCGTTGAGTGAGGGTACCTTTAGCAGATGCGCTTATTATGGTGGAATAGACCGAACGGGCGACTGTAAGTCCGGCGTTGTATTACCCCCGTATTTTCCATTACTCAGGTCATCTGTTAATCGTCGAGCCCGACTTCTCAGGTCTTCTTATGTACGAAGAGTTCGTGCATGGGCTGGGAAGACGGCAACTCGGCCTTTAATGGATGGCTAACCGGGTAGTGATAAAATGCGGGTTTTTTGCACTTTTTTGCAATTAAAATTTTATAAAAGTACAGAACAGTAAAGAATTTTATTTTATACATTATTAACGTACTAAAAAGGTAAAAATTGTAATTAAGTTTTTACTCAATTTGAAAATATACTTTGTTTACAACAGTACGGGTTTTTTGCATTTTTTTGCAAATATCTTCCAAATTAAAGTTTAAAAAGCTTTTAATTTATTTAATTAGTAGCTGAAACGGAAATTCCAGTATATAATTGAAAATTAATTAAAATAAAAATGTTTTACATAAATAAAATTAATTATCTTCAGGAATGTGCTTTTTTAATTGCATAAAAATTTAATTAATCAAATTTAGGGGAAACATATTTCAAACTTTTAATGTGATTAATTGATTATTGTGTTGAAATAAATTTAAAATTAGTTTTGAAATCGTATTAAATAACATTTACAAAATTTTGTAGATAAGAATAAAAAATTGGGGACAAAACAGGGTATCTTATTAAATAAAACAATTGAATATTTCACCTCAACTTTTTAATTTATAAAAGTGAACATATCTTATGAAAACTCACTAAGAGGGAAGAAAGGATCGAAATTATAGAAAAAAACTTCATGTAATTAATAGACAGCCTGCAACTTTTAATTTCTTCAATTATATAGTTTTTTTAATTGTTTTAATTTGTTGCAAATTTAATATCGCAATTAAATCACATTAAATTGTTTCTTTGTCATGAAGTCTCCAATTATGTATAAAAAAGAGTTTTAGTTCCGAAACGCTCCGTAATACCGCTCTCGGGTGCGCCACCAGTCTTTTTAACATTTACGGCCACATCGATTCATTTTCGTTCCTTAATAAATCGTATCTTTTGTGGGCAATTGCGGACATTGACATAAGGGGCGTGAGATCAAAATAGGGGACGAAAAAGGGTTCACAAAAATCTCATGAAAGCTCATGTAAAAAGGAGGAAGGGTCATTGAAAATCTCACGTCAATTTTTTAATTTTAATAATTGTTATAATGATATTTTCTCTTTTAAATAAAAAATATTACTTATAGGGTAAAATTCACACAAAAGTGAACTCATCTAATGAAAACGCACTAAAAGGGAAGAAAAGGTCCAAATTATAGAAAAAAAAAACTTCACGTAATTAATAGACAGCCTGTAACTTTTAATTTCTTGAAATATGTAGTTTTTTTAATTGTTTTAATTTGTTGCAAATTTAATATCGCAATTAAATCACATTAAATTGTTTCTTTGTCATGAAGTCTCCAATTATGTATAAAAAAGAGTTTTAGTTCCGAAACGCTCCGTAATACCGCTCTCGGGTGCGCCACCAGTCTTTTTAACGTTTACGGCTACATCGATTCATTTTCGTTCCTTAATAAATCGTATCTTTTGTGGGCAATTGCGGACATTGACATAAGGGGCGTGAGATCAAAATAGGGGACGAAAAAGGGTTCACAAAAATCTCATGAAAACTCATGTAGAAGGAGAAAGGGTCATTGAAAATCTCACGTCAATTTTTTAATTTAAATAATTGTTATAATGATATTTTCTCTTTTAAATAAAAAATATTACTTATAGGGTAAAATTCACACAAAAGTGAACTCATCTAATGAAAACGCACTAAAAGGGAAGAAAAGGGGCCAAATTATAGAAAAAAAAAACTTCACGTAATTAATAGACAGCCTGTAACTTTTAATTTCTTGAAATTTTGTAGTTTTTTTAATTGTTTTAATTTGTTGCAAATTTAATATCGCAATTAAATCACATTAAATTGTTTCTTTGTCATGAAGTCTCCAATTATGTATAAAAAAGAGTTTTAGTTCCGAAACGCTCCGTAATACCGCTCTCGGGTGCGCCACCAGCCTTTTTAACATTTACGGCCACAAAGATACATTTATGTTCCTTAGTAAATCGTATGTAAAGGTATTTATCAGGTTATTTGCAAAAATTAAACGATTTACTGTATAAGTAATTTTCAAAACATTTTGGCATCTTTATATCTTAATTAAGACCGAGGAAAGCTTACAATTTATAATAACTAATGTAATTTTTTATTATAAAGTAATTTAATGCTGGCTGTAAATAATATTTTCTCTATATAGGCAATTGCTTTTTTTTATAAGTTCCTAATACGATTTATAATATAAGAAAAAAAAAGGAATACTTTATTTCTTCAAAAAATATAAAATCTTCTGTTTGTCTAATAAACTAGACGTAATCGTTTTACCTTTCTAGAAGGCCATAGCTTGTTTTTATCATTTAAATATATCTGCAGTAAAACAAATATTAAAAAAAAAATATTAGACTGTAAACGTTCTTCTTATAATATTGTTTACTTTTAATTTTTATAGGAATATTGGACAACCTCTGGATATGGCCAAGGAGGGACTGCAGCAGTTTTCCAAAATAAACTGCATCTTTTGTAATTCCTTGGAAACATATGAGACAATGGTATGTGATAAGTTCTTAAATTTATATGATTATAAATGTTCTCTAATGACATTACCACTACGTGACTCATACATACAGTGTGTCTGGAAAAGTTGGCAACAAGTGGAAAAATTTTTTTGGGGAAGTTATAACAGTATGAAAGTGAATAAAGCACAAAATATCCAATGATTTTTTTTAGTTTAAAAATTCCACGATAATTTATACAAAAAAAGTTTCAGACGTTCTTGTACATTTTAATTTTTTTTTTTTTATTACAGCTATTTGAGGAGAATGATCGTGAAGAAAAATCTTAAGGGATCCCTGTGATGGACTACTCTGGCTACATCCAAAAGGTCAGTTTTGCAATAAATTAAATAATTTTCTTTCTTTATTTGGTTTGTTTGTTTATTGCGTGTTTTATTGCTTTATTTATAATTAATTCACCACTGAAGTGTTCTAATTTTTATTATAATTTATTGCACCCTTGAAACTAAAAAAGGTGTTTTCAAGTTTCCTTTTAAAAGTAAAAAAATAATTTTTACTTTTTTATAGCCTCTTCAAGAAAATGATCGATCCTGCAGAAAAGTATTTGGGAACACGAGTGACAGGGGATGAACTGTAATGGGCCCAGGCTAATTCAAGGGTGAGTTTCTTTAAAAAATAAACACAATTTCTCTTCTTCCCTCCTGTTGTTTATTAAGTGCTTTTTTATACTTAAAATATATTTTTATTATACAAAAAATGTTAGAAAGTGCCCTTGTATGATTTAAAAAATAATTTTTACGTTTTTATAGCTACTGGACGGGAATAATCCTGAAAAAGAGTTTTTAGCAACACCTGTAACCACGGATCAGCTGTGATCGAGTTAGGCTACATCAAGAGTAAGTTTCTTCAATTTATTGAACACTCTGCCTTATTCTTTATTCTTTTTGTTTATTCAGTACTTTTTTTTTAATTAGTCATTTTTTTATTTCAAATTAATTTTTCTGAATAATTATTTTACCTTTAGAATTTATAAGAAATATTAGCAAGTTTCCTTGTATGATTTAAAAAATAATTTTTGTATTTTTATAGCTCCTGGACGAGATGATCTTGAAGAAGAGTTTTTGGCAACACCTGTAATTGAGGAATGAGCTGTAATCAACTTAGACTACTAAATGTGAGTTTCTTTTATAAATTAAACACTTATCCTCCTTACATTCCTTCTGTTTATTAATTATTCTTTTTTATATTTAAAATTAATTCATGACTGAAGTATTTTAATTTTTCTTTTAATTTATTGCACTTTTGGAATTAATAAGAAAATCTATTAAACTTCCTTATGAGTTTCAAAAATTAATTTTTACTTTGTTACAGCAACAAGAAGAAGAAGGATTGTGAAGTGAACACCAGCGATGGAGGATGAGCCCTGAACGATTGTGACTACTTCAAGGGGTGAGTTTTCCAATAAATGAAATAATTTTCTTTCCTTTATTGGTTTTGTTTATAATTTAATGTTTATTGTTTTATTTAAAATTAATTCATGACTATAGTATTCCAATTTTCACGATTATTTATTGCATTTCTGGAATGCAAAAGAAAAGTTAGCTATATATAGATTTTAAGGATTTATTTGAATTTTTTTTAAATAGGAAGTATTGGGACGTCTTCAGGAACATCTGTGAAGGGGGATGGATGAACTGTAGTCGACTCAGGCATTAAGGGTGAGTTTTTCAATGAACTAAACTTTCTTTCTTTATCAGTACTTATTTGTAAATAAAATGCTATAAAATAAATATTGTAATTTTCACGATAATTTATTATTTTTATTTATTCACTTATGAACTTTGAAAATAATTTTTTTCTTTGTTATAGCTGCTCGATGAGAAGGAACGCCTGCGATGGGGGATGAGTCATGGACGAGTTGGAACATATTAAATAAAGGTGAGTCCCTTCAATAAATTAAAGACTTACCTTCCTTAAAAGTTTATTTATTGGTTTTTTTTTGCGGTTATTTAAAATTACATTTTTTTTTTATATTTTTAATTTTTACTTTTTATTTTATATGAACTGTTTTAATAATAGTCTGTTTTTGTTACAGTTCCTGTCGCCTCCACCATAAGTTGTCTACGTCTGGTTCTTCCTCTTCATAATTAATCAATCGTTAGGACTTCGTTCATCCCTCTTCATCGTCGACTTTGGAGCATCGTGGGACTTCGGTCGGGAGTGTTCTGGAGCGTCGAGTTTCGAACTCGGAAGTCTCCAACACCCGGAATCTCGGAATTTTCGGGATTCTGAGTTTTGGAAACTTTTGGAATTCGAATCTCAGGACTTCCAGAAGAAAAGGGCCTTCGGGGTCTTTTCTTCTGGAGGTTTTGGGATTCGAATTTCGAAGTTTCTGAAACTAAGTTTTTCGGAAATTCCGGGTTTCGTGTGTTGGAGACCTCTGTTCGAAACTTGGCGTCTCCAATCGTCCGGGAGTGGTCCCGCGCGGTCTTCGGGCGCCTCCAATCGTTCGGGAGTGGCCCCGCGCGGTCTTCGAATAACAAAAGTTTCCGCGCTAAACCTGGTAGGCGTGAAAAATTCATTTTTGTCTTTTTTAAATAAAACAAATTGATGAGGTTCATGTCTTTTATTTTCTTGGTCTCCCCTTACCACCCTCCCCTCCCCTTACCCCCCTTCACATTCACACACCCACTCATTCCCTCATTCATTCATGGGGGTGTAAATGAGAGAGATATTTCTCTCATCTCTCTCATTTACACCCCCACCCTCTCATTCATTCATAGGGGTGTGAATGAGAGAGATTGTTTTTCTCTCTCATTTACACCTCCACCCTCTCATTCACACATACGGGTTCAAATGAGAGAGGGACAATTTCCCTGTCTCATTTGCACCCTATTCACTCCTTGGAGTGCAAATGAGAGACTTTTGTTCGCTCTCATTCGCACTTCCATTCAATATCACTTACATACTCGCTCTTTCGTTCATCCCTGGAGGGTGTGGATGAGAGTAAAGGCTGCTTTTCTCTCTCATTTCACACCCCTGTTCATTTTCATTCCTAGTCTCGCCTCTTTCATTCTTGGGAGCGCAAATGAGAGACTGCTTTTTGCTCTCATTCACACTCCAATTCATTCTCATTTACACCCTCACTCTGTCGTTCATCCCAAGAGATGTGGATGTGAGTGATGCTGCTTTTCTCTCATTCACACCCCTATTCATTTTCATTTCATCTTTATTCTTTCGTTTATTCATGAGGATACGAATGAAAGATTGCATTTTTCACTCATTTATACCCCCACTCACTCTCTCTCGTTTGTACCCCCGTTCACTCTGATAACACCCCTATTCACCCTCTCATTCATAACCATATTAACTATTTCATTCTACATACATTCCCATATATTCATACTCTCACTTAATCTTTTATTTAATCTTCCATAAAGTTCCATTCCCACCTTCGTACCTTCTCCATGCCTCACCCTTATCACCTTTTTTATCATCATCACGTTTTCAGTCTCACCCCACAATAAATCCTCCCGTTCCCCATTATATATTATTACAGTAATTTACAATATCTGTATATAAGTGCCTATGTACGTTATCGTAAAAATAATAAAATGAAGAACCCTAATATAAAAATAGGTAAGTATATAAATAATTATGTTATCAATACATATAAACTTAAATAAGTATACGTATGATAAATACATTTCAAATATAAAGCAGTCTAATGTATAATGAATGAATAAATTACTAAAATACCTACTATATAAGTTTGAATTAATATTTCTTAAAAATTAATTAGATAAAAATACAAAAAGTTTCAAATGAACAGAAGTAGATTTATTGATTTTAATTTGTTGTCTTTTATTAATGTGTTTGTTTATTCAACTAAAAAATTTAAAAGAACAATTAATAAGATGATTAAACTAACAGGTATACATACATAAAAATAAATTACCAAATGACCTCTTGTCAATAATGTAAAATGTAAAGTGGGTGAGGGTTTGTGTAAAAAAGTTATTTGAAAATACTAATTTACATATTGAATTAAAAAAATAATAAATAAATAAAAATGAACAAATAAACTATTTTAGGTACGTTAACTTAAATTAATATCAAAAATAAAGTGGGCATCCAAATAAAATAAAAAGCTACGTAATATGGAATTGAAAAGGCAAAACAAAAATTAAATAAAAAAAATATGAAAGCAAACAGATACGTAAATTAAGAGACAGGTGAGTGTACTGACTATAGTCGTAGTTGTAGGAATTATAATTTACAATACAATTTTTATGTATAATTAATATAAGATACGAAAGTAATTTAGATAGTAAATGATGGAGTACTTTAATAATATTTGTATTATTAGAACTTAATCTTGAAAAACAAAAAAGAAAAAATTTTAGCACAAGAAATGAAAAAAAAAAAGTTTATTAAAACAATGAATATTCGAACTTCAAAATCGGACTTGAATATATTAATCAGATTAATCAGAACAGAAGTAATTATTCAATTTGGAAATAAAGAAATAATTATTAAGTTATTTTTTTCTAAAAGAAAATGTCATCTATAATATAATATGAACATTTGAGCAAACTCAAAACTAAATTAAAAACTTAAGTAAAAATAGTAATACAAAATGTATTGTAAAATATAATTACCTATTACCTATTGGTATATCTATTAATTGTATTAAATGTGTTTATTGTAATTTAAAGTACGAGTGTCACTTATTAAAAAAATAAAACGTTTGATATGATATATTAATTGGAAAAAAATAATTAAAATTAAAATGTGACACAGAAGCAAAACTAATATAAAAAAAAAAAACAATAACTAAATACTTAATTAAAATCAAATAAGAGGAATTAAATATTGTTTTTAATAAAAAAAATTGCAGAAATGATTGACGTGATAAAATTAAATATTGTGTTCAATAAACCTACCTATGTACTTTAGCTTAGGTACTTAAAATTAAAGAATCAAAAAGAGAAAAATTAATCCACATGAAGAGACAGCAATGTTGCTCCTTTATCTTTCTATCAATCCATTGTGGATGATGGTAGAAATCCATCAGCCATTACGAATGCTTTAAGTACCATAGTTTTCAATGATTTCTCGGCAGAAAATAAGTCTGGTAACTTCAAAAAAAAAAAAAATCGTCAATAATTTAAAAATATATTATTTAAAGTTTAGTATATCAATTAAAAAAAGTTTTTAAGTTAGAAAAGGCAAACTAATGTTAACAGGACCGTACAGGGTTTAATTTAAGTCCGATTTAAAAACTGTTGAATTCATCTGAAAGAGCAAGGTGTAAACTATAGAATGCCATTTTGAAATCTGAAACCAGAACATTTTTGAACGCCAAAAATGAACATGAAATAGTGCAATGTTCAAAAGTTAGCAAAGTGAAATAAAAAGTTTACAGGACCGTACAGGGTTTATTTTAAATCCGATTTAAAAACTGTTGAATTCATCTGAAAGAGCAAAGTGTAAACTATAGAATGCCATTTTGAAATTTGAAACCAGAACATTTTTGAACGCCAAAAATGAACATGAAATACTGCAATGTTCAAAAGTTAGCAAAGTCAAATTAATGTTTACAGGACCATACAGGTAAGTTGAACTAATTTTAAAGAGCAACGATTAATGCATAGCATATCATTTTGAAACCCAAAACCAGAAGATTTATGACTTGCCAGAAATTACTTCAAAAAATTAATTTTTAGGATGTTACCAAAACAAACTGAAATTTTCAGGGTTGTCTCGTAAAAAAATTATACACAAAAGAAGGTTAATATCAGGTATAAAAAATAAAATACTATTGGAACTTACTGTATGCCTATACATAATTCAACTGCTCCTACGAGATTCAATATCTTTGCAAGTTATCTCCACCATATACTGTGAAGAATTTGGTTTTCACAGTTGTTATTTTCGGCGAATTCCATCCATAATCATCTAAATGAGTAGAAATAAAATTATAATTTTAAAAATGGTAGGTACAATTGTAAAAAAAAAAGAAATAGAATAAATATCAAAAAACTCCATTTTCATATCCATTATCTCAAAATTGGATGAAAAAATAAAATACTCTAACTCACCATTCAATTAAGCCAGGCTGCCAGCAACATCCTACTATCCTGTAGTTGTCATGGAATCTTGAAGATTCCTCTTTTCTCGAATGTCATCCAATAGATTCTTGAAGTAGAACAAAATCTTCATCCTGTGAAACCATAAAAGAGAACTTTATAGAACAAAAGTTATTAAACAACGATAAAATTAGTTTATAGTTGAATTTAGGAAGAGTAAGTTCATTTTCAATAAATACAATTAAGTACCACGAAATATTCCACTAAATTTTTATTAAACTAATATCAAAAAACTCCATCTTCATATTATCCATTATCTCAAAATTGGATTAAAAAAATAAAATACTTTAACTCACCATTCAATTAAGCCAGGCTGCCAGGTACATCCTACTATCCTGTAGTTATCATGGAATCTTGAAGATTCCTCTTTTCTCGAATGTCATCCAATAGATTCTTGAAGTAGAAAAAATCTTCATCCTGTGAAACCATAAAAGAGAACTTTATAGAACAAAAGTTATAATTTAAAACGATAAAATTAGTTTATAGTTAATTTAGGAATTTAGAAGTAAGTTCATTTCAATAAATACAATTAAGTACCACGAAATATTCCACTAAATTTTTATTAAACTAATATCAAAAAACTCCATCTTCATATTATCCATTATCTCAAAATTGGATTAAAAAAATAAAATACTTTAACTCACCATTCAATTAAGCCAGGCTGCCAGGTACATCCTACTATCCTGTAGTTATCATGGAATCTTGAAGATTCCTCTTTTCTCGAATGTCATCCAATAGATTCTTGAAGTAGAACAAAATCTTCATCCTGTGAAACCATAAAAGAGAACTTTATAGAACAAAAGTTATTAAACAACGATAAAATTAGTTTATAGTTGAATTTAGGAAGAGTAAGTTCATTTTCAATAAATACAATTAAGTACCACGAAATATTCCACTAAATTTTTATTAAACTAATATCAAAAAACTCCATCTTCATATTATCCATTATCTCAAAATTGGATTAAAAAAATAAAATACTTTAACTCACCATTCAATTAAGCCAGGCTGCCAGCAACATCCTACTATCCTGTAGTTGTCATGGAATCTTGAAGATTCCTCTTTTCTCGAATGTCATCCAATAGATTCTTGAAGTAGAATAAAATCTTCATCCTGTGAAACCATAAAAGGGAACTTTATAGAACAAAAGTTATTAAACAACGATAAAATTAGTTTATAGTTGAATTTAGGAAGAGTAAGTTCATTTTCAATAAATACAATTAAGTACCACGAAATATTCCACTAAATTTTTATTAAACTAATATCAAAAAACTCCATCTTCATATTATCCATTATCTCAAAATTGGATTAAAAAAATAAAATACTTTAACTCACCATTCAATTAAGCCAGGCTGCCAGGTACATCCTACTATCCTGTAGTTATCATGGAATCTTGAAGATTCCTCTTTTCTCGAATGTCATCCAATAGATTCTTGAAGTAGAACAAAATCTTCATCCTGTGAAACCATAAAAGAGAACTTTATAGAACAAAAGTTATTAAACAACGATAAAATTAGTTTATAGTTGAATTTAGGAAGAGTAAGTTCATTTTCAATAAATACAATTAAGTACCACGAAATATTCCACTAAATTTTTATTAAACTAATATCAAAAAACTCCATCTTCATATTATCCATTATCTCAAAATTGGATTAAAAAAATAAAATACTTTAACTCACCATTCAATTAAGCCAGGCTGCCAGGTACATCCTACTATCCTGTAGTTATCATGGAATCTTGAAGATTCCTCTTTTCTCGAATGTCATCCAATAGATTCTTGAAGTAGAACAAAATCTTCATCCTGTGAAACCATAAAAGAGAACTTTATAGAACAAAAGTTATTAAACAACGATAAAATTAGTTTATAGTTGAATTTAGGAAGAGTAAGTTCATTTTCAATAAATACAATTAAGTACCACGAAATATTCCACTAAATTTTTATTAAACTAATATCAAAAAACTCCATCTTCATATTATCCATTATCTCAAAATTGGATTAAAAAAATAAAATACTTTAACTCACCATTCAATTAAGCCAGGCTGCCAGCAACATCCTACTATCCTGTAGTTGTCATGGAATCTTGAAGATTCCTCTTTTCTCGAATGTCATCCAATAGATTCTTGAAGTAGAATAAAATCTTCATCCTGTGAAACCATAAAAGGGAACTTTATAGAACAAAAGTTATTAAACAACGATAAAATTAGTTTATAGTTGAATTTAGGAAGAGTAAGTTCATTTTCAATAAATACAATTAAGTACCACGAAATATTCCACTAAATTTTTATTAAACTAATATCAAAAAACTCCATCTTCATATTATCCATTATCTCAAAATTGGATTAAAAAAATAAAATACTTTAACTCACCATTCAATTAAGCCAGGCTGCCAGGTACATCCTACTATCCTGTAGTTATCATGGAATCTTGAAGATTCCTCTTTTCTCGAATGTCATCCAATAGATTCTTGAAGTAGAACAAAATCTTCATCCTGTGAAACCATAAAAGAGAACTTTATAGAACAAAAGTTATTAAACAACGATAAAATTAGTTTATAGTTGAATTTAGGAAGAGTAAGTTCATTTTCAATAAATACAATTAAGTACCACGAAATATTCCACTAAATTTTTATTAAACTACTATCAAAAAACTCCATCTTCATATTATCCATTATCTCAAAATTGGATTAAAAAAATAAAATACTTTAACTCACCATTCAATTAAGCCAGGCTGCCAGGTACATCCTACTATCCTGTAGTTATCATGGAATCTTGAAGATTCCTCTTTTCTCGAATGTCATCCAATAGATTCTTGAAGTATAATAAAATCTTCATCCTGTGAAACCATAAAAGGGAACTTTATAGAACAAAAGTTATTAAACAACGATAAAATTAGTTTATAGTTGAATTTAGGAAGAGTAAGTTCATTTTCAATAAATACAATTAAGTACCACGAAATATTCCACTAAATTTTTATTAAACTAATATCAAAAAACTCCATCTTCATATTATCCATTATCTCAAAATTGGATTAAAAAAATAAAATACTTTAACTCACCATTCAATTAAGCCAGGCTGCCAGCAACATCCTACTATCCTGTAGTTGTCATGGAATCTTGAAGATTCCTCTTTTCTCGAATGTCATCCAATAGATTCTTGAAGTAGAATAAAATCTTCATCCTGTGAAACCATAAAAGGGAACTTTATAGAACAAAAGTTATTAAACAACGATAAAATTAGTTTATAGTTGAATTTAGGAAGAGTAAGTTCATTTTCAATAAATACAATTAAGTACCACGAAATATTCCACTAAATTTTTATTAAACTAATATCAAAAAACTCCATCTTCATATTATCCATTATCTCAAAATTGGATTAAAAAAATAAAATACTTTAACTCACCATTCAATTAAGCCAGGCTGCCAGGTACATCCTACTATCCTGTAGTTATCATGGAATCTTGAAGATTCCTCTTTTCTCGAATGTCATCCAATAGATTCTTGAAGTAGAACAAAATCTTCATCCTGTGAAACCATAAAAGAGAACTTTATAGAACAAAAGTTATTAAACAACGATAAAATTAGTTTATAGTTGAATTTAGGAAGAGTAAGTTCATTTTCAATAAATACAATTAAGTACCACGAAATATTCCACTAAATTTTTATTAAACTAATATCAAAAAACTCCATCTTCATATTATCCATTATCTCAAAATTGGATTAAAAAAATAAAATACTTTAACTCACCATTCAATTAAGCCAGGCTGCCAGGTACATCCTACTATCCTGTAGTTATCATGGAATCTTGAAGATTCCTCTTTTCTCGAATGTCATCCAATAGATTCTTGAAGTAGAACAAAATCTTCATCCTGTGAAACCATAAAAGAGAACTTTATAGAACAAAAGTTATTAAACAACGATAAAATTAGTTTATAGTTGAATTTAGGAAGAGTAAGTTCATTTTCAATAAATACAATTAAGTACCACGAAATATTCCACTAAATTTTTATTAAACTAATATCAAAAAACTCCATCTTCATATTATCCATTATCTCAAAATTGGATTAAAAAAATAAAATACTTTAACTCACCATTCAATTAAGCCAGGCTGCCAGGTACATCCTACTATCCTGTAGTTGTAATGGAATCTTGAAGATTTCTCTTTTCTCGAATGTCATCCAATGGATTCTTGAAGTAGATCAAAATCTTCATCCTGTGAAACCATAAAAGAGAACTTTATAGAACAAAAGTTATTAAACAACGATAAAATTAATTTATAAAAAACAGAGTTCAGTTTAGAGGATTGTATCTCGCTTATTTTAACTCCGAATTAAATTATCTTTTGACCATTGAAAAGAACAGACTATGGAGCATTGGTAGGCTTCCTTCGATCCTGAATGACGGTTTCAAAAAGTGCCCGAAACGTTACCAACATGTTGGCCTTTTTTTTGATTTGTCAAAAACAGAAACATCGAAAAGGACAGACTTTTTATAAGGTAAAATATGCATAAAAAACTTTAACCGATTTAATAATTCAGCTTATATAGGTATATGAGTTAAATACATTAAGGAAACGCTTAAGTTTGTGCCGAGAAAATAGTAAATATTGAATAGAAAATCTAAGATTTACCCAAGGCCCCATTAGGTACCAAGATATAAGGAAATAATCCAATTTTCAGTTATGGAATATAAATAGTCCTCCAACGCTTTTGTAGAACATATGTACGATAGCTCCATGTAAAGTTGAATAAATAACAACTTAATGTTCACTTTATAATAACAATAAAAGATGTACAACTTTTCGTGTTATTTTCCACTGGAAGAGATGCTTTATAACACACGACCACTAACAAAGATAACACTGGACTGACAAGTTTGTCTAGGCTGATGACGTTATCGAGGATTTTAACGTGCTAGTCGCCGAGCCAATATACGTATAATAATAATAACTTTTACCACACCGAAGTAGTAATAAATTAAAAGCTATATAATTATATATAATTAAATAAAATAAATAGGGGTTTAAATTTATAATAATAATTAATTCATTTATTTAAGTTGTACCTTATAAAATCAATTATTTTCCTTATCAGTAAGAAAGTGGAGCTACCTACAACTACTTATTAAAGTTAAAAACTGGTGTAAATAATAAATAAATACGTAATGTGACTTAATTGATTCGCTGATAGTTTTGTATTTTGTCGATTACGTCTTTCACTAAAAATAATACTAAATAAAATACAGAAACAAAAAAAATATTGCATCGCTTGAGAATCGAACCCATGCTACGGCAAGTCGTCAGCTCATTGCTGTATTCACTCGTTCGTCTGTTATTTGTATTTGAAATAGGTGTTTCGCAAGTGTATTTTTTCAGCATTGAAGGAAGTCTTCCAATGCTTTAAAGTCTGCTCTTTTCAAAGGTTAAAAGATAATTTAATTCGGAGTTAAAATAAGCGAGATAGAACCCTTTAAATTCAACTCTGTTTTTGACCAATCAAAAAAAGTGTCAACATTTTGGTAACGTTTCGGGCACTTTTTAAAATCGTCATTCAGCATCAAAGAAAGTCTTTCTATGCTTCAAAGTCTGCTCTTTTCAACGGTTAAAAGATAATTTAATTCGGAGTTAAAATAAGCGAGATAGAACCCATTAAATTCAACTCTGTTTTTGACCAATCAAAAAAAGTGTCAACATTTTGGTAACGTTTCGGGCACTTTTTAAAATCGTCAATCAGCATCAAAGAAAGTCTTGCTATGATTCAAAGTCTGCTCTTTTCAACGGTTAAAAGATAATTTAATTCGGAGTTAAAATAAGCGAGATAGAACCCTTTAAATTCAACTCTGTTTTTGATCAATCAAAAAAAGTGTCAACATTTTGGTAACGTTTCGGGCACTTTTTAAAATCGTCATTCAGCATCAAAGAAAGTCTTTCAATGCTTCAAAGTCTGCTCTTTTCAACGGTTAAAAGATAATTTAATTCGGAGTTAAAATAAGCGAGATAGAACCCTTTAAATTCAACTCTGTTTTTGACCAATCAAAAAAAGTGCCAACATTTTGGTAACGTTTCGGGCACTTTTTAAAATCGTCAATCAGCATCAAAGAAAGTCTTTCTATGCTTCAAAGTCTGCTCTTTTCAACGGTTAAAAGATAATTTAATTCGGAGTTAAAATAAGCGAGATAGAACCCTTTAAATTCAACTCTGTTTTTGACCAATCAAAAAAAGTGTCAACATTTTGGTAACGTTTCGGGCACTTTTTAAAATCGTCATTCAGCATCAAAGAAAGTCTTTCTATGCTTCAAAGTCTGCTCTTTTCAACGGTTAAAAGATAATTTAATTCGGCGTTAAAATAAGCGAGATAGAACCCTCTGAATTGAACTCTGTTTTTGACCAATCAAAAAAAGTGTCAACATTTTGGTAACGTTTCAGGCACTTTTTAAAATCGTCATTCAGCATCAAAGAAAGTCTTTCTATGCTACAAAGTCTGCTCTTTTCAATGGTTAAAAGATAATTTAATTCGGCGTTAAAATAAGCGAGATATAACCCTCTAAATTGAACTCTGTTTTTGACCAATCAAAAAAAGTGTCAACATTTTGGTAACGTTTCAGGCACTTTTTAAAACCGTCATTTAGCATCAAAGAAAGTCTTTCAATGCTTCATAGTCTGCTCTTTTTAATGGTTAAAAGTTAATTTAGTTCGGACTTAAAGTGAGCGAGATACAGCTTCTTAAATTGAAGTCTGCAGTTCGGACCTGTAAATCATAATCGTTTTGTTTTATACGATCCTATTGGGTACCTAGATACATATTACATATTTAATTTTAATAATTTCAAAGCTTGTATAATAAAATAGAAGCACCAATTATTTCAGATATGTGTGTGTGTGTGTGTGTGTGTGTGTATAAAAGATAAAAATATCAAATTTAATAGAGATACAAGTTTCTTTAAATTCATAACGTTCTATTTTTAATTAAACGTAACGACCTTTTTACGTTGTATAAAGGTCATGAATTCTTTTACTGTCCTTCCAGATAACGGTTCACACAAACAAGTTAAAAAGTTACCTGCAATAATAATAATAATAATAATAAAATCTGTCGGAAGTTGAATGGTTAAATATAATTATTTTTTTTAATCCACAAAAAGGTACATATCAAAAATTAGATTAGACTATTTGATGTGTAATTATAAAAAAATAGTGAATGTACCACATTTATAAAAAAAATAATATTCTAAAAAAAAAAAAGAATTTCTAATTTAACTTATTTTATATTTGCATACCTTTATATTGAGAAATTGTGTTTTAGCAAAAAAATATGGTTGAAAAGTTTAATATACTAGATACGTTACTTACAAAATACGGAATCAAAGGTTTTTTTATTTATATATTTATGTATTATCGTACTTAGCTCCTAATTAGACAGTATGTACCGATATATTATTTTTTTAAGTATGGCTATTAATGAATTAAAGTGTACTTAAAAGTTGCAATAAATCCATGCAATTGGTATAATAAAATAATATTAAAAAAAACGAAAACCTTTTTACTATTAAAATTATTGGCATAAGTTTGAAATTGAATAAATCAAAAATAGTAACTCTTCGCCATCTATGTAGCAACGGTACCATTAACATTTTTCATAAACACGATCATTACAGTTTTACAACTTATTTCAAGAGATCTTTAAAATGAGTAACTCTTCGCCATCTATGAAGCAATGGTAGCATTAACATTTATCATAAACACGATTATTACAGTCTTACGACTTATTTCAAGAAATCTACGTAATTAAATTACGCAAACATAAATGTGTAGGGTGCCTAGTATTATTATAATTGATATCATTTATTTTTATACTACTAGAGAGCGCCACAATTAAAACACAAAGACTAAAAAAAGTTTATAAAAGCCAGGGGTGTACTAAGAAATATTTCACCTGAATAGATTAAAGGTGAGAAACTAACGACAAAAGTAAAATAAAAACCCTGTATCAGAAAAGAACTTCTGCGGCACGGATTATAAGAGGAACATGCTGCAGAATTTTTATCAAGCAAGATATTTGTTGATATATTTATTGTTTATAAAAATTTGCATGCTAAGACAGTGCTCGTGGTTTCTTAAGTGCAAAACAAATTATTTGTAACATTTTGCAGCATCGATCATAAGTGGAACATTCTGCAGAACCTTGAAGGAGCAGAATATTTGTAGATAGATTAATTATTTATAATTATTTCCGTTCTAAGACGGCGTTCGTAATTTTTGTAGTACAAAACTAATCAATGACCAGTATATGCGGCATTGTTCCAAAGTGGATCATGCCACAGAATTTTGATTGACCAAGATATTCGAGCTCAGTGTTCGGTTTTGTTTTTTAATAAAATACAAATTATTAGCCCGTTCCTGCAGCATTGATTATAAGTGGAACATGTCGCAGAATTTTTATGGAGCAAGATATTTGTTGATACATTATTTGTTTATAAAAATTTGTGTGTTAAGGCGATGCTCATGGTAGAGCGCAATACAATTTATTTGCCAGTTTTTGCGGCAATCATCAAAAGTGGATCATGCCGCAGATTTTTGATTGAGCAAGATATTCGTCGATAGGTTAATTATTGATAATGATTCGAGTTCTAAGGCGGTAGTAATTGTTTTTGGAGTACACCAAAAATTATTTGTCAGTATCTGCGGCATGCATCCTAAGTGGATCATGCCGCAGAATTCTTATTGAGCAAGATATTCGTCGATAGGTTAATTATTGATAAAGATTCGAGTTCTAAGGCGGTAGTCGTTGTTTTTGGGGTACACCAAAAATTATTTGTCAGTATCTGCGGCATGGATCCTAAGTGGATCATGCCGCAGAATTCTTATTGAGCAAGATATTCGTCGATAGGTTAATTATTGATAAAGATTCGAGTTCTAAGGCGGTAGTCGTTGTTTTTGGGGTACACCAAAAATTATTTGTCAGTATCTGCGGCATGGATCCTAAGTGGATCATGCCGCAGAATTCTTATTGAGCAAGATATTCGTCGATAGGTTAATTATTGATAAGATTCGAGTTCTAAGGCGGTAGTAATTGTTTTTGGAGTACACCAAAAATTATTTGTCAGTATCTGCGGCATGGATAGTAAGTGGATCATGCCGCAGAATTCTTATTGAGCAAGATATTCGTCGATAGGTTAATTATTGATAATGATTCGAGTTCTAAGGCGGTAGTATTGTTTTTGAGTACACCAAAAATTATTTGTCAGTATCTGCGGCATGGATCCTAAGAGATCATGCCGCAGAATTCTTATTGAGCAAGATATTCGTCGATAGGTTAATTATTGATAAAGATTCGAGTTCTAAGGCGGTAGTATTGTTTTTGAGTACACCAAAAATTATTTGTCAGTATCTGCGGCATGCATCCTAAGTGGATATGCCGCAGAATTTTGATTGACAAGATATTCGTCGATAGGTTAATTATTGATAAAGATTCGAGTTCTAAGGCGGTAGTAATTGTTTTTGGAGTACACCAAAAATTATTTGTCAGTATCTGCGGCATGGATTAAGTGGTCAGGGAAATCTTATTGACAAAATTCGTCAAAATTTAAAAGATTCGAGTTCCTAGAAATTTTTTTAGTAACCAAAAATTATTTGTCATATCTGCGGCATGGTTTATAAGGGGAAATCATGCCTGCAGAATTCTTATTAAAGCAAGATATTCGTCGATATTAATTATTGATAAAGATTCGATTCTAAGGCGTAGCTATGTTTTTGAGTACACCAAAAATTATTTGTCAGTTCTGCGGCATGGATCCTAAGGGGAAATCATCCCTGCAGAATTCTTATTGAGCAAGATATTCGTCGATAGGTTAATTATTTATAAAGATTTCGAGTTCTAAGGCGGTAGTAATTTTTTGGAGTACAAAAAATTATTTGTCAGTATCTGCGGCATGATCCTAAGTGGATCATGCCGCAGAATTTTGATTGAGCAAGATATTCGTCGATAGGTTAATTATTGATAAAGTTCGGTTCTAAGGCGGTAGTATTTTTTAGTACAAAAAATTATTTGCCAGTATCTGCGGCATTGATTATAAGTGGATCATGCCGCAGAATTTTATTGAGCAAGATATTCGTCGATAGGTTAATTATTGATAAAGATTCGAGTTTAAGGCGGTAGCTATGTTTGAGTACCCCAAAAATTATTTGTCAGTATCTGCGGCATGGATCCTAAGTGGATCATGCCGCAGAATTTTATTGAGCAAGATATTCGTCGATAGGTTAATTATTGATAAAGATTCGAGTTCTAAGGCGGTAGTAATTGTTTTTGGAGTACACCAAAAATTATTTGTCAGTATCTGCGGCATGCATCCTAAGTGGATCATGCCGCAGAATTTTGATTGAGCAAGATATTCGTCGATAGGTTAATTATTGATAAAGATTCGAGTTCTAAGGCGGTAGTCGTTGTTTTTGGGGTACACCAAAAATTATTTGTCAGTATCTGCGGCATGGATCCTAAGTGGATCATGCCGCAGAATTTTATTGAGCAAGATATTCGTCGATAGGTTAATTATTGATAAAGATTCGAGTTCTAAGGCGGTAGTAATTGTTTTTGGAGTACACCAAAAATTATTTGTCAGTATCTGCGGCATGCATCCTAAGTGGATCATGCCGCAGAATTTTGATTGAGCAAGATATTCGTCGATAGGTTAATTATTGATAAAGATTCGAGTTCTAAGGCGGTAGTAATTGTTTTTGGAGTACACCAAAAATTATTTGTCAGTATCTGCGGCATGGATCCTAAGTGGATCATGCCGCAGAATTTTATTGAGCAAGATATTCGTCGATAGGTTAATTATTGATAAAGATTCGAGTTCTAAGGCGGTAGTCATTGTTTTTGGAGTACACCAAAAATTATTTGTCAGTATCTGCGGCATGCATCCTAAGTGGATCATGCCGCAGAATTTTGATTGAGCAAGATATTCGTCGATAGGTTAATTATTGATAAAGATTCGAGTTCTAAGGCGGTAGTCGTTGTTTTTGGGGTACACCAAAAATTATTTGTCAGTATCTGCGGCATGGATCCTAAGTGGATCATGCCGCAGAATTTTATTGAGCAAGATATTCGTCGATAGGTTAATTATTGATAAAGATTCGAGTTCTAAGGCGGTAGTAATTGTTTTTGGAGTACACCAAAAATTATTTGTCAGTATCTGCGGCATGGATCCTAAGTGGATCATGCCGCAGAATTTTGATTGAGCAAGATATTCGTCGATAGGTTAATTATTGATAAAGATTCGAGTTCTAAGGCGGTAGTCGTTGTTTTTGGGGTACACCAAAAATTATTTGTCAGTATCTGCGGCATGGATCCTAAGTGGATCATGCCGCAGAATTTTATTGAGCAAGATATTCGTCGATAGGTTAATTATTGATAAAGATTCGAGTTCTAAGGCGGTAGTCATTGTTTTTGGAGTACACCAAAAATTATTTGTCAGTATCTGCGGCATGCATCCTAAGTGGATCATGCCGCAGAATTTTGATTGAGCAAGATATTCGTCGATAGGTTAATTATTGATAAAGATTCGAGTTCTAAGGCGGTAGTCGTTGTTTTTGGGGTACACCAAAAATTATTTGTCAGTATCTGCGGCATGGATCCTAAGTGGATCATGCGCAGAATTTTATGAGCAAGATATTGTGATACTTATTTGATAAAATTGGTTTAAGGCGAGCTTTTTTGGTAGCACAAATTATTTGCAGTTCGGCATGATCCAAGTGGATCATGCCGCAGATTTTATTGAGCAAGATATTCGTCGATAGGTTAATTATTGATAAAGATTCGAGTTCTAAGGCGGTAGTCGTTGTTTTTGGGGTACACCAAAAATTATTTGTCAGTATCTGCGGCATGGATCCTAAGTGGATCATGCCGCAGAATTCTTATTGAGCAAGATATTCGTCGATAGGTTAATTATTGATAAAGATTCGAGTTCTAAGGCGGTAGTAATTGTTTTTGGAGTACACCAAAAATTATTTGTCAGTATCTGCGGCATGGATCCTAAGTGGATCATGCCGCAGAATTCTTATTGAGCAAGATATTCGTCGATAGGTTAATTATTGATAAAGATTCGAGTTCTAAGGCGGTAGTCGTTGTTTTTGGGGTACACCAAAAATTATTTGTCAGTATCTGCGGCATGGATCCTAAGTGGATCATGCCGCAGAATTTTATTGAGCAAGATATTCGTCGATAGGTTAATTATTGATAAAGATTCGAGTTCTAAGGCGGTAGTCGTTGTTTTTGGGGTACACCAAAAATTATTTGTCAGTATCTGCGGCATGGATCCTAAGTGGATCATGCCGCAGAATTCTTATTGAGCAAGATATTCGTCGATAGGTTAATTATTGATAAAGATTCGAGTTCTAAGGCGGTAGTAATTGTTTTTGGAGTACACCAAAAATTATTTGTCAGTATCTGCGGCATGGATCCTAAGTGGATCATGCCGCAGAATTCTTATTGAGCAAGATATTCGTCGATAGGTTAATTATTGATAAAGATTCGAGTTCTAAGGCGGTAGTAATTGTTTTTGGGGTACACCAAAAATTATTTGTCAGTATCTGCGGCATGGATCCTAAGTGGATCATGCCGCAGAATTCTTATTGAGCAAGATATTCGTCGATAGGTTAATTATTGATAAAGATTCGAGTTCTAAGGCGGTAGTAATTGTTTTTGGAGTACACCAAAAATTATTTGTCAGTATCTGCGGCATGCATCCTAAGTGGATCATGCCGCAGAATTTTGATTGAGCAAGATATTCGTCGATAGGTTAATTATTGATAAAGATTCGAGTTCTAAGGCGGTAGTCGTTGTTTTTGGGGTACACCAAAAATTATTTGTCAGTATCTGCGGCATGGATCCTAAGTGGATCATGCCGCAGAATTCTTATTGAGCAAGATATTCGTCGATAGGTTAATTATTGATAAAGATTCGAGTTCTAAGGCGGTAGTAATTGTTTTTGGAGTACACCAAAAATTATTTGTCAGTATCTGCGGCATGCATCCTAAGTGGATCATGCCGCAGAATTTTGATTGAGCAAGATATTCGTCGATAGGTTAATTATTGATAAAGATTCGAGTTCTAAGGCGGTAGTCGTTGTTTTTGGGGTACACCAAAAATTATTTGTCAGTATCTGCGGCATGGATCCTAAGTGGATCATGCCGCAGAATTCTTATTGAGCAAGATATTCGTCGATAGGTTAATTATTGATAAAGATTCGAGTTCTAAGGCGGTAGTCGTTGTTTTTGGGGTACACCAAAAATTATTTGTCAGTATCTGCGGCATGGATCCTAAGTGGATCATGCCGCAGAATTCTTATTGAGCAAGATATTCGTCGATAGGTTAATTATTGATAAAGATTCGAGTTCTAAGGCGGTAGTCGTTGTTTTTGGGGTACACCAAAAATTATTTGTCAGTATCTGCGGCATGGATCCTAAGTGGATCATGCCGCAGAATTCTTATTGAGCAAGATATTCGTCGATAGGTTAATTATTGATAAAGATTCGAGTTCTAAGGCGGTAGTAATTGTTTTTGGAGTACACCAAAAATTATTTGTCAGTATCTGCGGCATGGATCCTAAGTGGATCATGCCGCAGAATTTTGATTGAGCAAGATATTCGTCGATAGGTTAATTATTGATAAAGATTCGAGTTCTAAGGCGGTAGTCGTTGTTTTTGGGGTACACCAAAAATTATTTGTCAGTATCTGCGGCATGGATCCTAAGTGGATCATGCCGCAGAATTCTTATTGAGCAAGATATTCGTCGATAGGTTAATTATTGATAAAGATTCGAGTTCTAAGGCGGTAGTAATTGTTTTTGGAGTACACCAAAAATTATTTGTCAGTATCTGCGGCATGGATCCTAAGTGGATCATGCCGCAGAATTCTTATTGAGCAAGATATTCGTCGATAGGTTAATTATTGATAAAGATTCGAGTTCTAAGGCGGTAGTAATTGTTTTTGGAGTACACCAAAAATTATTTGTCAGTATCTGCGGCATGGATAGTAAGTGGACCATGCCGCAGAATTTTGATTGAGCAAGATATTCGTCGATAGGTTAATTATTTATAAAGATTTGGGTATTATGACGGTGCTCGCTTGTTTTAAAGTACTACACAAATTATTTGCGAATATCTGCGGCATGTTCCTCTTATAATAGTTCAGATAAATTAATTATTTTTGAACGACAATACAAATTGCTTTTTCACTCACAATCAAAGCAAGGTTTATTGTATGCATCGTCGTATGTACTTCACGAACCAATGCGGTCATGTTAATAATCAGAACTAATTAGATAGGTATTAAGGTAAGAGAGACTGCGACCTGTGGAATTTTCAGCGGCGGCGTGGGGCGCATGAGCGCGACAGGATTCTCTCCGTGTTTCCTGCCTGTACGTTCGTAGGGACGCGAGCAGGAGCAGGTCCTTAAAATATTAATCGGTTTAAGCGGGTGAACAGTGTCGATTCGGGCGCGACGGCGGGAACGTGCTCAACAACCCTCCATCGTTACATTATACGCTCGCTGTTTTTCGATCTGATCTGGGGTTGACAGGGACAGAGTAACAACGAATGAGGGTTGAAGTGCGCCAAGTTTTTCTACGGTTATTTATTTTAGTGTGTGTACCTATCGAAAGTGTTTAGTATCTAATATTTTCGTAAGTGGTTTAAATTAATTAAAATAAAAAATATTAATATTTCGAAAAATAAATAAATAAATAAATAAAATTGATGCCAAAGTAACTCCACCTGTTGTTATTGAATTTTTTAAAAATACAAAAACTAAAAAAAAGCGAAATTTATATAAATTTTAAAATTTGTTTGATCAAATTATTTACTAATTAAATGGCAGAGTTAAAAAAATAAAATATTAAATTATACTCATTGTAGGCAATTATTACTTTGGTGCATAGTGGGTTGCCCTCATTATAATTTAAATAGTACACTATAAAAATAAAAATAAAAAAAGTGTTCAATGCATCTGAACTTTAATTACTCTATTTCTAAAATAAAATAAGGTCAATTAAATTTTATATAAATTGAAAATATTAATTAATTGCTATCATTAACGCATTAAAATTAAATCGAAATTTGTATAATATGTAACCCCTAAAACAATTGAAGGTATTCAATTAAAAAACACTTTTTTTTAATCATCTACGTGTATACGTAAATTTGTTTTATTAAGAGAACAACTCAATCAATTTCCGTATCCGGCCATTTTGGTTTATCTTGTAACCCATAAATTCTGGTTCTGTGTTATGTAAATAAGTTGGGGTTGGTAGCCATTCAAAACGCGAGTAACAGGAAGTTGTAAAGATAAAATCAAGTCTTACAACTACCCGCCAAAGCACCGCATAAAATATGCAAAGATAGTCAGTCAAAAGTAAGTGTCAAGACTTGTCATTTGTAATTTGCTTTTAATAAAAGAGAAATAAAGAACATGCACCAACCTACAACAATGGCGTTAACAATTAGTCAGTTGTTTCCGGCAACGTGACCAACTGTTGTTTTTTTTTGGATCAAAATGTTCCTATTATTTACATATGGTTAATTGGGTTGCATATGAAAAAGAACTTGTACCTATTTGCAACAATAAGTCAGTTGTTTCCGTCAATGGGGCCAACTGTTTTTTGTTTTGGATTAAAAAGTCTCTGTTATTTATATGTTAATTGGGTTGCATAGTTATTGTCGTTTTGACACGAACAGTGGCGTAACAAAAACTATAATGTAAAAAAAATGTAAGGCACAAAGGACAGAGGTTACTGAAAGAGTTCACTAGAATCAATCATATATATTTTTCGTATATTGACTAATATGTCACTACACTACAAAAATGCTTTTGTTTACGTTTGTCTTTAATTTGCTATTTGTTGCTTAACTAATTTAGACAACTTTTTTGACAGATATGTCACTTTTATGTTGGCGACGCGTTATTGATGGATACGTCACTATTCTGCAACAATGCTGTCGTTTACGTTTGTTATTTAATTGTTAGGCTTTGGTAGTTTGTTTTTTATAACTTTTTTGACAGATATGTCACTTATTACTGGCAACGTGTTATTGACAGATATGTCACTATTTTGCAACAATGCCCACTGTTTCTGAGTAGAAAGCTAAAGAAACTAGGGAATTTGTGAGATGCTTAATAAATGACACGGCTGTAAATAACATTGGAAATACGTAATAAAAAGGGAAGTGTGCCAAAGAGTGATAAACATTTCTGGCTGCGTGTTTGTATCGGAATTGACATATAAATTACGATGGAACTTTTTCTTATCTGCCCTGGGAAAGTCTGTCAGCTCAAGGAAAAAATTGAAACGGATTTGGTTTGTGGTGAGAACCTTAACCGGATAAGAAAAAGCGCAAATATTATAGCGAACGTCATTCACATAAAAAAACATTTATCATAAGACCCTCCGGGAAGATTCTAAACCGTTTTAAAAGAATTGGAGATCGGTATTTTCAAAGTTTGCCAATAAAATCGGGACCAACAAACAATATTTATTTAAATGTCACGGTGCGGCGCGGCTTGGCGGAAGAAAACTCATCCCATTTTTTACCCTATTTTCTTTGGGGAAATACTCAAGGGTATAATTAAAAATCAAGTCTCTATACAGGGCGTTAATGTAGTAGTACGTTTACGTATATTTAAATAAATAAAAAACACGAAAAAAAAAGTATTGTAACGATTGTGAATCGAACCTGAGTTTCTCGCCTTACTGTCACTCGCTTTAACCACTCGTCCATCTACTGCTTCTTAAAAAAGTATTTTGTAAGTGTTTTAAAAGCAATTATAAATGAAAAAAGAATGGCATTTTCTTTAAGTTAAACGTTTAAACTTTAACGTGCGTTGACAGAGTTTGTAGAGATGATTAATTATTAGTAAAATGTTAAATGTTCTTACGTAATTTTTTTTTAATTTCTTTATTAGGGCTTACAAAAGTCCCTCGCGTTAGGGTGTGATCATTCAGCCGGTAAAAGTCAATATTTTAAAATAACATTCTTTTGTCTTTGAACAACCCTCCTTGCTACTACGTAAATAACGAACAAAGGGCCCAAATATCAGCCTTTTTATCTAATGGAATTTGTTAATTGATTTTCTACCCTCGTTTTTTACTTATGCAAAGGTCTTCAACGAAAAAAAAATATTTTCAGTTTCATTGTCCAAAAAAAAAGACGGATTAAAGCTATAACATATTTTCTAAATTTTTAAGATAGACTTCAGATAGCCATAGCAGATAAAAAAACAGTAGATATGAAATAAAACATATATTAAGAAAAAAAAAAAAATTGTACCGGGTCTGGAATAGAACCTGGCTCGTCCTCACTGAAAGCGTGATAGTAATCAGCACATGTTAACCACTGACCTACAAACGCTGCTCAGTACTTGGAGTCTAACAGCGATATATAAACAATTGAGAATGAGAAAAAAATGCGACGTTGTCAACAAGTACAAAAAGTACCTAACATGATATTTTCTACTAAACAACTTAACCTAACTTTTTTAAATTTTTAAGTTATTATATATAAAAATAAATGTCATATTCGAATTCAGCATGCTTTAGTTAGTCAGAATCGAATCCCAAATGATTAAAATCGAAGAAAAAAAAATAACGACCTTGGTGCCTCCTGATTTCCTGAAAATTCAACAATGGAATCGAAAAATTCCCATTGAAATTCTACTTCTAGCAAATTGTTATTGCATGGGATTGTTTTGGCGAGTTGCGTTCACAAAGTGGTCAAAAGGTGGCGCTGTTTAGGAAGTGAAAGTTTAAAACGTGTGCCAACCTTAAAAAATGAACAAAAAGACGTCACGCCGTTTTTGCAATAGGTACAGCTGTTTCATAAAAGTAATCAAAAACGCGTTACACCCGAGAGTTTTATGGCCGGAGTTTACCTCCTCTTTACGGTCACATAGATATAAAACTTGCAGCCGAAATCAAGTTTTAAAATCTAATTCTCGCTGCTCTCAAACTTCCACAACTTCCAAATAGATTTTTATTTCATGGCTTTGCTAAACTTGGAAATTGCTCTTTTTCTATTAATTAAAAGATAACTGTAACTAACTCAAGATTACAAAGAAAGACAATTCAATTGAACTAAAAAGGTCCTGAATTACTTTATTGTTTTGAGTTGGCAACGCAGAAGTAACAATTGCAGACAAAATCTAAACAAAACAAGTTCATTTATTTGTATTGTTAAAACAATCATGAAGTGAACCCTTCTATGGTAAAATTTAATTTTTAACAATTGGCGATACTGATAGCAACAATTGAAAACATATCCAAAACAAAATCAGTTGTCATTCAGCATTGTTGCTTCACATCTTTTGTTTCCATTGAGCGTTGGCAACATATGAAATAAAATTCCCTATGAATACTCGTAATCACGTCCATACAACTTAGTTATCGATAAGCCTCGAAACAACTTCAGATATTTACATTACAATGTTTAACTTTCAAATGAAACAAAACCGTTTAAAACCGCAAAGGTTCCATTACGTTAGTTTTAATAGGGCATTTCATTTGCGCTGACCTTTTATGAAAAACACCGTTAAACGTTATTTCCTTTTAAAGTTTTCGTTCCGTTACAGTTGGTCCAAACACCGTGTTTGAGAGAGAGAGAGAAAAACTGATCCTGTAGCTACATTCTGATAATTGCAACCATTGTTAAAACAAAGTGTGAAAACAGCATTAACTGATCGGAAAGTGATCTCGAATAAATAAACTATGCATAAAATAGATAATTTAATAGGTACCTAAAATAATGAATTAATTAATGTTTCCGTAATTACAATTACGAAACTTCAAAAGATTTTAATGTACCTATGTATGTGTAAACTGGTGTGAAGTGTGAACTAGTGGTTTTAATATGGTTGCCGATTGTTCGTTTGGAGCTCTACACCTATTCATCATCTTGGTGACGCTAATTTCCTTGTCGAGGCAGTCATTTCAAGGTAAGAAATTTAATTTTTTAAACTATTTTTAATGATTAATATCGATGGTAATTAACAATAAATTATAAAGTGCATTAATCAGTTTATTTTAAGTGAACTGTAGTATGGGTTCAGTTGCTAGAACGCAACTTTTGGAACAGTTGAGTAGTGTTTATTTATTTACTCTGTTATAAAAAGAAGAAGTGAATAGGCAACACAACGTACTCTTGTGTAATTTGCTGTCAGTTTGTACATACATTTGTTAAGCTTTTCTTGTCTCTGTGGTATTTTAGAGGTAATTAATAATCTAGCGGCTCATTTCAGAGAGAACGTAACATTTAGGGATTTCTATAATTATGTTTGATAAAAATACGGTTAAGAATTAAGAAGCAATCATTAAATTTACAATTAATGCCCTATATGATACCAAAGGTGTACTGATCGGTTCATTTTAAGTTAATCGTAGAATTGGTTCACTTCGTCGAATGCAACTACTGCAACAATTGAACAGCGTTCATCTGTTCTTTTTGTTAGATAGGCAACACAACGTGCTCTCGTGTAATTTTCTATCAGTTTCTACATACTTTTATTAAGCTTTTCCTGTCTCTGTGGTATTTTAAAGGTAATTAATAATCTAGTGGCTCATTTCAGAGAGAACGTAACATTTAGGGATTTCTATAATAGTTTGATAAAAATACGGTTAAGAATTAAAAAGCAATCATTAAATTTACAATTCAATGCCCTATATGATACCAAAGGTGTACTGATCGGTTCATTTTAAGTTTATCGTAGCATTGTTTCACTTCGTTGAATGCAACTACTGCAACAATTGAATAGCGTTCATTTGTTCTTTTTGTCATATAGGCAACACAACTTGCACTCTCGTATTAGGTGTACACTTTTATTGTTATTAAGGTAACTTTTTAAACCTGCCAACAATTTTCAACGAACGTATTTGAGCCAATCAGAAACAAAAAAAATTCAAAAATGACGTAACATCCACGTTACAATGTCAATCATAACATGGCCTATAGAGGGGGATTAAGGAGTTTATATACCAGTACACACACACGTGTATGCCTACATAGATACAATATTGTCCGTTTTGATGTTATTTAGCAAATCCTTGGTCTAATCCGTGTTTGAATATTTCAGCTGCAATATTTCATCGGACGAAATTCACGTCACTCCGCATACGTGCCGCGTCGCCATTCGTCCGCTAATAATGCAATCCGTGATCTGATAAAATCCAAAATGGCGACGATGGACAGGTGGCGCCGCGCAGGGGGCGGTGTTTTGTTAATTCGAATTAAATCCCGAAATTAAATCCGACGAGCGTGTTTCATAAACGTACCCACGTATATGTGTGTTGTCGTCAATATATTTTCGTTCTTTTGACAGTTCTGACGGACGGACGAACGGACAGACTGACGGACGGGGAATTAGCATTATTTAGTCGGACGGGTAATGGTGTATAAATTAATAACCAATTAATTAATTAATTAATTAATCGCTTCCGACGATCGGGTGCCCTTTTGTGCGCTTTATTCCCGTTGCCGTGTCGGGACGTTTATGTTATAATAAAGTTACGCAAGGGTGAATTTGTTTAACGCCGAAAAATTGATTACTCAACGGGGACTTTGATAAGCGCCAATTGACTAACGTACAGGGGCGGACCGAAATAAAACTACTTGTCACCTGTCACTTCATCTGTCTATAAAGAAATACTGTTTTGTTTTCTATTTTTTAGTATTTTAGTACCTAATTTATGTTTATGTTGGTAACACTGCCTGTCACTGTCATTGCCACTGTCAAACTGACATTGTTTTTTTTTTTTGTTTTGTAGATACTTGTAAGTGACATAATATTAAAACGCAGTGTTGCCAACGTGACTGATTAGAAAATTCGTAATTTTTTTTGTGTTTCTGTGTATGCGAGATGGGGGGCCCGGAAATAAAACAAAAAGAGTGTCGTCAAAATTACCGTTTAATGGCCCTTGCAAGGTTGCCATTTGTTTTAACAATGCAGAAAGCAATTTCGCGGGCAAACGACCTACTCTGTATATATTTTTCATTTTTATTCTCTCGTCGCTTGACGATTCCCGTCCATCCATTCCCCGTCTGTCGCTTCGTTACGAGCAAGAAAATGCAAAAGGGAGACGGGAACAACCGGAACTGCAAGAGAGAAATAGAGAGAGAGAGAGAGGGGGTTGTACATGGAGCTGGGAGACACGTGCAGGTAATTTGTCACCGTGTTTGAAGATAACGCAAAGTGTACCGTTAACATAATACTATGCAGTGTACAAGATGAAAGGGTGAACATTCATGGGATGTACCCAGATACATACATACATATATCTATATGTGCATGTACAAAGCTGCATTTACACAAGACGATGGCAACTAGATGGCGTATATTGAGAATAAGTACTTGCTACGTGAATAAAATACAAATTCCCTCTTGGAAATAATTCACATGTTCACGTTTCTCAAAATGTTATTGAAAACGTGATTTAGGTACACTTCTTATTCCTCTCCCCTCCCTCCTAAACTTTAACTCCTCCCGCCAAACTACCCTCAACGTATTTTCTGTCTTATTCTTAATCAAAGATGGAAATGGCACAGAAAAGAAGATCACCTCAAAATGAACATAACAAAAATAACGAACAGAAAATCCTGGAGATAATGTTTTTGGAACGGTGCTTGGAAGTGTCATTAAAATGTATCACTGGAGCTCTATGGCTTTAATACAGTGTTTATAAGCTAAGGAAAGAAATAAGACAGTCATAAAGATCGAAACTAACATGTTCTAAATGAATTGGCACACAAAAGTATAGTTCTAAAAACATAAGCTTCAAAACATGCCTACCATTATTTCAGTTTTTGTTTATTACGTGATATTGTAAATAATAAGGGAGCAATAAATTATCAACAATGAATCATTTGCAGTAGAGTAAAGATTATACAATCGTATAAGGAAGACAGTTCTGAAGCTAATGTGTTTAGGATGACGCGTAGAGCTGTCATTTAAATATGTAACTGTAGCTCAATTGTAGTAATGCACTCCTTTAAATTTTAAGAGAAGTATTTAGACACTAATAATGATCAAAAGTAACATATTCCAAAAAAATTACATTATCTAACAGTCGTTCTAAAAACATTCGCGTCAAAGAGTACCTATAACTTATTTAGTTATGATTTATTACGTGATATTGTAAATAATAAGGGACCAACTAATTATCAACAATGAATCATTTCTAGTAGAATAAAGATTATACAATCGTATAAGGAAGACAGTTCTGAAGCTAATGTGTTTAGGATGACGCGTAGAGCTGTCATTTAAATATGTAACTGTAGCTCAATTGTAGTAATGCACTCCTTTAATTTGAAGAGAAGTATTTAGACACTAATAATGATCAAAAGTAACATATTCCAAAAAAATTACATTATCTAACTGTCGTTCTAAAAACATTCGCGTCAAAGAGTACCTATAACTTATTTAGTTATGATTTATTACGTGATATTGTAAATAATAAGGGACCAACTAATTATCAACAATGAATCATTTCTAGTAGAATAAAGATTATACAATCGTATAAGGAAGACAGTTCTGAAGCTAATGTGTTTAGGATGACGCGTAGAGCTGTCATTTAAATATGTAACTGTAGCTCAATTGTAGTAATGCACTCCTTTAATTTGAAGAGAAGTATTTAGACACTAATAATGATCAAAAGTAACATATTCCAAAAAAATTACATTATCTAACTGTCGTTCTAAAAACATTCGCGTCAAAGAGTACCTATAACTTATTTAGTTATGATTTATTACGTGATATTGTAAATAATAAGGGACCAATAAAATTTTCAACAATGAATCATTTCTAGTAGAATAAAGATTATACAATCGTATAAGGAAGACAGTTCTGAAGCTAATGTGTTTAGGATGACGCGTAGAGCTGTCATTTAAATATGTAACTGTAGCTCAATTGTAGTAATGCACTCCTTTAATTTGAAGAGAAGTATTTAGACACTAATAATGATCAAAAGTAACATATTCCAAAAAAATTACATTTTTCTAACTGTCGTTCTAAAAACATTCGCGTCAAAGAGTACCTATAACTTATTAAGTTATGATTTATTACGTGATATTGTAAATAATAAGGGACCAACTTTAAATTTTCAACAATGAATCATTTCTAGTAGAATAAAGATTATACAATCGTATAAGGAAGACAGTTCTGAAGCTAATGTGTTTAGGATGACGCGTAGAGCTGTCATTTAAATATGTAACTGTAGCTCAATTGTAGTAATGCACTCCTTTAATTTGAAGAGAAGTATTTAGACACTAATAATGATCAAAAGTAACATATTCCAAAAAAATTACATTATCTAACTGTCGTTCTAAAAACATTCGCGTCAAAGAGTACCTATAACTTATTTAGTTATGATTTATTACGTGATATTGTAAATAATAAGGGACCAATAAAATTTTCAACAATGAATCATTTCTAGTAGAATAAAGATTATACAATCGTATAAGGAAGACAGTTCTGAAGCTAATGTGTTTAGGATGACGCGTAGAGCTGTCATTTAAATATGTAACTGTAGCTCAATTGTAGTAATGCACTCCTTTAAATTTTAAGAGAAGTATTTAGACACTAATAATGATCAAAAGTAACATATTCCAAAAAAATTACATTTTTCTAACTGTCGTTCTAAAAACATTCGCGTCAAAGAGTACCTATAACTTATTTAGTTATGATTTATTACGTGATATTGTAAATAATAAGGGACCAACTAATTATCAACAATGAATCATTTCTAGTAGAATAAAGATTATACAATCGTATAAGGAAGACAGTTCTGAAGCTAATGTGTTTAGGATGACGCGTAGAGCTGTCATTTAAATATGTAACTGTAGCTCAATTGTTGTAATGCACTCCTTTAATTTGAAGAGAAGTATTTAGACACTAATAATGATCAAAAGTAACATATTCCAAAAAAATTACATTATCTAACTGTCGTTCTAAAAACATTCGCGTCAAAGAGTACCTATAACTTATTTAGTTATGATTTATTACGTGATATTGTAAATAATAAGGGACCAACTAATTATCAACAATGAATCATTTCTAGTAGAATAAAGATTATACAATCGTATAAGGAAGACAGTTCTGAAGCTAATGTGTTTAGGATGACGCGTAGAGCTGTCATTTAAATATGTAACTGTAGCTCAATTGTTGTAATGCACTCCTTTAATTTGAAGAGAAGTATTTAGACACTAATAATGATCAAAAGTAACATATTCCAAAAAAATTACATTATCTAACTGTCGTTCTAAAAACATTCGCGTCAAAGAGTACCTATAACTTATTTAGTTATGATTTATTACGTGATATTGTAAATAATAAGGGACCAATAAAATTTTCAACAATGAATCATTTCTAGTAGAATAAAGATTATACAATCGTATAAGGAAGACAGTTCTGAAGCTAATGTGTTTAGGATGACGCGTAGAGCTGTCATTTAAATATGTAACTGTAGCTCAATTGTAGTAATGCACTCCTTTAATTTGAAGAGAAGTATTTAGACACTAATAATGATCAAAAGTAACATATTCCAAAAAAATTACATTTTTCTAACTGTCGTTCTAAAAACATTCGCGTCAAAGAGTACCTATAACTTATTTAGTTATGATTTATTACGTGATATTGTAAATAATAAGGGACCAACTAATTATCAACAATGAATCATTTCTAGTAGAATAAAGATTATACAATCGTATAAGGAAGACAGTTCTGAAGCTAATGTGTTTAGGATGACGCGTAGAGCTGTCATTTAAATATGTAACTGTAGCTCAATTGTAGTAATGCACTCCTTTAAATTTTAAGAGAAGTATTTAGACACTAATAATGATCAAAAGTAACATATTCCAAAAAAATTACATTATCTAACAGTCGTTCTAAAAACATTCGCGTCAAAGAGTACCTATAACTTATTTAGTTATGATTTATTACGTGATATTGTAAATAATAAGGGACCAATAAAATTATCAACAATGAATCATTTCTAGTAGAATAAAGATTATACAATCGTATAAGGAAGACAGTTCTGAAGCTAATGTGTTTAGGATGACGCGTAGAGCTGTCATTTAAATATGTAACTGTAGCTCAATTGTAGTAATGCACTCCTTTAATTTGAAGAGAAGTATTTAGACACTAATAATGATCAAAAGTAACATATTCCAAAAAAATTACATTATCTAACTGTCGTTCTAAAAACATTCGCGTCAAAGAGTACCTATAACTTATTTAGTTATGATTTATTACGTGATATTGTAAATAATAAGGGACCAATTAATTATCAACAATGAATCATTTCTAGTAGAATAAAGATTATACAATCGTATAAGGAAGACAGTTCTGAAGCTAATGTGTTTAGGATGACGCGTAGAGCTGTCATTTAAATATGTAACTGTAGCTCAATTGTAGTAATGCACTCCTTTAATTTGAAGAGAAGTATTTAGACACTAATAATGATCAAAAGTAACATATTCCAAAAAAATTACATTATCTAACTGTCGTTCTAAAAACATTCGCGTCAAAGAGTACCTATAACTTATTTAGTTATGATTTATTACGTGATATTGTAAATAATAAGGGACCAATTAATTTTTTTTTTTTTTTTTTTTTTTTTTTTTTTTTTTTTTTTTTTTTTTTTTTTTTTTTTTTTTTTTTTTTTTTTTTTTTTTTTTTTTTTTTTTTTTTTTTTTTTTTTTTTTTTTTTTTTTTTTTTTTTTTTTTTTTTTTTTTTTTTTTTTTTTTTTTTTTTTTTTTTTTTTTTTTTTTTTCCCCCCCCCCCCCCCCCCCCCCCCCCCCCCCCCCCCCCCCCCCCCCCCCCCCCCCCCCCCCCCCCCCCCCCCCCTGAAGCTAATGTGTTTAGGATGACGCGTAGAGCTGTCATTTAAATATGTAACTGTAGCTCAATTGTAGTAATGCACTCCTTTAATTTGAAGAGAAGTATTTAGACACTAATAATGATCAAAAGTAACATATTCCAAAAAAATTACATTATCTAACTGTCGTTCTAAAAACATTCGCGTCAAAGAGTACCTATAACTTATTTAGTTATGATTTATTACGTGATATTGTAAATAATAAGGGACCAATTAATTATCAACAATGAATCATTTCTAGTAGAATAAAGATTATACAATCGTATAAGGAAGACAGTTCTGAAGCTAATGTGTTTAGGATGACGCGTAGAGCTGTCATTTAAATATGTAACTGTAGCTCAATTGTAGTAATGCACTCCTTTAATTTGAAGAGAAGTATTTAGACACTAATAATGATAAAAAGTAACATATTCCAAAAAAATTACATTATCTAACTGTCGTTCTAAAAACATTCGCGTCAAAGAGTACCTATAACTTATTTAGTTATGATTTATTACGTGATATTGTAAATAATAAGGGACCAACTAATTATCAACAATGAATCATTTCTAGTAGAATAAAGATTATACAATCGTATAAGGAAGACAGTTCTGAAGCTAATGTGTTTAGGATGACGCGTAGAGCTGTCATTTAAATATGTAACTGTAGCTCAATTGTTGTAATGCACTCCTTTAATTTGAAGAGAAGTATTTAGACACTAATAATGATCAAAAGTAACATATTCCAAAAAAATTACATTATCTAACTGTCGTTCTAAAAACATTCGCGTCAAAGAGTACCTATAACTTATTTAGTTATGATTTATTACGTGATATTGTAAATAATAAGGGACCAACTAATTATCAACAATGAATCATTTCTAGTAGAATAAAGATTATACAATCGTATAAGGAAGACAGTTCTGAAGCTAATGTGTTTAGGATGACGCGTAGAGCTGTCATTTAAATATGTAACTGTAGCTCAATTGTTGTAATGCACTCCTTTAATTTGAAGAGAAGTATTTAGACACTAATAATGATCAAAAGTAACATATTCCAAAAAAATTACATTATCTAACTGTCGTTCTAAAAACATTCGCGTCAAAGAGTACCTATAACTTATTTAGTTATGATTTATTACGTGATATTGTAAATAATAAGGGATCAACTAATTATCAACAATGAATCATTTCTAGTAGAATAAAGATTATACAATCGTATAAGGAAGACAGTTCTGAAGCTAATGTGTTTAGGATGACGCGTAGAGCTGTCATTTAAATATGTAACTGTAGCTCAATTGTAGTAATGCACTCCTTTAATTTGAAGAGAAGTATTTAGACACTAATAATGATAAAAAGTAACATATTCCAAAAAAATTACATTATCTAACTGTCGTTCTAAAAACATTCGCGTCAAAGAGTACCTATAACTTATTTAGTTATGATTTATTACGTGATATTGTAAATAATAAGGGACCAACTAATTATCAACAATGAATCATTTCTAGTAGAATAAAGATTATACAATCGTATAAGGAAGACAGTTCTGAAGCTAATGTGTTTAGGATGACGCGTAGAGCTGTCATTTAAATATGTAACTGTAGCTCAATTGTTGTAATGCACTCCTTTAATTTGAAGAGAAGTATTTAGACACTAATAATGATAAAAAGTAACATATTCCAAAAAAATTACATTATCTAACTGTCGTTCTAAAAACATTCGCGTCAAAGAGTACCTATAACTTATTTAGTTATGATTTATTACGTGATATTGTAAATAATAAGGGACCAACTAATTATCAACAATGAATCATTTCTAGTAGAATAAAGATTATACAATCGTATAAGGAAGACAGTTCTGAAGCTAATGTGTTTAGGATGACGCGTAGAGCTGTCATTTAAATATGTAACTGTAGCTCAATTGTAGTAATGCACTCCTTTAATTTGAAGAGAAGTATTTAGACACTAATAATGATCAAAAGTAACATATTCCAAAAAAATTACATTATCTAACTGTCGTTCTAAAAACATTCGCGTCAAAGAGTACCTATAACTTATTTAGTTATGATTTATTACGTGATATTGTAAATAATAAGGGATCAACTAATTATCAACAATGAATCATTTCTAGTAGAATAAAGATTATACAATCGTATAAGGAAGACAGTTCTGAAGCTAATGTGTTTAGGATGACGCGTAGAGCTGTCATTTAAATATGTAACTGTAGCTCAATTGTTGTAATGCACTCCTTTAATTTGAAGAGAAGTATTTAGACACTAATAATGATCAAAAGTACATATTCCAAAAAAATTACATTATCTAACTGTCGTTCTAAAAACATTCGCGTCAAAGAGTACCTATAACTTATTTAGTTATGATTTATTACGTGATATTGTAAATAATAAGGGACCAACTAATTATCAACAATGAATCATTTCTAGTAGAATAAAGATTATACAATCGTATAAGGAAGACAGTTCTGAAGCTAATGTGTTTAGGATGACGCGTAGAGCTGTCATTTAAATATGTAACTGTAGCTCAATTGTAGTAATGCACTCCTTTAATTTGAAGAGAAGTATTTAGACACTAATAATGATCAAAAGTACATATTCCAAAAAAATTACATTATCTAACTGTCGTTCTAAAAACATTCGCGTCAAAGAGTACCTATAACTTATTTAGTTATGATTTATTACGTGATATTGTAAATAATAAGGGACCAACTAATTATCAACAATGAATCATTTCTAGTAGAATAAAGATTATACAATCGTATAAGGAAGACAGTTCTGAAGCTAATGTGTTTAGGATGACGCGTAGAGCTGTCATTTAAATATGTAACTGTAGCTCAATTGTTGTAATGCACTCCTTTAATTTGAAGAGAAGTATTTAGACACTAATAATGATCAAAAGTAACATATTCCAAAAAAATTACATTATCTAACTGTCGTTCTAAAAACATTCGCGTCAAAGAGTACCTATAACTTATTTAGTTATGATTTATTACGTGATATTGTAAATAATAAGGGACCAACTAATTATCAACAATGAATCATTTCTAGTAGAATAAAGATTATACAATCGTATAAGGAAGACAGTTCTGAAGCTAATGTGTTTAGGATGACGCGTAGAGCTGTCATTTAAATATGTAACTGTAGCTCAATTGTTGTAATGCACTCCTTTAATTTGAAGAGAAGTATTTAGACACTAATAATGATCAAAAGTAACATATTCCAAAAAAATTACATTATCTAACTGTCGTTCTAAAAACATTCGCGTCAAAGAGTACCTATAACTTATTTAGTTATGATTTATTACGTGATATTGTAAATAATAAGGGATCAACTAATTATCAACAATGAATCATTTCTAGTAGAATAAAGATTATACAATCGTATAAGGAAGACAGTTCTGAAGCTAATGTGTTTAGGATGACGCGTAGAGCTGTCATTTAAATATGTAACTGTAGCTCAATTGTAGTAATGCACTCCTTTAATTTGAAGAGAAGTATTTAGACACTAATAATGATAAAAAGTAACATATTCCAAAAAAATTACATTATCTAACTGTCGTTCTAAAAACATTCGCGTCAAAGAGTACCTATAACTTATTTAGTTATGATTTATTACGTGATATTGTAAATAATAAGGGACCAACTAATTATCAACAATGAATCATTTCTAGTAGAATAAAGATTATACAATCGTATAAGGAAGACAGTTCTGAAGCTAATGTGTTTAGGATGACGCGTAGAGCTGTCATTTAATATGTAACTGTAGCTCAATTGTAGTAATGCACTCCTTTAATTTGAAGAGAAGTATTTAGACACTAATAATGATCAAAAGTAACATATTCCAAAAAAATTACATTATCTAACTGTCGTTCTAAAAACATTCGCGTCAAAGAGTACCTATAACTTATTTAGTTATGATTTATTACGTGATATTGTAAATAATAAGGGACCAACTAATTATCAACAATGAATCATTTCTAGTAGAATAAAGATTATACAATCGTATAAGGAAGACAGTTCTGAAGCTAATGTGTTTAGGATGACGCGTAGAGCTGTCATTTAATATGTAACTGTAGCTCAATTGTAGTAATGCACTCCTTTAATTTGAAGAGAAGTATTTAGACACTAATAATGATCAAAAGTAACATATTCCAAAAAAATTACATTATCTAACTGTCGTTCTAAAAACATTCGCGTCAAAGAGTACCTATAACTTATTTAGTTATGATTTATTACGTGATATTGTAAATAATAAGGGACCAACTAATTATCAACAATGAATCATTTCTAGTAGAATAAAGATTATACAATCGTATAAGGAAGACAGTTCTGAAGCTAATGTGTTTAGGATGACGCGTAGAGCTGTCATTTAAATATGTAACTGTAGCTCAATTGTTGTAATGCACTCCTTTAATTTGAAGAGAAGTATTTAGACACTAATAATGATCAAAAGTAACATATTCCAAAAAAATTACATTATCTAACTGTCGTTCTAAAAACATTCGCGTCAAAGAGTACCTATAACTTATTTAGTTATGATTTATTACGTGATATTGTAAATAATAAGGGACCAACTAATTATCAACAATGAATCATTTCTAGTAGAATAAAGATTATACAATCGTATAAGGAAGACAGTTCTGAAGCTAATGTGTTTAGGATGACGCGTAGAGCTGTCATTTAAATATGTAACTGTAGCTCAATTGTAGTAATGCACTCCTTTAATTTGAAGAGAAGTATTTAGACACTAATAATGATAAAAAGTAACATATTCCAAAAAAATTACATTATCTAACTGTCGTTCTAAAAACATTCGCGTCAAAGAGTACCTATAACTTATTTAGTTATGATTTATTACGTGATATTGTAAATAATAAGGGACCAACTAATTATCAACAATGAATCATTTCTAGTAGAATAAAGATTATACAATCGTATAAGGAAGACAGTTCTGAAGCTAATGTGTTTAGGATGACGCGTAGAGCTGTCATTTAAATATGTAACTGTAGCTCAATTGTAGTAATGCACTCCTTTAATTTGAAGAGAAGTATTTAGACACTAATAATGATCAAAAGTAACATATTCCAAAAAAATTACATTATCTAACTGTCGTTCTAAAAACATTCGCGTCAAAGAGTACCTATAACTTATTTAGTTATGATTTATTACGTGATATTGTAAATAATAAGGGATCAACTAATTATCAACAATGAATCATTTCTAGTAGAATAAAGATTATACAATCGTATAAGGAAGACAGTTCTGAAGCTAATGTGTTTAGGATGACGCGTAGAGCTGTCATTTAAATATGTAACTGTAGCTCAATTGTAGTAATGCACTCCTTTAATTTGAAGAGAAGTATTTAGACACTAATAATGATCAAAAGTACATATTCCAAAAAAATTACATTATCTAACTGTCGTTCTAAAAACATTCGCGTCAAAGAGTACCTATAACTTATTTAGTTATGATTTATTACGTGATATTGTAAATAATAAGGGACCAACTAATTATCAACAATGAATCATTTCTAGTAGAATAAAGATTATACAATCGTATAAGGAAGACAGTTCTGAAGCTAATGTGTTTAGGATGACGCGTAGAGCTGTCATTTAAATATGTAACTGTAGCTCAATTGTTGTAATGCACTCCTTTAATTTGAAGAGAAGTATTTAGACACTAATAATGATCAAAAGTAACATATTCCAAAAAAATTACATTATCTAACTGTCGTTCTAAAAACATTCGCGTCAAAGAGTACCTATAACTTATTTAGTTATGATTTATTACGTGATATTGTAAATAATAAGGGACCAACTAATTATCAACAATGAATCATTTCTAGTAGAATAAAGATTATACAATCGTATAAGGAAGACAGTTCTGAAGCTAATGTGTTTAGGATGACGCGTAGAGCTGTCATTTAAATATGTAACTGTAGCTCAATTGTTGTAATGCACTCCTTTAATTTGAAGAGAAGTATTTAGACACTAATAATGATCAAAAGTAACATATTCCAAAAAAATTACATTATCTAACTGTCGTTCTAAAAACATTCGCGTCAAAGAGTACCTATAACTTATTTAGTTATGATTTATTACGTGATATTGTAAATAATAAGGGACCAACTAATTATCAACAATGAATCATTTCTAGTAGAATAAAGATTATACAATCGTATAAGGAAGACAGTTCTGAAGCTAATGTGTTTAGGATGACGCGTAGAGCTGTCATTTAAATATGTAACTGTAGCTCAATTGTTGTAATGCACTCCTTTAATTTGAAGAGAAGTATTTAGACACTAATAATGATAAAAGTAACATATTCCAAAAAAATTACATTATCTAACTGTCGTTCTAAAAACATTCGCGTCAAAGAGTACCTATAACTTATTTAGTTATGATTTATTACGTGATATTGTAAATAATAAGGGACCAACTAATTATCAACAATGAATCATTTCTAGTAGAATAAAGATTATACAATCGTATAAGGAAGACAGTTCTGAAGCTAATGTGTTTAGGATGACGCGTAGAGCTGTCATTTAAATATGTAACTGTAGCTCAATTGTTGTAATGCACTCCTTTAATTTGAAGAGAAGTATTTAGACACTAATAATGATAAAAGTAACATATTCCAAAAAAATTACATTATCTAACTGTCGTTCTAAAAACATTCGCGTCAAAGAGTACCTATAACTTATTTAGTTATGATTTATTACGTGATATTGTAAATAATAAGGGACCAATAATTATCAACAATGAATCATTTCTAGTAGAATAAAGATTATACAATCGTATAAGGAAGACAGTTCTGAAGCTAATGTGTTTAGGATGACGCGTAGAGCTGTCATTTAAATATGTAACTGTAGCTCAATTGTGTAATGCACTCCTTTAATTTGAAGAGAAGTATTTAGACACTAATAATGATAAAAGTAACATATTCCAAAAAAATTACATTATCTAACTGTCGTTCTAAAAACATTCGCGTCAAAGAGTACCTATAACTTATTTAGTTATGATTTATTACGTGATATTGTAAATTATAAGGGACCAACTAATTATCAACAATGAATCATTTCTAGTAGAATAAAGATTATACAATCGTATAAGGAAGACAGTTCTGAAGCTAATGTGTTTAGGATGACGCGTAGAGCTGTCATTTAAATATGTAACTGTAGCTCAATTGTAGTAATGCACTCCTTTAATTTGAAGAGAAGTATTTAGACACTAATAATGATCAAAAGTAACATATTCCAAAAAAATTACATTATCTAACTGTCGTTCTAAAAACATTCGCGTCAAAGAGTACCTATAACTTATTTAGTTATGATTTATTACGTGATATTGTAAATAATAAGGGATCAACTAATTATCAACAATGAATCATTTCTAGTAGAATAAAGATTATACAATCGTATAAGGAAGACAGTTCTGAAGCCAATGTTTTTAGGACGACACATCGAACTGTCACTCAAGTATATAATTGTATTTAAATGATTAAAATGGCCTGTTTACATGCGAAAGGGAGAAAATAGACATTTGTAACAATCGAAAGTCACCTAACCTAACAAACTGGACAGATTCTAAAAACATCGGGTTCATAAAGATATCATACAGGGAATTTTCAATTTATTTTTGAAGAGTAGAGAGATTAAAAGATGTTTATGCATCTATATGCGCAAGTATCAATTGAGATAAAGTGTCGTCTGGGGCACAATCACTTTTTGGGTCATTTTTCTGCCGGTCTATTTGGAAAATGAGGTTGAAATATCCAAACGAAAAATAATAAAAAAGCTGAGACGATAAAAAAGTGGCCCGTTTTCGAACGTTATTGGTAGGTTGATATACATATACGTATGTACAAGTCAAGCTATATAAACGTATATGTATGTAGATGTAATATCGTCCATAAAAATTTAAATTCAAAATCCGAAGTCGTTTAGGTTTGGACGGGACGTCGGTCGTCCCTTCGCGTCGCGGCGCACAGGGCGTCGGCGTCGTTACGCGGTGGGTCATCCCAATGCTTTCTACTTGCTCTGCAATATACCTGTGTGCTCGTAAATCTTCCAGAAAATAAATCGCGGTCGGGAAGATGTACGTTTTATAGGAATTTATAGGTCTATGGTCTTACAGCAGTGGTCGCATTTATTTATCGGAAGAGAGGGTGATTCCGTTTCTCCCTTGCAAAGGGATGCCAATATTTCGATATTATGCTTATTATTATTCTACCACTTCTCTTTAATATTATTTGTGGCTTTTATTTGCATATTTTAACGAGTTTGTAACGGAAGTGACATATTTGAGGTTATGTTGTAGTACTTACTGCTAACATTAATATTCGAATATTGTTTGTTAATTTTTCAAATTGTTTAGCACCACAATTTTCAATTTAATTTACAAAGTTACGAATAAAGTTTGGTTATGTTTGGTTCTGTTGGGCAAGGGATGTTTTCTACGTTAAGTCAGAATTTTATTGAAAATTTCTCGTGAAAAGTTTGAACATTTTACAAGCTGTATTTCAGTGTACGCTCCGTTTGAAAATATCGCCGATATTGCGGCTTTGCTGCAATGGACGAGTAATTCGAGATCAATAGTGTGGAAATACAATTTTTAGTTGTGTTGGTAATTCTATATCTCCAACTTACTTTTCATATACGTATTTTTCTACTGATTTATTGCATTGAATTTTGTAGTTATAACTATTAACAATAATAAAAAAATACTTCCTAATTTAATGGACACACACTGGATTTGAAGGTTCAGTTGATTCACATGGCAGAACGCAACTTTTGAAACAGTTGAGTAGCGTTCATTTATTTACTCTGCTATAGACAGAAAAAGTGAATAGGCAACACAACGTGCTCTTGTGTAATTTCCTATCAGTTTGTATACACTTTTGTTAAGCTTTTTCTGTTTCTGTGGCATTTTCAAGGTAATTAATAATCTAGTGGCTCATTTTATAATTATGTTTGATAAAAATATGGTGACACTAAAAGTGAATTGTACCAATTGCAGCATTGGTTCACTTCGTTGAATGCATCTACTGGAATAATTGAGTAGCGTTCAGTTATTTTTATTTGTGTTAAAAACTTTATTTGTAAAGTGACTAAGTTACAAAACACCCTGTAAATGTCCATAACTGCACATCCGGTGGAGTGGATTATGAAGGCGATCGACGAGTATCTCCATCAAGTGGGATTTGCTGAGAGAAAGAGATATAAAAATGGATATGATGACTCTTGGTCTGTAAAAATTTCGCAAATATGTATCTTGCAGTCTGGAGTAAGTAATAAAAATGTACTTTACAATTTGTCGACTGACCTACTTACAAAAGAACTTTACACATTGTACTCCATCTATTTTTATACCCATTTAAACCGAGAAATGAAGAAGTTACATAGGATTCGAATAATAAGATGTTTTTTTTAGACTCAAACAAGTGGTGGTTTAAAAATAAAAACAAAAAAAAAATTTTGGTACCAATGGACCGCAAATTACGTCACCAATGATAATTGATCATATTGAATACACTATGTTTCTATCACAATTTTATTTAAAAATACATTTAATTTGAGACTTTTACCTTCTGTGTTTTACCATGAGTTGACCAGAACAACTTATTCAATGATGTTATGGGCTAAAGAAAATTACACTTGTACATCTACAGGATATTTTGTAAAAAAAAAAAAATTGTGTGAACTCCGCCGCACGACCTCCTTTATTTTCTTTCTCAATCGTAAGTAATTAAAACTTTTAAGATGTCGCGAGAAAATTCTTCATGGAAACAATAATAACGATTAAAGCCTACTTTTAGTTTCTCGAAACTTCTGCACCTAAGAAACTTTGTTTCTTTCTTCATTGCAGTCGAGTGAACAGAAGAGTTTTGTTTTTAACAATAGTTTGGTCTCCTTAGAGCTTTCATTATCAAACTTGACAACAGCAGTATTAACTGCAAAAAAAGTTAAGCTTCATCGAAAATTCCATTAAGTAGATTAAAGCAGTATTAAGTATTTTCCACATTATTACTAATTACCTCTTAAATTAAATTATTCTACTGTGTTTGAAAGATCTTCCTGAAACTTATACAGAATAATAACCATAATTATAAACCACCATAGTCAATTTTTCGACTTTTTACGGCCCCCTTTTTGAAATATTGAACAATCTAGATTGCGGATGAACTATAAGACCCTATGGCTTGGATAAATAAATATCTGTGTGCCACTGTGATTACCCGATGTTTTTGAAATTAACACAGAATTATAACTACAGTAATAAGACTTTGTAGTAATTTTTTTGAAATTTTTGATTGCACTGTTTTTTAAATATTGAATCATGTAGATTGAGGACGAACTATAGGTTCCTATGGCTTAGATAAATAAATGTGTGTGTGCCACTGTGGTTACCCGATATTTTTGAAATTAACACAGAATGATAATTACAGTAATAAGACTTTGTAGTAATTTTTTCGAAAATTTTGGTTGCACTGTTTTTTAAATATTGAATCATGTAGATGGAGGACGAAGTATAAGTTCTTATGGTTTAGGTAAATAAATGTGTGTGTGCCACTGTGATTACCCGATGTTTTTGAAATTTACATAGAATGATAACTACAGTAATAAGACTTTGTAGTAATTTTTTCGAAAATTTTGGTTGCACTGTTTTTTAAATATTGAATCATGTAGATTGAGGACGAACTATAGGTTCCTATGGCTTAGATAAATAAATGTGTGTGTGCCACTGTGATTACCCGATGTTTTTGAAATTAACATAGAATGATAATTACAGTAATAAGACTTTGTAGTAATTTTTTCGAAAATTTTGGTTGCACTGTTTTTTAAATATTGAATCATGTAGATTGAGGACGAACTATAGGTTCCTATGGCTTAGATAAATAAATGTGTGTGTGCCACTGTGATTACCCGATGTTTTTGAAATTAACATAGAATGATAACTACAGTAATAAGACTTTGTAGTAATTTTTTCGAAAATTTTGGTTGCACTGTTTTTTAAATATTGAATCATGTAGATGGAGGACGAAGTATAAGTTCTTATGGTTTAGGTAAATAAATGTGTGTGTGCCACTGTGGTTACCCGATATTTTTGAAATTAACACAGAATGATAACTACAGTAATAAGACTTTGTAGTAATTTTTTCGAAAATTTTGGTTGCACTGTTTTTTAAATATTGAATCATGTAGATGGAGGACGAAGTATAAGTTCTTATGGTTTAGGTAAATAAATGTGTGTGTGCCACTGTGATTACCCGATGTTTTTGAAATTAACATAGAATGATAACTACAGTAATAAGACTTTGTAGTAATTTTTTCGAAAATTTTGGTTGCACTGTTTTTTAAATATTGAATCATGTAGATGGAGGACGAAGTATAAGTTCTTATGGTTTAGGTAAATAAATGTGTGTGTGCCACTGTGGTTACCCGATGTTTTTGAAATTAACACAGAATGATAACTACAGTAATAAGACTTTGTAGTAATTTTTTCGAAAATTTTGGTTGCACTGTTTTTTAAATATTGAATCATGTAGATGGAGGACGAAGTATAAGTTCTTATGGTTTAGGTAAATAAATGTGTGTGTGCCACTGTGATTACCCGATGTTTTTGAAATTAACACAGAATGATAACTACAGTAATAAGACTTTGTAGTAATTTTTTCGAAAATTTTGGTTGCACTGTTTTTTAAATATTGAATCATGTAGATGGAGGACGAAGTATAAGTTCTTATGGTTTAGGTAAATAAATGTGTGTGTGCCACTGTGGTTACCCGATGTTTTTGAAATTAACATAGAATGATAACTACAGTAATAAGACTTTGTAGTAATTTTTCGAAAATTTTGGTTGCACTGTTTTTTAAATATTGAATCATGTAGATGGAGGACGAAGTATAAGTTCTTATGGTTTAGGTAAATAAATGTGTGTGTGCCACTGTGGTTACCCGATGTTTTTGAAATTAACATAGAATGATAACTACAGTAATAAGACTTTGTAGTAATTTTTTCGAAAATTTTGGTTGCACTGTTTTTTAAATATTGAATCATGTAGATGGAGGACGAAGTATAAGTTCTTATGGTTTAGGTAAATAAATGTGTGTGTGCCACTGTGATTACCCGATGTTTTTGAAATTAACACAGAATGATAACTACAGTAATAAGACTTTGTAGTAATTTTTTCGAAAATTTTGGTTGCACTGTTTTTTAAATATTGAATCATGTAGATGGAGGACGAAGTATAAGTTCTTATGGTTTAGGTAAATAAATGTGTGTGTGCCACTGTGGTTACCCGATGTTTTTGAAATTAACATAGAATGATAACTACAGTAATAAGACTTTGTAGTAATTTTTTCGAAAATTTTGGTTGCACTGTTTTTTAAATATTGAATCATGTAGATGGAGGACGAAGTATAAGTTCTTATGGTTTAGGTAAATAAATGTGTGTGTGCCACTGTGGTTACCCGATGTTTTTGAAATTAACATAGAATGATAACTACAGTAATAAGACTTTGTAGTAATTTTTTCGAAAATTTTGGTTGCACTGTTTTTTAAATATTGAATCATGTAGATGGAGGACGAAGTATAAGTTCTTATGGTTTAGGTAAATAAATGTGTGTGTGCCACTGTGATTACCCGATGTTTTTGAAATTAACACAGAATGATAACTACAGTAATAAGACTTTGTAGTAATTTTTTCGAAAATTTTGGTTGCACTGTTTTTTAAATATTGAATCATGTAGATTGAGGACGAACTATAGGTTCCTATGGCTTAGATAAATAAATGTGTGTGTGCCACTGTGATTACCCGATGTTTTTGAAATTAACACAGAATGATAACTACAGTAATAAGACTTTGTAGTAATTTTTTCGAAAATTTTGATTGCACTGTTTTTTAAATATTGAATCATGTTAATTGAGGACGAACTATAGGTTCCTATGGCTTAGATAAATATAAGTGTGTGGGCCACTGTGGTTACCCAATGTTTTTGAAATTAACACAGAATGATAACTACAGTAATAAGACTTTGTAGTAATTTTTTCGAAAATTTTGGTTGCACTGTTTTTTAAATATTGAATCATCTAGATTGAGGACGAACTATAGGTTCCTATAGCTTAGATAAATAAATGTGTGTGTGCCACTGTGATTACCCGATGTTTTTGAAATTAACACAGAATGATAACTACAGTAATAAGACTTTGTAGTAATTTTTTCGAAAATTTTGGTTGCACTGTTTTTTAAATATTGAATCATCTAGATTGAGGACGAATATAGGTTCCTATAGCTTAGATAAATAAATGTGTGTGTGCCACTGTGATTACCCGATGTTTTTGAAATTAACACAGAATGATAATACAGTAATAAGACTTTGTAGTAATTTTTTCGAAAATTTTGTTGCACTGTTTTTTAAATATTGAATCATTAATTGAGGACGAACTATAGGTTCCTATGCTTAGATAAATAAAGTGTGTGGCCACTGTGGTTACCCAATGTTTTTGAAATTAACACAGAATGATAACTACAGTAATAAGACTTTGTAGTAATTTTTTCGAAAATTTTGATTGCACTGTTTTTTAAATATTGAATCATGTTAATTGAGGACGAACTATAGGTTCCTATGGCTTAGATAAATAAATGTGTATGTGTCACTGTGATTACCCGATGTTTTTGAAATTTACATAGAATGATAACTACAGTAATAAGACTTTGTAGTAATTTTTTCAAAAATTTTGGATTCACTGTTTTTTAAATATTGAATCATGTAGATTGAGGACGAACTATAGGTTCTTATGGCTTAGATAAATAAATGTGTATGTGTCACTGTGATTACCCGATGTTTTTGAAATTTACATAGAATGATAACTACAGTAATAAGACTTTGTAGTAATTTTTCAACAAATATATTAATGTAAAATATGAAAATTGAGATATGATACTATAGTTATTTAATGTAGTACCGTTTTCAGACTCAATTTGCAACAAAATTAGCTTTGTACGTCCTCATATAAGTCAATGATTGTAATAGTTTCTCATTTTTGAAACTGAAGAGCTCAACTCCGTTGGGATAATAATAAGGAAACCTCTCGACTGAGTGTAGTCTTCATTGCATTATAGCACACCCGTTTGCAGGCAAAGCAAATTAACTTTTTGCCGGTGGCTTTATCAATGACGGCCTTTACTTTAAACACAAAGAAAGTTTCTGCTCTTCGCATAAATTGGAGCAGTGGAGCACTTAGGGACCAAAAAGGTCGCACAGACTGTAGCCAGAGTGTGTACAAATTTCTACTTAATTTAGAATGGCTTCTAAGCAGGAAAGTGGCGCGTTAAATAAAAATGGAAAATAGTGGAATAGGTACATAGGCACTTACCAAGCGCTGACTGCTATTCTCGAGCCTCTTGAAGCTGCAATCTATTTCATTGCTGGTCATCCAATTCATGAGCTTTATCTGAAAAAGACAAAAAAAATATTGCCAATATCTTTTTGTTTGTTACAAAATAAAAAAAAAAATAAGAAAATTGGGACCAAGATCATAAATGAAAACCAATAATTTATTTTTAATTAATTTTTATTGAAAACATCACAGCATCTATTAATACACTTATAGTCACTTAAAGTAATATATAAAATTACATTTACAATGAATTACAGTCTTATCAATTTTGCTGGTTTATGAGAAGCCTCCAGTTTGTCCTCCCTTCTCCTTTTCGTAGTCGATCTCGTCCCAAATGGTCCAACACTTAACTGCAGTGGTCGTTCATCGAAAATATTTCTCCGTTCCACCACAATAACCCTCTTGGTGGCAGCACTGTTTCTTCCAAGCATCCTCGTGGTGGTCGATTCTTGCGGACGTTCTACTCTAACTCCTCGTTGAGGTTTCAGCAATAACTCCATCCGCATTCGACGTTCTTCTTTCAACTGATTCTTCAAAGTCTTTCTCAGCAATGGGTCACCCAGGATGACGTTTCTCCATTTAATAGACGCCATGGCAGCCTTCATCAAGGAATCTCCGTCCAAATATCTGAAGAAGAAGAAGAAAAAAATCAACACAGAATTAAATAAAAATATACAATTAAATAATTATACATATATAAAAAATATACATACCTGAATACCATGGCCAAGACTTCCGTTGGTAGACGATCAACTTCCGGTTGTAGAATAGCGGCGTAGATGGCGATCGGGAATATTCCGTAAAACATCTTGATCACTTTCTTGAACACTACTCAAAACACGAGTGACTTGGGATGCCCCAATCGTCACTATTTATACGGTACGAAAATCGATGGGGCGAAAAATTTTGCTACCAATAGACCGGAAATTACGTCATGGTCAACTGACCACCAATGGAAATATTATCAACTTGTCAATCAATCAAAACATTTCAGGGGTGATTGATTTTTATAAGTTTCTGTTTGCCTAAATGTTTCAATTATTAGCCCACAAAACTTTTGAATCAGGGGATAACAATCTGTTACAGGTTGCATAAAATTTTCTCATTTCTGGTAAGTCCATCTCTTCCCCTTTCCTACCACGAAAATTATTTGAAACTCGATAGAATGTATGAAAGCCACCGACCGAAGTTTTTTAATTACCGGTTTAATCGATCATAGAGCGCGGACCTAATTTTATTTACTGTCCCAGTTTTTTCGCCGCCCTCTCTCAACCTCCCTCGTCCCCCTCCTGGCCGCCAACTCCCGGCTTTATAAACGACTGCAATTACAACAGGAAAGCGGTCGGCAATAAAGCGAGAATTGAAGATTAATTCCCAGAACTTTTCTTCTGTTTCCATTCGCTAACATCACCATCCCCTGCCTCGTTGGACGCCCCTTACCCTACCGCTATCGTCACCGGTACTGTACTTCTGGGGACACAGACTTCCGCCCTCCTCCTCCTCCTCTTTTATCAATTTTCCGGCTCATCGAAAACCGGTAATTAATTTGGACTTTACCAGTTTCACTCGCCACGAGTAGCACGGCAATCGTTCAAGTCGCAGTGGGCCGTGGAAGGCCGGCTACTACATGTCATATTTCATAGAGGAATTACATTGGCGAGGTTGGTATTATTTGGGCAATGACGGAGGTCGAGGGTGGTCGGGAGGGGGGGGGGAATGGCAGAGAGAAAAGTGGAGAAGGATCGATCGGGTGCGCTGTGTCAAGCAATACAATATAATAATGGCACAATTAATTTAATGGCATTGACTCTGTCGTTATGTGGAGCACTTCCAATACGGACCAGTCGATGGCCTCCCAATTAGTTATAGATTGCGAGCAATTTCGCTAAATCATCTAAAACAATCCACTAATTCCATTTGGAAAAACACTTGACCAAAAAACTGAAAGAACCCTGTTGCCAGTTTTTTCATTACCATTTGAATATATTAAACGAACGAAGAGACGACGAATTAAATAGAGAAAGAAAAGGGTAATGAACGATGAAATAGATGAAGGAAGAGAAGAATGAGCGATGAAGGAATCGATGGAAGAAACGGCGGTAGAAGCGAAGGAAGAATCGAAGGAAGGAATGATGGAAGAGATAATATCAGGAAGAAAAACAAAAAGAAACGTAGGAATGAACGATGGAAAAGATGAAGGAAACAATAAAGAAAACGATGGAACAACCAAAGGAAGAAACGGCGGAAAAAGCGAAGCAAAAACCGAAGGAAGAAACGATGAAAGAGATGATAAAGTAATGTCAAGAAAAAGAAAAAGAAACGAAGGAATGAACGATGAAGGAAACAATGGAGAAAACGATGGAAGAATCAAAGGAAGAAACGGCGGAAAAAGCGAAGGAACAATCGAAGGAAGAAACGATGGAAGAGATGATGAAGTAATGTCAAGAAAAAGAAAAAGAAACGAAGGAATGAACGATGAAGGAAACAATGGAGAAAACGATGGAAGAATCAAAGGAAGAAACGGCGGAAAAAGCGAAGGAACAATCGAAGGATGAAACGATGGAAGAGATGATGAAGTAATGTCAAGAAAAAGAAAAAGAAACGAAGGAATGAACGATGAAGGAAACAATGGAGAAAACGATGGAAGAATCAAAGGAAGAAACGGCGGAAAAAGCGAAGGAACAATCGAAGGATGAAACGATGGAAGAGATGATGAAGTAATGTCTAAGAAAAAGAAAAAGAAACGAAGGAATGAACGATGAAGGAAACAATGGAGAAAACGATGGAAGAATCAAAGGAAGAAACGGCGGAAAAAGCGAAGGAACAATCGAAGGAAAACGATGGAAGAGATGATGAAGTAATGTCTAGAAAAAGAAAAAGAAACGAAGGAATGAACGATGAAGGAAACAATGGAGAAAACGATGGAAGAATCAAAGAAGAAACGGCGGAAAAAGCGAAGGAACAATCGAAGGAAAAACGATGGAAGAGATGATGAAGTAATGTCAAGAAAAAGAAAAAGAAACGAAGGAATGAACGATGAAGGAAACAATGGAGAAAACGATGGAAGAATCAAAGGAAGAAACGGCGGAAAAAGCGAAGGAACAATCGAAGGATGAAACGATGGAAGAGATGATGAAGTAATGTCAAGAAAAAGAAAAAGAAACGAAGGAATGAACGATGAAGGAAACAATGGAGAAAACGATGGAAGAATCAAAGGAAGAAACGGCGGAAAAAGCGAAGGAACAATCGAAGGATGAAACATGGAAGAGATGATGAAGTAATGTCAAGAAAAAGAAAAAGAAACGAAGGAATGAACGATGAAGGAAACAATGGAGAAAACGATGGAAGAATCAAAGGAAGAAACGGCGGAAAAAGCGAAGGAACAATCGAAGGAAGAAACGATGGAAGAGATGATGAAGTAATGTTAGTAAAGAAAAATAAAAAGAAACGTAGGAATGAACGATGGAAAGATGAAGGAAATAATGGAGGAAACGATGGAAGAATCGAGGAAAATAACGGTGGAAAAAGCGAAGAAATAATCGAAGGAATGAACGATGGAAAAGATGAAGAAACGATGGAGCAAACGATGAAAGAAACGAAGGAAGAATTGAAGGAAGAAACGATGGAAGAGATGATAAAGTAATGTCAAGAAAAAGAAAAAGAAACGAAGGAATGAACGATGAAGGAAACAATGGAGAAAACGATGGAAGAATCAAAGGAAGAAACGGCGGAAAAAGCGAAGGAACAATCGAAGGAAGAAACGATGGAAGAGATGATGAAGTAATGTTAGTAAAGAAAAAGAAAAAGAAACGTAGGAATGAACGATGAAGGAAACAATGGAGAAAACGATGGAAGAATCAAAGGAAGAAACGGCGGAAAAAGCGAAGGAACAATCGAAGGAAGAAACGATGGAAGAGATGATGAAGTAATGTCAAGAAAAAGAAAAAGAAACGAAGGAATGAACGATGAAGGGAACAATGGAGAAAACGATGGAAGAATCAAAGGAAGAAACGGCGGAAAAAGCGAAGGAACAATCGAAGGAAGAAACGATGGAAGAGATGATGAAGTAATGTTAGTAAAGAAAAAGAAAAAGAAACGTAGGAATGAACGATGGGAACAATGAAGGAAATAATGGAGGAAACGATGGAAGAATCGAGGAAAATAACGGTGGAAAAAGCGAAGAAATAATCGAAGGAATGAACGATGGAAAAGATGAAGAAACGATGGAGCAAACGATGAAAGAAACGAAGGAAGAATTGAAGGAAGAAACGATGGAAAAGGCAATGAAGTAAAGTAAGGGAGAAAAAAAAGAGCGAATGAACGATAGAATGAATGAAGCAAGAGAAGAAGGAGCGATGAAGGAATTGATGGAAGAAACGGTGGAGGAGATAATGTCAGGAAGAAAAACAACAAGAAACGTAGGAATGAACGATGGAAAAGATGAAGGAAACAATGGAGAAAACGATCGAAGAATTAAAGGAAGAAACGGCGGAAAAAGCGAAGGAAGAAACGATGGAAGAGATGATGAAGTAATGTTAGGAAAGAAAAAGAAAAAGAAACGTAGGAATGAACGATGGGAAAGATGAAGGAAATAATGGAGGTAACGATGGCAGAATCGAGGGAAGAAACGGTGGAAAAAGCGAAGGAATAATCGAAGGAATGAACGATGGAAAAGATGAAGAAACGATGGAGGAAACGATGAAAGAAACGAAAGAAGAATTGAAGGAAGAAAAGAAGGACGGGATGTTGAAGTAACGCTAAAGTAAAAAAAAAGGAATTCAAGTAACTAGCGATAAAGGAAACGATGGAGGAACGATGGAAGAATCGAAGGAAGAAACCATGTGAGAGGCTATGAAATAAAATAAGGGAGAAAAAAAAAACGACCCAATGAACGATTGAAAAGATGAAAGAAACGGTGGTGGAAACAATGGAAAGTAAACTAATAAGGAACCCTGTCGTCAATTTTTGAATTCACCCCTACATTATGAACGTTTTAATGGTGACGTGAAAATGCACAAATCATCAACTTTTATAACTACTTACAGAAAGACAATTACAGTTTCTAATTAATGCCAAGTAGGTAAGTATCGTTGCCGTGTTAAAACTTCCTGTCTTGCAGGCAAGTTCATTTTGAGCCGTCTGAGACACCACCATCACCACCACCACCAGTGGATTGTCAAAAGCGGCGGGGTACAATTGTTACTTAAAAGGGCGTCCGTCGCTATCTAAAATTGCTTTTAATACGTAGATAGAAAGAGCGAACACCCAGCGCCAAGAAGCTCATCTGTGATGCATTTTATTCAGACGAGGATCTTTATTGGTTTCGCGAATATCCAGAAGACGTTTAAATTTAACGTTTCGTTCAGTATTCGGATTTAATTCGAATTGTCGTCAATAATACAAAGGAACAGTTTGTTATCCATGGTTTCTAATTTTAACTGCAATAGGGAGCAAGCTATTTACGTGCTTTTCTAAGAGGGAGACTTGTAAGTCATATAGATGGTCTGAATTGAGTCTTTAGAAAATTTGTGTATCACTCTAGAGATCTGTATGTCATTAAACGAAGGAAGAATCGAAGGAAAAATAAAAGAAAGAACATGGAAGGAACGATGAAATGGCTGAAGAAATGGAGAAAGTACGGATTGATGTAACGGGGGAAGGAGCGAAACAAGTTACGATGGAAAGGGATAAGAAAAAATGATGGAGGAAACGGTGGAGGCATCCCAGAATTATCGAAGAAACGAGCATAGGAAAAGACAAAGGAATGGTGGAAGTGACGAAAGAAGAGACGATGGAAGATACTATGGAAGAACCAAGAAATGTAGACTGTATGGGGAAAAGGAATGACGGAAAATACGACGGATAGAGCGAATAATACAACAACGCCTGTATTGATAAAACAAATGCCAATTGTGTGTCTTTTCATTGTTGTTCCGTTTTATTACCAAATTATCACTGTCTAGATTAAAACGCCTCCAGCCAATACTAGCCAGTCTTTTTTTTTGTAATTCCGTCAGTTGTTTACATAGGTGCATCCTTATTTTTATTTTTGTTCGGAATATAAAGCGGCGAAATGATTAAAAATAACCGCTTGAATTGCATGACATGAAAGCCTAGTTCAGGGAAGCCAATCCTAATCCGCGCGAATTAACATTTATAGTCAACAACAGTTACATAGTTTTCCGGGAGATTTCCCTAATGTATACGGACGTTACGCTTTTGTATACTTTAAGTATATTATATTACCCGATTGTCCACCAAGGATTTTATTTCTGTTTTTCGTATAGAATCTATCAGCGTTGTCGGCAATTAGCATGACATTTGAAACCGACAATTTAATTCTTGTTTAATTTGTAGTGGACATTGTAAGTAAGTGTAAAATACATAAAATGAACGATTAAAGTAAGAGACGAGAGAGCAAATGATGGAAGGATTGACGAAACAAACCATGGAAGGAACGAAAGAAATAATAAAAGAAGAAACGATGGAGGACTCAATGGAAGAAACGATGGAAGAAATAATGGAAAGACAGATGGAAGGAACATCATAAGAAACGAAGGAACGATGAAAGAAACGGTGGAAGAAGAGACCGATGGACTGATGGATGGCATTAAGAAACGATGGAAGAAATAAAGGAAGGAATAATGGAGAAAACGATGGAAGATTGTAGAAAGAAACGATGGAAGGAGGGAAAGATGGACTGATGGAAGAGAAGTAGAAACGATCTAACAAATGAACGAAGGGACAGTGGAGGAGATGATGGAAGAGGAGAAGGGAAGGGTGATGAAGGAAACGATGGATGGGATAATGCAAGAGACTATGGAAGAAATGAAGAAGGAAACTATGGAAGGAACAGTGGAAGAAATGATGGAAGGAACATCGAAAGAAACGAAGGAAGGATGAAGGAAACGGTGGAAGAAGAGACCGATGGACTGATGGATGGCATTAAGAAATGATGGAAGAAATAAAGGAAGGAACAATGGAGAAAACGATGGAAGATTGTAGAAAGAAACGATGGAAGGAGGGAAAGATAGACTGATGGAAGAGAAGTAGAAACGATCTAACAAATGAACGAAGGGACAGTGGAGGAGATGATGGAAGAGGAGAAGGGAGGGGTGATGAAGGAAACGATGGATGGGATAATGCAAGAGACTATGGAAGAAATGAAGAAGGAAACTATGGAAGGAACAGTGGAAGAAATGATGGAAGGAACATCGAAAGAAACGAAGGAAGGATGAAGGAAACAGTGGAAGAAGAAAACGATGGACTGATGGATGGCATTAAGAAACGATGGAAGAAATAAAGGAAGGAACAATGGAGAAAACGATGGAAGATTGTAGAAAGAAACGATGGAAGGAGGGAAAGATAGACTGATGGAAGAGAAGTAGAAACGATCTAACAAATGAACGAAGGGACAGTGGAGGAGATGATGGAAGAGGAGAAGGGAGGGGTGATGAAGGAAACGATGGATGGGATAATGCAAGAGACTATGGAAGAAATGAAGAAGGAAACTATGGAAGGAACAGTGGAAGAAATGATGGAAGGAACATCGAAAGAAACGAAGGAAGGATGAAGGAAACAGTGGAAGAAGAAAACGATGGACTGATGGATGGCATTAAGAAACGATGGAAGAAATAAAGGAAGGAACAATGGAGAAAACGATGGAAGAATTGTAGAAAGAAACGATGGAAGGAGGGAAAGATGGACTGATGGAAGAGAAGTAGAAACGATCTAACAAATGAACGAAGGGACAGTGGAGGAGATGATGGAAGAGGAGAAGGGAAGGGTGATGAAGGAAACGATGGATGGGATAATGCAAGAGACTATGGAAGAAATGAAGAAGGAAACTATGGAAGGAACAGTGGAAGAAATGATGGAAGGAACATCGAAAGAAACGAAGGAAGGATGAAGGAAACGGTGGAAGAAGAGACCGATGGACTGATGGATGGCATTAAGAAATGATGGAAGAAATAAAGGAAGGAACAATGGAGAAAACGATGGAAGATTGTAGAAAGAAACGATGGAAGGAGGGAAAGATAGACTGATGGAAGAGAAGTGAAACGATCTAACAAATGAACGAAGGGACAGTGGAGGAGATGATGGAAGAGGAGAAGGGAAGGGGTGATGAAGGAAACGATGGATGGGATAATGCAAGAGACTATGGAAGAAATGAAGAAGGAAACTATGGAAGGAACAGTGGAAGAAATGATGGAAGGAACATCGAAAGAAACGAAGGAAGGATGAAGGAAACGGTGGAAGAAGAGACCGATGGACTGATGGATGGCATTAAGAAACGATGGAAGAAATAAAGGAAGGAATAATGGAGAAACCGATGGAAAAATTGTAGAAAGAAACGATGGAAGGAGGGAAAGATGGACTGATGGAAGAGAAGTAGAAACGATCTAACAAATGAACGAAGGGACAGTGGAGGAGATGATGGAAGAGGAGAAGGGAGGGGTGATGAAGGAAACGATGGATGGGATAATGCAAGAGACTATGGAAGAAATGAAGAAGGAAACTATGGAAGGAACAGTGGAAGAAATGATGGAAGGAACATCGAAAGAAACGAAGGAAGGATGAAGGAAACAGTGGAAGAAGAAAACGATGGACTGATGGATGGCATTAAGAAACGATGGAAGAAATAAAGGAAGGAATAATGGAGAAAACGATGGAAAAATTGTAGAAAGAAACGATGGAAGGAGGGAAAGATGGACTGATGGAAGAGAAGTAGAAACGATCTAACAAATGAACGAAGGGACAGTGGAGGAGATGATGGAAGAGGAGAAGGGAAGGGTGATGAAGGAAACGATGGATGGGATAATGCAAGAGACTATGGAAGAAATGAAGAAGGAAACTATGGAAGGAACAGTGGAAGAAATGATGGAAGGAACATCGAAAGAAACGAAGGAAGGATGAAGGAAACGGTGGAAGAAGAGACCGATGGACTGATGGATGGCATTAAGAAATGATGGAAGAAATAAAGGAAGGAACAATGGAGAAAACGATGGAAGATTGTAGAAAGAAACGATGGAAGGAGGGAAAGATAGACTGATGGAAGAGAAGTAGAAACGATCTAACAAATGAACGAAGGGACAGTGGAGGAGATGATGGAAGAGAGAAGGGAGGGGTGATGAAGGAAACGATGGATGGGATAATGCAAGAGACTATGGAAGAAATGAAGAAGGAAACTATGGAAGGAACAGTGGAAGAAATGATGGAAGGAACATCGAAAGAAACGAAGGAAGGATGAAGAAACAGTGGAAGAAGAAAACGATGGACTGATGGATGGCATTAAGAAACGATGGAAGAAATAAAGGAAGGAATAATGGAGAAAACGATGGAAGATTGTAGAAAGAAACGATGGAAGGAGGGAAAGATGGACTGATGGAAGAGAAGTAGAAACGATCTAACAAATGAACGAAGGGACAGTGGAGGAGATGATGGAAGAGGAGAAGGGAGGGGTGATGAAGGAAACGATGGATGGGATAATGCAAGAGACTATGGAAGAAATGAAGAAGGAAACTATGGAAGGAACAGTGGAAGAAATGATGGAAGGAACATCGAAAGAAACGAAGGAAGGATGAATGAAACAGTGGAAGAAGAAAACGATGGACTGATGGATGGCATTAAGAAACGATGGAAGAAATAAAGGAAGGAATAATGGAGAAAACGATGGAAGAATTGTAGAAAGAAACGATGGAAGGAGAGAAAGATGGACTGATGGAAGAGAAGTAGAAACGATCTAACAAATGAACGAAGGGACAGTGGAGGAGATGATGGAAGAGGAGAAGGGAAGGGTGATGAAGGAAACGATGGATGGGATAATGAAAGAGACTATGGAAGAAATGAAGAAGGAAACTATGGAAGGAACAGTGGAAGAAATGATGGAAGGAACATCGAAAGAAACGAAGGAAGGATGAAGGAAACGGTGGAAGAAGAGACCGATGGACTGATGGATGGCATTAAGAAATGATGGAAGAAATAAAGGAAGGAACAATGGAGAAAACGATGGAAGATTGTAGAAAGAAACGATGGAAGGAGGGAAAGATAGACTGATGGAAGAGAAGTAGAAACGATCTAACAAATGAACGAAGGGACAGTGGAGGAGATGATGGAAGAGGAGAAGGGAGGGGTGATGAAGGAAACGATGGATGGGATAATGCAAGAGACTATGGAAGAAATGAAGAAGGAAACTATGGAAGGAACAGTGGAAGAAATGATGGAAGGAACATCGAAAGAAACGAAGGAAGGATGAAGGAAACAGTGGAAGAAGAAAACGATGGACTGATGGATGGCATTAAGAAACGATGGAAGAAATAAAGGAAGGAATAATGGAGAAAACGATGGAAGAATTGTAGAAAGAAACGATGGAAGGAGAGAAAGATGGACTGATGGAAGAGAAGTAGAAACGATCTAACAAATGAACGAAGGGACAGTGGAGGAGATGATGGAAGAGGAGAAGGGAAGGGTGATGAAGGAAACGATGGAAGGGATAATGGAAGAGACAATGGAAGAAGTTAAGAAGGAAACTATGGAAGAAGCACTGGAAAAGAATATGGAAGGAACAATGGAAGAAGCAATGAAAGCATCCCCATTTAGGGACATAAACTGAATAAAAAAGTGTCAACCCCATATAAATTTCACGTATAAAGGTAAATAGGGTCCATATTTCACTTAAGTTATAATTGCGCCCATTTAGGTTGAAACAGTCGTCTTCATGTTATTAATGTCTGGAAATTACGGCCTAAATAACAATCATTAATTTCCTGTTGCGTCGTTTCCGCACAATTTTCTACGAAAAGTTTCATTTAAAAGTTCACGACATTTATTACTTCAACTGCAGGGTAAAAGTTAATATGTACTGCCCCCCACTGCTACCACCTTAATCGTATATAACTAGGAGGCACTGGCCAGTTTTACAACTGTTTTCTAAAAGTTCTAAATGCTTCTAAACTTGCCATCAAATAACAAAAATTTAATACCTACCGTTATATCGAAAAGAAAAAAGTTACTGGGCGCCCTCTAGGAGGGCTATCTAGTGATAAAGTGAACTAAAATTTACTAATGCCAATAATAATAACCTAAATAAATCGATGGCCGTGTAATTTTGGGATGATACGGATAAGCAAAGGCGATTATAACGAAGCAGGTGTACCAATCCATTATACACAATGCAATATCCGCAAATGTATGTATACCAGAAACGATTGTGTATAATTATTGTGGCAATAAACGTCAAACAAATTTATGTTACTTCTGGCAAGATCTAAAGTCCTTTTCGGACCATTAAACGAGAAAATAAACGATAAAAGAAGGCAAGATTTGAACCCCGATGCATCAATGCTTATTTTATATTCCAATGGAAGATGGAATGGAAGAAACGATGAATGGAATGAAGAAGGAAACGAAGAAGGGAACGAGGGGAGGAATGAAGCAATAAGTGAAGAATGTCGCAAGGAACGATGGAAGAAACGGACGAAGAAGGGATGAAAGAAACGATGGAAGAAATGAAAGAAGAAGGGATGGAAGAAACGGAGGAAGAAGATCGGAAGTAATGGCGGACGGAACGATGGAAGAGGCGATGGAACAATTGAGGAAACGATGGATAGAGCGGTGGAACAAAACTAAGAAGACACGAAGGGCAAAGCGGTGCAAAGAATGTTGCAAGGAACGATGAAAGAAACGAAGAATGAAGGGATGGAAGAAACGGAAGAAGAAGAGATAGAAGAAACGCAGGAAGATGGAATGAAAGAAACGGAGGAAGGAGGGTGGAAGAAACGGACGAAGAAGGAATGGAAGAAACAGAGGAAGAAGGGATGGAAGAAATGGCGGAAGGACCGATGGAAGGGACGAAGGAAGAAACGATGAAAAAATGAAGCAAGGAACTATGGAGAAAACTGAGGAAGAAATGAAGTATATATAATGGAAGAAACGATAACAAAAACGCAGAAAAAAGTGATGGAAAGAACGAAGGAAGAAAAGATGAAAGAAACGATGAAATTAACGAACCAAGAAAGGATGGAAGAAACGAAGGAAGGAATTTTGGAAAATTCGAAGGAAGAAAGGGTGGAAAGAATGAAACAAGAAACCAAGTGGGGAATAATGGAAGAAATGAAGGAAGATACGATGAGGAAGATGAAGTAATCAACCATGGAAGAAACGATGGAGTGTATTAAGAAAGAAACGGTGGAAGTCATTAAGGAAGAAACGGTGGAAAGATTGATGAAAGAAATTAAAAAAGCACAAGAGAAGAAACGATGGAGGATACGAAGGAAGGAACTGGAAGGAACGATGAATGTATTAAGGAAGAAACGGTAAAAGAATTGACGGAAGGAATTAAGAAGGTACAAAGGAAGAAATGATGGAAGATACGATGGAAAGAACGAAACAACGAATAATGGAAAGTATGATAGAAGCAATGAACGACTGAAATGATTAAGGAAGAAAAGAAGGAAGGAACCAAGAAAGACACCATGTAGAAGGCGGTAGAGAAAATGATGAGAATAATAAAGGAAGAAACAATTGAACTAACGAAGGAAGAGACAATGGACGAATCGATGGAAAAATTGACAGAACAAATGAAGAAATCATGGAGAAAATGAGGTAATGCTTGAAGAGAGGAGGAAAAGTAGGAAAGATCGATGGAAGAAAGGAAATAACTTAGTTTTTGGTTGCGTATAATGTTCTTCTTGACTTGGTCATATTCTAATATCTCCCATAGATACAACAGGAAGAAACTTTTTTCTTTTTCTTTTGTTTACAAATATTTCAGTAAAATTCCCACATCAAATTTACATTATTAGTATCTTATCAATGCGGTGGTTATCTAATCGTTCGATTTTTCAATTGCCTCCGATCCTTCTCAATTAAGTCGATAACAAATAGGTATCTACGTTCGGCTTGTTACGGATTTATAACAGGAATAATACAAAAATGAATGTAGCAATTCAGAGAGGCCCGCGTCGCCACAGAACGCGCACCGTTAAGAGATTTCGAGCAGCTGTTGGCAAAGTACGAAATGGATTTCATAAATCTATATGGCATAGTGGCCTTAGGTTTAATAAATTTGACTGTTTTAACGGCCGGTCTAGTATTTTATTGGAGGATTAAAGTGATTAGAACACTAATGGACGAAGGTAAGGAAACTGCCATTATTTACGTCACATTTATAGCACATAATTTATATCGGTCTTCGGAAATATATATACAGTGCGAAACCCGTTCGAAAAAACAATCATTTGACACGTATTTCCGGTGTATTGGTTCATTTAAACTACTACGCAATCGTTCGGTCGAGTTTGCTTCATTATAACTACTGTTTAATTTATGAGTCGATATGAAACCCTGTTTAATTGTTTTTATGGGTAGTTCAAATGAACCGCGCCTATTATATTCCTTGTGCTTCTGCTATCGTCAACATTTGCAAGCCTTTTTACTGCATTTGTTCATTTGAATTACTGCTCAATTGTTTAGTTTAGTAGTTCAAATGAACCACGTTCATTACGTTGATATATTTATTATTGTCAGTTATTGAAAGGTATTGTTTACTGAATTAGTTCATTTGAACTACAATTTAATTGTTGAGTGTTTCAGTAGTAGTTGAAATGAACCACGTTTATTACGTTGATATAATTCTTATACCATTATCAGTTATTTAAAGGTAATGTTTACTGAATTAGTTCATTTGAACTACAATTTAATTGTTGACTAGTTCAGTAGTAGTTCAAATGAACCATGTTCAATACGTTAATATATTTATTATTGTCAGTTATTTAAAGGCATTGTTTACTGAATTAGTTCATTTGAACTACAATTTAATTGTTGAGTAATTCGGTAGTAGTTCAAATGAACCACGTTCATTACGTTGATATAATTCTTATACCATTATCAGTTATTTAAAGGTAATGTTTACTGAATTAGTTCATTTGAACTAAAATTTAATTGTTGACTAGTTCAGTAGTAGTTCAAATGAACCATGTTCAATACGTTAATATATTTATTATTGTCAGTTATTTAAAGGCATTGTTTACTGAATTAGTTCATTTGAACTACAATTTAATTGTTGAGTGTTTCAGTAGTAGTTGAAATGAACCATGTCTATTACGTTGATATAATTCTTATACCATTATCAGTTATTTAAAGGTAATGTTTACTGAATACGTTCATTTGAACTACAATTTAATTGTTGAGTAGTTCAGTAGTAGTTCAAACGAACCATGTTCAATACGTTAATATATTTATTATTGTTAGTTATTGAAAGGTATTGTTCACTGAATTAGTTCATTTGAACTACAATTTAATTGAGTAGTTCAGTAGTAGTTCAAACGAACCACGTCTATTAATTGTTATATTCTTCGCAATTTTGTTACACCACTGTAAACATTTTTTTAGTTATCGTTGAGTTGAGTAGTTGAGTAGTTCAAATACACCACGTTGGTTACTATTGGTTGGTATACTACTCAGATTATTTGAGAAACAAACAAACTGTCAAGTAACAAAAAAAAATATATTTTTTTTTTGTTTGTCACCAACAGGCTACTATTTTGTTACCAGTTCTGACGCCGTCCGTTTTTCGCTTTCGAGAATCCACCCCGTGGCGTCTCAAAGGGGACTCCCCGTGCCGATATATTCTTTGCCACCCTATGACACATCAGCTTAGGCGTCCCTCACGACAAAATACACAAAAGGACCAAATATTGTGCATCTATTAAAAAATTGGTGAAGTTAGTCCTTACGTATTTAAAAATTGAGGGGATGACCTTTGACACTTACTACTCAATACCAAAGGGTCAGTGAACGTTATTAATGATATTAACCTCATTTTAAACGTAAGACGTTTCATAGTCCCAAAGAACAATGTGTTCAACTTTTAGGTATCAAACAAAAATAAATACGCAAATAATAATTTATAAAGGTACCTATATATATACAGTGTGTCCCACACTACGAGTAGTTGTAATATCCTTAACTTAGATTTAATTGTTTGTATGAATGAGTGTGAAGACTGTATATATTTGTTAATAAGATGTATTATAAATAATATTACTGTAATGTGAAAATAAATATTTTTAATTTGTTTTAGTTTATTTTTTTTTATAATTTTTACAATTACTTACAAGCAGAGGAAGTAATTGTTGCTTGTTACTTCCGGAAGTTTGTTTAAAATATAAAAGCCGAAAATGTGAGATTGTTTTAATAATAATAAAGTTCTTGCTTTTACGACGGCATTTTTCAGTAATATTAACTAAGAAAGTATATTTTTATCAAACAACCTTCTCTCGTTGTAATACGTTTACCAACTCTTTTGTTTTGCGCGGATGCTTTCAGAAAAATTAGAAAACTTTCCTAAATCTCTTTTTAACGCCATTCAACTTCGTTTAGGCGAAAGTATCAACAATTCTTCCGGCACTTACCCTGATTGGGTCATAAACTGAAAAATATTTTTTTCTTTCAAATATTTTATATTTCGAAGTAAGATCAAAACATACACTGATTTGTCGATAGCATATTATGTAGGCAAACTTATTAATTTTTTAAACCAGTTGTATTCTTTTTTGCATATCACTTGTAGAAAAAAAAATACAAATATACACGTCCCTTGCATTACTAATTGAATACTATGTTGTAGTCCTTGAAAACATCGACATATATGCTAGCCCAAACCTGTGCGCCTGCGTATTTACAGAAGTAAAAAGAGACAAGAGCGTGTCATCTCTGTCTGACCCTCTCGCATTGGCTCGTGAGTTCCTAGTGGAGGCGTGGCTGCGCGACGTCACAACTAACGGGCCAATGCGAGAACGTAAGACAGAGATGAAACGCTCTGGTCGCCTTCTACTCCTTTTGAATGCGCAGAAGCATTGACACTGGTCCGGTATATAAACGTAACTCAATTTTTTATTATTTATTTCTTATCCAGGCTGCGTAAGTGAAGATGTGATGATAATATTGAAGTTGTTACAAATTAGGTTACCTGCCCTTTGGAAAGATTTAAACTGAAGTAAGGCAATAATATGGATGTACAACAATAAATCACTCATTCAGTCGTCAATAAACATCGATCATTTTTTGTTCGCTATCATATCGGACTAAACAAACTGATAATAACAACAACGTGATAGAGACGCGGATACAAAGATAACGCGATAAAAGGAAATCATTACTCAAAAACTACAGTAATCGTGTCGCGTTGAAGGTAACAACAAAATTCTAACACTTTAAAAACAATAATAAATAAAGTAAAAATGAAGACGGAATACCTGCTTATGTATATAATGTCATTCCTGACAGGAATTTTGGTTTTTAGTGTGATGTTCTACATTGCGACTGAAAGTAAAAGGTTAAGGAGGGAAATGGTGCGAAGAGGTGAGAATACATGTATGTTTCTTAATTAAATGTAAGGGGTGCACGATTTTAATAAAAATATAGGCGTTAAAATGTACTGAAGATTAAAGTATCAAAAATAATATAAACCGTTGTACATATAAATAAGAAGCTGTTAGTTAGATTTGGTACAGGGCATATCGATTAGGATCCATCAATTATTTATCTATGTCATAAATTTTATGAACGGCCCGGTCCTGATAATTGCTCCCACGGGATGCTTGCAAGCAGTCCGCACTACATGGATAATTTAGAAGTCCAGGAGATTTGAGCTTAGAACTATAACGTTTCACAATTTCACTATACAGGATGATCGACATTGCATGACCAACAAATGTTTTATGGGACAGTGATACCCCGTAGAATGCCATTTGTTCATCTTCTGTGTTTATTTGACTTTATCCTTCTACCTACAGTCACCCACTCACTCTTTCGGTTTTCAATTGAGGACCTAAAGACTCTAGGTTGATGGGACAGTGTCTTCTGGGACAGTGATACACCACAGAATGCCATTTGTTCATCTTCAGCGTTCATGTTACTTTATTCTTCTAACTACAGTCACCCATTCACCCTTTCGATTCTCAATGGAGGACCTAAAGACACTAGGTTGATGGGATAGTGTTTCAGTGTCTTCTGGGACAGTGATGATCCACAGAATATCATTTGTTCGTCTTCTGTGTTCATTTGACTTTATCCTTCTACCTACAGTCACCCACTCACTCTTTCGGTTCTCAATGGAGGACCTAAAGACTCTAGGTTGATGGGATAGTGTTTCAGTGTCTTCTGGGACAGTGATGCTCCACAGAATGTGATTTGTTCATCTTCTGTGTTCATTTGACTTTATCCTTCTAAGTACAGCCACCCACTAACTCTTTCGATTCTCAGTGGAGCACCTAAAGACTACGTTGATGGGATAGTGTTTCAGTGTCTTCTGGGACAGTGATGCTCCACAGAATGTCATTTGTTCATCTTCTGTGTTTATTTGACTTTATCCTTCTACCTACAGTCACCCACTCACTCTTTCGGTTCTCAATGGAGGACCTAAAGACTCTAGGTTGATGGATCAGTGTTTCAGTGTTTCTGGGACAGCGATACTCCACAGAATGTCATTTATTCAATTGCTCATTCCTCCACTGTTGGGACAGTGATAGTTTGTAACTTTCACTCTCCCATTGTCTTCACCCGACTGTATCTATTCTATTATTGCCACAAACCCATTCCTTTGATTCCGAGACGAGACCTACAAGACTGTAGGTTGATGGGACAGTGTTTCTTAGCACACTGATTCTTTTATTCTATCACAGTTTTCATTTATCTGTTTCTGCCTCGTAATTATCATCCGTCCATTATTTTGACTGATAGAGGAGATTGTCAAAACTTTAAGTCAATGGGACAGTGTTTTTTGGGCCAGTCATTCTCTGTAGAGGATCATACATTCTTCTACCGTCTTCATATGCCTGTTACTTTATTTTCATCGTCACCTTTTACAGAAAATCGTAAGTAAGAAACGAGTAGGGTGTGTAGTATGTCGGTGGGACAGTGAGTGTTCTTTGGGACAGTGATAGTCTGTAGTCTTCTACTGTATTCATCTGTCTGCTTCAATGTTGCCATCGCCACTCACTGATTCGCTAATTCAATCGTTTCTTTGATGATACCGTAAAATCTTTAGGCAATGGGACAGTGTTTTTTTGGGACAGTGGTTTCTGTAAACGATGTTTCTGCCTCATCCCTGTCACCCATCCACTAGTTTGACTTTTAGAGAAGACTGTCAAGACTTGAGGTCTATGGAATAGTGTTTTGGGACAGTGATACACTGTAGAAGACTGCAAATCGATGGTACAGTGTTTCTGTGTTTTTCTGTCTCATTATATTCTTATCTTCAGTATTTTGATTCCTGTAGAAGCCCGGAAAGATTTTGGATCGTTGGGACAGTGTCCTTTGGGACAGTGATACTTTGCAGACGAACTCTGTCCCCTTCTGTCCCATCATCGTCACTTTTTCTGCTCTTTAAGTCTTATATGAGACCATAAAGATGGGACAGTGGTGTTTTTGGGACGGTGACACTTTATAAGTGATTTTTTATTCTTCATCTGTTTTCTCTTCGTTTGTTTGATTCCTGGGGTGTCTGTAGGCAACCCATTCCTCACCAAAGCATTGGTTAATGAAACCCTTTACACGCTTTATCTAATAAGGGTCGTATTTCAACAAGTGGCGACTTTTTCGAACGTCACTACACGGTAGCGACATCATGTTCCTAGTAGGGTGTTATTGCCTGACCGGTTGCACTTTATCACCGCTTTGGGGGCGGCGACGTAGCCCCATGCAGCGACATTATTTCGTAATTATTGTCGCCATGGAACGCGTGTAAAGGCAACACGACCGCTGGTCGCGATACCATCGCAAAACACATTACTCTTTTAATTAATTCTTGTTTATCTCGAGAAAATTGGCCATTACTTCTAATCAAACGGGATGCATCGTACAATACACTGTTTGTTTATGGCGGCCGACGACTACAACAACAACACAACATCGTGTGTCTATTAGTTTACACATACACAACATTTACACAAAGTAGATAGGATCGACTTTTTAATAAATAAGAACAAGGTGGTGCAATTGTTTTTTTTTTATCAAACATTCACGTCATAATTACAAAGTCAATTTTATAAATTAATAAATAAAATCGAACAAACTCTGCCTTTGAGCGTGAAACCGCTCATTTAGCCATCGCGTTGTGCGGTAAACCGACAAGAGTTCGTCGTCGCGCCTTACCGCTAAAATTAATAATAATAATAAGAAAAGTGGAGAAACATTTGATTTGCGAGTCTTAATTAAAATCGCACCCCTTATTTAATAATAAGAACGCCGTCAGAACGTTCTATTTCGTACATGTGCCGTTCAAATAATAGAAGTTGCTCGATCGACACAACCGACTCGACTGCTGGTCAAAACTACTGGAACATTTATCTATAGATACATACACACAAACACACATACACCAGTATATATGTATATTGTATATACAGTGCAGAACTAACAATTAGTTTCGACGTTTCGAGACGGTTTTAATTAGAGCGAGAACCTTCGCATACTTTATGGTTAGAACCTGTCAAAATTTGAAACGTACTAACTTGTGAGGTGACGTACAATAAAATATACAGGGGGTATATAATATTTATTTATAGGGGTTGGAAAATCAAATATTAACTTTAAATTTGTATCTAAATACTTCCTTTACAATATCAGAGTTGTTGACCAGTAATAGCCCGGGTTCGATTCACAGTGGGTACATCTTTTTTTTTTTAATTTCAATGATTTTTTTTAATTCTAAGGACGATTGGTACGACTGTCAGGATATCCATTATCTAGCAGGAGAGCAAGTGATCTAGCGGCTTATGTGCAGCAACACATTCTAAGAAGTCAATTAGGTAACATTATCATATACTTTTAACTAAAAAATTTTGAAATCATTAGTTCCTAAAATGGACTGAAAGTCACGAAGGTTCTTAAGTCTAACAGTAACAATATTTATATTATTTATTTATTTTTAGTAGACTTGTTTATATTTCTAAATTATTTTAAGAAGGTTAGGTTTGGTTAGGTTAGGCCTCAAATAAAAATGATTATTTTTTGTAGCCATTATTAATGGAATAAAAGAGTCATGAAGCCTCTAAAGTCTATATATTTTTTTATTTGTCTCTCGCAGACATACTTTTAAATTATTAAAAAAAAAAATGTTACTAATTATTTGAAATATTCTTTATGGCTAAATTAGGTTAGGTTATGTTAGTTTCTCTTTTATTTCATTTTTTGTTTTTATTTTTCCTTTTTTATGTCTATATATAATTTTAGGTCATGAACCTCCGCCTCGTTATGAGCCCCCACCATGCTACGAACAGGCAGAGGGAGGTGGAGGTGGTGGTTGTAGCAATTCCACTACACCCCCTGGAGTGAATAAATATTAATTAACTAATTTATGTGATAATTTACGTCGACAGCTTTAAAAAATTTTTTTGAAGTGTTTTTATTTATAAGCAGTTTTACAATAAACATAATATCTACTTTGTTTCTTTTTTTTAACATTTTATTAAATTTTTAAAATTACCCATAAGTAGGTATTAAGATAAGACCAAAATAAAATAAATATTAAAGGTGCTAATTTTTTTAATTTATCTAAAGGTAGAAATCTTATTTTTATCGACGTACTTATGTATATATAGAGCACCTTGCTTGTTATCAGGCAAACAGAGATAACTGTGGCAATGCATTGAAAAATTTTTGAATGGGATTACCTTTCTTTTTATTTCGACATTTCTAAAGGATTTATGTTATCATTTTCTTCATTAAATATTACTAAAATAAACAGAAACATTGACAAATATACAATAATTAAAAAGAAAATTATGATTTTCCATCATCAAGAACTAAAACCATGAAAATTTAGAGATTTATGTGTGTACACTGTAATGACTTACAGTGTTGTTAACTTATTAAAGTTGAAAAAAGTGTCTTATAGTGTTCTGAATTCCTTAAAGTTGCACCGCAATGTCTTTAAGTGTCTAATGGTGTTTTAAAGCTTTCTCAAACTTTCAATTCAGTATTAATTATTCTAAGTGTCTTACTGTGTTCTAAACTTATTAATGTTTCAAGTTACTAAAGTTACATGAAAGAGTTGGCAAGTATCTTACTATATTTTGATCTCACTAAACTTAGTCGAAGGTGTTCTTAAGTGGTTTGAACTTCCTAAAGTTACTTTAAGGAGCCTTTAAGTGTTCTATTGTGTTTGAAAAGTGCGCCACAGTGTTGACAGTGTGCTTATAACGTACTTAGGATAATTGAGAATGTTTTGAAGTGCGTTAATGTGTTTTGAATTTACTAAACTTACTGGAACGTGTTCTTAAGTGCTCTAATGTGTTTGGAAGTTGCATCACAGTGTTGACGCTGTGTTGTTCACTCAGATAAGTTATTTAAAATCATCCTAAAGTGCTTTACTGTGTCTTGAATTAACAAATGTTACGCGAACGTGCTCTTAAGTGCTCATTTGTATTTGGAAGATGGGTCACAGTGCAAGTAGGGTGTTCTTAACTCACTTAAGTAATTTACAATTGTTCTGAAGTGCCTTACAGTGTTTTGAACTAACTAAACTTACTTTATGGTGCCCTCAAGTGTTCTATTGTGTTTGAAAAGTGCGCCACAGTGTTGACAGTGTGCTTATAAAGTATTTAAGATAATTGAGAATGTTTTGAAGTGTGTTACTGTGTTTTGAATTTACTAAACTTACTGGAAAGTGTTCTTAAGTGCTCTAATGTGTTTGGAAGTTGCATCAAAGTGTTGACGCTGTGTTGTTCACTTAGATAAGTTATTTAAAATCGTCCTAAAGTGCTTTACTGTGTTTTGAATTAACAAATGTTACGCGAACGTGCTCTTAAGTGCTCAGTTGTATTTGGAAGATGGGTCACAGTGTAAGTAGGGTGTTCTTAACTCACTTAAGTAATTTACAAATGTTCTGAAGTGCCTTACAGTGTTTTGAACTAACTAAACTTACTGTAAGGTGCATTTAATTGTTCTGTTGTGTTTGAAAAGTGCGCCACAGTGTTGACAGTGTGCTTATAACGTACTTAAGATAATTAAGAATGTTTTGAAGTGTGTTACTGTGTTTTGAATTTACTAAACTTACTGCAAAGTGTTCTTAAGTGCTCTAATGTGTTTGGAAGTTGCATCAGTGTTGACGCTGTGTTTTTCACTCAGATAAGTTGTTTAAAATAATCCTAAAGTGCTTTACTGTGTCTTGAATTAACAAATGTTACGCGAACGTGCTCTTAAGTGCTCAGTTGTATTTGGAAGATGGGTCACAGTGTAAGTAGGGTGTTCTTAACTCACTTAAGTAATTTACAATTGTTCTGAAGTGCCTTACAATGTTTTGAACTAACTAAACTTACTTTATGGTGCCCTTAAGTGTTCTGTTCTGTTTGAAAAGTGCCCCGCAGTGTTGACAATGTGCTTATAACGTATTTAAGATAATTGAGAATGTTTTGAAGTGTATTACTGTGTTTTGAATTTGATAAACTTACCAGAAAGTGTTCTTAAGTGCTTTAATGTGTTTGGTTATTGTATAAGAAAGCTGAAACTTTGTTTTTAATTCACTTAAGTTACTTCAAAGTATAAATTTTACTTAGATGTGTTCTTAAGTACCTAGTTGTGTTTCGAAGTGTTTATGTTGTGTTTTTAACTCATATGAGTTATTTGAGAGTATTCTGAAATGTCTCACTGTCTTTTGAACTTACTAAACTTACTGGAAAGTGTTCCATTGTTTTTGGAACTTACTGAATTTGTGTTAGAATGTTTTTAAGTGTTCTATTGTATGTATTGAATTTATTTGGGTAACTTTCAAGTGACATTAAGTGTCTCATCGAGTTTTAAAGTTACGTAAGTGCCTTATTGTGCTTTTGACTGTAACTTTGATAATTTTCAGTGTACATTTCCTAAATCTATTGTATAAGTTTTCTATATACCCGGTACAGTTCTCCTAACGACATAAAAAAAGTCACCTCTTACACTAATAAGTAAAAATACCTAAAAAATAATGGAGAAATAGTGCTAGTTTTTAGCCGGTCGAGTAGCTCGAAACGGAGACCGAGATAATATTTCTCAATTTTCCCTCAACAGATTTATGAAGAAGAAAATTTCATTTTTCCTTTCCTTTATCCATTAAATAAGAGTGGGTGGACGTTCAGACCAGACAGTCTTTCCTGGAGCACAATAGTAACTAACTAACTAACTAACTGAAGTAACTGTGCAGCACAGGTACCACTGGCACTGGCACTGGGGACAAGGACACAGAAACGGGGGTTTTAGGTAGTTAGGTGGATTAGTTTATTTTTGCAGTTCCACACGTAATCCTCTCGAGTCACAATTGAAGAACCAATTAAGTTGTAAATTGCTTTTACTGCAACATCTTGTCGTTGATCATTCGTTAGTTTTGGAACGGGCGGCAATTCTCGAGGGTGCAATTTTGTCCCATCTTCTGCGACCCTACGAGCGCTACTACTAGCGAGCAATCTCGCATAATTAGTTGAGATAGCAGTCGTTGGGTGCCGCTGACGCTCATTGCTCTACTACTACAGCGTACAAGGGCAGCCAACCGACGCCGACACGGCGTTCAGGGCGGCCAACCGAACGAACGGGTCCATTTTACGCGATAGTAATGTTTTCTTAACAAGGATCTACTCAATTGTAGAGTTATTTTGCATGTTGTTGTCTTTCGTCGAAATTACGACACTTGGTCCGTCCGCGAACGCTAATTTTATGAGAAAAGTTTCGCGCGCTGCAGTCTGCCGAACAAGGGAACAATTTATTAGTAACAGTTATTACGTTGGCAACGGCAACGCCGAGGCAACAATGTTTGTCATGCCGGGAAAGTTTCACGGAAGAAAACTAAAGGGCGCGACGTGATTTGATGCCACAACATGAAAAAAAAGCAGTTACCGTTTCAATGAAATAAAACGAATCAGAATGAAAAAGTTTTACGAACATAGAACTCAGGGACTTTCATTTTGTCATTTAAGCAATATTGTAAGGTTAAGTCAAGTGTTTAGTGTTATTTTTGTGTTTTGAACTTATTTAAATAAATTGGGAGTATTCTTAAGTGCTCGATTATGTTTGGAAGTTGCATCAGACTGTTGATGCTGTGTTTGTAACTCACTAAATTACTTCACAATGTTTTGAAGTGTGTTACAGTGTTTTGAATTTACTAAACTTAATAGAAACAGTGTTCCCTAATGTTTGAAGTTATTAAAGTTACATGAAACAGTTGGCAAGTATCATACTGTATGATGATATTATTCAACTTAGTCGAAGGTGTTCTTAAATGTTTTGAACATTGTCTACTGTTGTGTTTAAGTTCATCAACGACAAACCCAAATTCTGTTAAGTGTTGAAGTGTGAATTCAACAACTAATGTTCTGATGTGCTTTACAGTGTTTTGAACTAACTAAATTTACTTTAAGGCGCCCATAAGTGTTCTATTGTGTTTAAAAAGTGTGCCACAGTGTTGACAGTGTGCTTATAACGTATTTAAGATAATTGAGAATGTTTTGAAGTGTGTACCTGTGTTTTGAATTTACTAAACTTAATTGAAAGTGTTCTTAAGTGCTCTAAAGTGTTTGGAAGTTGCATCAGAGTGTTGAAGCTGTGTTTTCCACTCAGATAAGTTATTTGAAAGCATTCTGAAGTGCTTTACTGTGTCCTGAACTAACATATGTTACTTAAAAGTGTTCTTATGTGCTCAGTTGTATTTGGAAGATGGGTCACAGTGTAGGTAGGGTGTTTCTAACTCACTTAAGTAATTTACAAATGTTCTGAAGTGCCTTGCAGTGTTTTGAACTAACTAAACTTACCTTAAGGTGCCCTTAAGTGTTCTATTGTGTTAAAAAAGTGTGTCACAGTGTTGACAGTGTGCTTATAACGTATTTAAGATAATTGAGAATGTTTTGAAGTGTGTTACTGTGTTTTGAATTTACTAAACTTACTGGAAAGTGTTCTTAAGTGCTCTAAAGTGTTTGGAAGTTGCATCAGAGTGTTGACGCTGTGTTGTTCGTTCAGATAAGTTATTTAAAATCATCCTAAAATGCTTTAGTGTGGTCTTGAATCAACAAATGTTACGCGAACGTGCTTTTAAAGGTGCTCAGTTGTATTTGGAAGATGGGTCACAGTGTAGGTAGGGTGTTTCTAACTCACTTAAGTAATTTACAAATGTTCTGGTGCCTTGCAGTGTTTTGAACTAACAAAAACTTACTTTAAGGTCCCCTTAAGTGTTCTATTGTGTTTAAAAAAGTGTGCCACAGTGTTGACAGTGTGCTTATAACGTATTTAAGATAATTGAGAATGTTTTGAAGTGTGTTATTGTGTTTTGAATTTACTAAACTAACTGGAAAGTGTTCTTAAGTGCTCTAATGTGTTTGGAAGTTGCATCAGAGTGTTGATGCTGTGTTTTCCACTCAGATAAGTTATTTAAAAAGCATTCTGAAGTGCTTTACTGTGTCCTGAACTAACATATGTTACTTGAAAGTGTTCTTAAGTGTTCAGTTGTATTTGGAAGATGGGTCACAGTGTAAGTAAGGTGTTCTTAACTCACTTAAGTGATTTACAATTGTTCTGAAGTGCCTTACAGTGTTTTGAACTAACTAAACTTACTTTATGGTGCCCTTAAGTGTTCTATTGTGTTAAAAAAGTGTGCCAGTGTTGACAGTGTGCTTAATACTTATTTAAGATAATTGAGAATGTTTTGAAGTGTGTTACTGTGTTTTGAATTTACTAAACTTACTGGAAAGTGTTCTTAAGTGCTCTAAAGTGTTTGGAAGTTGCATCAGAGTGTTGAAGCTGTGTTTTCCACTCCGATAAGTTATTTGAAAGCATTCTGAAGTGCTTTACTGTGTCCTGAACTAACATATGTTACTTGAAAGTGTTCTTAAGTGTTCAGTTGTATTTGGAAGATTGGTCACAGTGTAAGTAGGGTGTTCTTAACTCACCTAAGTAATTTACAATTGTTCTGAAGTGCCTTACAGTGTTTTGAACTAACAAAACTTACTTTAAGGTGCCTTTAAGTGTTCTATTGTGTTTGAAAAGTGCGCCACAGTGTTGACAGTGTGCTTATAACGTATTTAAGATAATTGAGAATGTTTTGAAGTGTGTTACTGTGTTTTGAATTTACTAAACTAACTGGAAAGTGTTCTTAAGTGTTCTAAAGTGTTTGGAAGTTGCATCAGAGTGTTGACGCTGTGTTGTTCGTTCAGATAAGTTATTTAAAATTATCCTAAAATGCTTTTGTGTGTCTTGAATCAACAAATGTTACGCGAACGTGCTCTTAAGTGCTCAGTTGTATTTGGAAGATGGGTCACAGTGTAAGTAGGGTGTTCTTAACTCACTTAAGTAATTTACAATTGTTCTGAAGTGCCTTACAGTGTTTTGAACTAACTAAACTTACTTTAAGGTGCCCTTAAGTGCTCTATTGTCATTAAAGGGTGTGTCACAGTGTTGACAGTGTGCTTATAACGTACTTAAGGTGATCGAGAATGTGTTGAGGGGTGTTACAGTGTTCTGAATTAACTCAATTTACTAGAATGTGTCCTTAAGTGCACTAGTGTATTTAGTTACTATATAAGAAAGCTGAAACATTATTTTTAATTCACTTAAGTTAGGTACTTCAGAGTATTTTGAAGTTAAGTCAAGTGTTTAGTGTTATTCCAATTGTTGAAGATCGTTAATACGTTGTCATATTGTTTACAGCATTAATTATGTTATTATGTTACTTGTGACGGTCATTTAAACACAGTTTTAGATCAAATGAGTGTGGTACACATGAACTATTAGCAATAGAACTAACAAGGCACATAGAAGGTGGTTCACTTGAACTACTCATGTCATCGAATTGATTGTTACGTCACATATTGAATTATTTTTTGTTTGTTCGGTTACCATACCGTCGATTTTAAGTAAGTCGAGGACTTCTAACTTTTTCACAACACAGACACATGTGACTGGTACTCTTTTATTCGGTCCCTCATATCTATTCTAAACCGTAGGCAAATACGACAGACGGTGTTTTGAAAACAACGGGAATAAATGAATAAATTATAACTAACTAGAATGCAACTCCTCAAAAGTTGTTGTTGTTGTATATGCGGAAGCGCCCATGTGCTGAAGTTTCGGTAGCTGTTGTGTCACAGTTATAATCTTTTAAAAAAAGTTATCAACTTATTCGAACGATTTAACGCGGATAATGGGGGCGGATTTTGATCGAAAAACAATTGAACTTTTCGTAATAAATAAACAAGTTTCTAAAAACATTGACACGACACCTACTTGCCTGCCGAAAAAGCTGATTTGACTTTATAAATAATTTCGGTACCTTATTGAAGATGGCGACGCACACACTCTGAAAAAGTCTGGTGCTTCTCCATATTTTATCAGTAGGTACCTATTATATACCAAATTTTTGAATAGGTACTTACGTGGTTAAAGAAATTAAATTGTTGGTGTGTTTGTTGTGCCATTATAATGCTACAAACAACCATTGTTCAGTGTGATAAATTACATTGGTTTGAACGTTGTACAAAATTTAATGAATGGATTTAAATTAATGGTACAGTAAGGCAGAACACGGCGGAGCTGAGTGTTCGTTTGTATTAAACGGTGTAATTGCAAAATTACTTTGGAAAATGGAACCTTCAGCAAACAAAGGAACCAGGAATGTCAGTTACATTTGGGGTCCTGCAACGTCTCTTCTATTTGCCATTAGCGACAAACTACTTTTAACAAGTTCTTCAAGGTTCTGCTTCATAAAAACGATAGTGACACCTGGATGTAACGGTACCTATATATTTTGGTAAAAGTCTTGTTCATGTCCGTATACCATGCACTATGCATTTTCTAAGGTAATATAAAGACGTTTGCAGTTTGTACGTCCCTAATTAAATAAATAATACTTCAATATCGCGAGACTTTGCAGAATGGTCTTGGAAACCGATTGTATTGTTGGCATTTGTGCTGTTCGCGATGGATTTTGCTCTGCTCTACTCCAAGATCATTAATTTGTAGTTGCGCCCGTTCTGATCATTGTATTCATGAAGGCTAGAAATGCAACCGGAGATATCCCGAGGGACCGAAAGACCTGTAAGCATTCCGATCCGACATTCTCCGATTCCGTGGTTACAACTTATAAGGGTAATTAGAATTTCACCATGTTCCTGGAATCCGACGTCGCGACGCGCCGCGTCCTCGCCGTTATTCCTTTCTCTCACGTCCGCCTCCCATTCGAACCGACAACGGGACTCTCCCTCTGCGCCCTACCGGGAGGGATACAAGTTTGAGACGAAGATTGGAACGCCAGGGACAGAAAGAACAAGTTTAATTCAATGAATATTACATTTTACTTATTTAATTTTGCTCATTTCGCGCAATTTACCTCGGAAACGTGACCCTTTCACCAACATTACATTATTACGTATATTTCGTATATTATTGTAGTGAGCATTATAATCTCCATTACGTTATTGTTGAATAATTAAATAAATAATAAGTTTTTCCCTAAAAGTGAGGTTAGGATCCTACATAACACTTATGTCGTCCCTATTAACGTTGTCAGTTGCCTAAACAGAAGTATGAATGAATATGCATGCTTACAAATGAGTGTAGAAACACAAACGAGACTCGGCGTTGTTGAAACTGTCCGAGTTCAAAAGGTTAACCGCTATCTACTACGGTGCTACATAAAACTATATATGTGATGGTTGCACCAGTTTTCGTTAGAGTAATTAGCAATGGTAAATATGGCGTTTGTTTGCCCCCAACTGACTCCTCTACATGCATGTGTATCGGTCTCGGCTGCAATATTACGTTTGAGGGTGTGAAGTACATTGAATAAATTAAGTTTCAGTTTTGTAACGATTTCATGTCAGATGACAGACCACGAACGCGTTGCATGTTGCATTTCTGAAGGCGGAACACTGGATTAACCTCAAATAATAAAAAATTCTGTATCAAAAGGTGTTTGGGGGTTGATATGGGGTGGAAATATTGAAATATATAATTGGATCAGAATTGCTTCTTTCTGTCAAGATTTTGGAACAGCCTAACGTTCAAAATCCTATACTGGAGGAGTTAATAACAGAAGAAAAGGGAGAAGACACATACCCTAACCTACAAGCCACTAACATGCCCTTTTGCTCATGTGTTCAGAGTTTAGAAGACCACACCTTTCATTACAATGTGGAGCCCAAGGATCTCCTTCCAGTGAATGTGAATAAACCCACGTTCCTGAAGATGTCGCTATAATAACAACAACGAATTTGGAAAGACCTTTCTAGTACGTTCCAACGTGTCCACCAGAATTTGGGTTGCGGATATCCTGCCCATACAGTTCCTCAGTTGAAGCAATTTTGTGGAGGGATGTCCGAACATCTCCGTCTCTAGAGATCGCCATCAAAAATCATCGAGCCTAATAGGAGCAAATTTATTGGGTCAGGGTATATATCATCCTAGAGAGCACTTCCAATCTTCGACTATGGAAGCTGTGGGATCATTCCTTTAAATATGGGCATCTTTTAGAAGCAATCGATGACATGGAACTGACTACTGCTGCCTCCTTTTCATCTTAAAAAAAAAAAGACCGATATACCTCAACCCAAACGAAGTTTTGGAGCAATGCTAATAAATCTGTACCATGACATAACCCCTTAGTTACTAAGCGTAGTTGGAATAGATTTGCTGGTCAGGGGGTGTCATCCTGGAAAGTACTTTAAATCTTCGACTATGGAAGCTGTTGCATCATTCCATTGGATAGGGGCATCTCTTGGAAGCATTTCATGACATGGAACTGAATACTGCTTTCAACTTTCCATCTTTAAAAAAATGTAGACTGAAATATCTCACCCCTAACGAAGTTTTGGAGCAATGCTAATAAATCTCTTCCATGACATAACCCCTTAAAAAATTACTGAGCCTACGTAGTTGGAATAAATTTGTTGGTCAGGGGATGTCATGCTGGAGAGCCCTTCAAATCTTCGATTATGGAAGCTGTGGCATCATTCCATTGGATAGGGACATCTCTTGGAAGCATTTCATGACATGGAACTGAATACTGCTTTCTCCTTTCCATCTTTAAAAAATGTAGACTGATATCCCTCACCCCAAACGAAGTTTTGGAGCAATGCTTTAAGATCTCTTTCATGACATAACCCCTTAAAAAATTACTGAGCCTACGTAGTTGGAATAAATTTGTTGGTCAGGGGATGTCATGCTGGAGAGCCCTTCAAATCTTCGACTATGGAAGCTGTGGGATCATTCCTTTAAATATGGGCATCTCTTGGAAGCATTTCATGACATGGGACTGAATACTGCTGTCTCCTCTCCATCTTTTAAAATTAAGACTAATATAACTCACCCCAAACGAAGTTTTGGAGCAATGCTAAAAAATCTCTTCCAGGACATTACCCCTTAAAATATTACTGAGCCTACGTAGTTGGAATAAATTTGTTGGTCAGGGGGTGCCATCCTGGAGAGCACTTTAACTCTTCGACTATGGAAGCTGTGGGATCATTCCTTTAAATATGGGCATCTCTTAAAAAGCATTTCATGACATGGAACTGAATACTGCTGTCTCCTCTCTATCTTTTGAAATGAAGACTAATATACCTCACCCCAAACGAAGTTTTGGAGCAATGCTAAAAAATCTCTTCCAGGACATTACCCCTTAAAACATTACTGAGCCTACGTAGTTGGAATAAATTTGTTGGTCAGGGGGTGCCATCCTGGAGAGCACTTCAACTCTTCGACTATGGAAGCTGTGGGATCATTCCTTTAAATATGGGCATCTCTTGGAAGCATTTCATGACATGGAACTGAATACTGCTGTCTCCTTTCCATCTTTTAAAATGTAGACTGATATCCCTCATCCCAAACGAAGTTTTGGAGCAATGCTTTAAGATCTCTTTCATGACATAACCCCTTAAAAAATTACTGAGCCTACGTAGTTGGAATAAATTTGTTGGTCAGGGGATGTCATTCTGGAGAGCACTTTAAATCTTCGACTATGGAAGCTGTGACATCACATAGAAGACCACAGTTTTATAGAGATGAAACCGGGTATATTCGTGACGAATCCGACGACTAAGTGGTTGCAGGCTGAGAACTTTGAAGACATAAGAATTGATCTTCACGATTTCTGACGTGGTAATATTTTGTCGGCATTCTGGAGACTTTCTGACTACACAACTGGTTGTCTTGCAGTTCTTTGCCAACAATATAATTGACCTACCATTAGGAACAATAACCCTAGAAAGAATCCAAAACTATCTGCATCCCCATGAGTTTCTACAACAAGGAGACCTTTGGGTAAGTTTCCATTCCATTGGGAAGCTCAGCGTCACCGTTTCATGATGCTTTGTGGGTAAAAGCAGTTTTGAGCGACTTGGTGTAGTCTTCTGAAGGCCTCTGGTTTAATTTCAGGACCAAATGGAATTTGATGAATGTAGAGACAGTACTATTCATTCTACAGACTCTCTTCCAGTTTCTATTGTCACCACCTTTTAGTTATGTATCAAAACCCACTTCCACGATTCCTCTAGGAGGTTGAAGAAGGTCGTTTGCTTTACTTATAACTTTGAACTAGCGTTATAGGATGATATTGGAAAATTTTTCATAAAAATGGGTATACCAAAAGTTTCCTGCATTTGTTTGGGATGACAAGATCTTTTTCAAGAGACGATTTATCCATCCACCCGAAATGAAGTTCTCAAATTGTGAAGTTACAAGTATGCTTATGAACCGCATGTATCTATGTAGGTACCTCTTGCCATTTAATTGACATCAGAATTTACGTGAAATTCCAAGTTGGTAGACTACTATCAATGGAATTCGTAGACTGGAATTGATGGAAAACCACAAATATTTGTCAGTAGCGAGAGTGCGTTTGAAATTTTCAACATTCCTCATAACAGACAATCCTCAATGATGAACCGGTTCAATTTATAATTGCTTCCAAAAGCTTGGGATGTGCACATCTATTTTTCGATAAAATAAACTACTACTAATTAAATCAAATATTTTAAACCATTTTGGACATTGGAATGAGGCATAAAGCGATGAATGAATGAATGGATTCGCGATAGGTCCAAAGAGTATTCGAGCTAAAGACCTTATCAAGACAATTATGTAAAAAACACCCTGTATATGTGCATAAAGGTATCCAGGAGATGAAACGGTTTCGGCATTGTTATTTTGTCAATGATTAGATTACGTTTCGGATGGTGAACAATTAAAGGACAGCCGGTTCAGTAACTAATAAGATTTATCAGTTCGAAAGCTCCAAAGTTATCTGCTAATTAAGAGAGGGCTTGTTAATGGAGTAGCCTGGAAGAAAGTTCGCCTCATCGGGAGACAACAACGCCGCCAATGTACGTAGCATAGAAGGGGAAAGGGGGCACCCTTCCTTTCTTTCTACTCCCCCATTCTAAATGGCCCTTTCTCTTCTTTACAAATTCTACCCGCTGTAATTCAATAATGGGGTTCTTCGGAAGTCAATGGATATCTGAGTCACTTGCCGTTATACAATACATATATCTATGTAGGAATGATTCATAGATTGAAGTGGACAGAAAGAATTGGAATTGAAGTTAATGTACAATTGGTGTAACTGCGAGGAATGTGCTACATGAGATGGTAGAAAAATTGATCTGTTAAGTGTGTTGTGGATACTTAGATTATTCCTTGGAGAAAATCAAACTGATGGACGGTGACTTGTCACGATAAAGATGTCCTTCCACCAGCTTGGGTTGCACTGTTGTGGAGGTGGAATTTGGAAAAGACACCTGGAGAGTTCTACAGTTTAAAATTTTAAAATCATTGTAGAATGATACTGAAATTGTTCTGAATCCTCAGGATATTGATGGCAAAAGTCCAACTGATGGATGAATAGTTACTTCTCACGACATAGATGTCCTTCCACCAGCTTGGGTTGCACTGTTGTGGAGGTGGGATTTGGAAAAGACACCTGGAGAATTCGACAGTTCCAAATCATTGTAGAATGATACTGAAATTTTTCTAAATCCTAGGGATACCTATTGGTTGGCAAAAGTCCTTCTGCTGGATGAATAGTGATTTGTCACGACAAAGATGTGCTACCACCAGTTTGGATTGAATCATTTCGGAGGAGGGATTTAAGATAAACACGTGGTGATTTCTACAGTTCTACATCACTATGGAATGATACTGAAGATGCTCGGAATACTCGAAATATTTCTTGATAAAAATCCAACAGATGGAAGGACGGTGACTTGTCAAGATAAAGATGTCTTTCCACCAGCTTGGGTTGCACTGTTTTGGAGGTGGGATTTGGAAAAGACGCCTGGAGAGTTCGACAGTTCCAAATCATTATAGAATGATACTGAAATTTTGTTGAATCCTCAGGATATTGCTTGGCAAAAATCCAACTGAAGTATGAATGGTGATCTGTCACGACCAAGATGTCACACCACCAGCTTGGGTTGAAACATTTATTTTGGAAGAGGGATTTACAGTTCCACATTGTTATGGAGTGATACTGAAGATGTTCCGGATTCTCCAAATATTCTTTCACAAAAATCAAACTGAAGGATAGACGGTGACTTGTCACGACAAAGACGTCCTTCCATCAGCTTGGGTTGCACTTTTTTGGAGGTCAGATTTGGATACGACATCCGGAGAGTTCTGTAGTTCCACACCCACTCTGATACTGAAGATGCTCTGGACACTACTAGAATATTATTGAGGTGTTCAGGAAGTTGTCGAGCTTTAAAATCCTGCACCCTGTATATGCGGTGGTAACATTCCCGCTATCCATTCGCGATCTTTTTGTACGCGCGTTGCGCTAATGGAAATCCCAGTCAGCAGCGTCACGATTATCCGGGTTCTCTCATGATAATTGCAGTATTCATTAATCACTGGCTTTCACGACGACGATGACGCTGCTACGAGACGGCGGCAACGGGAAGGGTATAAAGGAAGGCAGGAATAACATACACACACACACACACACACACAAAGAATTACGTAGACACAGGGAACGGAACGGGAAGAAGCAGAGAAGCTCGAAGAGATGTGTGTGTGTGTGTGTGTGGCGAACGCGAAGGTCGTGAAGCGATTGAAATTCCCCAGATGTTGGCGGTAACAAAAACATCTGTTGAATCTCTTTGCGCGCCACCGTCGTTTTAGTTTCTGCCCCGTTTGCTTCCCACCCTCCTCATCGTCGTCTTTCTTCTTCTTCTTCGTCATCTTCGTCATCTTCGTCTTCATCATCTTCATCATCGTCATCCATCCATCCATCCACTCTCTCCACGTGCTGGTGGTGGTGGTGCTCAGTTTTTGACGCAGCGCTGATTGATTGCCCTTTTTCACCTCCTTATTAGGAGGAGTAGAGTAGGGGTGGGTCGGACGGACGCGTCGCGTCGCGTCGTGACGACCCACTAACCGACGCCTGCTTGCCTGCCGAACAAATGTGCTTCCTTTAACCCCCCACCCCACCCCTCTTTCCAGCAGTCTTCCATCCCGACAAAATTGCAAATCGAATGTTTCATTAATGCCCGATGTGAAAAATTGACTAATGACACCAATTCCACGTTTCTCCACAGGTAGTTACAGTACCTACCAACCTGTCACACCTGATTTTTCTCTCTTTACCTCGATAATTCATTTTTTTATTTGATGGTGGTGGTGGTAACTCGACGTGGAAGGTACTTAAGTAGATAGTACCAATACAGGAAATTTTGTTGTATTTGTTTTGGGTTTTTTTGGGGTTGGTACCAGCGGTGGGCACCATTAATCAGCCTATTTCTCCCTCTTTCTTTTGCTCTATGAGTAATAAGTGACGCCATTTTAATTTTCTTGTAGTTTCCGAGATTTTTAGTTCAATATGACACATAACCTTACTTTTACTAGTGAGTGTGAAGAGAACACTATACCTATTAATTCCTCTTTGTTCTGCACTAATATTTATGACACCATAAGTTTTAATTAGATATTTATGGATAACGTAAAAGAAAACCAATAGAATGCCAAAATTGTAAGTAGAGGGTTGGAAATGTAGGGGTAAAGTGGATAAATAAAATGATAGAACCTAACCCAACAAAATCTATTGAAAGAAAAAATATATTCTCTGTGTTATATTGGGGTAAATTATGTTGGGTTAAGGGTAAATAAGGTTAGGTTAGGATAGGTAAAAACTACATCTGCCATTTCTGCTTTTAATGTAAGACTTTTTCAAGACATTTTTGAAAATTAAAAATAAAGTTTTTCAACCCCCATAAGCTCCGATTTTGTTCAGGGGATGAATTAATAATTACTTTTTAAATCAAAAAATATTCTAATCAATTTTTTGTAACCTTGACATTAATTAATAATTATTTATTTCTATCAGTCTACAAATATAATAATTTGATAGGACCTAGTATATAACATCATTTATTTACTTCTATATTTCCAAGTTTCAAATTTCCAATATTGCCTTTAGACATAATTTCTTGTAATATTATATTTTCAAAAATAATTATTTTATCTTAAATATTGTAAGTAATATATAAAAAATAGACTCACATTGACGATGCCATAAATACTGCAAAGGCTGTCTAACCTTGAAGACGTTGCACGTTGTTGCAATCAATGGATCAATAAATGGATCGATCTCATTGATTTTTGAATGCACTAACGCATTATGTGAGCATGTACAGTAGTACAGTACACTACAAATCCATGGTGGATGCACATTATCACAACACTCTTGTTCTTATTACACTCACTTATTAATTAATTAAACGTTTGTCATACTAATTATATTATTGTAATCTCAGTTTGTGTAATTCGTTACGAATAAAATACAACTAAGTATTACCGAAATATTAAGTTCATTATTTACCACGTTTATTGATGACTATCGATTTATACTCGTATTATATTAATCACGACGAACAGCTGACCGGCATTTTACGACAGTGAAGACGATGAACTGACGAACTACTCAACTCAAATCAATGTTACTACTTTGTCAAGTTAAAAACTGTTTAATAATGTTTACTATTATATTAAGACCTGTATTATACGAGCGTGTGTACGAGATAAACCGAGTTTTCACGAAGATAAACAATCTATTTGATTTATGATATTCGGAAATGTTGGGGTGGAAGGGTAGTTTTTAGGTTGCTTTTATATAAAATATATTTAAAATTATCTTAATTAAAACAGAGAGGTATGCAAATAGGTAAAGGAACAGGGGGAGGGTATGATTAAATAAAAAAAAAAGTAATTACCACCTGAATATTTTTTTTAAAAGGGTTGAAAAAGCAAATGCTTTATATAAACATTCGCAACAAAATTAAAAAAAAAAAAAATAATGGATACGTTACCTATTATTTATTAATTACGTGTTTATGATTAATCAAAGTATTAATAAGGGGGTAGATTATAAATTTAATTTATATGTACCTAAAATTATCTTCAGTAAAAACAGAGAAATATGTACAAATAGAAAAAAAAAAAAAACAGGGAGGCAGAATTAAATCAAAAACGGTAAATATTTGGGTTATAATTTTCTTGAAAGGGGCTGAAAGGGTTGATAAATCAGAAACTGAGTAAATTATTACATCCATTGGAGGTAATCAGGGTAGGAGGTGGAAGTGAAAATTTAAAATGAGGTCAATTCTACGGGTGTATACTGTCGTTAAAAGAGTAGAGGGGAAATTAGGGGGGGGTGTAGATGGGAGGGGTTAGGGATAATCTTATAGAATACAAAAGACTTGTTTTTTGGAAAGGGCAGAAAAGTAGAGGTGGAAATATAAAGTCGTATAAATGTGTAATACTTTGTAGCTATCCGAACTGAGAGGGTGGGGGTTGATTTTTGGTTATTTTTCTCAGTTGGCAACTTTTTTCAGCTTTTCAAAAAAAAAAACAGATACATTCAGTTTACGTGATGACTCGGCTTTACATAGAAGGTCAACAGGTGTTTTATATTTTATAAAAAAACAAAACTAACTTACCCTCTTTTTGTTTCTAACGACAACATCCGATTCGTGGTCGTTTCTCCTTCTCCCCCATTCTTTTTTCGTCGCTATGTTTGTCTGTAACAAAGAAAGAAGTGCGTCAACAAAACTCTTACAAAATGACAATAATGCTTTCATTTCGAGTCTCATTAAAAAACAAAATATTTAAAATAACATCATAACAAAAAAAAAATCAATTTACGTTGTTATTTGTATAAGATATAATACATAAAGCAAGCTTGCAACATTTCCGTTGTTGTCAAGAAGTTTGTGGGGTGGGTGACGGCGGCAATGACGAGAGGACACTGGAGGGTGGGAATTAGAAGCGTTCAACTGTTCGGAGCAACTGATGCACTTAATAGTTTTTTGATTTATGGTCCGACAAGAGCACAGTTGCGTTTTTTGAAGTCAACAGTTGACACTTCGAAAGAGCAATGCACCGTGGATGGGGAGACAGAAACAGAGGGAGAGCAACAACAAATAGTAGAGACAAACAAAACAATAAATTATTTTATGTCATTTATTTAAATATTCTCAGTATTAATCTAATTCTGGTAAAAAAGTTGAAGCCTATCTACAGTTTTTCAGGAAGTAACTTTCCTTCAAGTTTCCCCACGTGCCTCCTAAGTGGACTTGTAACAACAATAATAAAGGTAGACAAAGTTCCCCCGCAGGCAGGGTGAGAAGGTTTCATTTTATTGCTGAAATAGTTCTCAAACAGCGACCCTATCGAAAATCTTTTATCTTTTTTTTCTCACCCTCGAACAATCAATCGGTAATTCCACTTTCACAAAATAACTTTGTTTTAAAAAAGTTGCGGGAATAAACGAATACTGACACGTCTGAGGCGATGTGAGTGTCAGGGGTTAATTCCGTTTAGGAAGTGTGCGAAAATAAATCAATTTATTGACAACAGTTCCCAAAATCCACCCCATCAATCACTTAAGGGAACGCAAGGTCAAATTTTTGTATGCGAGACCGCAAACACTACAAATGAATATTGAGGTTAGGTTAGACGAAGGAATAGTAACTCAAGGTCACCTGCTTTATCCTGGTGAAACGAAAATGATGGGCTTCGAAGAAGGATATTTGGTCATTGCCCCAGTTCCGGTTGCGTAGAGGGTTATTTTGTCACTGCGACCCGATTGAATGCGAAATGTAACAAAAAGCAATTTAAAGATGGATCCGTCCGTCGTCACGAGTTACGACGTCATCATGAAACTACTCGTGTTTCAACTCTAAAAGGAAAATAAACGTGATTTCATTTATTTAACCCCTGCTTCCAAGATCTTTTTCGCGATGAAAGCACCCGACGACGTTAAACTGATTGATAGACGGACGTTTCCTTTTGCAACTATGTAAATGTGTCGAAAGCTCATTGTCCTCGTCAGCACCACCGACTCCTCAGGGTGGAGGTGGTGTGCTGCTGCTTCTACTTCTGCCAACGACTGCCGCTGGCTGCACCCCTTTCTCACGAAATTAATAACCAACCTTCGTAATAAGATCCATTAAGCGAAATTGCTCCCCCTAAAATACTTAACAAGAAACTTAAAAGATCCTGTACAGGGTGCTCCAAGTTCCATGACCGTTTTTGGCCATAATAAATAATTTTCAACAAAACGATATGTCGTTAGTAGTGTTTTCGCCGGTTCTGGGACGTTTGGAGGAGGGGGCAATGCCCCCTGTGACGTTATATTTTTTTTAGATGTTACCTTGAACCGTTTTTGAGACAAATTAAAGGGAGGGTTGATATTTGACGCAAATTATCCTTAAGTTATTCCATGCTTGGAAAAAAACATGCAGGTTGAGTATTAAAAATAGTCCAACTATCACAGGGGATAATATTTAAATCGGTTTTGTACTGATTTTAATCCTCTCATAGCAAAAATGCTATCTACGATTAGTAGTAAGGCCCTGCAAATAAGCTGTGTAGTTCATCTCCCCCGGTTTTTCCATTTCTAAATAAATGAAACAACAAGAGGAAAAAAAAGGAGAAAATGGACGGCTGAGTGATCCGCTCAAAATCATCTTCCAGGTCACGTTCATCGCTTCTGCTGGAATTCGTTCTGAATTTTGTGCTCCAAATCCCCATCCGTGGTGCTGATTAATAACAAATGTGGAAATTGAGGCAACTACCTGATGCGATACTATACAAATAAGGAAATTCTTTTGATCGTACCAAACTCGTGAGAGAAATGCTAAACACGAATAAGCAAATCGACGAAACTGAATGAACAGTATTAGAGGGGGATTATTAGAAGACCCGGGCCAAAAATACCGACATTATTTTGGGGTTCAGAATTTCAATAAGACAAATGTAACTCTTATAAAGCCACTCATACACTGAACTATTGAAATTTTAGTTAACATTTAACTTCTTCTACACCGTCATTTGAACTATCTCATCTGACTCTCCATCAGGCCATCAGCCATCCATTTCCATTTTGGATTATTTAGACCGATACTGAAGATTAAGAGTCTGAATAGATTCCACTCTGACGGCCTGGCCACTTGGGGAGAGAATTTTAGAACTTCAGACTTTGACCGTGGAAGCCAAAGGAAGACATTCTATAGTTTTGAAGCACTTCCTAGCATTTCTGCTAAGGGTAGTGATTTATTTCACTACGAGACAGGAAACAGGGCGCGTCCGGTCAACGACGGCTACACTGCAGTGGTCAATAAGGAAGGTCGAAAGGCAGGTGGTTGGCTGGTTGCAAGAATTCGGCACTACTGTCTCATTATCGTTTCGGCTACGCCTCAAGAATTCCTAATGCTGTAATGGCGCAATGCATCTCTCGGTTGGAAGGGAGACGCTTGCAATGCTTGTTTCGCGGCTAAACGGCAAAAGTTTCGTATAAAATGAATTGCCGCGAATCGTATTCCAGTTGGATGGTTTTCACACGAAAATCGTCCATTGAGTGGCGTCAGGATTCCACTATAAACGCTTGTCGTTGGAAACTTCTCATCAGCAAAATTTTATTGCTATAAAGGGGCGCATTTGAATGACTTATTTTATTTGTAATGGGGTAACTAGAGCAAAAGTTGTTGAGAAGTTTCTGACGAGAATGTCGGTCTCCCTCAATACAATAAAAGGAAAAAGTAAGTTCTGCCAAAGATTGTACGTTTGAAATGAGATTTTTATTCCATAGTGTCATGTTGTTCGTCACTGAAAGATCTGGAAGTAGAGACTTCCAGGTGTCCACGTAGTTGTAGAAACCTTCCTCAAGTGCCATAGTGGGTTTAGGAGCTCCAGCTGTTTAACTGTCGTGGTATTTTTCTTTCAGAACTACAATGGGCTTAGGAGCAGTTCTATGTGCTCACCCTCTCACAATTATTCTACAGTATTACAGTAGATTTAGGGTTTCAGGTGATCTCTGCGTTGTGGTAACCCTCCTCCAGTGCCATAGTGGGTTTAGGAGCCCCAGGTGTCCAAATGGTCGTGATATTTTTCTTTCAGCGCCACAGTGGGTTTAGGAGCTCAAGATGCCCATTCTCTTACAGCTGTTCTACGGTAATAGAGTGGATTTAGGGTTCCAGGTGCTCACTTGGTTCTGATAATCATCCTCCAGCGCCATGGTGGATTTAGGAGCTCCAGGCGTTGAAATTGTCGTGACATTTTTTTCCAGTACTTCACTGGGTTTAGGAGCTCCATGTGCCCACTCTCTCACAGCTCTTTTCCAGTATAACAGTGGATTTAGGGGGTCCAGGTATCCACCTCGTTGTGGCAGCCATTCTCAAGGTTTATTTATCGTAACGAAGTCACAAGGATTGTTTGAAAAGATCAAGTGGATGAGAACTTTTCCAAGTGTACAAAGTCCGATAGTAGGAAGAGAGAGATGCAAGAAGAAAGTTCCGTTACGGATTTGGCTCGGTCGGTCGAAAAACACTTAATCGCTGGCATTTAGAAATTGCAACAACTGACAGACAATAAAATAGTGGAGAGAATACGAGAAAAAGGGAGCTTGCTGGCTGTCTGTTAGAAAAAGTGGGCGGCAGGCGTCGGACATCGTTGCTATTTCCGAATCATTCTTTAATCCGTCCCGGTTGCCTCCATTTCCGCCGAAGAAGTTAAGAGGATTATGCGAGCAGTGTAAGGCTTAGACGTAGAGATAAAGGCGAAAACAACTTACAAACAGAAAACATCAATGGAAAGCGACTACGGACTTCCTCCTCGTTCCTCCTTCACCGACCATCCTCATTTCTCTTAGTTTTTCTCTGAAATAAAGTTAGAGGAACACATACACACACATAAGGACGTCCACGTGCGTGTGAGATGTAGTTGAAATCCTGAATTTGTCGGACTGTCTATTGGAAAGATGGGCTTAACAATTCTCTGAGAGGAAGAGGCTGCAAAGAGACGGAGAGAAAAACACCAGCGCAACAAAGAAATTCGAGTGGTTTGAAAATATCTTAAACGGGAATTAAAGTTCCTCGAGAGGGCGGCGTGACAAACAATCCAACGGTAGATTTTCCGGCGATTACATCAATTGAAATCCAAAAAAAGTTACGACAAAAACGGAAAGTTTTATTCGAGTACCAACTTAGAAAGTAGCTTAGACTCTTATCGTCTTTTGCGTGAGAAGAATTTAAAATTACAACGTCTCGTCATTTAGGGAGTTTTGTTAGAAACACTATTGAAGATTTATGATGGATACCCAAGTTCCACAACTGACACCGTGAAATTCAATTTTGGAGAATGTTGTTTCATCAAATTCGATGTAATAAGCTCTTGGACCTTTCGGGGATTTTGTCAGGAACGACAATGGAGATTTTTGATGGACACTAGTAGGACAACCACCAATGTCATGAGATTAGTTTTGCAAAATATTGCTCCATTAAATTTATGATTGAGCAAATTTCAAGGGAGGAAAGATCCAGAACACTGAAAAAGTTTCTTGCATTTGCTAATGGTTCCAAAATTGTTGAAGCTCTTGGACTTTATGAGGATTCTGTTAGGGAAAGCAAGGAAAGTTTGTGATAGACCCACCACCAATACCATGAAGCTCAATTTTGGAGAATGTCGTTCCATCAAGTACGTGACCTGGGGAAGCTTTGAGGCATGGAAGATCCAGAAGTCAATGGTCATCAGATGATCTAATGGAACGCCTTTGTAGGAACATGTCGGTGTAAATGAAAGTTCCAAGACCATAGCTAATTGGAAAGAAAATTTTGAAGAACCAAAAGATCCTCAACAAAGAGTTGGTGAATAATGATGCTGGCCTTCATGGATAGGTAAACCAAAACCACAGGTGTCACCTCTATCGTCATATAGAAGAATCAATTAGATGACTACGAAAGGTAAAAATTGTCCTACGTTCAACACAGATTCCCCCCTTTCTGATGTTTCCCACTGTGCCCAAATCTTTCATATAATTCTAGCTTATCTGAACAGTGTTTCCGGTAGTACAACCGGAAGTAGTCGATGACCAGGGGTAAAAAATATGTGGGAAATTACTTGAGATTCTTTTTGACTTGATGTCTCACACCACCTCTAAACGTATCATTCAGAAATAATTTCCTTAAACAACACTTCCGGTAGTGTAACCGGAAACAGACGACAACTGGAAATAAATATCGCCTTTCTTCAGCCGTCTCACTTTCCCTCTTTCATCGTCCCATTTTGTTAATTTTGTCGATGGAACGAAGTTAGTTACGGAAGCACCGGAGCGCCGGAAAGAAGCCCAAACTGAATTATTGATTTAATATTATTAAAGTTGGAACTTTTCAGACCACGACGACGAACCGTGCAGTATAATACTTACCGGAATAATTATCCAAGTTTATTTTAGTCGACCAGCACTCATACACACACACACCGGGGAGTGAGGAATTATCAATTCCATTTTACCGCTATGGAAATTAATTCTGGAGAGGGCTAAGCCTCCTCTAACAACGAAACTTTCTGTTTGAACAGGCTCGGTTTATATATATAGATATACATACGTATATATGTAAGCACAGGACACATACATACACACTATTATTACCAAGACGGCTGACGTTGGCGGCGTCGGCGTCGCGACGGCGATATGCTTATCTTAGGACGAACAATAATTTCCGGAGCAAGTCTCACAAAATTCTGCTCTCTCTCATACCATCCGGTTCTTGCTCCCTTGCCACCCCACCCACAAGCTGCTGCTAGATATTCACCATTGCACGTCCTGCTTCCTGACTCTGTTTAGCCCATTAATTCTGGGGCGCGAAATAAGGCAGAAGGTATTATTGGCACTCGGGGGTTGAACCAATTTCACCAATTAATATTATTAGCGGATCCTTAGAAATTTTCACGCACCCTGGTGGAATCAAAAATGTGCTACTCATCAGTAGAAAATCAGTTTTGAGGTTATGTAGACTTTATAATTTCATAAAAATCCGATGAACGTTCCTCCTCCTTTTGTAACTTTTTGTTTGTTTGAGTGAAGGGGTGCTTTTGTGGCGGTTACTTTCATTATTTCGTGTCTATCGACCGCGTTGGCGTTATGGACCTCAACGGAACGGGGCAGTCAGTGCCCTTTCGTGCTTTCAGTTTCATTTGAATGGTCTCAGCACGTTTTACGCGACATTCTCCTCCAAGGTGGTTGACCTTTCTAATTTCAAGAACTGATTCACAAAATCTTTTTCCATGAAAAGGCTTTTTTAATAAGTCCTTTTTATGCGGTCCCTCTTTTGTGGCTCTCAGGTTTCCCGACTTTGTTTTGGGAGGGTTATCACCCACGTTTTGAAGTCAAGCCGTTTTCCGATGTATCATAGATAACGTGTTCATTGTGGGACCATTTCTATTGTCCACATGTTAACTAAAAAAATTATGAACTATAAAATCCAGTGGCGTGAATACCACCCTCGTACTGTATGAAAATATGATAATAGACACCCAACACCCTGTAGAATGACCCACAGTAATTCGTGAAGTTATTTTTAAGTTCCAATTTCAGCATTTGCTTTAATGATCAAACAGCCAAAGTAAATCGGCTTGAAATTTGCACCAGTACCGCTTTGGTCGATTCAGCACTTGAGTTATTGAGGTCTGGAATCTACTGGATCTATTTTTAGATCCCGGAGGGCTCTATCCGTTTATGGCCCAATCAAATTTAAATTTCAGTGCAGAAGATTAGTCTGATTGGTGCTCCAATTAATACTCTATCATGTGCCTCTTTTGTAGATATGACTGACGAGAAAAACGATTTACTACATTCTCCTTAATTGCTTATGTCCTCCATGGGCGTATCCAGACTTATTTGATGAGGAATCCCAGTAGTTGCAAAATTTTCTATTTCTTCAGTTTGTTTTTATAAGCAAGTGATTCCTCGTCTAAAAAGCCCTAAAACATCTTCCAAAGTTGATGTCATCAATACCACGTCGTGGTCCATTAGAATTTTCCGTCCTCCAGGGGTGTATCCAGATTTATTTGATGAGGAATCCCAGTATTTGCAAAATTGTTTATTACTTCAGTTTGTGTTGGCAAGCAAGCGATTCCTCGTCCAAAAACGTACTAAAACATCTTCCAAAGTCGATGTCATAATTTTACCACTTCGTGATTCATTAGAATTTTCCGTCCTCCAGGGGTGTATCCAGATTTATTTGATGAGGAATCCCAGTAGTTGCAAAATTGTTTATTACTTCAGTTTGTGTTGGCAAGCAAGCGATTCCTCGTCCAAAAACGTACTAAAACATCTTCCAAAGTCGATGTCATAATTTTACCACTTCGTGGTCCATTAGAATTTTCCGTCCTCCAGGGGTGTATCCAGATTTATTTGATGAGGAATCCCAGTAGTTGCAAAATTGTTTATTACTTCAGTTTGTGTTGGCAAGCAAGCGATTCCTCGTCCAAAAAGTCCTAAAACATCTTCCAAAGTCGATGTCATCATTATCACGTCGTGGTCCATTAGAATTTTCCGTCCTCCAGGGGTGTATCCAGATTTATTTGATGAGGAATCCCAGTAGTTGCAAAATTGTTTATTACTTCAGTTTGTGTTGGCAAGCAAGCGATTCCTCGTCCAAAAAGTCCTAAAACATCTTCCAAAGTCGATGTCATCATTACCACGTCGTGGTCCATTAGAATTTTCCGTCCTCCAGGGGTGTATCCAGATTTATTTGATGAGGAATCCCAGTAGTTGCAAAATTGTTTATTACTTCAGTTTGTGTTGGCAAGCAAGCGATTCCTCGTCCAAAAAGTCCTAAAACATCTTCCAAAGTCGATGTCATCATTATCACGTCGTGGTCCATTAGAATTTTCCGTCTCTCCAGGGGTGAATCCAGATTTATTTGATGAGGAATCCCAGTATTTGCAAAATTGTTTATTACTTCAGTTTGTGTTGGCAAGCAAGCGATTCCTCGTCCAAAAAGTTTAAAACATCTTCCAAAGTCGATGTCATCATACTACGTCGTGGTCCATTAGAATTTTCCGTCCTCCAGGGGTGAATCCAGATTTATTTGATGAGAAATCCCAGTAGTTGCAAAATTGTTTATTACTTCAGTTTGTGTTGGCAAGCAAGCGATTCCTCGTCCAAAAAGTCCTAAAACATCTTCCAAAGTCGATGTCATCATTACCACGTCGTGGTCCATTAGAATTTCCGTCCTCCAGGGGTGTATCCAGATTTATTTGATGAGGAATCCCAGTAGTTGCAAAATTTTTTATTACTTCAGTCTGTTTTGGCAAGCAAGCGATTCTTTATCTAATATATCCCAGAACCTGTTCTACCGTCCATCTCACCATTATCACCTCGTGGTCCTTCAAAATTTTCCAGCTGAGGAAGCTCTCCAAATGGATGGACGAAGCTCCCGGAGCCACCTTCGATATTGACTAATTCCACACATGCATTGGGTCGACATTCACCAATTACGATACCGTTCCGTAATGTGGATATTAGGGCACGTTACTCAATGAACGTGGAATCTGGGGAGCATAGACGGACGCACCGCGAATCAATTTAGATTATACGTACCTTCCTGGCCCCCCTTCCTTCTCCTTTTAACTGCCAGCTGAGACCAGGGCGAGAGTTAATATCAATGCCGACTTGACGAAGTAATTTAGTAATTGATTCGGCCGGTGGATGGATGCAAAGCGACGATACACAAGTAGAGTCCCGACTGCGGACGTCCCGTTTTAATCGAAGATCACGTCGTCATCGTCACACAAAACCTTCTTCAAATAAATTGGTGGAGCTGCAAAGTGTTGTGTTTATTCGGAAAATTCGATTTGCCCTGTCCCGATTAATTGACACAAAACTAGTGACCCGTTGCAGTGCCGTCAATACTGGTCATGTCAGCAAATTAAACTGTCCCACCTGATTTACCTTCGGGTTTCTTTAATGATAGAATTTGACGGGACCTTGACGTTAAAACAACGATGCCTAACGGTTAGGAAGTTATGTCTTAAAAAAATAAAAATCAATCTGAAATTTACAAGGGAAGATCAAGACAAGATGTGGAAGAAATGAAGGTAAGTTGAAACAAAATACAAGATCAAGAAAAAAATGAGAATAATAAAAGATTCACACAAGATCGAGACACAATCAAGATCAGATCGCGACAAGACAAGATCCAGACAGGTTCGAAACAAGGTTTAGATAAAAGGAGATCAAGATCCCAACGAGATCAAAACAAGATACCCAATGAGATTGAAACAAAATCCCCTCAAAATTGAGGTAAAATTTAAAGCAGGATGTAGACATCGAGAAGAGACTCAGACAAGCCGGAGACAAGATTCAGACAAGATCAGAGCAAGATTGACAATAAGAGTCAGACAAAATTCACTCAATATCCAGGAAAAACAGAGAATAAGCTGCAAACAAGATTGAGACAAGATTCTGATAAACTACAGACAAGATACAAATAAGATATATGCAAGGCCGAAGAGAGTTCAAGGCAAAATAGAAGACAAGGTTCTGACAAGATTCAAACAAGCTGGAAGTAAGATTAAAACAAAATGGGGACAAGGCTGAAGAAGAATCAAGAATTGGACTAAGACAAGATGCACACATCATCGAGGTAAAAGAGAAAACAAGATTCCGACGAGGTCAACTTAAGGTTTAGACAAGATTGTAGCAAGGTCGAAGTAAGAAGAGGGTAAGATCCAGGCAAGACCTATACAAGATCGAGGCAAAATAGAAGACAAGATCGAAACAAGGTTTAGACACGCTGGAGACAAGATCTACACTGTTTTTTTTTTTTTTTTTTTTTTTTTTTTTTTTTTTTTTTTTTTTTTTTTTTTTTTTTTTTTTTTTTTTTTTTTTTTTTTTTTTTTTTTTTTTTTTTTTTTTTTTTTTTTTTTTTTTTTTTTTTTTTTTTTTTTTTTTTTTTTTTTTTTTTTTTTTTTTTTTTTTTTTTTTTTTTTTTTTTTTTTTTTTTTTTTTTTTTTTTTTTTTTTTTTTTTTTTAAAAAAAAAAAAAAAAAAAAAAAAAAAAAAAAAAAAAAAAAAAAAAAAAAAAAAAAAAAAAAAAAAAAAAAAAAAAAAAAAAAAAAAAAAAAAAAAAAAAAAAAAAAAAAAAAAAAAAAAAAAAAAAAAAAAAAAAAAAAAAAAAAAAAAAAAAAAAAAAAAAAAAAAAAAAAAAAAAAAAAAAAAAAAAAAAAAAAAAAAAAAAAAAAAAAAAAAAAAAAAAAAAAAAAAAAAAAAAAAAAAAAAAAAAAAAAAAAAAAAAAAAAAAAAAAAAAAAAAAAAAAAAAAAAAAAAAAAAAAAAAAAAAAAAAAAAAAAAAAAAAAAAAAAAAAAAAAAAAAAAAAAAAAAAAAAAAAAAAAAAAAAAAAAAAAAAAAAAAAAAAAAAAAAAAAAAAAAAAAAAAAAAAAAAAAAAAAAAAAAAAAAAAAAAAAAAAAAAAAAAAAAAAAAAAAAAAAAAAAAAAAAAAAAAAAAAAAAAAAAAAAAAAAAAAAAAAAAAAAAAAAAAAAAAAAAAAAAAAAAAAAAAAAAAAAAAAAAAAAAAAAAAAAAAAAAAAAAAAAAAAAAAAAAAAAAAAAAAAACAGAAGGAAGATCAAAATAACAATGAAAAGAGAAGTGAAAAGATAAGTTGAAACAAAATAAATGATAAAGACCAAGATCAGCAATAGAGACAAGTTCAGACAGGTGAAAAGTTAGAAAAAGGACAAGGCAAGAAAACAAGAATTGATACAAATCCCTCATGAGGTAAAAAACAAGATTACGAGGTCAACAAGGCAGACAAGATTAGCAAGGTCAGAGAAGAGATAAGATCAGCAAATACAATGAAAAGAGAAGTGAAACAGATTACAGATTGAGAAACCAAGCAAGATCAAATGGGATTAGCAAGCCAAAGATCAGGCAAATAGAGACAAGGTTCGACAAGGTGGAAGTAAGATTAACAAAATGGGGACAAGGCGAAGAAGAATCAAGAATTGACTAGACAAGATGCACACATCATCGAGGTAAGAGAACAAGATTCAACGAGGTCAACTTAAGGTTAGACAAGATTGTAGCAAGGTCGAAGTAAGAAGAGGATAAATCGAGAAAATAGAGACAGATGAAACAAGGTTTAGACACGTTGAAACAGATCTACAGATTGAGGAAAGGCCGAAGCAAGATCGAGAATGGGATTGAGACAAGATCTACACAAGATCGAGGCAAAGTAGAGGACAAGGTTCAGACAAGGTGGAAGTAAGATTCAGACAAAATGGGGACAAGGTCGAAGAAGAATCAAGAATTAGACTAGACAAGATGCACACATCATCGAGGTAAAGAGAACAAGATTCAACGAGGTCAACTTAAGGTTCAGACAAGATTGTAGCAAGGTCGAAGTAAGAAGAGGATAAGATCGAGGCAAAATAGATGACAGATGAAACAAGGTTTAGACACGTTGAAGACAGATCCATACAGATTGAGGAAAGCCGAAGCAAGATCGAGAATGGGATTGAGACAAGATCTACACAAGATCGAGGCAAAGTAGAGGACAAGGTTCAGACAAGGTGGAAGTAAGATTCAGACAAAATGGGGACAAGGTCGAAGAAGAATCAAGAATTAGACTAGGACAAGATGCACACATCATCGAGGTAAGAGAAATCAAGATTCAAACGAGGTCAACTTAAGGTCAGACAAGATTGTAGCAAGGTCGAAGTAAGAAGAGGATAAGATCGAGGCAAAATAGATGACAAGATTGAAACAAGGTTTAGACACGTTGAAGACATGATCCATACAGATTGAGGAAAGCCGAAGCAAGATCGAGAATGGATTAAAAGACCAAGATCGAGGCAAAGTAGAGGACAAGTTCAGACAAGGTGGAAGTAAGATTCAGACAAAATGGGGACAAGGTCGAAGAAGAATCAAGAATTAGACTAGACAAGATGCACACATCATCGAGGTAAAGAGAAATCAAGATTCAAACGAGGTCAACTAAGGTTCAGAAAGATTGTAGCAAGGTCGAAGTAAGAAGAGGATAAGATCGAGGCAAAATAGATGACAAGATTGAAACAAGGTTTAGACACGTTGAAGACATGATCCATACAGATTGAGGAAAGGCCGAAGCAAGATCGAGAATGGAGACAGACAAAATGGGACAAGTCGAGAAGCAAATTAGACTAGGACAAGATGCACACATCATCGAGGTTAAAGAGAAATCAAGATTCAAACGAGGTCAACGTAAGGTTCAGACAAGATTGTAGCAAGGTCGAAGTAAGAAGAGGATAAATCGAGGCAAAATAGATGACAAGATTGAAACAAGGTTTAGACACGTTGAAGACATGATCCATACAGATTGAGGAAAGGCCGAAGCAAGATCGAGAATGGATTGAACAAGATCTACACAAGATCGAGGCAAAGTAGAGGACAAGGTTCAGACAAGGTGGAAGTAAGATTCAGACAAAATGGGGACAAGGTCGAAGAAGAATCAAGAATTAGACTAGGACAAGATGCACACATCATCGAGGTAAAGAGAAATCAAGATTCAAACGAGGTCAACTAAGGTTCAGACAAGATTGTAGCAAGGTCGAAGTAAGAAGAGGATAAGATCGAGGCAAAATAGATGACAAGATTGAAACAAGGTTTAGACACGTTGAAGACATGATCCATACAGATTGAGGAAAGGCCGAAGCAAGATCGAGAATGGGATTGAGACAAGATCTACACAAGATCGAGGCAAAGTAGAGGACAAGGTTCAGACAAGGTGGAAGTAAGATTCAGACAAAATGGGGGACAAGGTCGAAGAAGAATCAAGAATTAGACTAGGACAAGATGCACACATCATCGAGGTCAAAGAGAAATCAAGATTCAAACGAGGTCAACTTAAGGTTCAGACAAGATTGTAGCAAGGTCGAAGTAAGAAGAGGATAAGATCGAGGCAAAATAGATGACAAGATTGAAACAAGGTTTAGACACGTTGAAGACATGATCCATACAGATTGAGGAAAGGCCGAAGCAAGATCGAGAATGGGATTGAGACAAGATCTACACAAGATCGAGGCAAAGTAGAGGACAAGGTTCAGACAAGGTGGAAGTAAGATTCAGACAAAATGGGGACAAGGTCGAAGAAGAATCAAGAATTAGACTAGGACAAGATGCACACATCATCGAGGTTAAAGAGAAATCAAGATTCAAACGAGGTCAACTTAAGGTTCAGACAAGATTGTAGCAAGGTCGAAGTAAGAAGAGGATAAGATCGAGGCAAAATAGATGACAAGATTGAAACAAGGTTTAGACACGTTGAAGACATGATCCATACAGATTGAGGAAAGGCCGAAGCAAGATCGAGAATGGGATTGAGACAAGATCTACACAAGATCGAGGCAAAGTAGAGGACAAGGTTCAGACAAGGTGGAAGTAAGATTCAGACAAAATGGGGACAAGGTCGAAGAAGAATCAAGAATTAGACTAGGACAAGATGCACACATCATCGAGGTCAAAGAGAAATCAAGATTCAAACGAGGTCAACTTAAGGTTCAGACAAGATTGTAGCAAGGTCGAAGTAAGAAGAGGATAAGATCGAGGCAAAATAGATGACAAGATTGAAACAAGGTTTAGACACGTTGAAGACATGATCCATACAGATTGAGGAAAGGCCGAAGCAAGATCGAGAATGGGATTGAGACAAGATCTACACAAGATCGAGGCAAAGTAGAGGACAAGGTTCAGACAAGGTGGAAGTAAGATTCAGACAAAATGGGGACAAGGTCGAAGAAGAATCAAGAATTAGACTAGGACAAGATGCACACATCATCGAGGTTAAAGAGAAATCAAGATTCAAACGAGGTCAACTTAAGGTTCAGACAAGATTGTAGCAAGGTCGAAGTAAGAAGAGGATAAGATCGAGGCAAAATAGATGACAAGATTGAAACAAGGTTTAGACACGTTGAAGACATGATCCATACAGATTGAGGAAAGGCCGAAGCAAGATCGAGAATGGGATTGAGACAAGATCTACACAAGATCGAGGCAAAGTAGAGGACAAGGTTCAGACAAGGTGGAAGTAAGATTCAGACAAAATGGGGACAAGGTCGAAGAAGAATCAAGAATTAGACTAGGACAAGATGCACACATCATCGAGGTTAAAGAGAAATCAAGATTCAAACGAGGTCAACTTAAGGTTCAGACAAGATTGTAGCAAGGTCGAAGTAAGAAGAGGATAAGATCGAGGCAAAATAGATGACAAGATTGAAACAAGGTTTAGACACGTTGAAGACATGATCCATACAGATTGAGGAAAGGCCGAAGCAAGATCGAGAATGGGATTGAGACAAGATCTACACAAGATCGAGGCAAAGTAGAGGACAAGGTTCAGACAAGGTGGAAGTAAGATTCAGACAAAATGGGGACAAGGTCGAAGAAGAATCAAGAATTAGACTAGGACAAGATGCACACATCATCGAGGTCAAAGAGAAATCAAGATTCAAACGAGGTCAACTTAAGGTTCAGACAAGATTGTAGCAAGGTCGAAGTAAGAAGAGGATAAGATCGAGGCAAAATAGATGACAAGATTGAAACAAGGTTTAGACACGTTGAAGACATGATCCATACAGATTGAGGAAAGGCCGAAGCAAGATCGAGAATGGGATTGAGACAAGATCTACACAAGATCGAGGCAAAGTAGAGGACAAGGTTCAGACAAGGTGGAAGTAAGATTCAGACAAAATGGGGACAAGGTCGAAGAAGAATCAAGAATTAGACTAGGACAAGATGCACACATCATCGAGGTTAAAGAGAAATCAAGATTCAAACGAGGTCAACTTAAGGTTCAGACAAGATTGTAGCAAGGTCGAAGTAAGAAGAGGATAAGATCGAGGCAAAATAGATGACAAGATTGAAACAAGGTTTAGACACGTTGAAGACAAGATCCATACAGATTGAGGAAAGGCCGAAGCAAGATCGACACAAGCTAGGGGCAAGACTGAGACAGGATCAATGATAGATAGAAGAAAAGATCGAGATAGGATTAAGACAAGCTCGAAGTATGACTGAAATAAGGTCCAGACCGGATCGAGATTAATTAGTCTTCGGACTAAAGGCCTTCTGGCAGTGATGACAATGAAGCATAACGATGAAGATTTCATGTGGTTTTAGGGTTTTCGTGTCTTATATTTTAATGGAGACTCTTCAGAATAAGTTTAACTGACCACATTATTTCATAAAAGGCTGAATGTCCTTTTTCTATAAGAGAGAGGCAACATTTTGGGCAAATCGATCGGAAATCAAGTGGTCGCCTGCAAATTCGTTTGTCATAACTAACATCGTTCATTCTAACGCTCGTATTTTCATCTGGTTTTTCCGGACAAAAACGGCACGTTTGACGCCAGATTTATGACGGAAAGACGCACGGAATGGGAAATTATGCCATCAGGAAGGCGGTCAGGCATGCTTTTTATTGTTGCGGTCAAGCTGGACGATTTCCACTACATGTGTAAATTTACGTCGCTTCAACCGGAGCTACGTAGCTTCTCTTCCTCTCTCCAATTCTCCACGTTTCTGCGTTTTATTAGTGCCTATGTATATCTAGGTAACTCCTGCTGCTTTTGCACTTTATTACATCGGTTTTATTTATTTTTTGGGACGTTGTGAACAGCAACAAACGTTGAGCTTTTTTAATAAACAGAAATCACTTTTGTGTTCATTGAACTCGTTGCAAAAATTCGTGACAATCCTATTCTATATTAGCACCATTTCATTCAGTTCTTTCCAAACGTACGCCATCCTTTACGATAAATGAGAAGAATATGTTCCATTTCTGGCTAAATGAAGTATATTCAGCACAAAGGCACCTCATTACAGAAATCTGCAACGACTGAATCAATTTCATTACAAAAAGGTTCGTATTTGTCATGAAAATAATTCCTAACCTCAAATTTCCATCGAATTAAGCCCTTATCGCCTTGTAAAATGCTTTTACATTAATAATTTCCTGGTCATTGTTTCCATCAACAACTTAAAGGGATATCTCTGCAAAAAGGGGTCACAGGGAGAGGGGGTTAATTATGATAAGGTTCCTGAAAGAAAAAGAGCGAGGTCTTTGTAAATGACGTGAGCTGGTGGTTGTAGGGGTCTAAAAGCATACCGTGTTCGACATGTTTACGTTACACCCCTGCGCGTCTCGCGTCGCAACCCCCTTTCCCGGCCGTTTTAGTCTAAACCACGCCGTTAATTAATTTTAAACGGAAAGACCGAAAAGATTCCAACCATCCAAACAGATTAAAGCGAGAGCGGAGCTAGTTCGTTAGCGAAATTCGCTGTATTTAATGAAATAAAAAGGACAGGAAAAAAATAACGCGAAGAGCAGGAAAAAATCGCCGGATGGAGGAGCACTGAGAGCAAAGAGGAAAATAATTAGCGTTCGTTAAGCGAAAATATTGTAGCATGTATTGGTTTTTTCGTCATGGCGGTATTCCAGCATTCAAAGTGATGTGGGTCGAGGGTCATAAATCTGTTTGCTGTAAATCCTTTGAATAGTGCGTTAAAAACATATCTAAAGTGGACAGAACTCTAGAAAGTGAGGTTAAGGTTAATACCCTCTGTAACGAGGCGCCTTTGTGCCGAATGCACTTCATTCAGCCACTTATACGTAGAACAGAACACGCTCTTTTTCTTTGTTGTTTGTTATTATGTAAGTGTTGTGTTCGTTTTGTGAAAATTGAAAAGAATGGTGCTAATATTGAAAGCTATTATTGTTCGTGGCAGAGGGAAGCTAAACCATTAATTTTTGTAACGAAAACGCCGGGTTCGAGAATAGGTAGGAAACGAAAGGGTGGTAAACGTTTGCAAACATCCCCGAGGGTCTTTTAAAATAGCAGAATATTTATTTTTCTCGTCAGGAGTCTACCCTGACCTTTGACTGACTGTTTACTGTGTTTTAAATTTCTCATTATAAATTCCCATGCATTATTCATTCATACGAGCCCACGCTCAACCATTTTAATAGAGACTTCATTAAAAAATGAACCACAACTCAAATCGATTTGAATCTCATTATACGATACTGTATCGATTACATTAGTTAATAAAATGTTTTACTTTCATTGTTTCAAGGAAACTTAACACTGAAATTGAGGTTAGGTACACGTGAAAATCACCTCAGCTCCTTCAGAAAAAAAAATTTTACGTTGATGAAGTCAAATGTCCTATTTTGTCATCGTGTTGACTATGGCTACCCCTATCCACACACAAACCTCATAATTAATAAACGCAACCTATACACCTGCCACAGAGTTAAATGAACGCTACTCAGCAGTTCCGAAAGTTGCATTCCACGAAGTGAGACAATGGTGCAGCATAAAATAAACCGAATGATGGTGTACCTACTGCTCATATCCGAAGTTTGTTCACGAGATATGGCACGTTGTTGTCGTTGTTGTTGTTGTTAATATTAGATCGTGCCATTATTATGTTTTATACAATGACACTTCGGTGCCGGCCACTTTGGGCCCCTTCTTTTGACAGCGAACAGGTATACACGTATATCAGGTATGAATATTTCATTTTGTCCGTAATTTAAGTCTCGCGTGAGCGAGTCAATCGCTTTGACTGTTAAATATTCATGGAACTAAACAGCTAAAAGAGTTTTCGTGTCGATGTGACGCCTAGTGCCGCGCGCGTATCCGTCCTCGTTTATACCAGTCGAGTAAGTGTACCATATCGTGGTTATAATAATTTTAACAATTACTTCCTCCAATCTTGTACGGAACGCCTTTACCTTGCTCCCAACATTAAATTCAATTATTTACGGCGTCGTTTTTTGTTGAACGTGTTTCTAACCTCAATGGTGATCATATAAAGCAACCTAACCGTACTTAACCTCACAAAATGTGACATATATAAGGCGGGTTACTATTTATCCGCCATCTGGCGAGTGAGCTACAAGCTAATAGCTATCATGAGCTGTTTTATTTGACAATGACCGTTTGTGTAATATTTTTGACGCTAGAGACTGACTGCAGAAATATTTTTCCTGCACATCTTCTCTCTGTGTGATTTTATGGGATATTACCACAGCGTACACCTCCGCAATGGTCTGATAAAAAGAAAACCATCGCGAGGGTTCTTTATAAGAGAAAGCAGGAAGAGACTCGAATTTCGGGAAGACGTTTGTGTTCATCTATGGAGTGACGATAACGCCGACAACGGCTAAATGATGAGCCGTTCCAGTTGAGTGTGTAACCGTGTTGGCAAGCGAAAGGAGGAAATTGTAAAAAGAAACTGAAGGAAAAGGAATAAAAGGTGGTGTAGATAAGCGACTAAGTAGGAAAACTGTTTTAGTGTGAATGTGCTTTTATATGTAGGTAAAATTTTAAAAATGTAACCGTTTAGCTAGACTTTAGACACTACTACCAACATAATTACAAACATGGCCACTGACATGTCCCATTGTATGTGTTCATAGAGCAGCTATGTCATTTCGGTTGTGTCTCTGGTACCTTTGAAGTAAACGAACAAAGAAAGATTTGACGAAAATAAGTAAACGATATTTTTGACCAGTCTTAATGTGAAAAAAGACTCTCCCATTGAGTTACGTCATGACAATTGTTGCCCTTATCTATTAATTTTTAATGTGTACAACAGCATCTCACGAGAGGCTACGGACTTCTTGTGCTTTGGCTACATTTTGCAGTAGGTGAACCCCTAATTTTTGACTTTGGTACTAAGTCAGTGCCAACTTCAGCTCCAAGAAAGTAGGAAGACAGTTTTACTGTGAAAGTGCCCTTATTGGTAAAATTTAAAAAATGTAACCGTTTAGATAGACTTTAGACATTACTACCAACGTAATTACCAACATGTCCCATTGTATGTGTTCATAGAGCAGCTATGTCATTTCGGTTGTGTCTCTGGTACCTTTGAAGTAAACTAACAAAAAAAGATTTGACGAAAATAAGTAAACGACATTTTTGACCAGCCTCCATATGAAAAAAGACTCTCCCATTGAGTAACGTCATGACAATTGTTGCCCTTATTAATTTTTAATGTGTACAACAGCATCTCACGAGAGGCTACGAACTTCTTGTGCTTTGGCTACATTTTGCAGTAGGAGAACCCCTAATTTTTGACCTTGATCCTTCCATTACGATAGGAAGACAAGATTTTTTTTGTTGTAAGGGTGTTTAATTTTCAACTCCTGCATACCCCATCACATACACTCTTTATCTGTGGTGCAACTGTTTATTGAATTTTTCTGGAGCACTGGCGGCGGGCGGACGATGTGCTACGCGATGGTTTGGAAGTCTGTCACGCTTCAGATTAAAGTTGGTAGCTCGGGTTTGAGGAGAATTTCAATAAGTTTTTGAATGCAGGAAAGAAGGAGAAGCCAGGCCGCCCGCCTCCACCCACCGCCCGTCGCCGGCAGCGTCGAACGAGAGGAGAGGCGCAACCCTCAAAGCGAACTTTTCTTTATTTAGTGGTGTAGTAGTCGAGTGAGTGGATGCCGTTTTCGACCTGTTTTCGTTCAATATTGCACGAAAATATGCGATGCGTTATAAAGAAGGAACGCCGCGCCGGGCCGGGCCGCACACAACTTTAGGAGATAATCCGCGGAAACCAATTTCGCAAATGAAAGAAAGTTTTATCGGAACCCACGCTACGGCTCAAATTATACCATTTTACTTGGATTCTAGTTACACATACGGGGCGAAAACATCTTACACGACAAATTGCTATCAGAAGTTCCTATTTTATAATAGGGAAATAGAAGTTTTAATATTATGAAAATATTATTAAGATGTACTGACAATGAGTCAAAACTGACATCTAATAAACCCTTAGGGAGAAAATTGAGAGTAAATTGCTTTTAGAAGCTTTCTTAGTGATAATAGAGAAATACTCTATTGGAAAACACCCACTAAAAAGTATTTTAAGGGAAAAAGAAAATCTGTGACAGTAAAAGTTTTTCTTTTATGTTATAAAAAAAAAAAATAAATAATAGGGGAATGTATGTAAAGGCGGCGATTAAAAAAGAAAAAGAAACGGAATTGTTTCACAAATCGGTTCCTGGAAATTCCGGAATTGTGTTCAAAGAAAAAATGCGTTGAAGCATGCCACAGCTTAACGATGCATGAAATTGATTCAGAACTTTAATGCGAAAAAATGGGGTAGCACCTTACATCTGCAGGTTTTCACTCACACAGAAAACCAACCCTTCGGGATAAAACGAGGGTTATTTCGAAAATTGTTTCTTTATAATATACAAGAATATTTTTATGTATATTATGTACAACATAACATAACCTCCAAATAAAATACGTTGTTATGTAACCAGATTTGTTTTTCTCTGAATAGATCAAGTATCAATAATTGATCTCAATGAGGAGGCAGTGTCTTAATGATTTTTGGGCAAAGTTTCCACCAGTCTTCACACTAATGACTTTGTAATAAACTATTCAACTCTTTTTTATGACACCCACTTACTATTTAAGTCTAACGAGGGTGGTAGGAGGGTTAATATTGAATACTGTAGACGCTCAGATCTATATATGTATAATTAGGGATTTTGACACAAAGGGTGCTTCAGAAACAATATTAATGAATTTTCATAATTAAACGGGACCTACTGCGAAAATTGCTTTGATAAGAAGCTTGCGATTAGTTTACCTGCGAAGTGGCAAATTTATTAATTATTCGTTTGTTTTGTTACAGATAATTGGCCGACAACGAGGGTTTCTTCGGAGGAGACGGACTTTGTAGGCTCCATTAAAAATTTAACGGTCCAAGTTGGCAAGGACGCCGTTCTATCTTGCACAGTTAACAATTTGGGCAGATACAAGGTGAGTGGTTTGGGGCGGGGAGGGCGTCAATGACCTTTAAAGACATTCCAAACCCCTATGAGCTCTCTCAGTGTTAACTAAATGACGTGACGTTCACGTGATATCGTCACGAATAATTTAATAATTTTTTAGAGCACTCAGTAAGTCGTTGTTGTCGAACGTGAGCAGTTTGATATGATGACCGTGTCGTGTGAATAAAAATGAAGTAAAACACAAACGTGCCAATGCAACCCGTCTCAATTTAAAGCACTAAACACGTTGTAAATCGTACTACAATACTTTTTACTACTTATTTTACTGGTAGGTGTACACAAGAAACTACACTTTAGTTCCGGTGCCGAGTTGGGAAATTTACAGGGCCCATAAAATGTCACGTTACGTTAGAAAGTTTCGACGTATAGAAGGGTGAATTAATCCTTAAACACTTATTACTTACAACCCTGTTTATTTGTAACGTTTCTTATACGACGTCTGAAAAGTAGTTAGGTAACTCAGTATTCTCAATACATAGTAAGATAAATTCCTTCTACATAGTGTTCCGGAAAAATAATTTCAAAGATAAAGAAGTTTGAGAGGCCCACAATAACTAAAACGATTCAAGTTCTGAAAGATAAGGACCTATTGGGGATGTGAGATATAATGGAAGACTTCGAGGTGGTCGCTCGATTGCGATTATCATTCATCGACTTACAAGGAGTGGCGCAGACCAGAACATGATCTGGTCAACTAGAATTGAACGACTTCGAGAGAATGCTGCCGGTGGTTGACCCCAAACTTCAACCGGATGACCTGTAAGACGTTCTACTCAATTGAAAATCTTTTGTAACCTTTTACAACGAATTCTAGGGACATATATCAATGCCAAACATATTAGAAAACCTTAGGAAGGTCATTCAATTGCGTCTATTGAACGACTTCGAGAGAATGCTGCAGGTGGTTGACCCCAAACGTCAACCGAAAGGCCTGAAAGACATTCTAGTCAATTGGAGATGTTTCATAATCTTCTACAACGAATTTTAAGGACATATATTAACGCCAGATACATTTAAAATCTTAGGAAGATCATTCAGTTGGGTCTATTGAACGACTTCGAGAGAATGCTGCAGGTGGTTGACCCCAAACATCAGCCGGAAGGCCTGGAAGACGTTCTACTTAAATGAAAATCTTTTGTAACCTTTTACAACGAATTCTAGGGACATATATCAATGCCAAACATATAAGAAAACCTTAGGAAGGTCATTCAATTGCGTCTATTGAACGACTTCGAGAGAATGCTGCAGGTGGTTGACCCCAAACGTCAACCGGAAGGGCTGAAAACGTTCTACTCAATTAGCAATCTTTGCTAATATTCTACAACAAATTCTAGGGACATATATCAATGCCAAATACATTAGAAAAATTTAGGAAGGTCATTTAATTGCGTCTATTGAACGACTTCGAGAGAATGCTGCAGGTGGTTGACCCCAAACGTCAACCGGAAGGGCTGGAAACGTTCTACTCAATTAAATATCTTTGGTAATATTCTACAACAAATTCTAGGGACATATATCAATGCCAAACACATTAGAAAAACTTAGGAAGGTCATTCAATTGCGTCCATTGAACGACTTCGAGATAATGCTGCAGGTGGTTGACCCCAAACGTCAACCGGAAGGCCTGAAAGACATTCTAGTCAATTGGAGATCTTTCATAATCTTCTACAACGAATTTTAAGGACATATATTAACGCCAGATACATTTAAAACCTTAGGAAGATCATTCAGTTGGGTCTATTGAACGACTTGGAGAGAATGCTGCAGGTAGTTGACCCCAAACATCAGCCGGAAGGCCTGGAAGACGTTCTACTCAATTGAAAATCTTTTGTAACCTTTTACAACGAATTCTCGGGACATATATCAATGCCAAACATATTAGAAAACCTTAGGAAGGTCATTCAATTGCGTCTATTAAACGACTTCGAGAGAATGCTGCAGGTAGTTGACCCCAAACGTCAACCGGAAGGGCTGAAAACGTTCTACTCAATTAAAAATCTTTGCTAATATTCTACAACAAATTCTAGGGACATATATCAATGCCAAACACATTAGAAAACCTTAGGAAGGTCATTTAATTGCGTCTATTGAACGAATTCGAGAGAATGCTGCAGGTGAGTGACCCCAAACGTCAACCGGAAGGGCTGAAAACGTTCTACTCAATTAAATATCTTTGGTAATATTCTACAACAAATTCTAGGGACATATATCAATGCCAAACACATTTTAAACCTTAGGAAGGTCATTCAATTGCATCCATTGAACGACTTCGAGGGAATGCTACAGGTGATTGACATCTAACATCAACTGGAAGGCCTGGAAGACGTGCTACTCAATTGAAAATCTTTTGTAATCTTCTACAACGAATTCTAAGGACATATGTCAATGCTAAACACATAAGAAAACTTTAGAAAGGTCATTCAATTGCGTCTATTGAACGACTTCCAGGGAATGCTGCAGGTGGCTGACCCCAAACATCAACAGGAAGACCTGAAAGTCGTTCTACTCAATTGAAAATCTTTTGTAGTCTTCTACAATGAATTCTACGGACATGTATCAATGCCAAACATATTAGGAAACCTTAGGAAGGGCATTCAATTGCGTCAATTGAGCGTATTCTAGAGAATGCTGCAGGTGGTTTACCCCAAACATCAACCGGAAGGCCTGGAAGACGTTCCACTTAATTGAAAATATTTTGTTATCTTCTACAATGAATTATAGGGACATATTTCAGTTCCCAACGATTTTATGTGTCTCAATAGCTGAACGAACCCTGGGCCCCATTTTCTCAAAGATGCGGAATGTTTTGTTTCTCCAACCACAAAAGTCACAATGAGTGGTTTTAAAAGCATGGTTCTGAAACAGTTTTCCCACATGAACTTTTGGAACCTATAGGTTTTATAACAGGTGAAAATTTTTATCCAGGGTATTTTCCTTTCATTGTTTTCTTAATTACCTCGTATTTTTGCTCAGTTAAAATAAACGGTTTAAAGTTAAAATTGCCGGCTGATTTCCAACCACTTTCCGATTGATTGACTTTAACAAACAACACCCGTCGGTTTCCCATTCGTTAATAACAGCAGCAGTGCGTGTATTTAAAGTCCACCTTTTGTTGATTTTTCACTGGATGTGGGGATGCTCCACTGTCTTTAGAAACATTAAAATTTATTGTTTTCATAACTTTTTAACTGTCACGACCCTTTCATGCATTATACTCAGTATTTCTGCAGAATATTCTCGATGTTGCATGAGATTTGTCCCACTTACACTTTGAAGGATTCAAATTTATTGAACGAACGATGGTAGGTACAGTGATGAAACAACACCTAATCATTATTGACCTTGAAATCTGAAGAATCCCATTAGATGTCGATGGCACTGTCCATCAACATCTTACTACCCTTAAGCTTCAAGATCTTGGAATTAGAAGAACCCCATAGATGTCGATGGCCTGTCCATCAGGATCTTATTATATTTCAGCTCTAATGTATTCTGCCAATGCCCTTTCAAATGTTTTAAAAGTATTTACAGTCATATCTACTTATTGTTAGTACGTCGACATTTTGTATTGTATGTGACCTACTTCTTCGCAAATAACCAATTATTATTGTAGTGAACATGAAATTTGGATTTGTGAAGATCCAACAAGAGGGATTTTGCAATATTTCAAACAATGGAGCACATCGTTCCCGATACACCGTTTAAGAAATCAATATTCCAGATGTTATAAGCAATCTTTTGTATCGCTCTCCCGCGTCTTTTCGAGGAAAAAGGCGGAATCCTCTTTTACAGATCCGTATTTACGGAATTTGTGCACAGATACGTACGTACGTGCCTCGACTTGCATCGAACGACATTACATGGGATTATTGTTTCTATTCTATTATTATAAAAAGATTCACCTGCATAGAAAATCTTTGAGCAAACAGCGCGTATGTTTGTACGATAAAGCACCTTTTCACGTGTAACATAATCGGATAAGAATCTATAATGACATGCAGCATATAAATAAGTCTTTTTTTAATTGAGGTTGTTGACCATAGGATATTCGTGAACTCCTTGATAATTATATAGGATCGTAGACACGACACGACGTGGTGGTGTGTGTGGCTAAACGTCCGTTGTCGGAACCCTTAGATTTAATTAGTTTTTGGCATGGAATTCAACAAGAAATGAAGAGGTGGGATGGTAGGACACCTCATGAAACATTAAAGGCTAGTTAGGGACTTATTAGAAGTAGAAATGGTAGGGAGAAGGATCAGAAAAAAACGTGGAGTAGATTTGTTTGCAAAAGTTAAGGGAAGTTGGATGTTGCAATTCTCAAAAGATACGAAGATTTGTCAAGGTGGTACTTTAGACATAGATAACGTTATACCTTAATAGAAATAGCGTTTAATTAGAAACCATCAATCTTTTGATGTTTTGGATGTGCTCAATAGTGTCAATTTGATTCGATCAGGGGCCGATAAATAAGACGTGGACGTGGTGGTATCTGTGGCTAAAGGCTAAATCCCCGTTGCCGGAATCTTTACGTTAATCAGTTTGTGGTATGGAATTCAACAAGAAATGAAGAGGTGGGATGGTAGGGCACCTTATGGAACATTAAAGGCTAGTTAGGGACTTATTAGAAGTAGAAATGGGAGGAAGGAGGATCAGAAAAAAACGTGGAGTAGAATTGTTTGCAAAAGGTTAGGGAAGTTGGATGTTGCAATTCTCAGAAGATACGAAGATTTGTCCAGGTGGTACTTTAGACATAGATAACATTATACCTTTATAGAAATAGCGTTTAATTAGAAACCATCAATCTTTTGATGTTTTGGATGTGCTCAATAGTGTCAATTTGATTCGATCAGGGGCCGATAATAAGACGTGGACGTGGTGGTATCTGTGGCTAAATCCCCGTTGCCGGAATCTTTACGTTAATCAGTTTGTGGTATGGAATTCAACAAGAAATGAAGAGGTGGGATGGTAGGGCACCTTATGGAACATTAAAGGCTAGTTAGGGACTTATTAGAAGTAGAAATGGGAGGAAGGAGGATCAGAAAAAAACGTGGAGTAGATTTGTTTGCAAAAGGTTAGGGAAGTTGGATGTTGCAATTCTCAGAAGATACGAAGATTTGTCCAGGTGGTACTTTAGACATAGATAACATTATACCTTTATAGAAATAGCGTTTAATTAGAAACCATCAATCTTTTGATGTTTTGGATGTGCTCAATAGTGTCAATTTGATTCGATCAGGGGCCGATAAATAAGACGTGGACGTGGTGGTATCTGTGGCTAAAGGCTAAATCCCCGTTGCCGGAATATTTACGTTAATCAGTTTGTGGTATGGAATTCAACAAGAAATGTAGAGGTGGGATGGTAGGGCACCTCATGGAACATTAAAGGCTAGTTAGGGACTTATTAGAAGTAGAAACAGGAGCAAGGAGGATCAGAAAAAAACGTGGAGTAGATTTGTTTGCAAAAGGTTAGGGAAGTTGGATGTTGCAATTCTCAGAAGATACGAAGATTTGTCCAGGTGGTACTTTAGACATAGATAACGTTATACCTTTATAGAAATAGCGTTTAATTAGAAACCATCAATCTTTTGATGTTTTGGATGTGCTCAATAGTGTCAATTTGATTCGATCAGGAGCTGATAGATAAGACGTGGACGTGGTGGTATCTGTGGCTAAATCCCCGTTGCCGGAATCTTTACGTTAATCAGTTTGTGGTATGGAATTCAACAAGAAATGTAGAGGTGGGATGGTAGGGCACCTCATGGAACATTGAAGGCTAGTTAGGGACTTATTAGAAGTAGGAATAGGAGCAAGGAGGATCAGAAAAAAACGTGGAGTAGATTTGTTTGCAAAAGGTTAGGGAAGTAGGATGTTGCAATTCTCAGAAGATACGAAGATTTGTCCAGGTGGTACTTTTGACATCGATAATGGTTTGGCTTAATAGAAATAAGGTTTAGTAAGAAACTATCAATCTCTTGACGTTTTGAATGTGCTCAATAGTGTCAATCTGATTCGATCAGGGGATCATCGATAAGACGTGGACGTGATGGTATCTGTTGCTAAAAGCCCGTTGTCGGAATCTTTACGTTAATCAGTTTGTGGTATGGAATTTAACAAGAAATGAAGAGGTGGGATGGTAGGACACATCATGGAACATTAAAGGCTAGTTAGGGACTTATTAGAAGTAGGAATGGGAGAAAGGAGGATCAGAAAAAAACGTGGAGTAGATTTGTTTGCAAAAGGTTAGGGAAGTTGGATGTTGCAATTCTCAGAAGATACGAAGATTTGTCCAGGTGGTACTTTTGACATCGATAATGTTATGGCTTAATAGAAATAAGGTTTAGTAAGAAACTATCAATCTCTTGACGTTTTGGATGTGCTCAATAGTGTCAATCTGATTCGATCAGGGGATCATCGATAAGACGTGGACGTGGTGGTATCTGTTGCTAAAAGCCCGTTGTCGGAATCTTTACGTTAATCAGTTGGTGGTATTGAATTCAACAAGAAATGAAGAGGTAGGTTGGCAGGACACCTCATAGAACATTAAAGGCTGGTTAGGGACTTATTAGAAGTACAAATGGGACGAAGAAGGATCAGAGGGTAACCTTAACTACATCTGCTCACAAATAGTTGAGAAGGTGGGACGTTTCTGCTTGGATAAATGGGAAAATCGGTTTACGATAGTCTGGTGGTGTGCGTTTCATTAGTCTTAAGTTTAAAGAGCACCTAATGACGATCCTATTCGGTTTAGAGGTCAAGAACTCCTGATAGATTTAGTACAATGGAAGCCTCTTGTATGTTCCCTTTTGTAATTCTCTGTGGGACATTATAAAATGGCCTTTAGTGGCAACCTTTTTTAAATTTAACGTTTATGAAAGTGATCATCCATCCTCTATGATTCATATCAAGGGTATCAATTAATTAAACTTGACGTGTTTCATGAATATTTAAAATCCATGCAGTAACCATGTTTATTTTATATTGTAGCGGAATGGGGGTTGTTTCCATTGAGATACATATATACATATTATGTATAATTCTATATGTATGTGTAGATATGTACATATAAGTACAACAGCGATATCAGTGCTTTTTCTTAATTAGAAACAGTGCCTGAAGCTGTCGGTTGATCATCTACCTCGGTTGCACCCGTGTTTCACGTCCCTTCTTCCCACCCCTTTAGTCGACCCGATTTTTCCTCTCCACTATTACTCCCCAATAACCTCCACGGCATGTACACATCGAGATAGTTAGGGACGTTTATGAAAATTAGCTTGCAGAGGAGCTTTCACGAAATTGTCAATTTTAGCCCACCCTTCAAGTATAATACTTTCTGGCTCACCTTCCCATAGATATACATAATTCACAGAAGTGTAACCCTACCTATTTAAAAATTTAGAAACAGAAACCTGTAATGATAACCAAACTTTGATTCAATTTAATTATAGCGACTGGAAATTTTCCGGTTTGTTCGGTTCGAAACGTAGAAACTTTTTATTGAGATTTTTTTTATTAATTATGCATCACGATTTCGTATTGTTCCTGTGTTTTTGGTTACGGTATTGATTTCATAAAAATATAGGTATATAAAAGTATTTTCCATTGGTCGTGAGGCTGATTAATTAAAATTGATGTTAGCAGGAAAGCAAACAAAACAATTTTTAGCAAACAAATGGAGACAAACAAAATTATAAAATTGAAAATGTAACTTGGATTGATAGAATAAACAAGTGCAACTTTATGTAACCAATAAAAAAAAAACAAAATATCTACCGACTGCAAATGTTTCTTTGACTTAACCTAACTTTTACTTACAAAGGCTTTCCTGACTCAGTATGGTTTAAAAAAGCCACCCGGTATATTATACACGATTTTGTGTATTAAATACATTGGTAACATAATTTCTTGTCACCTGTCAGCCAACTGCACCATTAAACTCAATTTAATTAATGAATTCTAATCACCGAACAGATTTAGAAGACAAATGAACCAATACAGCAATAAATGAGTTCGATATGTAAATCCTATAAATTTCTGTAACGAAATTGAAGCTACATAAACTTTAATTTATCTCCTTTTAATGTTTTCGATAATTTACACTTTTCCGAATCAAGTGCTACATTTATTTCACGTTGTAATGCTAAATTGCTGTTTGTCCATGTTCAGTTGAATAACTAATCGTAAACCGGCTTAACAGCGGATATTAAATTCAGTTAATATTTACAAATTTAATGGCTTTTACTGTGGATCGGTCGGTAGCCGCGAGGTAAGTGTGCTTCACTTGGAAGCGAGAGGTCGCCGGTTCGAAATCAGGTCGGTACAAAAAACAAAACATTTTTCCGACCATATCAGTAGGGTAGGTGTTTGGAGAATCAATCAGCAACCCTCAACTCATAGAAGTATATGGACTACAAAATATGAAATACGTAAACTAATAAAAAGAATTCGTTAATTTCAACAGGAAGGCGACGGATAGGAAAATCAATCAGTAACCTTTAATTAATTAATACAAGTACTGATTACAAAAAATATTGATGTCGTCGTGGTCCCTGGTGCATCTGCCAGGCGTTTCGTCTCCTGCTGTGGGAGACGTCTTCAGTGGACGATGCAATTGCAATGAGGACACGTCTGGCAGATGCACCACGGCCTACCTACTAGCCAGGAATTTATCATTTCTGCAATAGTCGACACCGGCCGTGAAAGTCTCAAGTTTCAACCCCCTTGAATTTCAATAACTCAAAAAAAAAAAAGACCAGCCTGCTCAGGATTTTAAAAAGTTCTTTTTGTTTCCTTTTTGTTTGTGAATATTCGGCTTTAAAAAAGTTGCTTTAATAACGTCCCTCGTAACATAACAATGACACCCCAAGATACGTTCCTACACTTAATGTCTTCAACTTTTTCTGGTGAGTTTTTTGCGTGAATATTTTATGCAGAAGGGGCAGCAGGAGACATTTTACAGCTGCTTGGCAAACGACCCTCCTTCTTCTTCTTCTTGTTCACAAGACGCTCTCCAGTCATGCGAAAAAATTCCAAAGAAACTTTCATAAAATAAGAACATTTATTTTTATAAAGTCTACGACAAATTTTTGCATTTGTTCGCTATTCATGGAATATTTGCTTGCATTCTAAAGTCGACAATTATTGAGCCTATTTATAAGATGTTTCACCATAGATAAATTAGGGAAAGGGTTGTGGAGTGACCTACTGTAAACAAATGTTAAATTAACCCTTAATAGTGTAATTATAATCCAGTTGTGAATGAGCCATAATCTTTTAAACGAATGTGGGTGGTAACTGATATGATTGTGTAAATATCAATTCAAAGCAGGGTCCTGTTTACTGGAAGATCGATTTGGGGAACGTGACACGCTCCTATAATTCACACACTCGATCCACCCCTCGTATTGTCAAGACCGCACACTTGAACTTGCTGATCTACCGGCTTACTTGAGTTTTAACTCGGAATTTCAATAACCTTCAAATTCACTGCACGAAACGTATGTATGTACGTACGTATGCGATACTTAATTAGCAAAATACGCTTATTAAGTGCTTCCTTCTGTAGAAACAAACTGACGAACTACTTAAACAATAATAACAAAACAACATAGAAACAAAGGAAATCTTATCTGTTGTTTCAATTTGTAGGTTATGTTTGTAATAAGTTAGCTGACAGTTAAAACATCGAAATAAAAGATACCCGGTCATGGGATCATAGACACATTGTGGTGGTGGCTGTGGCTAAACGCCCCTTGCCGGTATCCTTACATTTCATTAGTTTGTGGTATGGAAATCAATAAATGAGGCGAGATATGATAGCAGGACACTTTCTGGAGCATTCGAGGATAAACAAGGACTTATTATAAGCAGGAATGAAAGTAAAGTGAAACAGGGGGTAAACTAGATTGGGATTTTAACTAGAGGAAGAAACTGACAACGGGACGAACACCCAAAGAAAGGAATTATGTGGAAATATCACATTTGATAATGGCAGAATGTCTTGAATCAGGAGCAGCGAACAATGTAAAGCTTGAAGAATATAACTTGCTGGTGTGACCGTCAGAGCGGAGACAAATTGTTTCTTCGGTTGGTTAACTTAATGGAACGGGGACTTCACTTCGTACAGGATCTTTTGGGATACGTTTGCTAAAGTCAATATCAAATGTTCCTGTACACGTACACCCCCTAGACACACACACACACACACACACATCAATTTTTCATGCATCAGCTTATCTTTTTATATACATCAGCCAGCGTCATAGACTAGACTGCACGAAGAAGGAAGAATAAGGAAGTGGAAGAAGAACATAAGGAAGAAGAGCAGAGCGTTCGCTGGTTGTTTAATTTAAATCCTACGGAAAGCGCAGGGCCTTACTCGTTATTCCCAGACAGTGAGGATTTCTTCTGCAAACGGAATATAAAGTACTTTATTAGACGTCCATTTTAAATTCAATCCTAGAACACAAGTCACTGCAAAATTGTTTACAGGCTCTGCCCTGAATCCATAATGGCTGCACATCCATTGTTTCCCTTTTTACAACGCAATTAAATATTCATTTGCACGTATTTTCGTGCGGACTTTGCAATTACACGGGAGCGCATGCAAATTTAACAAAACAACTCTTTTTTATTTAACACTCAGCGTTCGACTAATTGAACTATGTACCTACGTCTCTATACGTCTTCATTATCCTTCCTAAGATACTACACTTTCTATTTTTCTCTCATCTCGTTCTGTGGGTCGATAAGTCAACAATTACAAGCTATAAATTAATCTTAAATTAAAACTGGAAAGTAAAGAATGTTTCGATTGAAAAAAGTTAAATTGCGAAAGTCTGATGTGTTTAGAACGACGCGTAGCAGCTGTCAAAGCTGACGCATGCGTAGGCGATTGTTTTAGAAACTGATTGTTCACGCAAGCGCAGTCAAGTACTGTACTATCGGACCTAAAGATATCTCGTGAGTCGAATGATTTGATATTTAACAAAACAACTATTTTTTATTTAACGCTCAGCCTTCGACTAATTGAACTATGTACCTACGTCTCTATAAGTCTTCATTATCCTTCCTAAGATAAGTCAACAATTACAAGCTACAAATTAATCTTAAATTTAAACTGGAAAGTAAAGAATGTTTCGATTGAAAAAAGTTAAATTGCGAAAGTCTGATGTGTTTAGAACGACGCGTAGCAGCTGTCAAAGCTGACGCATGCGTAGGCGATTGTTTTAGAAAAAGATTGTTCACGCAAGCGCAGTCAAGTACTGTACTATCGGACCTAAAGACATCTCGTGAGTGGAATGATTTGATGAGTTTGATAAGTTTATGAAATTTTACTTTATATCAAAGTGTCATTGTTTTAAAGAAAAGTATAACCAGTTGGCGAACTTATTTTCCGTAATGTCATAAAACCAGCCAACAGTTTGACATCTATTTTCGGTTCTGTTAAAGTTTTGAAAGCCGTCTCTTATTAAATTGTCCTGAAGGAATTTCTCTAACTAAACAACGGAATAGTGTGGTGGTATGTCGTCGGCAATATTTTCTAGACAACGTCCCTCCCGTCATCCCTCTCTCGTATGTCGCCTGACGTTGACTCCAGCGGGAATTTTTACTCTCTACGGGAACGTTGTTGGAGTTAAATTTGGAACGGAGAAATAAATAAATTTCGCGTCGAACAGGACGAAAGCAAAATTACGAATGTGCTTTTTTTTTGTTGTCAAGTGATATATACATATGTACATATGTAAAAGTTGTCATAATTCAAAAAAATGTCAGATACCGGGGCTCGTGCTTCGTCCAGTCCCGTCGACAAAGGCAATTACATCATCAATTTTCTCTCTCAGTATAAAAGGGAGGAATTTTTAAGAACGAAAATAGCAACGATTTTATATTTTTACAGACGTGGGGGTTTCCAGATTATAAATTTATCTTTTCAAGGGCAGGTGAAGGAATTCGTCAAATAAAAATTATTTTGAGTGTAGTTGTACAGAGTGTCTAAAGAAATAAATAAAGGAACGTTTTAAGGGACAATAAATGACCCTCTGAAGGTGGGATAGTAATGATGTTATTAAGGGTTGGTGGTTATTAGAGGTTATGAGAAATGGAGAAGAAAGTGGGGTTATTGCCTTTCATTCTTATCGGCAAATGGTGATGGATGGCCCAGCTGGTCCATAGACATATACTACGATGGAAGGTAGTGGGAAGACCTCTTCAACCTCTTTAAGGAGTCGTGGAAATTGATGGATGGTGATGGGGATGGTTGTGGTGGTGGACGATACAGATGGGATGAAGACAGTGAAAGAGCATTTGCTTAAATGATCTGAGGAAACCGCAGAACAACTTGCACCAAGGAGAGCGATCGATAGGAGGAGGAGGATTTTACCAGAAGATTAGAGAGATGGAGGGAGAAATCCTCAGTGAAAATGGCACTGTAGGTCATCGACTTATTCTGGTCTTAAACTATTGATTGATATTGACCTGTACAATTGTGCAAAGTGGAGGGCAAGGTGGTAAGTCTCTTCGGGCTCCTTGTGGATTCTTGGGAATTGATGATTGATGATGGTGATGGTGGTGGATAAGAAGACGAGGTAAAGACAATGGAGGAGGATTTTCCCAAATGATTTAAACTTGCACCATGAAGAGTGATTGCTGGGTTATGTTCTAACCACTGGGGGATATTGATTAATTAATAAAGTCCAATAATGACGATACGTAAACAAAGATTTTCTTTTCTTTTCCGTCACTTCCTTCTTAAAACGTTTTTCCCATTATGACAGTTTTCCTTTTTCTGTTTTTTATATTTATTCGCCCGCTAAGCAGCCAACAACAGCAACAACAACCGACCCTTTTTAGTTAACTTTTTGAAAAGACGTCTTCTTAACCGTGGCCCCGACTACGTGTGTGTGTGTATGTGTAGCAGGAGAGTAAGCTGACGGTCGACATAATCCACGCCTGAAAGCGATCTGTCACCCTCGAAGCAGCAGGTTCACTTTAGAAATGATGTAGTTAGTGGCCTGGTTCTTCACGCCCGTACGAGCACATTAGCCTGCTGACACCTTTCAGCACAGGCTTCAACTACACACTGTCACCACCACCACCCCTCAACGTCGACACGTCGAAGGGAATAAAACTTTTGAACGTCCCCGCGTTGTACGTATGAGAATAAGCTGTAAAATCGAAATGGGGTGGAAAAGATGACAACGGGGGTCGTGCGTGTGTGTCGGAATTTTGATCATTAATTTTTAGACGACATCCCGATAACTTCGTCCTGGAGATAGGTACTTTCCCGACAACTGAATTGTTTTTCTTTCCACTTTAACGCGCTTTTCCGAAGCGAAACGTGAGTTTAGGGTTCTGTTTATGGATCGCAACTTTTTGTTAGCGCCATCTACCCCTGACGCCACTGAACTATAATTTTCTAACTCCTAATTTAATATAAAAATTAACAAATGAACGAATGCGATTTTTCAGAAAAATTAAAAAAGCCTTGTCCTTTTAAATTATCAAATTGAGCGAGCAAAAGGGTGCCATGTTTTTGTAGAGGGGTTTATGCTTTAAGCTTTTTCTCGTTTGTTACAGGTCGCATGGTTAAGAGCCGAAGATCAAACAGTGCTAAGCCTACAGACGAAAGTGGTAACGCATAATTCAAGGATTAGCGTCACTTTTGATGGGCTTAGGACGTGGGAACTCAGAATACGCCATGTAAAAGAATCGGATAAGGGGTGTTACATGTGTGAAATCAACACCAGCACCCTCAAGATACAAAAGGGATGCATCGACGTTTCGGGTAAGTCTCTGCAACGGATTCAGTTACTCAATAACCCCTATTGTAATAGTACTAGTTTCAGGTTTTAGGTCCTTTTAGGTAACCTAACCTAACATTATCTTTCTGCAACGTTTTTGACGTTTTGTGTTCAAACTTGTAAATCGCCTCTGGCATAACCTTGATTATGTCTTTCCATTTGGTACAGTTGGGGTGGTTGCAATTAATAATCACTTAAGCGAAAGATGTAATTATGAAGGGAAGCGTTGTCTCGGAGTTTGAATTTTTATTTTATCCGAACGAGAGAGAAAAAAAGAACAATTTGTGAATTTCCCAGGGTCTTAATTTTGATTGATGTTAGTGAGTAACGAGAAAATTTCCTTAGAGACGAGTTTGTCGTTTCGAAGTTGAACTTGAAGGGAACGAGGTGAAGGCGTGAGCGCAAGATAGAGAGAAAAAAAGTAATAAATTTGTCAATCATTTCTTCATTGTTATCTGCTCCTTCACGTTCGGTTGCGTCCTTGGAACGACAACGGCAACGGCTGAACGGGCCCAGCGTAAAACAAGTGCCAGGGGACTTTTAAATCCGCCTTAACTAATTTTGTGTACTTATTAAAAAATTTATGGAGCCATTGCCGTTGGTTATGGATGGGGATATATTAGGGGACTGAGCCGTTAATCTTGTTGATAATGGCGACGTCGCCAATCCTGAATAAATTTCTTCTGGAAACAGGTGGACGGGGTTGGCTTATCCATGTGGGACAAAAAAATAGCAAAACTTCAACCTAACCTCTAAAAATGTCTAGTACTACTAGTCGAACATTGGATATTTATTTTTTTACATGAATGCGATCAGTCAAAATACAGCAAGAAGCGAGTCGCAGGGATCAGATTCCCTCTTTTTTGTATTCCCCTGGTGCCTGTAAGGCGAACTGCGTATAATTATGGGGAAAACCGTGTAATCAAAGCGAAATCTCTCGGGCATTTTATCTTCGTTCGCGCTTTTTGATGAGTGAGTGGTACAGGGACCTGAAATACCCCCGAGACCCTTTGTGAGTGATAAACAATGATTCGCCTCGTTTGAGTAATTAAGAAACCATTAGCAACCGTTCGTTCGACTACTAAGAGACATAAACTTGGAACGCAGATTATGATAATCACGAAATTAAAAAACATTTTTGGTTAAAATCGTAAACATGTTTTTCAAAAATAAAATTTGTTTGAACCACGACATCACTTCTTTATAGTTAGGACACTAAATAAACACATCTGTAGGCATTATTTTGTAAGGTCCAGCCCATAGATTGTCAAAGACTGGACTAAATTAACTGAGCTTCGCAGTATATTCTCTATTTCGATGGGTAATTGTCATTTGCTGCAAGTAACTTGTTTATTTCATTCTATAGTTGCTATATAGTGTCTATATGCCCGCCTCAAGTAACTTTATTACCAATAGTGTTTAGACGCTGGTCGTAAGTAACCCTATTACACAAAGGTAGTGTTTGCACAACCGACTTAAGTAATTGTATCACCAAAACCTATTTATTTACATTTTTATGGTCCCTCAACAATAAAAATGATACTTTTGGCATAAAACCTCACCTCTACATGTGTTTTATTGGCTATGTAGCACAAATTAGAGTAATATCGTCCCATCTCTGCTTAAAAAGATGAACAAATGGACACTATTGCTTTTTACGTGACCCATTAGTTACATAACCTCAAAAAATGACACATTGTTTGGATAATTACGTAAAGTACATTTGTTTTTAACCGAATATAATGATATAACTTAAAAATGCACGATCTACGACAATAGTTGTAAGTCACAAAGCAAATCCGCGACACGACGAAGAAATTAAATGGTTCCGGGTGGCAGTGGGAGTAGGTGGCGTTGTCAAGCTCCGTATCTACTCGTGTGGGTGGGTGCGGGCGGCAAAACTATTTATTTAATAAAACCGAGAATTAATATCTGCTCTGATGACGACGGTATGATTTTAATCCCGACTGATTTACCGCGTCCGTATTTCACAAGGGAAGGGACGTCGTACGCCGTGATGGCGACGCCATGCCGCGGTCTGCTGTCACGGCGACTTTAATAAATGTGGAAAAATATACACACACACACACCGAAGCAGGACCGTTTTGAAATACGTGACATTTTCCGCGCCTCTGGTTCTCTCTCACGCGCGCGCCGCCACGAAAAATGATTGACCCACGTATATTACCGAAATGATAGCTCGTCCAAAAACAACAAAAAAATAAAAAATAAAAACGATGAAACCGGGGAAAAACGGAAAGAATAATAGGCGACACGCCTGACGGAACGTGAGTCCGGAAATGAGGCAGAAAACAGCAACACATGAGTGCGATTACCTATATCAAAATAGCCACTATAAATTGTGTGGGTACCACACCATAGTGTAATGGTAAGTACACCCAAAGACGATTTGTAAACCAAAAAAACTCCAAACCAGACATCTGTGGAAACTGTCAGACGAGGATCACCCTCTTCAATTTATCGGTTTTTACCATTTGGACCTGCGAGTCACCATTACTTCAGCTGATGTTTGTGGGTATGCTGTTTCCCTGATCCACATTGAAGAACAAGGTTGTAGATAGGGTGAAAGAGTCCTTTCAGACTTTTTTATGGATCGAGAAATGGATAGGGGGTGGTGGATAAGGAGAAGATGAGATGTACGTGATGAAGTCTATGATGACCCAAATGCTGTCCGGAGAATATGGCTGCCTTAGCTTGATGCAAGGAATGCTGAAAATGATCTCTATTTCAGCTGATGCTGGTGTGGGGGGTGTCTCGTTGACCCACAGATGGGTTCAAGATTATAGATAGGGCGGAAGATTCCTTCCAGACTTTTTTGGGTATCATAGGAACGGATACGGGGTGATGGATAAGGAGAAGAGGATGAGATGGAGATGATGAAGGTCGATGACGATCGAGAAGCTATCTGTGGAATTTGATTCAATTGTATTAACTTCAGCAGATGTTGATGAATGAATTGTGTTCCTATCCTGCACTGGGGTACTAATTTATGGATAGGGTTTCTCTTAAGACTCTTTTAGGGATGGTAAAAATGGTTGGAGGGTGTTAGATGAAGAGAAGAAGATGAGATGGACGTAATGAAGTCGATGACGACTCAAATGCTATCTGGGGAATATGGTTGCCTTAGCATGATACAAGGAATGCTTGCAAATTATCTTTATTTCAGCTGATGCTGGTGTGGGTAGAAGGGTGTCTCACTGAATCACAGATGGGTACAAGGAAGTAGATAGAGCGGAAGCTTCCTTTCAGACACTTTGAGGAATCGGGGTAATGAGTCGAGACGAGGGAGGGGGCTGCTAAACGATGGAAAGAAGAAGATGGAGATATAGGACGGTTCAATTGTGACTGAGGAATATGCGAGCCCTTGCATGATCCAAGAAAAGCTGCAAATGATCTTTGCTTCAACTGATGCTGGTAGATGAGGTGGTTCACTGATCCACATTGGGGTACAAAGTTGTAGATAGGATGGCTATTCTTTTCAGAATCTTCTAGGGTTCGTGAAAATGGGCGGGGTGCTGGATAATGAGAAGAAGATGAGATGGACGTGATGAAATCGACGACGACTCAAATTCTATCCGGGGAATATGGTTGCCTTAGCACGATACAAGGAATGCTGCAAATGATCTTTACTTCAACTGATACTGGTGGATGAGATGGTTCACTGACCTACATTGGGGAACAAAGTTGTAGATAGGATGGCTAATTTTTTCAGTCTTCTAGGGATCGTGATAATGGGCGGGGTGCTGGTTAAGGAGAAGAAGATGAGATCGACGTGATGAAATCGATGACGATTCAAATGCTATCTAGGGAATATGGCTGCCTTAGCATGATACAAGGAATGCTGCAAATTATCTTTATTTCAGTTGATGCTGGTGTGGGAGGAAGGGTGTCTCGCTTACCCACAGATGGGTACAAGGTTGTAGATAGGATGGAAGCATCTTTTCAGACACTTTTAGGGATCGTGGCAATAGGTGGCGACGGGGGAGAGAGGCTGCTAGCTGATGGGAATAAGAAGATGGAGATAGAGGATGGTAATGCTGGTGGATGAGATGGTTCACTGACCCACATTGGGGTACAAAGTTGTAGATAGAATGGCAATCCTTTAAAAGTCTTCTATGGATCGTGAAAATTGACGGGGTGCTGGATAAGAAAATAAGGTGAGATGGACATGATGAAGGTAGAAGAATATTCAAATGCTGTCTGAGGAATGTGGCTGCTGCTCTAGTATAAGCCAAAGAAAGCGGGCACTGATCTTTACTTCAGCTGATGCTGATGGACGGGTTGTTTCACTGACCCACACTGGATTACAAGATTTACAAAGGGTGAAAGGTTCCTTTTAGATACTTTTAGGGATTGTGGCAATGAGTGGGGAAGGCTAAATGATGGGAAGACGGTGACATGGACGTGATAAAGATAAATGCTGGCTGAGGAATCCAAAGAAAGCTGCAAGTACCTTTACTTAGGCTGATGCTGGTGGGTGAGCTGTTTCACTGACCCACATTGGGGTGCAAGTCTGAGGATAGGGTGTTTTTTTTTCAGACTCATGGGAATGTGTGGAGGTGCTGCATAAGGAGAAGGTGATAATTTTTCATTTTACTTGCACCTTCCTCACTGGTGACCTGCCTCTATTACTTTTAGTGTTTAGAAACTCGTATCAAGTAATCTTTTGACATGTTGGTAGTGTTTAGACGACTGTCACTATTACCAAAAACGATTATTAATATTATAAAGGTCTCTTAAGCAAAATGTTCGTTTACTGAGGCCACCCGTTTAATATATTGATGAAATGGTTGAAGATGGTGCTTCATTATCTCGTTTCCAGTTTAATAACTTCGCATAAGAGGAACTGCTTTGATAAATTAAAAGAACGAATTTTTCTCGCCGAATCGAGTCTCATAATTACTTCGTTACTATCGCGAAATGGAAAAAGGGACTTTTTTTATCGCGAGAAGTGGTGCGAAAGTCACGAAAATTATTTGAATTTGAGAACGACTAGAAGTGGACGAGGCAGACAGCTGTACAAACACAAATCAAAGTTACAGAGTCTCGGAACTCATCAGCGTTTGAAAACTGTGCGAAAACTTTTTCAGTCCGGTTGTACTTCAATTAAGCGACGCGCGCGGGCGACACCGCTCGCTCTTTTCTACCTTTTTTTTTATGTTTTATTTTTTATTCGTACTCCTAATTTTTGACAAAGTTTCCAATTTCGACGAGAACCAATGCTCGACTTCGACTTTTAATTAAACGATTTTTGAAAGGCACGGCACTCATTATCCAGTCTGACAAAAGGAAAACCGCTCCGAAAGTTAATTCGATGTTAAAAAGTTGCAATCGATAAAATCTATGGGCTGCTATCATGTCTTTGTCTAAAAGTTTTTAGAATCCGAGCTGACACTTCTTTTAATCAATAGCCGGATAGATTTTGTTCTGCTTGACTCTCCACAACATTCTGTCACAAGACTGAAGTTTAAATTGTTACGAAATTAAAATTGGCCAAATGAACTTTGATAAAAGTTAACGTTTGATTTCTATGGTAGTAAGTAAATGACAGCCGATTTTCTTTAACATCTATGTGTTGCAACAATAATATTTCTTTTTTTTTCCCCGGTGGGATTCGAACCCGCACTTTTTGTTTACTAGTCAGCCGCTCTATCGCATAAGCTAACACAGTCTGCTTAATAAAGGTACTTAAAATATGGATAATGTCATCCTCCCTTTTCTATCTTGTCCATAAACAACTTAACGACGTTATGGCAGATTCTCTTACTGAATGCTACGACACGAAAACGGTAAAATCTATGATTTCAATGTGTCTATGTCTATGATCTACTCGTTCACTTTTAGTACGTTTTCTAACCAATTCAATTTGGACTATATACTAGTTTCTTATTCCACTTCATGGAACTAAAACAGAAGACATACCCCTGTCTGCTTTGCAATAAACTTCTTTGATGGAGCAAAATACTATTGTTATTTTAGTTAGTTACTGCCAATAACTTTTATTACGTTTCCTTTTTCTGTTGCAAATGGGACAAATGTTTCTATGGTGTTTTATAGTTATAGAAAAAGTTTTAGCATGGAGCCGTAACTTCTTTAACAGTTCGCTGGCCCAAAACGGAACGGGTCGTTCTGAGGTCGAACAGCGAGGGCTTTTATGATAACAGGAGGGGTGGGGGGGTAGGTACATTACGGTCGAATAGATGGAGAAACTTCTGGTGTATAGCAAGAAGCATGGTGCGATTTATATCTTAGTTCAAGTCGCGGCCGTATTTCACGCCACTTCAAATTGGATTCTAAAGTCGTACAAATCATCCTTCGTCCCAAAATTGTGTGCTACTCGTACTTTCGTTTCGATTTTATTTTTAAAAAGCGCAATGCACTTTTCTTTCCGTGACGTTTCATTATCGACGACTGTTCTCCACTGGGAAGACGTGAATATTACAATAGGGGGGTGGGAGAGACTGCGGCAAGCCAAACCCTTCGAGTTTCGATCTCATACTCATACTGTCACAGACAAAATCGCGTTGCAATTGAAAAACATAAAGGGAAATTGGCAAAAAACGTAAGAAGTGAAGCTCAGATGTTCTAAAACAATTTAAACCAGCATCGCCTCTAGTGTCTATTTAACTTAAGATTATGGGGGTGGGTATACTAAAATTTCATTTCCGCAACGTAAATCTCGAAAAAAGCTTCTCGATTAAAATTCCCAAACCGATTTCTTCTAGCACCTGTTCCATTACCTCAAGTAATTTACAACCCGAGTAAAAGGGCTTGAACAAACATTTTCAGGGAATTCCTCGTGTACAAGCCTCCCTCAAGATCAACGGTGGTTTGGAACCAATAACATCGAGTACCTGCTTGCATTAAATCGTTTAGACAACGTCGAAATATTCAGATAACCTCAAAATAATTGTATTTACCGGCAGAAGACTGTGCAATAACAAAGATGGACGTTCTCTAATTGCACGAGGGTGACAGTAGAAAGAAGTTTCATTTTGAAAAGTGAGCAGGCAGTTAGGGGAGAAAGAAGAACGCAACGTAGTAACATAACCTAAAAGCATTCCGTTGCACCTGCCAGCTTTTATGACGGTCGTCGCAGTTACGACTCAGCTATAAACTGGACAAGTAAGCTGTAAATCGTATCAGAAGTCAATTACAGCGAATTGTTGTAGCAACAAGGGTCGTGTCAATTGCAACAAAGCCGCAACACATCACGCCACTACTCTATCCGGTGGGGATTAATACTGACTGCTACAATACTAAACCAGTGACGTTGTTTCATTATGGACGTTGGGTCTAGATGTCGCTAATTATTTTATAAATATGCCTCTATTTGCTAAGGGTCGTTTATAACCTAAAAGTACATATCGTTCGTTAATTTCTTGCTGATGTGTCACTGAAAAAAGTCACTTTGTATACACGTAATTTGATCATCATCATGGATGATGCTGGAAAGGTGGATGAATGTTCCCACAGTGGGGAAGAAACACACCCTTTCAAATTTCCCATACCTTGATCTCAGTCAGTTGCGTTTCTCTCTGTCTCTGGGTTATTTATCGTGAGTGGCAACCGCGTCGATTTCCAGTACCTTATTGCCAATCGATAAAAAATTTATGGGCCATCCAATACGTTCTGCTTGAAGGGTGCATAAAAATGTTTTCTATTGTATCCGTTTTTTTTGGAGTGTCATATACATTTACTCAGGGAGCATTCAAATTTCGGTATATTGCGTCTTCGTTTTTATTTCAAACGATACGTATACGTGTACAACTCTTCTTATCAATTCGAACGACCATAAAATTGGAAAAACATTGTACAAAGCAGAACGACCTTCTCCGGAAGCGAATAAAATTTCAGAGTAACTTATTTGATGGCAGAAGAAGCGTCTTACTGGAAGGAGACATGTCTACATAACCTCAAAATTTTTAACTAAATGCTCTACCAGAAACTCCATTTTATGTGAGCACTCGCCCCGCCTTCGTTGCAGACACTTGAAGACTTCAACTACAGCATAAACATTCCTTATAAATATATGCTAGATCTAAATTTCTAACAATTATTAAATCCAAAAGTAGACAGATGGTGTTGAATACGCTGTCTGTCAATTGTTGAATCCAATCTCTCTGAATGTAGTGTTTAGATGACCGCCCCAAGTAACTTTGTACTAAAAACTATTCTGGGGTAGATTCGTAACAACAATGATACCATATTTATCCAACTTAATCATTGTCGAGTTTATTATTCACAGTTAATCTGTACAATATTCGTTTCGGGTTTGATTACGATGCGTTTTGAGGTTATAATATATTGTCGGTGTTTAGGACGCCCCATTGTTTTTACGATTTTCGAAAATGGTTCGTGCCGGACGAACACACACAGCATAATGGAGAATCAAGCGGCGGGCGGCATCCCATTGTCTCTCAGCAGTTTCCGATTGTGCAGGCGGATTTATTGGCCATTGCTCGAGGTGTTAACCAGTAAACGGGGGGTCCCACAGCTGGCTCGATGTAGAAATACGAGCCGCAAACGGACCCGTGGCTATTTGATCAATTAATTAATCATTCAGTGATTGTTGAGGAAGGGAACGACTCCCCGGTCAGACATGTAAACATAGGGTGTCCAGAATCGATATCTGACAGTCAAAACATTGTATTGTACACTAAAACAGGTCTTTAGTCGTTACCTGACTTCATATTAAAATTTTATGTCAGCCCTAACCTTACTTATTGTGAAAAAGTAACTACTGTCAATTGTTTCAGTTCCTCCTGATATAATAAACGACGAAACGAGTGGAGACATCTCTGTGCTGGAGGGAGAAAATACGACGTTGTCTTGCAGGGCCACCGGGAAGCCTCGTCCCAGAATAAGTTGGAGCAGAGAAGATGGTCGACGAATGCTCATCAGAAAAGGACCCAAAGATTTCATTGAAGGTAAAATATTCAGCACGTTTATAGTTTACGGTTGGTAGCACTGCATTTGGGTTTAGGTCTATGGTAAGGACCACGACGTAGGACAACAATAAATACAAATTTAACAAGTTTGCTAACTGATTACAATTAAAGTAACTGCTTGTATAATTCAATTAAGTGCCCGTAACACACTTGAAATATTGTTAATGTGAATTGCTACATATGTGTCTAAATGTATTTACAGGAACGTATGATTTAAATTAGGGTGGCATCTGAATAAGGGTCGGTGGCAGCTGGTAAATATGTTATTATAAATATCGCCTTAATTAAATTAACAGAAGTTAATTTTAAAGTGATTAATAGCACATAGCACTGATGGTAATTTAGGCAGTAAATTTACGGGATTTGGAAATTATTACGACGATACCTACCTACACCCCTACCTAGAGATTCGCAGACACATAAAGCGTCGTGTTAATTAACACGTTCCATAGCCACCCCTTTCACGCTACTCACTCATTCACTCAGGTACCATTCGGTGGATGAATGGCACGCATCTGGTGTTGACACAAACAAACGTCAAGGAAGGCCTAGTGCGGAATAACATTATCAAAATCAGTCGTCATTGTCACAACCGAAATCGTAATTATCGCATTGTCCGGATGTATTAACAAGAGTCATCCATTGTCATGCCAGTTAAATTAATATTTAATCATCACATTTATTGAAAATAAAACATTAGCATTCCTTGTGAGCCTCTTATCCAGCGCTTCCACCTAGAAACACATTTATAATGTCCTGCAAGGTCTTTCTTATCAGTCCTCGACCTCAACAACTCATATAGTACTATAAACTATTTCATCTCCCCATCCTTCCATTTTCTTATCCCCTTATCCGAGTGAGGATCCCAGACTGGAGCTTTACCCATAATTGAAACCCATCCCGGTGTTTCTATTTCAATTTTAGTTATATTTGATTTTTTAAGTTTGAAATACTTGTGATGACTATTTTGCAAATTCTTCTATCCATTAATCTCACCTCCTGCACTTCGATCCACTATTTCTACCCAAAACCGCTTTTTTAGTGTCTTAGAAGATCTTCCTTAACAGCTCTTGACCTCCACTGCAACTACAACTCTACCCTTTGCGCCTTCACGTGTTTTCTATGTGGTAAAACAACTTAAATAGTGCCATAAGCAGTGTCATCCCCCTAATTCTTCCATTTTCTTATCCCTTATCTGAGTGAGGATCTCCAGACTCAGAGCTTTTACCCGTAATTGAAACCCACCCCCGGTGTTTCTATTTCAATTTTAGTTATATTTGTTTTTTAAGTTTGAAATACTTGTGATGCCCTATTTTGCAAATTCTTCTATTCATTAATCTCCCCTTTTTGGGTACTTCGATGCACTATTTCTCCCCAAAACCGCTTTTTCAGTGTCCGGGAAAGGCCCTTCCGTAACAGCCCCTTTGTCCTCCACTAAAAGCTACAACTCTATCCTTTGCGCCTTCGGTTTGTTTTCTATGTGGAAAAACCAATTTTAAAATGCCATAAGCAATGTCATCCCCCTAATCCTTCCATTTTCTTACCCCGCTTATCCGAGTTAGGATACCCAGACTCAGAGCTGTCCCCGGTAATTGAAACCCCCCCCGGGTCTTTCTATTTCAATTTTAGTTATATTTGTTTTTAAGTTTGAAATACTTGTGATGACCATTTTACAAATTGTTCTATTCATTTATCTCATTTCCCTTGTACTTCGATTCACTATTTCTACCCAAAACCGCTTTTTCACTGTCCTGGGGGGCTTTCTTAACAGCGCCTGTCCTCCACTACAGCTACAACTCTATCCTTTGCGCCTTCGCTTGTTTTCTATGTGATAAACCAACTTAAATAGTGCCATAAGCAATGTCATCCCCCTAATCCTTCCATTTTCTTATCCCCTTATCCGAGTTAGGATACCCAGACTCAGAGCTGTACCGGTAATTGAAACCCACCCGGGTCTTTCTATTACAATTTTAGATATATTGGTTTTTAAGTTTGAAATACTTGTGATGACCATTTTACAAATTGTTCTATTCATTTATCTCACCTCCTGTACTTCGATTCACTATTTCTACCCAAAACCGCTTTTTCACTGTCCTGGAGGGACTTTCTTAACAGCGCCTGACCTCCACTACAGCTACAACTCTACCCTTTGCGCCTTCGCTTGTTTTCTATGTGATAAACCAACTTAAATAGTGCCATTAGCAATGTCATCCCCCCAATCCTTCCATCCTCCCATCCCCTCATCCAAGGAGAAGGAGAGGATCCTAACTTAGACTCAGATCTTTACCCATAATTTGAAACCCACCCAGACGCTTCTGTTAAATGCATAGTTGTATTAACTTTCTGATCATTTTTCATACTTCTGCATCCATCTTATGCTTCAACCCCTAAACTTCTACCAATAAACATTTCTTCCTTCTTCTTCGATCCTCCCCCTCCCTTCAGCTCCATCACTTTTATCCCCAAGTATTCCTTCACATCTAAAGACTACTCTTGAATAGTATTAAACAGGGCCACCTCCCCTTTCTCCACCTGTTTTCCCCTTATCTGACCGACGAACCTTTGATTTATTAGAGATTTACCAATAATTGAAGCCCACAAATTCATTTTCAAGAAACAAAGAGTCGCGATACTTATGGATTTTAAAACGCCACAAAAATCAAAAAGTCGCATGAAATTTTTAATAAATAACGATGTTAAGCGACCTTTAAAAGAGATATAAGCTTCGAAAGAATACGGGGGATGATAATGGAGTTGAACGAAGATATAAGGGAATGAATGCAAGTATGGGGTTTTATTGTATCGTAATATAAGATTTATCCAAATATAAGGTGTACTTTCAAACAGATGGGCCATCTTTTATTCAAGAAGCGCTCTAAAAATACGAATTTCATGAAAAATTCAGTACGATTTTTCATTCCTTGCCACCTTTTAAACGTATAAATGTTATGAAATTTAATTCTATTGCACATTTACCATCTGTAGTCGGTATGTTCAGAATCAAAGTTGAGAATATATAATAAAAATCATTTAAGATTTATAACAATGCCTCGCGATCAAGTCAGGACAAAAAGTTCAACAAAAAGAGAAAAATTAAAAGACTCACCTTTTGAAGTCATTTAACTGGAAGTTTGAGATTTATTGGCCTTATAGGTAGATGAGTCGGATGTAGGTCCGTAGGTCCTGAAACAAACAAATAATAAAATTAAACAAAATACGGTGTTCTCCTCGTTTCTTTTTCAAATGACTCATTATTTGACCCACATATCATATACAACCTTTACACTTGCAGCTTCACCATTTCACAATAATTAATTAACAAGAAGGGGTGTAGTACAGTAGTATACATCTCGAAGGTGATGTTCTCTAGCATTTTCTTAATATAAACACCATTTAAAGGCACCTTGCGAAGTTAAAATTACTTAATTACACTGCAGCGTTTCCTTCACCTACCGGAATCCACTGCAAAGCCATAAAAAGGGCAATTTTAAAACTGCACCGGCTTCAACTCGGTTACGAAGGATGGATCTTCTTCATCCACAGCTTAGAAAATATAACGTAAATATAACGTATATTTATTTAATTGTAATTAGTTTAATTATCCCGGCAGCGGGAGTTCAGCCACAACAAGTAGCGTATCGTATTTATGACCCTATTGACATTAATCACTTTAAAAGATTTCTGATTTCCAATTAAACGTTCTTGGACATCAAAAGTAGGCCTAAAGGCCTAATAATTCGTCAGATAATTCCTGAAAATGATGTCGTCAAAGGAATTAGCTCCCCGAATTTTACGTGACGTTTTCAGTCAATCCGAGTAGTTCAAATGAACCAAAACCGTTACACGAGCTTCTATGAAGTGTCACAAATGCTGACAACGTAATAATAACAAACGAAAATTGTTAAAAAATAAAATTCTAATACAAAACGCCTCTCTCTCACTAATTTTTATCACAATAGTTTTATTTGCAACAGCAGACTGTAAAAAGGAGCGTTGCTATGTACAAAGCATTTTAGTCGAGTTCTTTTGTTGCTTTTTAATTTACATCCAAGTTACCCGTGGGTAGCATCTTCAATATAGTAAAAAAAAAAAAAATAATAAGACGAGAAAACGAAAGAAGGCGCTATCATACTTACTTGGATCAGTCGCTTCTGTTGGTATTCGTATTCGAGCATCATAAGCATTTTAAAGTATAATAATAATAGTTGTTACCGGAGAACGTTCTCGTTTTGAAGAATAATAATCTTTCAAGTGCTCCTTTAGTCAGTCTGTCAGTACATAAGTTGGTAACACTGCTGCCGTTTCACTTTGTTGGGAATTAAAAACAAAATAAAAAAGGAGGAGGAGGAGGAGGCGATCTCTGTATCGCAAACGATACGAACAACACTGTCTTCAACCTTTTTTTACAAACAAACTAACGAGGGGGAGAACGAGGGATGGATGGATGGACGGGCAAGTTGGAGGATACGAGGGAATAAGACGATAGATGAGACGAAACCCTTCTCCTTCAAGTTTTGCCGCTTTTGAGTAGTGACGATAGAAGAAACACAAAGGAAATAATAAAAGTTCTAATCGACCGTGGAGTAGGAGAGCAGAGCAGCAAGGGCTGAATGTAAAAGGGAGATAATAGCGGACGGGACAAAGGGGGGAAAACATTTAAAGATGAGAACCCATTAAAGGAATGAAAACAACCGTTATGAACAACCGAGTTGCTCCGATTGCTCGCAATGCCCACTCACAATCAGTAAAAACCACGAATTGTGGCTCCTACAAAAAAAAAATGTCAAATATCAATAACCGAATCCAACCGGAAGCGGACCATGCTGTTGGAGCTCAAAGACGGAATTTAGTTAGATTTCATGTTATGTTTGCAAATTCGTGCTTGATATTCGCGTAATTGTGTTTCGGTTCAAATCCAGTAATCTTCTGGTTTATTTATGGAAATTTCCGGTTTCACAAAGATCTTGGAACGGATTTAATCAAGCGGGCTTTCATGCAGCTGGTCACTCAGATGTGGTCTCGGTAACTATCCAGGCCATTTAACGTATAACTTATGGGGCAAAGTTTGTTCAGTTCTGTTCGTTTGTTGCCTCACATACCGCTCAACGTTCACGCATCAATAAATATCGGCAGAATCGGCAGAGAAGGGGAATAGAATTTAGAAAGATGTTGGCAATCAGGGGCCTTCATAATATCAAAATCATCAAATTAAATTTTTAATGAGAGACATAAAAACAGTAGCGGCTTTTGAATTAAGTTCGTAAACATTCACGTGGCTTCTGTCAATGGCCTGGTTACTTCCGGGTTGGTTGTCACGTCGCCTGTTTAGAATACTTGACATTTGGAGAGTCAGACCTTCTGGAGGAGAGCATGAGATGGCCCTTGAAACGTCAAGTGTTTTACCTAAACAGACGACGTAGCAAAAAGCTCCGAAGTAACCAGACGGAAGTATTTAAATGACAGTTCACGAAAATTACCGAGTTGCTATATCTTGTGGTTAGAAAGAGAGTTGGCGTTCAGAAAAGTACCAGTTGATGTTATTGTTTTGATGAATGTATTTCTAGTAAGAATATTCCGCAGAAAGTCTCTCACTATTTTTCTGTTTAAAGTCATTTATGCTGGGTGTGTTCATCATCACCACAAGCCCCAGTTCCATCACTTATCTACTCCCAGGCTTTCTAAGGGAGGTGAAGGAAATGGAAGATGGTCTTCCTTTTCTACACTTACTTATAACAGTTATATTCCATAGAGACTCTCTCGTTCTTCTCTTTTTTCAAATTATTTGTCTTGGGGGTCTTTCTATCATCATCATCATCATCACCAGCCATCGTCCCACCAATTATCTACTTCCGCGACTTCTAGAGGCGATGAATAAGATGAAAGAAGACCTCATTTGTCTTCATATGCTTATAAAAGTAGTATTCCATAGATATTCTCTCACTCTTCTTCGGTTTCAACTCCTTGGTGTTGTGTATCTCTCAACGTCACAACAAGCCATCGTTCCATCGTTCATCTACTCCCATGATTACTGAAGAATGTGAAGGAAATGGAAGAGGGTCTTCCTTGTCTTCATCTGCTTATAAAAGTTATAATCCACAGATACTCGCTCATTATTCTCTTTTTCAAGTTGTTTGTTTTGTGGGTCATCATCACCAGCCACCGTTCCTCCACCCATTCACTCCCAGGATTTCTAAAGGAGGTCGAGTTAATTTTATGTTTAGTTGGATTTCAAAAAGAATATCCATTACAAACTTTTTTTAACCTACCCTTAAGATCCGCTAGTGATGGAGGTCATTCAATTTCAAGTCTAAACGTACCTGCGTATCGATCGACAGCGATAGATGGATGAACGCTTTGGTTTATTCCGTCGCATATTTCATCATGAAGTTTGCCGCAGATCCTACATGCAAATTGCTGTTTTCACACACGCGAAATCGAAATCGTTCGTTGCACTGGTTGAGTACATTTGGGGAGAATTTAGGACGCGAGAAGCCAGCCAGTCGACTAATGTAAACCTTCTCTCATATAAAGGTAACAGGGGATGAAGGTGTACAGGGTGATCCACGATAGAAATCTGACTGCTCCACTCATTTAACATTGAAGACGACTCAATAAAATCCCACTCAGGATCACCTTCTGTAATAGTCCACCTCGAAGTTCCAATTTCCCCTATTCCTCCCCCACTAAGGGTAAAATAAAAAAGTGTGGATTTTGATAGAATCAAACGCTCGCCAAAATTAATTTCAGCACGACAGCAATTTCAGAACGATTCATGAGGGTTCACAGCAGCATCGACATAATAACCGCAGCGTATAATTAGCCCTTTTGGTAGAGTATTATGAAGCCGTGGGGGTCCAAGGGAATGACCGACCGCATGGTGACAAGGCAGCTGATGAAACTCCTACAAAGCTAATTGCATTTTAAGAGCCAAAAATATCCATTGGGTGTAATGTAATCAGCAGGAAAGCGATTTTCGACTGGGCACCTCAGCCCTGCCTGGTCCCGGTGAACCCTTAGGGATGGCGGTTTTGGCTCGGTCCGATAGCATCTGTAATGGTGTTAATAGCGTGGCAATGCGACACGACGGGCAGAAAACCGGCACAACCTCGTCCTTCCCCTTAGCCATCTTTTACTCGTTTATCTCGCTTCGCCCCCTACTTGCAAGAACGATAACGTCGTGAACGGAATCGGACAAGAGGAGAAATTTGCTAGAGTTGAAATAATTAAATTTTAAACTTTTCTGTTTTCCCTCTCACTCTTTCTCCCATTACCTTTCCTCCTTTGTTTTGAAATCAAGCAGAAACACCGAGTTGGCGTTTAATTTTTCGACCCTCTCTCATTTTTTTACACGATATTAATTTCAACTAAATTAATTACATCTCCGGACGGTTAATTAAGAAAAATAGCGCTATGTCGACGTGGCAGAAGTAAAATTAGAAGATAATACTGCAAGTTTTGGAAGAACGAGATCTCTCCAGTTTGTTTAGTTACTAAAATTAAAATTTTAATAATCTTCATGCTAGCACAAGCAGAAACATTCAGAAAGTTAGGTTATGGTACATGAAATACTTGAGAAGCTTTTTATTTTTAATTTCGCTATAGTATCTTGTTGCTTTAATCCAAATCTATTTCCTTGTCTGAATTTTATTCTCCTTACAACCCCAGTTAGATAAAAGAGAACAGAAAGTTAGTTCTCTACCCTTTGCCTGCAACCATTCTCCTTTTAAAAGGATAGTGTACGAAAGTTTGACTTGACAGAAATAATTTCGGTTCCGCCGTTAAAGTATTAAATCTAAAGTAGTGCTACCAACTCTAAAGCCGCTCATTCGGTTTAGGGTAAGTGCTTAAATACTGGTGCTTTTCGTAGCGTTACGTTTCGGAAGCAATTCTTTCTTTTTTGACGGAAGCTTTTCGGTCACTTCCAAAGTAACGTTTCCAACTTTGAATCGACACACCTAGAACGTTCTAATCTTATGGTACATTAAATCCAGACTAATTCAAAGGCTTAGGCATTTTTTTAAGAGTACAGTTGTAGTTCAGTGAGAGCATCTCTTGTTACTTAACCTCATTTAATTTAATGATGATGAATCCACTACACAGTGGTAGTTAATTGAAATTGTTGTCTTATTTCAGTGGACACATATAATGGTAGCCATCTTCGTTTCCATCGTTTGGACAGGCGTCAAATGGGTGCGTATCTTTGCATCGCCAGCAATGATGTACCGCCAGCAGTCAGCAAGAGGATTGTCCTCAATGTCAACTGTAAGTGAAACTTTACATTTTTTTATTTCTTTGGACACTTCCTCATGGGTCGACTAAACGTCGACACCAAGAACCCTTGACTTACGAGACCAAATTGGTGTTTTCTTGTCGTCGTTGGTCAAGGCTTCTTCTTCTAAAGACTCGTCGACGGCACTTCAGGAAGTCTTCTTTCCATTCGGGAAAAGGGGGGATCAGTGCGGGTGTGTAGGCTTTCACGTGGGTCGATGAAGCGTTGAAGAGATGAGAAGCCTCGGGTCTTTTTGGTCGGTGCCGTTTAAGTATTAATGTCCTGAACGCTTCGAGAACGACACTCGAGTGAGAGTTCTTCCTGAGTGACTGGCACTGATCGAAGCCTGGACATTTCCTCATGGGTCGACTAAACGTCGACAACAAGAACCCTTGACTAATGAGACCAAATTGGTGCTTTCTTGTAGGTGTTGGTCAAAGCTACTTGTTCTAAAGACCCGTCGACGGCACTTCAGGAAGTCTTCTTTCCAGGCGGGAAAGGGGGATCGGTGGACGTGGGTAGGCTTTCACGTGGGTCGACGAAGCGTTGAGGATAAGAAGCCTCGGGTCTTTTTGGTCGGTGCCGTTTAAGTATTAATGTCCTGAACGCTTCGAGAACGACACTCGAGTGAGAGTTCTTCCTGAGTGACTGGCACTGATCGAAGCCTGGACATTTCCTCATGGGTCGACTAAACGTCGACAACAAGAACCCTTGACTAATGAGACCAAATTGGTGCTTTCTTGTAGGTGTTGGTCAAAGCTACTTGTTCTAAAGACCCGTCGACGGCACTTCAGGAAGTCTTCTTTCCAGGCGGGAAAGGGGGATCGGTGGACGTGGGTAGGCTTTCACGTGGGTCGACGAAGCGTTAAGGATAAGAAGCCTCGGGTCTTTTTGGTCGGTGCCGTTTAAGTATTAATGTCCTGAACGCTTCGAGAACGACACTCGAGTGAGAGTTTTTTCCTGAGTGACTGGCACTGATCGAAGCCTGGACATTTCCTCATGGGTCGACTAAACGTCGACAACAAGAACCCTTGACTAATGAGACCAAATTGGTGCTTTCTTGTAGGTGTTGGTCAAAGCTACTTGTTCTAAAGACCCGTCGACGGCACTTTAGGAAGTCTTCTTTCCAGGCGGGAAAGGGGGATCGGTGGACGTGGGTAGGCTTTCACGTGGGTCGACGAAGCGTTGAGGATAAGAAGCCTCGGGTCTTTTTGGTCGGTGTCGTTTAAGTATTAATGTCCTGAACGCTTCGAGAACGACACTCGAGTGAGAGTTTTTTCCTGGGGTGACTGGCACTGATCGAAGCCTGGACATTTCCTCATGGGTCAAACTAAACGTCGACAACAAGAACCCTTGACTAATGAGACCAAATTGGTGTTTTCTTGTCGTCGTTGGTCAAAGCTTCTTGTTCTAAAGACCCGTCGACGGCACTTTAGGAAGTCTTCTTTCCAGGCGGGAAAGGGGGATCGGTGGAGGTGTGTAGGGTTTCACGTGGGTCGACGAAGCGTTGAGGATAAGAAGCCTCGGGTCTTTTTGGTCGGTGTTGTTTAAGTATTAATGTCCTGAACGCTTCGAGAAGGGACCCCCCCGAGTGAGAGTTCTTCCTGAGGGACTGGCACTGATCGAAGCCTGGACACTTCCTCATGGGTCGAAAACTAAACGTCGATAACAGGAACCCTTGACTAATGAGACCAAATTGGTGCTTTCTTGTCGTCGTTGGTCAGGGGTTCTTGTTCTAAAAACTCTTCGACGATACTTCAGAAAGTCTTTTACCCTGGGGGGTTCCTCGAAGTGTGTCTACTTCCACGTGTGGACGAGGCTTTGGGAATGAAGAGTTTTAATCAACGATGGGTAAATTGAGTCCTTTTAGCTGCCGTTGATTAAAGCTTCTTGTCCTAAACCTTGTATGAGTGCTATTTTAGGAGGTCTCCTGTTCGTGGTGATTAGTGGAAGTCTCCAGATTTCCACAAGAGTCGACGACAAAGCATTCAGAACAAGAAACCTTCACAAGGGAAGACCAGATTGAGGTTTCTGGCTATCATTGATCAAGGTTTCCTGCCGGAAACGTTTCGTCAATTGGCACGAATGACTCCTCAGGAGGTCTCCTCTTTATGGGTTCAATTGAAGTCTGCATACTTTCAAGTCGACCCATGAAACGTTGAGGACAAAAACACAAGAACATATAAATGCTGTTTCACTTATGCAGACAGTTTATTGCTGAGAATACTCATTGGATGATCCTTCGTGTTTTGTTCTGATTTAAATATTTAGAGTTAGCTTCCCTTTAAGTGTGTTACCTCTAAACGCTTTATGCTTAAGAGTTTAAAATGAAAAAACGAAAAAATGAATACGTAAACAGGGAGGATATGGTCGACGCACTAAAACAACAGCCGAGATCTGGTTTATTATCGGTCTATGTAAACCGCGGGGCCCCCTTAAAACGTCGCATTTGACATTTTTCGTCCAAAATAATATTTTATAACCTGCATGAATATGAAATAGGCTCGCTTTTACGCGAACTTCTGAATAATAAAGCTATATTTCCACTTCGTTTATGTTCCTTTCTGTCTTCCCAAAAATGGAACACCAGATTAAATGAGATACGAAATAAACTCTGGATACACCGTGCCGACGAAGCCCCCCCTTCCCCGTCATCCCTTTCCTTGCGTCTTCTCCGCCCGCCCTCCCTCTCTGTGATTATTTTTTATATTTATTTGAAATTTTAAGGCTCTCAGGGACGTTATTACGTGGATCTTGGTTAAATAGGCGAGGCAGGTCGAATTTTTCATTTTTATGTAGTTATGTAGTAAGCGACGAAAAGACTGCTGAATAAACGTACAGTTGGCGAACCGAAAGATGCAGGGTTCTAATCCAACTCCGGGCAGAATTGAAGATCACCATAGAGAATATTTGACAGATGACGTGGTAGTGTCTCCTGACCCGTGGCCGAGAAAGCAGCACATTTCTGTATTAATTCTATTGCAGGCTGTATCTACTTTTGAAATCGCTATTTCTCGTTTGTTAAACTCACGTGAAGTCCTGGATCCTGCTTCTCGATATCCAATTGTACAAAGTACACAGCAATCGAAGTTGGCCTGTGCTAAGTGATATACTTAGTTAACGGCCAGTTCGGCAATAGGATGTGAACAGAGAGGAAGTGCAGCAAGTGTGAATGTTCTTATCTCCCCACATCTCTCTTCCTCAACGTAAATAATCGTCTGGCGGTGTGGCACGGAGTAAAGTTGTCGGAGATTCGGTCAATTTCCTACTGAAACTGTAGCACAATTCTCGGCAGTTTGGAACTTGCCAGTTACGGAAGCAGAAATTGGGAAACTTACAATGAAGTTCGGGCCAAGAAGCTCTATACTAAAGGCGCCATTAACTTGAGGCGCAGGAGTGAGAAACTCCACCACCATATGACTAACATTGCAACACATACATCCGCACTTGTACAAAAACTGAAACGCCAAACTTTCAAGGCGTCGGTCGTCATGTTAAACAAATAATTGGAAACTTTAGTGCCGTCGTTTGCCCGCCGGGTTACGGGTTAGAGGACGCCAGTCAGCAGTTCACTTACGGACCCCTTCCCCCCCAGATTTCGACGACTTAGAATTCTATGAGCTGAAGTCTGAACAAAACAGCATTAGTTCAGTTACAACCCGATTGAGGGTTTTACCATAGGATAAAATTTATGAAACTGTACTGTAATCAGTGGACTATGAAGAGATTCGTATCACCCCTTTGTACTCGCCCGTACATACTGCAAGTTAAATATCATACCTACCACTAAGGGCTGTGGGTATCTGCTACTATAAGCTCGGGAGGGGGCAGTGATAGTTTAAGCAAAAAAGGAAGTAAATTGTTTTAGGTTTCTGTCAGCACCTCGAAGTGAAAAAAGACCCAAAATTTGTTTGCTTTTGCTAGCTGTCAGTTCCATTTCATACCCAGCGTTCGTGGACGAAATTTTTACGCCCGACCTGCCGGGTACAAAAGGGGTTTAATTTTTCGACGACGACAACAACGTCGGCGTTGACGCACTGGAAAAGGATTTCCGCATATTAAGCACACTTGCGTGCACCAACGCCTCACGCACACATTCAACCAGTGTCACTGTGCCGAAACGGTGTCCTAATAAATATGGCAATAACCGAAAATTTATGAAGGACATTTGTTTGGAACGAGGAGAAGGTTAACGTCAAAAGGGGCTTTAACCCGGACGCCGTTATTCATCTTTGCGGGTAAAAACATCGATAACTCTCCCATCACCACACCGACCGAAAGCACACGGCCCAGCCGCATACAACCCCTACTATTTCGCGACAAACTCCTCCGTCTCCTCCCTGCTCCCCGTTCTCGTCGTCCTGTCGAACCCCCATCTCCCTCGTTCAGTCTATCGCAGCTGCACGCGTCACTTATTCTTCCGTTGAGCCCTTATGACCGCAACGTTCTGGCGTATGGCCTTTGTAAGCGACCAACCGGCTCGTTATCGGGCTTTTTCAAAATGGAAAACACTCTGCGAACAATCTTATCGATGACGAGGGAAAATAGCAGCCGTTAAACAAGTCGATGGACCCGTCAGGCATCAGAAGTTATTTTTAAGAGGTGCTTGTGTGTGTCGGGGGGGTAGGTGGTTGTGCGTTCACGTTGGATAAATGGCAGGCATTTTTTTATAGTAAATTTGGCGTGGAAAAATATGTGGACCGGGTGTAGAAAATAACGAATGAGGAGCAGAAGTGGAAGAGTGGGAAAGCTTCTTGAAATATGCACTTCCTCGAGATGGATTATAAATGGACTCATGATTTGTGGTGAGCACAATGTAATGAGGAGTGTGGTCGATGGTCGAGTAAGAAAATCAAACGACCTGAGGTGAAGAATTGTGTAAAGGAGTCATCAAGGAAGAGGAGAGGTACCTCCTGGGTCATGAAGAGCTAGTTGATGATCTTCTTGGGATGGAAGAGTAAAGATGATGGGAGGGGGCTGATGAAGACCAGTCCAGTGCTTTGGAATAAGGATGAGCAGGAGGCCAATCTTCGGACTGACACCCTCGTAATTATTAGGATTCAAATTTAGCCCATTATCAACACTTACAATTATTCACTTTGCTTGTCAACTTCCGGTCCAGCAGGGAAAAATGTTTCACTATTTAACACTATCTACACTGTTTATTATAATGGGTTGGGTAATAGTGAGAACATCAACATTACTCCCTCTCTCTATTTTCGCTGTGCACTTCAAGGGGTTCATTTAAACGTCAATTATTCCTGTGGGCTACCCATCAAGCTCGTACAATGCTCCCCAATTACTAAATCTTTAATCAATGAACACAAAAAAAAAGGAATGAGACCAATAATTAACTGTCCGCTTCTTGAACGGAACTGTTTATTCGACAAATTGCACTTTTCAGGATGTAGCGTGCCGTGTGGGTCACGATCGCTGCCACCCTTTCCATTCAAATCCCCCTTTGTCCGTGAAACAAATCCGTAACCACACAATGAACCACCTCGGCCATTCTATGGCTTCGCTTACAAAAAAATGTTAACGGTCAGGGCGTTCGACGGGGTAAACGACGACCCTTTAGTCTTCTATTTACCCAATCAAACAACACCACGTTATTGTAACATAACCTTATATTTTCCTGTAAAAAGTATGTTTCACATTGCTGTATGACACAATCTGTTTGTTATTTAATCCAAAGTAACCTTACATAACCTCAAATATTACAAACTATTCGTTGATTCTTTTTGTGGAAGCTTTAATTAACATTAGCATTGCCGGACGAATTTTAATGTCGTTTTTACCGCTTTATAGATCAGCTTTTGGGGAAAGTTTGGGTTTGTGAATCGCCAATTTACGACTCGAAAGAGCCGAATGCGATCGGTTTTAGTGAACAAAATCGGAAATGAAATAGCCGCCCGAGTGTTCCCTAAACCGTTATGACCGTGCCGGAATATTAAAGAATTATGGACCATTAAAATTGCCATGAAAAAGGCGACATTACACGTATATGTTTATGAACTTATGGTTATGTTGGAGAATTTGCTATTTATCTCCGTTCAATTCTATACATCTACAAAACACACTAATTTTTTTTATTTATCATCTAATTAATGTTTAAAAATAGTTAATTAAAGTGTGACCTACTATACGTAACCTACCGACACCTAGTGGCCACTTACGTTACAATTATTGAGAAGACATAAACAGCTGACACTTCCCACCCTCAAGGAAGAGTGAAAATATGATTTAACCTTCGTATAATCATTTGAACTACTACATACGACCACAACAATGCGTAAGAACTACTGCAAATGCGTTATGATTGATAAGGTGCATTCAATATAAACGATAATGGAACGAGTTGCGTTCATTTTAATTATTTTATTGTAAACAAGGACTACCACGTCGTAGAAGTGACTCAACGACTAATTCTCTCACCCCCTTTCGTAACGTTTAATAGAAAACTGGAGTGATTCGTGGCTTCATCCAGAAACCCTATAACCTTCACACAAAGAGTCACTTACTGTCAAATAATGTTGTCTAGAAGTAGTGGAACGACCCACCAGGTACCGTAATTTAGTTTGGATAAGCCTGTTCCTTAATAGCTACTTGTTCTCCTTTTGTTGGCTTCTAGGAAATTAAATTGCGGTTTCACCCGTAAACGCCAGCAGGTACATAACCCTCGTATTCTGATCGACAGAACAAGACAAATCTTTCACACAAAACAACACACAAATTAAATGGAATTTAATGTTTGCCGACGTATCTGTCAAAATATTAGAGAAAATTGTGTCATTCAAGTCGATTATTATTTTTGTAGAGGTAACGTGTTTGGAAAATTTTATATTATCGTATTTAATCTCCTTTTTTACCCCTTTAAGTTACAATTTTTAGGTTATCGTTTACATAACCTCAGTTTTTGTGAATGTTTATAAATCGACAAAAGTTAAAGAAATTTCATACAGTTTGGCAACAGTGCGCGTTTTTTGACAGAAACAATTGAACTTAGAGGTTGTCAACAATTGCAAGCCGTAATTGTTGACAACCTCTAAGCTCAATTGTTTCTGTCAAAAAACGCGCACTGTTGCCAAACTGTATGAAATTTCTTTAACTTTTGTCGATTTATAATTACTAGATACTACTCAAAGACTTACGAAAACTTTTTATTCGTAATTATTTTATCACTTGAAATCACAATGTACACCCTGAATGATTTGCAGTGGTCGAATATAATGTGAGGTTATACGGTTCTATTTGGTCGTGTTATCGTAACTCCCATTCTGTTTAATTGGAAAGGGGCGTTCTATTACCTAGTGCAAAATGCAAACCCAAATCCTTTGTCTTATACCAACTCTGCTGAATAGCTCAATAAAATTTACGTAATAGGGTGAACCACTTCGTTAGGGAGTTCCCCATTTCAACTCAGGTCACCACTAATTTCTGTTAGTGCCACTGTAATTTCTTGTAGGGTCACAAAATATTCGTTTACCTAAACTATTTTTCTTTAAAGGGGTTAGGTTAGATTGACGATTTTAAAAAAAACAACAGTTGTAGGGGTTTCTTGACCAAAGTTCCGTATATTTCTTTTTCAATGTTCACTTGAAGGTTCAGTTTAACTGAACACAATCTGATCTGTCAAATTCAACAATAAAACCTCTTATACTATAACCTAACTAATAGTCGTAGAATTTCCTTTTCACATAGTGACTTTAGAGATAATACAATAACATTAAAGTCGCTATTAAGTACCCCATATACACTGAACTGAATGTGAGCTGCCCACATCAGAACATTAATAAAATGAACGCAACCTATTTCCGTTTTGTCAGTCTGTTGTTCCCTTTGGGTCAATGAACCCGACAGTCGAATTTTAATCTTTAACCTGTCACTGTTTGAAATTTAACTGGCTGCTATAGAAAGACAAATGTCGGGAACAATGAAATGTTCCTATTAGAACAACTGTCGCAATCTGAAATGAAAATGCACACCAAAAAAAAAACACATTTAGATAAAACCCTTTAAATTCACGCCGGATGTTTTATAGCACGTTAGGGTGCTTTCAAAATAAACAGATACGAAGAGGGTTAGTTAAAGATCAGTAGTCTTGATATATTAACGTGGAAGACTGTGGTTTATTTGAACTACTTAGCCTTCTGACGTTATAACAATAATACCAACCTAATGTTTGTTGGAAAATGCATACACACCAAGTTACATTTGAACTATTTGTCGTAAGAGTACGTAGTTATTTGAAACACTGTAGTCGATTTTAGATCGACTGTATTTATTGGCACTAAAAGTAATGCTAAATAAAAGGAAAACACGATTTCCTTTACAGAAACTACGACAAAGCACATTAAATGAGACACATTCGTCTGAACTAAGTACATTTTAAATAAATGTCATGAGACAGTCTCTTTTTTTCCATTTTGCATTTCTTGGTTATGTCAAGATGGCTGACTTTTTTTCTAAATAAATTTCATTGAACTTATTTTATTTTTTGGGCTTTTGGGCTAAGCTGACGATCTCCTATGATATAAAACAGTATGGTGATGGTGTATCAATGAACTGATGCCGGGTATTTACCAATAAAAATGCACAAAAGGTTACTCGTCTTTGTTTGATGACCTATTTCACTGTAAATACCTTAAAAGTTACCCTTATATCTCTATTATGTACAATTGAACTACTAAGTAGGTACGTCAAACGTGAAATTTACCATAGATCCAAAAACAACGTCATGTGTTCATTTGATCATTTGTTCGCCCTGACGTAGACCCGTAACCATAATAAACCGTTTTACGAGTTATTTTATCGTCTGTGGGATAATGTTTGCATAACACAAGCCCTTATAAGTAGTAGAAGTTGTTTTAGGTCGGTTTGCTACACAAGTTAACTTATGTAGCTGCCCGATTGACTGACTTCTGTGGAATTTCCGTTCAGATACATGCATGCATATTATAAGGTCTATGTTCCGATTGCGTAAGTTTTCATCAAAGCTGATCCATTCAGTGTGTGGTGGTTTGATCTACTACATCTACAGCGTAGGCGAAGCGAACGAGAGCTTTTCAGGTATAAATTTAATGCCCGACGAGGTTCAGGAGAGCCCTACTGATATACTTAAGTTTTATTGAATATCTGCTTGGCAATACTTACTACATACTAATAATCTGCTGGGGCATGCAAATGACGCAGACGTTAACCTTATTTACATGTATCGGTTATATTTTACAATATATTATTGAAGTACATACAACATATGATCACTACCTTAACCTATTAAAATATCAAACTGGCAATAGCCAAAAATAGATCGTACCAAAGGGTAAAATTCTGTTTAAAAGATACTTGCCTTGTGGCGCTACGAGGTCAAGTAGTTCAAATGACCCAAGATATTAAAATGGTGTAGGTATGTAATGGTTTTGAACATATTTGGACTATATATCTCGATAGATACAAATTGAACAATAAATATGGAGACTGGAACAGGATAGAAAGAAGTGAAGATGGGGGGATGTTAAGGTGGTAGTTGTGGAGAAATGTGAATATTGGCTTAGGCCGAAAACAAGAGGAGATTGAGGTATACGGATGATGGCTGTTGGAAAATGTGAAGACTAACTCAAGATGGAAAGAAGCAGAGTTTGAGCCGAGGAGATGATAGTTAATGAGAACTGTAAAGACTGACTCAGGGGGTTCTTGGAGGATGTAGTGACTGACTCAATATAGCAAGAAGTGAAGATTGACATGTTTGGGTGGTTTCTTTTATGGGAGTGTGAAAACTGACTCACAATCAGAATAGAAGGAAAAGGAGATTGAGATGTGGAGATCATGAACTGTGGAGACTGGTTCAGGAAAGAAAGAAGAGAAGTTTGAGAAATGGAGGTAATACTTCGTGAGACATGTGGAGGCTGAGTCAAGATGAAATGAAATTGGGATTGAGATTTTGGGATGGGGAGTTGTCGGGAAAGGTGAAGACTAGCTCAGAATAGAAATCAGTGGAGGTGGAGATGTGGAGATGATGGTCTGTGAGATCTGTGACGACAGGTTCAGGAAAGAAAGAAAAAAAGATTGAGAAGTGGAGGTGACACTTTGTGAGGTATGTGGAGGCTGACTCAGGATGACAAGGAGTGGAGATTGGGATGTTGGGATGGGGAGTTGTCGGGAAAGGTGAAGACTAGCTCAGAATAGAAATCATGGAGGAGTGGAGATGATGGTCTGTGAGATCTGTGAAGACAGGTTCAGGAAAGAAAGAAAAAAAGATTGAGAAGTGGAGGTGACACTTTGTGAGGATGTGGAGGCTGACCCAGGATGACAAGGAGTGGAGATTGGGATGTTAGGATGGGGAGTTGTCGGGAAAGGTGAAGACTAGTCAGAATAGAAATCATGGAGGTGGAGATGTGGAGATGATGGTCTGTGAGATCTGTGAAGACAGGTTCAGGAGAAAGAAAAAAAGATTGAGAAGTGGAGGTGACACTTTGTGAGGCATGTGGAGGCTGACCTCAGGATGACAAGGAGTGGAGATTGGGATGTTGGGATGGGGAGTTGTCGGGAAAGGTGAAGACTAGTTAGAAAGAAATCACTGGAGGTGGAGATGTGGAGATGATGGTCTGTGAGATCTGTGAAGACAGGTTCAGGAAGAAAGAAAAAAAGATTGAGAAGTGGAGGTGACACTTTGTGAGGTATGTGGAGGCTGACTCAGGATGACAAGGAGTGGAGATTGGGATGTTGGGATGGGGAGTTGTCGGGAAAGGTGAAGACTAGCTCATAAAAGAAATCATGGAGGTGGAGATGTGGAGATGATGGTCTGTGAGATCTGTGAAGCAGGTTCAGGAAAGAAAGAAAAAAGATTGAGAAGTGGAGGTGACACTTTGTGAGGATGTGGAGGCTGACTCAGGATGACAAGGAGTGGAGATTGGGATGTTGGGATGGGGAGTTGTCGGGAAGGTGAAGACTAGCTCAGAATAGAAATCATGGAGGTGGAGATGTGGAGATGATGGTCTGTGAGATCTGTGAAGACTGGTTCAGGAAAGAAAGAAAAAAGATTTAGAAGTGGAGGTGACACTTTGTGAGGCATGTGGAGGCTGACTCAGGATGACAAGGAGTGGAGATTGGGATGTCTGGGATGGAAAAGAGAGTTGTAGCTGGAGATGAGTGAGAAGATGTAGTCTTCTGTAACTATGAAACATGGTTCAGGATAGAAAGAGGAGAAGATTAGAAGTGGTGACATTTGTGAGGTATGTGGAGGCTGACTCAAGAAGAGAAAGAAATAGAGATTGAGATGTTGGGATGGTGAGTTCTTGGAGGAATTTAAAGACTGACTCAGGATAGAAAGAAGTGGAGATGATGGTCTGTGGAGACTGGCTCAGGATAGAAAGAAGAGAAGGAATAATGAGGTAAAGAAATGATTGTTGTTGAAGATTGTGAAGATGGAATCAGGATAAAAAGACTTAGAGATTGAGGTGCACAATGACGCTTTTGGAAATTGTGAAGGCATGTCATAGAAGAAAAATGAAATTGAGAATGTAGGATGGTAGTTCTTGAGGAAGTTTAAGACTGATCTCAGGATGTAAAGAAGTGGAGATGATGGTCTGTGGAGACTGGCTCAGGATAGAAAGAAGAGAAGGATATTGAGATAAAGAAATGATTGTTGTTGAAATATGTGAAGATGGAATCAGGATAAAAAGACTTAGAGATTGAGGTGCACAATGACGCTTTTTGGAAATTGTGAAGGCATGTAACATAGAAGGAAATTAAAATTGAGAAGTGTATATGGTATGTTTTTTTTTCTTATTAGGTACTTAGTGCCTTTAAGATAAAACTTAAAATTTTCAAATTTTGTTTAAATAAAAATTTAAGGTTATGTTCTGTTTTGAGTACATTTGAGACTTTATTAAGGATAATAATGACGACATAATTAAATGTTTATATGTATGTGTATTTAATCAGTAGCCCTAATAAAATATTTTTGGTATTGTTACGTTAAGTTCCAAAGAAATCAGATAAAAATTAATTGGTAGGACTAATTAACAAAATCTGCGAAAGGCAAACTTGCGGTTTATGGAATTCGAAGACGAAATTTAATTGCGATGCCTTCTTGGAACATCAGCAGCTCTGAAAATATATTTTTCTTGTGGTTATTGTAGATATCTCTTAATTAAATACCTAAATACGGTTTTCAAATTTCTAACAATTATCTTCAGATTCCATTTTACATTTTTTGTATCGATCCCTTAGTCTTGAAAATTCTGGCGAGTATAATTTAACGTGAACAAAACATGACAAATCAATCACCCAAGATTTCAATTCGAATAAGAAGTTCGCAAAGAGGAGACGGGCAGAAATATTTCATTCAGTTATGTCTCGTGCTGTGCAAAGAGGTTGCTCATTTAAAATGCATTGAAAGTATTTCTTTTACGTTTTTCGTCTTGTGTATTTTTCCCTTTTTTTCTCTATTTTCAGTCGCCCCAGTTATTAAAGTTCCAAATCAACTTCTTGGATCACCCCTGGGGGCACCGGTACATCTGGAATGCCACGTCGAAGCTTTTCCCAATACCGTGAATTATTGGATGAAAAATAGGGGGGAAATGCTGCTGAATGGGTAAGGACGTAGAACTGAATGCTTTATGCATGAATTTCGAAAACAAATTTTTTTATCGCTAATGGAATTCATTACCGGGGACGTTTTTGCTTCCTTTACAAGAACAAAATTGAGTTTGACACAAAGAATTTTATATTTTCAGTTTTGACGTTAAAGAATGTCCTGCCTCTCAAAACTGCTCTTTAACCCTTAGTTTAATTACATTTTATAGTCTTTACCCTTAGGGGTTATCACTTTTCCTGTTCCTCAAACTCCTAGCTATATTTATATGACAAGAAAAACGTTGTAAAATTATAAAAAGAACAACCTAACCTCACTTTCTATTATTGTCTTCATGTTTTCGATGTTTTCAAATAAATAAGTTTTTTTCTGTTGTGGTAGGTAACTGAAAAATATCCCTTTCACTTTATCCTCGTATTTATTCTTTTTCAGAACGAAATATGCAATAAGGGAAGAAAAGGTTAACTATTCCGTACTTATGGTGCTGGTAGTAAACAACTTCCACCCTCGGGACACTGGAACGTATAATTGCGTCTCAACTAACTCCCTGGGTAAAGCAGAGGGTACGTTAAGGCTTTATGGTAAGTCTCAAAGTTTAATTTAAACCAAATGGCTTTTCACCTTTAATTGAAAAAGGAATTTTTAAAATAGGTATATACAGAAACCAACCATAGGAGTGCATTTTATAGTTACGAAATCATAATTTTCTAAATCAATCTCTAAACTATAACGTGGCAGTGTTTAATAAAATTTGCCGCCATGACGCCATGAATATAAGGGTAGACAAATGACCTAAAAGTTTGCTGCAAATGAACTACTCAATTTGTCTTACATAACCATACTTTATAATACCGATCCTATTTTTTTTTAAATGTCTAGGAAAACAATAGTTTACTTTACATTGTTGTTTTTGCGTTGTACAAAAAGTCCTTAACTACTATCCAACCCTAAGTCTTTTTTTTATAAAAGAGGGTCTTTAAGTAGGTATGTGGGTATTTGGTAAGATAGTAGGTGTACTCGTTGTTTCGAACAACAAACTAACCTCAAATTAAATTAATATTCTACTTCCAGACTAGACAGTTCGAAATCTTTTGTTAACTTTTCTAATAAAGTCTGAAAGTTTTTGCAACAAACAAAGTGAAGGGTCCTTAGCTTTCTTTCCAAAATAATCGAGCAGCTTAAGCGTGATTAATTTATTGTTTAACCACGCAATAATAAATAAAAAATGTAAGTAGGTACATTAAATTAAATTTGGTAAATTTATTTTTATTACAGAAATTCAAGGCATGACTGGAACACAGGATTATCGTTACAGTATAGAAGGAGGTGAGTCATTACTAATATATAAAAATTGTAACCTAACCTAACTTTTGAATCACTAGGACACCTAACTAGCATTTAATATTAATACGTTTGTATTTGATTCTCCTGACATTCCCCTTTCGACTTAATGGGCGTGTAATTTATTGCAGAGTCCCTATTTATGCTCAATTACCACTCCACTTAGTTTTTGTTTAATTTGACGAGGTTAAGAATGTTATTATGTTAAAGTAAGTGAAATTAGGACGGTAATGAAAATTCTGACTGTGAGATAAAGTTGTGATTTAAAAGATTATAACGTTGAATTCCAACTAAGTAAAATCTGACAGTGGGAGGTCGTAGCACAGCACAAACTAGAACGAAATCCCAAATATCGTTGTCGACATTTAGAACGTAGCTGCGAATTGCAGTACAAAAAGAAAATGGAATACGATTCCTCGAGAAACCATTTAGAATCTTATTGCTAACATACCTAGAAAGCTACGAGCACTAATTAAAGTTTTAAGAAATGGAAATAGAACAATCGTAACGTCGTCGAGACGTCGCTCTTTTGTTTTAGTTGAAAGACCAACAAGTGCTACACTCAAATTCTGGTTAATTTTCCTTCCTAGTAGGTTTGAAGCTTAAAATCTGCGACAATAAAAGCACCATTCACTAGAGAGAAGTGTTATGGCTCACGCATAAGGACCATGCATCATACATAAATGTTACGCTCCAAGGGTAGGGTCTGCGTCAAAAAGAGGAGTGTTTTGTTCAAACAGAAGATGGATGTAAAGACTATACGCCATGGATAAGGGTCTATTCCAGTGACATTAGTAATATACACCATAAATATAAAGGCGGTGCAACAGAAAGTAGCGTTAGAATCTGAGGATAATGATAATTTAGCATGGATGAGTGCTACGCACCAACGGTAGGGTCTGTGACAATGATACAAATGTTTTGTACCTTTTATGGAGCCGACAAAGTGCTACGACAAGAAGATTAGGAGAACTCGCCATGGATAAGTGCTACGTACCAATGGTAGGGTCTACGGCAACATGAGGAGTTTTATGCATCAAGATTAAAAGGGTTATACTACAGGGAAGAGAACTATAACCAGAAGATTAGAAGAATCCTTCGTGGATAAGCGTTACGCAACAACGGTAGGGTCTGTGACAATGAAACGAGCGCTACGCACCAAGATTGCATGGATTATACTTTAGAAAAGAGTGTTATGATCAGAGGGTTAAAAGAATCCTTCGTAGATATTTGGTACGCACCAAGGATAGGGTCTGTTACACTAAAACAAGTGTTTTCCACCTAGGATAATAGGATTATGCACCAGATAGAGGTTCTACGATTAGAAGATTAGAATTCGCCATGGATAAGTGCTACGCACCAATTATAGGGTCTGTGACAATAAAACGAGCTCTATGTACCAAGATTGCAAGGATTACACTTAAGGTAGGAGTGATATGATCAGGGGGTTAAAAGAATCCTTCAAAGATATGTGCTACGCACCAAGGATATAGGGTCTGTTATATTGAAACAAGTGTTTTCCACCTAGGGTAATAGGTTTATGCACCAGATAGAGGTTCTACGACTAGAAGATTATGAGAATTCGCCATGGTTAAGTGCTACGCACCAATGGTAGGATCCATGCCAACAAGAAGGGTTTTATGCACCCAGTTTAACAGAGTTATACTCCAGGAAAGAGAGCTATGACCAGAATATTAGAAGAATCTTTCGTTGACAAGCGTTACGCTCCAACGGTAGGGTCTGTGACAATGAAACGAGCGCTACGCACCAAGATTGCAAGGGTTATACTTGAGGGAAGATTGTTATGATCAGGGTGTTAAAAGAATCCTTCGTAGATATTTGGTACGCACCAAGGATAGGGTCTGTTACATTAAAACAAGTGTTTTCCACCTAGGGTAATAGGATTATGCACCAGATAGAGGTTCTACGACTAGAAGATTAGGACAATTCGTCATGGTTAAGTGCTACGCACCAATGGTAAGGTCCATGCCAACATGAAGGGCCTTTAACCAAAAGTAAAAGAATTATACTCCGGGGAAGTGTTACGATCAGAGGGTTAAAATAATCGTTCATAGATATGTGCTACGCACCTAAAATAGGGTCCGTGGCAATAAGACCAGTGTTTTGCACCTAGGGTAATAGGATTATGCACCAGATAGAGGTCCTACGACTAGAAGATTAGGAGAATTCGCCATGGATAAGTGTTACGCACCAATGGTAGGGTCTGTGACAATGAAACGAGCTCTATGCACCAAGATTGCAAGGATTATACTTGAAGGAAGAGTGTTATGATCAGAGGGTTAAAAGAGTCCTTCGTAGATATTTGGTACGCACCAAGGATTAGGGTCTGTTAAATTGAAACAAGTGTTTTGCACCTAGGGTAATAGGATTGTGTACCAGATGAAGTCTACAACTAAAGGGATTAGGAGAATCTTTCATGGATAAGAGCTACGCACCAATGGTAGGATCCATGCCAACAAGAAGAGTTTTATGCACCCAGTTTGACAGAGTTATACTCCAGGAAAGAGAGCTATTACCAGAAGATTAGAAGAATCCTTCGTGTATAAGCGTTACGCAACAACGGTAGGGTCTGTGACAATGAAACGAGCGCTACGCACCAAGATTGCATGGATTATACTTGAGGGAAGGGTGTTATGATCAGAGGGTTTAAATAATACTTCGTAGATATTTGGTACGCACCAAGGATAGGGTCTGTTACATTAAAATAAGTGTTTTCCACCTAGGGTAATAGGATTATGCACCAGATAGAGGTTCTACGACTAGAAGATTAGGACAATTCGTCATGGTTAAGTGCTACGCACCAATGGTAGGGTCCATGCCAACATGGAGGGCCTTATGCACCAAAAGTAAAAGAATTATACTCCGGGGAAGAGTGTTACGATCAGAGGGTTAAAATAATCGTTCATAGATACGTGCTACGCACCTAAAATAGGGTCCGTGGCAATAAGACCTGTGTTTTGCACCTAAGGTAATAGGATGATGCACCAGATAGATGCGTTACGACTAAAAGATTTGGAGAATTGATGATGGATAAGTGCTACGCACCAATGGTAGGGTCCATACCAACAAAAGGAGTCCTATACACCAAGATTAAAAAAGTTATACTCCAGGAATGAGAGCTATCACCAGAGGGTAAGGATTATCCATTATGGATAATTGTTACGCACCACGTGTAGGGTATCTGAGAACGAAACGAGTGCTACGCACCAATATAGGGTCTTTGCCAACATGAAGGGTCTTATGCACCAAATGTAAAAGAATTATACTCCGCGGAAGAGTGTTACTATCAGAGGGTTAAAATAATCGTTCATAGATACGTGCTACGCACCTAAAATAGGGTCCGTGGCAATAAGACCTGTGTTTTGCACCTAGGGTAATAGGATAATGCATCAGATAGATGCGTTACGACTAGAAGATTCGGAGAATTGATGATGGATAAGTGCTACGCACCAATAGTAGGGTCCATACCAACAAAAGGAGTCCTATACACCAAGATTAAAAAAGTTATACTCCAGGAATGAGAGCTATCACCAGAGGGTAAGGATTATCCATTATGGATAATTGTAACGCACCACGTGTAGGGTCTCTGAGAACGAAACGAGTGCTACGCACCAATATAGGGTCTATGCCAACATGAAGGGTCTTATGCACCAAATGTAAAAGAATTATACTCCGGGGAAGAGTGTTACGATCAGAGGGTAAAAATAATCGTTCATAGATACGTGCTACGCACCTAAAATAGGGTCCGTGGCAATAAGACCTGTGTTTTGCACCTAGGGTAATAGGATAATGCATCAGATAGATGCGTTACGACTAGAAGATTCGGAGAATTGATGATGGATAAGTGCTACGCACCAATAGTAGGGTCCATACCAACAAAAGGAGTCCTATACACCAAGATTAAAAAAGTTATACTCCAGGAATGAGAGCTATCACCAGAGGGTAAGGATTATCCATTATGGATAATTGTTACGCACCACGGGTAGGGTCTCTGAGAATGAAACGAGTGCTACGCACCAATATAGGGTCCATGCCAACAGGAAGAGTTTTATGCACCCAGTTTAAAAGAGTTATACTCCAGGAAAAAGAGCTATGACCAGAAGATTAGAAGAATCCTTCGTGGATAAGCGTTACGCACCACGGGTAGGGTCTGTGTTAACTGGAGGAGTACTGAGCACTCAGTACAAGCACTAAACACCAAGATTATGTTCGATGCGTCCGCATATTGAACGATTTAGAAGGAAATATGTTGAATGAAATACGAGAAAATAAAATCCTAAGATAATAAAAAATGTTATTTATTGGTTCGATAGATTTTTAATTAAACAGTTAGTCAACGAGGATAATCGAATTGAATCGAATCGTGGGATTCTCTTTCAGATTGATATCTTAAATACGTCGTTACTGTAAAGGCCCTAACAAAATACACGATGTCCTAACGGTCCAGGGGTCATCTAATTGTCCTTTATACTTGGCGAGCTACATCGACGTTTAATTAGAGCATTCACTGGCCTTTAATTACATCTGCACATGGCTAAATGAACCGGGCTATTCCTAAACGGGAATACCGGATTGATGGACAGGATGAGGGAAAGAAGGGGGGTGGGAAGGTCAGATGGTAATTAATTAAGGAATCAATGGAAGTTCCCGGAAATGTTTTAAAGAATGGGATGACAATTTTTGATTGGAAGAATTCTCAGTAATACGTAAATTTGTCCTCACATCAATTTTCAAAGCAATTAAGTACGTATTTACGTTACAGACTCTCTCTAGTCCTTCTTCATGAATAATTTCGAAGTGTCGTATTCCTGATTCGATTTATCGACAGAGGCGTTCGCCCGTTTCAAAGTTTTCGAAAACAAAGACAGGCGCCTGTCGCGATTGCCGTCGATTTTTAACAATTATTCCCGTTGATTGGATTTCTGCCAGAAAAACAAACGGGTGAGGAAAAAGAAATACGTACACGTATCCTGGAAGAGAGTAAAACTGATAGGGAGAGGATCAGTGAAGATAAAATTCGCGGCCCGATCGTGAGACCTTAATTCGAAATGGAACTTTTATTTGTGTGTTTTCGCGAATTCGACAAATTTTCACGTGTAAGAGCGCGTGTAATGTTTGAGTGAATTTCAATGTTCGTTTTCAAATATAAAAAGGGATGGTCTGAGCCGGGGATGATGATTAAACGGATTTTCCACTGCATTCGTTCACTCGCTTTTCAGTTATTTCCTCTTTTTTCAAGTTGATTTAATTTTCCACATCACCGGAAATACACTGAGGACGCCATTTGTGCAGACTAATAAAGACGAATAACCGTAAAAATCCCTTTCTTTACACCCGAATAACTGCCTGAAACGTAACTGAAAACCTTCTGCTACCAACCCACTCCAACAACCCCCCGTCTCTCTCTCTCTCTCTCTCTCTCTCTCTCTACCTACCTTATTTCTTTTACTTTAATGCGCCACTTACACTTTAATGAATTCAAAAGCGTAGGTATCCACCTATTACAAATCGTTTTACTTCTTTACCCGGTGCGCTGTTCTTATTTTTATTGAACTGTAATATTTTATATGTTGGTACTGCTGTCTGTCTGGCTGTCATTCAACTGCCAGCCAACCAGCGTGGCGGGTTCGATCTGAGAAAATGAGCAGGTGTATCAACTGTTCTTCTAGAAATGTTTCGCCGAATTACCTAATAAAAAATTAACTGACCAACTTGCAAGTTTTTGATCAGCCCTCAGACTTATTGCAAATATGAAATTGATGTTAACCGAATGTAGCAAACAACTTCATTTGTTACATTTCTAACATGTGTCTATGTTGTATGTAGTCAGTAGAAAGTGAGGTTAGGACAACTTCCAGGGGAAAATTGGTTTGAAAGTTTATGTGGACTAATGAAATATTCTTGTTGGTGTTTTCAGGCATTTATAACGTTAATACTGCATGAAATACTTTAACATGATGCTTTTAATAACATTTTTATATGAGGCCAATACAAAGTGAGGTTAGAACAACCCCTGGGGAAATCAGTTTAAAAGTTAAGTTGGCAAATAAAATCCAGTATTTAACGTTAAATACTGATGAATATTTAACTGTCTTTTAATAGCATTTTTATATACATAGCAAAGTGAGGTTAGAACAACCCCAGGGGAAATGTTTAAAGTTAAGTTGCAATACAATAGTACATCTATAACGTTAATACTGCATGAAATACTTTAACTTGATGCTTTTAATAACATTTTTATATGTGGCCAACACAAAGTGAGGTTAGAACAACCCCTAGGGGAAATCAGTTTAAAAGTTTAAGTTGGCAAATAAAAATTCAGTAATCTTTAACGTTAATTAATACTGCATGAAATATTTTAACTTGGTGCTTTTAATAACACTTTTAATGTAGGCCAATCACAAAGTGAGGTTAGAACAACTCCCTGAGGGGAAAATCAGTTTGAAAGTTTAAGTTGGCAAATAAAAATTCAGTGATCTTTAACTTATGTTAATACTGCATGAAATATTTTAACTTGTGCTTTTAATAACATTTTATATGTAGCCAATCACAAAGTGAGGTTAGAACAACCCCCTGGGGAAAAATCAGTTTAAAAGTTTAAGTTGGCAAATAAAAATTCCAGTAATTTTTAATTTAAGTTAATACTGCATGAAAATTTTAACTTGGTCCTTTTAATAGCATTTTAAATATTAATACAATCAGCAGAAAGTGAGGTTAGAACAACTCCCAGGGTGTAAAATTAATTTGAAAGTTTAAGTTGACTAATACAATATTCTTGTTGGTGTTTTCAGGCATTTTTAACGTTAATACTGCATGAAAATCTTTAACTTGGTGCTTTTAATAACATTTTAATATTGGTCCAACACAAAGTGAGGTTAGAACAACCCCCTGGGGAAAAATCAGTTTAAAAGTTTAAGTTGGCAAATAAAAATTCCAGTATTTTTTAACGTTAATTAATACTGCATGAAAAATTATAACTTGGTACTTTTAATAGCATTTTAAATATTAATACATTCAGCAGAAAGTGAGTTAGAACAACTCCCAGGGTGTAAAATTAATTTGAAAGTTTAAGTTGACTAATACAATATTCTTGTTGGTGTTTTCAGGCATTTTTAACGTTAATACTGCATGAAATACTTTAACTTGATGCTTTTAATAACATTTTATATATGTGGTCAACACAAAGTGAGTTAGAACAACCCCCTGGGAGAAAATCAGTTTAAAAGTTTAAGTTGGCAAATAAAAAATTCCAGTATTTTTTAACGTTAATTAATACTGCATGAAAAATTATAACTTGGTACTTTTAATAGCATTTTAAATATTAATACATTCAGCAGAAAGTGAAGTTAGAACAACTCCCAGGGTGTAAAATTAATTTGAAAGTTTAAGTTGACTAATACAATATTCTTGTTGGTGTTTTCAGGCATTTTTAACGTTAATACTGCATGAAATACTTTAACTTGATGCTTTTAATAACATTTTATATATGTGGTCAACACAAAGTGAGGTTAGAACAACCCCCTGGGAGAAAATCAGTTTAAAAGTTTAAGTTGGCAAATAAAAATTCCAGTAATTTTTAACGTTAATTAATACTGCATGAAAAATTATAACTTGGTACTTTTAATAGCATTTTAAATATTAATACATTCAGCAGAAAGTGAGGTTAGAACAACTTCCAGGGTGTAAAATTAATTTGAAAGTTTAAGTTGACTAATACAATATTCTTGTTGGTGTTTTCAGGCATTTTTAACGTTAATACTGCATGAAATACTTTAACTTGATGCTTTTAATAACATTTTTATATGTGGTCAACACAAAGTGAGGTTAGAACAACCCCCTGGGAGAAAATCAGTTTAAAAGTTTAAGTTGGCAAATAAAAAATCCAGTAATTTTTAACGTTAATTAATACTGCATGAAAAATTATATCTTGGTACTTTTAATAGCATTTTAAATATTAATACATTCAGCAGAAAGTGAGGTTAGAACAACTCCCAGGGTGTAAAATTGGTTTGAAAGTTTAAGTTGACTAATACAATATTCTTGTTGGTGTTTTCAGGCATTTTTAACGTTAATACTGCATGAAATACTTTAACTTGATGCTTTTAATAACATTTTATATATGTGGTCAACACAAAGTGAGGTTAGAACAACCCCCTGGGAGAAAATCAGTTTAAAAGTTTAAGTTGGCAAATAAAAAATCCAGTAATTTTTAACGTTAATTAATACTGCATGAAAAATTATAACTTGGTACTTTTAATAGCATTTTAAATATTAATACATTCAGCAGAAAGTGAGGTTAGAACAACTCCCAGGGTGCACAAAGTGAGTTAGAACAACCCCCTGGAGAAAATCAGTTTAAAAGTTAAGTTGGCAAATAAAAAATCCAGTAATTTTTAACGTTAATTAATACTGCATGAAAAATTATAACTTGGTATTTTAATAGCATTTTAATATTAATACATCAGCAGAAAGTGAGGTTAGAACAACTCCCAGGGTGAAAATTGTTTGAAAGTTTAAGTTGACTAATAATATTCTTGTTGGTGTTTTAGGCATTTTACGTTAATACTCTATCTTTAACTGTGCTTTTAATAACATTTTATATTGGCCAACACAAAGTGAGGTTAAACAACCCCCTGGGGAAATCAGTTTAAAAGTTTAAGTTGGCAAATAAAATCCAGTAATTTTTAACGTTAATTAATACTGATGAAAAATTATAACTGGTACTTTTAATAGCATTTTAATATTAATACTTCAGCAGAAAGTGAGTTAGAACAACTCAGGGTGTAAAATTATTTGAAAGTTTAAGTTGACTAATACAATATTCTTGTTGGTGTTTTAGGCATTTTAACGTTAATACTCTGAATACTTTAACTTGATGCTTTTAATAACATTTATATATGTGGTCAACACAAAGTGAGTTAGAACAACCCCCTGGGAGAAAATCAGTTTAAAAGTTTAAGTTGGCAAATAAAAAATCAGTAATTTTTAACGTTAATTAATACTGCATGAAAAATTATACTTGGTACTTTTAATAGCATTTAAAATTAATTTGAAAGTTTAAGTTGACTAATACAATATTCTTGTTGGTGTTTTCAGGCATTTTTACGTTAATACTGCATGAAATACTTTAACTTGATGCTTTTAATAACATTTTATATATGTGGTCAACACAAAGTGAGGTTAGAACAACCCCCTGGGAGAAAATCAGTTTAAAAGTTTAAGTTGGCAAATAAAAAATCCAGTAATTTTTAACGTTAATTAATACTGCATGAAAAATTATAACTTGGTACTTTTAATAGCATTTTAAATATTAATACATTCAGCAGAAAGTGAGGTTAGAACAACTCCCAGGGTGTAAAATTAATTTGAAAGTTTAAGTTGACTAATACAATATTCTTGTTGGTGTTTTCAGGCATTTTTTACGTTAATACTGCATGAAATACTTTAACTTGATGCTTTTAATAACATTTTTATATGTGGCCAACACAAAGTGAGGTTAAAACAACCCCCTGGGAGAAAATCAGTTTAAAAGTTTAAGTTGGCAAATAAAAAATCCAGTAATTTTTAACGTTAATTAATACTGTATGAAAAATTATAACTTGGTACTTTTAATAGCATTTTAAATATTAATACATTCAGCAGAAAGTGAGGTTAGAACAACTCCCAGGGTGTAAAATTGGTTTGAAAGTTTAAGTTGACTAATACAATATTCTTGTTGGTGTTTTCAGGCATTTTTAACGTTAATACTGCATGAAATACTTTAACTTGATGCTTTTAATAACATTTTTATATGTGGTCAACACAAAGTGAGGTTAGAACAACCCCCTGGGAGAAAATCAGTTTAAAAGTTTAAGTTGGCAAATAAAAAATCCAGTAATTTTTAACGTTAATTAATACTGCATGAAAAATTATAACTTGGTACTTTTAATAGCATTTTAAATATTAATACATTCAGCAGAAAGTGAGGTTAGAACAACTCCCAGGGTGTAAAATTAATTTGAAAGTTTAAGTTGACTAATACAATATTCTTGTTGGTGTTTTCAGGCATTTTTTACGTTAATACTGCATGAAATACTTTAACTTGATGCTTTTAATAACATTTTTATATGTGGCCAACACAAAGTGAGGTTAAAACAACCCCCTGGGAGAAAATCAGTTTAAAAGTTTAAGTTGGCAAATAAAAAATCCAGTAATTTTTAACGTTAATTAATACTGCATGAAAAATTAAAATCTTGGTACTTTTAATAGCATTTTAAATATTAATACATTCAGCAGAAAGTGAGGTTAGAACAACTCCCAGGGTGTAAAATTAATTTGAAAGTTTAAGTTGACTAATACAATATTCTTGTTGGTGTTTTCAGGCATTTTTAACGTTAATACTGCATGAAATACTTTAACTTGATGCTTTTAATAACATTTTATATATGTGGTCAACACAAAGTGAGGTTAGAACAACCCCCTGGGAGAAAATCAGTTTAAAAGTTTAAGTTGGCAAATAAAAAATCCAGTAATTTTTAACGTTAATTAATACTGCATGAAAAATTATAACTTGGTACTTTTAATAGCATTTTAAATATTAATACATTCAGCAGAAAGTGAGGTTAGAACAACTCCCAGGGTGTAAAATTAATTTGAAAGTTTAAGTTGACTAATACAATATTCTTGTTGGTGTTTTCAGGCATTTTTTACGTTAATACTGCATGAAATACTTTAACTTGATGCTTTTAATAACATTTTTATATGTGGCCAACACAAAGTGAGGTTAAAACAACCCCCTGGGAGAAAATCAGTTTAAAAGTTTAAGTTGGCAAATAAAAAATCCAGTAATTTTTAACGTTAATTAATACTGCATGAAAAATTATATCTTGGTACTTTTAATAGCATTTTAAATATTAATACATTCAGCAGAAAGTGAGGTTAGAACAACTCCCAGGGTGTAAAATTAATTTGAAAGTTTAAGTTGACTAATACAATATTCTTGTTGGTGTTTTCAGGCATTTTTAACGTTAATACTGCATGAAATACTTTAACTTGATGCTTTTAATAACATTTTATATATGTGGTCAACACAAAGTGAGGTTAGAACAACCCCCTGGGAGAAAATCAGTTTAAAAGTTTAAGTTGGCAAATAAAAAATCCAGTAATTTTTAACGTTAATTAATACTGCATGAAAAATTATAACTTGGTACTTTTAATAGCATTTTAAATATTAATACATTCAGCAGAAAGTGAGGTTAGAACAACTCCCAGGGTGTAAAATTAATTTGAAAGTTTAAGTTGACTAATACAATATTCTTGTTGGTGTTTTCAGGCATTTTTAACGTTAATACTGCATGAAATACTTTAACTTGATGCTTTTAATAACATTTTTATATGTGGTCAACACAAAGTGGGGTTTAAAGAACAACCCCCTGGGAGAAAATCAGTTTAAAAGTTTAAGTTGGCAAATAAAAAATCCAGTAATTTTTAACGTTAATTAATACTGCATGAAAAATTATATCTTGGTACTTTTAATAGCATTTTAAATATTAATACATTCAGCAGAAAGTGAGGTTAGAACAACTCCCAGGGTGTAAAATTGGTTTGAAAGTTTAAGTTGACTAATACAATATTCTTGTTGGTGTTTTCAGGCATTTTTAACGTTAATACTGCATGAAATACTTTAACTTGATGCTTTTAATAACATTTTATATATGTGGTCAACACAAAGTGAGGTTAGAACAACCCCCTGGGAGAAAATCAGTTTAAAAGTTTAAGTTGGCAAATAAAAAATCCAGTAATTTTTAACGTTAATTAATACTGCATGAAAAATTATAACTTGGTACTTTTAATAGCATTTTAAATATTAATACATTCAGCAGAAAGTGAGGTTAGAACAACTCCCAGGGTGTAAAATTAATTTGAAAGTTTAAGTTGACTAATACAATATTCTTGTTGGTGTTTTCAGGCATTTTTAACGTTAATACTGCATGAAATACTTTAACTTGATGCTTTTAATAACATTTTATATATGTGGTCAACACAAAGTGAGGTTAGAACAACCCCCTGGGAGAAAATCAGTTTAAAAGTTTAAGTTGGCAAATAAAAAATCCAGTAATTTTTAACGTTAATTAATACTGCATGAAAAATTATATCTTGGTACTTTTAATAGCATTTTAAATATTAATACATTCAGCAGAAAGTGAGGTTAGAACAACTCCCAGGGTGTAAAATTAATTTGAAAGTTTAAGTTGACTAATACAATATTCTTGTTGGTGTTTTCAGGCATTTTTAACGTTAATACTGCATGAAATACTTTAACTTGATGCTTTTAATAACATTTTATATATGTGGTCAACACAAAGTGAGGTTAGAACAACCCCCTGGGAGAAAATCAGTTTAAAAGTTTAAGTTGGCAAATAAAAAATCCAGTAATTTTTAACGTTAATTAATACTGCATGAAAAATTATAACTTGGTACTTTTAATAGCATTTTAAATATTAATACATTCAGCAGAAAGTGAGGTTAGAACAACTCCCAGGGTGTAAAATTAATTTGAAAGTTTAAGTTGACTAATACAATATTCTTGTTGGTGTTTTCAGGCATTTTTTACGTTAATACTGCATGAAATACTTTAACTTGATGCTTTTAATAACATTTTTATATGTGGCCAACACAAAGTGAGGTTAAAACAACCCCCTGGGAGAAAATCAGTTTAAAAGTTTAAGTTGGCAAATAAAAAATCCAGTAATTTTTAACGTTAATTAATACTGTATGAAAAATTATAACTTGGTACTTTTAATAGCATTTTAAATATTAATACATTCAGCAGAAAGTGAGGTTAGAACAACTCCCAGGGTGTAAAATTGGTTTGAAAGTTTAAGTTGACTAATACAATATTCTTGTTGGTGTTTTCAGGCATTTTTAACGTTAATACTGCATGAAATACTTTAACTTGATGCTTTTAATAACATTTTATATATGTGGTCAACACAAAGTGAGGTTAGAACAACCCCCTGGGAGAAAATCAGTTTAAAAGTTTAAGTTGGCAAATAAAAAATCCAGTAATTTTTAACGTTAATTAATACTGCATGAAAAATTATAACTTGGTACTTTTAATAGCATTTTAAATATTAATACATTCAGCAGAAAGTGAGGTTAGAACAACTCCCAGGGTGTAAAATTAATTTGAAAGTTTAAGTTGACTAATACAATATTCTTGTTGGTGTTTTCAGGCATTTTTTACGTTAATACTGCATGAAATACTTTAACTTGATGCTTTTAATAACATTTTTATATGTGGCAACACAAAGTGAGGTTAAACAACCCCCTGGGAGAAAATCAGTTTAAAAGTTTAAGTTGGCAAATAAAAAATCCAGTAATTTTTAACGTTAATTAATACTGCATGAAAAATTATATCTTGGTACTTTTAATAGCATTTTAAATATTAATACATTCAGCAGAAAGTGAGGTTAGAACAACTCCCAGGGTGTAAAATTAATTTGAAAGTTTAAGTTGACTAATACAATATTCTTGTTGGTGTTTTCAGGCATTTTTAACGTTAATACTGCATGAAATACTTTAACTTGATGCTTTTAATAACATTTTATATATGTGGCCAACACAAAGTGAGGTTAAAACAACCCCCTGGGAGAAAATCAGTTTAAAAGTTTAAGTTGGCAAATAAAAAATCCAGTAATTTTTAACGTTAATTAATACTGTATGAAAAATTATAACTTGGTACTTTTAATAGCATTTTTAATTTTAATACATTCAGCAGAAAGTGAGGTTAGAACAACTCCCAGGGTGTAAAATTAATTTGAAAGTTTAAGTTGACTAATACAATATTCTTGTTGGTGTTTTCAGGCATTTTTAACGTTAATACTGCATGAAATACTTAAACTTGATGCTTTTAATAACATTTTTATATGTGGTCAACACAAAGTGAGGTTAAAACAACCCCCTGGGGAAAAATCAGTTTAAAAGTTTAAGTTGGCAAATAAAAATTCCAGTAATTTTTAACGTTAATTAATACTGCATGAAATATTTTAACTTGGTACTTTTAATAGCATTTTAAATATTAATACATTCAGCAGAAAGTGAGGTTAGAACAACTCCCAGGGTGTAAAATTGGTTTGAAAGTTTAAGGTGACTAATAAAATATTCTTTTGGTATTTTCAGGCATTTATAACGTTAATACTGCATGAAATACTTTAACTTGATGCTTTTAGTAACATTTTTATATGTTGCCAACACAAAGTGAGGTTAGAACAACCGCCTGGGGGAAAATCAGTTTAAAAGTTTAAATTGGCAAATAAAAATTTTAGTAATCTTTATCGTTAATACTGCATGAAATACTTTAACTTGATGCTTTTAATAACATTTTACATATGAATGCAATCAGCAGAAAGTGAGGTTAGAACAACTCCCAAGGTGTAAAATTGGTTTGAAAGTTTAAGGTGACTAATAAAATATTCTTTTGGTATTTTCAGGCATTTATAACGTTAATACTGCATGAAATACTTTAACATGATGCTTTTAATAACATTTTTATATGAGGCCAATACAAAGTGAGGTTAGAACAACCTCCTGGGGAAATATCAGTTTAAAACTTTAAGTTGGCAAATAAAATTTCCAGTCATCTATAACGTTAATACTGCATGAAATACTTTAACTTGATGCTTTTATAATAACATTTTTATGTGCCCAATACAAAGTGAGGTTAGAACAACCGCCTAGGGGAAAGTCAGTTTAAAAGTTTAAGTTGGCAAATAAAAATTCTAGTAATCTTTAACGTTAACTAATACTGCATGAAATTCTTTAACTTGGTGCTTTTAATAACCTTTTCACATGTGGCCATCACAAAGTGAGGTTAGAACAACTCCCTGAGGGGAAATCAGTTTGAAAGTTTAAGTTGGCAAATAAAAATTACAGTGATCTTTAACGTTATTTAATACTGCATGAAATATTTTAACTTGATACTTTTAATAACACTTTTATATGTAGCCAATACAAAGTGAGGTTAGAACAACCCCCTGGGGAAAAATCAGTTTAAAAGTTTAAGTTGGCAAATAAAAATTCCAGTAATCTTTATTGTTAATACTGCATGAAATATTTTAACTTGGTCCTTTTAATAGCATTTTAAATATTAATACAATCAGCAGAAAGTGAGGTTAGGACAACTCCCAGGGTGTAAAATTGGTTTGAAAGTTTAAGTTGACTAATAAAATATTCTTGTTGGTGTTTTCAGGGATTTTTAACGTCAATACTGCATAAAATGCTTTAACCTGGTGCTTTTAATAACATTTTCATATTGGCCAACACAAAGTGAGGTTAGAACAACCTCCTGGGGAAAAATCAGTTTAAAAGTTTAAGTTGGCAAATAAAAATTCCAGTAATCTTTATCGTTAATACTGCATGAAATATTTTAACATGATGCTTTTAATAGCATTTTAAATATTAATACAATCAGCAGAAAGTGAGGTTAGAACAACTCCCAGGGTGTAAAATTGGTTTAAAAGTTTAAGTTGACTAATAAAGTATTCTTGTTGGTGTTTTCAGGCATTTATAACGTTAATACTGCATGAAATACTTTAACTTGATGCTTTTAATAACATTTTTATATGTGGCCAACACAAAGTGAGGTTAAAACAACCCCCTGGGGAAAAATCAGTTTAAAAGTTTAAGTTGGCAAATAAAAATTTCAGTAATTTTTAACATTAATTAATACTGCATGAAATATTTTAACTTGGTGCTTTAAATAGCATTTTAAGTATTAATGCAATCAGCAGAAAGTGAGGTTAGGAAAGTTTTGAAAGTTTAAATTGGAAAATAAAATATGCCTGTAATCTTTAATGTAAATACTGTAAGAAATATTTTGATAGGTCTTGCAGAGGCTGCAAGAGGTCACCACCCACCCCAAAGCGCTTCATCCCCATTAGCCATTAGCCACAGAGTCGTGGCTTTATGTCTTGTTGTGTGGACTTATTGTTACAGGTGACAAAGTTAGTGTTCTATATCTGTGATTTAAGTGTTTAAAAGACGCCAGTGACAATATATTATATATTAAATGTCCTGTAAATAAGCAAACATGGTGCAATGTAAACTAACTAATAATTACATAACAATATTTTGTTATCATTTAAGTAGTGAATATTTCGTGTTAACGTAAATACTTTTTAAGGGAAATTTTTTACCATTTAACTCTTTTGACATTACGTCATTTAATTTTGATTTTGAGGTTATAATTATGGAATAAATTAACAATTAATTTTAATTTTTTTTTGTTCGTATATACAGGGTGTACCTACGTGAAATCTATCAATTAACATACATATTTAAATTTCGGTTAATGACAAACTAATAAAAAAAAAAATAATTACATTTTTAATGGGGTAAAGTCATAAGTCGTCTCATTCCATAATTTTTATTAATCAATAGCTTGTTATCCAAAAAAATTTTGTGCCCTGTTAGTGTAACGTTTCTTATTATTGTAGTGGCTAAATGAAACGAAACCTGTTTGTTATTATAGGACTAGATAATTCATAAAAAATTACCAAAAAGTACCCTACCTTATTGTAAAGTCAATTGCTTATTAAACCTTATTGTGAAGCTTATAAAAACCTCATTTTTGTAATGCTAGATATGTAACTGAACTAACCGCATTTAAATCAAAAGCAAACTGATCTTGATTGAGCCAAAATGAACGTACCCTAACCTAACATAACCTGAACGTATCCTAAATTAACTGAACCCAATCTGACCCAACGTAACTTAACCTAAAATTTCCTCCAAATATATTTTTTGTTTGCTTATGAAGATTTTTAAAAACTCCCTTTGTAAAACCCTCATTGTATATATATCTAAGGTACCTACTAGTATCCATGATAAACCTACAGATATAAAAATACAATAGACTTATATACCTACATGCAAATAATAATAAAACCATAGATATCCATGCCCATTATAATTCCATTTTTTGTTTCTTAAAATGTGTCATTGGCCAGTTGTTTTATTCACAAAAACAACAAAAGAATCATCTGAGCATACTTTTATGTCTGTGGATTCCATTAATCGTTAGTTTTAATAGTTTCTATAATAGATATAAGTATTTAATATTTGTCTGTGATTATTTACATAAATACCTAAAAGAGATATGTAAGTACGTGTTAGAGTTGTGAAAAAATAATAAAATGATGACTGAACTACTTCTTTTTCTTCCTTTCTGTTATTATCCATAGATGTAGATATGTAATATTGCTCCAGAGTATGGATGGCTGTCGTCCTCCATTTGGGGTGCGTTCAATTATCAAACCGCAAAATTAAATGTTACAGTGAGTTAAGAAAGAGTTGTTTCAATTTAAAAATACTAAATTTCAAGCTTCAAAATAATGAGACTCGATGGTAAAACATTCAGTACAGTGAAGAAAAAAAATCTTTTATTCAGCTGAGTTTTCTTTTTTAATTTTATCCTGTAGCCAAAACGAAACAATAAAAAGCCTTTTATTCCTTTTAGGTATTCAAGTGTAACAAATATGGTCTTTTTTGTTCACTAATATACATGAGAAGCGTTAATACACATTGATATATACACAAGAGCGTAAGAGGTAGTAGACCGCCATTTAGGGTGCGTTCAATTATCAAACCGCAAATTTTAATGCTACAGTGCGTTAAGCAAGAGATGTTTCATTTTAAAAACACTAAATTTCAAGCTTCAAAGTAAATAAGACTCGATGGTAAAACATTCAGTACAGTGAAGAAAAAAAATCTTTTATTCAGCTGAGTTTTTTTTTTAAATTTTATCCTGTAGCCAAAACGAAACAATAAAAAGCCTTTTATTATTTTTAGGTATTTAAGTGTAACAAATATGGTCTTTTTTGTCCACTAATATACATGAGAAGCGTTAATACACATTGATATATACACAAGAGCGTAAGAGGTAGTAGACCGCCATTTAGGGTGCGTTCAATTATCAAACCGCAAATTTTAATGCTACAGTGCGTTAAGCAAGAGATGTTTCATTTTAAAAACACTAAATTTCAAGCTTCAAAGTAAATAAGACTCGATGGTAAAACATTCAGTACAGTGAAGAAAAAAAATCTTTTATTCAGCTGAGTTTTTTTTTAAAATTTTATCCTGTAGCCAAAACGAAACAATAAAAAGCCTTTTATTCCTTTTAGGTATTCAAGTGTAACAAATATGGTCTTTTTTGTTCACTAATATACATGAGAAGCGTTAATACACATTGATATATACACAAGAGCGTAAGAGGTAGTAGACCGCCATTTAGGGTGCGTTCAATTATCAAACCGCAAATTTTAATGCTACAGTGCGTTAAGCAAGAGATGTTTCATTTTAAAAACACTAAATTTCAAGCTTCAAAGTAAATAAGACTCGATGGTAAAACATTCAGTACAGTGAAGAAAAAAAATCTTTTATTCAGCTGAGCTTTCTTTTTTAATTTTATCCTGTAGCCAAAACGAAACAATAAAAAGCCTTTTATTCCTTTTAGGTATTCAAGTGTAACAAATATGGTCTTTTTTGTTCACTAATATACATGAGAAGCGTTAATACACATTGATATATACACAAGAGCGTAAGAGGTAGTAGACCGCCATTTAGGGTGCGTTCAATTATCAAACCGCAAATTTTAATGCTACAGTGCGTTAAGCAAGAGATGTTTCATTTTAAAAACACTAAATTTCAAGCTTCAAAGTAAATAAGACTCGATGGTAAAACATTCAGTACAGTGAAGAAAAAAAATCTTTTATTCAGCTGAGTTTTTTTTTAAAATTTTATCCTGTAGCCAAAACGAAACAATAAAAAGCCTTTTATTATTTTTAGGTATTTAAGTGTAACAAATATGGTCTTTTTTGTCCACTAATATACATGAGAAGCGTTAATACACATTGATATATACACAAGAGCGTAAGAGGTAGTAGACCGCCATTTAGGGTGCGTTCAATTATCAAACCGCAAATTTTAATGCTACAGTGCGTTAAGCAAGAGATGTTTCATTTTAAAAACACTAAATTTGAAGCTTCAAAGTAAATGAGACTCGATGGTAAAACATTCAGTAGAGTGAAGAAAATAAATCTTTTATTCAGCTGAGTTTTTTTTTTAAATTTTATCCTGTAGCCAAAACGAAACAATAAAAAGCCTTTTATTATTTTTAGGTATTTAAGTGTAACAAATATGGTCTTTTTTGTCCACTAATATACATGAGAAGCGTTAATACACATTGATATATACACAAGAGCGTAAGAGGTAGTAGACCGCCATTTAGGGTGCGTTCAATTATCAAACCGCAAATTTTAATGCTACAGTGCGTTAAGCAAGAGATGTTTCATTTTAAAAACACTAAATTTCAAGCTTCAAAGTAAATAAGACTCGATGGTAAAACATTCAGTACAGTGAAGAAAAAAAATCTTTTATTCAGCTGAGTTTTTTTTTAAAATTTTATCCTGTAGCCAAAACGAAACAATAAAAAGCCTTTTATTATTTTTAGGTATTTAAGTGTAACAAATATGGTCTTTTTTGTCCACTAATATACATGAGAAGCGTTAATACACATTGATATATACACAAGAGCGTAAGAGGTAGTAGACCGCCATTTAGGGTGCGTTCAATTATCAAACCGCAAATTTTAATGCTACAGTGCGTTAAGCAAGAGATGTTTCATTTTAAAAACACTAAATTTCAAGCTTCAAAGTAAATGAGACTCGATGGTAAAACATTCAGTAGAGTGAAGAAAAAAAATCTTTTATTCAGCTGAGTTTTTTTTTAAAATTTTATCCTGTAGCCAAAACGAAACAATAAAAAGCCTTTTATTATTTTTAGGTATTTAAGTGTAACAAATATGGTCTTTTTTGTCCACTAATATACATGAGAAGCGTTAATACACATTGATATATACACAAGAGCGTAAGAGGTAGTAGACCGCCATTTAGGGTGCGTTCAATTATCAAACCGCAAATTTTAATGCTACAGTGCGTTAAGCAAGAGATGTTTCATTTTAAAAACACTAAATTTCAAGCTTCAAAGTGAATAAGACTCGATGGTAAAACATTCAGTACAGTGAAGAAAAAAAATCTTTTATTCAGCTGAGTTTTTTTTTTAAATTTTATCCTGTAGCCAAAACGAAACAATAAAAAGCCTTTTATTATTTTTAGGTATTGAAGTGTAACAAATATGGTCTTTTTTGTCCACTAATATACATGAGAAGCGTTAATACACATTGATATATACACAAGAGCGTAAGAGGTAGTAGACCGCCATTTAGGGTGCGTTCAATTATCAAACCGCAAATTTTAATGCTACAGTGCGTTAAGCAAGAGATGTTTCATTTTAAAAACACTAAATTTCAAGCTTCAAAGTAAATAAGACTCGATGGTAAAACATTCAGTACAGTGAAGAAAAAAAATCTTTTATTCAGCTGAGTTTTTTTTTAAAATTTTATCCTGTAGCCAAAACGAAACAATAAAAAGCCTTTTATTATTTTTAGGTATTTAAGTGTAACAAATATGGTCTTTTTTGTCCACTAATATACATGAGAAGCGTTAATACACATTGATATATACACAAGAGCGTAAGAGGTAGTAGACCGCCATTTAGGGTGCGTTCAATTATCAAACCGCAAATTTTAATGCTACAGTGCGTTAAGCAAGAGATGTTTCATTTTAAAAACACTAAATTTCAAGCTTCAAAGTAAATGAGACTCGATGGTAAAACATTCAGTAGAGTGAAGAAAAAAAATCTTTTATTCAGCTGAGTTTTTTTTTAAAATTTTATCCTGTAGCCAAAACGAAACAATAAAAAGCCTTTTATTATTTTTAGGTATTTAAGTGTAACAAATATGGTCTTTTTTGTCCACTAATATACATGAGAAGCGTTAATACACATTGATATATACACAAGAGCGTAAGAGGTAGTAGACCGCCATTTAGGGTGCGTTCAATTATCAAACCGCAAATTTTAATGCTACAGTGCGTTAAGCAAGAGATGTTTCATTTTAAAAACACTAAATTTCAAGCTTCAAAGTGAATAAGACTCGATGGTAAAACATTCAGTACAGTGAAGAAAAAAAATCTTTTATTCAGCTGAGTTTTTTTTTTAAATTTTATCCTGTAGCCAAAACGAAACAATAAAAAGCCTTTTATTATTTTTAGGTATTGAAGTGTAACAAATATGGTCTTTTTTGTCCACTAATATACATGAGAAGCGTTAATACACATTGATATATACACAAGAGCGTAAGAGGTAGTAGACCGCCATTTAGGGTGCGTTCAATTATCAAACCGCAAATTTTAATGCTACAGTGCGTTAAGCAAGAGATGTTTCATTTTGAAAACACTAAATTTCAAGCTATAATGTAATGAGACTCTAAGGTAAAACAAGCGCTTTTTGGGGTGCGTTCAATTTGTACTTGTAGGTCAATAAGAGGGATTTATCTATAGGTTTCAAGAAAGATAAATGATAAAGAACGTTACTTTCCCTCTCCCAAATAATTTTCTACTTAATATCTTCTTAATTTGATATTGAATCATTGAAAGATGTTTAATCAAAGTTTCTTCATACTATCGAATAAATAAAAAGGATGCGATACCAACCTAATAAAAAAGGTTAAGGTTCACAAAAAGCAAAAGAGTCAGTTGCTTATACGAAAACTCTTTCCACAACGTTACGTTTATTACAGATCACCTTCCTTTTAACTTTGGCAAGAGTTTATGTTGGTACCTACCCTTGCAGGTTGGCAATAAAGGCCATGTTTACGAGCTACCAAAGTTTTTAATATCCATGTATATCTATGCATGTATATTGTATAAGAAACTCACCCTGACACAAGTTTATAGATATTAAAGGAAAGCATTTTATGAGAAAACTGCTTAGGTAATTAATTAATAACAATATTCGAAGTACTTAATAAAAACTTTTGCCTTTAATATTATTTATGTACCTACAACCCTTGAGATCGTTATTGTTATTATTATTACTTTATGGATTATTTATTTGTAAGGTGATTGGTTAATAAATAATTAAAAATATTGAAATATACAGGGTGATAACTGAAACACTTTTCGTGACACAAGGTGACAAAAAAGATATTACTTACAGAAATGAGGGGTTGGAAGAAGAAGTATTAATAAATGATTTCTGAGGATCCAAAAGTCATATCTCAAATTGGCGTAAGTTTATAAACGTGCCATTTATGAAACAACGCCACAACGAAAACAAATCGAATTGGTTGACTTTGATTCCTCTTATGGTCAAAAGGAAAACAAAAACTTTAGGGCTAACACCTTGTTTCTCACTACCCAAAAGATCGACCCTTTAAAAGATACCAGAAATCAAATTTTTCTCGTTTGGACTTTGAAAGAATGATTTTAGCAAAAACGTTACTACTTTCAGCGATCTCTATCTTTTTGGAAACGAACTTCAGAGAATTGGACATCTCACGAAAAAGTAGAAAATTTTATGCTCCACATTTTTTGCTCTTACATTATTTTCCCTTAGACTAATAGAAATCGAGATAAATCAATGCCAAAATTTTTTCACGACCTAGAATCTTCCCCAGTTGCTTTAGAAACCCCAATTTGGGATTTAACCTTTTGGACACCAAAAAACAACATAGGTAGTAAAAGTTTAGTATGTCCTTAAATTTTCGACCTACCCTTTCTGTTTTGGGCTAATAGACTGTACTATTCTATGCAGATGGTCAGTCACATGAAACATATTTCAAGATGTCTCATATTTATCTCTAACAAATTTGACTAAAATCACTTTTCCAAAGTCAAAATGTGGAAGAACTCATTTTTAGTAATTTTGGTACTCTCGTATCTTTTTGGGAACGAACTACAGAGAGTTCGACAGCTGACCAAAATGTTGCAAATTATAAGCCTTCAATTTTTTGGTCCTCACATTATTTTTCCTAAGGCCAATAGGAATCGAGAAAAATCAATGCTAAACATTTTCCAAAATCGAGGATTTTCTTCTGTAAGTTTTACTACGTCAATTTGGGATTTTGCCCTTTGGACCCACCAGAAACAACAAAGATTTTAAAAATTAAGTCTGTCCCTAATTATTTCGACCTACCACATCATTTTGAGGGTAATGGACTGTACTATTTTATGGAGATGGTCAGTCACATGAAACATATTTCAAGATGCCTCATATTTATCTCTAACAAATTTGACTAAAATCACTTTTCCAAAGTCAAAATGTGGAAGAACTCATTTTAAGTAATTTTGGTACTGTCGTATCTTTTTGGAAACGAACTACAGAGAGTTCGACATCTGACCAAAATGTTACAAATTATAAGCTTGCAATTTCTTGTCCTCACATTATTTTTCCTAAGGCCAATAGGAATCGAGAAAAACCAATGCCAAAAATTTTCCAAGATCGAGGATTTTCTTCTGTAAGTTTTACTACGCCAATTTGGGATTTTGCCCTTTGGACCCACCAGAAACAACAAAGATTTTAAAAATTAAGTATGTCCCTAATTATTTCGACCTACCACATCATTTTGAGGGTAATGGACTGTACTATTTTATGAAGATGGTCAGTCCCATGAAACATATTTCAAGATGCCACATATTCATCTTTGACCAATTTGCCTAAAATCACTTTTCCAAAAGTCAAAATGTGGAAGAACAAATTTTTAGTAATTTTGGTACTCTTGTATCTTTTTGGGAACGAACTACAGAGAGTTCGACATCTGACCAAAATGTTACAAATAATAAGCTTTCAATTTCTTGTCCTCACATTATTTTTCCTAAGGCCAATAGGAATCGATAAAAACCAATGCTAAAAATTTTCCAAGATCGAGGATTTTCTTCTGTAAGTTTTACTACGCCAATTTGGGATTTTGCCCTTTGGACCCACCAGAAACAACAAAGGTTTTAAAAATTAAGTATGTCCCTAATTATTTCGACCTACCACATCATTTTGAGGGTAATGGACTGTACTATTTTATGAAGATGGTCAGTCCCATGAAACATATTTCAAGATGCCACATGAGCAATTCGCCTAAAATCACTTTTCCAAAAGTCAAAATGTGTAAAAACTAATTTTTGATCATTTTGGCACTCTCGTATCTATTTGAGAACGAACAACAGAGAGTTCAATATCTGACTAAAATGTTGCAAATTTTATGATCTAAATTTTTTGCCCTTATATTTTTTCCCTTGGACTAATAGAAATTGAGATAATTTAATGCCAAGAAGTATTTCCAAATCGAAGACGTTTCTCTGTAGGTTTTGAAACCCCAATTTAGGTTAGAATACAAATCAATAACACTTGTATTAAAATCAATAAAATAACTTACCTTAATCTGGAAAATCATCCATAATATTCAATAGAAATGGTGACACCTGCTGACTTCTGCTTTTCCGATCCTTAAACCCCAAAATCATCAGAGGCATTTGCAGGAAATAAATGTTTTTGAAGTCCTAACACTAACGACACTAATAACACAAAAATTAACCCAACCCGGCTAGTTCACGTAATACTGTTCCAAATTTAAACTGAATTAAAACTAAAAACCACCACCAGTAGTTTCTTTCAATTGAAGATCCACAAATATTTTTATATTTTTAGAAGCAATTAATTATGCACGTATTGTAGGCTCTGTTTATTTTAATTGAGTGAGTGTCGATTCAGAACTGACCACAGTTCACAATAAGATCAAGTTTTTCTTGTGTTTCTTTTTGTAAAAAAGTCACAATTACTGTCCATCACATTTACTTTTGTGATACCATTATATTTTCGGTGGTTGTTTTTATATAAATATTATATTTGCAATAAATAACAACTCGCGAACGAATCTACCACGTACAACACACGACCAATGCTCATCACTTGGATCAAATGGATCGATATGATCGAACGTGGGCGACGACGACAGTCTCCGAATGGATCTCTTCGGGCTCTGATCGGAACCACCTTCATGACGTCGATAAAGTCAAAGCAAATTTAATAATAAATAAATACAGTCCGCGCAATCAAGGTGACATTAAGAGAAAGTACAATATTTGAAAAAGAGTACTGAATTGTTTATGGTAAACAGGGCGTGGTCTAATTAATAACAAGAAATAAATGCAATACATGGATGGAAAACTCAGGAAGAAAGAAGAAGTAAAAAAAAATAATGTACAGTCATTTCAAAAATCTGATTTTAGTCAAATTGGTCAACAAACGGATTCGTGGCATCTTGAAGAATGTTTCATGGAACTGACCATCTTCACAGAATAGTACAGTCCATCACCCTAAAAATGAAGTGGTAGGTCGAAATAATTAGGAACAGACTTAATTTTTAATACCTTTGTTGTTTCTGGTGGGTCCAAAGGGCAACATCCCAAATTGGCGTAGTAAAACTTACAGAAGAAAATCCTCGATCTTGGAAAATTTTTGGCATTGGTTTTTTCTCAATTCCTATTGGCCTTAGGAAAAATAATGTGAGGACAAAAAGTTGAAGGCTTATAATTTGTAACATTTTGGTCAGATGTCGAACTCTCTGTAATTCGGTTGCAAAAAGATACGAGAGTACCAAAATTACTAGAAATTAGTTCTTCCACATTTTGACTTTTTGGGAAAAATGATTTTAGGCAAATTGGTCAAAGATGAATATGTGCATCTTGAAATATGCTTTTATGGGACTGACCATCTTCATAAAATAGTACAGCCCATTACCCTAAAAATGAAGAGGTAGGTCGAAATAATTTTGGGGAACAGACTTAATTTTTAATACCTTTGTTGTTTCTGGTGGGTCCAAAGGGCAAAATCCCAAATTGGCGTAGTAAAACTTACAGAAGAAAATCCTCGATCTTGGAAAATTTTTGGCATTGGTTTTTCTCGATTCCTATTGGTCTTAGGAAAAATAATGTGAGGACAAAAAATTGAAGGCTTATAATTTGTAACATTTTGGTCAGCTGTCGAACTCTCTGTAGTTCGTTCCCAAAAAGATACGAGAGTACCAAAATTACTAAAAACTAGTTCTTCCACATTTTGACTTTGGAAAAGTGATTTTAGTCAAATTTGTCAGAGATGAATATGTAACATCTTGAAATATGTTTCATGGGACTGACCATCTCCATAAAATAGTACAGTCCATTACCCTCAAAATGATGTGGTAGGTCGAAATAATTAGGGACAGACTTAATTTTTAAAATCTTTGTTGTTTCTGATGGGTCCAAAGGGCAAAATCCCAAATTGGCGTAGTAAAACTTACAGAAGAAAATCCTCGATCTTGGAAAATTTTTGGCATTGGTTTTTCTCGATTCCTATTGGTCTTAGGAAAAATAATGTGAGGACAAAAAATTGAAGGCTTATAATTTGTAACATTTTGGTCAGCTGTCGAACTCTCTGTAGTTCGTTCCCAAAAAGATACGAGAGTACCAAAATTACTAAAAACTAGTTCTTCCACATTTTGACTTTGGAAAAGTGATTTTAGTCAAATTTGTCAGAGATGAATATGTAACATCTTGAAATATGTTTCATGGGACTGACCATCTCCATAAAATAGTACAGTCCATTACCCTCAAAATGATGTGGTAGGTCGAAATAAATAGGGACAGACTTAATTTTTAAAATCTTTGTTGTTTCTGATGGGTCCAAAGGGCAAAATCCCAAATTGGCGTAGTAAAACTTACAGAAGAAAATCCTCGATCTTGGAAAATTTTTGGCATTGGTTTTTCTCGATTCCTATTGGTCTTAGGAAAAATAATGTGAGGACAAAAAATTGAAGGCTTATAATTTGTAACATTTTGGTCAGCTGTCGAACTCTCTGTAGTTCGTTCCCAAAAAGATACGAGAGTACCAAAATTACTAAAAACTAGTTCTTCCACATTTTGACTTTGGAAAAGTGATTTTAGTCAAATTTGTCAGAGATGAATATGTAACATCTTGAAATATGTTTCATGGGACTGACCATCTCCATAAAATAGTACAGTCCATTACCCTCAAAATGATGTGGTAGGTCGAAATAAATAGGGACAGACTTAATTTTTAAAATCTTTGTTGTTTCTGATGGGTCCAAAGGGCAAAATCCCAAATTGGCGTAGTAAAACTTACAGAAGAAAATCCTCGATCTTGGAAAATTTTTAGCATTGGTTTATCTCGATTCCTATTGGTCTTAGGAAAAATAATGTGAGGACAAAAAATTGAAGGTTTATAATTTGTAACATTTTGGTCATATGTCGAACTCTCTGTAGTTCGTTCCCAAAAAGATACAAGAATGCCACAATTACCAAAAGTTAGTTTTTCCACATTTTGACTTTGGAAAAGTGATTTTAGTCAAATTTGTCAGAGATGAATATGTATCATCTTGAAATATGTTTCATGGGACTGACCATCTTCATAGAATAGTACAGTCCATAAGTCCAAAACAGAAGGGGTATGTCGAAAAGTTAAGAACAAACTAAACTTTTAATACCTATGTTGTTTTTGGGGGGTCCAAAGGATAAAATCATAAATTGGCGTATCAAAACCTACAGAGGAACGTCTTCGATTTTGAAATTATTTTTGGCATTAAATTATCTCGATTCCCAAGAGTCTAAGAGAAAATATTGTAAGGGCAAAAAATATAGAGCATAAAATTTGCTACATTTTGGTGAGATGTGAAAATCTCTGAAGTTTGTTTCCAAAGAGATAGAAGCGTTGAAGTTACAAGGGTTTTAGGCAAAATCACTTTTTCAATGTCAAAATGGGAAAAAAATGGATTTCTTACAACTTTCAACTCTCTGTCTTTTTAGGAATGAGCTACAGAGTGTCCCATGTCTAACAAACAAATTTAACAATTATTTTTTTGCCTATTTTCTGTGATGAACCTATTTCAAAATTGAACCCTCAAAAGTAACATTGCAGTGCATTACCTATAAATTTAGCCCAACACAACTTGGCGACTCCAGTGGCGTAACATGCAGGCATTTGGGGCAATTGGCCTGCTATAGGTACTTTTTAAATTTTTTTAAAATAATATTGTGTTATTTATTAACGACAATTTTCAACATTTCTGCTTTGATATCCTTCTTTCATAAACCTTTGCTACGCCACTGGACTATAGGTACTACTAAAATATAAAGACATTATTATTCACTAAACTTACCTATTTTAATCTGCTTTTTGACAGTGCCTCATAAAAGCAGTTTATTTTTTCTTTTTTGGTACTATTCAAAATAATAATAATAATAATAAAAATTAAAAGAACAGTATAAAATCAACTGCACGAGCATTGTTATGTACATACAACATTTTATTAACATACACAAAGTATAAAAGTGTGTATAATATATATTACATAATATAAAAAATACATATTTACATATACCTTTGACTTTGAGCAAAAAAGTTGGCAGGGGGACATTTTTTGTCACTCTGCCGAGCACTTGGATCACAATAAATTCGGTTGACACTATCTCTATGGTTGCACAATATGATGCGTGGAAACAATGATTAAAAAAGGATTGCCAACAGTGATATATGATAAACATCCAAAAAAAAGAAAACAAACAAAAAAAAAACAAAAGAAGAAAAGAGAAAAATGGGAAACAGAACGATAAAACCTTTTGTTTCTTTTATTTCATAATATGATGTTATCGTTCTAGTTCTTGTCACTGGATCCCTTAGATTTTTTTTTAATTTTTTTTTTTTTGGATTTTGCTTTTACCTTTAACCTAAAAAGTTTGAGCACACGTGCGAATTTTGGAAGACATATTTAATTTTATCAGGTACTTATCTACTGATTATTTATTATCTTTTTTTTTTGACAGGGGACTTATTTGTCTAAATATTTAAAAACTGAAAGTCCCAAACAAAAAAAGGCGGTAAACAATATTTATAAGGATGTCTTTTAATGTATGATTTTATAAATAAAAAAATCTAAAAAAAAAAGACAAGAATATGGCGATAAAAAATTAGGTGGTCATAAAAAAGGGCACGTAAACAAACACTTTAATAATGGAAGACAAGCATCATAAATACTTTTGGAATGATAATTAATGTGTCTCGTGTATATCTAGTTATCATAAATATCATATATCGAACCCCCTGTCGATTATATGTTCTTCTAAAAGCAAATAACTGTCCTTGCTAATAACACTATTCGACCGACCGTTAGCTAGATAGACACCCTGTTGCCTAAGAGTCCTCATACCGCCCTCTATCGTTTCTTTCGTGAACAACAAGGACTTATATGCGTTGACGAACACACCAACCAGGATACAGCTCCCGAAGAAGATGGATCCGTAGGTGAAAAGGGGACACGCTACCTCTGACACTGTCGTGGCCAAGTAGACCCACCTCCGGATTGATGGTGACAACTCATCTATTCCCTGAAATAAAGGAAATTAATATAAAAGTTTATACAAGTCCATTTTTTAAGAGAGCAGGTACATAAAAGTTCACTTTATAAAACAATTAACAGTCCCTCCATTTTAAGTCCATTTCTGTTTTCAAAATAAGTACCTAGATGAAAATATAATTTATGATATAAGTGAAACTTCAGTTAAAAACAGTTCAGTGTTCAAGTCAATTTTAAGTCCACTTCAAAGTCCATTTAAGTCAATTTCGAGTCTCTTCAAGTTGATTTTTTTAAAGAGTATCAACAAAAATGGAATGAAACCCAAGTGGTACAAGATCCTCAATATTCAAGTCCATTGTAAGTCCATTTTAACTCTATTTAAGTCCTTTTAAGTTCACTTAAGTTTTTTTCTAACAAGTACGTGTGTGACGTTTATAAGACTACTGAAACTTCGATGGTACAAGAACCGCCAGTGTTAAATTCATTTTTAGTCCACTTCTAAGTCATATAAGTCCATTTATTTACACAACAGTGTCATTTATGAAACAAATGAAACTTTAGAGGTACAAGAACCCTCAGAGATTAAGTCCATTTCGAGTCTCTTCAAGTTGATTCTTTTAAAGAGTATCAACACAAATGGAATTAAACCCAAGTGGTATAAGATCCTCAACATTCAAGCCGATTGTGTCCATTTTAAGTCCACTGAAGTCTTTTTATATTAAAATGAGTTTATATGAGAGTAACACTTATAAAACTACTAATATATTGGCGATTCAAGATCAAGTGTTAAAGTATATTTTAGGTCCATTTCAAGTCCATTTAAGTCCTTTTTTTAAGGAGTTTATGTGGAAGTGACACTTATAAAACTATGTACTGAAATATTGGCGATAAAAAATCCAGTGTTTTAGGCTTTTTTAATTTTAAGTCCTTTTTTTTAATGAGTTTATATGAGAGTGAAATTTATAGAACTACTGATATATTGGTGGTCCAAGATCCAGTGTTGAAGTATATTTAAGGTCCATTTCAAGTCCATTTAAGCCCTTTTTTTAAGGAGTTTATATGAGAGTGACATTTATAAAACTACTAAAATTTTGGCGATTCAAGATCCAGTGTTAAAGTCCATTTCAAGTCCATTGTAAGTCCATTTAAGTCCCTTTTTTAATGAGTTTATATGAGAGTGAAATTTATAGAACTACTGATATATTGGTGGTCCAAGATCCAGTGTTTAAGTCAATTTCAAGTCCATTTCAAGTCCATTTAAGTCCTTTTTTTAAGGAGTTTATATGAGAGTGACACTTATAAAACTACTAATATATTGGCGATTCAAGATCCAGTGTTTAAGTCCATTTCAAGTCCATTGTAAGTCCATTTAAGTCCTTTTTTTAATGAGTTTATATGAGAGTGAAATTTATAGAACTACTGATATATTGGTGGTCCAAGATCCAGTGTTTAAGTCCATTTCAAGTACATTTCAAGTCCATTTAAGTCCTTTTTTTAAGGAGTTTATATGAGAGTGAAATTTATAGAACTACTGATATATTGGTGGTCCAAGATCCAGTGTTTAAGTCCATTTCAAGTACATTTCAAGTCCATTTAAGTCCTTTTTTTAAGGAGTTTATATGAGAGTGAAATTTATAGAACTACTGATATATTGGTGGTCCAAGATCCAGTGTTTAAGTCATTTCAAGTCATTTAAGTCCATTTAAGTCCTTTTTTAATGAGTTTATATGAGAGTGAAATTTATAGAACTACTGATATATTGGTGGTCCAAGATCCAGTGTTTAAGTCCATTTCAAGTACATTTCAAGTCCATTTAAGTCCTTTTTTTAAGGAGTTTAATGAGAGTGACACTTATAAAACTTCTAATATATTGGCGATTCAAGATCCAGTGTTTAAGTCCATTTCAAGTTCATTGTAAGTCCATTTAAGTCCTTTTTTTAATGAGTTTATATGAGAGTGAAATTTATAGAACTACTGATATATTGGTGGTCCAAGATCCAGTGTTTAAGTCCATTTCAAGTACATTTCAAGTCCATTTAAGTCCTTTTTTTAAGGAGTTTATATGAGAGTGACACTTATAAAACTATCTGAATATATTGGGATCCAAGATCCAGTGTTTAAGTCCATTTCAAGTCCATTTAAGTCCATTTAAGTCCTTTTTTTAATGAGTTTATATGAGAGTGAAATTTATAGAACTACTGATATATTGGTGGTCCAAGATCCAGTGTTTAAGTCCATTTCAAGTTCATTGTAAGTCCATTTAAGTCCTTTTTTTAATGAGTTTATATGAGAGTGAAATTTATAGAACTACTGATATATTGGTGGTCCAAGATCCAGTGTTAAGTCATTTAAGTACATTTCAAGTCCATGTAAGTCCTTTTTTTAAGGAGTTTAATGAGAGTGACACTTATAAAACTTCTAATATATTGGCGATTCAAGATCCAGTGTTTAAGTCATTTCAAGTTCATTGTAAGTCCATTTAAGTCCTTTTTTTAATGAGTTTATATGAGAGTGAAATTTATAGAACTACTGATATATTGGTGGTCCAAGATCCAGTGTTTAAGTCCATTTCAAGTACATTTCAAGTCCATTTAAGTCCTTTTTTTAAGGAGTTTAATGAGAGTGACATTTATAAAACTACTAAAATTTTGGCGATTCAAGATCCAGTGTTTAAGTCCATTTCAAGTTCACTGTAAGTCCATTTAAGTCCTTTTTTTAATGAGTTTATATGAGAGTGAAATTTATAGAACTACTGATATATTGGTGGTCCAAGAGCCAGTGTTTAAGTCCATTTCAAGTACATTTCAAGTCCATTTAAGTCCTTTTTTTAAGGAGTTTAATGAGAGTGACACTTATAAAACTTCTAATATATTGGCGATTCAAGATCCAGTGTTTAAGTCCATTTCAAGTCCATTGTAAGTCCATTTAAGTCCTTTTTTTAATGAGTTTATATGAGAGTGAAATTTATAGAACTACTGATATATTGGTGGTCCAAGATCCAGTGTTTAAGTAGATTTTAGGTCCATTTCAAGTCCATTTAAGTCCTTTTTTAAGGTGTTTATATGAGAGTGACACTTATAAAACTATGTACTGAAATATTGGCGATAAAAAATCCAGTGTTTAAGGCTTTTTTAAGTCCATTTCAAGTCCATTGTAAGTCCATTTAAGTCCTTTTTTTTAATGAGTTTATATGAGAGTGAAATTATAGAACTACTGAAATATTGACGATAGAGGATCCAGTGTTTAAGTCTATTATAAGTCCATTTTAAGTCCGTTTTAAGTTCATTTAAGTCCTTTTTTTCAGAATGAATATATAAAAATATTACTTATGAAAATGTGGAACTTGCGTGATTGGAGACACTTACTGTCTAATTAAGTCCATACAAGTCCACTACTTCTTTTTTGTTTATTTCAATTGTTTTTAGATTAAGTTCAGTGAATCACTTACAGAAGGGTAGAAAGGTATGTAAGTAAAACAAGCTTTACAAAGAATAATATGTTTAGTGTCTGTCTACCTGCCCGTACTTTTCGCATAGGTACCAACATGAGCACCTATGCCCTAATGGTTAATTTTGTACGTAGCTACACGGCCACGCGAGCTGGCGCTCATATATCTCTTCCCCTAAAGCAATACTATTCCCGAACAATGTTCTAATGCAATTTATTTAATCGTAAACACGGACATAAAAGGATGTATGCAAATGAGTTTCGCCGAAATTTGTCCACAAACTCGTTATTTCGAGTAAACTACTGCTGAGCTCGAGACTAAATGATGTGTTCAGAGCCCCCAGGATATATATTTATGTATCCCATATACAGAGTGCGAAAATATATACTGAAATGTAACCCTTTAGCTCCATAATGTAAACTGAAATGTACGCCACTGGTGCTAACGTATTTTTATAGCAAAAATGTGAGACGTTTATATAAGGGGAAGTAAATAATTAAATTCTATAGAAAGCAATAAACCTGAAGACGAGTTTGGAGTAAATTTAATGTAGTGATAAATTATTTTTTGGCCAGACAACTTGAGTTTGTTCAAAGTTATAAACAGAGAAACTAAACTAATTTTACTAGAACAAACTATTATTGTTTACCTCCTCTACCCACATAATTGGATACACGATGTTGGGGAAGTTGGCAACAGGTCGGACATTTTCGGCTTGTTCGACTCTCAAATTCAATTGCACCCTCACTTTGCCCTCAACAGGAACACCCAGTTTCTGTAACAAAGGAAATCGTTTTTGTTCGATAGCTTGAATGATAAATTACACACCACAATTAAAATATATACGTATTAAAGTGTAAATTTCAATATGGCGGTGGGACGCCATAGTGGATTTACTGTCATTTTGGATTAATTGTTGTAAATAACAAAGGAAATAACATTTGTTAATCGTTTTCAACAAACAAATACATCAACCGCCATTCTGAAGATGATAATTGTAAAGACAAATAAATTTCAATATGGCGGTGGGACGCCATAATGGATTTACTGTCATTTTGTATTAATTGTTGTAAATAACAAAGGAAATGACATTTGTTACTCCTTTTCGACAAACAAATACATCAACCGCCATTCTTAAGATAATAATTGAAAACAAAAACTAAATTTCAATATGGCGGTGGGACGCCATAATGGATTTACTGTCATTTTGGATTAATTTATGTAAATAACAAAGGAAATGACATTTGTTACTCCTTTTCAACAAACAAATACATCAACCGCCATTCTTAAGATAATAATTGAAAACAAAAACTAAATTTCAATATGGCGGTGGGACGCCATAATGGATTGACTGTCATTTTGGATTAATTTATGTAAATAACAAAGGAAATGACATTTGTTACTCCTTTTCGACAAACAAATACATCAACCGCCATTCTTAAGATAATAATTGAAAACAAAAACTAAATTTCAATATGGCGGTGGGACGCCATAATGGATTTACTGTCATTTTGGATTAATTTATGTAAATAACAAAGGAAATGACATTTGTTACTCCTTTTCAACAAACAAATACATCAACCGCCATTCTTAAGATAATAATTGAAAACAAAAACTAAATTTCAATATGGCGGTGGGACGCCATAATGGATTGACTGTCATTTTGGATTAATTTATGTAAATAACAAAGGAAATGACATTTGTTACTCCTTTTCGACAAACAAATACATCAACCGCCATTCTGAAGATGATAATTGAAAAGACAACTAAATTTCCATATGGCGGTGGGACGCCATAATGGATTTACTGTCATTTTGGATTAATTTATGTAAATAACAAAGGAAATGACATTTGTTACTCCTTTTCAACAAACAAATACATCAACCGCCATTCTTAAGATGATAATTGAAAAGACAACTAAATTTTAATATGGCGGTGGGACGCCATAATGGATTTACTGACATTTTGCATTAATTGTTGTAAATAACAAAGGAAATGACATTTGTTACTCCTTTTCGACAAACAAATACATCAACCGCCATTCTTAAGATAATAATTGAAAACAAAAACTAAATTTCAATATGGCGGTGGGACGCCATAATGGATTTACTGTCATTTTGGATTAATTTATGTAAATAACAAAGGAAATGACATTTGTTACTCCTTTTCAACAAACAAATACATCAACCGCCATTCTTAAGATAATAATTGAAAACAAAAACTAAATTTCAATATGGCAGTGGGACGCCATAATGGATTTACTGTCATTTTGGATTAATTTATGTAAATAACAAAGGAAATGACATTTTTTACTCCTTTTCGACAAACAAATACATCAACCGCCATTCTTAAGATAATAATTGAAAACAAAAACTAAATTTCAATATGGCGGTGGGACGCCATAATGGATTTACTGTCATTTTGGATTAATTTATGTAAATAACAAAGGAAATGACATTTGTTACTCCTTTTCAACAAACAAATACATCAACCGCCATTCTTAAGATGATAATTGAAAAGACAACTAAATTTCAATATGACGGTGGGACGCCATAATGGATTTACTGTCATTTTGTATTAATTGTTGTAAATAACAAAGGAAATGACATTTGTTACTCCTTTTCGACAAACAAATACATCAACCGCCATTCTTAAGATAATAATTGAAAACAAAAACTAAATTTCAATATGGCGGTGGGACGCCATAATGGATTTACTGTCATTTTGGATTAATTTATGTAAATAACAAAGGAAATGACATTTGTTACTCCTTTTCGACAAACAAATACATAAACCGCCATTCTTAAGATAATAATTGAAAACAAAAACTAAATTTCAATATGGCGGTGGGACGCCATAATGGATTGACTGTCATTTTGGATTAATTTATGTAAATAACAAAGGAAATGACATTTGTTACTCCTTTTCAACAAACAAATACATCAACCGCCATTCTTAAGATAATAATTGAAAACAAAAACTAAATTTCAATATGGCGGTGGGACGCCATAATGGATTTACTGTCATTTTGGATTAATTTATGTAAATAACAAAGGAAATGACATTTGTTACTCCTTTTCAACAAACAAATACATCAACCGCCATTCTGAAGATGATAATTGTAAAGACAACTAAATTTCAATATGGCGGTGGGACGCCATAATGGATTTACTGTCATTTTGTATTAATTGTTGTAAATAACAAAGGAAATGACATTTGTTACTCCTTTTCGACAAACAAATACATCAACCGCCATTCTTAAGATAATAATTGAAAACAAAAACTAAATTTCAATATGGCGGTGGGACGCCATAATGGATTTACTGTCATTTTGGATTAATTTATGTAAATAACAAAGGAAATGACATTTGTTACTCCTTTTCAACAAACAAATACATCAACCGCCATTCTTAAGATAATAATTGAAAACAAAAACTAAATTTCAATATGGCGGTGGGACGCCATAATGGATTGACTGTCATTTTGGATTAATTTATGTAAATAACAAAGGAAATGACATTTGTTACTCCTTTTCGACAAACAAATACATCAACCGCCATTCTGAAGATGATAATTGAAAAGACAACTAAATTTCCATATGGCGGTGGGACGCCATAATGGATTTACTGTCATTTTGGATTAATTTATGTAAATAACAAAGGAAATGACATTTGTTACTCCTTTTCAACAAACAAATACATCAACCGCCATTCTTAAGATGATAATTGAAAAGACAACTAAATTTCAATATGGCGGTGGGACGCCATAATGGATTTACTGTCATTTTGCATTAATTGTTGTAAATAACAAAGGAAATGACATTTGTTACTCCTTTTCGACAAAAAAATACATCAACCGCCATTCTTAAGATAATAATTGAAAACAAAAACTAAATTTCAATATGGCAGTGGGACGCCATAATGGATTTACTGTCATTTTGGATTAATTTATGTAAATAACAAAGGAAATGACATTTTTTACTCCTTTTCGACAAACAAATACATCAACCGCCATTCTTAAGATAATAATTGAAAACAAAAACTAAATTTCAATATGGCGGTGGGACGCCATAATGGATTTACTGTCATTTTGGATTAATTTATGTAAATAACAAAGGAAATGACATTTGTTACTCCTTTTCAACAAACAAATACATCAACCGCCATTCTTAAGATGATAATTGAAAAGACAACTAAATTTCAATATGACGGTGGGACGCCATAATGGATTTACTGTCATTTTGTATTAATTGTTGTAAATAACAAAGGAAATGACATTTGTTACTCCTTTTCGACAAACAAATACATCAACCGCCATTCTTAAGATAATAATTGAAAACAAAAACTAAATTTCAATATGGCGGTGGGACGCCATAATGGATTTACTGTCATTTTGGATTAATTTATGTAAATAACAAAGGAAATGACATTTGTTACTCCTTTTCGACAAACAAATACATAAACCGCCATTCTTAAGATAATAATTGAAAACAAAAACTAAATTTCAATATGGCGGTGGGACGCCATAATGGATTGACTGTCATTTTGGATTAATTTATGTAAATAACAAAGGAAATGACATTTGTTACTCCTTTTCGACAAACAAATACATCAACCGCCATTCTTAAGATAATAATTGAAAACAAAAACTAAATTTCAATATGGCGGTGGGACGCCATAATGGATTTACTGTCATTTTGGATTAATTTATGTAAATAACAAAGGAAATGACATTTGTTACTCCTTTTCGACAAACAAATACATCAACCGCCATTCTTAAGATAATAATTGAAAACAAAAACAAAATTTCAATATGGCGGTGGGACGCCATAATGGATTTACTGTCATTTTGGATTAATTTATGTAAATAACAAAGGAAATGACATTTGTTACTCCTTTTCGACAAACAAATACATAAACCGCCATTCTTAAGATAATAATTGAAAACAAAATCTAAATTTCAATATGGCGGTGGGACGCCATATTGGATTGACGATTATCTTTTATTAAATATAATTACCGGTTGTATTTTGAAGTAAGTTTCGTGCTTTTCCTTGTCAGGATTTAGTCCTTCAAAGGGTTGACGTAGGACGGGATCGGCCTTGTAAAAATGTGGGAATGATAAATATACTGGAGCATCTGTAAACGAGAATATGAAATAAAAAAGATTCGCATGTCATCTGCCATGAGTTGTTTGTCATATTTCTCTCTTTTTTTGCTCCACTTGTTTATTTATTTAATACGAACCGTATTGACAGGGGCTGATATTTTGGAGTCCTTTGGGAGCGCAAGGAAAGTCGTCTAGACAGTAACACTTGTTGTTTGGTTCTTTGGTGCCAGATTCGAAAATGTTGTCTGGGGGAGTGTACAGGTCCGCTGTTATCCCTGAAATAAAATTGTCAACAAGTTACGAACGATTCTCACTCTACCATCTTCTATTTATATTAATATCGAAAGAAAACGTATGTGTATGTGGAGTAGATTTTACGACTCATCAACTGAATGCACAAATGGGCCGCCAAATCGATTATTTATTTTTTTAATTCAGTTGGTAGACTTCCCCGTCCATACGTAGGTATAAGAAAACATTTGGGGATGCTTCACACGTATCCCTGATTCTCCTTTTACTGACTCATTACTTTGTTGTGACCAAGTCAGCCGTCCGTTCCCATTTACCGGGAAAAATCGGAAAGGAATTAATTAAAGATGTCACCGTCGCTTCTTTTGACGTTTTTCTTTGTATTCTTTTCTATTTAACAGCTCGCGCCAGTTTCAGGAAAGTTGTCAAAGGAAATCCGATCCCGATCGGTTTCATTATTTCATTTGGGGGGAAACGTGAAATTAATATTTTCGGAAATAAATTCCGGAAGAGTCACAGCCATCTTTGTTCCTTAATAACCCCCAATTTGTATACAGAGTGTTCTTTTCGCAATTACATGCCACAAAACAATTGTTTGTATGAAGTTATTATGCAACGTGTATGTGAAGAGGGTAGTTGGGTTGCATAACTTAACGTAACGTAAAACGTATAAAAACAATTTTTCCCCAACACGACACCTACTTACATCGATTTATTGATTTTAATTGATTGTTACCTTGCTTTTCAACTGGTCCTCGATACTGAAGAGGCATTATCCGACAGAGATCTTTATCATAGATGTGCACAATATCAGACTTGGTGACGTCTCTGGGCGGGAAAAAAGACCCCTCGCTTGCTTTGATGCTTGAGCATGGCGCGTTAGGCCAATAGGGCAGGTGGTCCATGCCGTTCAATTTATCTAGTAGACCAAACTTTTCCATGCCGTTTTTGCCAGTGAATATTGTGTGGCGTTCGGATAGGGTTCCGTTTCTCTGAAATAAAAAAAATTGGCTCATTAAAACCAACTTTATGTGAGAGAAGAAAACATAACCTAAAATCTTCTTACGTAATCTAACCTAACCTAACATTTCCTTATAACATAAATTAACCGCATTTTGCCTTACGTATCCCAACCCAACGTCATCCTGTTTTATATAATTTACCGCAACTTTACCATTCTTTTCGAAACCTAACCTAACCTAACTTTACTATACTTTAGTAGCCTAATCTAACCTCATCTTGTAATACGTAACTTAACCCAAAGTCTTCTGTCTTACATACATTACCCCTACCTTACCCTTCCTTTGATAACTTAACCCAACCTTTTTTCCCTAACGTAAACTAATCTAACCTCACTTTCTCCTATGTAGCTCATCCTAATCAAGCTTTTTTCCACGTAACCTTACCTAACCTAACTTTACTTTTCTTTATTAACATAATCTAACCTCATCTTGTCTATATATATATACAGGGTTTTTAAAGTTGATGGGCTATTAGAAGTTTATGAATTAGTAGAAGGAATTCAATTCTGAAACTTGGGCTCATTTGGTTATTGTTTATGCCGCTTCTTTTAAAAATAAAAAATTCGATTTACATCCGGTTATACCGGAAGTCGATACCAACTTTATTATTTTAAATGGAATGGTATATTTTTTACATTGAATTCGAATAAAACGTGTAATTCTAAGGTAAGTTTGATAACCAACTTGTACAGCTATAACAATCGGTTTCTGAGTTAATTTAATTTATAGAAAAAAAAATCGCTACCGCAACTCAAATTATAAAAAATCATAACTTCCACAAAATACGACCTAGAGTGTTGAAATTTTTACTAGTAATAGCTGAATATTAGTGCTAACGCCTTGACAAAATTGAATTAAATAATTTATACAGGGCGTTCAAAATAAAATTCTAAAATTTAAAAACTTCAAACACGAATTACTTCGTTTTTTCAAATGGCACCTACTATTTTTTATTTTTTCAATCGATTCCCTTTTTTATCCTCTTTCGATCCATATGGATACTTCCTATTTTATTTGAAAGTTTTGGAATAATTTTGAATTATTACTTAAAATAGGAAGTATCCATATAGATCGAAAGAGGATAAAAAAAGAAATCGATTGAAAAAATTAAAAATAGTAGGTGCCATTTGAAAAAACGAAGTAATTCGTGTTTGAAGTTTTTAAATTTTAGAATTTTATTTTGAACGCCCTGTATAAATTATTTAATTCAATTTTGTCAAGGCGTTAGCACTAATATTCAGCTATTACTAGTAAAAATTTCAACACTCTAAGTCGTATTTTGTGGAAGTTATGATTTTTTATAATTTGGGTTGCGGTAGCGATTTTTTTTCTATAAATTAAATTAACTCAGAAACCGATCGTCATAGGTGTACAAGTTGGTTATCAACCTTACCTTAGAATTACACGTTTTATTCGAATTCAGCGTAAAAAATATACCATTCCATTTAAAATAACAAAGTTGGTATCGACTTCCGGTATAACCGGATGTAAATCGAACTTGAAAATATTTTTAAAAGAAGCGGCATAAACAATAACCAAATGAGCCCAAGTTACAGAATTGAATTCCTTCTACAAATTTAAATACTTCTAATAGCCCATCAACTTGAAAAACCCTGTATATATATATATATGTATATATACCTAACACAATGTCATCTCGTCTTACATAACCTAACCTTACCTTTCCGTTCCTTTCATAACCTAACCTACCGTCACTGTTCTCATATAAACTGATCTAACCCAAAATCTTCTTTTCCGGCGTAAACAATCCTAATAACACTTTTTCTTACGTAACCTTACCTAACCTTCTCTTTTTCTGCTAAACCTAACCTAACCTAACCTAACATTGTATTTTTTAGGAAAAAAAAATGTAAATACAGGAAGAGAAAATTGTTCCCTCGTCATTTATTTTTTTTGAGCTGTAGCTTCAAAAGTAACCAATAGAGTACATCATAGGGGTCATTTGTAAAGGTTTTTGTTTGTTTTTCCTCTTGCATTTTTGTTTGTGCGTATGGAACGTTTCGATGAATTATTTGCCGCGAAAAACGCGCGCTTTCATAAAATGAGATTGCGTGGGTTTTGTGTTCTTTTATTATTTTGTTTTTTGCAAACTGAATAAGTGAAATGTCAGCAGTTCAGTAATAATGTACAACGCCGATTGACCTAACGATCGTTTTGAGCTACGTGCACATTCAATTTTGCTTTTTATTTTTTGTTTTCATTTTTGTCGGATTAATTCGACCATTTGACCATTTTTTGCCGTTTGATTTTTAATTAAAATCTATTGTTACCAGCAAACGAGTAATGGCAGTTTGTTGCATGTCAAATTGATTTAAATAAATTTAATCAATTTCTCTCATTTTGTTCATTAATTGTCACGTATTCTACGTAATTACGTACATTTTTATTTGCACAACACATATAAAGTTTACTTTCGGAAGTATTCATTCAAAAACCGGAATTTTTATTGAACTAGGTTGGGATAAGTGAGGTTATGTTTGGTGAGAAATTTAAAACAATCTACTTGCTGATAAACGGTCCAACAAAACAAATGAAGAATGTCGAGGATATTCTAATCACAACTCGACGAATTGGATTTGGTTGGGTTGGGTTGGGTTAGGTTTAGTAAGCAATTTGGTCGAAACTATTAGTGACACACAGTTTTGATAGAAGCTAGAATAGCGTATTGAGATTACCAACATTAAGCACCTACTTCCTTCTGTGGATGAAATGATTGTTTAGGTATATTGTTTAAAGGTCGAATAGTAATTTTCTTAACCGGTATATAAATACTACTTAGCAACAATCTAGTGATCTACCGCAGAATTCGGATCGAAGTGGACTCTATTCTCTACTTTTTGCGAAATTAGAAATTCCAATCGCGTCGGGAATACCTGCGAACCTTTGCGATTTAATAAAGAAAAATTCAATTATTAGAGAATGCCGTAGGTACGTTCCACATCTTTCTCCCTTTCAACAATCTTCTTTCAAAATAGATCGCTCATTCGGTGCAGTAGCGTCGTCGTTGTCGTCGTAGTCGATGCACGGGGTAATGCGGCGTGAAATGCATTTTCATGTCTAGAGTTCTTTACCGTCCTTACCAAAGGATTTATTCTAGCACTCACCTCACTACAGGCAGCTCAAAGAGGTACAAAAGAGGAGGAAAAAGGAAGAATAAGAACGGGGCAACGAGAGATTCTGTAACGTAAGTTTTAGCAGGTTGGTACTGATGCCTAACAAACGTGAGAAATGCACTTCTTGCACAAAAACCTCTCTACCAATCTAATTGTGGTTTGGTGATCTAGTTGACTCAGTTAAATTTCTCATCAAATCTTACCGCACCTAACCTAACCCAACCCAATCCAATTTATCGAGTTGTGATTAGAGGATCCTCGACATTCCCCATTTGTTTGGCTGGATCGGTTATCAGCCAGTAGATTGATTTAAATTTCTCACCAAACATAACCTTACCTGACCTTTCTTAATCTCACCTTACTCTTTTCAACCTAACCAAACCATCGAGTTAAGATTAAATAGTTCCTAAAGCTGTTCATTTGGTTTCGTCGGATTCTTTCTAAGTTTCTTTCAGAAACTTTTACAGCAAGTAGATTGAGTTAAATTTCTCGTAAAACCTAACCTTACCTGACCTTTCCTAATCTCGCCTTACTCTTTTCAACCTAACCAAACCATCGAGTTAAGATTAAATAGTTCCTAAAGCTGTTCATTTGGTTTCGTCGGATTCTTTCTAAGTTTCTTTCAGAAACTTTTACAGCAAGTAGATTGAGTTAAATTTCTCGTAAAACCTAACCTTACCTGACCTTTCCTAATCTCGCCTTACTCTTTTCAACCTAACCAAACCATCGAGTTAAGATTAAATAGTTCCTAAAGCTGTTCATTTGGTTTCGTCGGATTCTTTCTAAGTTTCTTTCAGAAACTTTTACAGCAAGTAGATTGAGTTAAATTTCTCGTAAAACCTAACCTTACCTGACCTTTCCTAATCTCGCCTTACTCTTTTCAACCTAACCAAACCATCGAGTTAAGATTAAATAGTTCCTAAAGCTGTTCATTTGGTTTCGTCGGATTCTTTCTAAGTTTCTTTCAGAAACTTTTACAGCAAGTAGATTGAGTTAAATTTCTCGTAAAACCTAACCTTACCTGACCTTTCCTAATCTCGCCTTACTCTTTTCAACCTAACCAAACCATCGAGTTAAGATTAAATAGTTCCTAAAGCTGTTCATTTGGTTTCGTCGGATTCTTTCTAAGTTTCTTTCAGAAACTTTTACAGCAAGTAGATTGAGTTAAATTTCTCGTAAAACCTAACCTTACCTGACCTTTCCTAATCTCGCCTTACTCTTTTCAACCTAACCAAACCATCGAGTTAAGATTAAATAGTTCCTAAAGCTGTTCATTTGGTTTCGTCGGATTCTTTCTAAGTTTCTTTCAGAAACTTTTACAGCAAGTAGATTGAGTTAAATTTCTCGTAAAACCTAACCTTACCTGACCTTTCCTAATCTCGCCTTACTCTTTTCAACCTAACCAAACCATCGAGTTAAGATTAAATAGTTCCTAAAGCTGTTCATTTGGTTTCGTCGGATTCTTTCTAAGTTTCTTTCAGAAACTTTTACAGCAAGTAGATTGAGTTAAATTTCTCGTAAAACCTAACCTTACCTGACCTTTCCTAATCTCGCCTTACTCTTTTCAACCTAACCAAACCATCGAGTTAAGATTAAATAGTTCCTAAAGCTGTTCATTTGGTTTCGTCGGATTCTTTCTAAGTTTCTTTCAGAAACTTTTACAGCAAGTAGATTGAGTTAAATTTCTCGTAAAACCTAACCTTACCTGACCTTTCCTAATCTCGCCTTACTCTTTTCAACCTAACCAAACCATCGAGTTAAGATTAAATAGTTCCTAAAGCTGTTCATTTGGTTTCGTCGGATTCTTTCTAAGTTTCTTTCAGAAACTTTTACAGCAAGTAGATTGAGTTAAATTTCTCGTAAAACCTAACCTTACCTGACCTTTCCTAATCTCGCCTTACTCTTTTCAACCTAACCAAACCATCGAGTTAAGATTAAATAGTTCCTAAAGCTGTTCATTTGGTTTCGTCGGATTCTTTCTAAGTTTCTTTCAGAAACTTTTACAGCAAGTAGATTGAGTTAAATTTCTCGTAAAACCTAACCTTACCTGACCTTTCTTAATCTCACCTTACTCTTTTCAACCTAACCAAACCATCGAGTTAAGATTAAATAGTTCCTAAAGCTGTTCATTTGGTTTCGTCGGATTCTTTCTAAGTTTCTTTCAGAAACTTTTACAGCAAGTAGATTGAGTTAAATTTCTCGTAAAACCTAACCTTACCTGACCTTTCCTAATCTCGCCTTACTCTTTTCAACCTAACCAAATCATCGAGTTAAGATTAAATAGTTCCTAAAGCTGTTCATTTGGTTTCGTCGGATTCTTTCTAAGTTTCTTTTAGAAACTTTACAGCAAGTAGATTGAGTTAAATTTCTCGTAAAACCTAACCTTACCTGACCTTTCTTAATCTCACCTTACTCTTTTCAACCTAACCAAACCATCGAGTTAAGATTAAATAGTTCCTAAAGCTGTTCATTTGGTTTCGTCGGATTCTTTCTAAGTTTCTTTCAGAAACTTTTACAGCAAGTAGATTGAGTTAAATTTCTCGTAAAACCTAACCTTACCTGACCTTTCCTAATCTCGCCTTACTCTTTTCAACCTAACCAAACCATCGAGTTAAGATTAAATAGTTCCTAAAGCTGTTCATTTGGTTTCGTCGGATTCTTTCTAAGTTTCTTTCAGAAACTTTTACAGCAAGTAGATTGAGTTGAATTTCTCGTAAAACCTAACCTTACCTGACCTTTCCTAATCTCGCCTTACTCTTTTCAACCTAACCAAACCATCGAGTTAAGATTAAATAGTTCCTAAAGCTGTTCATTTGGTTTCGTCGGATTCTTTCTAAGTTTCTTTCAGAAACTTTTACAGCAAGTAGATTGAGTTAAATTTCTCGTAAAACCTAACCTTACCTGACCTTTCCTAATCTCGCCTTACTCTTTTCAACCTAACCAAACCATCGAGTTAAGATTAAATAGTTCCTAAAGCTGTTCATTTGGTTTCGTCGGATTCTTTCTAAGTTTCTTTCAGAAACTTTTACAGCAAGTAGATTGAGTTAAATTTCTCGTAAAACCTAACCTTACCTGACCTTTCATAATCTCACCTTACTCTTTTCAACCTAACCAAACCATCGAGTTAAGATTAAAAAGTTCCTAAAGCTGTTCATTTGATTTCGTTGGATTTCTTCTGAGTTTCCTTCAGAAAGATTTAAATTTCTAACAAAACCTCACCTCACCTAACCCAACCTAGCTAAATAAAAATTCCGGTTTTTGAATGAATACTTCCCAAAGTAAACTTTATAAGTTTGAGTTATCTGGTGTTAGACAAGGTGGTAGTTGTAGTAAAATTAAGTTGAATTGGACTGTTGGCTTAGATACGACTAGGTTAGGTTTGGTTAGGTTAGGTTAGCATGGGGTATATTAGGTTAGGTTGAATTAGATTCCCAATATTTACTGGCGGTTACAAATTTTTAAAAGCAGTCACAGATTGTGTATTTATTATTATGAAAAATGTTATACTCAGTTGGGGATTTCTGGCTGTGTATCTATACACACACACCGCGTCGGTTGTGAATCAAAGTTTGCCACGGATCAAGTTACATTCTCATATTTCACACTGTCCTTTTGTACTCGGTAGGTAGTGAAAAGTATCGCATTCAAATTTATTATCGAACCGGTTTGTGTGCGAAGGAAAAATATGAATAGGAAAATGGATCATCGCCGCCAGGGGCGTACACTCACTCACTCACTCACCCCCTTGATGTTTGATTGATGCGCCCCGCGGTCTGCACCGTCGTCTTCCCCACAACGTTTTGTCCGGGTTGATTTAACAATTATTCATTTCAGAGATTTATTACATCGTTTAATATAATACACACGCAAACGCATGATATATTTACCCCAAAGGCACTTAATACATAACAATTATCATAATAATAATAATAGTGGTCGAGTTAGTAATGTCCGAAACATCACGGTAAATTGCAGTTATGACAGGACCGTACTCACTAACATAGACGTACGGTTGCATGAGCTACTTGATTTAAAGGGCCTTGTTCACTTAATCTCAATAATGGCGGCGACAGTGTTGTCGACACTCAAACTTATTGCGTAGTCACTGCTGCCATCTACCGGAGAGTAGCACGGGCATTTTAAGAACTACCGCCTGCTTCTAATTGTTGTAAAATGACATATTCGAGTGCCTAGTAATAAATAAATCGTTGCCAACAGAAGTCGTGCAAGAAATTTGTTATTTTTAAGTTGGTTATCTACACAAATTCCAATAGTCGAGTAGTTCAAACGAACTAAAACATTTAAACTCCTTTCAGCTGTCATATGTTTCTAACGTAACAATGACAGATGACCTTCACTTGTCATTTTGGCGATAAATCTACTAATTTAAACTTTAATTCGTCTTATGCTCAAATGCCATATACCGGAGAGTAGCACGGGCATTTTAAGAACTACCGCCTGCTTCTAATTGTTGTAAAATGACATATTCGAGTGCCTAGTAATAAATAAATCGTTGCCAACAGAAGTCGTGCAAGAAATTTGTTATTTTTAAGTTGGTTATCTACACAAATTCCAATAGTCGAGTAGTTCAAACGAACTAAAACATTTAAACTCCTTTCAGCTGTCATATGTTTCTAACGTAACAATGACAGATGACCTTCACTTGTCATTTTGGCGATAAATCTACTAATTTAAACTTTAATTCGTCTTATGCTCAAATGCCATATACCGGAGAGTAGCACGGGCATTTTAAGAACTACCGCCTGCTTCTAATTGTTGTAAAATGACATATTCGAGTGCCTAGTAATAAATAAATCGTTGCCAACAGAAGTCGTGCAAGAAATTTGTTATTTTTAAGTTGGTTACCTACACAAATTCCAATAGTCGAGTAGTTCAAACGAACTAAAACATTTAAACTCCTTTCAGCTGTCATATGTTTCTAACGTAACAATGACAGATGACCTTCACTTGTCATTTTGGCGATAAATCTACTAATTTAAACTTTAATTCGTCTTATGCTCAAATGCCATATACCGGAGAGTAGCACGGGCATTTTAAGAACTACCGCCTGCTTCTAATTGTTGTAAAATGACATATTCGAGTGCCTTGTAATAAATAAATCGTTGCCAACAGAAGTCGTGCAAGAAATTTGTTATTTTTAAGTTGGTTACCTACACAAATTCCAATAGTCGAGTAGTTCAAACGAACTAAAACATTTAAACTCCTTTCAGCTGTCATATGTTTCTAACGTAACAATGACAGATGCCTTTCACTTGTCATTTAGGCGGTAAATCTACTAATTTAAACTTTAATTCGTCTTATGCTCAAATGCCATATACCGGAGAGTAGCACGGGCATTTTAAGAACTACCGCCTGCTTCTAATTGTTGTAAAATGACATATTCGAGTGCCTAGTAATAAATAAATCGTTGCCAACAGAAGTCGTGCAAGAAATTTGTTATTTTTAAGTTGGTTACCTACACAAATTCCAATAGTCGAGTAGTTCAAACGAACTAAAACATTTAAACTCCTTTCAGCTGTCATATGTTTCTAACGTAACAATGACAGATGCCTTTCACTTGTCATTTAGGCGGTAAATCTACTAATTTAAACTTTAATTCGTCTTATGCTCAAATGCCATATACCGGAGAGTAGCACGGGCATTTTAAGAACTACCGCCTGCTTCTAATTGTTGTAAAATGACATATTCGAGTGCCTAGTAATAAATAAATCGTTGCCAACAGAAGTCGTGCAAGAAATTTGTTATTTTTAAGTTGGTTACCTACACAAATTCCAATAGTCGAGTAGTTCAAACGAACTAAAACATTTAAACTCCTTTCAGCTGTCATATGTTTCTAACGTAACAATGACAGATGCCCTTCACTTGTCATTTAGGCGGTAAATCTACTAATTTAAACTTTAATTCGTCTTATGCTCAAATGCCATATACCGGAGAGTAGCACGGGCATTTTAAGAACTACCGCCTGCTTCTAATTGTTGTAAAATGACATATTCGAGTGCCTTGTAATAAATAAATCGTTGCCAACAGAAGTCGTGCAAGAAATTTGTTATTTTTAAGTTGGTTACCTACACAAATTCCAATAGTCGAGTAGTTCAAACGAACTAAAACATTTGAACTCCTTTCAGCTGTCATATGTTTCTAACGTAACAATGACAGATGCCTTTCACTTGTCATTTAGGCGGTAAATCTACTAATTTAAACTTTAATTCGTCTTATGCTCAAATGCCATATACCGGAGAGTAGCACGGGCATTTTAAGAACTACCGCCTGCTTCTAATTGTTGTAAAATGACATATTCGAGTGCCTAGTAATAAATAAATCGTTGCCAACAGAAGTCGTGCAAGAAATTTGTTATTTTTAAGTTGGTTACCTACACAAATTCCAATAGTCGAGTAGTTCAAACGAACTAAAACATTTAAACTCCTTTCAGCTGTCATATGTTTCTAACGTAACAATGACAGATGCCTTTCACTTGTCATTTAGGCGGTAAATCTACTAATTTAAACTTTAATTCGTCTTATGCTCAAATGCCATATACCGGAGAGTAGCACGGGCATTTTAAGAACTACCGCCTGCTTCTAATTGTTGTAAAATGACATATTCGAGTGCCTAGTAATAAATAAATCGTTGCCAACAGAAGTCGTGCAAGAAATTTGTTATTTTTAAGTTGGTTACCTACACAAATTCCAATAGTCGAGTAGTTCAAACGAACTAAAACATTTAAACTCCTTTCAGCTGTCATATGTTTCTAACGTAACAATGACAGATGCCTTCACTTTCTTTAGGCGGTAAATCTACTAATTTAAACTTTAATTCGTCTTATGCTCAAATGCCATATACCGGAGAGTAGCACGGGCATTTTAAGAACTACCGCCTGCTTCTAATTGTTGTAAAATGACATATTCGAGTGCCTAGTAATAAATAAATCGTTGCCAACAGAAGTCGTGCAAGAAATTTGTTATTTTTAAGTTGGTTACCTACACAAATTCCAATAGTCGAGTAGTTCAAACGAACTAAAACATTTAAACTCCTTTCAGCTGTCATATGTTTCTAACGTAACAATGACAGATGCCTTTCACTTGTCATTTAGGCGGTAAATCTACTAATTTAAACTTTAATTCGTCTTATGCTCAAATGCCATATACCGGAGAGTAGCACGGGCATTTTAAGAACTACCGCCTGCTTCTAATTGTTGTAAAATGACATATTCGAGTGCCTAGTAATAAATAAATCGTTGCCAACAGAAGTCGTGCAAGAAATTTGTTATTTTTAAGTTGGTTACCCACACAAATTCCAATAGTCGAGTAGTTCAAACGAACTAAAACATTTAAACTCCTTTCAGCTGTCATATGTTTCTAACGTAACAATGACAGATGCCTTTCACTTGTCATTTAGGCGGTAAATCTACTAATTTAAACTTTAATTCGTCTTTTGGTCAAATGTCATCTACCGGAGAGTAGCACGGACATTTGAAGAACTACCGATTGCTTCTAATTGTTGTAAAATGACATATTTGAGTGCCTAGTAGTAAATAAATCGTTGCCAACAGAAGTCGTGCAAGAAATTTGTTATTATTAAGTTGGTTACATACACAAATTCCAATAGTTGAGTAGTTCAAACGAACTAAAACATTTGAACTCCTTTCAGCTGTCATATGTTTCTGACGTAACAATGACAGATGACCCTCACTTATCTTTTAGACGGTAAATTTACTAATTTAAACTTTAATTCGTCTTATGCTCAAATAATAATCGTTTTTATAATCAATATTGGTTAACTCACCGCAATAAGTAGTCCCATTTTGGATGAAGGCCGTTTATTTTTCCGATATAGCCGGTGCGCCAGCGCCACCAAGCCATCTTCATATCCGAAAACCAGTTCTTCAGCCGTGACGTTGACAAATGGTCTGAAGTTTCCCATCGAGAGGACGAGTGAGATAGTCTTTTGCAAAAGGAATCCCAGAGAGTTTGATTTCGTTGAAAGCGTCTAGAATTAAAGGGGCTTGTTTTATTTCGTCTTCTTATTGCGTTATTAAAGTGCTAGAAGTTCAAGACTTTAAGTAATTGATGACCGGTGTTGTGTTTCGAAGATGTACAGGGTGATTTAAAAAAATATGTTCACTTTAGAATCGTAAAAAAGTAAGAGACGTGCTCTGCCATCTAGCGGACGCAAAGAGAACCACTCAAATGACATTACAGATTTCTTTAAAAAGGACGAGGTTCTCAGTTTGATCAGATTAAAAGACATAATAATGTAATATTAATTAATGTTTCAGGTAACAAATTAATAATACGTAAATTGTACACGATGGACGTTTAAATATTAGTCGATCTTAATTAAAACGGTTTTTGGCTTTCGTAACATATTTTCCATTAATTACCATCAGTTTTCCTTTGATGCATACGTATGTATTAAATAGAAACAAATTATATTCACGTTATTTGTTTATACGACAGTTAAGTCAGACTATGTAAATACTATCTAATTAATTCGGAACGTTATTAATCGCAGACATGTGTGTATAAATGTTTCTGTAATTTAAATGTCACATTTTCCCGTATATTAAACTATTTCGTTTCGATGGAATTATGCAAGAAAAAAAAATAATAAATCACGCATAGTTTTGTCTTTATAATTATTCTACGATTTTGTTAGTTAAAAATAACTGTATTAAGAAAAAAAAACATTGCGTCAATCTGGAATAGAACCCGGGACCTGCCGCGTACAAGTGAAGCGTGGTAATCACTAAACCAACAATTCCTTTACTTAAAGTGGATGAAATATCAATAAATAAACTTCAAGGGATGAAGAAATATGAAGATTGACTTAAAATAGTGTTTTTCTTACCAGCAGAGGAATATTTGGCACAGTTAACTTCTCGTTTTTGTCAACTGAGAGTTCTGGAACGAACTGTAAAATTTTCTTGTGCTGATAGGACACTGTGCCATTATCATGGAATTGTATGTTGACCTTTTCCATGTCTTCCCTGTAACAAAAAAAATATTGTCAATTGTTTAAAATTTCATTTTAAGATTCTGAAATTACACTTCAAAATAATATCTATAGGTACGAGGAAGTTTATTATATACGTATTTATTGCTGCTAGGGATGAGTAAAGTAAAAAGCCCCGATATCTATTTCTATGTCACATAAAAGCATTTTCCTTTTTCTCATAAAATGTCACTCCACTTTAACCAAAGAGAGCATGCAATCTTGATGATATAGATGTTTGTAATACGACGACGCGAGCGGTTTAAAATTGATAGATACCAAACGACTTCGAAATTTAATATGTAGCACACAACAACTTTTGATATGGGTATAATAATATTCAGTCAATTTAAATAGGTGAAAAAGTTGAAAATTACTTTGTAAAAAGTTTATAGTTTTGTCTTGATCTCTTGGAGTCTTGTATATTAGCAGAAACATTATTTGTCATAAAAAAATACATAAAAAACAATAAAAAAAAACACTGCACTGACAATGACTTGAACCAGCGAACTGGTACATCGCTCGCCTTACAAAGCAACAGCGCTAACCCCTCGTCCATCTCTCGCTGCACAATAGCAACGTCCACAAGTGCATTAAAAATAAGTAAACAATTATTTATTGTGTTAGGAAGTGCAAACCTTTACTGTGACCCTTATTATTGCCCTTTGTCGCTAAAACAATTCCTCAACGACCCATTAAATAGTGTAAAAAATGAGATTACACACTTTATGGAATCCGCACTCTGTAAAATGATCATAGAACTAACAATAAGTGGAATTCTCAGTATACCAACATTAAAAAAAGAAAAAACTCGAGACATTAACTGACTTTACATATGGTAATATTAATAACAATTCCCCTGGCTAGAACTCTGATGAAATAACTGTTTTACAGCTTGGTATTGGTGTCTATATATTTATCTATCTATCTATAGGTACGTAAGTTGGTACTATTAATATTTCATGTATAAGTACGTTTTATGGTATTTGCTTTGCAAATATATACATACGTATAAACATAAATCACGTTAACAAGAAAAAATTGTCTTCCGAGAGTTCGCACTATAATAAATAATATGCTGTTATGTGGCTATTATGTAATCGATGGTTTAAAGAATTAACATGGCTATTCAAGCCATGACATACCTACTGCAATAAATTACATCGTATAAGAAAAGGCTTTTAATAGACCACACTGTTAGTATCGTAGGTATCCTAGTTATTACCTATAGGTTGTAATAAAGTTCATATTTTACAATAAATCGATGAATTGTGAAATCAGTTTTGATCAATAAATTAAATAAGATTTTTTTCTGAAGACATCTGTTTGAATAGTAAACAACAATGGAGTCCAAAAGATAAACAATAATCAAAGGAATCTCATTTGTTTTAGACGAGTATTTTTTAGTGGAAATACCAACTTTATAAAAGAAGTTTCCCTATGAAGACCAATAAAACATTTTTTTAATGAAAATTACAAGTAATTTATGAAAAACTTTCCTAAAAAGAAAGTTGAAAAATACCTAAAGGGGTTAATTTGGCAGATGAAATTTTCTCGGTATATTTCAGTAATTAATTCCTCAGAACATAATAAAGGGAATTTAATGAAACTTTGTTGATTAAAATTTATTGATTTACTTTTGAAACTTTATGTTAAAAGTGTTTTTTAAAAATGTGCATTAAAATGGGAATTTTAGAGTCATTTTTAAATTTTGCCGCCTTTTTCATCAGACAATGTTGCCAACTATCAACGTATCTTTGTGCTTAATTTTGACAGTTATAATTTGACACAATTATAGTGTATTATTGATATTATTTAATTCTTGGAGGGTTCATTTTGATATGTTATAAATTATAATTTGTTTTGTGAATTATTAATTAAAGTCTAATTGTATATTTAATTATAATCCTAACATTTATTGAAGCTACATTGTTGGATGTTGTCAATCTTCGAAATGAAAATGTTTGAAATTTAATAAAACAAAACAGTTTAGGGATTTTTAAGATTTATGATTGGGTACACTGAAATTTGACAGTTATTACACTGCTATCACTCTTGCCAAAATAATTTGACACAATGGGAGTCTATTATTGACATTATTTAATTCTTGGACCGTTCAATGGAATCCATCAGATTCACAACAATCAAAGGAATTTCATTTGTTTTAGACGAGTATTTTGTTAGTATAAATACCAACTTGATAAAAGAGGTTTCCCCATGAAGACCAATAAAACATTTTTTGAGTGAAAATTGCAACTTATTTATGAAAAACTTCCCTAAAAGGAAAGTTGAAAAATACCTAAAGGGGTTAATTTGACTGATGAAATTTTCTCGGTATATTTCAGTAATTAATTCCTCAGAACATAATAAAGGAAATTTAATGAAACTTTGTTGATTAAAATTTATTGATTTACTTTTGAAGCTTTAAGTGTATTATACAAATGTGTATTAAAATGGGAATTTTAGAGAGCCATTTTTAAATTTTGCCGCCTTTTTCATCAGCCAATGTTACCAACTATCAACGTATCTTTGTGCTTGATTTTGACAGTTAATGCACTGCTTCAAAATGCAAAATAATTTGACACAATTATAGTGTATTATTGATATTATTTAATTCTTGGAGGGTTCATTTTGATATGTTATAAATTATAATTTGTTTTGTGAATTATTAATTAAAGTCTAATTATATATTTAATTATAATCGTAACATTTATTGAAGCTACATTGTTGGATGTTGTCAATCTTCGAAATGAAAATGTTTGAAATTTAATAAAACAAAACAGTTTAGGGATTTTTAAGATTTATGATTGGGTACACTGAAATTTGACAGTTATTACACTGCTATCACTCTTGCCAAAATAATTTGACACAATGGGAGTCTATTATTGACATTATTTAATTCTTGGACCGTTCAATGGAATCCATCAGATTCACAACAATCAAAGGAATTTCATTTGTTTTAGACGAGTATTTTGTTAGTATAAATACCAACTTGATAAAAGAGGTTTCCCCATGAAGACCAATAAAACATTTTTTGAGTGAAAATTGCAACTTATTTATGAAAAACTTCCCTAAAAGGAAAGTTGAAAAATACCTAAAGGGGTTAATTTGACTGATGAAATTTTCTCGGTATATTTCAGTAATTAATTCCTCAGAACATAATAAAGGAAATTTAATGAAACTTTGTTGATTAAAATTTATTGATTTACTTTTGAAGCTTTAAGTGTATTATACAAATGTGTATTAAAATGGGAATTTTAGAGAGCCATTTTTAAATTTTGCCGCCTTTTTCATCAGCCAATGTTACCAACTATCAACGTATCTTTGTGCTTGATTTTGACAGTTAATGCACTGCTGTCAAAACTGCAAAATAATTTGACACAATTATAGTGTATTATTGATATTATTTAATTCTTGGAGGGTTCATTTTGATATGTTATAAATTATAATTTGTTTTGTGAATTATTAATTAAAGTCTAATTATACATTTAATTATAATCGTAACATTTATTGAAGCTACATTGCTGGATGTTGTCAATCTTCGAAAAGAAAATGTTTGAAATTTAATAAAACAAAACAGTTTAGGGATTTTTATGATTTATGATTGGGTACACTGAACTTTGACAGTTATTACACTGCTATCACTCTTGCAAAAATAATTTGACAATGGGAGTCTATTATTGACATTATTTAATTCTTGAACGGTACAATGGAATCCATCAGATTCACAACAATCAAAAGAGTTTCATTTGTTTTAGACGAGTATTTTGTTAGTATAAATACCAACTTGATAAAAGAGGTTTTCCTATGAAGACCAATAAAACATTTTTGAGTGAAAATTACAACTTATTTATGAAAAAGTTCCCTAAAAGGAAAGTTGAAAAATACCCAAAAGGGTTCATTTGACAGATGAAAATTTCTCTGTTTATTTCAGTAATTAATTCCTCAGAACATAATAAAGGAAATTTAATGAAACTTTGTTGATTAAAATTTATTGATTTACTTTTGAAGCTTTAAGTGTATTATACAAATGTGTATTAAAATGGGAATTTTAGAGAGCCATTTTTAAATTTTGCCGCCTTTTACATCAGACAATGTTGCCAACTATCAACGTATCTTTGTGCTTGATTTTGACAGTTAATGCACTGCTGTCAAAACTGCAAAATAATTTGACACAATTATAGTGTATTATTGATATTATTTAATTCTTGGAGGGTTCATTTTGATATGTTATAAATTATAATTTGTTTTGAAGTGAATGATTAATTAAAGTCTAATTATATATTTAATTATAATCGTAACATTTATTAAAGCTACATTGTTGGACGTTGTCAATCTTCGAAAAAAAAATGTTTGAAATTTAATAAAACAAAATAGTTCAGGGAGTTTCAAGATTTATGATTGAATACACTGAAATTTGACAGTTATTACACTGCTGCCACTCTTGAAAAATAAGTTGACATAATTAGAGTCTATTACTGACATTATTTAATTCATGGAGGGTTCAATGGAATAAAATATTTAATTATAGTGGTAAAATTTATTTAGGCTGCATTATTGACTATATAAAACAAAACAATTTAGTGACATTTATGATTTATAATTGGGTAAGCTAACTTTTTATTAGTTATTTACACTGCTGCTACTGTTGCTAAATAACTCTGCACAATTAGTGCCTATTGTAGATATTATTTAATCCATAACTGCCTTTAATTTGAATAGATATTTTTCATAATATCGTTTCTTTGATAATCCGGTAGATAAAACGTCTAGACACATTGATCATTGTAAATAAATAATAAGTAGAAAGATTGAGGTTACGTCGTTGCGTGTTACCAACGTTTGGAAAGAAAATTACCCTAGTTTAATAATTCAGAATCGAATTACGTAATAGAAACAAGGCGAGATTATAATGCTAATAATGGCCATACGCATACGTATATCTATGTCTATTAACAAAAAAAGAACGCGTTAAAGCATTTATTATAAATCAAATAACATATACTTAATAAAATCGATTGCACAATGTTTAAATTTTCAACAATTAAAATTGCTATAAGTAGGTAGGTAGTTTTACACTCATTGTCATATTAATTCGCTCATTATTAAGCATAAAAGTGAATCGCGTGGCATGCAGATACGTTTATGTACGTACGTCGAGGCGGCTGCGGCTTCGGCAGCATCGTCATCATCCATCGTCAACGAGATATCGCAGGCGGCTGGGTGCTCGGCGTTAAGTCAATGGGTCAGTGCTTTCTGTGCTACTTCCGGTCGTTATGCAACCAAGGCAAACTTGATATCGTATGAAGTAATCACTTTCACTCGGTCTCAAGAAATTCCTTCGGCACGAAAAACAACACGTACTTTTTATTAACCAAATAAAATATACGACTATGGGACTGAACACACATCCAAATACGTACGTACACATATACATAAGTCGATTTGTAACAGGTGAAGGGCGAGTAGCAAATTTAAAAACGACAACAAAGCGAAAAATACACAGCCACCTCGTGTAGACCTACTTATATAAATAAATACAGGGTGATCACTTTTTATCATTTACAGTGGATGTTAACTAATCAAAATAATTAACCCACCAACAATTAAATAATGTCAGTAATAGACTCTAATTGTGTCAAATTATTTTTCAAGACTGACAGCAGTGTAATAACTGTCAAAGTTCAGTATACCCAATCATAAATCATAAAAATCCCTAAACTATTTTGTTTTATTCAATTTTAAACGTTTTCTTTTCGAAGATTAGCAACATCCAACAATGTAGTCTCAATAATTATTACGACTAAAACTAAATATATAATTAAACTTTAATAATTTAATTCAAAACAAATTGTAATTTATAACTGATCAAAATGAACCCTCCATGAATGAAATAATATCAATAATACACTATAATTGTGTCAAATTATTTTGCAATTTTGATAGCAGTGCATTAACTGTCAAAATCAAGCACAAAGATACGTTGATAGTTGGTAACATTGGCTGATGAAAAAGGCGGCAAAATTTAAAAATGGCTCTCTAAAATTCCCATTTTAATACACATTTGTATAATACACTTAAAGCTTCAAAAGTTAATCAATAAATTTTAATCAACAAAGTTTCATTAAATTTCCTTTATTATGTTCTGAGGAATTAATTACTGAAATATACCGAGAAAATTTCATCAGTCAAATTAACCCCTTTAGGTATTTTTCAACTTTCCTTTTAGGGAAGTTTTTCATAAATAAGTTGCAATTTTCACTCAAAAAATGTTTTATTGGTCTTCATAGGGAAACCTCTTTTATCAAGTTGGTATTTATACTAACAAAATACTCGTCTAAAACAAATGAAATTCTTTTGATTGTTGTGAATCTGATGGATTCCATTGAACCGTTCAAGAATTAAATAATGTCAATAATAGACTCCCATTGTGTCAAATTATTTTGGCAAGAGTGATAGCAGTGTAATAACTGTCAAATTTCAGTGCACCCAATCATAAATCTTAAAAATCCCTAAACTGTTTTGTTTTATTAAATTTCAAACATTTTCATTTCGAAGATTGACAACATCCAACAATGTAGCTTTAATAAATGTTACGATTATAATTAAATATATAATTAGACTTTAATTAATCATTCACAAAACAAATTATAATTTATAACATATCAAAATGAACCCTCCAAGAATTAAATAATGTCTACAATACATTGTAGTTATGTCAAATTATTTTGCAATTTTGACAGCAGTGCAATAACTGTCAAAATCAAGCACAAAGATACGTTGATAGTTGGTAACATTGTCTGATGAAAAAGGCGGCAAAATTTAAAAATGACTAAAATTTCCATTTTAGTGCACATTTTTAAAAAACACTAAGTTTCAAAAGTAAATCAATAAATTTTAATCAAAATAGTTTCATTAAATTCCCTTTTTTATGTTCTGCGGAATTAACTACTGAAACATACCGAGAAAATTTCACCTGTCAAATTAACCCCTTTAGGTATTTTTCAACTTTGCTTTTACGGAAGTTTTTCATAAATAAGTTGTAATTTTCACTCAAAAATGTTTTATTGGTCTTCATAGGAAAACCTCTTTTATCAAGTTGGTATTTATACTAACAAAATACTCGTCTAAAACAAATGAAACTCTTTTGATTGTTGTGAATCTGATGGATTCCATTGTACCGTTCAAGAATTAAATAATGTCAATAATAGACTCCCATTGTCAAATTATTTTTGCAAGAGTGATAGCAGTGTAATAACTGTCAAAGTTCAGTGTACCCAATCATAAATCATAAAAATCCCTAAACTGTTTTGTTTTATTAAATTTCAAACATTTTCTTTTCGAAGATTGACAACATCCAGCAATGTAGCTTCAATAAATGTTACGATTATAATTAAATGTATAATTAGACTTTAATTAATAATTCACAAAACAAATTATAATTTATAACATATCAAAATGAACCCTCCAAGAATTAAATAATATCAATAATACACTATAATTGTGTCAAATTATAACTGTAAAAATTAAGCACAAAGATACGTTGATAGTTGGCAACATTGTCTGATGAAAAAGGCGGCAAAATTTAAAAACGACTCTAAAATTCCCATTTTAATGCACATTTTTAAAAAACAATTTTAACACAAAGTTTCAAAAGTAAATCAATAAATTCTAATCAACAAAGTTTCATAAAATTTCCTTTATTATGTTCTGAGGAATTAATTACTGAAATATACCGAGAAAATTTCATCAGTCAAATTAACCCCTTTAGGTATTTTTCAACTTTCCTTTTAGGGAAGTTTTTCATAAATAAGTTGCAATTTTCACTCAAAAAATGTTTTATTGGTCTTCATAGGGAAACCTCTTTTATCAAGTTGGTATTTATACTAACAAAATACTCGTCTAAAACAAATGAAATTCCTTTGATTGTTGTGAATCTGATGGATTCCATTGAACCCTCCATGAATTAAATAATGTCACTAATTATTATATTTCAATAATGACAGCAATGTAATAACTGTCTAATTTAAGTGTACCCAGCCATAAATCATAAAAATCCCTAAACAGATTTGTTTTATTAAATTTTAAACATTTTCTTTTCGAAGGTTGGCAACATCCGACAATGTAGCCTCAATAAATGTTACGATTATAATTCAATCTAATCGTAATGTGCCAATAGGGTAATAACTGTCACTGTCCAGTGCTTTCAACTGTAAAATAATTAGTCCTCTACAGTTTTTTCTATTATTCTATTATATAAAGGTTAGTTTCGCGTAGTAAGTACCTAACCTCAATCTTTGACTATTTACAGTTAAATATAAATAATTTGCAATGCTTCCGGGCATTCACGAAGACTGTTACAAGCCATAACGTATTATTGCCCGTGTTAACTGTTAACACCTTTTGACCATTCTTAATATCTACCATATGCAGTTGTCAATTAGGAATAATAAATGTCAAAGATAAGGGCGGCCAACTGTGAATTATAAAAATCACCATTCTACTTTTCAATTATTACTTAATTAAGCTAGAAGCACTTAATTTTGCAATTGTTGTATTTTATTACTGTAAAAATCAGCAAGATTTCTGTGGATATTAAGTTAGTTATCGACGAAATTTAAAGGTTAAGATTGAACTGTCAAAATTGAGTACCTACATCCAACCGTAATCAATAATATCCCTAAATTCAATTGTTTATATTTGCACGTTTGTTTTTTAAAGTCATAGGTCACTGTAACACATTACCTAGACATTAGTTAAATAATTCAAAATAATATGTGCAGCGTAACAATAACAATTAAATCGTGTAGCAAGGTCAATAACGCACATCGACCTGACCTTACAATTAGTTGAATAATAATGAGTTCAGATACCATAATATGAATTACTCATTGTGTGTATTTTTTTATATATATATATATATATATATATATATATATATATATATATATATATATATATATATATATATATATATATATAGTTTGGTTTGCTTACTATAAATATCAATGTTATTATTCACATTTTCAATTAATAAATAAATAAGTAAATAAATTAATTATGGATATATAAGTATGTACCATAGGTACGTAGAAAGTTTAGATTAGAGGTCACAGGTTTAAAGCATTATTTAATATTTTTTTAATAATCAGGTCATTACCACACTTTCAAGTTTAAATGTAATTTTTTGTTAAGCGTTGGTTTTGTCGATAAATTACAATTTCATGATCGAATCATTGAACTTTATCGTAATCTTGTTTTCTGGCAATTATTGTATTTACCTGGATTCCCAACGACTAAATAATTGACGTTTTTTCTCACCATTTGAGTACCTACGTATTACTATTACCTACTTTAAACTTTGAGACAGATAGATTAATTTTTATGTAGTTTTAATTAAATAAAAATATTTTGTTCACATTTACTTTACAGGATTGTATTTAAGATAACATCAAAAAGCTATTAGATTTTTAGGTACTTGTTTACGAGAAAAAGATATCAAAAAATATTTTTCTTTTGTAGACTAGTTTTAACAAAGTTAAGTTCCTCAGGCAACCTAACCTAACCTAACCCTATAAATAATTTAAATTTTTACCTGTACACAAAGGGCCCAACTTCCTGCAGCTTTGGTTTTTCCCCTTGATTAAGAAAATTGTCTGGGTTGGTAACATTGAAAATATAAACCTTTGTCAACCTCACCACACCAGGCTTTTGCCAATAGTAGAAACTAAGGGATCCATTTGACAACCTCAAATGCTGAAAACAAGAGAAAAACGCAATTAATATACTTAAATACATTATTTATTTAATAAATATTTATATATGCATAAATTAAACATTCAAAGAAACGAACAAATTAAAAAAAAAAAATGCTGTTTTTCAATGTAAAAGTAGTCACTTTGGCAACGCCGCGTTGATGTGTCTCCTACGTCACATCGCAAAACAGTACAGTGGCGTAGCGGTTTCCGTTGTTTCATAACCTACTTCTGCCTTCCCGTTTTAAAATTGATGCGCCTTATCGCAGAGCTACGTCGTCGTATTGTTGCCCCTCATCCCCATGTGTTCTAATCGTAACGAAGAGGGCTTTTGTGTCGAAACGTCATAACAATCATTACAACGTAATGACTATCGTTTGTTTATAAGATCCGCTACGTGTTGTAACGCATATTTGCCGTATTAAGTAAAAGTGTTATTGTCGCAGCCGAAGGAAACTGGATAACGAACTGAGGAGACACTTGAAATATCCAGTTTACGACCGTATCCTCGAAGTACACGGAAGGGGATTGTCAAGAGCGTTCCTGAGCACCCTCCAACATGCCCGATACCGTTTAACGGGGTTATCAAGAGATTTTACGACAACCACAGCGGCCTGCTAGATAAACGGAAGAAGGGAATCGCAGAGACGATAAAATCAAAAATATTTGCCTTCTACATGCCACCACGAAAACGCCCCGCCACATTTACTTCCTTCTTGTGTGTGTCTTACCCCAAACGCTTCATTTATTTTCAGAGACAATGTTTACCCCAAGAGCGGTGATTTTTATCAATAAACCCCGTTTGGTTACATTTATAAAGTAAACTCGATTATTTACTGATCAGTTCAGTAACAATGAACACTGCCACTCAATGGCGGCTCTTATGTCATTGATATTTAATTTTTAGTGTCAGTAAATACTTTTTGAAAATATTTTAAGGATTATAAAGATCTTAACACTCTTCTTAGACTCCTTAATAAAGAAACTTTCTCATTTGTCTCACATAAACGTTGACGTAGGCCTCAATAAATTTTGCTAGGTTATTGTTATCACATAAACTCGATCACTTAGTGGTCAGATCAGTAATATTGAACACTACAACTCAATGGCGGCTCGTCTGTCATTAATTTTTAATTGATAGTGTCAGTAAATAGTTTTTGAAAATATTTTAAGGATTATAAAGATCCTAACACTCTTCTTAGACTCCTTAATAAAGAAACTTTCTCATTTGTCTCACATAAACGTTGACGTAGGCCTCAATAAATTTTGCTAGGTTATCGTTATCACATAAACTCGATCACTTAGTGGTCAGATCAGTAGCAATGAACACTACCACTCAATGGCGGCTCGTTTGTCAATAATTTTTAATTGTTAGTGCCAGTAAATACTTTTTGAAAATATTTTAAGGATTATAAAGATCTTAAAACTCTTCTTAGACTCCTTAATAAAGAAACTTTCTCATTTGTCTCACATAAACGTTGACGTAGGCCACAATAAATTTTGCTAGGTTATGTTTATCACATAAACTCGATCACTTAGTGGTCAGATCAGTAGCAATGAACACTACCACTCAATGGCGGCTCGTATGTCATTAATTTTTAATTGTTAGTGCCAGTAAATACTTTTTGAAAATATGTTAAAGATTATAAAGATCTTCACACTCTTCTAAGACTCCTTAATAAAGAAACTTTCTCATTTGTCTCACATAAACGTTGACGTAGGCCACAATAAATTTTGCTAGGTTATGTTTATCACATAAACTCGATCACTTAGTGGTCAGATCAGTAGCAATGAACACTACCACTCAATGGCGGCTCGTATGTCATTAATTTTTAATTGTTAGTGTCAGTAAGTACTTTTTGCAAATATTTTAAGGATTATAAAGATATTAACACTCTTCTTAGACTCCGTAATAAAGAAACTTTCTCATTTGTCTCACATAAACGTTGACGTAGGCCACAATAAATTTTGCTAGGTTATGTTTATCACATAAACTCGATCACTTAGTGGTCAGATCAGTAGCAATGAACACTACCACTCAATGGCGGCTCGTATGTCATTAATTTTTAATTGTTAGTGTCAGTATATACTTTTTGAAAATATTTTAAGGATTATAAAGATCTTAACACTCTTCTTAGACTCCTTAATAAAGAAACTTTCTCATTTGTCTCACATAAACGTTGACGTAGGCCACAATAAATTTTGCTAGGTTATGTTTATCACATAAACTCGATCACTTAGTGGTCAGATCAGTAGCAATGAACACTACCACTCAATGGCGGCTCGTATGTCATTAATTTTTAATTGTTAGTGCCAGTAAATACTTTTTGAAAATATGTTAAAGATTATAAAGATCTTAACACTCTTCTAAGACTCCTTAATAAAGAAACTTTCTCATTTGTCTCACATAAACGTTGACGTAGGCCACAATAAAATTTGCTAGGTTATGTTTATCACATAAACTCGATCACTTAGTGGTCAGATCAGTAGCAATGAACACTACCACTCAATGGCGGCTCGTATGTCATTAATTTTTAATTGTTAGTGCCAGTAAATACTTTTTGAAAATATGTTAAAGATTATAAAGATCTTAACACTCTTCTAAGACTCCTTAATAAAGAAACTTTCTCATTTGTCTTACATAAACGTTGACGTAGGCCACAATAAATTTTGCTAGGTTATGTTTATCACATAAACTCGATCACTTAGTGGTCAGATCAGTAGCAATGAACACTACCACCCAATGGCGGCTCGTATGTCATTAATTTTTAATTGTTAGTGTCAGTAAGTAGTTTTTGCAAATATTTTAAGGATTATAAAGATATTAACACTCTTCTTAGACTCCGTAATAAAGAAACTTTCTCATTTGTCTCACATAAACGTTGACGTAGGCCACAATAAATTTTGCTAGGTTATGGTTATCACATAAACTCGATCACTTAGTGGTCAGATCAGTAGCAATGAACACTACCACTCAATGGCGGCTCGTATGTCATTAATTTTTAATTGTTAGTGCCAGTAAATACTTTTTGAAAATATGTTAAAGATTATAAAGATCTTAACACTCTTCTAAGACTCCTTATTAGAGAAACTTTCTCATTTGTCTCACATAAACGTTGACGTAGGCCACAATAAATTTTGCTAGGTTATGTTTATCACATAAACTCGATCACTTAGTGGTCAGATCAGTAGCAATGAACACTACCACCCAATGGCGGCTCGTATGTCATTAATTTTTAATTGTTAGTGTCAGTAAGTACTTTTTGCAAATATTTTAAGGATTATAAAGATATTAACACTCTTCTTAGACTCCGTAATAAAGAAACTTTCTCATTTGTCTCACATAAACGTTGACGTAGGCCACAATAAATTTTGCTAGGTTATGGTTATCACATAAACTCGATCACTTAGTGGTCAGATCAGTAGCAATGAACACTACCACTCAATGGCGGCTCGTATGTCATTAATTTTTAATTGTTAGTGCCAGTAAATACTTTTTGAAAATATGTTAAAGATTATAAAGATCTTAACACTCTTCTAAGACTCCTTATTAGAGAAACTTTCTCATTTGTCTCACATAAACGTTGACGTAGGCCACAATAAATTTTGCTAGGTTATGTTTATCACATAAACTCGATCACTTAGTGGTCAGATCAGTAGCAATGAACACTACCACCCAATGGCGGCTCGTATGTCATTAATTTTTAATTGTTAGTGCCAGTAAATACTTTTTGAAAATATGTTAAAGATTATAAAGATCTTAACACTCTTCTAAGACTCCTTATTAAAGAAACTTTCTCATTTGTCTCACATAAACGTTGACGTAGGCCACAATAAATTTTGCTAGGTTATGTTTATCACATAAACTCGATCACTTAGTGGTCAGACCAGTAACAATGAACACTACCACTCAATGGCGGCTCGTATGTCATTAATTTTTAATTGTTAGTGCCAGTAAATACTTTTTGAAAATATGTTAAAGATTATAAAGATCTTAACACTCTTCTAAGACTCCTTAATAAAGAAACTTTCTCATTTGTCTCACATAAACGTTGACGTAGGCCACAATAAATTTTGCTAGGTTATGTTTATCACATAAACTCGATCACTTAGTGGTCAGATCAGTAGCAATGAACACTACCACCCAATGGCGGCTCGTATGTCATTAATTTTTAATTGTTAGTGTCAGTAAGTACTTTTTGCAAATATTTTAAGGATTATAAAGATATTAACACTCTTCTTAGACTCCGTAATAAAGAAACTTTCTCATTTGTCTCACATAAACGTTGACGTAGGCCACAATAAATTTTGCTAGGTTATGGTTATCACATAAACTCGATCACTTAGTGGTCAGATCAGTAGCAATGAACACTACCACTCAATGGCGGCTCGTATGTCATTAATTTTTAATTGTTAGTGCCAGTAAATACTTTTTGAAAATATTTTAAGGATTATAAAGATCTTAACACTCTTCTTAGACTCCTTAATAAAGAAACTTTCTCATTTGTCTCACATAAACGTTGACGTAGGCCTCAATAAATTTTGCTAGGTTATCGTTATCACATAAACTCGATCACTTAGTGGTCAGATCAGTAGCAATGAACACTACCACTCAATGGCGGCTTGTATGTCATTAATTTATAATTGTTAGTGTCAGTAAATACTTTTTTAAAAAATTTTGTGCCTAAACGAAACATTTGGGGCAACATTTTACCTCCACTGGAGAAAATAAGGAATTGATTAGTCTGAAGTAAAACAACAACTTGGTAGTTTTCTCTACTACGACAACGACAACGAATGGTTGAAGTTCAAGTTGCCCCCAATTGAATTACACCTTCAACTTTCTGCCGTTACTACGACATACGTTTCAGTGCTAAGTACGGCTTGATAAACAGCTTTGCCAACTTTGAATGCACAAAGTTTTAAGACCCGAACTCGTACGAAAGAGCGACGGGTATTAATGAAATGCAACTTCCAACTTTATAACACGTGAATGGGCACGACTAACCGTTTTGGAACCGCTGAATAAATTAATGACACTGGTACCTTTTTGAAAATTACATTCCTTTTGAAAGCTCATCTGTATAGGTGGAATCCTCTTCAAGAAATTAATAATGCAACGTTCGAATTGCCATCAAAGTGTTTCGACAAGCGTGTAAACACGACCCAGTATTAAGAACAACTAAATTATTACTTACTTCTACTGATCAAGTCGGCGTGGCACGGTTTAGGGATGAACTTAGTTTAACCACTTAATTTAATTGAAGTACATTTCAGTTCCGTTGTTTGAGTTCCCAGCACTTCCAATAAATTTATCTTTGAAGACTTATTTTGTAATTTAAACAGAAATCTATCGAATAACATAAATCCAATAAATGAGATCCATAGCTCAAACTTTGAAGCTCAATATATTTTTATAAAACAATAAAATGGTAAGAGATTAATACCGTTAGTGACCTACGAGCTGCCACTGAGTGGTGGTGTTCATTGTTACTGATCTGACCAGTAAGTGATCGAGTTTATGTGATAATCATAACCTAGCAAAAATTATTAAGGCCTACGTCAACGTTTATGTGAGACAAATGAGAAAGTTTCTTTATTAAGGAGTCTAAGAAGAGTGTGAAAATCTTTATAATCTATAAAATATTTTCAAAAAGTATTTACTGACACTAACAATTAAAAATTAATGACATACGAGCCGCCATTGAGTGGTAGTGTTCATTGTTACTGAACTGACCACTAAGTGATCAAGTTTATGTGATAATCATAACCTAGCAAAAATTATTAAGGCCTACGTCAACGTTTATGTGAGACAATTGAGAAACTTTCTTTATTAAGGATTCTAAGAAGAGTGTTAGGATCTTTATAATCCTTAAAATATTTTCAAAAAGTATTTACTGATACTATCTATTAAAAATTAATGACACACGAGCTTTCATTGAGTGGTAGTGTTCAATATTACTGAACTGATCTGCAAGTGATCGAATACGTTTGGATAATTGTAGTTGTTCATTGCTGCAGTGGTTGTTGATGATAAAAGCCGCAAAAGAATCCTTTGCCCACATTTGCTTTAGTTTTAGAATATTTTTATTTTAATAACTCTTTACAAACGAGGAGAAGTGAGTTAGAAAAGCGAACGAAAAGACATAAGCGAAGATAGATAGCTAACAAAAATTTATCGGTTGAGATCTATAGAGAACGTTCAGTTCACTTTTATTTCGGTTAGAATGGCCCAATAAGAAGATAAGGTGTTCGTAAAAAAGAATTAAAATTCGTTTTACTGCTTTTCCAGTTCAACATCCCCCGTAAAACGCGGTTTGAATTTTTTATTCGTTTTATTTTGTGTCTTATGGAGAATAAAAAACTTTGACTCCAATAATTTTAACTTTGCCATGTTCAAGAGAGAAGCATATTTTGTGGATGTGGCTGAATGAATGGGTCCATATTTTCTGCGCCTGTCAATTGTTTAGCTTATAGAAATTGACATTTGACAGCAGCTACGCGTCGTCCTAAACACATTGACTTCAAAATATTTCTATAATCCTACCTGTAGGATGAGGTAGTCGACCCAAGGGATGGTCGATAAGACTATGCCCATTACTAATGTGAAAAGTCCAACGACAACTACGGCTAGTCTACCTGTAACAAAAAATTTAAATAATTAATCGATGCTCATTAAAAACAAAACGTAATCGTTGTAATGATGACTAGAATTACGTAAATGGCTTGTTTATATTAATTTACTTTTTTATTTGAAGCCAGTTATGCAAAACATCTCTTCTATTGTTAAAAATCATTTATGTATAAATAATGGAGACAGAACTTATTAATTACTGTCGCAATTTAATTAACTGCAATAATTAAGTATGGGGACAGTAATCAAATAACATGTTTATGTACTCTTTAGTTATTAAACGATCATTTATTGATTAATAAGGAGTCACAAGAACTTGAAGGAGGTCAAGGTTAATTAAGAAATAGATGTTAATTTTAAGGGGCACTCAAAGGGAGACTGTACCTATTTCTATTATTTGTTTTGTGAGATTATCGATGAAGATTAGGGGGAGACTACAAGAGGATTGAGAAGATTCATAGGTGTCGAAGGATATCAAGGAGAGTCAAGAAGGTATTGACGAGGTCGAGGGATGATAAGGGGGCGATGGAAGATTAAAAGTCGTTTAGGAAGGATCAAGGAAGTTTGAGGAAATATAAAGTGGGATCAATAGAACATTGAGGGAATCCATAATAAATCGAGGAAGTGTGAGAAGCATCAAGGGAGGTCAGGAAAATATCAATGAGGTCAGGGGAACGATCAAGAAGAGTCGAGAGATCTTGGAGAACAACCAGGAGTGATCAGAGGAGCAATGCAAGATCAAGAGTTGTCGAAAGAAAATGAAGGAGGGTCAAAAAAGCATCGAGGAGGTCAAGATAGGATCAAGGGGAAGTCGAGGAATGATCTAGAGGAGTAGATGGAGCATTGAAGGGATCGAGAATGATTAAAAGAAGTCTGAGGAGATCGGGAAAGGTTAAAAAAAACCAAGAAGAACGAGGGAACGATCAAGAGGGGACAAAAGATCGTGGAGAATATCCTGAAACGATCAGGGAGGGAGACAAGATCAAGAGTTGTCGAAAGAAAATGAAGGAGGGTCAAAAAAGCATCGAGGAGGTCAAGATAGGATCAAGGGGAAGTCGAGGAATGATCTAGAGGAGTAGATGGAGCATTGAAGGGATCGAGAATGATTAAAAGAAGTCTGAGGAGATCGGGGAAGGTTAAAAAAAACCAAGAAGAACGAGGGAACGATCAAGAGGGGACAAAAGATCGTGGAGAATATCCTGAAACGATCAGGGAGGGAGACAAGATCAAGAGTTGTCGAAAGAAAATGAAGGAGGGTCAAAAAAGCATCGAGGAGGTCAAGATAGGATCAAGGGGAAGTCGAGGAATGATCTAGAGGAGTAGATGGAGCATTGAAGGGATCGAGAATGATTAAAAGAAGTCTGAGGAGATCGGGGAAGGTTAAAAAAAACCAAGAAGAACGAGGGAACGATCAAGAGGGGACAAAAGATCGTGGAGAATATCCTGAAACGATCAGGGAGGGAGACAAGATCAAGAGTTGTCGAAAGAAAATGAAGGAGGGTCAAAAAAGCATCGAGGAGGTCAAGATAGGATCAAGGGGAAGTCGAGGAATGATCTAGAGGAGTAGATGGAGCATTGAAGGGACCGAGAATGATTAAAAGAAGTCTGTGGAGATCGGGGAAGGTTAAAAAAAATCGAGAAAGTCGAGGGAACGATCAAGAGGGGACAAAAGATCGTGGAGAATATCCTGAAATGATCAGGGAGGGAGACAAGATCAAGAGTTGTCGAAAGAAAATGAAGGAGGGTCAAAAAAGCATCGAGGAGGTCAAGATAGATCAAGGGGAAGTCGAGGAATGATCTAGAGGAGTAGATGGAGCATTGAAGGGATCGAGAATGATTAAAAGAAGTCTGAGGAGATCGGGGAAGGTTAAAAAAAACGAGAAAGTCGAGGGAACGATCAAGAGGGGACAAAAGATCGTGGAGAATATCCTGAAACGATCAGGGAGGGAGACAAGATCAATAATTGTCGAAAGAAATGAAGGAGGGTCAAAAAAGCATCGAGGAGGTCAAGGTATGATGAAGGGGAAGTTAAGAAATGATCAAGAGGAGTAGATGAAGCATTGAAGGGATCGAGAATGATTGAAAGAAGTCTAGGGAGATCGGGGAAAGTTAAAAAAAAGCGAGAAAGTCGAGGGAACGATCAAGAGGGGACAAAAGATCGTGGAGAATATCCTGAAACGATCAGGGAGGGAGACAAGATCAATAATTGTCGAAAGGAAATGAAGGAGGGTCAAAAAAGCATCGAGGAGGTCAAGGTATGATAAGGGGAAGTTAAGAAATGATCTAGAGGAGTAGATGAAGCATTGAAGGGATCGAGAATGATTGAAAGAAGTCTAGGGAGATCGGGGAAAGTTAAAAAAAATCGAGAAAGTCGAGGGAACGATCAAGAGGGGACAAAAGATCGTGGAGAATATCCTGAAACGATCAGGGAGGGAGACAAGATCAATAATTGTCGAAAGGAAATGAAGGAGGGTCAAAAAAGCATCGAGGAGGTCAAGGTATGATAAAGGGGAAGTTGAGAATGATCTAGAGGAGTAGATGGAGCATTGAAGGGATCGAGAATGATTGAAAGAAGTCTGAGGAGATCGGGGAAGGTTTAAAAAAATCAAGAAGGTCGAGGGAACGATCAAGAGGGGACAAGAGATCTTAGAGAATGTCCAGGATTGATCAGGGAGGGATGAGAAAAAGATGAAGGGGGATTAAAAAAGCATCGAGGAGGTCAAGGTAGGATCAAAGGGAAGTCGAGAAATGATCTAGAGGAGTAAACGGAGCATTGAAGGGATCGAGAATGATTGAAAGAAGTCTAAGGATATCGGGGAAGGTTAAAAAAATCAAGAAGGTCGAGAGAACGATCAAGAGGGGACAAGAGATCGTGGAGAGTGTCCAGGAGTGATCAGGGAGGGTTGAGAAAAAGATGAAGGGGGTTTAAAAAGCATTGAGTAGGTCAAGGTAGGATCAAGGGAGTCGAGTAATGAGCGAGAGAAGTCGATGGAAAGATGAGGGGTAAGAGAATGAATCGAGGAAGTCTGTGAAGCATCAAAGGAGGTCAAGAAAACCTCAGTGAAGTCAAGAGAGTATCAAAGGGAGCCAAGAAAAGACCGATAGGGGTCGAAACAGTGTCAAAGAGGGAAAACGGAGGATCAAAGAAGTTGAGAGAAGATTGAGGAGGTCGAGGGAGAATCGAGAGGGTCGAGGGAGGATCAAGCGGATCGAGGAAGAATTGAGAGAATAGGAAAAGTATTGAGCAGGTCGAGGGAGGAACAAGGAAAAATCGAGAGGGTTCGAAACAGAATCAAAGGGGGGCAACGGAGGATCAAAGAGGTCCAGAGAAGATTAGGAGGGTTGAGGGAGAATCGGGCGAGATGAGGGAAAATCAAGCGGGTCGAAGGAGAATTGAGAGAATAGGGATTGTATTGAGAAAAATCGAGAGGGTTCGAGGAAAGATTGAGATGATCGAGAAGGAATAAAAGAAGTCATAGGAGGAAGAATTTAAAGGGTCTAGGGAAAATTGAAGATGTGATTCACAGATTTCTACTCTTTTCTCTTTCTACAAAGCCCTGATGGTACGGTATATCTGTGGTGGAGCATAGTTTGGTTTGCATTACTTCATAATAATCGATTAAATTTTCTTATCAGTTCCGTCGAATGCAATTTGGCGAGGAATTTATCGGCAGAAACAATGGCGTTTTAAGCAACAATCGGTTGTCGCGAGTGCACACGCAAATTGATAACGTACAACCGGAACTTTATTTACGACGTGACTTATTGCCCAATTATACGTAGCTCGTGTATTAATTTGTCGAAGTCGCGGCCTGCTAGATCCGCCCGCGATTCAGTCTAATTCATCTAAATTAATCTATTCGATTCGATATACACCGCCCGCCTCCTATGACACTAACAACCAGTGTACATGCACGGTCACGAGAACCTCATAGTAGGCTGAATGGCTGAATGGTATCGTACGTTGTTGCCACGAATTACAACGCAAATCGGAATTTATCAGCGCGTTAATTAAAACACGATTAACAGAGGGATATGATAGATGGCATATTTTGGTAACGCGTACCGTGTCTACATAATGGCCCGTTTCCGGTCGCTGTGTATCGCACAACTCGTCGTACCGCTGACCGTTCCAGTGGCGGAACGTAAAATTTTGACTAAGGCAAAAAACTGACTTAAAACAATGGAATTTGAAACAGTTTTGATTTTTTTATCAACACGGTATGTAAGCACTCTCAAAAATTAAATTCGGACAGGCAGGCGTTGCGTTTGTACTTCCGGTCGACAATTTGTAAAAGAATTTACGAGAAATTAAAAAACAGAAACTTTTACCAAACTCAAGCAACCTGCAAATGAAAAGTTTCGAAATGAACTCGACCAAATTGAAATTTTCTCATACCAACCACCAAATATTAAATTAAATATCGGTCGTTGTTTTGTGCATTGGTCATTGTTGCGGGCAGATTCGTTTGAAATATATTGTTTACGGTGTGCATGTTTTAATTACAGAGGTAATAACGGCACACACAATTGTCCATAACAAACTGCATCTCGGGAGTGAATTAAATGCTGTCAGTGCCCACTGGCGGAAGTTATTTAGTGAACTGGAATTCATTAGAAACCTCGAAAATTTACATTAATTTAGGTTGCATATTCGCAGACCATAAAATTAAAGTGAACAGTCGTCGTCCCTGCGCTCGCTGCCGCCATTTCTGTTACTGCAACTCAACGCCGCGCTGTCCACGAGAAATGAAGAATATACACATCGCTACAGTATCGCCAAAAAGTATTTTAAATAATTTAATAATTACCCTCCTAATATCTAATATTTATTTGCAACAACAAACTACTGAGTAGTCCCATTAGATTAGGTTATGTTAGGTTAGGTTTTATTTTATATTTGAACCCATCAGTTGTAGATAATAAAGTTTTATTTAAGAAGTTTCAATATGATCATAAAAATTGTTTTTGAAGATCGTTCTCTCGTAATCAATTCAATGAATAAATGATTAAGTGTAACTGAGGGTGGTTGTGACAGAATTTTTGCTCAGTAGTGTACGTCGTCGTATATTATGCTCGAGTGCCACTTTTTACGTCGTTTTGTATATCTTTGGAACGTTTCCCAATGCGATACAATTGGGCCAGCAACTGTAATTTACAAAGACATGTACACAGAATATCATAAAACGAAATAGACACCAAATACCAGAGCACCATAATGAATGTGCAAATGTATAATGGGAATAAATTCATTACCTCGTTTTGGCCATTGCAAAGGCGTGGGTAATTTTATTACCCAATCAAATTAATATCTTAGGTGCCGGGTTCTCTGTATTGTAAAATGACATCAGACATGAAGTGTAAATAAGAGTAATCTTACCTAACCTAACCCAACTTAACCCAACCTAAGCTAACCTAACCATCAGACAGTTAGGAGAGACAATGTCGGTAAAGGAGACTACTTGATGGAATAATTTTGGTGAATTTCTCAGGAAATTGGTAAACTCGTTCATTCAACTAAAGGCAACAACCTAACCCAACCTATTCTTCCCTAACCTAACCGTCAGAGAGGTAAACGATTCCAAAAATTTTTTTTTTTTTGAAACTGTTGAATAATTTGGTAAATGGGGATAATTTACTAATAAACCAACGTAACCTAACCTAACCTAACCTAACCTAACCCGAATTAACCCAACCTAACCTAACCTAACCATCAGACAGTTAGGAGAGACAATGTCGGTAAAGGAGACTACTTGATGGAATAATTTTGGTGAGATTTCTCAGGAAATTGGTAAACTCGTTCATTCAACTAAAGGCAACAACCTAACCCAACCTTTTCTTCCATAACCTAACCGTCAGAGAGGTAAACGATTCCAAAAATAATTTTTTATTGAAACTGTTGAATATTTTGGTAAAATGGGGATAATTTACTAATAAACCAACGTAACCTAACCTAACCTAACATATTCTGACCCAATATGATCAATAGACAATTAAAAGACAGAATGTTGGTGATTGACGTTGAGTACAAAATGGAACAACGATTCAAAATTAAATTTTTGATGAAACTGCTGAATAATTTGGTAAAATGGGGACAATTTACTAATGAACCTACGTAACCTAACCTAACCTAACATATTCCGACCAAATCTAATCAATAGACAATTAAAAGACAGGATGTTGGTCTTGGACATTGAGTACCAGATGGAACAACGATTCCAAATTAAATCTTTGATAAAACTGCTAAAGAATTTGGAAAAACAGGTACAATCTACTAATAAACCAACGCAACCTAACCTTACCTAACATATTCTGACCAAATCTGATCATTAGACAATTAAAAGACAGAATGTTGGTCTTGGACATTGAGTACCAGATGGAACAACGATTCCAAATTAAATTTTTGATGAAACTGCTGAATAATTTGGTAAAATGGATATAATCTACTAATAAACCAACGTAACCTAACTCAACCTTACATAATATTACCGAATCTGAGTAATTAACACGTAAAGGACAGGTTGTTGATGATGGTAATTGATTACCAGATGGAACAACGATTCCAAATTAAATCTTTGATGAAACTGCTAAAGAATTTGGAAAAACAGGTACAATCTACTAATGAATCAACGCAACCTAACCTAACCTAACATATTCTGACCAAATCTGATCATTAGACAATTAAAAGACAGGATGTTGGTCTTGGACATTGAGTACAAGATGGAACAACGATTCCAAATTAAATTTTTGATGAAACTGCTGAATAATTTGGTAAAATGGTTACAATTTACTAATTGACCAACGCAACCTAACCCAACCTAACATATTCTGACCAAATCTGAGCAATAAACTGTTAAAGTCAGGACGTCGATAATGGAGATTGTGTGATTAGCGGATGGAATAACGATTCCGTATTGTTATTTTAATAAAGCTCCTTAGAAATTTACTATGAGGGCAAGCTAACCGTACCAAACCTAGCTTACTCTGAGATATAATAACAACCAGACAATTAATTAAGGGAAACGATGTCGAGTACGGAAATTGACTTCCAGGTCAACAAGCAGCCAACAATACCACATCATGTTCATAATGATGTAGGGACCTATTGCAAAAAATAACCAACCTGACTTTACCCAACCTAACCTAACCTAATGTAACCATTAGACAGGTAAAGGAAACAATGTCGTTGATGGATTGATTTTTGTAGTTTCTTAGGAAATTGATTAAAGTAAATAACCTAACCTAATACAACCCAACCTAATCTAACCTAACCTCAATAACAATTTTCACACTTAAATACAACCAATTATTGTTTATTGTATGAAGTTCAACGCTATAAATTTCCTGGTGACTTTGTCTTTAATTGCTGTGCTCAAATTCAGTGGAATAATTGTAATTTTTCGATTCGAATTCTGTCTGATTGTAGCACACCGTCCCACGTCCCACGTAAAATGCAAACAAAACTTTTTAACAGTTTCATCCGGTCGGGGCGGCGTTAGCAACGGTGTTACTATTGCAATTACCATTTTAAGTGGAACTTTTCGTTTGTTAATCGAGAACGGAGGAAGATTTTTGGGATTTCCGTTCGACCCATTACCTCTAGGAAATTGTTCTCGAACTAAAGCGCACGTTATCACGTCTAAACGATTCTGTTCCGCGTCTCCGTAAACACTTCCGCTTAAAATGACGCATACAAATTAATTTTCCGCTAAATACGTCCCCGCATCAATACACCCTGATGCCTTTTAGCCAATTCACACGGAACACTCACGAAATACAATGTGTTTGTTGTCGCCCCCAAAACAAATGAACATTTATAATTACTAAATATTTCCTGAAGGTCTCATTAAATGTTTAACAGCAGCGCCTCTTTTAAATGTCCTTGAAGTTTAGGGCCCTTCTGTTCGTTTGTTTGACAATACTGTTTACAGTGCGCATGCGTATCCTAACGCACGCTACAGTCCGTTCTAAACACATTGACTGCGATAATTTTAAAAGCGTGTTTCTTAACAACTCCACATTTTTGAACAATTAAACCACTTGAACACAATTTATAAACGTCCGTAGAAACATTTATAATTAGGGAATTGGTTAGTTAAATTGGTTAACTCGTTCATTCAACTAAAGGCAACAACCTAACCCAACCTATTCTTCCCTAACCTAACCGTCAGAGAGGTAAACGATTCCAAAAATTTTTTTTTTTTTGAAACTGTTGAATAATTTGGTAAAATGGGGATAATTTACTAATAAACCAACGTAACCTAACCTAACCTAACCTAACCTAACCCGAATTAACCCAACCTAACCTAACCTAACCATCAGACAGTTAGGAGAGACAATGTCGGTAAAGGAGACTACTTGATGGAATAATTTTGGTGAGATTTCTCAGGAAATTGGTAAACTCGTTCATTCAACTAATGGCAACAACCTAACCCAACCTTTTCTTCCATAACCTAACCGTCAGAGAGGTAAACGATTCCAAAAATAATTTTTTATTGAAACTGTTGAATATTTTGGTAAAATGGGGATAATTTACTAATAAACCAACGTAACCTAACCTAACCTAACATATTCTGACCCAATATGATCAATAGACAATTAAAAGACAGAATGTTGGTGATTGACGTTGAGTACAAAATGGAACAACGATTCAAAATTAAATTTTTGATGAAACTGCTGAATAATTTGGTAAAATGGGGATAATTTACTAATAAACCAACGTAACCTAACCTAACCTAACCTAACCTAACCCGAATTAACCCAACCTAAGCTAACCTAACCATCAGACAGTTAGGAGAGACAATGTCGGTAAAGGAGACTACTTGATGGAATAATTTTGGTGAGATTTCTCAGGAAATTGGTAAACTCGTTCATTCAACTAATGGCAACAACCTAACCCAACCTTTTCTTCCATAACCTAACCGTCAGAGAGGTAAACGATTCCAAAAATAATTTTTTATTGAAACTGTTGAATATTTTGGTAAAATGGGGATAATTTACTAATAAACCAACGTAACCTAACCTAACCTAACATATTCTGACCCAATATGATCAATAGACAATTAAAAGACAGAATGTTGGTGATTGACGTTGAGTACAAAATGGAACAACGATTCAAAATTAAATTTTTGATGAAACTGCTGAATAATTTGGTAAAATGGATATAATCTACTAATAAACCAACGTAACCTAACCCAACCTTACATAATATTACCGAATCTGAGTAATTAACACGTAAAGGACAGGTTGTTGATGATGGTAATTGATTACCAGATGGAACAACGATTCCAAATTAAATCTTTGATGAAACTGCTAAAGAATTTGGAAAAACAGGTACAATCTACTAATGAACCAACGCAACCTAACCTAACCTAACATATTCTGACCAAATCTGATCATTAGACAATTAAAAGACAGGATGTTGGTCTTGGACATTGAGTACAAGATGGAACAACGATTCCAAATTAAATTTTTGATGAAACTGCTGAATAATTTGGTAAAATGGTTACAATTTACTAATTAACCAACGCAGCCTAACCCAACCTAACATATTCTGACCAAATCTGAGCAATAAACTGTTAAAGTCAGGACGTCGATAATGGAGATTAACTTCCTATTGAATATAGTGAAAACAATACAATCTGCTAAGAAACCTACGTTTTCTAACCTAACCCAACCTAGCCTAACCAAACTTGAGCAATAAGACAGGACGTCTGTGATTAGCGGATGGAATAACGATTCCGTATTGTTATTTTAATAAAGCTCCTTAGAAATTTACTATGAGGGCAAGCTAACCGTACCAAACCTAGCTTACTCTGAGATATAATAACAACCAGACAATTAATTAAGGGAAACGATGTCGAGTACGGAAATTGACTTCCAGGTCAACAAGCAGCCAACAATACCACATCATGTTCATAATGATGTAGGGACCTATTGCAAAAAATAACCAACCTGACTTTACCCAACCTAACCTAACCTAATGTAACCATTAGACAGGTAAAGGAAACAATGTCGTTGATGGATTGATTTTTGTAGTTTCTTAGGAAATTGATTAAAGTAAATAACCTAACCTAATACAACCCAACCTAATCTAACCTAACCTCAATAACAATTTTCACACTTAAATACAACCAATTATTGTTTATTGTATGAAGTTCAACGCTATAAATTTCCTGGTGACTTTGTCTTTAATTGCTGTGCTCAAATTCAGTGGAATAATTGTAATTTTTCGATTCGAATTCTGTCTGATTGTAGCACACCGTCCCACGTCCCACGTAAAATGCAAACAAAACTTTTTAACAGTTTCATCCGGTCGGGGCGGCGTTAGCAACGGTGTTACTATTGCAATTACCATTTTAAGTGGAACTTTTCGTTTGTTAATCGAGAACGGAGGAAGATTTTTGGGATTTCCGTTCGACCCATTACCTCTAGGAAATTGTTCTCGAACTAAAGCGCACGTTATCACGTCTAAACGATTCTGTTCCGCGTCTCCGTAAACACTTCCGCTTAAAATGACGCATACAAATTAATTTTCCGCTAAATACGTCCCCGCATCACTACACCCTGATGCCTTTTAGCCAATTCACACGGAACACTCATGAAATACAATGTGTTTGTTGTCGCCCCCAAAACAAATGAACATTTATAATTACTAAATATTTCCTGAAGGTCTCATTAAATGTTTAACAGCAGCGCCTCTTTTAAATGTCCTTGAAGTTTAGGGCCCTTCTGTTCGTTTGTTTGACAATACTGTTTACAGTGCGCATGCGTATCCTAACGCACGCTACAGTCCGTTCTAAACACATTGACTGCGATAATTTTAAAAGCGTGTTTCTTAACAACTCCACATTTTTGAACAATTAAACCACTTGAACACAATTTATAAACGTCCGTAGAAACATTTATAATTAATTAATTTATTATTAGAATTAGAAGAATAATTATTTGCGTGAACGAACTAAAATTCGTGCCATAAATTATTAGGTACTATTATCTGGTAGCCTATTGCAATACATTCTAATAACGTTGAGCAACCAAAATGGTAACTCGCCCATGGTAATAAATAATACGGAATTTACATTTTATATGGTCTTCATTTTATGTAGGTATAATTCCGCTTCTTTACCTACAACTGATATTAACAAGTGATTAATTCAATACGTGTTCGTTATGTTGCCAACGGTGCATATCAACATTTATAGTCAGTGGCGTAGCGTAAACAGAAAAGTTTTCATTGTTACCGTCGTCGTTAAGGATACCAGAGGGACTTCAAATGTCGCGAACTGTCTCATTGGAGCGCGCAGAGGCACAGCCACGCCCGCTGGTATCTAATTGGTCGGGTCGACTGGATGCGCACGCATAACGGCGTTGACTATATAAGAACATGATGCATTCTTTACATTTTAGTATCCTCACGTCTAGGTGTCTTATATGTTTGGTTACGCCACTGTGAACGCGTACATGTAACATACTTTGTATATCTATAACTGAATAATTGCGTATATGCATTATTAGACACAATTAGAATAAAAAATAAATACGTATAAATTATTTGATGTCATGAAACACATGGTATATGGTTCGTTTTACAATTATGCAATTGGGTGCATGTCAAATGTAAAATATCTGAGGTAAAGGCCTGTTAGTTATTTTAATATAGTCTACTCTGAATATGCAAAAAACATTTATTGCTGTCGTAAAGCAAGAGTCGTAAACTGGAAATATAATGACATCATATCTTCACGCTCATATTTTATTGACTCATAAATAGAAATAGTTGACGACGACAGGCAATTAAATTAACAAGATTGTGGGGGTCCTAAATTTGGTCTTCTTGCACATGACATTATCCAAAACGGATTATTTTCCAAAAACTAGTAATTGGGTAATTTGGCAAGTGAAGAAGTGCTAACCCTCTTTGGTAGGAGATCTTTCGGATCAATAGATACTCTTGTGCAAAGCTGAAAAATAGGGCGGAAACCCCCTTGATTCTGGAAATTTATTTGACGCGGTACGGAACCTTCGGCGCAAGAATCAAACGACTGACACTTTTTACGCTTGTTTCCGAGAAACTTTGCTATCAATTCCTTTAAATCTAATAAAATTTAAGACTCCTTCTAAAGTAGTTGTTTCTGGAAAGTTCGAATGGCATACATGCCATTTTTCCGGCACATATCGGCGTGTTATTTACTCCATACTTTTCCATTTTAAAATTATAGGACAAGTTTACGTGTCCACAAAAAGGGGAAATTGGAATATGCGGCAGTACAAGACGACGTTTGCATTTTTATCGCCACTTCTCGACTTGATGGCCGAAACACATAATATTATACAATAGATCCACTTGTGTGATAAAAACAATATGGGCATTATGTTGCGATACCATTTTCTTTTATGGCTGCCCACACGTTTAAATTTGTATGTTAGTCTAAGCAGAATTATGTCCTGGTCCGGACCAAATTGTGCTTCAATGTGCAGCCCTGACGTCATCAATCGATAAGTAATGGCACTGGCCACTACTCAGCGCAACAGCGCAGACTCGTGGGTACGCCCCCACGGCCTTCCTGCCAATGAGGCGACTCGCATGCAGCCGAGGCCACTATAAATATCGGAGAACCGGTCGTAGTCGTTCATACTCTTCGTTCTCTCACACTTGGAGAACATCGCTCATGCCTACCAACGTTAAATTCATGCTTTTGCTTGTTCTTGTAACGTCACATACAATCATTACATGTAATAATTAATTAGAAAATAATAAAAATATTTCTCTTTGATCTGTTTTGTCTTCATAAGCCGATAGTAGGCCCTGTTACCTGTTGCACTGTCTATTGTTTGGACTGCCGCTGTTTTCGAATGATGGGGAAATTAAATTTGCGCTTTGTAGCGGCTATTGCAGTCGAGCCGTTTGCGTGATTCTAATTACTTTTGAATACTTTTTACAGTTGAGTGTAAACCAAGCGTAGCCACAGACATTATATGTGGTCGAAAATGTGAACGTAAATTGATGTCGTAAATGCGAAATGGCAATAACAGTTAACGGTTAAAACGAGTGCTACTAGATACTCGTGTATATATCTATGTAATTAGGAATTCGTTCAGGGGATCTAGCTGGCTGAAAACAATTTTTTAAATGATACTTAATAAATATATGGGTGTATGTAAAGTGCTAGCGTTAATATTGGCAACAGAGAGCTTCTGCGTCTGGGTGGAAATTTTTTTTTGTACAGTCACGTTGTTTTAAACATGGCGGTCGGTTGGCCGCCATATTGAGATAATCCTACTATACCAAAATATATGTACTCATACTTGTATGTGTCTGTGATTAATTTTATTCATAAAATGTTTCAATTCGATTAAATAATAATTTTTTGCTTTATAAAATACCAATAATGTAAATTTATAATTAAGTATTCAGTTTATCGATTAACGAACGTATTTCTGTCAATAAATTTTGTAATTTAAATATTCCAAAAGCCTTTCAAATTCATTATTTTTTTAAACATTTTTATGGAAAATAATTGTTCGTCACAATCTAATAATTGTCGAATTTATGTATATCAGTAGGAATTTCCCCATAATAGGCGAACGAGCAAATAAAATTAATTAAAAATATTAAATAATCTTTCAGGAATGTTAAAAAAACACTTCTACGGATTATTAAAATTTTTATTGGATTAGAAATTTTTCAACCATTATTAAATTCTGAATAATAAATAATAATTCGAGAAGTAGTTGTAATCCTATTATGAAATGTTTCGCATATTGATGACGTTTCAGATTGAATAGATTTTAATAAAGATGACGGAATGAATCTAATATGTATTGACATTCTAAAAGTAGATCATTTATGTAATAAAATAGGACATTTCCGAAGAAGAGAGACAGTAGCCCAGTGTGAAGATTGTAGACTCGAACTTGAAATATCGCAGGTTCTATTCGAAGTCTAAACAACATTTTTTTTTTCATCTTAATCTATTAGTTTTTTAACTTTGAAAGTAAGGTTATAGAAAATTGTGTCAAATGCATACAACTTTACGTAGGACAAAGCAGAAATTCTTTTGGCCTTAGGACAATAGAACATGTCACTGGCGTCCATAAAAACACGATTTTCAGTTTTAGGCTATAATTAAATCAAAATAATTGTTAAGTAAGTAGATACCATAGATAGATTTATTGGTAGGACCAGAGGGATGAAAGCAAATAATGTTTTGGTCAATTTGGGTACATACATAGTCAAAGTTGGCAATAAATAAATAGAAAAAATATTGAAGCAAGAAAAAGTAATTCTCTTTAGGTTGCCATAAAAATCCAATTAATTGGTAAAGAGCTGCCATAAAAAAAGAACAATTAGCAGTAAAAATAAGGGATGAATAATAACTGTGTATATGGAAGAACAGGGTAGTAATTTTTAATTCAAATAACTAATAATTATTTTTTACTGCTGACTTCGACTTCCCCAATTGACCCTCTCATCCCTCCAATGTCACAAGAAGGTAGGCGTTATAGATGGCGTTGTTAACACACACCTTCGATTGGTGACCTGGCAATGTCAATGTCACTTGAGTGAAATTTTCAACCTGTAGTTAAATTTAATTAGATAGTTTGTGAACAAAGCAGTTAAAAAAAAAAGAAAATTTATATATCGCCCCAGCTGCCTGGCTCGTCGATGACGTCATAAAGGAGACGACTAAACATGAATGGAGGCTTTCGATTTTGCGCAGTCGCCATAAAGTCGCCATATTGATTGCGAATTTGAGGTTATGAGTTAATTTTATCACCATTTTTTTTTATTTGAAGGCTATGTGATAATAATATTTTATTTGGCACTCCATTTTTAATTTTCAATTATTTATAGATGTTTTATTAGAAATATTGTCTCAAAATGATAAAAAAATGTTTAACTTACAATTACTGACTTTTCCTTGTTGTGATATGAGCATATGGAAAGTAAGTGGTCCATCAGTGCTTCCATCTATGCCTAAAACTCTGTTCCTGGCAGCTCGACCCAGTCGAAGGTATTGTTTGTAGAGACCCATTATTTCTTCTTGTGCTGGATTCTGAAGCAAACAATTATTTCAAAATTAAAATAATGTTTTCGATTTGATTGAGGTTAGAAATGGTTGTAAACTACTTCATAAACATTATTTAATTATTTAGTAAGGTTAGAATATACATATATTAATCAAGTTAGGTTAGGCACACATGTTGATTATTACGTTTAGGTTAGGTTAGGTTGAAATATATATTAGTGGGGCTGGAGTATCTACATACATATAAAGTTAGGTTAGGTTTAAGCTAACATGCTCCACCAAGGTACTGGGAGATTTAATTCAGATTTGATAACTGTCCAAAGGCGCTTACAGCTGGAGTGAGGTGTACTGGACACCTACCTTATACTCCAGACTTGGCACCTTTGTATTATTACTTCTTCAGGTTTTTTTTTATACTTAAATGAGGAACGACTTGGACATTTTTTTTTTAAAAAGTCACAATTTTTAAGAATATTAAAATCAGATGTATGTATAACAGTAAATTTTTGGTGTCTAGAAAATTCCTTGAAAAATTACCGTTTTAAAAATAATACCTCAATAATTATTCAATTAACTTTTGAATGGAAATATTTACAAAGATAGGTACCTTAGTACTTCAAAAGAGATTGTTTACATTCTCATAATTACTGATTGGATGTAATTTTAATTATTTTTAACGGTGCACTTTTGTTATTGCATTTTATGGAAAAGTTCAACGAAAACGTTAACGTACCTACTAAAAATGTATAATTTGCCTATTTACATTTTCTGACGATTACATTTACGCCACAACAACTAATTGTCTTGTTTCCAAACAGCCACTTGTTTACTAATAACGTAAAAAAATTCCTTGTTGTTTACACTAAAGAAATGTAATATCCAAGACATAAATGGAAAATTTGTAAGTGCTTGGGTCAACACAAAGGTCAGTACCAAGAATGGTAAAAATGGAACTTTAACAATATTATAGGTTCTCCACAAAAATGAATTAGTTTTTGATTGATAAGAGCAAGAAATATTGTGGTCAATTTAGGAAGGCGAACTTAGCAATAAAATATTTGTTCCAGAAGCCATTGTTTATCGCTCTGTTTGGTCAAATTAAGTCGTAAAAATAGCCACATAAAAGTGTCCTTGACGGCAATAAAGGGTAGAATTTTGTACATTGTAAATATATGGAGAGGGTGGTAAAAAAGCTCCTATTATTCTCGAATTATTTACTACAGGATTCGCCTTCAGAAACTGCCCCGTCCACTTGGCCATAATACTGTCGCTTTTTATCAGTAAGACCAGGGGAAGAATATAATACATGGGTCAGTTTAGGAAGGCGAACTTAGCAGTAAAATATTTGCTCTAGGGACCTTTGTTTATTACTCTGTTTGGTCAAATTAAGTCGTAAATTTTCTCTACACAAAAGTGTCTTTAATGGCAATAAAGGGTAACATTTTGTACATTGTAAATATATGGAGAAGGTGGTTAAAAAGCTCCTATTATTCTCGAATTATTTACAACAGGATTCGCCTTCAGAAACTGACCCATCCACTTAACCACCATACTGTCGCTTTTTATCAGTAATACCAGGGGAAGAATATAATACTTGGGTCAATTTAGGAAGGCGAACTGAGCAGTAAAATATTTGCTCCAGGGACCATTGTTTATCACCCTGTTTGGTCAGATAAAGTAGTAAAAATACGCCTCATATAGTGTCTTTGATGGCAATGAAGGGTAACATTTTGTACATTGTAAATATATGGAGAGGGTGGTTAAAAAGCTCCTATCATTCTCCAATTATTTACTACAGGCTTCGCCTTCAGAAACTGACCCTTCCACTTCACCATAATACTGTCGCTTTTTATCAGTAATACCAGGGGAAGAATATAATAAAAGGGTCAATTTAGGAAGGCGAACTAAGCAATTAAATATTTGCTCCAGGGACCATTGTTTATCAGTCTGTTTGGTCAAATTAAGTCGTAAATTTTCTCTACACAAAAGTGTCTTTAATGGCAATAAAGGGTAACATTTTGTACATTGTAAATATATGGAGAAGGTGGTTAAAAAGCTCCTATTATTCTCGAATTATTTACTAAAGGATTCGCCTTCAGAAACTGACCTATCCACTTAACCACCATACTGTCGCTTTTTATCAGTAAGACCAGGGGAAGAATATAATACTTGGGTCAATTTAGGAAGGCGAACTGAGCAGTAAAATATTTGCTCCAGGGACCATTGTTTATCACCCTGTTTGGTCAGATAAAGTAGTAAAAATATGCCTCATATAGTGTCTTTGATGGCAATAAAGGGTAACATTTTGTACATTGTAAATATATGGAGAGGGTGGTTAAAAAGCTCCTATCATTCTCCAATTATTTACTACAGGCTTCGCCTTCAGAAACTGACCCTTCCACTTCACCATAATACTGTCGCTTTTTATCAGTAATACCAGGGGAAGAATATAATAAAAGGGTCAATTTAGGAAGGCGAACTAAGCAATTAAATATTTGCTCCAGGGACCATTGTTTATCAGTCTGTTTGGTCAAATTAAGTCGTAAATTTTCTCTACACAAAAGTGTCTTTAATGGCAATAAAGGGTAACATTTTGTACATTGTAAATATATGGAGAAGGTGGTTAAAAAGCTCCTATTATTCTCGAATTATTTACTAAAGGATTCGCCTTCAGAAACTGACCTATCCACTTAACCACCATACTGTCGCTTTTTATCAGTAAGACCAGGGGAAGAATATAATACTTGGGTCAATTTAGGAAGGCGAACTGAGCAGTAAAATATTTGCTCCAGGGACCATTGTTTATCACCCTGTTTGGTCAGATAAAGTAGTAAAAATATGCCTCATATAGTGTCTTTGATGGCAATAAAGGGTAACATTTTGTACATTGTAAATATATGGAGAGGGTGGTTAAAAAGCTCCTATTATTCTCGAATTATTTACAACAGGATTCGCCTTCAGAAACTGACCCATCCACTTAACCACCATACTGTCGCTTTTTATCAGTAATACCAGGGGAAGAATATAATACTTGGGTCAATTTAGGAAGGCGAACCTAGTAATAAAATATTTGTTCCAGAAACCACCCTTTTGGGCCAAACTAAATCATTGTAACCGTATACAAAAAAGCTCTATATATGCTTCAACAATTTACTGCGGGCTTCGCCTTCCGAATCTGACCCAGTCAGCTCACCTTAACAGTTTGTGATAATTGCACAATTTTATTTAACATCATAAAAATATTCAACAATGAAATACTTAATTTCAGGAAATAATTTATCAGCCACGTAATTATTGAACAGTTTAAATATTTAAATTCCTATTGCGTATGTTTTGCATCTCAAATTTTTTTAACTAATTTTTTTCAAAGACAATTTTTTGTCCTTCGTTGAATATAGTTATTAAACGTCTAATTTCTAGTAATTAACAAGTACAATGATCGTTTCCTACAGGTAATTTTATGGTCGATGATTACGAAACAAGCAATTTACATTTCTCTTTTTTTTATGTAACGTTCGCGAAACTGATCGTGCTGTAATTGCTGTAATTGTTACCATTGACTTTTAACTAGATATCAATGACGTCTGTCGACTTCTTAATTAACTACCTGCAAAGGTATGTTTAGGGTCACTGACTCGATTTATGTAAGGTTAGGTTAGGTTAAGTTCACCGGGAGAATGGCAAAAGTGATTGTAAACCCCCTTAAACTCAAATAAAATAGTTATCTACTTCTTCAGATTGTATGAAGCAGTGAACCAAAATATTGCACAAGAAAATTTACACCCTTCTTCCTGTTCCTTATTCTACTATGTTAGCCACGTGTATCTAATTGATCTAATTAATAATTTCATCTTGAATTAATGAATAATTAGTGTGGTATATGGCCCATGATGAAAATAGTTTTGCAAGAAAAAAATTTACATTATATAGATTGTAATACCAAATTAAATAGAGCGTACGCGTAGCCTATTGAGGTAAACGCCGCACTGTAGCCCAAGAGGTCCCTGGTTCGATTCCCGCGCCGGGCACTTTTAGAAGTTGTACGCTCCGTAGTAAGAACGATTATTACTGAAAATAAGTTCGTTCATCGTCTTATAACAGCGAGTGATCAGTGAGTGCTTGGGATGCTAATATTGGGGCTTTTCGATCGAAACTCTGAAGGATTTAAATTCAATACAAACAAGCACAAAAAAAAGACAAACAAGCACTCAACTCCGTCCGAACCATCGCGTCGTGTCATCGTCCAGTTTAAAACAGGAGTCAATGCATTTAGAAGAATGATAAAATAGGAATAAAAACCAATGTCAAAGACATTTAAATTGATTCTAAACACCAAGTACCACTTAAATAATGTATGTATACTTACTTGCTAAGTTAAAAAGCTAATATTGTGTATTCAAATAATTGGATACTTGAAGTCCTGTATAAAATTTTGATATTTACTTGAGTAATAACGGCATTTTTTTTTTTTTTTCGGTACATTATAGAAATATAACGACTTGTAAATTTTTTTTAGACTTCCGTCTATTCATTTGCAACTGGAAAAAATTGTTTGAGTTTTATAAGAATTTATTAATGATTAAAAAAATATTTTAGGTAAACATTAAACAACGCTGCCAACGTTTTCCAGTCTATAATAACTTTTTTTTTAATTTTCTGTCATTTTACTTCAGTTCTTGTAAAATTGCACTTTATATTGATTATATAGAAAGCCCTAAAGTAGAGCCGGTACGTAGCCCAGTAGCTTGCGTGCAGCTCAAAGCTTATTGAAGTTAAGCAACGCTCTCTCTGGTCAGTACTTGGATGGGTGACCGACCGGTGACCGCGTTTGGCATCGTATACATTACATTTAAAAGTCCCGGGGGGTTAAATAAAAAAAAAAAAATTAAAAAACGAACAAGGAAGAACCATGCCCCTTATTTATGAACCTTAGTAATGGTAATATCTACATAGGAAACAAAGTTCCAAGCTGTGGATAGTTTTAGAGTACAAGAGGGCAAAATATGTCGTCTAAAAATTGTCTGTGACAGAACAAAGGCTTGAATACTAAAAAAAAAGCACAGGACCTTGGATGGGAGAGTAAAAAAAATGTTGTTTGTTACTGTCATCGTAAAACTAACATCGCACCTCTGTTCTCAGAAAAAAGCATTACTTTTTTTGTTCCTTTTAATATCCGCGGTAAGTAAAAGATGAATTCATTCGCAGTGGATTTCCTTGATTATAAAATTATGCAAATATGATACAATTTTTTGTTTTAACCAATATGCTTCACGTACGCACTTAAATAAAAATTATTTATTGCAGGGTCATGACTCCAAAACACCTTAAAATATCATATTACCAGGTACATATTTTTGCCTGCGTATTGTTTACAATTACATTGTTTTTCATCATTTTTTTTTTGTTTTTAAATTGTATTTAAAAAAGGTGTAAATTGGCTTGAAAAAAGGATGTTGTCAATTTAATTTATTTGATATTTACGAGAACCTACACTTTGTAACAATTACGAATTAGTAATTTAATTAACATAATTAAATATTTGTATTACAACCCCTTTAGAAAAATAAATATTATGTTGGTGTTAAGTTTTTTTTCTTGAGTTTTTTTTTTATTATTGATTCACCAAAAATTAATCATTTCCTGAACAGCAAAACAAAGTCGTAAATTGCAAAACGTTATGACGCTTATTCACATTTTTTAATTTGTTTATTGATGAATTACTAGCCACACGTTCTATTTGTTTTTTTTTTTAATTTATTTAAAAAGATACATTTACGGAATATTTTCGATATTTGCTTATTTATTCGTCCACTGGGATGATTGGGCATAATTAAAAAAAATTGTCGTAGTGAAAGTTTTTTTCTTTCCTATTAAATTAATTGTGGCTATAATTGTTTATTTACTATAAACCGAAGGTGTCACAGCGTCAATAACAGATAAATTATTTACAAGAACAAAAAGACATTGGTGGATATTGAATTAGCACGTGGAATGCAAAAAAAGACTTGTTTATGTAGAAAAAGTTTCTTCTTTTTTCGATCACGTTCGTTTGCAACATTATATGACTATTTTTATATTTCGTGTAACTACATAATTAATCGGATAACGACAGCTTATATTAAAAGTTAGAGGTATGTGTAATTGAGCTGGGTAATAGCTTAGAGGGAAGACAGACGACTCGTGCGTCAGAGATCGAAGGTTCAATTCCCGGGCGGTACAAAAAAAAATGCGATTGTGAAAAAATCTACTTCAGAGGAAAAGGGTGGTTGGTGCAGTTGGGGTTGGCACTGGTGGTGGTTGGTGGTTGCTCAGACACCAAAAATAGTTTCTCAAATAAAAAGAATTAGTTACAGAAGGACCAGTTCAAACAAACCCATAGCAGTAAACAAAAACTAATTTCAGAGAAAAAAAAATTGAACCAAAGTGAATTATTACAAACTAGTAGTTGTATTTTTTTAATTAAAATAAAAAAAAAACTTGTATGTTTTTGTTTATCTAGGGGTTTTTAGATACAAATTGAATTATGAAATTAAAAAAATTAATTGTATGTTCAAAAAATTGGAAATGCAAAAAAATTCAATTACATATTTATGAAAAATTAATTTTGGTCGACGTTTAAATTTTGTTTGAATATTTTAAAAAATCGAAAACTACTTTTAGTAACCTTCTACTGATTTCGTATTTATTAAAATATTATCAATGGCAGGTAGAGCAGTGTATTTATGTAAATAAGCTTCTTACCTTAAATAAAATAAATAAAAAAATTGACTATGGACGATTCCGTCAAAAATTATCGCCAATAAAGATGAACTTTTAATTCACAAGCACCAACTATTCATTTATGGAAGAAAACTATCTATCACATGTCAAGAACTAAAGAACACCGCACTATAACTATAATATTACTACGACTGTTAATACAGACAAGACATTATAATTTATAAATACTTGTGTATATTAAAATTGTATTAAGTATGTGATTACTGGTGGCGGTAGTATCGGCGGACTTTACCAATGACGTCAGCGGACGCAACACAGAAAGCTCAAGCAAGAAACTGCCAAATATCGGGGCTACATGTGTCTATAAGTACGAATGGGATTTTTCGATACAAACGCTAAAACTGGTTAGCCACGATTTGGAAAATTAAAAATTCCTGGACGTCATGTTATGTTCCATCGTTTCGTATTTTGTTTATCTCACCACATTTGTCCACAAACGAAGAAAACAAAAATTAGAAAAACCATTACAATATCTATCTGACAAAAACAAAAACACTGTGAATGATTTATGGTAGTTAGGTAGGTAAGGTAAGGGACAGTTACAAAAACAAAATTTTGTATGGACAACAACATAAGAAACATATTTTCTGATGTTTCGAACGATGTTACACAACCCTCTTCATAGGTTACAATTTTTTGTCATAAATATGTATCTATGTATAAATAATAATTGAAGCTTTTGGGGAGATTTGCAAGTTCTTTAAAAATTAGTTTTGAGATGATCAAGGGACATAATATAAATAAATGTGGTTGAAAAAACATATTCCACAAGTTCGTCAAATTATATTTAAATGCTCTCGCTGTCAAAGACTTATAAGAAGTCAAATTGAGACAACTTTCCTCTGAGTATTTTATAATTACATTCACTAAATTTTAAAGGGATAGTGGGACCCTTTAGTGACCTTATTAGGGCTCAAATTACCCTTTTAAAAAAATAGGTCTCTAAAAAGGGCCTTTTAAAAAACAAGGAAAGATTAGTCATAACCAAATTTAAGTTAATGTTTTTTATAATGTTAATACATTGTCATTAATAATGCGGTATTGGTAAATTCGTCCAAGTATCTTTTAAAATAATTTAGGCCCATTAAATTCTCTTTAAATTTTTTTGTTTACATTTATAAACTACGTGTTACAAACTCCTTGACTTCGAATAAAAAAAATTCCAAAAAATCAAGACAATTAAACAATTAATTATTACAATATTTGGCAGCTATCCATCAAAATTTTTAATTATGGTAGATTCAAAGACAGTCGAAAACAGTCGTTTTACAACAAAAGAAAAAAAGACGGTCAAGTGCAAGTTCAAACAAACAACTTAAATTACTTTAGTTAGTTATAATCGTTGGGGGCTTGTATTATAACATTTTACAAAGAAAATATGGCACGTTGTCGTTAAACAAGCAATTATATACTTATTTTGCAAATTTTTTATTATTATGTTTTCACAAAAAATTGTTGGTAGATGTAAAATTTAATGAAGACTTTTATATCTAATTTTTATTACGTTTTTAAAAATTTACAAAAAGTTGTAAACAAAAATGGTTTTGGGGTCTCATGAGCCTTGACCTTGAGGTAATTACTTTACCTACTGGGTACAAGTGCCACCCTTTGGGTGTTTTTACTGCAACTAAGATAGATAAATAAACTGCTACATTCGAATTCAATTTTTTCTGCCTCAAACAAAAAATGTTTAACGTCATTGTGTCAATCAATAATTATATTGGATAATAGCTAGGTATCATATACGATAATGGCAATAAAATGGGTAATTAAACAACACAATTATGGTTCGTTCACGATAAGCACAAATTATAGGTACAAAAAATTAAAAAAACGCCAAATATCCAACTTTCATTCTTCTTTTTATCATGTATTATGATGAAAAATAATAGTTTTTGGAACTGCGACCACCAGATCAAAAGATTTGTGTGACCACTTACACTGAATGCATTTTTATGTGTATATCTAGCTTTATAAAGGATGGTTTACACTACACCGTGCCGGGTCAGGCAACCGCACATTGTTGTGTACGTATCCTGGACGATGTTCAGAAGTGACACAAACCCAAAATGTTTGCCTATAATTGTTTTATATGAGTTGGTCTTGCGTAAATTATAATAATTGTCTTGCAAGAATTAATCAATTTTTGCTCACAGTTTTCTTGGACGAGACCGTTTCGCCGGACGGCTATCGGAATGGTGTTTAGCTTCAGATATCAGGTCAATTCCAACCTTTACTACCTTTTAATATTTACCCAATAGTTTTATAGTATTAATACAGATCTTAAACTAAAGCAGATAATGCAGAATCAACACGGAAATGACAACGGACCCGATACGGATTGGTATAAACCATCCTTTACTTTTGCCGGAAGGCGGCAGTCAAAATGGTTTCTAACTTTAGATTTCCGGTTAAGTCCGATTTTCCACCAAGTAGTACGAAATCAACACGTAAATGACGAGGGACCTGTTATGGAGTTATGTTAACTATAATTTTCTTACAAAAATTAATCAATTTTTGTTCCAAATTATTTTGGAAGAAACCGTTTCGCCGGACGGCTATCGGAATGATGTTTAGCGTCAGATATCAGGTCAATTCCAACCTTTACTACCTTTTAATATGTACCCAATAGTTTTATAGTATTAATACAGATCGTAAACTAAGGCAGGTAAGGCGGAATCAACACGGAAATGACAACGGACCCGGTACGGATTGGTGTAAAACGTCCTTTACTTTTGCCGGAAGGCGGCAGTCAAAATGGTTTCTAACTTTAGATTTCCGGTTAAGTCCGACTTTTTACCAAATAGTACGGAATCAACACGTAAATGACGAGGAAACTATTACAGAATTATGTAAACTATAATTCTCTTACAAAAATTAATCAATTTTTGTTCCAAATTCTTTTGGAAGAGACCGTTGCGCCGGACGGCTATCGGGATGATGTTTAGCTTCAGATATCAGGTCAATTCCAACCTTTACTACCTTTTAATATTTACCCAATAGTTTTATAGTATTAATACAGATCTTAAACTAAGGCAGGTAAGGCGGAATCAACACGGAAATGACAACGGACCCGATACGGAACGGTGTAAACCATCGTTTACTTTAGAAATTAATGAGGTACGAAAAATAATTAAAATAATTTTCAGCACGAGTGTTGAATGTATGATGTCAAATATTAATATAAAACATATTTAGTAGTTAATTTGATTAATTCTTTCTACGTTCACTTGATGGAAACTCATTTTAATACTTAGTAAGAAATAAAACACTTAAGTTTCCACAAAATTTGTTTAATTAACTTAACAATCGTTTCGCCTAACTTAGGCTTCTTCAGAAGTAATACATTTAAACTAAAAAATTAAGCTAAGCTACTTTTATATGGTTTAAGAATTAGGGCGGGGGTGAATAAAGAGGTTAAGTAGTGGTGAATTATTGAGATCGATTTGGTCGTTCAGGAGGATATTGATATTTTTAAACTTATTGATTTCTAGAGATTCTAGTAAAGATAGTCTAAGATTTTTATTTTCTACATGTAGGATTTCAAAATTATCATTAAAAGTATGTTCCTCTTCATTAAGGTGTTTGGCGTAGTTTGAATTTAATTTATTATTTTCGTAAGATTTTTTATGTTCATTTATTCGTTTTTTGAATGAACGTCCCGTTTGACCTATGTATATATAGTTACAAGAGTTACAAGTTAATTTATACACCCCTGACTTATCCTCTTTATTGACTTTATCTTTGTTATTTTTGATATATTTGCCCAGGGTATTTTGCGTTTTATAAGCTACATTAACATTATTTTTCATTAAGTATTTTCCTAAAAGCTCAGAGGGTTTATTTAAATATGTAATACTTTTATAAATAGTTTTTTGGTTAGTGTTAAAGTAGGGATATACATTTTTTATAAATTTCTTATATTGTAGTTTAGTAAGTAAATTATCAATTATTTCAGTTTTATAGTTATTACAACAGGCAATTTGTTTTATTATATTTAACTCTTTTTTAAAATCTTTAGTATCTAAGGGTGTATTTATAAGTCTATATAACATTGAATAGAAGGCAGACATTTTGTGTTGATACGGATGACATGATAGATTATTGATAATAATGTCTGTATGTGTTTCTTTATGGTAGATAGCAAAACTATGTTTATTATTTTTTCGAGTGATAGTTAAGTCTAGGAAATTAATTTGTTTATCTATTTCTAATTCAATTGTAAATTTAATGTTATTGTGAATACTATTAAGTTGATTTAAGAAATTTTGTAATTGTCTATCAGTACCTAAGAAACACACCAGGACATCATCAACATATCTGTACCAGTATATACATTTATGAAATAGTTGGAATTTCTTAATATAAGTATTTTCTAAATGGTACATAAATAGTTCTGCTAAGATAGGACTTAATGGGTTTCCCATAATTAAGCCTTCATTACATTTAAAAATTGTATTGTTAAATTGAAAATAATTTTGATTAACACAAATATTTAACAAGTTTAGTATTTCTTTACATATTACTGGATTTGTACATTTATCACTTAGCATTTTTTCAATAATTTCTAAAACTTCTGCTGGTGGTATAGAGGGGAAGAGATTGGTAACGTCGAAAGACACTAATTTGCAGTTATTTGGTAGGTTTACATTTTTAATTTTGTTTATAAATTCCTGTGAATTTTTAATAGTAAATTTATTTTCAAAATGGCAGTAAGTATTTAGGACTCCTATCAAATATTTTGACAACTTATATGTGGGTGCAGTCACAAAAGATAAACCAAAAAAAAATTTTTTGGCCCCTTATGCTTTGGATTCTTTTATAGCTTCGTTTACTTGTTTATTATAATTATCCGTTGGATCTTTAATTATCTGGTATATATCCGGGTGCAAAAAGTATAAAGTTTTTTTTGAATATACAGTTCTTTGCTTATAGCCACAACGGATTTTCCTTCGTCTGCCCTTGTTATTATAATATTATTTTCTTTAATTTTATTTTTTAGAGATTTTAAGACAGTTGGGTCATAATTTAACTTAGTTCTATTTTTAATTGACTTTTTTATCAAATGGCTAGGGATTGTATTTTAAAAAGATGTTATTGCCTCTAAGTGCTAGCTCAGTGTCTACTGCTAAGATATCTAGGCTTTTTTTATTAATTACAGGTTGTAAATTAAAATTAAGTCCTTTTTCTAAAAAGTTAATTTCTGGTTGGTTAAAAGCAATGTTTGATAAGTTTATAAATCTTTTGTAAAAAGTATGGTTTTCAGGCCGTATATATGCGTTTTCACTATTATTAATTGGTTGTGAGCTATTTAATTTTCTGACTAGATTATTTAACTTTTTAGACTAAATCTTAAATTTCTTATTTATTAACATATTAACTTCTTCCCTAGTTAACTTATATATATATCGTCAAAAATAATAGGATGTAACTTATGTGCTAAGGTTGTATGTACTACCTTAAGGTATAAATTCTGGGTATCCCTTTGGCTGTATTGTTGTTTTCTTTCTTCTATCAACCATTTTTTCATTCCTCTAATTCTTTCCTTTTCCGCTGCTTGGCTTAGGTTTTTAGTCTTCAAATTTATATGTTTTGGATACACATTCAGTATGGCACATTGGTTTAAAAACCAAATGTTTTGTGTGTTGGTTCTCGTTCTTAATATTAGTTTAAAGTAGTATGTAGATAAATCACCTATTGATGATTGTTTAATATGATTAATTCTTTCTACGTTCACTTGATGGAAACTCATTTTAATACTAAGTAAGAAATAAAACACTAAAGTTTCCACAAAATTTGTTTAATTAACTTATATAAAACGCAAAATACCCTGGGCAAATATATCAAAAATAACAAAGATAAAGTCAATAAAGAGGATAAGTCAGGGGTGTATAAATTAACTTGTAACTCTTGTAACTATATATACATAGGTCAAACGGGACGTTCATTCAAAAAACGAATAAATGAACATAAAAAATCTTACGAAAATAATAAATTAAATTCAAACTACGCCAAACACCTTAATGAAGAGGAACATACTTTTAATGATAATTTTGAAATCCTACATGTAGAAAATAAAAATCTTAGACTATCTTTACTAGAATCTCTAGAAATCAATAAGTTTAAAAATATCAATATCCTCCTGAACGACCAAATCGATCTCAATAATTCACCACTACTTAACCTCTTTATTCACCCCCGCCCTAATTCTTAAACCATATATAAGTAGCTTAGCTTAATCTTTTGTTTAAATGTATTACTTCTGAAGAAGCCTAAAATAGGCGAAACGATTGTTAAGTTAATTAAACAAATTTTGTGGAAACTTTAGTGTTTTATTTCTTACTAAGTAGTAGTTAATTTTTTAAAATCTATTGAATTTTGTGGGGAGTATGAGATCTAAATGATTTCAAATAAAAAGTAAAATCAATTCACCTGTTCAGTAGTTACGTCAGACATTAAAGGGTCTGTTTCCATCTTTATCTTTTCAACGTAATCCTTCCTTAGCTAAGAGTGTATTTCAAACTCCTTGCATAAAAAAATTTAACCAGCAGACAAAATAATAGCACCACTGACACTATTTATGACCATTTTTCACGACATTAAATTAACTTTTATTTACCTACTATTGACAAACTATTTTTTTAAAATAACTAATATATTACGAACCACTAGAGAAGATGTTAAAAACAATAAACTCTAGAAACCAACAGATAACAGAAAAAAATTTCAACTGATAGGACTTGACACGACCTCTATTTTGAAGTCGCAAGTCAGAAACTTACGTATTAATAAGTAGATGATGGTAAAAAATGGTCAATTTGACAGTCAAGATTTAATTTTACAATTTTCTCTTAAAAAGTACATACATAATTTGTTATTATAGCATAGATAGACACTTTTGGCATTTTGTGCAAGGTTCAAATCAGTATTTAACGTAAATGAGAGTTAGGTTAAGTTATACGTGAAGACAGTGTCGCCACAACAACTAATTAGTAGGGTTTTATTGTGGGTAATTTAAAAAATAGAAAGTGTAGAAAATACAAAAATTAGTTTTTATAATCAACAAATATTTCTTGTAGGGCTCGTGAGGTCAAAGAAGTTTAAGTGACGTTAAGTTAGGTTAAGATTCAGAGATTTATTATAATTAATCCTTTTAAAGTAATGTCTTAATTCACCAACAGAAGATAAAAAACATTTCAAGTCTGAATTCTAAAGACAGTAATGGAAAAAGGTAAGTGACAGTTGAGCAAGGCTGTTAACTGTTCGGCCTCTAACCCTTAAAGTCTTCATTTAGCCGCAGGAGATTTTTAAATTCAAAATAAAAAGCATTTGAAGTCTGTAATTGCGAAGAGTGGTGCAGATAATGAAGTAATAAGCACACAAGAGTGCCAACTGTTTGATCTCTAACTAAAAATGTCTTAATTCGCCAACAGAAGATAAAAAACATTTCAAGTCTGAATCTAAAGACAGTAATGAAAAAAGTGAAGTGACAGTTGAGCAAGGCTGTCAACTGTTCGGCCTCTAACCCTTAAAGTCTTCATTTAGCCGCAGGAGATTTTTAAATTCAAAATAAAAAGCATTTGAAGTCTGTAATTGCGAAGAGTGGTGCAGATAATGAAGTAATAAGCACACAAGAGTGCCAACTGTTTGATCTCTAACTAAAAATGTCTTAATTCGCCAACAGAAGATAAAAAACATTTCAAGTCTGAATCTAAAGACAGTAATGAAAAAAGGTAAGTGACAGTTGAGCAAGGCTGTTAACTGTTCGGCCTCTAACCCTTAAAGTCTTCATTTAGCCGCAGGAGATTTTTAAATTCAAAATAAAAAGCATTTGAAGTCTGTAATTGCGAAGAGTGGTGCAGATAATGAAGTAATAAGCACACAAGAGTGCCAACTGTTTGATCTCTAACTAAAAATGTCTTAATTCGCCAACAGAAGATAAAAAACATTTCAAGTCTGAATCTAAAGACAGTAATGAAAAAGTAAGTGACAGTTGAGCAAGGCTGTTAACTGTTCGGCCTCTAACCCTTAAAGTCTTCATTTAGCCGCAGGAGATTTTTAAATTCAAAATAAAAGCATTTGAAGTCTGTAATTGCGAAGAGTGGTGCAGATAATGAAGTAATAAGCACACAAGAGTGCCAACTGTTTGATCTCTAACTAAAAATGTCTTAATTCGCCAACAGAAGATAAAAAACATTTCAAGTCTGAATCTAAAGACAGTTTAAAGAAAAAAGTAAGTGACAGTTGAGCAAGGCTGTTAACTGTTCGGCCTCTAACCCTTAAAGTCTTCATTTAGCCGCAGGAGATTTTTAATTCAAATAAAAAGCATTTGAAGTCTGTAATTGCGAGAGTGGTGCAGATAATGAAGTAATAAGCACACAAGAGTGCCAACTGTTTGATCTCTAACTAAAAATGTCTTAATTCGCCAACAGAAGATAAAAAACATTTCAAGTCTGAATCTAAAGACAGTAATGAAAAAAGGTAAGTGACAGTTGAGCAAGGCTGTTAACTGTTCGGCCTCTAACCCTTAAAGTCTTCATTTAGCCGCAGGAGATTTTTAAATTCAAAATAAAAAGCATTTGAAGTCTGTAATTGCGAAGAGTGGTGCAGATAATGAAGTAATAAGCACACAAGAGTGCCAACTGTTTGATCTCTAACTAAAAATGTCTTAATTCGCCAACAGAAGATAAAAAACATTTCAAGTCTGAATCTAAAGACAGTAATGAAAAAAGTAAGTGACAGTCGAGCAAGGCTGTTAACTGTTCGGCCTCTAACCCTTAAAGTCTTCATTTAGCCGCAGGAGATTTTTAAATTCAAAATAAAAAGCATTTGAAGTCTGTAATTGCGAAGAGTGGTGCAGATAATGAAGTAATAAGCACACAAGAGTGCCAACTGTTTGATCTCTAACTAAAAATGTCTTAATTCGCCAACAGAAGATAAAAAACATTTCAAGTCTGAATCTAAAGACACTAATGAAAAAAGGTAAGTGACAGTTGAGCAAGGCTGTTAACTGTTCGGCCTCTAACCCTTAAAGTCTTCATTTAGCCGCAGGAGATTTTTAAATTCAAAATAAAAAGCATTTGAAAATCTGTAATTGCGAAGAGTGGTGCAGATAATGAAGTAATAAGCACACAAGAGTGCCAACTGTTTGATCTCTAACTAAAAATGTCTTAATTCGCCAACAGAAGATAAAAAACATTTCAAGTCTGAATCTAAAGACAGTAATGAAAAAAGTAAGTGACAGTTGAGCAAGGCTGTTAACTTTTTCGGCCTCTAACCCTTAAAGTCTTCATTTAGCCGCAGGAGATTTTTAAATTCAAAATAAAAAGCATTTGAAGTCTGTAATTGCGAAGAGTGGTGCAGATAATGAAGTAATAAGCACACAAGAGTGCCAACTGTTTGATCTCTAACTAAAAATGTCTTAATTCGCCAACAGAAGATAAAAAACATTTCAAGTCTGAATCTAAAGACAGTTTAATGAAAAAAGGTAAGTGACAGTTGAGCAAGGCTGTTAACTGTTCGGCCTCTAACCCTTAAAGTCTTCATTTAGCCACAGGAGATTTTTAAATTCAAAATAAAAAGCATTTGAAGTCTGTAATTGCGAAGAGTGGTGCAGATAATGAAGTAATAAGCACACAAGAGTGCCAACTGTTTGATCTCTAACTAAAAATGTCTTAATTCGCCAACAGAAGATAAAAAACATTTCAAGTCTGAATCTAAAGACAGTAATGGAAAAAGGAAGTGACAGTTGAGCAAGGCTGTTAACTGTTCGGCCTCTAACCCTTAAAGTCTTCATTTAGCCACAGGAGATTTTTAAATTCAAAATAAAAAGCATTTGAAGTCTGTAATTGCGAAGAGTGGTGCAGATAATGAAGTAATAAGCACACAAGAGTGCCAACTGTTTGATCTCTAACTAAAAATGTCTTAATTCGCCAACAGAAGATAAAAAACATTTCAAGTCTGAATCTAAAGACAGTAATGAAAAAAGGTAAGTGACAGTTGAGCAAGGCTGTTAACTGTTCGGCCTCTAACCCTTAAAGTCTTCATTTAGCCACAGGAGATTTTTAAATTCAAAATAAAAAGCATTTGAAGTCTGTAATTGCGAAGAGTGGTGCAGATAATGAAGTAATAAGCACACAAGAGTGCCAACTGTTTGATCTCTAACTAAAAATGTCTTAATTCGCCAACAGAAGATAAAAAACATTTCAAGTCTGAATCTAAAGACAGTAATGAAAAAAGGTAAGTGACAGTTGAGCAAGGCTGTTAACTGTTCGGCCTCTAACCCTTAAAGTCTTCATTTAGCCACAGGAGATTTTTAAATTCAAAATAAAAAGCATTTGAAGTCTGTAATTGCGAAGAGTGGTGCAGATAATGAAGTAATAAGCACACAAGAGTGCCAACTGTTTGATCTCTAACTAAAAATGTCTTAATTCGCCAACAGAAGATAAAAAACATTTCAAGTCTGAATCTAAAGACAGTAATGAAAAAAGGTAAGTGACAGTTGAGCAAGGCTGTTAACTGTTCGGCCTCTAACCCTTAAAGTCTTCATTTAGCCACAGGAGATTTTTAAATTCAAAATAAAAAGCATTTGAAGTCTGTAATTGCGAAGAGTGGTGCAGATAATGAAGTAATAAGCACACAAGAGTGCCAACTGTTTGATCTCTAACTAAAAATGTCTTAATTCGCCAACAGAAGATAAAAAACATTTCAAGTCTGAATCTAAAGACAGTAATGAAAAAAGGTAAGTGACAGTTGAGCAAGGCTGTTAACTGTTCGGCCTCTAACCCTTAAAGTCTTCATTTAGCCGCAGGAGATTTTTAAATTCAAAATAAAAAGCATTTGAAGTCTGTAATTGCGAAGAGTGGTGCAGATAATGAAGTAATAAGCACACAAGAGTGCCAACTGTTTGATCTCTAACTAAAAATGTCTTAATTCGCCAACAGAAGATAAAAAACATTTCAAGTCTGAATCTAAAGACAGTAATGAAAAAAGGTAAGTGACAGTTGAGCAAGGCTGTTAACTGTTCGGCCTCTAACCCTTAAAGTCTTCATTTAGCCACAGGAGATTTTTAAATTCAAAATAAAAAGCATTTGAAGTCTGTAATTGCGAAGAGTGGTGCAGATAATGAAGTAATAAGCACACAAGAGTGCCAACTGTTTGATCTCTAACTAAAAATGTCTTAATTCGCCAACAGAAGATAAAAAACATTTCAAGTCTGAATCTAAAGACAGTAATGAAAAAAGGTAAGTGACAGTTGAGCAAGGCTGTTAACTGTTCGGCCTCTAACCCTTAAAGTCTTCATTTAGCCGCAGGAGATTTTTAAATTCAAAATAAAAAGCATTTGAAGTCTGTAATTGCGAAGAGTGGTGCAGATAATGAAGTAATAAGCACACAAGAGTGCCAACTGTTTGATCTCTAACTAAAAATGTCTTAATTCGCCAACAGAAGATAAAAAACATTTCAAGTCTGAATCTAAAGACAGTAATGAAAAAAGGTAAGTGACAGTTGAGCAAGGCTGTTAACTGTTCGGCCTCTAACCCTTAAAGTCTTCATTTAGCCGCAGGAGATTTTTAAATTCAAAATAAAAAGCATTTGAAGTCTGTAATTGCGAAGAGTGGTGCAGATAATGAAGTAATAAGCACACAAGAGTGCCAACTGTTTGATCTCTAACTAAAAATGTCTTAATTCGCCAACAGAAGATAAAAAACATTTCAAGTCTGAATCTAAAGACAGTAATGAAAAAAGGTAAGTGACAGTTGAGCAAGGCTGTTAACTGTTCGGCCTCTAACCCTTAAAGTCTTCATTTAGCCGCAGGAGATTTTTAAATTCAAAATAAAAAGCATTTGAAGTCTGTAATTGCGAAGAGTGGTGCAGATAATGAAGTAATAAGCACACAAGAGTGCCAACTGTTTGATCTCTAACTAAAAATGTCTTAATTCGCCAACAGAAGATAAAAAACATTTCAAGTCTGAATCTAAAGACAGTAATGAAAAAAGGTAAGTGACAGTTGAGCAAGGCTGTTAACTGTTCGGCCTCTAACCCTTAAAGTCTTCATTTAGCCGCAGGAGATTTTTAAATTCAAAATAAAAAGCATTTGAAGTCTGTAATTGCGAAGAGTGGTGCAGATAATGAAGTAATAAGCACACAAGAGTGCCAACTGTTTGATCTCTAACTAAAAATGTCTTAATTCGCCAACAGAAGATAAAAAACATTTCAAGTCTGAATCTAAAGACAGTAATGAAAAAAGGTAAGTGACAGTTGAGCAAGGCTGTTAACTGTTCGGCCTCTAACCCTTAAAGTCTTCATTTAGCCGCAGGAGATTTTTAAATTCAAAATAAAAAGCATTTGAAGTCTGTAATTGCGAAGAGTGGTGCAGATAATGAAGTAATAAGCACACAAGAGTGCCAACTGTTTGATCTCTAACTAAAAATGTCTTAATTCGCCAACAGAAGATAAAAAACATTTCAAGTCTGAATCTAAAGACAGTAATGAAAAAAGGTAAGTGACAGTTGAGCAAGGCTGTTAACTGTTCGGCCTCTAACCCTTAAAGTCTTCATTTAGCCGCAGGAGATTTTTAAATTCAAAATAAAAAGCATTTGAAGTCTGTAATTGCGAAGAGTGGTGCAGATAATGAAGTAATAAGCACACAAGAGTGCCAACTGTTTGATCTCTAACTAAAAATGTCTTAATTCGCCAACAGAAGATAAAAAACATTTCAAGTCTGAATCTAAAGACAGTAATGAAAAAAGGTAAGTGACAGTTGAGCAAGGCTGTTAACTGTTCGGCCTCTAACCCTTAAAGTCTTCATTTAGCCACAGGAGATTTTTAAATATAAAATCAAAAATATTTGAAATCTATAACTGATAAGAGTGACGCAGAAAAAGAAGTAAAAGCCACACAGGAGTGCCAACTGTTCGATTTCTAACTAAAATTGCTTTCACTCCTTCACAGAACGCTTATGATTTTAAAATAAAAAATATTTGAACTCTGTGATGGGGAAAACAAAAAGACATCTAAGCAGGGCTGTTAACTGTTCGGCCTTCAACGCTAAAAGTATTCATTCAGCCTTAGGCTGCTTTAATTACAAACTAAACATTTAGTCGTTGTATCGAAATCCGTTATGAGAAAGAAAAAAATATTTCCAGTTACTGGAATATCAAAATTTTTAGATTGTATCTATTATCGTTTTTTGTTAGATGGTGTTGCCAACCATAGATGGGACCCCATGGGTATAAATACAGTAGATATGCAAAAATGCAACAGATATATAATAAAATATCACAGATGCTAATCGTTACCTACAAAATTTTTGTTCTTTATTAATTTTACTGCCCATGCGATTTCTAGGAACCCCTACAGTGAAAAACAAAACACCAATGTTATAAATAAAGTTAGGTTATCTACTTTAGAAACAAAATAATAAAAAAAAAAAGAATGTAGTGTATGTGTGTGTGTGTGAATAACGTTAAACACAAAATCGTAAAAAGTCCATTAAAGACTACAGTTAATACTTAAATATAAAACCAGATATAACAGTGAATTATTGTTAGTGTAATTACTGTTTAATAATAATAAAAAGATATAAATAACTATTTATTTTACGATACCTACCATTTTTTTGTTATTAAAACAAAAATTAATAAATAAATAAAATATGTCATCGACAACTTTACATTTTTTATTATTGATCTCTAGTGGCATCTGATTTTACACTGAATTAAAATTTATTTTTAGGTTAGGATTCTTCATTCACTACTTATTGTAGATCTAAAAAGAAGAAAAGTGTAACTACGCCATAGTTAAACGACCTAAAAGTCCTTCTAGCTACCTATATATTAAAGGATCATGACTTATTTTTCCTCAATATTTTCTTTTTTTTTGCAATAAAGTAGGGCAATAAAAATTTTCCAGTTTTCCTTGTTTACACCAGAAATGAGCAAGGACTTGTAAAAATAATAAGGAAAACTAATAAGAAGTACTCGCTTACCAATTACAATAATGATAATAATAATAATATAATTATTAAGTAAACAAACTCATAAACGTTTACGTCAAATTCGATTAATTCTAAGGGTGGCAATTAATTTTACAACGTTTCTTAAAAAGTACATACATAATTTGTTATTATAACATAAATACAGGTTCAAATTAATATTTAATGTGAATAAGAAGTTAGGTTAGGTTGTACGTGCAGACAGTGTCGCCACAACAACTAAATAGTAAGGTTTAATTGTAAGGAATTTAAAAAAATAGGACATATAATTTTTGAAACCAAAACGAATTATAGTAGGATAAAACCCATTGAAAAAGGAAGAGAATATAACCGAAATGAAAGGAAAAATAATTTGCGGGCGATCTGAGGTCGAGAAGGGGATTGGAGTGAGTCTTTAAGGGTAAAAAATGGGTTTCCTTGATTTCCGGAAAAACTACAAGTCTTATGGAAAAAAGTTAAATAGCAAAGTTGTAGGTAATAAAAAGATCCACAACTTTTCTATTTACAATTTTGTTACATAACCTCAAAATTTGTGTGAAAAATTCAAATAACAAACTTTTATTTAATAGGTAAGTTAAGATACCCAGTATCCATTACCATTCTAATGACACTGAAATCCGATATTATATTAAATATTCATTAAGTAGCATGAACTTGATTATGCTCATTATACGCATCGTATCATTTTATGTATAACTTGAAGTATACTCAGATATTGAAATTTTTTATTTACCTACCCATGCAAGGCAATGGAAATAGGTCACATTATAACACACATTAACCTTGTGGGATAGTAATAAATAACAAATTTCATTTTTAACATATTGACAATAAGTCGAAATTAATTCGTTTTAAAACAAAGAATTTATTTGAAATATATACCTACAGTAATTACGAAAATTACATAAGCAATTAAAACCTTTTTATTTACTTAAAAATATTCCAAAAAAAAAATTAAAACAAATGACAATTGCCAACTGTTCGGCCTCCAACTTTAAATGTCTTCATTCAGCTACTACCGAAAATCTTTAATTTCAAACTAAAAATATTTAAATCTCTTATCTACTAAGTGACAGCTAAGCAGGGTTACCAACTTATCGGCCTTCAACTACAAATATCTTCATTCAGCCATAGGAATTTTATAAAAATGACACACTACAATTTTTAGTGTAAGTAATTAAATAAATTGTATTGAATTCTTCCACTCTTTAAATTATAATTACAAAGTCTTTTTATATTTTGCTGATAATAAAAACACTTTTCCTAATTTAAAGAGCTCAATAAAAGTCGCCTTCGAATAAATCATTTATTAATTAGTATTTAAATGCTCATGCTCATCATCAAAATGGAGTGTGTCATCGTGTGAATTCCCGAATTACGAATGTGATGGCAGGCATGCCGGATGTACACAACACGTTCCCATATTAATTTATTACCTTTATCTGAAGGCACATGTACAGACAGATATTTACATTAATGCATATTTATAATTATCAAATTATCATTAATGGCTTACAACTACTTCTATTAGTTTTGTTGTATTTATTAAAGAATGTGGATCCATCTTCATTTGAATAGTCGTTTCAACAAAAAAAAAAGTGAAACAGGTACCTACATTTGATTCCGAATTTTTTGTCGTTAATCGTTACTGAAAGTAGCATTAATAATAATTTAATTAGTGAAATGCTAACGGTTTTTGCGATGTTTTGTGTATTTATATTTTTTATGCTATTAGTTATTATCGTAATGTAAAAGTAGGTCTGTTTATAAATAGAAAAAATATACAGAGTGTCCTGTACCAAAATAATAAAACAGTTGGATAGATGGAAGTCAAAAGTTGGCCCATTCGGTCCAAATAAAAAATAAGCAATTTATCACAACAAACAAAATAATTCAATCAAATAAATCCAGCTCTTGAATATTTCGAGAGAAGTAAAGGTTAATTCAAAGGATTTATGGTAAGGCAAGCGCCTCTTGTAAGAGAGACCTGAACGCTTTAGGACGGGTAGTAGATCTAGCCCCGCGCACGCGCGATAAGCGGCTACTGTAGCTATCGACCGCTCTCTGCCATTGTTTAAAACTTTCCAACGCACACTTTGACTAAAAATTCAAACCTACTTCCATTCCTTCACAATTAGAAAACAAATTTTTAATTCGTTTGCCAATTAAGTAGCAATAAATAATAATATGAGAGAAGTACTAGAATATTAAAAGGTTAGTCGACTAATAATATTAATGCATTTGCTTTTTAAGATCAACAACAACGACAATAACAACATAGGAGATAAATTTCGTTAAGAAGAATTGTGTATTACCATAAAAAAAAGTAAATTCAAAGGATTTACGGTAAAGCAATGTCTCTTGTAATAGAGACCTGAACGATTTAGGACGGGTAGTAGATCCAGCCCCGCGCACGCGTAGTGAGCGGTTATTGTAAGCAAACCGTTGTCTGGCATTACAATACAGATCTACTGCTAAATCAATGGCAATAACTAACATAAAAGGTAGTTTTGCAGAACTTTAGTAGAATAATTGGGAGATTTGTAGACTAATCTCATTAAAACATTTGCCCTTTTAAATGAACAAAAACGAGTACTTATAACGACAGCTTTTACAAAAAAAATTCGAAAGAAACAAAGGCCAGCCCAAAGACGTGGATTTTTGTTAATAAGACCTGAACGCTTTAGGACGGGTAATAGTTACAGAAACGCGCACGCGTGGTAAGCGGCTACTGTAGCTAGCAAACCGCGCTTCGCTATTGTTTAAAACTTTCCAACGCAAACTTTGACTTAATATTTAGACCTAATTCCTTTCCTTCACAATTAGAAAAAAAAATCTTAATCCGTTTGCTAATTAAATGTTAATAATTAATAAAAAAAGGTGGTTTTGCAGAACTTTCGAACAAATTCATTTCGAAAAAATTGCAAAAAAAAAGAAATGAAGTATTTCTACGAGTAAACGAGTGAATATCTCTTGTTGAAGAGCATAACAAATAAACCTGAAGCAAAAAAAAGGTGGGTAGTATACCTACCTACCAATTTCGTGTCTTGTATTGTTATCATATAATAAATTCTTCGAACAGGTCAATATATTTTCGTGTTACGTAAACTTCCACTTTGGTCACTCCGAAACTTGAACTTGAGAGAGATTCGAGAACTGGTTTGTAGTTAGTTGTAATAAATGTTTCAGATAAAGAAATATATAGGCGGCAACGAAAATAAAGCAGACTTTAATAATGCGGATGGGTTTAACCCCGTGTCAACGGCCCTTAGTCGGGGTTATGCAGTAATGGAACGTTTGGAGGAACTTGGAATGTTTTTATTCAATATAAAGTTTAACAGAACTGTTAACTTTATCTCAAACAAGTGATGGGAAAAGTGAAGTGACAGTTGTGCAGGGCTGTCAACTGTTCGGCCTCTAACCCCAAAAGCCTTCATTTAGCCACAGGAGATTTTTAAATTCAAAATAAAAAGCATTTGAAGTCTATAATTGCGAAGGGTGGTGCAAATAATGAAGTAATAAGCACACAAGAGTGCCAAACTGTTTGATCTCTAACTAAAAATGTCTTAATTCACCAACAGAAGATAAAAAAAAACATTTGAAGTCTGAATCTAAAGACATTAATGGAAAAAGTGAAGTGACAGTTGAGCAAGGCTGTCAACTGTTCGGCCTCTTACCCTTAAAGTCTTCATTAGCCACAGGTGAGTTTTTAAATTCAAAATAAAAAGCATTTGAAGTCTGTAATTGCGAAGAGTAGGTGCAGATAATGAAGTAATAAGCACACAAGAGTGCCAACTGTTTGATCTCTAACTAAAAATGTCTTAATTCACCAAAGAAGATTAAAAAAACATTTGAAGTCTTAATCTAAAGACATTAATGGAAAAAGTGAAGTGACAGTTGAGCAGGGCTGTCAACTGTTCGGCCTCTAACCCTTAAAGTCTTCATTTAGCCACAGGAGATTTTTAAATTCAAAATAAAAAGCATTTGAAGTCTGTAATTGCGAAGAGTGGTGCAGATAATGAAGTAATAAGCACACAAGAGTGCCAACTGTTTGATCTCTAACTAAAAATGTCTTAATTCACCAACAGAAGATAAAAAAAACATTTGAAGTCTGAATCTAAAGACATTAATGGAAAAAGTGAAGTGACAGTTGAGCAAGGCTGTCAACTGTTCGGCCTCTAACCCTTAAAGTCTTCATTTAGCCACAAGGAGATTTTTAAATTCAAAATAAAAAGCATTTAAAAGTCTGTAATTGCGAAGAGTGGTGCAGATAATGAAGTAATAAGCACACAAGAGTGCCAACTGTTTGATCTCTAACTAAAAATGTCTTAATTCACCAACAGAAGATAAAAAACATTTGAAGTCTGAATCTAAAGACATTAATGGAAAAAGTGAAGTGACAGTTGAGCAAGGCTGTCAACTGTTCGGCCTCTAACCCTTAAAGTCTTCATTTAGCCACAGGAGATTTTTAAATTCAAAATAAAAAGCATTTGAAGTCTGTAATTGCGAAGAGTGGTGCAGATAATGAAGTAATAAGCACACAAGAGTGCCAACTGTTTGATCTCTAACTAAAAATGTCTTAATTCACCAACAGAAGATAAAAAACATTTCAAGTCTGAATCTAAAGACATTAATGGAAAAAGTGAAGTGACAGTTGAGCAAGGCTGTCAACTGTTCGGCCTCTAACCCTTAAAGTCTTCATTTAGCCACAGGAGATTTTTAAATTCAAAATAAAAAGCATTTGAAGTCTGTAATTGCGAAGAGTGGTGCAGATAATGAAGTAATAAGCACACAAGAGTGCCAACTGTTTGATCTCTAACTAAAAATGTCTTAATTCCCAACAGAAGATAAAAAACATTTCAAGTCTGAATCTAAAGACATTAATGGAAAAAGTGAAGTGACAGTTGAGCAAGGCTGTCAACTGTTCGGCCTCTAACCCTTAAAGTCTTCATTTAGCCACAAGAGATTTTTAAATTCAAAATAAAAAGCATTTGAAGTCTGTAATTGCGAAGAGTGGTGCAGATAATGAAGTAATAAGCACACAAGAGTGCCAACTGTTTGATCTCTAACTAAAAATGTCTTAATTCACCAACAGAAGATAAAAAACATTTCAAGTCTGAATCTAAAGACATTAATGGAAAAAGTGAAGTGACAGTTGAGCAAGGCTGTCAACTGTTCGGCCTCTAACCCTTAAAGTCTTCATTTAGCCACAAGAGATTTTTAAATTCAAAATAAAAAGCATTTGAAGTCTGTAATTGCGAAGAGTGGTGCAGATAATGAAGTAATAAGCACACAAGAGTGCCAACTGTTTGATCTCTAACTAAAAATGTCTTAATTCACCAACAGAAGATAAAAAACATTTCAAGTCTGAATCTAAAGACATTAATGGAAAAAGTGAAGTGACAGTTGAGCAAGGCTGTCAACTGTTCGGCCTCTAACCCTTAAAGTCTTCATTTAGCCACAAGAGATTTTTAAATTCAAAATAAAAAGCATTTGAAGTCTGTAATTGCGAAGAGTGGTGCAGATAATGAAGTAAAAAAGCACACAAGAGTGCCAACTGTTTGACCCTCTAACTAAAAATGTCTTAATTCACCAACAGAAGATAAAAAACATTTCAAGTCTGAATCTAAAGACATTAATGGAAAAAGTGAAGTGACAGTTGAGCAAGGCTGTCAACTGTTCGGCCTCTAACCCTTAAAGTCTTCATTTAGCCAAAAGGAGATTTTTAAATTCAAAATAAAAAGCATTTGAAGTCTGTAATTGCGAAGAGTGGTGCAGATAATGAAGTAATAAGCACACAAGAGTGCCAACTGTTTGATCTCTAACTAAAAATGTCTTAATTCCCCAACAGAAGATAAAAAAAACATTTGAAGTCTTAATCTAAAGACATTAATGGAAAAAGTGAAGTGACAGTTGAGCAAGGCTGTCAACTGTTCGGCCTCTAACCCTTAAAGTCTTCATTTAGCCACAAGAGATTTTTAAATTCAAAATAAAAAGCATTTGAAGTCTGTAATTGCGAAGAGTGGTGCAGATAATGAAGTAATAAGCACACAAGAGTGCCAACTGTTTGATCTCTAACTAAAAATGTCTTAATTCCCCAACAGAAGATAAAAAAAACATTTGAAGTCTTAATCTAAAGACATTAATGGAAAAAGTGAAGTGACAGTTGAGCAAGGCTGTCAACTGTTCGGCCTCTAACCCTAAGAGTCTTCATTTAACCACAGGAGATTTTTAAATATAAAATCAAAAATATTTGAACTCTATAACTGATAAGAGTGACGCAGAAAAATAAGGAACAGCCACACAGGAGTGCCAACTGTTCGATTCCTAACTAAAATTGCTTTCACTCCTTCACAGAACGCTTATGATTTTAAAATAAAAAATATTTGAACTCTGTGATGGGGAAAACAAAAAGACATCTAAGCAGGGCTGTTAACTGTTCGGCCTTAATATTTCCAGTTACTGGAATATCAAAATTTTTAGATTGTATCTATTATCGTTTTTTGTTAGATGGTGTTGCCAACCATAGATGGGACCCCATGGGGATAAATACAGTAGATATGCAAAAATGCAATAGATATATAATAAAATATCACAGATGTTAATCTTTACTTACAAAATTTTTGTTCTTTATTAATTTTATTGCCCATGCGATTTCTAGGAACCCCTACAGTGAAAAACAAAACAGCAATGTTATAAATAAACTTAGGTTATCTACTTTAGAAACAAAATAATAAAAAAAAAGAATGTAGTGTATGTGTGTGTGTCTGAATAACGTTAAACACAAAATCGTAAAAAGTCCATTAAAGACTACAGTTAATACTTAAATATAAAACCATAAATAACAGTTAATTATTGTAAGCGTAATTACTGTTAAACAATTATAAAAAGATATAAGTAACTATTGATTTAACGATGCCATTTTGTTTGTAATTAAAATAAAAAAATAAATAAATAAACAGAACATGTCATCAATTTTACATTTTTTGTTATTGATCTCTAGTGGCATTTGTTTTTACTCCGAATCAGAATTTATTTTTAGGTTAGGATTCTTCATTCACTACTTATTGTAGATCTAAAAAGAGGAAAAGTGTAACTACGCCATTGTTAAACGACCCAAAAGTCCTTCTATCAATATATTAAAAGATCTTGACTTAATATTTTTTTCTGCAATAAAGTAGGCCTATAAAAATTGTCCAGTTTTCCTTGTTTATACCAGAAATGAGCAAGGACTAATAAGAAGTACTCGCGTACCTACCAATTACAATAATACTAATAATAATATAATTATTAAGTAAACGAACTCATAAACGTTTACGTTACTTTGAGGGACATAATTTTTTGCACAAACTCAATTAAAAATTTTAAAAACCACTAATTCTAATTTTTTTTGCAAATATCTTTTAAATATCCAACTATTATTATTTAAAGCACTTGTAGACCATTGTTATTCAGAAGGAGAGATGGCCGAGTGGTTACAGCACCTGCTTCCCTTACCACGAAAGCGCAGCTGACCGGTTCGATTCTCAACCGATACACCATCTATTATTCTTTCTTTTTTTATAAAAATTTACACCGAAAAATGTTTTTTATACGTTTTGGCTTGCTATTTAAATCACAAAAAAATACTGAGAAATAGCATTAAATACCTGCATAGATTCCGACAAAATTCTTTTATTATTTTTCTTTCTACGACTTTTCTTTTTTCAATTCATTCAATGGAATTCAAAAGAAAAAATGCCTTTGAGTTCCACTTTACGACTAATTAGTCCCGGGGTTCTTTTCACAATTTTTTACAAGCCAAATTCCAATTATCAACGGATCAGAATATAAAAAAATAATTAAATAAGTTATAAAGAGAGTCGTTGAAAGCTCTGGAAGACGACATTATTTCTTTGCGTTCAATCGAGTGTAAAACGTAGTACTTAAGTTCAATGCTTGCCATCATCACCTTGAACACATAAATCATTAAAAAGGTGTTTACGAATCGTACTACCTACCTAACGTAATGGTCGAACCGTGAACTTGCCGATTTTAATTACATATCAACTCTTAATTAACTAATTGTAGATAAACATATTTAATCATCAAAATATTGTGCAATTTGTTTTACAAAAACTCATAACAAAACGTATTTAGGTAACAAATTACAATGTAATTACACTCTACAGGGGCTCATTCATCTTCAAAACCCCTTATTTCTTGTTATATAAACTAAATCTTTATAATTTTGACTAAAATCAATAACAAGAATAAAAAGTCAAAGGTTACACACACAAGAAATAAGTAATTCAATACAACCATTGTACGCCCAGGACTGTTTTAATGTCGAGGTCTGAATGCTTTAGGACGGGTAGTCGTACAGCAGCGCGCACGCGCGTTAAGCAGCCACAGTTAACGATTCGTTTTGTGTCAAAGCTTAAACCGCATCAAATCCGCACTATTAAGAAATTGAAACAAAGACATTGATACATTACAGAACGCCCTGTATATACTTATGTCCACATAAACACGTATTTAACCTTCCAAACAACCTAATAAGAAAGTGTATACGGAAAAATTTCGGAAGCACCATATTATCTAATACTTAGGCAATAAAATTAATTGCTCTTTGCCTCTCTTTTTGTGATCACATCAATTTTATTAATTTCATGTTGTTTACATAAGTTTCCTAACATTATTGAAGATTTAAAATAAAATATTTGCATAGGAATCTGTTTTTTTTTCTGTTGTCATATTTGCTAAAACCTCAGCTGTTACAAAACCGACGATAGTACATATGTATATATATACAATTCGACACCAAAGCGTCCAAGCAAATTCGCCTTTAATTAAGTATTTACAAATTAAATAACTTTTTTAATAAATAAGTACTGGAGCTGACACTAAATTATTTTAGTTGCCCGAGTTGAATATGTGATGCGTAGTTAATAAACCATTGTCAGAATAGCATCATTTCAATGTGACCTGAACGCTTTAGAACGGGTAGTAGGCGGTACAGCAACGCGCACGCGCTGCAATTGTTCTGAAAACGTTGGAACATGTTTGTATTCCAAGAACAATTATACAACTTTTGTGAATCACTGTATGTCTACAAAATTTGTGTATGTGTGTTGATATAATTGTTGAATGAAATTACACGTTTATAAAATTAAACTCAGCGCTCGCTTCGACCACGTTTCCTAACCGCAATCCTGTAAAATAAATGACGAAATTTAAAGTTAATACATACGTAATTATCACGGATCAGTCTTTGTTTATGTTAATAAGTTTAATTTTTATTTTTGCGCCAGACGTGCCTGCCTTGTGATGAAACATGAAAAATCAACATGTGTGTTTGTAGTGGCTAGCATACCTGTGCCGTTGCGTAACGCGATGGACCCCGGCCGTTTCTACACACGTACAACTTTTAACAACTCTTTAGCACGTAAATTGCGTGTTTAATAGTAATGAAAACAAAACATTAAATATTGTTGATTACACGAAACAAGCATCCATAAAATGTTAACTGACGATGTGTAGTTAACTCGAAGAATGCATTGAAGGTGAATAGAAAACATAGCAGAATATAATTTGACGTTGCAAATTTACAGTTTCACAAATTGAATTTATTTTCTTTATCCAAGAGGTTCCTTAGGGATGTGAAGTAATTGCAAAACATTATTTAGTCGCTTCATAATTGTATACGTATAAAAAATAATCCGTCCCTTGTAGCCACAGTATCGTTTTCAACAGGGAAACCTGAACGGTTTAGGACGGGTAGTACAGTAGCGAGCACGCGCGGTGGACGGCTACAGTTAGCGAGCCGTTCTCAGCCAATGATCGATCGATATATCTACCTCCACAGCCAATAGAAACAATGAGGCGACATAATCATTTTCTATTTGTTTTTTTGATCACATAATTTAAAAAGTTAACGAAAAACAACATTGCAAAAGAGTTTTTAATAGTAAAATGATCAAATTAATCAGGAGTATAATTTCCGGATATCTACAAATTACGATAAAGTTGTCATTATTAAATTAAAAATCAATTAAAAGATTACTACGTACATCTGAGATTGACGTTTCCTTAATTTAAATTTCAGGAAATAATTTTTTTTTTCGCTTTCTCTTTCGGCGTTGAGACCTTTTGCTCTCTGTTAATGTCTAAATTTCACTCCGGAAGTGGCCACAGATATAATGCATTCACTATAATTTGATGCCAGCATTTTCAATGTGCAATTTGATGCAAACGTTGGTATTAGCTAATTGTAAGTGGCAAGTAGTAAAAAATGTTTTAACCAGCAATTAATTATTACAGCACAATTTTTCTTAACCAGACAGGGAGGCACAAAAAATTGTGGTACCTACTTTTTGAAATTTTTAGTAAATGTCTAGATCTATTAGCCCTAGCTTGAATGGGAAGAAGAGTGGAGGGGGTGCTGGGGAGGGTGGTTATCTTGTCCAGTATCGTGCAGATATTTTCAGAGTGAAGGGACTAGGGGTGAAACTGAAAGTACACTGAATAGTAACTGCAAATATTAATTAATAACAGGAGGGGGTGAGTGGGAAGGTCAATGTGGGGGTTAAAGATAATATTGTAGAGCATTAAAAAAGTGTTTTTATCTAGGGATGGAGGGGTGCAGGCACAGGGGGTGGAAGGAAATAAGAACATGACTACGACAACACTCTATTCTTTCTTGTTGCCTGTTTGTCTTCACCCCCTGGACCTCCAGCTCTCTGGTTTCACCTAAAGACGAGTTTCTTATATTATACAAAAGTATTCTTGACCCCCTCAGGATCCCTTTACGCCCTCAACCCCCTTCGACCTCGATTACTTAATTAATGTATCCATTTACCCATTTTCAATTTTCAGCTCAACTTTCTGTTCCTCCACAAGTTATCCTGTAAATATTTATTAGTAACAGGAGGGGTTGAGTGGGAGGGTTGAAGTAGGGGTTAAAGATAATCTTATAGGGCATTAAAAAAGTGTTTTTATATAGGGATGGAGGGGTGGAGGCACAGGGGGTGGACGGAAATAGGAACATGACTACGACAACACTCTATTCTCTCTGGTTGCCTTTTTGTCTTCACTCCCTGGACCTCCAGCTCTCTGGTTTCACCTAAAGACAAGTTTCTTATATTATATAAAAGTGTTCCTGACCCCCTCAGAATCCCTTTACGCCCTCAACCCCCTTCGACCTCGATTACTTAATTAATGTATCCATTTACCCATTTTCAATTTTCAGCTCAACTTTCTGTTCCTCCACAAGTTACCCTGTAAATATTTATTAGTAACAGGAGGGGTTGAGTGGGAGGGTTGAAGCGGGGGTTAAAGATAATCTTGTAGGGCATTAAAAAAGTGTTTTTATATAGGGATGGAGGGGTGGAGGCACAGGGGGTGGACGGAAATAGGAACATGACTACGACAACACTCTATTCTTTCTTGTTGCCTGTTTGTCTTCACCCCCTGGACCTCCAGCTCTCTGGTTTCACCTAAATTCAAGTTTCTTATATTATATAAAAGTGTTCCTGACCCCCTCAGAATCCCTTTACGCCCTCAACCCCCTTCGACCTCGATTACTTTGTTAATGTATCCATTTACCCATTTTCAATTTTCAGCTCCACTTTCTGTTCCTCCACAAGTTACCCTGTAAATATTTATTAGTAACAGGAGGGGTTGAGTGGGAGGGTTGAAGCGGGGGTTAAAGATAATCTTGTAGGGCATTAAAAAAGTGTTTTTGTCTAGGGATGAAGGGGTGCAGGCACAGGGGGTGGACGGAAATAGGAACATGACTACGACAACACTCTATTCTTTCTTGTTGCCTGTTTGTCTTCACCCCCTGGACCTCCAGCTCTCTGGTTTCACCTAAAGGCGAGTTCTTTATATTATATAAAAGTATTCTTGACCCCCTCAGGATCCCTTTACGCCCTCAACCCCCTTCGACCTCGAGTACTTCATAAATGTAACCATTTACCCATTTTCAATTTTCAGCTCCACTTTCTGCTTCTCCACAAGTTGCTTCACCCCCTATCTCCCTCAGAAATATCTGGTTAGTGCCCTGCAAGATCCCCACCAACTTCCTCAATTCTTTTACGTTAAATCTGGTCATTTACCCAACTTTTACCATAAATTAATAGGAAACCTATTCTCCAAAAGCAACTTCCTCAACTTCAACAAAACGCAAACAAAAAAATTGTCCTTCCTGTACATATCATCAATCATATTGAGTACTTCAACTCCGATACAGTTTCACGTCACTATAGGTGATATTATTACAAAATATCTGGCCGTTTATCAAATTAGAGGCACTTTGTTCCACTCGGCCACCTGTGCTCTCTTTCTAAAAGAACGATTTGTCACTGTAACATAGGTAGGTACCCACGGAATTTCTCCTGTAATAAAACTGGCAAGCAAGACTGCGTCTGTCGTGGCGAGAAAGTAAAAAGATTATTTATTATTACATAACGTCTGTCATTTTATAGAAAGTTGATAAGTAAGCAAGTAAGTGATCGTGGCCAGTGCATAATCACTGTATCGTCTTTTATGGTTGGATGTCTGTTTCGTCACTATTCAATGTATCCAAAAGAATTCAGATGATAATAATTGACAGCAAATGTCACTGCTTTATATGAAAACCCTAATTTTATGAAATGATTAGTAGCGAAATCTTCGGTCAGGGAATTTTGTTTTTCTAACCTCACATTTTTGACAACTGCTATCAGTCGTTCTAAAGACATTGAGCCCTCAAATAGGCAATAATGTCTTTAGAACGACAGATACTAGCTGTCAAATAAGTGAAATTGAGAAACCTTGCAAAACCAAAAGTCCCTAAATAAAATTTAAAACCTTTGTTTTATAATAGAGCCAGAAAGCATGCAAATCTGTCTGATGTATGTTTTGTGCACAATTTTCTAACCTCACATATTTGACAACTGCTATCAGTCGTTCTGAAGACATTGAGCCAGATCCCCTCAAAATGGCAATGTGCATACATAATTAAAATTGTAAACTACAGATGTCAGAATAAAATGATCAAAATTTTTAAATTTTTATGAATTTTAATACTTCTGTAGATATCTTCATTTTGAGGCGGCCGGTGAAAACCCCTAATGTCATTAGAACGACAGATACTAGCTGTCAAATAAGTGAAATTGAGAAACCTTGCAAAACCAAAAGTCCCTAAATATCCGCTACTACCCATTTCATAAAATGTAAAACCTTTGTTCTATAATAGAGCCAGAAAGCATGCAAATCTGTCTGATCTTTGTTTTGTGCACAATTTTCTAACCTCACATATTTGACAACTGCTATCAGTCGTTCTGAAGACATTGAGCCAGATCCCCTCCGAATGGCAATGTGCACACATAATTAAAAATATAAACTACTCATGTTAGAATAAAATGATCAAAATTTTTATGAAATTTTAATACTTCTGTTGATATTTTCATTTTGAGGTGGCCGGTGAAAACCCCTTATGTCATTAGAACGACAGATACTAGCTGTCAAATAAGTAAAATTAAGAAACCTTGCAAAACCAAAAGTCCCTAAATATCCGCTACTACCCATTTCATAAAATTCAAATCCTTTGTTTTATAATAGAGCCAGAAAGCATGCAAATCTGTCTGATTTTTGTTTTGTGCATAATTTTCTAACCTCACATATTTGACAGTCGCTATCTGTCGTTCTAAACACATTAGACCCATTTGCCGCCAATTATATGGAGTTGGCGGGTAAATACTTTTTCTTCTGCCGATACTTATTAATTGTTTTTGATTACGTATTGATCCAAATTTATCATATCGGTCAAAATGGTTGCAGCACTCTATTATAATTGAGGGTCAACAATAACGATTACCACTTATCTAATTATGTTAATTTTAGAGCTTTACTCTAGAACATATGAATTAATGAATTGCCTGATGGAAACGGTAGGTACCTTTACATAATAATCAATTGAAATTTATTGACTTAATTATAAAGTGCATTCGTATGGTAATTAACGTTTTTTGTGCGAAACCGTTAGGCAAGAAATCTTTTTATAATAATGTACGTATAATCTATTAAGTTATTATGGTCTGAAATGTAAATTCGCAAATTTAAGAGAGTATAATAACTAAATGTGTATTGGTTGATAAGTATATAATATAAAAACAACAATAAACTATGTGGTCTTTTTTTAATGTTTTTAGTTTTTTTTATATTCGAAAATAAATGTTTGGCATTTGGTTATAACAGTTTCAAAAATTAGGAATTAAAATATGCCAATAAACCTTTTCTTTCAAATAAATAAATAAATGCATCTTTTTTTATTCTTTTATTCTACAAAAATGTCACCATCATTAACTGGTGTTGTCCTTCCTCGGGTGTAAAGGCCGCTTCCTGCAATTCCAATCGACGACGGCCGTTGCACCCGAGGAAGGACAACACCAGTTAATGATGGTGACATTTTTTTAGAATAAAAGAATAAAAAAATAAACAGTCGCATTTAGGCATATTGTCGTTTTTAATGTGCGAGCCTGAACGCTTTAGAACGGGTAGTACAGCAGCGTGCACGCGCGGTAAGGGCTATAGTTAGCGAGCTGTTCTCAGCCAATAATCGAAAGGCACTTGTACATCTCCTACCAATTAGAACAAGGATATCGTTTTAAAAACATAAACCAGAAGAATCTAATCGATGACCTCTTAAAAGCTTTAGATGTTATAATCTAATTAAGTATGAAATCTAAACTAATTGCAAAACTTTATTAAGTCGCTTCGTAATTGTATAAATAACAATATATACAGTCTATTTTAGGCATAGTGTCGTTTTTAACGTGGGAGCCTGAATGCTTTAGAACGGGTAATACAGCAGCGTGCGCGCGCAGTGAGGGCTATGGTTAACAAGCCGTTCTCAGCGAACAATCGAAAAGCACTTGTACATCTCCTACCAATTAGAACAAGGATATCGTTTTAAAAACATAAACCAGCAGAATCTAATCGATGACCTCTTAAAAGCTATAGTGTTATATTCTAATTCAGTAGACCAAACATTTATATTTTTAAAAATTGTTAATTATTACGATGGCTGATATTTAGCCACAGCCATTCTACATCGTATGTATGACCCCATGGCCGATTATTGACACGACTCTCCCTGCTTTCGCTCACTATATACCTACGTCTGGATTCTCTATCCGTTCATCCTTCTTTTAAATCCTGAGCTCGTTGTCTTGATACGGAGCAATTTCTCCTCATAAAATCCATCTTTATAGCACCCAATCTATTCCTGTTCCTTTTATAAGAATGTCTCGATCTTTAAGTAAAATATTTTCGCCCAATGTTTCTACATAGGTTATTTTTTTTTTAGTGTCTTTTTGCCACTTTTGTTTCTTTATTTTATTATATTATTTTAGCTAAAAAAAATTACAAACAGTAACACTACATTGAAGCTCAAATTTTATGAAATGACTAGTAGCGAAACATTTTGTTAGTAATTTTTGTTTTGTGCACAATTTTCTAACCTTGCATATTTGACAGATGTCATCTGTCATTCTAAAAACATTAGACTCTTTCAGAATGGACAAAATTTTAATATTTTCATTATAAAGGATGCACTTGTTGTCAAGTGTAATCGATTAATTAATACCAACTTACCTGTGTTCCGATTGATATTTGTTGTTGTTTGTGTCGATAATTAGTTCAGTCACAGCTGTCGTTGTTATTGTGGTGTTAAATTCTTGCGGTTGACGCTCGGTTTGGGTTTTGGAGCGCGGGCGGCGGTGCCACAACACCGACGTGATGCTTTTGTCTTTGACGCTTTTACCTTGACAGACTGACCGTTGATTGCTGTGTGACGGTCAAAGTTCACTGCAACTAGATAGTTGTCTTTTTCCTTTTGTTACGGTTCGCAGACACCTTCCAGCTCGAAAAGTAAAGTTTTTGTGGGGGGCTAATGGCCCATATCATACCACGGACGGAAGTTTCGTCCTTTATACGTATAATTAATTATAAAGCAAATAAAATTAGAAACAGCAGCCAGTTTATTAGAGCGACAATGGACGATTATCACGTCAAATATTTGTCGCGATCAATGTCTTTAAGGTGATTGATAGTACTGTCAAATATGTTTTTCAATTGTTATGTATCTACTACCCATTTCATAAAATTCGAATGCCTACATTCCGAAGTAGGTACCTAATAAAAAGTATGGAAAAGTTTAAAATGACGGATAGTGGCCCTAAAATATGTAAGGTTAGATTTCACTGCATATTACCAGTTTCATCAAATTTGACTATATACCATACTTATACCAGTGTATCTAATAAACCGTGTGCTAAAATTTGATTCAAGTACCAAGCACTCTGTTCCTTATAAAATTGTCATCAGAAACAATGTTTTTAAGACGACAGGACAAATATGTTATGATAGATAAGTAAAACTTTTCAATATTTCAGTATGTATTACCCATTTCATAAAATTTTATCCTCTTCAAACCGAGTTATCTAATAAAAGTACGGCAAAGTTTGATTCAAGTGCCAAATAGTTGTTACAATCATTGTCTTTAGGATGACAGGTGGTGGATGTCAAATATGATAGGTTAGAAATACAAAAGTACTCAATATTTCGCCAGCTATTATTTGTTTTATAAAATTTTAGCGTCCATAAATCGGATTATCTAACAAAATCTATGACAGGAACCAATGTAAAATATGTATTAGCATGTTTTACTATCCATTTCATAAAATTAGAGTGCCCATCAACTGGATTATCTAAAGAAAAGTATGACAAAATTTAATTCAAATGCCAAGAATCCTGTTCCTTATCAAATATTTGTCAGAGCCAATGTCTTTAGGATGACATATAATAGTTCTCATATATTTGAGCTTAGAAATGTAAAATCATTCAATGTTTTAATGACTGCTATTAGGAAGAGTACGACAAAATTTTATTCAAATGCCAAGAATACTGTTCCTTATTAAATACTTCTCAGAGCCAATGTCTTTAGGATGACAGATAGTGCCTGTCAAATATGTGAGGTTAGAAAAACGTAAAATTCCTAATAATTTAGATACTACTATCAATTTCATAAAATTTTAAATATCCAGGTTATTTACTGAGAAATGTGATGCTCATTTTTTTTTCGAGGACCCTGTACAGATACATATGTTTGCATATATGTACCAATGCTCGTATATATTGACACAATATTTAATTTGCCCTGTGAATGTAGCTTTTCCGGTGAATGTAAATTTTCGTTGCCCCGATGCAAACAAAAATAAAGTGAAAGAATGACGTTCTCACTGAATTAATAAAACACAAATCAGTTTTTAATCATTCTGCGGCTCTCAATCAAAAATAATTCGATTACTCGTTTGCATCGGCCAATGATTCCATTAAAATGAAAATATTTTTAATGTTCAAATGTGGAAACTACATACGAACACGAAAAGGCTCCATTGTTGTATTAAACAATAATAATGACGTACATATTCGAAATTTGTTGCACTTGTTTTTTCTTGCTTTGTTTTGTTTTGTTTTGTTTTGTTTCCTTTTTCTGCACCCGCACACTGCAGTCATTAAATTTGCAGGGCACTGCATTACATTAAACTTTATTATTGTTCGTTTGTACATTTACGAGTGTCAATTAAATATATGTATTCAGATTAAATAATGAGGATTTAAAAATGTTAAATAATTGTTATAAAAAGTTATAGAAAAGTAAAAAAAAGTGTTTTACTGGCAGAGAATCGAACCCGGGCTTGACGCCGCTTGTGTCACAGGAATCAGGCGTTTTAACCACTCGACCATCTATCACTCTGATAAACAAAGGTCTACAAGTGCATTAAAAATTAACAATAGAAGTACCATAATGTATTAGGTCAGACATATGTATTGAATTTTTAAATAAGTACAGGTAGAAAATTCGACATCGTGAGATACTCCAAATATGAACGAGAGAATTTCACTTTTACTTTCGGTCACGGTTACGTAACAACAACGGCACCGATTAAGAACGTTTACTTTCCTTTTTAATTATTGACCTGAGAGCAATCCGATGAGGACGACGATGCTTCTTCAGGTTAGCTGGCAGGTAATAATTGTTAACGAGGCTGCGAGCTTCTTCTGTTTCGAGAACACATACAAATATGTACCTACAAATACTACGTAATACGTAGACGTACTCGAAACATCTTCACATTGTCATTAAATAATACTCGAAATTCCTTTAGTCGAGACGAAAAACTGGTCGATCTGATGAAACAGATACACTTGCAAAACATCACGTATACATAATGGTAGGAGTATATATAAATATGTAAATTTTTGTGTGTTTTTTTATGTATGTTAAGGTTAGGTATTTAGGTATGGTAGGTTCGTATCTACTTACCATTTACCATATTACGTGAGGGGGTTGAAAGGGGTTGAAAAAAATAGTTACAATTTGAGTTGTAAATATTTATAATATATACCTAGAGATTCTAGATTATTAATGTTTACAATTTTTAATATGATTTGTAGCAGAACGGTACGGTGGGTGGGTCAAGGTCAGCCTCTAGACAACATTTATTAATTAATACAGACAGAAAGAGAAAGACGATACGCACCAAATACCATCCAAGTGCGTCTATTACGTGATATTAGAGGACGAAATTATGTATCATTTATCAATTTTTAAGTACGTACCCACCTGTGTCCATTAAAAAATGTTGCTATTTGGACACAATATTGGGCAATAACACGAAAAGTTACTATATATCTCAGGAAAACCCAAAGAGAGGCATCTTGTTGATTTCGTAAAAGGAATTTTTAAAGTAAAACTACGTTCCCCAGATTCTTTGTTTTGAACAACAACAACAAAAATTTTTTTAAAAAAATAAAAATTCAAACCTCACATTTTTTTTGTTAAAACAAACAATTGAATTTTAAAATTATTACAAAAAATTTTAAATAAAAGAAAGCGATCGTAACCTCACATTCTGTTGTTTTGTTTCGTTAACAATGCGACTATGACAATTTTAAATAAAAGATAGTCACCTTAACCTCACATTGTTACTTTTGTTTCATTAATAATTCGACTTTAACAATTGGAATAAATAAAAGACAGTCACCTTAACTTCACATTATTAGTTTTGTTTTATCAACAATGGAATTAAAACAATTACAAATAAAAAACAACCACCCTAACCTCACATTATACCATTTTATGTCGTTTCATTACCAATTCCTTTAGTTTTCTCATTTGTTTTTGTTAATATATATCTATAGGTACTATTTAACTCGATATATATTTATTTAAAAGTGTCTGGAAATCAAAATGAACGTCGGGAATAAGATAATTATAAAACAGGGAAACTTAAACCTACCTGGCCATAAATAATGTTAACGTGGTACGCAGTTGTCCTGGCCAGGCAAAACGGGTAGAGATATCGCGTAATAAATCAATTTCACTTTAAAATTTGCGCAACTCTCGACTCCAAGTAACAGCAGCAGCAGCTCGCTCGGCTTAATTGGCTTTGGGTGCATTCGTAAGAATTCGAAAAATGTTTACGTCGAATACGTAAACGGTATGGCCAAATGGAATGGAATTGTTTAATGGCCAGGACTAATTAAAAACAATCACAACAATACCTTTAAAATTAATCAACTTTTACGCTTGCAGGTCAATTAAGAAGAACACAAAGTGTGGTTATGTTTAGATAAATATTTTTATTTAATAAGGTGGTTATCTTAAATTGCGATTATTGCGCAGAACCGGAAGCCGCCATTACGTTAAAGGTCATCGAACTGAAATGGCTAAAATTATCAATCAAAAATAAGTCCGAAGTAGTTTCCTGTTCCACTCTGTATTTATCGATTGCTTTTTGTTTTTACGAAACTCCTCTAGAAAACAATAGAGCGTCGTCTTGTTATTCAAAACGAAAGAAGAAAATAGAAATAAAAAATGAAAACGATAACGAGGTCCTTCATAATAAAATCGGATAATTATTTCACTAACGATAACGAGATCAATAATTAATTGGTGGTTTTGTAAGTAAAACCGGACGGCTATTTCATGAAAACGAGGCCAGCGATGCATGAACTGAAAGAAAACGGTTTTTTTACTGTCCGCTGTGCTTTTTACCAATTAAAATGGCTAATGAGGTAAAATAAAACTTTTTTAGATATAAACAATTGTCATTCTGTGAAATTCCACCAGAAATTAATCATATCTTTAAAATTTTTTCAGCCATAACCTCACATATTTCTGTGTGAAGAAAAGCAAAATTTGGGATTTAAAAAAAATGTCAAGAGACTGTTTTAATATTAAATAATAATAAATTTCAATGTTTCGTATAATAATTTCAAGAAACGGCCAATATCAAGGTTAATTTTGAAAACGTAGTTCCATAATAGTTTATTCAAGACATGGGGTCCGTTTTGGGGGCCATAATAGAGTCATCCTAATTTATGATCATTTCTTTAAAGTTTATTTGTCACTACACTATAGATAGATATAATTTACATATTTGTACCAAGGATTTAGTTGTAAAATATGGTGAAATCAAATAAAAACATTTATGTAGGTACCATTTATTGTAAATTTCCCGCCACTATTACAGTCACTAGGTCATTATTACACATTTACAGTTGGCTGCTTTGTTGACAAAAGAGGATTGCCATTTGACATTTTTGTTTGTTGTCGTGCTTCATATTTTGTTTTAAGATTTAACTGACTAACAGTTGAATAATTGACTTTGTTAGTAAAAAAATAGAAGAACGAAGTTTAATTGTTTTAAAAAACAAAATATTCAATTTTAATGTTGCGTTCTTTTTTATTACAGTAAAACAATAACCTAACAAAACAATTAAACGCCCACTGATTATGTTCTACATTGTTATTATTTAGTACTATGTGAATTATTGCAACAATGATCATTTTAATGGTAAAATACTTCGATAATTGTACCATAACCCCACTTTAATACATTTAATGTGCAAATTAACATTTAGATTTAGAAGAACAAAAAGTTAGTCATAGACGGAAGTGAGACAGACACGTTTTAAAGATTTTGGGCATAAGTAACAAAATTGGGACCTTGGGTTTAACCCATTGCACAGAAGTGTGTCGTCTCATAAAACTTCACGGTCACGCTGTTGATTATACGCAGTCGTATTCTTCCAGGAAATTGAATTAATAAATTAAAATGAAACTAAGGTTTCTTATTACTGTTTGTATCATATACCACTATGCATATGTATAAAAAAAATGGTAATAAAAATATTTCTTGGGACCTTACTTCTCTTCAAGTTTGCAAGGTTAATGTGACGAATTGCTAATGTCGTCTACCTGTTCGCCAACATTTTGACCTCTCCTCAGTCAGATAACCATTTTGGCATCACTGTTGTAGTCCCTAACCTTAAAGTAGGTTCATAAATCTCGACAAACAACATTTTTTTTTTATTAATTAAAGATGGGATTTCAAGTTGACTTCACGATACTGTGAAGATTTTTTTGTTTCATATAACAAAGATGATAAAATGAGGTATACATTTATTGTATTTGGTGGAAAAGCTGCTTTCTAGGGTGGTATGCGTGTTTATTTTAGTTTTTTCTTTGTTTTCAGTCAACTGTATGTCTAATAGTTGTCAGCAGTTGTTTTGATTATTGCGTCATTGTTTTCCTTTGTTGTCGACAATGTTTTGTTTGTTGTGCCATTGTTTTCCTTTGTTGCCGACAATGTTTTGTTAGTTGCGCCATTGTTTTCCTTTGTTGCCGACAATGTTTTGTTTGTTACGCCATTGTTTTCCATTATTATCCAATGTTTTGTTTATTTGCTGTACCTAACCACAATAATAATGAAAATAAATATATTTCGATTATTAGTTTTTCACCCTATGGTACGCCCATGTGCAAACATACTTATCTACGTAATTATGTTAAACTAATTGGCCGATTTTGTCACAATTTTGGTGTCGTATTAATTATACTGTAATAGTAATAAGCACAGGTCCACTTTCACGCTGATTCTTTATAGTAATATCATTAAGCATATAATTTTGCCATTCATCATCTCTCAAATTATGCGTTGGGTTGCCGAAATTCATTGTTATGTAACCCTGATATGAGTAGCACTCAACAAGGAGGAGAATATAAGACGTGAAAAGCTCTGTAATATTAATAACGTAATAATGCACATCGCTCGTTCGAAATATTGCGTTAATAAAGACGTTTTATATCTACCACCGTACTTTCTATTTAACCGATTCAACAAAAATATGGTGAAATTTTCGGTAGCTCAGCACATTAATTATAATAATAATAATACTAATCGTTCAGTGACATTAAAAAATTAATTAATTAATTATCTACCTTTATAAATTTAGTATGTATTCAAATTTTATGAAATGGGTAGTACATAGCTGGCTGATTCGAGATTTAGGGATTTTTGTTTCTAACCTCGCATATTTGACAGATCTACGTGTCGTCCTAAAGACATTAGGTTCTTCTTCAGAATCTAATTGTAAGAATTATTTGAGACAAAACATTTCATGCATAATTACCCATGTTTACTTTGAACAATAGAACGAAGGTAACGCTGTACAATCAGATGTATAATTTCTACAATAAACATGTTATTTTCATGTATTCGTGTATCAATAACAAATTAAATTGTTATTAATTGCTAAGCTTCTATTAAAAAATTTTTTTGAACAAACAATTGACTTTGTAAATATTAATTTTTGACGAAATTAAGACACGTAATACATCACATTGTCATAAACAATAACAAATTTGTGATACGCACTTTTTAAGGTTAGGGTTCGTTAATTGCCATTTTCGTCAATTTATCAGGTAAGTTATTAACTAACAGTATTTTCCAATGAGGTAAAAAGTGTGACTTTTGACATCAATTGGCCATGGGTCAGAAAAAAATTATTGTGAGGATAGTCACATATACGTACCCTGTGGTCTTTGTATAACGTCATAAACTATTAGTTGTTAAGGGTCATATGTCAAAAATTTATTTATCATAGATATGCTATATATATATATACAGTGGCTATGGCTAAACTACCATTGACCGTCTAAGTTTGGGTGCGTTCAATTAATAACCTATAACGCCTTAAAATGTCCATTGTTTCAGCATATAGCAGGGGTTGTGGTGTCCCTGGAACCCAATTGTCGTGCAGACAAGGGGTAGAAGATGACAAAGTAAAATGTAAACTTTCCCCAGGCTGGACAGAAGTTAGAAGGTTAAGTCAGAGATATTTCACCTTAGCTTGCAAGATTTAACAATTTAGAGGGTCGTATCAGAGATTGTAGGTCATAGAAGACACTGGACCTGGCTGGACAGACGTCAGAGGGTGGATTCTATGACCTTTCACCCTAATTTGCTAGAGGTAACAATTCAGATGGTTGCATCAGAGATTGTAAGGTCATAGAAGACACTTGTCCTGGCTGAATAAGTATGAAGGTTGAGTCAGAGATATTTCATCCTAGTTTGCAAGATTTAACAATTTAGAGGGTCGTATCAGAGATTGTAGGTCATAGAAGACACTTGTCCTGGCTGAATAGAGGTATGAAGGTTGAAGTCAGAGATATTTCACCCTAGCTTGCAAGATTTAACAATTTAGAGGGTCGTATCAGAGATTGTAGGTCATAGAAGACACTGGACCTGGCTGGACAGACGTCAGAGGGTGGATTCTATGACCTTTCACCCTAATTTGCTAGAGGTAACAATTCAGATGGTTGCATCAGAGATTGTAGGTCATTGAAGACACTTGTCCTAGCTGAATAAAGGTATGAAGGTTGAGTCAGAGAGATATTTCATCCTAGTTTGCAAGATTTAACAATTTAGAGGGTCGTATCAGAGATTGTAGGTCATAGAAGACACTTGTCCTGGCTGAATAGAGGTATGAAGGTTAAGTCAGAGATATTTCACCTAGCTTGCAAGATTTAACAATTTAGAGGGTCGTATCAGAGATTGTAGGTCATAGAAGACACTGGACCTGGCTGGACAGACGTCAGAGGGTGGATTCTATGACCTTTCACCCTAATTTGCTAGAGGTAACAATTCAGATGGTTGCATCAGAGATTGTAGGTCATTGAAGACACTTGTCCTGGCTGAAAAAGAGGTATGAAGGTTGAGTCAGAGATATTTCATCCTAGTTTGCAAGATTTAACAATTTAGAGGGTCGTATCAGAGATTGTAGGTCATAGAAGACACTGGACCTGGCTGAAGAGTCAGGGGGATATTTCACCTAATTTGCTAGAGTAACAATTAGAGGGTGATCAGAGATTGTAGGTCATGAAGACACTGACCTGGAAAAAGTAGAAGGTCTATGAGTTTTCACCTAATTTGCTAGAGGTAACAATTCAGATGGTTGCATCAGAGATTGTAGGTCATTGAAGACACTTGTCCTGGCTGAATAAAGGTATGAAGGTTGAGTCAGAAAATATTTCATCCTAGTTTGCAAGATTTAACAATTTAGAGGGTCGTATCAGAGATTGTAGGTCATAGAAGACACTGGACCTGGCTGGACAGACGTCAGAGGGTGGATTCTATGACCTTTCACCCTAATTTGCTAGAGGTAACAATTTAGAGGGTCGTATCAGAGATTGTAGGTCATAGAAGACACTTGTCCTGGCTGAATAGAGGTATGAAGGTTAAGTCAGAGATATTTCATCCTAGTTTGCAAGATTTAACAATTTAGAGGGTCGTATCAGAGATTGTAGGTCATAGAAGACACTTGTCCTGGCTGAATAAGGTATGAAGGTTGAGTCAAAAGATATTTCACCTAGTTTGCTAGATTTAACAATTTAGAGGGTCGTATCAGAGATTGTAGGTCATAGAAGACACTTGTCCTGGCTGGACAACGTAGAAGGTGGATTCATGACTTTTCACCTAAGTTTGCAAGATTTAACAATTTAGATGGTTGTATCAGAGATTGTAGGTCATAGAAGACACTGGTCCTGGCTGGATAAACGTCAAAAGGGTTGATTCAGAGTATTTCATCCAAAGTTTGCTAGATTTAACAATTTAGATGGTCGTATCAGAGATTGTAGGTCATAGAAGACACTTGTCCTGGCTGAATAAAGGTATGAAGGTTGAGTCAGAGATATTTCATCCTAGTTTGCAAGATTTAACAATTTAGAGGGTCGTATCAGAGATTGTAGGTCATAGAAGACACTGGACCTGGCTGGACAGACGTCAGAGGGTGGATTCTATGACCTTTCTCCCTAATTTGCTAGAGGTAACAATTCAGATGGTTGCATCAGAGATTGTAGGTCATAGAAGACACTGGTCCTGGCTGTATAAAGGTCTGAAGGTTGAGTCAGAGATATTTCATCCTAGTTTGCTAAATTTAACAATTTAGAGGGTCGTATCAGAGATTGTAGGTCATAGAAGACACTTGTCCTGGCTGAATAAGGTATGAAGGTTAAGTCAGAAATATTTTCCTAGTTGCAAGATTTAACAATTTAGAGGGTCGTATCAGAGATTGTAGGTCATAGAAGACACTGGTCCTGGCTGACACTTAAGGGTATTCAGTATTTCACCTAATTTGCTAAAGGTAACAATTCAGATGGTTGCATCAGAGATTGTAGGTCATAGAAGACACTGGTCCTGGCTGTATAAAGGTCTGAAGGTTGAGTCAGAGATATTTCATCCTAGTTTGCTAAATTTAACAATTTAGAGGGTCGTATCAGAGATTGTAGGTCATAGAAGACACTGGCCCCTGGCTGGACAGACGTCAGACGGTGGATTCTATGACTTTTCCCCCGTAATTTGCTAAAGGTAACAATTCAGATGGTTGCATCAGAGATTGTAGGTCATAGAAGACACTGGTCCTGGCTGTATAAAGGTTGAAGGTTGAGTCAGAGATATTTCATCCTAGTTTGCTAAATTTAACAATTTAGAGGGTCGTATCAGAGATTGTAGGTCATAGAAGACACTTGTCCTGGCTGTATAAAGGTCTGAAGGTTGAGTCAGAGATATTTCATCCTAGTTTGCAAATTTAACAATTTAGAGGGTCGTATCAGAGATTGTAGGTCATAGAAGACACTGGACCTGGCTGGACAGACGTCAGAGGGTGGATGTCTATACCTTTCACCCTAATTTGCTAAAGGTAACAATTCAGATGGTTGCATCAGAGATTGTAGGTCATAGAAGACACTGGTCCTGGCTGATAAAGGTCTGAAGGTTGAGTCAGAGATATTTCATCCTAGTTTGCTAAATTTAACAATTTAGAGGGTCGTATCAGAGATTGTAGGTCATAGAAGACACTTGTCCTGGCTGAATAAAGGTTGAAGGTTGAGTCAGAGAATATTTCATCCTAGTTTGCAAGATTTAACAATTTAGAGGGTCGTATCAGAGATTGTAGGTCATAGAAGACACTGGACCTGGCTGGACAACTCAGAGGGTGGATCTATAGACCTTTCACCCTAATTTGCTAAAGGTAACAATTCAGATGGTTGCATCAGAGATTGTAGGTCATAGAAGACACTGGTCCTGGCTGATAAAGGTTGAAGGTTGAGTCGAGAGATATTTCATCCTAGTTTGCTAAATTTAACAATTTAGAGGGTCGTATCAGAGATTGTAGATCATAGAAGACACTTGTACCTGGCTGACAATAGACGGTATTCTATGATTTTCACCGTAATTTGCTAAAGTAACAATTAGATGGTTGCATCAGAGATTGTAGGTCATAGAAGACACTGGTCCTGGCTGATAAAGGTCTGAAGGTTGAGTCAGAGATATTTCACCTAGTTTGCTAAATTTAACAATTTGGAGGGTCGTATCAGAGATTGTAGGTCATAGAAGACACTGGACCTGGCTGGACAGACGTCAGAGGGTGGATTCTATGACCTTTCACCCTAATTTGCAAAGAGGTAACAATTCAGATGGTTGCATCAGAGATTGTAGGTCATAGAAGACACTTGTCCTGGCTGTATAAAGGTCTGAAGGTTGAGTCAGAAAATATTTCATCCTAGTTTGCTAGATTTAACAATTTAGAGGGTCGTATCAGAGATTGTAGGTCATAGAAGACACTTGTCCTGGCTGAAAGAGGTATGAAGGTTGAGTCAGAGATATTTCATCCTAGTTGCTAAGATTTAACAATTTAGAGGGTCGTATCAGAGATTGTAGGTCATAGAAGACACTGGACCTGGCTGGACAGACGTCAGAGGGTGGATTCTATGACCTTTCACCCTAATTTGCTAGAGGTAACAATTCAGATGGTTGCATCAGAGATTGTAGGTCATTGAAGACACTTGTCCTGCTGAATAAAAGTATGAAGGTTGAGTCAGAGATATTTCATCCTAGTTTGCAAATTTAACAATTTAGAGGGTCGTATCAGAGATTGTAGGTCATAGAAGACACTTGTCCTGGCTGAAAAGGTTGAAGGTTAAGTCAGAGATATTTCACCCTAGTTGCAAATTTAACAATTTGAGGGTCGTATCAGAGATTGTAGGTCATAGAAGACACTGGACCTGGCTGGACAGACGTCAGAGGGTGGATTCTATGACCTTTCACCCTAATTTGCTAAGGTAACAATTCAGATGGTTGCATCAGAGATTGTAGGTCATTGAAGACACTTGTCCTGGCTGAAAAGGTTGAAGGTTGAGTCAGAGATATTTCACCCTAGTTGCAAATTTAACAATTTAGAGGGTCGTATCAGAGATTGTAGGTCATAGAAGACACTGGACCTGGCTGGACAACTTCAGAGGGTGGATTCTATGACCTTTCACCCTAATTTGCTAAGGTAACAATTCAGATGGTTGCATCAGAGATTGTAGGTCATTGAAGACACTTGTCCTGCTGTAAAAGTTGAAGGTTGAGTCAGAGATATTTCATCCTAGTTTGCAAATTTAACAATTTGAGGGTCGTATCAGAGATTGTTGGTCATAGAAGACACTGGACCTGGCTGGACAACTTCAGAGGGTGGATTCTATGACCTTTCACCCTAATTTGCTAAGGTAACAATTTAGGGGGTCGTATCAGAGATTGTAGGTCATAGAAGACACTTGTCCTGGCTGAATAAGGTTGAAGGTTAAGTCAGAGATATTTCACCCTAGTTGCAAATTTAACAATTTAGAGGGTCGTATCAGAGATTGTAGGTCATAGAAGACACTGGACCTGGCTGGACAACTCAGAGGGTGGATTCTATGACCTTTCACCCTAATTTGCTAAGGTAACAATTCAGATGGTTGCATAGAGATTGTAGGTCATTGAAGACACTTGTCCTAGCTGAATAAAGTTGAAGGTTGAGTCAGAGATATTTCATCCTAGTTTGCAAATTTAACAATTTAGAGGGTCGTATCAGAGATTGTTGGTCATAGAAGACACTGGACCTGGCTGGACAGACGTCAGAGGGTGGATTCTATTACCTTTCTCCCTAATTTGCTAAGGTAACAATTCAGATGGTTGCATCAGAGATTGTAGGTCATAGAAGACACTTGTCCTACTGAATAAAGGTATGAAGGTTGAGTCAGAGATATTTCATCCTAGTTTGAAAATTTAACAATTTGAGGGTCGTATCAGAGATTGTTGGTCATAGAAGACACTGGACCTGGCTGGACAGACGTCAGAGGGTGGATTCTATTACCTTTCTCCCTAATTTGCTAAGGTAACAATTCAGATGGTTGCATCAGAGATTGTAGGTCATAGAAGACACTGGTCCTGGCTGTATAAAGGTCTGAAGGTTGAGTCAGAGATATTTCATCCTAGTTTGCTAAATTTAACAATTTAGAGGGTCGTATCAGAGATTGTAGATCATAGAAGACACTGGACCCGGCTGGACAGACGTCAGACGGTGGATTCTATGACTTTTCACCGTAATTTGCTAAAGGTAACAATTCAGATGGTTGCATCAGAGATTGTAGGTCATAGAAGACACTGGTCCTGGCTGTATAAAGGTCTGAAGGTTGAGTCAGAGATATTTCATCCTAGTTTGCTAAATTTAACAATTTAGAGGGTCGTATCAGAGATTGTAGATCATAGAAGACACTGGACCCGGCTGGACAGACGTCAGACGGTGGATTCTATGACTTTTCACCGTAATTTGCTAAAGGTAACAATTCAGATGGTTGCATCAGAGATTGTAGGTCATAGAAGACACTGGTCCTGGCTGTATAAAGGTCTGAAGGTTGAGTCAGAGATATTTCATCCTAGTTTGCTAAATTTAACAATTTAGAGGGTCGTATCAGAGATTGTAGGTCAAAGAAGACACTGGTCCTGGCTGTATAAAGGTCTGAAGGTTGAGTCAGAGATATTTCATCCTAGTTTGCTAAATTTAACAATTTGGAGGGTTGTATCAGAGATTGTAGGTCATAAAAGACACTGGACCTGGCTGGACAGACGTCAGAGGGTGGATGCTATAACCTTTCACCCTAATTTGCTAAAGGTAACAATTCAGATGGTTGCATCAGAGATTGTAGGTCATAGAAGACACTGGTCCTGGCTGTATAAAGGTCTGAAGGTTGAGTCAGAGATATTTCATCCTAGTTTGCTAAATTTAACAATTTAGAGGGTCGTTTCAGAGATTGTAAGTCATAGGAGACACTGGTCCTGGCTGTATAAAGGTCTGAAGGTTGAGTCAGAGATATTTCATCCTAGTTTGCTAAATTTAACAATTTGGAGGGTCGTATCAGAGATTGTAGGTCATAAAAGACACTGGACCTGGCTGGACAGACGTCAGAGGGTGGATGCTATAACCTTTCACCCTAATTTGCTAAAGGTAACAATTCAGATGGTTGCATCAGAGATTGTAGGTCATAGAAGACACTGGTCCTGGCTGTATAAAGGTCTGAAGGTTGAGTGAGAGATATTTCATCCTAGTTTGCTAAATTTAACAATTTAGAGGGTCGTATCAGAGATTGTAGATCATAGAAGACACTGGACCTGGCTGGACAGACGTCAGACGGTGGATTCTATGACTTTTCACCGTAATTTGCTAAAGGTAACAATTCAGATGGTTGCATCAGAGATTGTAGGTCATAGAAGACACTGGTCCTGGCTGTATAAAGGTCTGAAGGTTGAGTCAGAGATATTTCATCCTAGTTTGCTAAATTTAACAATTTGGAGGGTCGTATCAGAGATTGTAGATCATAGAAGACACTGGATCTGGCTGGACAGACGTCAGACGGTGGATTCTATGACTTTTCACCGTAATTTGCTAAAGGTAACAATTCAGATGGTTGCATCAGAGATTGTAGGTCATAGAAGAGACTGGTCCTGGCTGTATAAAGGTCTGAAGGTTGAGTCAGAGATATTTCATCCTAGTTTGCTAGATTTAACAATTTAGAGGGTTGTATCAGGGATTGTAGGTCACTGAAGACACTAGATCTGGCTGAACAGAAGTCAGAGGGTGAAGCCAGAGTTATTGCGTCATTGAAGGTGCTGATCCTGAACAGATACGACTTAGAACGTTTCGTGAGAGATACTGCGTCATTGAAGATGAACCGTTAAAGGTCTCTAGGTGTATTGATCGTGCGCTACTGTTACCTAAGACATTACACTATTGTACTTATCGGACACGCTCGCTACCTTGCCCATTCATGCGCTCGAGTCTGGACGACTTTCACCTTTGGGGCTTTCCGTTATTTCGGAAGGTTGTGCAGTTATATACATAACCAACTCACACAGAGATAAATATGTCAGATATCAGACATACATAGGTGCCCATATCTGACGATCTCTCTGAAGAATAAGCAGGCAGGTGTAAGTAAACAAATTATTTTAGTAGCTAGTTGGATAAGAAAGATTTCTATTGGTTTTGTAAACAGTCTTTTACTTAAAAAAATGTACGTTATAGATATGTATGTATGTATGTATGTTGGTCTATAACGAGACGCGGAAAAGGCTCACCGTACCATGTTGTTCTTATTATGTAATCGGAAACAAGTGAATAAACAGAAAACACGTAACATTGGCGCAATAAATCGTAAATAGTATTATGTACATAGGTACCTGCATATGTTGGCAAGCGAGTTAAAATTAATTAGTTAGTCAGTGCCATAATAAATTTATAATTTTTTTGAAAATGTTTTAATCCAATTATGTTACAGTATTAAAAATGATAATGAGGGCGGGACTTATGAATGACGTATCCATACTCGTCAGTATGCGCCTGCGCCGCTCCTCCCTCTCGTTGTTACCATTGTCGTTTTTAAGGTTACCAGAGCTGTTTCTAACGCTCAATTGGCATGCGCAGAGACTTGGCCTCACCCTACTGGAACAAATGCTCTGCATCTAACGAATCATATTCATCTAAACTCGACACGCCTTCTATGAAGACAATTGACGATAAGAATTGTAGGATTGGAACGTGCCATTGTTACATTTTTATAATTATCCTGAAGTCCCCAAAAATACCTAAAATGAGGTCAATAAACATTTAATGACTTTCCTACATCTGTACACGTAAGTATTTGTTGGTTGGTGGAAGTGCCGTAAAAAACGTCCACATTAAAAAAGCTCAAAAGCTACACTCTAATCTCATCTTTAATTTCTTTTTATGAAACCATCGATAATTTTAAACATGCGTTAATTGTTATAAAGAAATGTGGAAATTTATAAGACACTTAAAAAATGATGACCTTAACCTAAACGCAATAATTAGCATATTTAATGAGTCATTGACAAAAATTTACCTGCACACGTCAAGAGAAAATTCCAATATAAGAATTTATGAATACGTTAATCAAATTAGTAAATATGTTCTTATTTGTTTACTGCCATTAATGAATGAAAATTATATAAGAAAGAAATTTAAAAAAATGATCGGATAAAAGAAACAAAAAAACAAAAGAAACAGAAAAAAAACAATGTGAAGGTGAGGGCGATTTCATTTTGTTTTAAAGTAGAAAATGTTACAATCTCTGGTCAAAGGGCGCAAAATAATTCGACCTAATCTAACCTAACCGAACCTCAAATTACTTTACAGTCCTTATCCTTGAAGTTTATTATTGAGGCTATAGAAAACACTCAAGAGAACGACCATTTATAAATAAATAATTTATTAACTATCCTCTATTGACTATTGTTGTACCTACTTATGTATTTAATTGCCGTGAATGTGAAAATTTCGTGACGTTTAACTGTGAAAATTTCGATGTTATTAAGAAGCCAAAAATAAATTTGTGTTAGAATGTAAGTACAAATGAAAGGCAAATCGAAAACATCAAACACAAAATCTTTAGTTATTAGTGATTGATGGATAATCACCTCAAAAGAAAGTTCCTAACGTGCAAAATATGATATTGTGGTGTATGTATGTACTTACATTGACCTTCGAAAGAACAGTCTGCACGAAGAAATGGAAGAATCAATTTAATAGCTGTATAGCTAAAAGTAATAATATGTACCTAGTTGTTGAATTAGAAAGTCAAGGGCAAAGGTTAAAATTCAATGCATTGAATGAATATATTATTTATAATATTAATTGTGTTGTTATTTATCGACTAATTTTCAAAATGGCAAATACACTGCCTAACCTCAAATTCTCATGAAAAAAAATTCTAAAATATTTTTTTAGACCATTAGACGTTTTTTAAACAATAAATATTCTTTTCAAGGAATATATTTTGGAGTTTTTTGGCAATTGACCCAAATCTGTACTAATGGAGAAAGAATACAATTCCTAATCTTCTCCAAAGGATGCAGCTGAGTTTCCTGGTGAACACTTCCCTTAAACAAAATTAAATTTGTTATGGGGCATTCGAAAGTATTTGTCATAATAGTGTTTTTGCATACTCCTTAACCCAGTAACGGCTATATTAAATGAGTAATGGCGGATTTTGTAAATTCCCTTTTTTATGTTTTTCAGCTAAAATAATTTTCTGAAAATTTTTAAAAAAATCACACTGTTTCTTTACACTATAATGCACTTCTGTGATTTTTTTGAAAATTTTTGGAAGCTAAATTCTTGAAGAAAATAATTTTTAAAATTTTCGAAAATTATTTTTAGATTGTAAAAGGTCTCGTTTGACATCCATTTTTTCGCCATAAAATTATCATTAGGAAACACATATTGTAGAATTTTTTCAGATTTTTCGCAATTTACCCATATCCATACCATGGGAGAAAAGATTCAATTCCTTAACTTCATCAAAATGCATACCTGGGTTTCCTTGTGAACACTTCCCTTAAACTAAATTAAATTTGTTATGGGGCATTCGAAAGAATTTGTCATAATAGTGTTTTTGCATACTCCTTAACCCAGTACCCGCCATATTAGATTAGTAATGGCGGATTATGTAAATTCCCTTTTTTTAATTTTTCAGCTAAAATAGTTTTTTGAAAATTTTGAAAAAAATCACAATGTTTCTTTACACTATAATGCACTTCTGTGATTTTTTTGAAAATTTTTGGAAGCTAAATTCTTGAAGAAAATAATTTTTAAAATTTTCGAAAATTATTTTTAGATTGTAAAAGGTCTCGTTTGACATCCATTTTTTCGCCATAAAATTATCATTAGGAAACACATATTGTAGAATTTTTTCAGATTTTTCGCAATTTACCCATATCCATACCATGGGAGAAAAGATTCAATTCCTTAACTTCATCAAAATGCATACCTGGGTTTCCTTGTGAACACTTCCCTTAAACTAAATTAAATTTGTTATGGGGCATTCGAAAGTATTTGTCATAATAGTGTTTTTGCATACTCCTTAACCCAGTACCCGCCATATTAGATTAGTAATGGCGGATTATGTAAATTCCCTTTTTTTAATTTTTCAGCTAAAATAGTTTTTTGAAAATTTTGAAAAAAATCACAATGTTTCTTTACACTATAATGCACTTCTGTGATTTTTTTGAAAATTTTTGGAAGCTAAATTCTTGAAGAAAATAATTTTTAAAATTTTCGAAAATTATTTTTAGATTGTAAAAGGTCTCGTTTGACATCCATTTTTTCGCCATAAAATTATCATTAGGAAACACGTATTGTAGATTTTTTTCAAATTTTTCGCATTTTACCCGTATCCATACCATGGGAGAAAAGATTCAATTCCTTAACTTCATCAAAATGCATACCTGGGTTTCCTGGTGAACACTTCCCTTAAACAAAATTGAATTTGTTATGGGGTATTCGAAAGTATTTGTCATAATAGTGTTTTTGCATACTTCTTAACCCAGTAACCGCCATATTAGATGAGTAAAGGCGGATTCTGTAAATTCCCTTTTTTATGTTTTTCAGCTAAAATAATTTTCTGAAAATTTTGAAAAAAATCATAATGTTTCTTTACACTATAATACACTTCTGTGATCTTTTTAGAAATTTTTGGAAGCTAAATTCTTAAAGAAAAAAATTTCCAAAGTTTTCGAAATTTATTTTTGGATTGTTAAACGACTCATCCAACTTCCAAATTTTTACCATAAATGTGCCATTATAAGATACATATTTAAGAATTTTTTCAGATTTTTTAGTAGTGTGGGCGTTACCCAAAAAAATAATATTGTCATCACACCGACAACAATTAAATTTTGTTGGGAATCATCCACTTTGACAAAAATTCTGAAATAAGTGTCTTCTAATGGCACATCTACAGTAAAAAATTGAAAATTGAACGAGACGTCTAACAGTCCCAAAATAATTTTCAAAAACTTTTTTGTCATGAATTTGATTTCCAAAAAATTTCAAAAAAATTGCAGGAGTGTCTAATAACATGAATAAGCCTCATAATTTTTTTCAAAATTTTTAGATTATTATTTTAGCTGAAAACTACGAAAAACGAAAATAACGAAAACCGCCATTACTCATCTAATATGGCGGCCACTGGATTAAGGGCTATGCAATAACACTATTAGGACAAATACTTTCGAACAACCACCTGCAAATTTTATTTTCATTAAGGTAAGTGTTCACCTAGAAACCCAGCTGTGTCCTTGGAAGAAGATGAAGAACTCCATTTCTTCTACAAATTATTACAAAAGTGAAGATTTGGCAACGTCTGCTGGTGATACTGGCGTAAGTATTTGAAAAGTATCAAACCTACAACGTTTTACAACCCCTAGATATTGAAATGACTCCTTCCCTTAGTTTAGAATGTTTGACGTTCAATAATTAGAACATTAAAAAAAAAGAAATTGTATAAAAATAACAATACCTATCAACAAAGGAAAGTAATATATGTATGTACATAAATATGTAATGGTAGCAAAGTTATCTAAATGGCCTAACGTTTGTCAAGTAGGTACACCTACACCACGACACGACATTTCTTATAGATAGATAGATATATTTATGCATAAGTGTGTGTATTGTAACGTGCGTGGTAATTTTTCTTTTTTTTTTTTTATAGGTAGGTATCCTCGTTGCTTTTTATATTTTAATGATCCACCACAAACAAGAATACGTACACATTATAGAAATGACAAAACCGTTTTGTTATGTGATTTTCACTTGTCACGCAACGTTAGTCTATTCTTTACTGACATTGAACACAAAAATTACAACGTTGGTACCTAGCTAGCTAAAATCTTTTTTCATATACCTACATATTATTTTTATAGAATATGCAGGAACGAGGTACAGTGCTGGCCAAATGAAATTGACCTTTACATAAATAAAATGAATTTTCTAGATAATTATAGAATTTTATTGAAAGTTATTTTTAGTTATTCAAGGAAATTGTAGAGCTTCTTATAAGATTATAGAGCCTTCCAGAAAATTATAGCACAATTAAAGAAAGTAATGTAACCCGATAGAACTATCAAGAAAACTTCGGAGGTTTATAGATATTTATAGAAATACGTACATAAACATTTACAGAACGTTCTATACAGTTATAAAACATTCTTGAATGTTATAGAGCTTTAATGTAAATTACGAAAATATCTAGAATGCCATAGTGCTTTGTAGAACATTGCAGAACTTTCTAGAAAATTGTAGAACTCCCATAAGTGCTACAATAAATAAATAGAAAGATCTATAAACTTTGGGAGAGTTCTATCACTTTCAAGGTATTTCTAAAACATCCCAGAAAGTTCTCTAACATTCTAGAATGTTCTAAATAGTATAAATTTCTAGAAACTGCAGTCTGCAACATTTTCTAGAGCTCTGTTAAATTCTAGCAAATGCTTAAATATTCTAGATATTTCTATACCTTTTAACAAAGTTCTAGACCTTTCTAGAATGTTTTATAAATTTCTAGAAACTTCCATGAACCTTAAGACAAGTTTTTCTATACTTTAGAAAGTTCTGTAGCACTTTCGAAAGTTGTGTGACTTTTAAGGAATTTCTAAAACATTCTAGAAAATTCTCTAACATTCTAGAATGTTCTAAATACTATAAATTTCTTGAAACTGCAGTCTGCAACATTTTCTAGAGCTCTATAACATTCTAGCAAATTCTCAAAAATGCTACAGAACTTTCCAAAAAATAGAAAAAGTTTTCTTAAAGTTCATGGAAGTTTCTAGAACTTTATAAACCATTCTAGAAAGCTCTAAAACTATGTTTAAAAAGGTATGGAAATATCTAGAACGTTCCAGCACTGGCTAGAATGTAACAGAGCTCTGGAAAATGTTACAGACTGAAAATTCTAGAAACTTCCAGTAGTTTCGAGAAAGATGAAGAAAGTTGTTCAGCTTTATATGTTACAGAATTTTTTGAGGTTGATTGATGTTAAAGATTTAAATTTCTAAAAGATTGCAGAACCTCCCGGGATGTGAAGAAGTACGTTAAAACTTATAGAGCTTTCTAGAAAGTAACAGAACTTTTTAGAAAATTGCGTAACTTTCTATAAAATTGTAGAAATTTCACTTAACTTTCTATAATGGAGTTTTGGAGAAGATACCTGATAGTATTTAGAATATTCTACAATATTAGAGAACTTTCTAGAATGTTTAAGCAATTCCTTAAAAGTGACAGAACTTTCTAAAATGTTATAGAACTTTCTGAAAAATATTAAAGAAAGCTCAAGAACTATGTTAAAAGATATAGAAATGTCTAGAACATTGTAGTAAGATACTAAAGTTTCTAGAACTTGGTAGAAATAAATGTCGAAACTTTTACATAACCTCTGAGGTAGAAAGTTGAAGAAATGTCTTTGAGGTTGATTGATGTTAAAGGTTTAAATTTCTAAAAGATTGCAAAACCTCCAAGAACGTGTAGAACTACGTTGAAATTAATAGAGCTTTCTAAAAAGTAACAGAACTTTCGAGAAAGTTGCGTAACTTTCTATAAAATTGAAGAAATTTCACTTAACTTTCTGTAAAGTTACAGAATTATGGTGTTTTGGGGAAAATAGCTGATAGTATTTAGAATATTCTACAATATTAGAGAACTTTCTAGAATGTTTAAGCAATTCCTTAAAAGTGACAGAACTTTCTAAAATGTTATAGAACTTTCTGAAAAATATAAAAACTTTTTTAAGGATCATGGAAGTTTCTAGAAATTTATAAAACATTCTAGAAAGCTCAAGAACTATGTTAAAAAATATAGCAATGTCTAGAACATTCTAGTAAGTTACTAAAGTTTCTAGAACTTTGTAGAAATAAATGTCGTAACATTTACATAACCTCTGATGTAGAAAGTTGAAGAAATGTCTTTGAGGTTGATTGATGTTAAAAATTTAAATTTCTAAAAGATTGCAGAACCTCCAAGAACGTGTAGAACTACGTTGAAGCTTATAGAGCTTTCTAGAAAGTAACAGAACTTTCTAGAAAGTTGCGTAACTTTCTATAAAATTGAAGAAATTTCACTTAACTTTCTGTAGGGTTACAGAATTATGGTGTTTTGGGGAAAATAGCTGATAGTATTTAGAATATTCTACAATATTAGAGAACTTTCTAGAATGTTTAAGCAATTCCTTAAAAGTGACAGAACTTTCTAAAATGTTATAGAACTTTCTGAAAAATATAAAAACTTTTTTAAGGTTCATGGAAGTTTCTAGAAATTTATAAAACATTCTAGAAAGCTCACGAACTATGTTAAAAGATATAGAAATGTCTAGAACATTGTAGTAAGTTACTAAAGTTTCTAGAACTTAGTAGGAATAAATGTCGAAACTTTTACATAACCTCTGAGGTAGAAAGCTGAAGAAATGTCTGAGGTTGATTGATGATAAAAATTTTAATTTCTAAAAGATTGCAGAACCTCCAAGAACGTGTAGAACTACGTTGAAGCTTATAGAGCTTTCTAGAAAGTAACAGAACTTTCTAGAAAGTTGCGTAACTTTCTATAAAATTGAAGAAATTTCACTTAACTTTCTGTAGGGTTACAGAATTATGGTGTTTTGGGGAAAATAGCTGATAGTATTTAGAATATTCTACAATATTAGAGAACTTTCTAGAATGTTTTAAAAATTCCTCAAAAGTGACAGAATTTTCTAAAATGTTATAGAACTTTCTGAAAAATATAAAAACCTTTTTTAAGGTTCATGGAAGCTTCTAGAAATTTAGAGAATCTTCTAGAAAGCTATGGAACTGTTTTGAAAATTATAGGAAATTCTAGATAATTACTGCATTTTCCAGAATGTTATATAGATCTCTAGGATGGCACAGAAGCTTGTTGTAGAACTTATAAGGCTTTCTATAAAGTTACAGAACATTCCATAAATTTCTCTAAAAAAGTTTTACAGAATTGCAGAGTTTCCTAGAGAGTTATAGAACTTTACGTACAGGAAGTTGTGAACTTGGAAAGTAAACAATTTGTTAGGCACCTATACAAAGACATAATAGCTTTTGTCGACTTTTTCTGAACCTATAGTACCAACCTGTCAGCTGCCTCGTATCTAACCAACCAACCCGTTCGTTATTGCTAGATCTTATCGGGGCCTGTGTTTAACGTTATAATACCAGACTGTTAAGTTTAATTTCGATTGCTTATCCTGGCAAATCAAACGCGATAATACGCCCACTATCTTTAGATAATTGTATTAAATTTCTGTAAACACCAGTTGTAATAATTAATAACTGTAGTTACTACTATGTACGGACCATCACGTTCGTTGTCTTCTATTGTTTTACAAGGCTACTTACTTAATTGTTTACCTAATTCAGTTATTGAATTAAAATTAAATTACTATTTATTTACGTGTAGTTCGTGCAATGAATGAGTGCAATCGTTCTTGCGAAACACCTACACATAGCTGGACAACAGAGAGACATTGCCGAATAAAATAATAAACAAATGAAGGTGTCCGACCTTGAACTTGACCTTGTATAAATGCTTCCATTTTTTTGCCAACTTTTAAATAATGAAATACCTGCTTGCTGTTTGATTGTTGTTAACGTCGTTGCCAGGGCGAAACGATGGCAACAATGAAACAATTGCAACAAAGACGACTGACAACTGTTTTCTTTAGGTATTATAAGTAGTTTTTAGGTTAGGTTATACTTACAAACGAAACAGATCAATTTAAAACAAATGAAATATTAAATTATAGACATAATACATACCTTATAAAGTGTGGTGTAAGTTTCTCTTGTGTTATTTACTCATTTAGGTTATTTTGCAATAGCTAATGGTTGGTACGATTGCACATCTACGTATTAACACGCATTTGCGTTTTCAATGCACTATAATCCTCTTATTTATGCTAATTTTGTAATACATTATTCGAATTTAATAATTGTTAGATATTTATTTTCATAATTACGTAAATAAATATTCATCGTGAAAACGCACGTGCGTTTTGTTTACTTCGTATTAAGAAACTGTTACAATTACATTCGAAAAAGGGTTACCAACACGATAATTTTATTTAACTAGGGTAACTTTTTTTATATATATATTTTGATAGTAGTAAAATCAATATTTATAACTTTTAATGTTCTTGAACGTAAAAAAGTACAAATATGTTATTTAGTAGTAAAATAACTAAAAATAGTTGGCAGCAAGTCTTGTCATTGTTGTAACAGAAACAACAATTGAATTTTTGACGTAATGGATGTCACTTCCTTATGACATTTGACGACTGAGAGATGACAAATGATAAATAACAAACGACAGACAATACTACCAACTTTAATTTAGGGAATTTTGAGATTTCTATTGACAACGATTGTTTACTGTAGCTATATGACAGATGATAAACGACTAGTGACAGATGACACATAACAAGTGGCACATGACAGACAATACCACCAACATTATCTTACAGAATTCTGAAATTTCCCTAGAATTGTTGCCATTATAATAATTTGATTATTACTACAATTCCAGCATTTTATAAAACATGATATAACAATAAAAAAGTGATCGATAAAAATACTTAGTGCGCATTTTATTTCAGTTCACCTTTTTGTGAACTGGAAAAAATTGCAAAAACGTCAAATTCGACATTGCTTCGTTGTTATTAGTGATATAACTAGAAATAGTTGGCAGCAAGTCTTGTCATTGTTGTAACAGAAACAACAATTGATTTTTTAACGTAATGGATGTCACTTCCTTATGACATTTGACGACTGAGAGATAACAAATGATAAATAACAAACGACAGACAATACTACCAACATTAATTCAGGGAATTTTGAGATTTCCATTGACAACGATTGTTTACTGTAGCTATATGACAGATGATAAACGACTAGTGACAGATGACACATAACAAGTGGCACATGACAGACAATACCACCAACATTATCTTACAGAATTCTGAAATTTCCCTAGAATTGTTGCCATTATAATAATTTGATTATTACTACAATTCCAGCATTTTATAAAACATGATATAACAATAAAAAAGTGATCGATAAAAATACTTAGTGCGCATTTTATTTCAGTTCACCTTTTTGTGAACTGGAAAAAATTGCAAAAACGTCAAATTCGACATTGCTTCGTTGTTATTAGTGATATAACTAGAAATAGTTGGCAGCAAGTCTTGTCATTGTTGTAACAGAAACAACAATTGATTTTTTAACGTAATGGATGTCACTTCCTTATGACATTTGACGACTGAGAGATAACAAATGATAAATAACAAACGACAGACAATACTACCAACATTAATTCAGGGAATTTTGAGATTTCCATTGACAACGATTGTTTACTGTAGCTATATGACAGATGACAAACGACTAATGACAGATGACACATAACCAGTGGCACATGACAGACAATACCACCAACATTATCTAACAGAATCCTGAAATTTCCCTAGAATTGTTGCCATTATAATAATTTGATTATTACTACAATTCCGGCATTTTATAAAACATGATGTAAGAATCAAAAACGATTGACAAAAATACTTAGTGCGCATTTTTTTTCAGTTCACCTTTTTGTGAACTCGAAAAAATTGCAAAAGCGTCAAATTCGACATTTCTTCGTTGTTATTAGTGATATAACTAGAAATAGTTGGCAGCAAGTCTTGTCATTGTTGTAACAGAAACAACAATTTATTTTTTAACGTAATGGATGTCACTTCCTTATGACATTTGACGACTGAGAGATGACAAATGATAAATAACAAACGACAGACAATACTACCAACATTAATTTAGGGAATTTTGAAATTTCCATTGACAACGATTGTTTACTGTAGCTATATGACAGATGATAAACGACTAGTGACAGATGACACATAACAAGTGGCACATGACAGACAATACCACCAACATTATCTAACAGAATCCTGAAATTTCCCTAGAATTGTTGCCATTTTAATAATTTGATTATTACTAGATACAATTCCGGTATTTTATAAAACATGATATAACAATAAAAAAGTGATCGATAAAAATACTTAGTGCGCATTTTATTTCGGTTCACCTTTTTATGAACTCGAAAAAATTGCAAAAACATCATATTCGACATTGCTTCGTTTTAACGGTAAATTTTGTTAATTGTGCTGAATAAGACAGTCTGCCTATGGGTTCATTATTTTGTATTGAATAAAAAAACGTGTTAAACGAAATGTTTAGCGTGGAAAAAAAGGATTCGAAGAGTAAATAGAAAACCCATATTTACACATTACGGTACTCGAGGACGAATTTATTACTTAAAATATACCTACACATGATATAAAAATAAATATTAAATATAAACCAGTACAATTGGAAACATATATGTGGGTACAATGAAAATATTACCTTATTGAGAAACGCTGTGACACAGTTAGCAACTGAAAACCGAACTAACGTAACATAACCTAAATTCAACTAAAAAAATAATACAACCTAACCGAACCTCAGCTGAACCAACACAAGATTATTCAAAAACAAGTGAATTTCTTTTACAACAATTGACCGACCGTCTACTTTTTAAGTAAATGACAAGTGACGTCCGCATCGTAACGTTGCGAGATTATTTACAGATTCCTGTTTACGAGAATTAGTGAAAGTACCTAAATACGTAATTAATTCACAAATTTAATTTTTTATTGCTCTTAAAAATGAAGACAATATTACGAAATTATAATTTTAGTTGTAAAAGTTATGTAATAACTAACATAACAAATTAATTGCTTCGATTAATATTCATTCAAGATACAAACTGGTCACAGAAAAATGAATAAAAACAACATTTGCATGTATTAGGAAAGCAAAACATTCTTTTATATGTACCTAATAAATTATCATATCATAATTTGTTTAAAATTACTACCTAGTGGGTAAAGGTGGTGTATATACGTAGGTACAAATATTTAAAAAAATATTTATAGGTTAGGTATCACCAACTGAATTATTAGATACGATGTCAGTTTTAATTTATGCCAACAATTTTGGCAGGCTTTTGTTTTAATTCGCACATAAGCAACAGGTATCTATTACCTAATTCCTCATTTAATTATGCACTTAATACACACTATAATTTATAATTGAAGGCACGTGGAGAACGAAATATTATTTAAATACTAATTTTCATAATCACTGACTTAATATTAAAATAAGAATATTCATTAATTATTAAAAATTTAAAATATTAAGTGTGTATACAGGGTGTTTGTTAGATATGTGACTACATCACAGGGTCGTATTCTTCATTTTTGAAGATTTTTTAAAAATTGAAAAACGAATTTAAAGGCAATTGAAATAAGCGTCTGTGAATTTTTTTGGCGCCAAATTCAAATTTTTGAATTAGGTACTTAAAAAAATTTATAAACTAAGGCCTGCACAATAACGAAAAAAAAGAAATTTTTTGTATGTTCATCTTATAAATTACCCTGAATTTTTTTAGTTTTTTTTTTAATGGGTAGATTGTAGAAAAAAAATTAAAAACCTAGTTTCCTAAATTTTTCACCCTGTATATTTTGAGATAATCGAAACATATTTTCTGATTTCAAAAAAATACCTTTAGTTGTCATATATTCAGAAAAAACTTATAACAAAAGCATAAATTACAGTCGAGTTCGGATATAACGAACACTCGGCTTTAACGAACAAAATTTAATGAACAAGATTTTTCTGTTACTGAAAATAGTACCTAATAAAAATCACCAAAAGCGACCACCCGGTTATAACGTACAATATTCTTAGCTCCTCGGTGTTCGTTATAACCGAATATTCGATTTAATATTGTGACTTTTATATTTTATTAAAAAAGAAATTTCCAAAAATTGACTTACGTTGTCAGATTATCAAATGATTTCCCAAGAAGAAAAATCAACCCTTGTAGGCACCACTTTCCAGATGACACCAACAAAATAACAAGAACCACCTTGCACCACCAAAAAAAAAAAAAGAGTCCAGTTCTGCACGTTATGTTTTTTAATGATTTCGAATATTCGAGTAGGTTAAGTCACCCTTAGTGTCGTCACAGTCCAGACGACCCCCGAGTGCCGAAAAAAGGTACCCCGCACGCGCGTTCACGACGTCATCTCGCACATCATGACCCGTCCGTCCGTCAACCAACGAAAGGGAAAGCAACAACGAAAACGACAACAACAACAACAAGAAGAATAATTACAATATTTAAAACGTGCATCGCCGATCAAAGTTGGCCGGCAGTTTGGTCAGTAGCACAAGTTGGATCGAGTTGGCCACCACACCACACCGCAAGACAACGCAACTACGGCACAAGATACAAACCCGAGAAAAAGTGAGTGAGAGTGAGAGAGGAGAGTGGTGGAGGATCTGTCGAAAAAAGAGAGATGTTGACACATCCACGTTCACACTGGGACATACACAGCCAGGTCACCTAATAAAACGAAGTTTGAAGATTATGGAACAAATGACGATCTATGTATGATGTAGGAAAACAGTTGAGTCTTCTAGGACGATTGTCGTGTGAGCACGACCCACTGCAATAAACTATTCGAAATGTGCAACAATCAAGAAATGTTATGTTTTATAATATTGTAATTGTCACAAACGACGTAAATAATGACACAGGCACGCACTTTGATTCACTCACTGGCTTCGTGTATAAAAAAGACCAACAATCTTCATACTATTTTTAATAATAAATGAAATAAATGAATGCAGACCAAGAAAATGTGAGGTTAGGTCCTAATGTAACCTAACATAACCTCTACGAGCACGTTTGTATTCGATATTCTGATATGGATATTTTCGTGCCTGTAAAATTAATAATAATAAGTGAAAATATATTCATCACTGTAGTCATTAATTTTTTTGCTGTATTAAGTACTAATATTTTCAATAGGACAAGAATTCCCTGTACTCCTGGCATTGTCTGGACGTATTGTATTTACGTTAAATTACTTATTTTTTGTAAATATCTACTCGTCTATTTTTAATTCACTTGTAAAGAGTTCCGTTGCAGTGCAAGAGACAGACGAATGAATAAAGCGTCTACCAATGGCGCGGACAGCGCGGGTTCTATTCTCGACCGGTGCAACATTGTTTTTCTGTTCTTATTTATCGTTTTTATTATATTATATAACAAATAATATTTAAACTCGTATTTTCGATGTTGTATTTGTTGTTTACATCCATTAATATATGATATAATAAAATTGGAGATCAGGAGAAAGTTTGAATAATTCATTTTGAAACTTACCTAATACGTTAGTCCTAATGTAATGTAAACTTCAGCGATAATTAAAACCGACTTTAGTTGGTATACATAATATGTACCTACACATCTATGTATAGTAGGTAATAACAAGTCGAAATCAGGTATGCCAATTAACAACCGTGTAATTATTAGTAGCTCAGTTGGCAGTAATACTAATGAAACCGGAAATGAAAATATTATTACGCGAATTACAGTAACTCTGGCATTTCTTTAAGCTACGGATCGCGTGTTACTCCTTCTGGTCAACGTCGCATCGGCTCGGTCGTAAAAATGATGATGATGGTGATATTGCATAAACCAATAATAAAGTAAACTATTTAAAGTGTACCTAACAGCCTTACACTTCTGTGGGATATAAAGAAAAAAATTACATGAATATGTTGTAGAGAAGTACGGAACCCTCGGCACTTTTAAACTTTCCCATTTACAGTTAATACACATTACGTATGTGATTCAAAGAGAGATTGTGGGACTTCACGTCTCTATAAATGGCTTTGAGGTAATAGTAACCGTATCGATGTGCAAATTTATGTTAATAACCTCTAATAAAATAGGCAACTGTTTATTAGAATTAATAAGCGGATGACCGGTATTTTCGAAGGCTGTCGTCCTAATTACTACGTCAATTTTTTTTTTCTTAAAATAAAAATATCCCAACTGTAGACGAGCAAACCGTTACATTGTACAGTAAGATTGCGAATTTTATTAATGTATTCCTAACTATGCCAGCGACTGCTATATCTAGTGAAATTAGATATTCTGTAACGGTTCTTCTCAAAGTGAGCTAGTTCGAGTGCATCTGTACGCCAATGACGTTTCGAGAGCGTCTCAGCAGCTGGACGAGCTTCACGAGTACGATGCCTTGTTACTTTATAGCTCACTGCTCCTGTGAATGAACAATGTTATCCATACAACGTCATCTGAAGTATATTTGTATATCTACTAATGCTTTGAGTGCATCAGTAAATTTACCACAACTCATAATTCGTCTATACAGCTGTGAGAGCTTCCAGTGGAGGCCACTCCTCCTATGTGGGGACATTTTATTTTACAATATTATAAAAAAACGTGCTCTGGAATGGATATGTTCATGTACGATGCTTTGAGTGCGTCTGTATATCTACGAAAACTTATAATTCGTATGTACAGCTTGGAGAGCTTCCAGTGAAGGTCACTCTTCCTGTGTATGGACACTTTATGTTACAATATTATCAATAGAACGTCTTCTAAAATGGATCTGTTCATCTACGATGCTTTGAGTGCATCAGTAGATTTACCACAACTCATAATTCGTCTATACAGCTGGAGAGCTTCCAGTGAAGGCCACTCCTTTCCCATGTAGGGACACTTTTTTCTTATAGTAGTTTTAAAATAGAACGTCTTCTAAAATGGATCTGTTCATCTACGATGCTTTGAGTGCGTCAGTAAATCTTACCACAACTCATAATTCGTATATACAGCTGGAGAGCTTCCAGTGAAGGTCACTCTTCCTGTGTATGGACACTTTTAAGTTACAATATTATCAATAGAACGTCTTCTAAAATGGATCTGTTCATCTACGATGCTTTAAGTGCATCAGTAGATTTACCACAACTCATAATTCGTCTATACAGCTGCTTGGAGAGCTTCCAGTGAAGGTCACTCTTCCTGTGTATGGACACTTTATGTTACAATATTATCAATAGAACGTCTTCTAAAATGGATCTGTTCATCTACGATGCTTTGAGTGCATCAGTAGATTTACCACAACTCATAATTCGTCTATACAGCTGTGAGAGCTTCCAGTGGAGGCCACTCCTCCTATGTAGGGGCATTTTATCTTATAGTAGTATAAAAAAAAACGTGTTCTGGAATGGATCTGTTCATGTACTATGCTTTGAGTGCGTCTGTATATCTACGAAAACTTATAATTCGTATGTACAGCATGGAGAGCTTCCAGTGAAGGTCACTCTTCCTGTGTATGGACACCTTATGTTACAATATTATCAATAGAACGTCTTCTAAAATGGATCTGTTCATGTACGATGCTTTGAGTGCGTCAGTAAATTTACCACAACTCAAAATTCGTATATACAGCTGTGAGAGCTTCCAGTGGAGGCCACTCCTCCTATGTAGAGACATTTTATTTTACAATATTATAAAAAAACGTGTTCTGGAATGGATCTGTTCATGTACGATGCTTTGAGTGCGTCTGTATATCTACGAAAACTTATAATTCGTATGTACAGCTTGGAGAGCTTCCAGTGAAGGTCACTCTTCCTGTGTATGGACACTTTATGTTACAATATTATCAATAGAACGTCTTCTAAAATGGATCTGTTCATCTACGATGCTTTGAGTGCGTCAGTAAATTTACCACAACTCATAATTCGTCTATACAGCTGTGAGAGCTTCCAGTGGAGGCCACTCCTCCTATGTAGGGACATTTTATCTTATAGTAGTATAAAAAAAAAAACGTGTTCTGGAATGGATCTGTTCATGTACGATGCTTTGAGTGCGTCTGTATATCTACGAAAATTTATAATTCGTATGTACAGCTTGGAGAGCTTCCAGTGAAGGTCACTCTTCCTGTGTATGGACACTTTATGTTACAATATTATCAATAGAACGTCTTCTAAAATGGATCTGTTCATCTACTATGCTTTGAGTGCATCAGTAGATTTACCACAACTCATAATTCGTCTATACAGCTGTGAGAGCTTCCAGTGGAGGCCACTCCTCCTATGTAGGGACATTTTATCTTATAATAGTATAAAAAAAAAAACGTGTTCTGGAATGGAAACTGTTCTGGAATGGATTGTTCATGTACAGCTTTGAGTGCGTCTGTATATCTACGAAAACTTATAATTCGTATGTACAGCTGGAGAGCTTCCAGTGAAGGTCACTCTTCCTGTGTATGGACACTTATGTTACATATTATCAATAGACGTCTTCTAAAATGGATCTGTTCATTACGATGCTTTGAGTGCTCAGTAATTTACCACAACTCAAATTCGTTATACAGCTGTGAGAGCTTCCAGTGGAGGCCACTCCTCCTATGTAGGGCATTTTATTTAAATATATAAAAACTGTTCTGGAATGGATTGTTCATGTACGATGCTTTGAGTGCGTCTGTATATCTACGAAAACTTATAATTCGTATGTACAGCTTGGAGAGCTTCCAGTGAAGGTCACTCTTCCTGTGTATGGACACTTTATGTTACAATATTATCAATAGAACGTTTCTAAAATGGATCTGTTCATCTACGATGCTTTGAGTGCGTCAGTAAATTTACCACAACTCATAATTCGTCTATACAGCTGTGAGAGCTTCCAGTGGAGGCCACTCCTCCTATGTAGGCATTTTATCTTATAATATTAAAAAAAACTGTTCTGGAATGGATCTGTTCATGTACGATGCTTTGAGTGCGTCTGTATATCTAGAAAATTATAATTCGTATGTACAGCTTGGAGAGCTTCCAGTGAAGGTCACTCTTCCTGTGTATGGACACTTTATGTTACAATATTATCAATAGAACGTCTTCTAAAATGGATCTGTTCATCTACATGCTTTGAGTGCTCAGTAATTTACCACAACTCATAATTCGTCTATACAGCTGTGAGAGCTTCCAGTGGAGGCCACTCCTCCTATGTAGGGACATTTTATCTTATAGTAGTATAAAAAAAAAAACGTGTTCTGGAATGGATCTGTTCATGTACGATGCTTTGAGTGCGTCTGTATATCTACGAAAATTTATAATTCGTATGTACAGCTTGGAGAGCTTCCAGTGAAGGTCACTCTTCCTGTGTATGGACACTTTATGTTACAATATTATCAATAGAACGTCTTCTAAAATGGATCTGTTCATCTACTATGCTTTGAGTGCATCAGTAGATTTACCACAACTCATAATTCGTCTATACAGCTGTGAGAGCTTCCAGTGGAGGCCACTCCTCCTATGTAGGGACATTTTATCTTATAGTAGTATAAAAAAAAAAACGTGTTCTGGAATGGATCTGTTCATGTACGATGCTTTGAGTGCGTCTGTATATCTACGAAAATTTATAATTCGTATGTACAGCTTGGAGAGCTTCCAGTGAAAGTCACTCTTCCTGTGTATGGACACTTTATGTTACAATATTATCAATAGAACGTCTTCTAAAATGGATCTGTTCATCTACTATGCTTTGAGTGCATCAGTAGATTTACCACAACTCATAATTCGTCTATACAGCTGTGAGAGCTTCCAGTGGAGGCCACTCTTCCTGTGTATGGACACTTAATGTTACAATATTATCAATAGAATGTCTTCTAAAATGGATCTGTTCATCTACGATGCTTTGAGTGCGTCAGTAAATTTACAACAACTCATAATTCGTCTATACAGCTGTGAGAGCTTCCAGTGGAGGCCACTCTTCCTGTGTATGGACACTTTATGTTACAATATTATCAATAGAATGTCTTCTAAAATGGATCTGTTCATCTACGATGCTTTGAGTGCGTCAGTAAATTTACAACAACTCATAATTCGTCTATACAGCTGTGAGAGCTTCCAGTGGAGGCCACTCTTCCTGTGTATGGACACTTAATGTTACAATATTATCAATAGAACGTCTTCTAAAATGGATCTGTTCATCTACGATGCTTTGAGTGCGTCAGTAAATTTACAACAACTCATAATTCGTCTATACAGCTGTGAGAGCTTCCAGTGGAGGCCACTCTTCCTGTGTATGGACACTTTATGTTACAATATTATCAATAGAATGTCTTCTAAAATGGATCTGTTCATCTACGATGCTTTGAGTGCGTCAGTAAATTTACAACAACTCATAATTCGTCTATACAGCTGTGAGAGCTTCCAGTGGAGGCCACTCTTCCTGTGTATGGACACTTTATGTTACAATATTATCAATAGAATGTCTTCTAAAATGGATCTGTTCATCTACGATGCTTTGAGTGCGTCAGTAAATTTACCACAACTCATAATTCGTCTATACAGCTGTGAGAGCTTCCAGTGGAGGCCACTCTTCCTGTGTATGGACACTTTATGTTACAATATTATCAATAGAATGTCTTCTAAAATGGATCTGTTCATCTACGATGCTTTGAGTGCGTCAGTAAATTTACAACAACTCATAATTCGTCTATACAGCTGTGAGAGCTTCCAGTGGAGGCCACTCTTCCTGTGTATGGACACTTAATGTTACAATATTATCAATAGAACGTCTTCTAAAATGGATCTGTTCATCTACGATGCTTTGAGTGCGTCAGTAAATTTACAACAACTCATAATTCGTCTATACAGCTGTGAGAGCTTCCAGTGGAGGCCACTCTTCCTGTGTATGGACACTTTATGTTACAATATTATCAATAGAATGTCTTCTAAAATGGATCTGTTCATCTACGATGCTTTGAGTGCGTCAGTAAATTTACAACAACTCATAATTCGTCTATACAGCTGTGAGAGCTTCCAGTGGAGGCCACTCTTCCTGTGTATGGACACTTTATGTTACAATATTATCAATAGAATGTCTTCTAAAATGGATCTGTTCATCTACGATGCTTTGAGTGCGTCAGTAAATTTACCACAACTCATAATTCGTCTATACAGCTGTGAGAGCTTCCAGTGGAGGCCACTCTTCCTGTGTATGGACACTTTATGTTACAATATTATCAATAGAATGTCTTCTAAAATGGATCTGTTCATCTACGATGCTTTGAGTGCGTCAGTAAATTTACAACAACTCATAATTCGTCTATACAGCTGTGAGAGCTTCCAGTGGAGGCCACTCTTCCTGTGTATGGACACTTTATGTTACAATATTATCAATAGAATGTCTTCTAAAATGGATCTGTTCATCTACGATGCTTTGAGTGCGTCAGTAAATTTACAACAACTCATAATTCGTCTATACAGCTGTGAGAGCTTCCAGTGGAGGCCACTCTTCCTGTGTATGGACACTTTATGTTACAATATTATCAATAGAATGTCTTCTAAAATGGATCTGTTCATCTACGATGCTTTGAGTGCGTCAGTAAATTTACAACAACTCATAATTCGTCTATACAGCTGTGAGAGCTTCCAGTGGAGGCCACTCTTCCTGTGTATGGACACTTTATGTTACAATATTATAATTAGAACGTCTTCTAAAATGGATCTGTTCATCTACGATGCTTTGAGTGCGTCAGTAAATTTACCACAACTCATAATTCGTCCATACAGCTGTGTGAGAGCTTCCAGTGGAGGCCACTCCTCCTATGTAGAGACATTTTATCTTATAATATTATCAAAAAAAACGTGTTCTGGAATGGATCTGTTCATGTACGATGCTTTGAGTGTGTCTGTATGTCTACGATTACTTCGAATGCTTTTGTACAGGTATGAGAGCTTAAAGTGCATGATGCTTTATTCTTTTGTAGTCACTAGTCTACGAATGGTGGTTCAAGTGAGATACACAGATATCAATAAGACCATTGAGTGCCTCTATATGGCTACAAAGTACTTGAGTGCGTCTGCAAGTCCAAAAGAAATTCGAGTATGTCTGTTTAGAGAAAAAGGAAGACGAATGACTGATATCTTGCCGTTTCCTGGGTTGCAAGAAGATGTCCACACCTCATGACCCTCAAGTAAAATCATTAAAGACACGGAAATTTTTACCAAAAAGACAAAGACCTCGCAATTTACGTATTTAAGGAAATTTTTCTCGAAAAAAAACAATATATAGAAAAAAATTGCACACTCGTACATATGAAATCCAAGTGCACGTAAAAAAGTTTATTGGTATTCCAGACACACCTCAACACTTGTATGAAAAAAAAAACAATATGGAAAATATCCATTCAAACACGATTTTTTATTAAACTTGTACAAATACATGGTGTTACTTACACATGTACTATGGCGTTAAATGTATTGTGTATTTACCTATGCAGATCGTGTTTATAATGTTTGTCGTTCACAAATACCTAGTGTTTGTTTTTCCGCGACAATTACGCAAAATTCACTTTAATTTTTTCAAGGATTCCTATTAAGCCAGGACATTAAATGCAAATTTATATGTGTATGGTATTTCCCAGAATACTGTACATAATAAACAAAAATATTTTATGTGTAATTTTCAGAAATTACCTATGTGCAGTGGCGGCTCATGAATCTTCAACACGGGTGCTCATATAAATATTTCAAAGTGAATATAGTGAGGTTATGTAGAGAATAAATAATAATTATCGAAAAAGATTTTTTATAAATGTCACTGTTGCGAAATAAAAAAGTTCAATGATGCTGATAAAACTGGCCCCAAAGAATGCTGACATAATGCCCCCAAAGGTGCCTAAAAAGATTTATTTTTAAACAAGAAAAATAATATCTACTTCTCTACCGCAATACTTACTAACTAAATCGTACCAATGGTATCGAATATCTTTATGGACAAATGAGAATGTTGGTTTGTCCAGATATATGTAAATTTTTGAATAATTTACTTCTCCTTTCCTGAAAATTAAAGTTTAATTAATTATAAACATAAAGAGATTTAAAGTATTATCGATTTATTAAAAAAACATTTTTTTTTTTTATCTTACACACCCAATTTCCCTTTTTTTAACACCAGAACTATTTTACTTTGAATGTAAAATTATTAAAAAAAAAAAAAGTTTTGCGACGACCCAGATTCGATCCCATACTATTTAGTTTCAAATTACCTACAGCACCTAACCTAAGTTTACTTTTGACTTTATTGGTGGCTTATAAAAATCAATAACTGAAGTTCATTCTACAAATAAATAATTGCAAGTAAGTAGCCAATTTATACGATGATTCATTAATTAATTTAAATATCGACAAATGACTCGCAAAAAAAATTGAATGAATGAACTTTGATGAAATTAATCTACACACCTATGTACAAGAAAAACATTTATAAAAAATTAATTAAGACCTAGCTGTAATGTAAACTATTAATCAAAGATGATTAGTGAATTATACGACAATAATTATGCAAATTAAATGATTAATTAAAATTGGTGGCTTTTTCATTATAAATATAATTATTGATTGGGTATGATTAATTAAAAGAAAAATAATAATTTGTGTGGTTGGTTTAATAAAAATACAATTAAGAAATGTCGATAAAATGATAATAAAATTGTGAATAAAAGAAAAAAAAATTTATTTTATTTCGAGTGACAATTTCCTATGAAAAGGGTTTCTTATTTCCGCTTATCCCGGAAATGGAGTGGCCATCACTCCACGTCAAAAACAGAAAGTAATTTTTTCATTTTTTCTGTCAATACTTATGTACATTAAATAAATATTTGCTTAGGTAATTTTAAGAAATATATTTTCTACCCCTAAACACCTTCTTTTAAAGGGCAAAATCACCATCAACTTTTATGCTAGATGTATTTGCAATTTATGCCCATAAACTCTTTGGTCTTCTAGGAAACATACGAAGGGGCCAGGGTCGGACTGACCATACAATCAGAGTGACGTGTTTGCCAGTTGGGCCCCTAGACTGTGAGGGCACCCCACCTACCTTACCCACATCCAGGCCTACCAGCTACATGTAAAATAGTTCATTGATACTTAAAGAGCTGGTAGTTAGTTCACTCCCAGTCCGGCCCTGGACGTGACTTTAAAGGGCAAAATCACCATCAACTTTTATCCTAGATGTATTTGCAATTTATGCCCATAAACTCTTTGGTCTTCTAGGAAACATACGAAGGGGACAGGGTCGGACTGACCATACAATCAGGATGATGTGTTTGCCAGTTGGGCCCCTAGACTGTAAGGGCACCCCACCTACCTTACCCACATCCAGGCCTACCAGCTACATGTAAAATAGTTCATTGATACTTAAAGAGCAGGTAGTTAGTTCACTCCCAGTCCGGCCCTGGACGTGACTTTAAAGGGTAAAATCACCATCAACTTTTATCCTAGATGTATTTGCAATTTATGCCCATAAACTCTTTGGTCTTCTAGGAAACATACGAAGGGACCAGGGTCGGACTGACCATACATTCAGAGTGACGTGTTTGCCAGTTGGGCCCCTAGACTGTGAGGGCACCCCACCAAAGGCCACCGCTACATGTAAAAAGTTCATTGATACTTAAAGAGCTGGTAGTTAGTTCACTCCAGTCCGGCCTGGACGTGACTTTAAAGGGCAAAATCACATCAACTTTTATCTAGATGTATTTGCAATTATGCCTAAACTCTTTGGCTTCTAGGAAACATACGAGGGGCCAGTCGGACTGACCATACATTCAGAGTGACGTGTTTTCCACTGGGCCTAGCTGTGAGAGCACCCTACCTACCTACTCCACATCCAGGCTACCAGCTACATGTAAAATAGTTCAATTGATACTTAAAAGCTGGTAGTTAGTTCACTCCCTCCGGCCCTGGACGTGAATTAAAGGCAAGTCACCATCAACGTTTTATCCTAGATGTATTTGCAATTTATGCCCATAAACTCTTTGGTTTCCTGGGAACCAGGGGACGGTCGGAGACCCACCTACTATCCAGATCAGGTGTTTGCCTTGGGTCATACTGTATGACTACCACTATTTACCCACATCCGGCCCCAGCTACATGTAAAATAGGTTCATTGATACTTAAAGTTAGCTAGTTGTTCACTCCCAGTCCGGCCCTGGACGTGACTTTAAAGGGAAAATACCATCAACTTTATCCTAGATGTATTTACAATTTATGCCCATAAACTCTTTGGCTTCTAGGCAACTGAGGGACCAGGTCCACCCATACAATCAGAGTGTTTAGCCAGTTGGCTCCTAGACTTGAGGGCACCCCACCTACCTTCCACATCCAGGCCTACCGGCTACATGTAAAAAGTTCATTGATACTTAAAGAGCTGGTAGTTAGTTCACTCCCAGTCCGGCCCTGGACGTGACTTTAAAGGGTAAAATCACCATCAACTTTTATCCTAGATGTATTTCAATTTATGCCCATAAACTCTTTGGCTTCTAGGAACATACGAGGGCCAGGGTCGGACTGACCATACATTCAGAGTGACGTGTTTGACTGGGCCCTAGCATGTGGGCACCCACCTACCCTACACATCAGTTTACCAGCTACATGTAAATAGTTCATTGATACTTAAAGAGCTGGTAGTTAGTTCACTCCCAGTCCGGCCCTGGACGTGACTTTAAAGGGCAAAATCACCATCAACTTTTATGCTAGATGTATTTGCAATTTATGCCCATAAACTCTTTGGCTTCTAGCAACATACGAAGGACAGGGTCGGACTGACCATCATCAGTGAGTGTTTGCCAGTTGGGCCCTAGACTGTAGTGCACCCCACCTACCTTACCCACATCCAGGCCAAGGGCACCCCACCTACCTTACCCACATCCAGGCCTACCAGCTACATGTAAAATAGTTCATTGATACTTAAAGAGCAGGTAGTTAGTTCACTCCCAGTCCGGCCCTGGACGTGACTTTAAAGGGTAAAATCACCATCAACTTTTATCCTAGATGTATTTACAATTTATGCCCATAAACTCTTTGGTCTTCTAGGAAACATACGATGGGGCCAGGGTCGGACTGACCATACAATCAGGATGATGTGTTTGCCAGTTAGGCCCCTAGACTGTGAGGGCACCCCACCTACCTTACCCACATCCAGGTCTACCGGCTACATGTTAATAAGTTCATTGATACTTAAAGAGCTGGTAGTTAGTTCACTCCCAGTCCGGCCCTGGACGTGACTTTAAAGGGCAAAATCACCATCAACTTTTATGCTAGATGTATTTGCAATTTATGCCCATAAACTCTTTGGTCTTCTAGGAAACATACGAAGGGGACAGGGTCGGACTGACCATACAATCAGGATGACGTGTTTGCCAGTTGGGCCCCTAGACTGTGAGGGCACCCCACCTACCTTACCCACATCCAGGCCAACCAGCTACATGTAAAATAGTTCATTGATACTTAAAGAGCTGGTAGTTAGTTCACTCCCAGTCCGGCCCTGGACGTGACTTTAAAGGGCAAAATCACCATCAACTTTTATCCTAGATGTATTTGCAATTTATGCCCATAAACTCTTTCGTCTTCCAGGAAACATACGAAGGGACCAGGGTCGGACTGACCATACAATCAGAGTGACGTGTTTGCCAGTTGGGCCCCTAGACTGTGCGGGCACCCTACCTACCTTACCTACATCCAGGCCTACCAGCTACATGTAAAATAGTTCATTGATACTTAAACAGCTGGTAGTTAGTTCACTCCCAGTCCGGCCCTGGACGTGACTCCAGTTGTTGTTTAATTGTTTTACATAAATATGAACTTATCGAATTTGTGGAGACATTATTATGCCTTGTGCATACACCATTTTATATTAATGTATTAAAGCCCAAAATAGTTAATAAAATTATTAAAAAGCAGATTAAAAAAAAAATATTATGAAAAAATATGTTTTACCAGCTTTCTGCTAGGACGTCCAGGTCACTGAACAAATTGTACGTGATGTCACTACAGGGAGGGTAGCAGTTACATTTTATGGCGTCAGGTTCGTTGAATTCGGTTGTTTCAAAATCGTCACTTATCACTTGGAATGTTCGAAATTTAGCTACAAAAAAAAATATGTGTACATAAAAGTGTAAATATCATTTTTTTATAAGATTCTAATAATTTTTATGGGACACACTGTATTTATTAAAAAAAATATAAGACACTTACACTCGTGCTTAAAGAGACATTCAGAATGTAGCAGGGTGCACTGAGGATACGTAAAGTTGATATGTTCGACGTAAATAAATGGAACACATCCGCAAATTTTGAATATCATGTCCAGCTTGCAGTCAAAGACACATTTGTGGTACGAAGTGTCTTTTACTGAACATCGTCTCTGAAACAATAAAAAAAAAACAAATGCTTCTTTTTGTTTTAAATCTTAAAACGTTATTAATCAAAGGTCAATATATGTATAACGGTTAATATAATCAGGGGAAGTACCTACCATGACATATGTTACAGTGTATATAAATAAATAAATAATAATGTTAATGTATGAATAAAAAATGTACACTCACTAGAAAATACTTACAATATTAAGTGGAACTACAGTAATGTCAGGGGTGGCCTTGACAATTTCAATGGCTATTTGTAAATGCAGAGCCATACCAGCACTGGCATAAACTTCCCTAAGACCTCCTACATTTCTGTCAGGAAACATGCCAGGCTTAAATATTTGAACCTGAACAAATAACATAAAAAAGTTATTTGCTTTGGATATGTTTTTTCAAATTATATTTTAATGATATCTCACTTTAACCTACATAAAAGCTTTTATTTATTATTTTGAAGAGAAACAGTTGTGCCAACGTTACGTATATAAATGTAACGTAACGTTAGTTTCTTTTTGGTTTGTCAGTTGGTGGCTATGACATTTGTGGCTTGTTGCTCTTATATTTACTCTATTTTTAAAAATAAAATTAAAACTTTTTCAAAATTCCAAACTAATCGTAAAACAGTACACCTACAATATAAATAAATTTCATTCTTACATATGCACCATCGTGCTGATGTGTCAAATACTTGTCATCCCTCTTAAAGACAATAGAAAGTTGAAGCCCAGCTGAATTCTTTTGAAGGCGATGCTTCTTATCAATTTTAAATCTAAAATAAAAAGCATCCTCGTATTTTTTATAATCATTTTGTTATTTAACCATAGAGCACAATACATGCTTACTCATTATTGTCCCTGATAGAACAACAGAACTGATCGGATCCGACATGTTGCACAAAGACTTTACTACAATTGATGTTTTTGTTGTTCCATGAACAATGTTGAATAAAATCCGAACATGACGGGGCCAACTAAAAAAGAAATTCATTTTTACATCCTCTCTATTCACCAGATTTGCCTCCTGTTGATTTCTTTTTGTTCTCTCAAAGAAAAGGAGTCATACCAGAGAGCCATTGCTCTCAGGAAACTTATCAGGACAAATGTGGTGCAGTTGGAAGTGATTTCAAGTAACTTTCTGGACCACTATTCTCCGTAACATCCTCCCTTTTTATCGAATTTGGCACCTAATAATTTATTTTTATTCAAAAAATAATGCCGGAGAATCATTGCTGTCAAGCAACTGATCAGGAAATTGACTGAGCAATCGAAAGTACTTGCTCACCACTTTCTGGACCAAAATTCATTTTAACATCCTCTCTACTCATCAGATTTGGCTCCTTTTGATTTCTTTTTGTTCTCTCAATGAAAAGGAGTCATGCCAGAGTGCCGTTGCTATCAGGAAAGTTATAAGGGCAAATGTGGAGCAGTTAGAAGTGATTTCAAGTAACTTTCTGGACCATTATTCGCTCTGGCATCCACCCTTTTCATCGGACTGGGCACATAGCAATCTTTCTTTGTTCTTCAAGACCGAAAAGGTCATGCCAGAAAGCCATTGTCCCAGGAAAGTGATCAGGAGGTTGTCTCAGCAGTTTTTAGATCGCGATACACTTTGACATCCTCCCTTTTTTTCCCAAGTCATATCACTCTCGGAAAACTGATCAGAAGACCGTCTAATCAATAAAAAACTGATTGCTCACTAGTTTCTGGACCAAAATTCATTTTAACATCCTCTCTATTCATCAGATTTGGCTCCTGTTGATTTCTTTTTGTTCCCTCAATGAAAAGGAGTCATGCCAGATGGTCGTTGCTCTCAGGAAGCTTATCAGGACAATGCTTTAGCAGTTAGAGATAATCGCCAATTAATTTCTGGAACACTTTCGCTCTGGCATCCACCCTATTCGTCGGATTTGGCAGATAGCAATCTTTCTTTGATCTTCAAGACCAAAAAGGTCATGTCATAAAGCCATTGCTCTCAGGAAAGTGATCAGGAGGTTGTCTCAGCAGTTTTTAGATCGCGATACACTTTGACATCCTCCCTTTTTATCGGACTTGGCACCCGGTGATTTATTTTTGTTTCCCAAGTCATATCACTCTCGGAAAACCGTCTAATCAATAAAAAACTGATTGCTCAATACTTTCTGGGGCCTAGTTCATTTTAACACCCTCCCTATTCTCCAGATTTGGCGCCTTACGATTTATTTCTGTTTCCTAAGTGCAGAAGGAGCTACTACATGATAGTCTGCTTCTGAGCTTTTCCAAAGATGTTTTTTTTAGCAATCAGCAAGGAAAAGGAGAAAATAAAATAAAACCTAACCTAACCTAACCTAACCTAACATATGTAGTTACCATTTTTAATGTCTGATATGGATCGAATGTGTCATTTGAGTTACGACTGTAATCTGCTAAAATCTTGTGCAACATCACAGCGTTGTCGTCTCTTGGTCCAGCATGGTAAAATAATCGTAACGATGGTAGAAAGTGTAACAACTCATCCTTGGGGATGCCCAAACGGGTAGACCTATAAGAAAAACAGGATGTCACACTGAAATCATCCAACAATACTTTGGCATTCAGCATTTTGACAAAATTCCAAAGCTGCTGGATGAGCCTATAGTTTGAAATTGGTACAATCGACCCATTAAAATATTTTAATAAGTGCCAAAAAACAGTTACACATCATCTGCGAAAGTCATCAACTTCCTGGTGCTGATGGTACTGATCAAGCATACAGATACTTTTGGAGTTGGAACATCGGGAATGACGTGGGTTATCGAACGCAACGTAATAACAGGGTGATTGTTGAACACCAGAGCCAAAAATAATCTCAATGATACCAACAATGCTATCACCTGGGCAATGGACCACACAATCCTGAAACAAATGATGACTCAAGAATTTGTAAATGGAGATTAAGGTAAAAAAGGTCACTCTTTGTTGAGATGCAAAGCTAAAACCAACCACCTTGCGCCATCTACCATTTGGTAGCGTTACTAACAATGGAGATTCCTGTCTTTTGGGGATAGCAATTACAATTGGACTTCTGTCTCTTGATGTAAGTACCTATCTAGTAGTCTGACTTCCAATTTTCAACGTAAACTCTCACCTTTCAGTTTTGGTAATTTGTCTTCCATAGGTGCTTGGCAACCAATGGATCGAAGACTTTCTATAATATTCGTGGATGGTGAGGCGAGCAGCTCGCAGAAATCTTTTCATTTTGCTGAACTCCATCGTGTTCCTTCCGGTAGCTGTCTCGATCGTACACCACTGCACTGGTCGAGTAAATCATGAAAATTATGGTGAGAATATCTGCAGCCATCTGGCCATGGACTCCGCCCCGCACCTACCGGACGACCAGCAAGCACTTGACGGTCGCATGAATAATTGATCCCGGAAATCTGTTATATTTTCGTTGAGATTTAATTTCTGTTCGATGGAAAGTTCACGCGGCAAATCGAAAAGTTTTCGTATCAGGTTTTTGTACTTTTCCAATTTCCTTCTGCGCCCGATGAAATATTCATTGTTAACGGCTAGAGTTTCTCGCATTAGTTGAACGTGAGGAGGTGGAAGAGGAAGGGTCGGCAGCCAAAAGGATACGCGGCGAGGGTTGCGGGGGTTAAAGGGACGCAAGGGATGGTCTATTCTTTTTCGAACGGAAACAGAATGAATAAATAGAGTTGGTCGCGTCTAATGAGCCCAATTTTTAGACCTAAACGAACCAAACATGATGGTTCCATGAATTGTTGATACTGAACATATACAGGGTGATATTATCATTACAATTTGGTATTCTGAGTGGCTAATGCCAAAAATATTACAATAAGCTGAGGCAATCGTAATTAAAAAAGGAAACAGTTTACAGAGCCGGATTGAGTTTATTTGAAATCCGATTGAAAAACGGTTTAATCCACTGGAAAGAGCGAAGCTTAATTCATGAAATTCCTTTGTGGAACCCAAAACCAGCAAGTCCAATACTGCCCAAAAATTACCATAAAAAATTTTAATAAGTTTTTAGAAATTAATAGAAACATGCTACAGTTTACAGGGCCGAACTGACCTTATATCGAGTCCGATTCAAAAATGGTTTGATCCATTGGAAAGAGCAAAGTTTGATTCATAAAATTCCTTTGTGGAACTTAAAACAAGGAAGTCTAATACTGCCTAAAAATGACCATAGAAAATTTTAATAAATTTTCATAAATTCATAGAAACATGCTACAGTTTACAGGGCCGAACTGACCTTATATCGAGTCCGATTCAAAAATGGTTTGATCCATTGGAAAGAGCAAAGTTTAATTCATGAAATTCCTTTGTGGAACCCAAAACCAGCAAGTCCAATACTGCCAAAAAATGACCATCGTAAATTTTAATAATTTTTTAAAAATTGATAGAAACATGCTACAGTTTACAGGGCCGAACTGACTTATATCGAGTCCGATTCAAAAACGGTTTGATCCATTGGAAAGAGCAAAGTTTAATTCATAAATTCCTTTGTGGAACCCAAAACCAGAAGTCCAATACTGCCAAAAAATGACCATAAAAATTTTAATAATTTTCAAAATTAATAGAAACATGCTACAGTTTACAGGGCCGAACTGACCTTATATCGAGTCCGATTCAAAAACGGTTTGTTCCATTGGAAAGAGCAAGTTTAATTCATGAAATTCCTTTGTGGAACCCAAAACCAGGAAGTCCAATACTGCCAAAAATGACCATAAAAATTTTAATAATTTTCAAAATTAAAGAAACATGCTACAGTTTACAGGGCCGAACTGACCTTATATCGAGTCCGATTCAAAAACGGTTTGTTCCATTGGAAAGAGCAAGTTTAATTCATAAATTCCTTTGTGGAACCCAAAACCAGCAAGTCCAATACTGCCAAAAAATGACCATAAAAATTTTAATAATTTTAAAAATTATAGAAACATGCTACAGTTTCAGGGCCGAACTGACCTTATATCGAGTCCGATTCAAAAACGGTTTGTCCATTGGAAAGACAAAGTTTATTCATAAATTCCTTTGTGGAACCCAAAACCAGGAAGTCCAATACTGCCAAAAAATGACCATAAAAATTTTAATAATTTTCAAAATTAATAGAAACATGCTACAGTTTACAGGGCCGAACTGACCTTATATCGAGTCCGATTCAAAAACGGTTTGTCCATTGGAAAGACAAAGTTTAATCATGAAATTCCTTTGTGGAACCCAAAACCAGCAAGTCCAATACTGCCAAAAAATGACCATAAATTTTAATAATTTTTTAAAATTATAGAAACATGCTACAGTTTCAGGGCCGAACTGACTTATATCGAGTCCGATTCAAAAAGGTTTGTCCATTGGAAAGAGCAAAGTTTAATTCAGAAATTCCTTTGTGGAACCCAAAACCAGCAAGTCCAATACTGCCAAAAATGACCATGAAATTTTAATAATTTTTAAAAATTGATAGAAACATGCTACAGTTTGCAGGGCCGAACTGACTTATATCGAGTCCGATTCAAAAAGGTTTGATCCATTGGAAAGAGCAAAGTTTAATTCATAAATTCCTTTGTGGAACCCAAAACCAGGAAGCCAATACTGCCAAAAAATGACCATAGAAAATTTTAATAATTTTCAAAATGAAGAAACATGCTACAGTTTAAGGGCCGAACTGACCTTATATCGAGTCCGATTCAAAAACGGTTTGATCCATTGGAAAGAGCAAAGTTTAATTCATAAATTCCTTTGTGGAACCAAAACCAGGAAGTCCAATACTGCCAAAAAATGACCATGAAATTTTAATAATTTTTTAAAAATTATAGAAACATGCTAGTTTCAGGGCCGAACTGACTTATATCGAGTCCGATTCAAAAAGGTTGATCCATTGGAAAGAGCAAAGTTTAATTCATGAAATTCCTTTGTGGGACCCAAAACCAGCAATTCCAAACTGCCAAAAAATGACCATCGTAAATTTTAATAATTTTTTAAAAATTGATAGAAACATGCTACAGTTTGCAGGGCGAACTGAGCTCATATCGAGTCCGATTCAAAATGGTTTGATCCATTGGAAAGAGCAAAGTTTAATTCATGAAATTCCTTTGTGGGACCCAAAACCAGCAATTCCAAACTGCCAAAAATGACCATCGTAAATTTTAATAATTTTTTAAAAATTGATAGAAACATGCTACAGTTTGCAGGGCCGAACTGAGCTCATATCGAGTCCGATTCAAAAATGGTTTGATCCATTGGAAAGAGCAAAGTTTAATTCATGAAATTCCTTTGTGGGACCCAAAACCAGCAATTCCAAAGCTGCCAAAAAATGACCATCGTAAATTTTAATAATTTTTTAAAAATTGATAGAAACATGCTACAGTTTGCAGGGCCGAACTGAGCTCATATCGAGTCCGATTCAAAAATGGTTTGATCCATTGGAAAGAGCAAAGTTTAATTCATGAAATTCCTTTGTGGGACCCAAAACCAGCAATTCCAAAGCTGCCAAAAAATGACCATCGTAAATTTTAATAATTTTTTAAAAATTGATAGAAACATGCTACAGTTTGCAGGGCCGAACTGAGCTCATATCGAGTCCGATTCAAAAATGGTTTGATCCATTGGAAAGAGCAAAGTTTAATTCATGAAATTCCTTTGTGGGACCCAAAACCAGCAATTCCAAAGCTGCCAAAAAATGACCATCGTAAATTTTAATAATTTTTTAAAAATTGATAGAAACATGCTACAGTTTGCAGGGCCGAACTGAGCTCATATCGAGTCCGATTCAAAAATGGTTTGATCCATTGGAAAGAGCAAAGTTTAATTCATGAAATTCCTTTGTGGGACCCAAAACCAGCAATTCCAAAGCTGCCAAAAAATGACCATCGTAAATTTTAATAATTTTTTAAAAATTGATAGAAACATGCTACAGTTTGCAGGGCCGAACTGAGCTCATATCGAGTCCGATTCAAAAATGGTTTGATCCATTGGAAAGAGCAAAGTTTAATTCATGAAATTCCTTTGTGGGACCCAAAACCAGCAATTCCAAAGCTGCCAAAAAATGACCATCGTAAATTTTAATAATTTTTTAAAAATTGATAGAAACATGCTACAGTTTGCAGGGCCGAACTGAGCTCATATCGAGTCCGATTCAAAAATGGTTTGATCCATTGGAAAGAGCAAAGTTTAATTCATGAAATTCCTTTGTGGGACCCAAAACCAGCAATTCCAAAGCTGCCAAAAAATGACCATCGTAAATTTTAATAATTTTTTAAAAATTGATAGAAACATGCTACAGTTTGCAGGGCCGAACTGAGCTCATATCGAGTCCGATTCAAAAATGGTTTGATCCATTGGAAAGAGCAAAGTTTAATTCATGAAATTCCTTTGTGGGACCCAAAACCAGCAATTCCAAAGCTGCCAAAAAATGACCATCGTAAATTTTAATAATTTTTTAAAAATTGATAGAAACATGCTACAGTTTGCAGGGCCGAACTGAGCTCATATCGAGTCCGATTCAAAAATGGTTTGATCCATTGGAAAGAGCAAAGTTTAATTCATGAAATTCCTTTGTGGGACCCAAAACCAGCAATTCCAAAGCTGCCAAAAAATGACCATCGTAAATTTTAATAATTTTTTAAAAATTGATAGAAACATGCTACAGTTTGCAGGGCCGAACTGAGCTCATATCGAGTCCGATTCAAAAATGGTTTGATCCATTGGAAAGAGCAAAGTTTAATTCATGAAATTCCTTTGTGGGACCCAAAACCAGCAATTCCAAAGCTGCCAAAAAATGACCATCGTAAATTTTAATAATTTTTTAAAAATTGATAGAAACATGCTACAGTTTGCAGGGCCGAACTGAGCTCATATCGAGTCCGATTCAAAAATGGTTTGATCCATTGGAAAGAGCAAAGTTTAATTCATGAAATTCCTTTGTGGGACCCAAAACCAGCAATTCCAAAGCTGCCAAAAAATGACCATCGTAAATTTTAATAATTTTTTAAAAATTGATAGAAACATGCTACAGTTTGCAGGGCCGAACTGAGCTCATATCGAGTCCGATTCAAAAATGGTTTGATCCATTGGAAAGAGCAAAGTTTAATTCATGAAATTCCTTTGTGGGACCCAAAACCAGCAATTCCAAAGCTGCCAAAAAATGACCATCGTAAATTTTAATAATTTTTTAAAAATTGATAGAAACATGCTACAGTTTGCAGGGCCGAACTGAGCTCATATCGAGTCCGATTCAAAAATGGTTTGATCCATTGGAAAGAGCAAAGTTTAATTCATGAAATTCCTTTGTGGGACCCAAAACCAGCAATTCCAAAGCTGCCAAAAAATGACCATCGTAAATTTTAATAATTTTTTAAAAATTGATAGAAACATGCTACAGTTTGCAGGGCCGAACTGAGCTCATATCGAGTCCGATTCAAAAATGGTTTGATCCATTGGAAAGAGCAAAGTTTAATTCATGAAATTCCTTTGTGGGACCCAAAACCAGCAATTCCAAAGCTGCCAAAAAATGACCATCGTAAATTTTAATAATTTTTTAAAAATTGATAGAAACATGCTACAGTTTGCAGGGCCGAACTGAGCTCATATCGAGTCCGATTCAAAAATGGTTTGATCCATTGGAAAGAGCAAAGTTTAATTCATGAAATTCCTTTGTGGGACCCAAAACCAGCAATTCCAAAGCTGCCAAAAAATGACCATCGTAAATTTTAATAATTTTTTAAAAATTGATAGAAACATGCTACAGTTTGCAGGGCCGAACTGAGCTCATATCGAGTCCGATTCAAAAATGGTTTGATCCATTGGAAAGAGCAAAGTTTAATTCATGAAATTCCTTTGTGGGACCCAAAACCAGCAATTCCAAAGCTGCCAAAAAATGACCATCGTAAATTTTAATAATTTTTTAAAAATTGATAGAAACATGCTACAGTTTGCAGGGCCGAACTGAGCTCATATCGAGTCCGATTCAAAAATGGTTTGATCCATTGGAAAGAGCAAAGTTTAATTCATGAAATTCCTTTGTGGGACCCAAAACCAGCAATTCCAAAGCTGCCAAAAAATGACCATCGTAAATTTTAATAATTTTTTAAAAATTGATAGAAACATGCTACAGTTTGCAGGGCCGAACTGAGCTCATATCGAGTCCGATTCAAAAATGGTTTGATCCATTGGAAAGAGCAAAGTTTAATTCATGAAATTCCTTTGTGGGACCCAAAACCAGCAATTCCAAAGCTGCCAAAAAATGACCATCGTAAATTTTAATAATTTTTTAAAAATTGATAGAAACATGCTACAGTTTGCAGGGCCGAACTGAGCTCATATCGAGTCCGATTCAAAAATGGTTTGATCCATTGGAAAGAGCAAAGTTTAATTCATGAAATTCCTTTGTGGGACCCAAAACCAGCAATTCCAAAGCTGCCAAAAAATGACCATCGTAAATTTTAATAATTTTTTAAAAATTGATAGAAACATGCTACAGTTTGCAGGGCCGAACTGAGCTCATATCGAGTCCGATTCAAAAATGGTTTGATCCATTGGAAAGAGCAAAGTTTAATTCATGAAATTCCTTTGTGGGACCCAAAACCAGCAATTCCAAAGCTGCCAAAAAATGACCATCGTAAATTTTAATAATTTTTTAAAAATTGATAGAAACATGCTACAGTTTGCAGGGCCGAACTGAGCTCATATCGAGTCCGATTCAAAAATGGTTTGATCCATTGGAAAGAGCAAAGTTTAATTCATGAAATTCCTTTGTGGGACCCAAAACCAGCAATTCCAAAGCTGCCAAAAAATGACCATCGTAAATTTTAATAATTTTTTAAAAATTGATAGAAACATGCTACAGTTTGCAGGGCCGAACTGAGCTCATATCGAGTCCGATTCAAAAATGGTTTGATCCATTGGAAAGAGCAAAGTTTAATTCATGAAATTCCTTTGTGGGACCCAAAACCAGCAATTCCAAAGCTGCCAAAAAATGACCATCGTAAATTTTAATAATTTTTTAAAAATTGATAGAAACATGCTACAGTTTGCAGGGCCGAACTGAGCTCATATCGAGTCCGATTCAAAAATGGTTTGATCCATTGGAAAGAGCAAAGTTTAATTCATGAAATTCCTTTGTGGGACCCAAAACCAGCAATTCCAAAGCTGCCAAAAAATGACCATCGTAAATTTTAATAATTTTTTAAAAATTGATAGAAACATGCTACAGTTTGCAGGGCCGAACTGAGCTCATATCGAGTCCGATTCAAAAATGGTTTGATCCATTGGAAAGAGCAAAGTTTAATTCATGAAATTCCTTTGTGGGACCCAAAACCAGCAATTCCAAAGCTGCCAAAAAATGACCATCGTAAATTTTAATAATTTTTTAAAAATTGATAGAAACATGCTACAGTTTGCAGGGCCGAACTGAGCTCATATCGAGTCCGATTCAAAAATGGTTTGATCCATTGGAAAGAGCAAAGTTTAATTCATGAAATTCCTTTGTGGGACCCAAAACCAGCAATTCCAAAGCTGCCAAAAAATGACCATCGTAAATTTTAATAATTTTTTAAAAATTGATAGAAACATGCTACAGTTTGCAGGGCCGAACTGAGCTCATATCGAGTCCGATTCAAAAATGGTTTGATCCATTGGAAAGAGCAAAGTTTAATTCATGAAATTCCTTTGTGGGACCCAAAACCAGCAATTCCAAAGCTGCCAAAAAATGACCATCGTAAATTTTAATAATTTTTTAAAAATTGATAGAAACATGCTACAGTTTGCAGGGCCGAACTGAGCTCATATCGAGTCCGATTCAAAAATGGTTTGATCCATTGGAAAGAGCAAAGTTTAATTCATGAAATTCCTTTGTGGGACCCAAAACCAGCAATTCCAAAGCTGCCAAAAAATGACCATCGTAAATTTTAATAATTTTTTAAAAATTGATAGAAACATGCTACAGTTTGCAGGGCCGAACTGAGCTCATATCGAGTCCGATTCAAAAATGGTTTGATCCATTGGAAAGAGCAAAGTTTAATTCATGAAATTCCTTTGTGGGACCCAAAACCAGCAATTCCAAAGCTGCCAAAAAATGACCATCGTAAATTTTAATAATTTTTTAAAAATTGATAGAAACATGCTACAGTTTGCAGGGCCGAACTGAGCTCATATCGAGTCCGATTCAAAAATGGTTTGATCCATTGGAAAGAGCAAAGTTTAATTCATGAAATTCCTTTGTGGGACCCAAAACCAGCAATTCCAAAGCTGCCAAAAAATGACCATCGTAAATTTTAATAATTTTTTAAAAATTGATAGAAACATGCTACAGTTTGCAGGGCCGAACTGAGCTCATATCGAGTCCGATTCAAAAATGGTTTGATCCATTGGAAAGAGCAAAGTTTAATTCATGAAATTCCTTTGTGGGACCCAAAACCAGCAATTCCAAAGCTGCCAAAAAATGACCATCGTAAATTTTAATAATTTTTTAAAAATTGATAGAAACGTGCTACAGTTTGCAGGGCCGAACTGAGCTTATGTCGAGTCCGATTCAAAAACGGTTTGATCCATTGGAAAGATCAAAGTTTAATTCAAGACATTCCTTTGTGGAACCCAAAACCAGGAAGTCCAATACTGCCGAAAAATTACCCTAAAGAATTTTAATAAGTTTTCAGAAATTAATAGAAACATGCTACAGTTTACAGGGACGAACTGACCTTATTTTTTCCTATATCCATTAATATACACGTGTACTGTGTTGCATAAAATGAAAATTAATTTTAAAAGTAGACAGAAACATATTATTTTGTTAATTTTAAACGCAATATTTGTAAAATAATAATATGTTTGTTTTGAAACGATTTCTTAATTAATTTTAGAGAGTAGACTTTTTTTATCGAAAACTAGTGTTTATATAATAAGTAAGACAGTCTTTGTTGAAATTTAATCGATACTCTGTAGTCGATAGTCGATAATCGATAATCGGTGACGTTAAAGAATATTTTCTAAGTATATTTTATTCAAATTAATATTTTTTTGTATTTCTTAACGTTATCTATTCATTATCATAACCTACTGAGTCATGACGTTCTTCCGACAATTTGCGATTACAATTAATTTTTTTTGACGAAACATTATTGTAATTAATATTATTATTAGCGTAGGTAATTTTGTCGTAAAAATTGTAAACGTCAGAACATGCCAAACATGAAAAATTCATGTGTTCTTATCATACTTACTTGTGAAAAGTGTTTACTGCAAATTGGTACCTCAGTAGGTATATACACACATAGTAATAAGTGTTTGTGCAACCATTGGATATTAAAAATGATAGCAATAGCCCTTTTTACTTTTTACAGTGGTAAGATATATTTTCCTTTTTTTATATTATTATAATTAAATTTTTTTGTTAGTAGAATTATTTATTAGTAAAAACAATATTATAAATATTTAATTATCTATTTTTAATACACTTAAGGGTACTCTTTTTACGAAGAGGGAGATGGCCTAGTGGTTAAAAAGGTCAACTTACGCTGTGTAACATCGCGGGTTCGAGTCACATCCGCTACAGTTTTTTTTTTCGTTTTTATTATTTTTTTAATACTAAAATAATGTAACTGACAAGGTACAGTACGCCCTCAGATGCCCAATTACTAATTAAAAGACAAATAATGTCTCAAAAACTACTCTCATATTTTCCAGTGCCTCTTGCGTTGGCCTCAACACGTGAAACAGAAGACAGAATCGTGGGAGGCTATCCGACTCTCATCCAGGCCCGTCCTTACCAACTCACGTTCCTCTTTCAAAAAAATTTCATTTGCGGAGCTGTACTTATAACAAAAAACGCCGCCCTAACGGCAGCTCACTGTGTATCACTTACCAGTTCTGATCCCAACGATTTCTCAGTGAGGGCAGGAAGCTCGTTTGCTGCTTTTGGGGGCATCGAGATGGGTTTGTAACCAAATCAATTATTAAAAATTAGGTTAGGTTAACTTTTTATATTTCGCCTATTATTATTTTTTTACGAAAACTTTCAGATCCTATCTTTTTAATAATTAGATGTTGATGAGCTCATCCCTCACCCAAAACATGGCAGATTCGACTACGACATAGCGATTATAAAATTAGCAGATTCCCTGCCCCTATCGAGAAGGATTCGGCCCATAGCTATTTCCAAGATTGGCGGAGACAGCTTGACTGGCAAAAAAGTGGAGGTTTCAGGCTGGGGTGTTACCATACCTTTTATACCCCAGTCCACTTCGTTCATACTACAAGAAGCCACTTTAACTATTGTCAAGAAGAGCGTTTGTAAACAAGTGACTGGGTACGAGTTTCTTACTGACCGAATGATCTGTGCTAAGGGGGTTGGACCTTTTTCAGACTCCTGTCAAGTAAGTGTAGTGTTAAGGGTCGGTCTTAGAATTACGTCTGGGAGCTGTAAATACACTAATCATGACAGAAAAAGACTTTGTACTGGCTGGGTTTAGAACCCGGGACCACCTGAGTATGAAGCGAACATCGTAACCACTCGGTCAGCTAGGCGGCTGACTAAAGAAAGTGAAGTAGCAATATGTAAACTTCACTCAGAAGCAGATGTAGATGTAGAACACAGCTCCTACAAGTAGTAATTTAAAAATTTGAATGAGTTATTTTTTTAGGGTGATTCTGGTGGACCTTTGGTTTGGAGAGGTGCTCTCGTTGGGCTAGTTTCTTTTGGAAGGGGTTGTGCTGATGGCACCCCTGGAGTTTATACAGATGTTACTAAGTTCCCAGACTTTATTAAAAATAATACACAATGATTATTTTTATTTTACCCACGTACCTATCTAAAATATTGTCATTAATACATAATCAGTGTATTATTTTAAAAATAGATTTGTAGTTTTAATGAATGACATGTTTAATTTAATTAAATTAAATAATAGAACACTTGGTATAAAATTAATAAAGAATGTAGATAGACGTAACTGATTGTCAGATAAAGATGAAATTTTCAGAGTATGTTTCTTGGAGGGTGTTGAAGGGTACTTTTCAATAATCAAATATTTTTTTCTAGTTAAAATTCTTTAAACTTTAAACAGTGTAAGTACACAATTTTAGGTTAGGTTAGAGTATTTTAAAGTAACTTAAGTTAGGTTAGATTAAATTAGATTATTTTTATGTTAAGTAAATTTTACATTAAGTGTATTGTAACGAATTTTCTAGTCAAAGTATTTATTTAAACAATTATTTATTTAACACTATTTATAACACTTAAACACTAACTTAAAACTACCATTTATATCACAACAATTCATTTGTTTATATAACAATTTATTTATATCACTTTGTCTATTATCGGTTTTAATTCGCGCACTGATACTTTCTTCCAACTAACTGTCCTTCGGTCCAAAGATGATCACTATATATACACCTTTCGAACTTTCTAGACAGGAACTCGAAGAAATCCTGAGTATTCCCGAATGATGAGTAATAATTAGAAAGTCCTCGATTATTCCAGAATTGAACTTGTTACTTGTCGCCGGAGAATGATTTACATCTTGTAAATTGATAACACGAAAAGTACCGTGAGCGGTGTTTACGCCGTGAGTATGTTAGTTGATAACAAGTACATGGCACGAATTGTTATCGCGCACACGTACTGTGTCACTGGTCGCTACAGTATTTTTATGTCTTCTCGTTGGCAGTTTATTAGATATTAATCGTTCCATAAGACTAAGTTTTCTATATATTTTTCTTATTTCTTACAAAACTTTTCTTTTAATAAATAAAATATGCATGAGTAAAGTAGAAAAAGTCAAAGAAAATTATGGATCAGAATTGAGAAGAACTGGGAACGCCCTTTATGTGGTATATATTTAGTAGAACTAAAAAAATATGTACCTTTTTATTTATTAATTCCCCACAAAATAAAATCTCAACTGCATGTTACGTATTAAATAACTCGCAGGGGTTGTATCTACTACAACTATTGAAGATGACCGTGGAAAATTACACAGATAATTTCATTAAAATTGTCTTCAAAGTTCTCGACCTTTTTGGGGGTATTCAGCATAAACAATTGAGCAAAATACAAAAAATTTCGTACGTTACATTGTACATTATTCTTGTAACTTACTTTTTGCTGGCATGTAAAAATTTTTATTATTTGAATAACAGTTTGGAAAAATTTGCTGAAACTGCAGAGTCGTCTTTCACATACATCATGGTAAGCAATTAGCAAATACGTATGTATGTACTATATACAGATGTGGTAACGTTCGGTTCGTTAGTTACCACACCTGTATACAGGGTTTTTAAAGTTGATGGGCTATTAAAAGTATATGAATTAGTTGTAGAAGGAATTCAATTCTGAAACTTGGGCTCATTTGGTGATTGTTTATGGCGCTTCTTTTAAAAATATTTTCAATTTCGATTTACATCCGGTTATACCGGAAGTCGACACCAACTTTGTTATTTTAAATGGAATGGTATATTTTTTACGCTGAATTCGAATAAAACGTGTAATTCTAAGGTAAGTTTGATAACCAACTTGTACACCTATGACGCTCGGTTTCTGAGTTAAATTAATTTATAGAAAAAAAATCGCTACCGCAACCCAAATTATAAAAAATCATAACTTCCACAAAATACGACTCAGAGTATTGAAATTTTTACTAGTAATAGCTAAACATTAGTGCTAACGCCTTGAAAAATTTGAACTACATAATTTATACAGGGCGTTCAAAATAAAATTCTAAAATTTAAGAACTTCAAATACGAATAATCTCGTTTTTTCAAATGGCACCAACAATTTTTTTTTAATCTATTCCTTTTTTATCCTCTTTCGATCTATATGGATACTTCCTAGTGTTTTATTTGAAAATTTTTGAGTAATTTTGAATTATTACTTAAAATAGCCAATTTTAATATTTTTCGCATAAAAAGGTGTGCCTTGGAAAAGTGACAACTAACGGCAATCAATGCAAAATGTAGCCAAAAATCGCATTTTCGATTAATTTCAGTTACAAAAAATAATCAAAAACGAAAACTTCAATTGAAGTATTTTTTATAAACATTTGTCTCGAACATCTTCCCAACAGAAATTAAGCGATAAAAGAGGTTTTACTGTGATTTTGTTTTGATTGTCGTTAGTTGTCAATTTTCCAAGGCACACTCTTATTATGCCAAAATTAATGAAAATAACTGTATTTTAAAAATTCTAAATTACTCAAAATTTTTCAAATAAAACAGTAGGGAGTATCTATATGAATCGAAAGAGGATAAAAAAAGGAGTCGATTGAAAAAATAAAATATGGTAGGTGCTATTAGAAAAAACGAAGTTATTCGTGTTTGAAGTTCTTAAACTTTAGAATTTTATTTTGAACGCCCTGTATAAATTATTTAATTCAATTTCGTCAAGGCGTTAGCACTAATATTCAGCTATTACTAGTAAAAATTTCAACACTCTAAGTCGTATTTTGTGGAAGTTATGATTTTTTATACGATTTGGGTTGCGGTAGCGATTTTTTTTCTATAAATGAAATTATCTCAGAAACCGATCGTCATAGGTGTACAAGTTGGTTATCAAACTTACCTTAAAATTACACGTTTTATTCGAATTCAGCGTAAAAAATATACCATTCCATTTAAAATAACAAAGTTGGTATCGACTTCCGGTATAACCGGATGTAAATCGAACTTGAAAATATTTTTAAAAGAAGCGGCGCAAACAATAACCAAATGAGCCCAAGTTTCAGAATTTAATTCCTTCTACAACTAATTCATATACTTCTAATAGCCCATCTACTTAAAAAACCGTGTATATATTCCATAAAGCAAATAATATTTTAAAGAATACAAATTTTAATCATTCTAAATATTTATATTTTTTATTGCCTAAAATAATTAGGTAATATTAATTTTTGTTCGTTTTAAGAAAGGAATTTTTACGTTCGTTAACACACAAAAACAGCCAAATAATAAAAAGTGTTTATTTTATATTTTTCTCAAGCAAGACACAGGGGCAAGGTGACCGTTTATTATCGTCAAGAAAAAAAAAGTCGTCCAGGTAGGTCTCTGTTATAAGAAAGATGAACAAACAACTTTCAAACCAGATGTTCTATTTACGTATGTACATACATAAGATTAATCGAGATAACAAAAACAGCTATTTATTGAAACGTGCTAATAGATAACGATTTTAATAGGCTAAAAGACCATAAATATCTACATGGGACTTAATAAATTAAATTAAAGTTATAAGAAAAGTTGTAGATAAACTGTTAATATCTAATTAGAAAAATCTAATAAACAATTACATTAATTACATTAGGTATATAGGTAATCAAATTTTGATTTTTAATTTCTTACCTAGGAAGAAATAAATCAGTAAATATGTATAAGAACCAGTACCTAGGTTAATAATAAACTAATATAATATTTAATGTAATAAAATTTTATTTTGTTAGTCCCATAAAAAAATAAATAAAATTAAAAAAATAATATTATTATTAATAATTCAATTCAAATAAATTGTTTATAAAAAAAAACATTATTGGTACTAATGTAAAAAAATTAAAAGCTATTTTTTTTTAATTATTCATTTTTAAGTAAATATTGTTTAAGTAAGAAAAGATTCCCCATCTTTGTAAACAATGTTTAAATCTTTATGTTCAGTGGCGGCTCAAAGTGGTTCTCATTAGGGATCAATAATTTCGAAATTAATAAACTCATACCTATAATAAAACTACTTTCCAAATTATTATGTATTTATAATTAAAATTGTTAGGTTAGGTTAGGTAATTAGTTATCAATAAACCAGGGGCGTAGGTACCCAACGTCAGTTGGAAGGTCAAAATTAAAACAATTAAATTATACTTCCAATTACATAAAGTACAACATTAATTTAATGGGTGCAGCAGGGTTAGTGCCCTATTTTCCTACGTAGTTATTAATTATATAAAAGAATAACAATTGCACTATTTATATTTCTTTTGTTTTTTTTTATGTGGATGAAAGTGAAGATTGTTGAAGATTTGTATGTGATTTTTCAAATGATAATCGTGTAAACAATCAAAAACAAATTACTAAATGTTTTACAGTTTAATAATATTTATTCAACCTAACCTAACCTGACTTAATCTTAAATATTTAGGTACCTTTTCTTGTAGTTTTTGGGCAAGCCCATAATAAACCATTTAAATAAAGAACAAGTGGGAATTATTATTTCTGAAAGAAGGAAATATCGCAGCCAGGACAACTATCCAGAATTGAAAAAAGAAATCAATACTTATCAGAAGATATTTCATTATTTTTACAAAGGATACCTGACTGCAATAACCTTAACTGTTTCAGTTCAAATATTAAAAATCTTTACTGGTTCTTTTGTCTACGCCATATGGATCCCTGATTTTGGAAAACCATTTTATTACGTAAGTATATTATCAAGAACTAGGTACTCCTTCAACTGAACTCCAGAACCTCCGTTAAATTAAATTAATTTTGGTCTGACTCATTTTTGTAGAAAATGTAAAATCAGTTTCAAAATTTGCAATTTTAATTGTTTCCAATTTTATTTATACGCCCACCACCTCCTAATAATAATAGAACAATGAAATCGTCGATTATTGTCCTCATTGTCCGCGATCTCTCGATAATGCGCCTGGTTAAAGTAAATTTCGGAGTTAAAAAAATGGCTTCGCTTCAAAAATACATTCGCAAAAAAATTCGTTCTTCCGAGATCAAAATATGGAGGGGTATGAAGAACGTCGTTCGGTTCTTCAGCTGGAGCTTTCAGGTAAAAGCATAACATGTATATACTAAGCAATACTCGATTAATTTTGTAAACGTTGTAACGGTTTTTTGTTTTAATTGTAAAAAAAAAATTTTTTGGCCAAAGGTAAAAAGCAAAAAAATTATCTATTATTATGGCTTAGCTTAGTGAACTAACTTACTTCTATATTATTGTGTAATTCTTTTTAATTACGATTAATAGCAATCTCCCTATTTTAGATAGTATATTATAGGGTATTGGGACTTGTGGGGGTAGGGTAGTAGGAAATGGGGTCGAAGGGGTGTTTTGTTTACTGCACAAGGTAAGGGGGAACAGTTGAAGTCTTGAGCAGCACCTTTTTTGTTTTTTATATTGACTCGCTTTCTCGTTACGTTTTTTTTTTCTTGAGCTGACTGAGAGACCGTAAAAGCGAGCTGTTGCCCTCTGTGGGGTTCGAACCCGTTACGTGCAGCGCGGAACGCCAACGCTCTAACCGCTAGGCCAACCGGACGCTCTTATACCTTATTCAACTTTTTAACTTTTTACTTTCAGATTATCGCATTTTGCCAAATTCTGACTATACTGCCATGCCTAGTAAATATCGTAGGAAACGATTTGTTATTAATTGCGTTAAGTACAGAGCTAATGATTCAACTTAAGATAGTATCAAATGGTATGAAAAATTTGAAGATTGACCAAGTGAAATCAAAAGAGGACGAGTTGGAATGTAATAGGAAATTAAAAAAATGTGTCAAGTATCACATTTTTTTACTCAGGTATTTATTTTATTATTTTAAGTACCCAATTAATCAATTCAGTAATTAAATGTATTGATTTTGTGTTTTAGGGTTTTGAGACGAGTACAAAAAGTATTTTCCCCAATTCTTCTCTACCACCCCATCCTCTTATGCCTGACTATGTGCTTTGAGACTTATATAATTACAGAATGGTAAAAACATATTACTTAGCTGTTTATTTTATTGTACCTAGTAGATCCACACAATAAAAAAAGGTTAAAAGCTAGGGGTAGTTCAGAATTTTATAACTCTTTGCTTTGAGCCTTACGAAACTAAGCTCGCTGGGCCTTCTTGCGCATGTAACTGCTCATCAGATTTTGAATTACCTCTACATCTATTTTTTTTTACATTTTCGAAGACCAAAATATTTTTTGTTTTCTATTAACTTCGTAACATAATACAATATAAATTGTGGGCTGAAGTAAATAAATTGCCATAAAATTTTTTAATTCATTGATATCTAATATTTTTCCAATTTTTTTGGTTGTAATTTTGAAATTATTATTATCTATGTATTAATTTTACACCACTCAGAATTACAATAGCAATAACATCAAATATTATAGGTATCTACCTACATAATTAAAAAAAGTATACGTGATATATTTTTGTGTGACTTTTTTTTAATTAGTCTTCAGGACACGAGACTGCTGCATTTACTTCTAAAGAGTGTCCTGTATATCACTAGTGAACTGGTCGAATTCGCTTTGTATTGTATTTCAGCCGAATTTGTGGCCTTTGAGGTAAGTTTGAGTTGAAAATATTTTTAATAGGCTTTCTAAGCATTACTTAAGCAAAGCTGGAGATGGTCGAGTGGTTAGAACTGTTGTTTATAAAAGCACGGGCGGCACAACGGTCCGGGTTCGATTCGCAGCAGGTGTATTATTTTTTTTATATTTTTTACTTAATATTTTTATAAAATTTGTGCTAAATAATATTTTTTTAAACGAACAAAACTCTTTTAATAATAATTAAAACAAAAATATTCACCAGAATTAAATAAATAAATAAATTGCGTAGAAACCACTACAATTTTACATTACCTCCCTCTCCAACAAAAAAAAAATTTTTTATTGTTTTAATTAATCGATTTGTTTATTTTTTTTGTGCATTTGTACACTTACTGTTCAAGATTATTTTTCTTTTTAGGCTATTAACATAGGCGAAGCCCTCTACGATTCCGGTTGGCATGCTAAATATGTGAGGGCTGTTGCTCAAAGTATACCCTTTATTATTATGAGGTCAAACAAGGAGATCAATTTCACTGCCAGAGGTTTGTTTAGGGTTAAATTGAGAACTATCTTACAAGTAAGTATTCTATAGTATTACCCTGGAAAAATATTAAAAGTGAAATGTAAAAACGTGGGGGGATGTAGCTTAGGTGTTAAATTTTGGGGGGGGGGGGTAAGATTTTTTAATACTTTTTTATTACTATATCATCCCTTAAAGACGACAAAATGTTTTTTTATTTTTCACCTCAATTTGTTTCTTTAAATTCAAGGAGTGCAATTGCCCACTTGCTCACTTTAATTACATTCTTTTTTCTTTTAGATTTTAAAATTGACATATTCAATATTCGCATTATTAAGAACATTTAAAAAACACAACGAAGACATATACTGAAAAACTACCTACAGTATTTACTTTTCCATTATATAGTTTAATGTTTGTCACTAATTTAAATTTTAATTACTTCAGAATGTCACGAGCGCTTTCCTCGGGGTGCGCAGAAGCTTAACTCCGCCCACTGTTACTTAAACGCCTCGGCATAAGCTCCGCCTCTCGCTATTCTCGCGCATGTCATGGCTCATGACATTCTGACGTACCTATTAAAGGTGTATTAGTCTAGAAAACAATTTTAAACAGTTTATAGTGTGCCATGTACCTACTTACACTACTGAGTATTCACTATAAGTTTTAAAATTAAAAAAATAGATGTTTTTATTTCGTTTTACTTTATTTTACTTGCGACAAAGTTCTGTAATAACTACTGTTACTATTTATGATGTTAAAAATAATTGTTACAATAAATATTAATAATATGTACGTATATAATGTAAAAAAATATTTTTTTATAATTGACTATTACTTTATAAAAAAAAAAAAGTTTCAATAATTAAATTTAGTTCCACTCAAACACAGCATGGGCTACTATTAAGTATACTGTTACGACCAAAACGCTTGCTACCATTATCGGAAATCCAATCCTGCAAATAAACAATAATTGAGTGCAAATCCGGAAAATAGAGCGGAAACTTTTCTTTAGTCTTCTACAGTTTTTTTTTTGCTTCAAGACAATAGAATATAAATTAAAACAAAAAAAAATTTAACCATAACTCTTTTATTAATGATAATAATTACTTACTTGAAAAAGTCCATGAATGAAAATTTATATCCATGCTGCTCTGCAACCCCTGCACAAATTATGTTGGAGGATGACCCAAATAATGAGCCATTCCCTAAAAACAATTAAAACAATTCACGAACAATTGAAAGGAATTCACAAACAAATGAAAGAAACGAAAACAATTGACATAAGTTACCAATTATTACCTCCAAAGCAAGCCCCAAATGAGAGCGCCCATACAAGGGGTTGAAGAGGTAATTTCAGCTCGGAATTTTCAGCCAGGTTCACTGAAATCTTTATCATCATCGTTGTCAAGGGGATGTTATCAACAAAAGCTGAGGCTCCGGCGGATACCCATAGAATTAGCAAAATCGCCACTGCCAACCTGGACTCTTGATGCACTGACATTATTATGGACTCGGTCTGCTGGCCTATCCAATCGATTAAACCCAGTCTTGCCAATGCCTAAACAATTAAACGAATTTTAAACTAACGCCATCTTTTTTTTAGCGAATAACTGAACAATTGAATTTTAAACAAATGACATCCCTCAATTGTTTTTTTTCTAGCCAATCTTCAAACAATTGAATTGTAATTATTGTTTTTTTTTTGTCTTTTCTAGCCAATGCCTAAACAATCCGATTTTTCTTTGTTGTTACTACAAATTATTTTAAATAGTTTATTAAAAAGGGTTTATTATTTTTTTAGTAGAAGTCTACTTCTTCTTCTTCTTCTTAAAAAAAACAAATAAAACATCAACTCAGTCGTTATTTTCTACGTAATTCGCTTTTTTTTAACCTCTTCGAGAAACAATAAAAAGCTTTCAGGATTATATTTCCTGAAATGTTCTTCTTCTTTCTCTACAGGAATCGGAACATAATAAACAGTTTAAATGGCTTTATGAGTTTTTTAAGGCATTTCGGAAATTGCATGGCAGGTATTTCAAAAAACACGACATAAAAACAATATTCTTCTGAAAAATAAATCAAAAACCACACACACACATATTAAATTAAAAGCCACAATGCACATAAACAATTTTTATCAGTGTTTTATTTAAACCAACTAATTAATAAATTAATATCTATACCGATTTTACTAATTTTGTCCATTTGCATTTAAAAATATCATAATTAATTTATTCAACACCTTGAGACACTCAGAAATATATTCAAAAACGTTGATTATTCAATTTCAAATTCAAATCTACCGCGCTACCAACAAAAGAAGTGATGATGGTAGCCCGCATGCGCTATCTATCGTCAACTGTCAGCAGCTGCGCAACAAACGAATCTGTCATTTTGTTTCTGACGTTCGAACTGTCAACACGTCACTTAATATTGATATTCTCACGTTATTAATTATTTATGCTCTAATTAAGAAACAAAGTCGTATATCGTGATTACTGTTGTATATATTAATGTGAGTCTGTCTTCTGTGATAATTTTATCAGTATAACAACAACAAATATCTATTCGTGTAAACCAGACCCTGTGGCTGAATGGTAAATTATGAAAGTAAGCACAAATTAATTCTCGCACCAACTTCTTAGGGTTGTGAGTGGAAGTTCAAGGCTATTCTGAATCAATTGGGGAAAGAGTGAGGTTAGATTAACTTTCATACCTTAGCAACGTGGTTTCTATGATCATTTCAGAAGACCACGTTGTTTCAAATAAATTAAGTTATCCTAGGTTAGGTCTTAAAACAACCCCTTGGTAATCCCTGTGAATAAAAGGGGATGAAGAAGTGTCTGAAAAAGAGCCATTTGATTTACGGACAGTCCCTTGGTATCCCGGTACACATAGCAAATTTCTATCTGTGATCACGAGGTATAATTGTCGAATCCATTTTCCCACGATTACTTTCCACTCACAACTCATCCTGAACGAAGTGACGTCGAAATGTGATGATGATGATGTGCGATATTAAGCCCTTTTATGATAAACTGTAGCCGTTTACCACTTCCCTCCTCCTCCTCACCCCCCCCCCACCCCTCTGCACTCCCCAGTGCCTGACGTAATTATTGTCTTTAGCACACAAAGAGATATCGAATGTCGGGCTCTCTGAATTCCGGCTACGCAAGCTGAATGTAATTATTAGACTAAAATTTATATGCAGTGACTGTTAGAAATTTCACTGTGTGTATGTGTGTGTGTATGTGTAAATCAACACCCCCTTGTTAGCAAGTCCCGTTAACATTAACAACAAGACAACGTTGTGTGCGTCTATTTATGGTCGTGGCTGTCCAGGGGCGGAACCAGGATCAGGATTTTGAGAAGGGGGTCACTCTTTTTTCAAATTCCTCTATCGAATGTTAACCAAAATGAATGTCGAAGCTGGAATTCTTCTGATTCTAAATGGAGAAGGGTCCAGAACCAAATCTCCCTCTAAAGTACTTGTACTTGTAAAACACTCCTTTCAGAATTCACCAGAAGACCCAAGAGGGAGGTGAATGGTCAATTTATGAAATTTATAAATAAAGTGTTCTGATGACCTCGGTCGTTGGTGAGCAATTTGACTGTCTTAAACTTTGAAGCAAAGTGGAAGATCTTCTTCAGTCCCTTTAGAAATTTGGTGGGTTGATTGAGGAGGGGGACACTGCTGCCAACGAAAAATTACGTACTGGAAGCATATAAATTCCATCCAGAATTCACCTGGTGTCACCCACCCCCTGCTTCAATGATCCGACCCCCAGACCATATCGCCCTTTCTAATTAGATCCTTCTTGGGTTTCCCTCTTGGAGAGCTTCTGGATCTACCCTTAGAACGTGATTTTAGCATCTAGAAGAATTAATAGAAGACATCTCCAAGGACTGGGGGCATTACTGAAATGAGCATGTTTCCTACTGTGAGCTTCAGGTGATGCTAGATCAACGACTACGTGTCCAAAAGCAAAAATGGGATCTGAGGATTGAGGAGGTCTACCATAACTCCCATTGAGAAGGCGACTCTAACCAAACAGGCACTCCAGAGATATAAAGGTGGAATAAGAACCTGACTATTAAATCCATGGCGGAAATTCGAGAAGAGGGCTTCCCTTGATGTTTTTATACTGAATACATAAACTCTTCAATGATCAAATTGTTAAACTGCAAGAGATTCTTTGTTTACAAACACAGAGGAAATCTTACAGGCTGCCAGAAGCCCTGGGGCCGGTGCGCCCAAAGTCTAACTGGTGAAAATAGCTGACTACCAGACCACACTCCCCCTTACCTAGTTAGATTATTATTGAGTGTCACTCTTAAAGAAACTCTAGATACACCTTTGGAAGATACACTTAACATCCAGAAGCATTATCTGGGTTTCTCTCAAGGGAAAGCTTCTGGATCCATCCTTAGAACGTGATTTTAGCATCTAGAAGAATTATTAGAAACATCCCCTAAGGACTCTTGGAAATTGTTAGACTGCAAGATTTTCTTTGTTTGCAAACACAGAAGGAATGTTACAGGATGCCAGAAGACCAGGGCCGGTGGGTCAAAAATTCAACTGGAGAAAGTAGCTGACTACCAGACAACACTAACGTACCTAGTTATACTATTATTGAGTCTCCCTCCTAAAGAAACTAGATACAACTTAGGAAAGTACCTACACTTAGCACCCAAAAGAATTGATAGAAGACACTTTCAATGTCTGGGGGTTTCCCTCTTGGAGAGCTTCTGGATCTACCCTTAGAACGTGATTTTAGTCCCTAGAAGAATTAATGGAAGACATCTCCAAGCACTGGGGGTTTTACTGAACTCAGCACGTTTCCTGATGTGAGCTTCAGGTGGTGGGTGCTAGATCAACGACTACGTGTCCAAAACAAAAATGGGACCTGAGGATCGAGGAGGTCCACCATAGCCCCCATTGAGAACATGAGTCTAACCAAGCAGACGCTCTAGAGATATGAAGGAGGAATAAGAACCTGACTATTAAATCCATAATGGAATCTCGAGAAGAAATTTTCCTTCAATGATTTTATATCTACTCAATACATAAACTCTTCAAGGATCAAATTGTTAGACTGCAAGAGTTTCTTTGTTTGCAAACACAGAGGAAATCTTACAGGATGCCAGAAGATCAGGGCCAGTGAGCTGACCACCAAACAACACCCTCCCTTACCTTGTTTGATTATTAATTAATAAGTCTCCTTCTCAAAGAAACTCAAGATACACCTTTGGAAGATACACTAAACACCCAGAATAATTGTCTGGGTTTCCCTCTTGGAGAGCTTCTGGATCTACCCTTAGAACGTGATTTTAGCATCTGGAAGAATTAATAGACGACATCTTAAAGGACTGGGGGTATTACTGAACTGAGCACGTATCCTGACGTAAGCTTCAAGTGATGCTAGATCAACGACTACGTGTCCAAAAGCAAAAATGGCATCTGAGGATCGAGGAGGTGTACCATAATCCTCATTAAGAAGATGACTCTAACTAAACAGACACTCCAGAGATGAGGAGGAATAAGAACCTGACCTTAAATCCATGATGGAGATTCCAGATACGTCTCTTGTTTTTCAGGTTTTTAGAATTAATAAGAGGCATTTCAAAAACTATGAACGTTTCATTTCTCCAAATTCACTATGAATAAAGCAACCTACCTCCATCAGGATGAACAAAGATGCAAAGAAAATAAGAGTTGACCATTCCACCCTTGCTAAAATGGAATCCAAATTATCTTTATCGTAGAGTATTAAAAGTAGCAAGGCCCCTAGAAAAGCAGTCCAGCCCATGCCAAGGTGACCTGCAACAATTTTGGACCATTTAGGGTTTCTTCTAAAGGCCATCAAAAATACTCACTTATTTCCGGAACTGAATGAAGGAAGAAGGACGGAATTACGAACAAAAGTACCACTCCAGCTTTTATTAACAGGAGTTTATTCCTGATACGGTACTGCAACAATAATAAAAAAAATTAATATAATCGTTAAAAATGGGTCACCCATTAACGAGCTAACCTGATTCTGCAAAGCTTCGAGATTATCCTCGAAAGGATCCCTATTCGAATTACTGCAACTCGCCGTCTTCGTTTGCAACTTGCCCATAAGCTTTGATGTCCTTTTCATCATCGATTCCTTTACAACGTCTTCGTCTTTACTATAGCTGCTCACCGAGGCAACGGCCCTTTGCCAAACTGCTATTTCTCTCTTCAGTTCTTAAAATATTTAATGTCATGTTTCACATAGAACCAGTACATATACGAATTCTCGAAACCTTCTTAAAAAAGTTACGTAAGATCGTGTTTACGCTTCTTCGGGAAACTAATTTTTGAATAAATAATGGATGATTAAAGGGCATGTGTCAAAGAAAAACACTTTGCAAATTGGCTCTTCTCCCCAATAATAAATACACTTAACTCGATGAAAAGGGAGAAATGATAATTTATTTATAAAAATAGCGCCTAAACTAGTGCCATGTCGTGGGTTATGCTATTAACTTTGATTGTCGACTAGGAGCTGTGATCATAAAGGACTATGACGTAGATTACCACTCCCACGGTCGTTACTATTTGTTGACTGGATTCCACGTCCAGCAAAACCTGCCACTCCCACAGTAAGGCTTCACATCTCTCACGATAGCCATTCCTACAGTCGCTGTTAATTGCTGATTGGATTCCACGCCCAGCAAGACCTGCCACTCCGACAGTAAGGCTTCATTTCTATCACGATAGCCACTCCTACAGTCGCTGCTATTCGTCGAGTGGATTCCACGCCCAGCAAGACCTGCCACTCCCACAGTAAGGCTTCACTTCTAGCACGATAGCCACCCCCCCAGTCGCTCTCATTTGTCGATTGAAACCACACCCACCAAGATTTCTCACTCCTAAACTTGCTATTATTCGTCAATACGATTCCTCTCCCACCCACAGTCGTTACCTACTGCTGTGTGACTGGATATTAGATACACATGACACTTATGAATAGGAGGCTGCCCTTAGGATCTGTGGGATTGGCTAAATACGTCACCATTTATGATCACAGCTCCCAAAAGTGAATTTCTGTCAATATGAAGATATGATGTGGTGACTATAATTGGCCTTCGGGGTGATCTAAATTAACTACAAGGTGGTGTAATAATCATGATCAATGATACTAACCCCCAAATACGTACCACTTACTTCTTGGCGTTCCCTGTCTCTGACCTTAAAGTTTTCATCGTCCTTGTAAAAGAAGTGGAGTAGAAGTTGGATTACGATTGATGAAAGTAGCACCCCTATACCCATATGAAAGGTGAATACTGCAAAATTAACACCCTGTGAAGTAGAAAGTCTTTTTAAATAACGTGAGAACATTTCCTAGGACAGTAAGGGGGTTTCAATGATATTGCATGAGAAAGAGATAAAGAGATAGACTTACCGACTTTACAACATGTTTATTGGTAGCAATTATGACATTGGGGGGATCCCCCACAGGTGTTATGGCTCCTCCAACGTTCGAATATATGACCATCGATATGAGAACAGGAACTGGGTTCAGTTTCATCACTTCACATAACCTAAAATAAAAAAATAATAATAATAAAAACACTCTAAAGATGAAGATCAATTAAAATTCCACTAATTACCTTATGGTGACCGGGGTAAGTAACAGGGCCGTTGTGACGTTATCCAGGAAACACGACAAGAACACAGTGAATAGGCACAGGGTGTTTATGAGGGGCCATTCTTTTCCATTTGTTACCTAATGAGAGAGTGCAAAGAATTGAATACAGTTAACAAATTAAATTATCTACTTTTAAGCTCCGACAGAAGTGTGGGGAGAGGTATAAAAAGTGGAGGAGTTTGGTGTGACCTAAGCAAGTGGTTTGGGGCGAGGGTGGATATGTGGAGGCACAGGAGGTGGAGCTGAAGATTCAAACTGTTACAATGTACTACTATGGGAGAACCATCGGTTATAGAATGGGGTGGAATAGGTAGAAGGAAGATGGGATGACGTTTTATCTTACCTAAAGAAGTTTTGAATGCTAATACTTCTAATGTACATGAGAACTCGGGTGGTGGAAGGACAAGAAACGGGTGGAAGGGGTTGCTGTGGCCATTTGAAAAACATCGAGTACGTGTTATGGGTTGACTGAGGAGACATGGAGGTGCGGGAGGTGGAGCTGAAGATTATAAAACTATTACTATGTACTACTATGGGAGAACCATCGGTTATAGAAGGAGTTGGAATAGGTAGAAGAAAGATGGGATGACCTTTTATCTTACCTAAACAAGTTTTGAATGCTAATACTTCTAATGTACATGAGAACTCGGGTGGTGGAAGGAAAAGAATCGGGCAGAGGGGGTTGCTGTGACCTTTTGGAGAACATCGAGTACGTGTTATGGGTTGACTGAGGAACGTGGAGGTGCAGGAAGTGGAGCTGAAGATTCAAACTGTTACAATGTTCTACTATGGGAGAACCATCGGTTATAGAAGGGGGTGGAATAGGTTGAAGTAGATGGGATGACCTTTTATCTTACCTAAAGAAGTTTTGAATGCTAATACTTCTAATGTACATGAGAACTCGGGTGGTGGAAGGAAAAGAAACGGGTGGAAGGGGTTGCTGTGGCCATTTGAAAAACATCGAGTACGTGTTATGGGTTGACTGAGGAGACGTGGAGGTGCGGGAGGTGGAGCTGAAGATTGAAACTATTACTATGTACTACTATGGGAGAACCATCGGTTATAGAAGGAGTTGGAATAGGTAGAAGAAAGATGGGATGACCTTTTATCTTACCTAAACAAGTTTTGAATGCTAATACTTCTAATGTACATGAGAACTCGGGTGGTGGAAGGAAAAGAATGGGGCAGAGGGGGTTGCTGTGATCTTTTGGAGAACATCGAGTACGTGTTATGGGTTGACTGGGGAAAGCGTGGAGGTGCAGGAGGTGGAGCTGAAGATTCAAACTGTTACAATGTTCTACTATGGGAGAACCATCGGTTATATAAGGGGGTGGAATAGGTAGAAGGAGATGGGATGACCTTTTATCTTACCTAAAAAAGTTTTGAATGCTGATACTTGTAATGTACATGAGAACTCGGGTGGTGGAAGGATAAGAAACGGGCGGAGTTGCTTGTAGAACATCGAGTACGTGTTCCGGGTTGACGGAGGAGACGCGGAGGTGCAAAAGGTGAAACTGACGATTGGAAATGCTATTGTGTATCTAAATGGGATGACCCTCAGTTTGAGGAGGTTGAGTGGTAGGGATGATCTTAAAGACTTTTCTTATCTTTACCTTGAATGCTAATACTGCTAAATAATCGAAGAGACCCGTTTCGCTCACTATGGTGACTATGATCATCATGGAAAACAAGAGAAGCAACGTTTCGGTGTCGATCCAAGACACAATCTCCGAAAGAGCTGGTCTGACGTTCAAAAAAGCCAAAAGGGCTATGGACACTGTGCTTGCCAACATTGCTGCCAAAGTTCTGTGTATGATCTAAAAAAAATCAAACTTGGGGTGAACTGGAGCCATTGGAGTTGTAGAATTTAAAAGGCCTATAAAAGGGACTGATGGTGAGGGGAAGATTGCTCGAATAATGTTAGAAGTCTTATTAGTAAGAGGGCCCATAAATGGACCCTGTTTGATGGTACATTGGACCCTTAAACTCCCATATACTCAGTCACTCCTTGTTTACCTCAAATATAATAATGACGTAAAGTCCCAGAAGAACCAACGCGGCATAAACGACCCCATCGTTGGTACTAATGGAGGCCAAATGGTACTCCAAGGACAGGGGAAGATTGCGGTCGAGATTCGTTTTCAATTTTATCCTCAACGAAAGGTACTGCGAGTCATTAACCATCACGTCGTCCAATGCCAGAGCCTTCTTCAGGTTTATCTGCGGTACTTGTTCTAGCATTGTGTCGGAAACTAATGGTACTCGCCATAACTCAGAAATGTTCTTAATAAGAAATCAAAATAAGGATTAAATATGCATATTGTATAACACCCTGTAGAGTATTGGCTTACTCTAGTTGATAAAACGTTGGCTTCTTTAAGATTACTGTTACTGTTCACTGGCTGTGACGTGACCACCCCTTCTACCCAAACGTCCATCGAGTATTGTGACAGATTTCTGTAATATTCGGGCAACATGGCGCCGTCTAACACTATCTCGAGTTTTTTTGATTTTGGGGCGTCGAATATTGAAAAACCTCACGAAAAAAAATTACAAAAATAAATAAACTAAACGTAAATATTGGTTAGATAGCTGGGGTGCTTAATGAAGGGGAAGAATCTCACTTTGATGTTATATTAGGTCAGGTTAGGTTAGGTTAAATCATAAGACGATAATAAAGGGGAAAACCGTCACTTTAATCGGACATATGACGTCATGTACGATTATGTAAGGTTAGGTTATTTATTAATTAATTTTAAAACAAACTTAATAAAAGTTTTGTGGACTTACTTTTAGCCTTCCCCTTTGCAACGTTTATTTGATGTGACTCTGGAACAATTTCTGTTTTCCTCATTAAAATTATAGTAATTAGTAACCAGAAAACTATTAAAATTGATAATTTCGAATATCGCATAACAGGTTTCCATTTTTCTGGGAAGAACGTGTAATCATACCTAAAAGAAAAACAATTGTTATTGACATATATTTTAGGAATTTTACAAAAAAAAATTTTTTGTAATTTCATGTGTCGTACTAACGTTTTATTTGTGTGAAAAATATTATCACAATTTCCTACATCGTCATCCTCTTCCTCGTCCTCGGCAACTGGCTCAATTGGGGATGCAATTATGCATACTTTTGTTGCTCTGGAATGGTGAGGATCTAAGACGCTACTGTAGTGTCTTCTACACCAATTTTCACTAATTAAAAAAAAATCGATAATACTATAAATATCCACTTAAATCTATTTTTAATGAATTCATAATGAATCCACCCCTAATTTAATAATTGAAAAATAATACTTAAATAACAATCCTTAAAAAAATATATTTTCCCTTCTTTCCAGTAATATAAAGAACTTCTTAATAAAACCGGTTTCCAGTGGTGGATCTAATGTATTAGTATTTATTCACCCCCTTTTACAACCCCAACCAACATTTACCTACTTGTTTCTAATAACATGTGGCAATTGGGGGAAAAAATAATTTGTGTCATCGTCATCAGAATATTCTGTGATTGTCGAAGAAGTGGAATTGTCCATTACACTTTTTTTAACACAATTTATACACATTAACTATTTCTTTTTTTAATAACAAAACACAAAAATATTTTATTGTTTATTGGAATTAAACTTCTATAATATACTAACTCTACATACACACGATAGACAATAATAACGAAACGGAAATAAAATAATAATTAAAAACCATTTGCTATTTACATGACAATAATAATAACAATAATATAAATAATTAGGAAGACAGATAATTTTATTTATTGTTATTGAACTAGCGATGCAATCTAAAATAAGAAAAAATCACCGTTTCACCACGTTGTTTATTATCTCTTATTACAAAATAAAAAATTTTACCATGAACAATTTTAATCGTAAGGTTTTATTTGTTTATTATTAAGTGGATTGGATTTCGACAATAAATAAATGAATGAATGTTAGAAATTTACGAGATGATAGACTGATAGATGTTGTTTTATTTTGTTTTGTAATTTTGTTATTTTGTTGTTTTGTTGTTTTCAAAATCCACGGAAGTTCCTGATTGTGTTTCGTTTGTTTATATTTTGTTATTTTTCATAATATCCTATTTGCGCAATCAATTTCTTTTTAATTTTACCAAAAATGGTCATTATAGCGCCACCTTTGCAATTATAGCAGAATCCTAAATCTGAATTTTAATCGATGATCTCTACCATATTTAAATAAAAATACAATATAATTTGTAAAAATACAGGATTTATGATTTAGTAAAAAAATAAACTATCTTCCTTTCAGTAAAATTATTTTACAGTATTATTTGATAAACATTTTTGGGATTTTAGCTGCTAGAGGTACATTATGCGCCATCTACACAATTACAGCGAAAGTTTTCAACTAACAATTCGATTGCTTTTATAATACGGGGGACTCTCAAATATCAACTGGACTTTTTATCGTTATAATTGATTTATGTATAAAACAACTAATAAAATAGAAGAAAACAAAACTTTAACAATTTTGAAATAAATAAATAACTAAGAAAACAAATAAAATGAAAAAAATAAGAATTAAAATATATAATAAACCAAGTCTATATAAGTATATTATACTTCTACTTTAAGAAATTTTTATTTTAACATTTTTGGATACACCCCCGTAACTGGCAATTTTGAATTCATTAAAAATGCTTAAATGGGACGAAAAGACCTCAAAAAATCATATGGAATTATTCTTTAAATCGCTTTTAAGTTTTTTCAACGAATCGAAAATTTTCAGTTACAGGGGCGTATCGAAAAATGTTAAAATAATATATAATGCAGGAATATTTTATTCAAGATCGGTATGTAGACGTAAAATTTCATTAGAATCATTTTTTTTATATTTCAAAGATAATAATAGGTACTTTTGAGCAAAATTCATATTTTTTAGCAAGCCTCGTATACCTACTAGGACTTGAAGAATTTTTTATGCAGATGACTTTTTTGTTCCTTAAGTAATAATAAAAGAGTTTTTTAAGTCTTACCAAGATACATACTGTATATATCTTATAAGTAATGCTTTACTGAATTAAAAATTTTAATTGGCCTATTTCTTATTAAAATTACCTAAAATTATATTTGAACTTAATAGTTTTGAAATAATAAAAAAAAGTCGCATGCCCCATGAACAAAAAACAGAAAAAAAGACGAAAAAAAAAAAAGAAACAAAAAACACCCTGTATACGTATATAATGTATTTTACTATCATTGTTTGTTATCAACTGTTATTTTCTCTATTGTTTTGTAAAACATATTTTTGTGGTATTATACTTACCAATCTTTATTCTTCTTTGCCCTCTCCCTGTCCAAATGTTGCTGAAGTTGTAAATTCATTTTTTCTGTTCTCGTAAATAGAAAAAAGGGAAAAAAATGCACGTGGATAAGTATCAATAAGTATTTTTGTAAACAACTACCACTACACGAACAAACAACTATAAGTATTTTTGGTAGACATTTTAGACACTTGTTTTTATTTATTTTTATTTACAAAACCGCCAAAGCTCAACAACACTTGGTCGGATCCATTACAAGAGGTTATCAGTTATCAACAATAGGAAAATTTCGACCAAAAATAATCTGGGTTGATATTAAAAAGAAAGGTCGAATGTACAGGGTGATTTTTTTAAGTAATACAACAATTTCGTATAGGTATTGAAATAAAAATATTACTATGCATTTTTTTAAAGTATTTATTAACAAAAAATTGTTTATATTAATTTAAAAAAATAGAGAACACGTAAACAAAATAAAATAATTATAAATACATATTGTACATTCAATAATAATAGTTTTTCTTCACATTTCAATCAGTCACAATACAGCCTTCGGTCAGAGCTGCAAAACCAGTTGCTCAATACAGCGTTGCCAGACTTTACACAATAATACCGTGAGTATTAAATAAAAATAATTCTTCACTTTTATGCTCACACATTCATAATATTGCAAAATCAACTTTAAATACATCCGGCAACACCGCCCACTTTCTATGCTAAACTAATTCTACCCTTACACGTAATTTTATAATAATAATACAGTACATCATAAAGAATCACAGAGATAAAACGTTTCAAACTGTCAACGAGAACAAAAGTTAAATGTATAATCAATTAATTCATTAACTAATTAATCACGCAACAGTTTTTTGCTTTTTCTTCGAAAACTGACTAGTATTTCTCTTATATAATAGGTATGTGAACGTATTAATATAATAATAATACACGTGTAATTCTAATGTCACATCTATGGAGCAAGTTGTTGTGCTACAGGTCCTATTCGTTTTCATCTATAAATTCCTTCAACCCCTTTTTTAATAAATTCATATTTAATATCTGATAAAATGTGTTTTGTATAACTGAATGCAACTATACAAGAAGTAAAAGCGATCTGAAACAATGAACATGACCAATTATTAAATGACAGTAGAGCGACAACAATGCAACATTTGAGTATATAAACCGTTACAATTCAGTTCCGCGTCATTCTTACAGTTAGAACGATGCTGTTAATAACCAAATCAAGCTACTTAAAAGTAAAATTAAACTGATTAATCGTAAAAATACAGTGAAATGTGCAGTAATATTTAAGGGATCTTTTACTTATAGATGGAAAGGGATATCTGTGCCCAACACTTGCTCCTTATGGCTAGTTTTTAAAGCGAACACTTGTATACATACACCCTAACGAACATGTCAGACATTTAAAACGACTAATGGGTAGTCTATTACAATATGACACAGAAACGACCTTAAACCTAGGAAATACGTTCAGATAAATACGAGGGACTCCCGGAACATTCGCACGCAACCTTAACAACAAAAGTGACCCGTCGACGTACTTTTGTCGGAATGAAGGAAGATAGGAAGGACTAGGAGGAGAAATTTTCGTTTTTCTTCTATGCTTTCGACTTTCACAATTCACTCGAATTTGCAACCGTACAACCGATCCTACAGGACAAGGGCGAGTGAGGAGGACACAGAAAGAACTACAACTACTATTACTACTAACATGGAAATGTACGACAGAATGTTGCAAAATCACCAGGTCTTCATTCAGAGTGCATTGATAATACGATTGTGCGAGAACAATGCAACATGGCAACAAAACGTTCTTCTTGATAAGAACTATACAAAAAAATAATATACATACAAAAATCATGGTCTTCAGATCGACAAATATCAAAAAAGTAATACGTATAAGTAATAAAGGTACTTTCGCTTAAACCTAAATGAACATATTGCAGTGAAATATTTGGTAGGTAATAACTCGAGCTTCTTGGATAAATTCAAGAATGGAATGAGTAATAAACAGAAATATAATAATACAAGACCGTGGGGCCTGCTAAAGAAAAATTCGGACAATGCCAACAGCCAAGATAAAATAAATATTTTTAAATTTCCGAGATTGAAAACAATGTATAAGGTTACCGAGATAGCAGCATTGCAATTGCATGTTGTTGGTTACGGAGAGTGGCTTTTTTTGTTCTTTTTTAATGATACGTCGTCTACGTCTTCGCCCTTCTTGACCTCCGTGTACCTTTCACCTTTAAGGCTGACAATTTTGTTATCCCTGTATCGAATCAGCTTCTTCGGTTCTACTTTGGGAGCAACAGGTCTGTGCTCCTTAACATCCGACTCCCTGTCAATATACGAATACCTTTCGATGATGCGATTCTTGAGCTCTTGATCGTCGATTGCCTGAGGCTTTGACAGGTGCAAAGTTACCGAACCGTTAGAGGTAATGGACTGGCCATTTTCCTGACGATGAACCAATATCTGGGACGCTCTTTCTATGTCCCCACACGCTATGGTAATGCAATGTTTGATCTGTAAGAATAAGGACAAATTGATAACAAGGGATTCCCCTGGAATTAGTTATGTATGTTACCTCTAAGGAACAAACATGAGGAAACATCTCCTGAAGATTGTCAATTTCATCAGAAAAATCACAGACTGAACCGTCAGTTGAACCATCACTGTTTTCCGATAAGTGATGTATACGTCGTGGTCTATCGAAGTTTTCGTTATTCACCTGAAATCTAAAACAGAGGTCCTCATTACTTTTTGTTGTTGCAACAGACAGAAGAACACTCAACAATAACATTAAAACAAATTGGTAGTTCTACGCAACTAATAAAGTAACCTCAGGCGTTTAAGAAGAAGCCTCTGCCGCCATAGTGGATGCGTCTATTGTCAAACCGTGCCGCCATATTGAATTTAGTGCTTCTAACTACTTAATAATAAGAGGGATACTATCAATAAGACTGAAACATGCTTGTAGAAGTGGGCACATCATGCAAAAAGCGTCAAGGTATGAGCACATATTACGACAATACCTAGGCTTTTGAACCGGCACCACTTCCGGAAGGGACAATTCCACTTCGTGAATTTTTTTTTCTTGCGGTTCTCCAGCTTGCAATTTTGCAGCTAAATCGAACATCCACTGACAAATAGTTGCATGATTTAATGATTCAAATTCGGGAAAATATGCACTCATCATTTCACAAAATGCTGAAAATGTTATGGACATAAAACAATACCCTTACTTTGTTGCCAGTGACAGATCTAAAAAAAGTACCCTCTGCACAGGACCCCAGACTGATGATAGAAGCCAGAAAGGGTTGTAAATTAATTTCAAAACTGTACGCATCAGGCATCTAAAGTCCAAGATCTGCCACTGTATTACAATAACAATGTCAGGCATTTTTAAATGTCAGTTGCTTGAGTCATCACCCTGTATATGTTAATGTGTGTCAACTAAGTGTAGTATGTATATGTATATTTCCGCGTTTAGTAAAATGAAGGGCAATATTTACCTTCGACGTCAAAAACTGGATCAGAGCTTACATCTTCTAAGATGGCTACAACGTAAGATAAAACGATCTCATCAATGAGATTCAAATCGGCGTCTGGTATTTGTTTTTTAACAAATTCAAACAAGGAATCTCGGATTTTTGACTCCTGTTCAGCGATATTCCCATTAGACATTTTTTACCACACCTGTGAACCTACTGGACCAAAAAGACCGAGGTACTCCACTAATTACCGTTGAAAACTGAAGTTCGACAAAAACCACCCACAACTTATTTATTTATTAACGTCGTTTAATTTATAAAACACCAAGACTAACAATTTTATTCCGGATTATTAGCGTTGACCACCTAACACATCGGACTCCAATTTACTTTATAAAACGGGTATCACTTGGTAGTACTTTCGCGAAATTATTCGGGCGATTTTTGGACGATTTTGAATTTATAAGTCAACGACAATTTTTGTCAATCTAAGGCCAAATTTTTCTGATCAAATGATCAATAAAACTCCGGCAATCTAGAAGTGTCTGTTTTGGTCTTGATAAACACTGTTATTGTAATGAATGGGGCTGTAAATCTTCGTCATGTTCAACAGCGAAATTCATTAGTTCGGCTACTTCTCGAACGATGGCGCGATGTGTTCTAAATCACTATTTAATAATTTTTAAATGCTGGCTCTAATCTTATCCATGCAAATATTAAGCTGTTATTATAATATAGAGGTCATTTGATAAAATAAGAAGACAAGGGCATTAAAATTATTCGTTGATATCCCCCTTTAAACAAGAAATTAAATCGGTTTTATGTATATATTTAAAAAAAAGTTGGGATTACAACCGGAAATAGTTTATTCTGTTATTGTTTCAACCCCCTGTGAACCCATCAGGATATTAAAAAGAGCATAGATTCTATTTTTGTAATTCCTATTTTATCATTACCATCCTTCACCCTAAAGCCAGATGCTAAAAAGTCACCGAAACATTTTTTATTTACTTTGTTATTAGTGTTTTATTTTAGTGCCTTAACCCTCTGAGTGTAATGGTAATGGCAGTAGCGTATATAAATTTTTGAATGAACATTGAGTCACCCATTCAGAATCCATTAAAACCAATCATTTGCTCGCTTTATATCATCTTTATATGCTGCCGAGTCAGTGATCCTAATTTTAATACTAATTAAGTAAAAATTCAGCTGCGATAAAGGCAATTAAAGTGTTATTTAACTACATAATGTACTTTTGTAGTTCCTCACTTCGCGTCCTCTCGTTAAGCGAACGTCTTCTGAGCATCTTCTGACCCTGCGGCTTCTGTTTCCGCTTTCTGTCAGAATTTTGTCGACAAAGATAACAACAATTGCACTCGACTATTGTTGTACGCTGTTGTTTATTGTTTACTTCCAGTACGTAACGGGCTTTCGATCATTAAACACCTGTATGCGCTGTAGTGCGGCAGTGTAGTAGTAGTTGTGAGCTCACCTTTACTAATTACTAAACTAAAGGTGTGGTTTTTAAACGAACATGGCGGTTAATACTGTGATATCGTTTGTGTTTAGCACTTTTATAGGGGTTATATTTTACTCTACAGGTGAGCGTTATCTTTTCTTATCGTACTATCGCTTATTTTTATCTTCGTAACATAAAAATAAATGTTTTCTTAACCTGAACAAGCCACATCAACAAGCAGGTTGTGTTTGTTTACAGCCTTGCTTTGTTTGTATTCTAATATAACGTATTAGTTAAATTAAATCGATTGCAATTGCAAGATTATCAACAATTAACTTGATATTTTTTAGTGTAATGTAATTATCTGAAGGTTTTATGTAAAATGTAGATACTTAATGGGGTTAGATTTTGAATTGAACTCTTGTTACTTATTTAGTTGGTGCACAGAGATCTCCCACAATTTCCTACATATCTCAGGAACAAATAAAGGACATTGGGAGTACAGTGGAGTTACACTGTTCCGTTCAATATGCCCAAGACTACCCTGTTTTGTGGGTCAAAGTTGATTCACAAGGTTCTTACGTACCCATCTCAACTGGCAGCTCTTTGATCATTTATGATTCTCGATTTGCACTACGTTATGATCAGGTAAGCAATTTTATTTGTTATTATATTGTCAACAGTTTTTATTAAGAACTTGTGATAATCCCTAACCGTTGACCTCAATAAATAAATATGGACCTATTATAAATTTCTCTTGACCCTAGAGTTAGTTTGTATTGTATTTTTGCAATCAAAGTGCACTTATGTGTGCATAATCATAAAATTTTATTTGTCGTTATTTACTTGAAGAATGTAAATTGCTATTTAATTTTCTTAGCTAATTAACTGCATGTTTAATGAATGAAATATGTTTATATTTGATTTGTTCTTGTACACGTGGTTATCTGTTGATAAATTAAATATAATAAACAAGTGAAAATAGACTTGTGGGGACAACTATTGACTTTTTACTTTTCTTTTAATAGATCCTAATTTTCTCATTGTTTATCTTGTTTTTTTCTTTCAGGCTAGTTCAACGTACACCTTACAAATTAAAGATATTCAAGAAACCGACGCTGGAACGTATCAGTGTCAAATTATTTTAACCATTTCGAATAAAATAACTGCAGGGGTTGAATTGCAAGTACGAAGGCCTCCTTTTATTTCTGATAATTCAACAAGATCTATTGTTGTTTCTGAAAATGAGGGTAAGTGAGACCATCATTTTCTTTTCCGTTTTTTAAAACATTTTGCTTCATTACAATAAACAGCCCTAACAATGTTATTTTTGAGCTTTTATGTTTTTCTATTGGTTTAATTCCGTTTTTCTTGTTTTTAACAACACTAGGAAAAACAAAAAATAAAATAAAAAGTCAATAGGAGAGCATCTGCCAATTCGCACCTTTGTTTATCTAGTTGAAACCGATAGTGGTTCATAACAAATGTTGTTTGGTCTATAACACATTCAACAATACCATTATTGCATTATAATTGTTTTTAAACACATTAATCCTGTTTGTGTTTATCATAGAAAACCATCTGCTTGTTATTAAGTCATTTATTTGTATGCTTAATTAACTTAATTAAAATAAGAAAAGTGCACTTTAAACGAAAACAAAAACAAATTGGTGTTTTAAAAGCATTTGAGTTTTCTTTCGTGCAGGCCTTAATTTTTATTTTAAATCGTAGTGGTAGGCAATCTCGTTATTTCCTTTTAATATATTCTTCTATTTTTTTGCTATACTTGTTTGTAAATATAACATTAAGGCAACTCTAATTGTTACAGCTGTTGAACTGGAATGTTACGCCGGGGGTTATCCGCCACCACGTATATCTTGGAGAAGAGAGAATAACGCAATTTTGCCAACCGGTGGTTCCATATATAGAGGGAATAAGTTGAAAATTAAACAAATTCACAAAGAGGACAGGGGCACGTACTACTGTGTTGCCGAAAATGGTGTTGGAAAAGGGGCTAGAAGTAAGCACTATTATATTAAAGAAAACTGTTTTTTTTTTAATACTAATTGTTTCTTTTTTACTTTCAGGAAATATTGCCGTTGAGGTTGAATTTAAACCTGTGGTGACTGCGCCTAGGCCTCGGCTGGGACAAGCCCTGCAGTACGACATGGACCTTGAATGTCATATAGAAGCCTATCCTCCTCCTGCTATTACATGGCACAAGGATGGTATTCAATTATCAAATAACCAGCACTATAGGTAAGTTACACTTAAACGCTTTCATATCCTTTTTATTATCGTAATTATATTCTTTCTTTTTTTTTATTATGATGTACTTTTTTTTCTCGTTTCTCTTTTCAATTTAATTTCTTGTTTTTATTCTACCGTCATTTTTCTTTATACGTATTTTATTAGCGTGTGATTTTTGCCTTATTTTCACAGTATATCGCATTTCGCGACAGCTGATGAGTTCACCGACACAACAATTCGCGTCATCACAATCGAAAAACGTCAGTATGGACAATATATGTGCAAAGCTGCTAATAAACTGGGTTCCGATGAAGCCTACGTTAATTTATTTGGTAAGTGCCATTTTTTATTCATAATTATTTTTTCTTGTTTGCTAGTTCGTGAATAACCATAAAGGACAGGGGCAGGTAGGTTATCAAGTAGTAGTTTAGTCGATTTATTCTTTTATATTGTAACAGAATTGGAAAGACAGAAAATTTCGCAACACTAAACGTCGTCTCTTAATCAATGTTATAGTTCATACAATTTCCGAGATATCAATACTGTGCACACTTGAAATGAACATGCTGTATATAATAACACATGATAATTTTAATAGTGACTCTCATTAACGATACATTTCAACACATTATAAACTTAGCTACATTTAATATTTGATTTTTAAAGGCATCCGTGCTTGATGTGTTATTCACAAATAGTCATTGCCTTTATTTATCGTCTTTATTCACATTTACTTAATTAGTAGTGCTACAATTATTTAGTTATGTTAATGTAAGTATTTAGTGTAATAATTGAGTCAGCTTTTACGTATGTGACTGTCTTGTTGTGCAACATAATACCTGTTTTAATATAAAGAAAATATTTTTTTATTAATTCATCGTACAATTGAATTCTTCATTTTTTTTAAGTGCAACGTTCAAGGCAAAAAAGTATTAATTAATATACCTCCAGCATGCCCCTGTCTATGTGCCTGTCCTTTTAGCCAGATGAGTGTACAGTACTGTTAAAAAATAATAACCGGACTCGTTTATATGTTAATATTTATTATGTATTTTTAAATTTGGAAAAAATGAGCACCTCCTTTTAGCAAGGGGAGGTTCCGGGACATCCCCGTATACCCAAACATATTTACTATATGTACTTGTGTCAGGGATCCCAATTTTTTTTAACAGTACTTACATATACAGTATATCTGAAAAAGTTGGCAATTACAGTACCTCTGAGATAAAAAAGAATGTTTTAAAAAATGTGACTATTTACCATAGAAAGAAAAATTTAAATAAGTAATTGAAAAGTTTTGCAACTTTCTCAGACATGTATTATACCATGTGCATTTGTGTTAAGTTGTGTGCAAGTAATCTGTTTAGTGGTTACAGTAGACAATTTCCGTTCTTTTCTTTTAATGTAGAAACTGTCATTCCTGTATGTCCTCCCGCCTGTGGCCAAGCACGGTATTATAGCGGTGTTGCAGCTGTAACAGCCAGTGAATTCATTATTTTGTCAGCCCTCCTAGCTCTTTTCTACAGGTAAGTCACACTCTAAACTCATTAAGTGAATTCGTCTTCACCGATACTAATCTTTTGGGAGGAATTTTTGGGGAACGGAGGGGGGGGGGTAATTAATTCTATCGCCACTAAGACTTTTGTCTTGCGTCTAAAGGCCATTTATAGAAAATAATCGCCCATTTGAAGACATAAATACTAAAAATAAATGGAATTTTATTTAATTACGTCTTCATTCGTTAATATCTAATCACAAACACGTTTAAGTGGCGGAAAAGTTGAACAATATTATTGTGCTTATTTTAGTTTTCAAGTGTTTAAGAAGAAAAATCTAAAGATGTTACCATTTGTGCTTTATTTATTTATTTATTTTTGTTTTGAAGTTACACTTCACTTTTTTATTTTGTCTTTTTTTTTAATATCTGTTTAAACAATTAGTCCTGTGGATTTTAATTAAGTGTTCAAAATTAATGCGCTTTAAAGGTTACCGGTAGGTAAGTAGGTACTTCCCCCCATTCATTTTTTGTTTTTTTTTTTGAAATATTTAATATTCTCTAATTCACCACTCTTTTTATTTTAAGTATGTGTACGAAATTAAAAAAAAAGCAAGAAGCAAATTTTTCATGAACAATAATTATTATATAAAAGAATGTACCTAACGAAATTGTAATTTATACGTCTGCAGAAATTTCAACGCCCAACATTAACTACCCTGGCCTAAGATGGGTTAATGCGTCTTCAACAACGAATAAAATCTCATTTACGATCTTCTCTATTTTAGTAGTAATATTTGTGATGATTTAAACTGTAACGTCCATTTTTTTATAAATGTTTTTTTACTAATAACAATACAATACTCGTTAAGACTGGAACGTCTATAAGCAGCTGCATTTTTAATTGCACAATTTTATTGTTTTTAGTTTTACATTGCTTTTGTCTTAATGTAAATCTGTTTAAAATACTCGTGAAATAATTTTTTGTGAATGAGTTTTCCAAAAAACTAATGGTCCAAAATTAATCTTAGCATATCACGACTATCTAAATATCATTACCAAAATTGCTAGTGATAGGATAAACAACTAATCGATATTAATAATTAATACGGAACCAAATTGTTGAATATTAAAAAATTAAGTACATTCCCTAATTGCAGAGGCCATTGAACTCTTGATAAATAATATAACCTCTGTTTGTAGGTAAATTTGAATCTCTAGAACTTAAATGTACAAAAAACTATTGCATTTATACTTTTAATAGATAAATATTAAATATGTATTATATGTTTAAAAAAATCGATTGCTTTTACTACTATTAATAATAGAATAGTACGTAATATGCATTATTATTTATTTCATGGATCAAGTACTTTTTATTATGTTTATAAATTATAATTAATTATAATGGCAGATATAATCTTATATGAGTAACAGAAATGGTACTATAGCTTTTTTTTAACGAAACATTTACAGGTTGCGAAAGCGAGAACCTTGGTATACAATTCTGAAAATATTGCCGCTTCCTAGATGTGTGCACTTGTAACTCCCAATAGCAGCTAGCGGTCGGTGTGCACGCGCAGTCGTAATACCGCCCTCATTCTAGCGACTGTTATTTGTGAGAGCGGCACATTTTAATGCAATGCCAAGGTCCACGTTTTCGCATACTGTATACGTCAGCTAATTAGACTACCTCTGAGATGAAAAAAATTTTGTTTTTTTTTTTTTGAGAGGACATTTGTAAACAAAAATCGTTTGTCGTTTATTTACAGATAAAATATATTTATTAATTAATTAATTAGGTATATGTAAGGGTGAGTAATTTACGTAAATGTTGTAAATAGCAAGCAAGCAGGCAGGCGCCAATTTCTATACAATAAAATAAAACACCAATTTCATTGCATAGTGTTTGTTGTTGTTATTGTGGAACGTACCGGTTTTCTTAAATACTTGCCTAATGCATAAATAGTCTAGGTAGTGCTTTAAATAAATATCATTTCTGTTTTTATTTTATACAGGTAGAAACAATAAATTTAATGTAGCTAGGTATGTAAAGGAATTATTGAGTGTATCTATTTGTATTTTTTGTACCATTTGTAAATCGAAAATAAATAAATAGATCGATCCCTTGAGTAAGATGAGGACTTTGTCTGGCACTGTTGAATTTCTATACCCAGTATCATATACGATATCTACAATCAGGAAGGTTACAGAAGAAAACTGCTTCTGTATGAAATACCGTACTCGCCATATTTCGTCACGAGCCGCCACTGGAAACGGTAAGTAACGGGTTTCTCTTTCTTTATTATCCTTTTTTAGATTGAATTATAAAATACCCCGTATAAAAAACTAACTATGTTATATCTTCTTTATCGTTTGTTGTTTTAGGTCAACATTTTTGAGGTTATGCAAATTCATTGATATGGACAATAAGAGTAAATATATTTTCTAATAAAAAAAATAACTTAATTAATTACTAAAAATATAATATAAGCAAAAGCTTCATTGTTTTTTCATCATCAAGTGACATTACCATTCTTGAAGAAATCATCAGTGATGTTCTGACACCAGTGTCAATCAACTGGTATATAAGTTGTTGACGGTTGAACGTGTTTGGCGTAGTTTTCAATCACTTCCCTGGACGCAGGGAACCATTTTAACAAATACGTCCAATCTTTTCGGTTTAGTGAGAGTGCAACCACCACTGTTTCCGCTCTATAAGACCAAACGTGGGGTGTTAAGAACAGCCCTTGTTGTTCCCCGAAGCTTTCGTCTTTATCCAATGTATACCTTACAGTAGAAAAAAATAATTTATTATATTCCTTTACACTATTTTGTTGTGTTAATGCTTAGTACGAGTATGATAGTTTTCTATGGAAAATTTGTGCAGCTATCTCCTCCAATGATACACAATTCCGGAACTAGCTAATTATTTAAGTGTTTTAAGTAAGGGTTGAACTAACTAACGCGCCTACTTTCGATATCAAGAATATTATCGTTTAAGTAGAATTTTTGATTAAAATTTTGATGTGTTACGGTTACTATTAAACTCAAATGTGGAATCTCCCCATTATTAAAAAAAAAAATAATGTTTCGAAATACCCCAAAACAAGCAAGAATATTAGTAGCAATAACTTTTAACTTACTTCAAATTCTCAAAGTCCCCATCAGCCTCATAAATTCCCACTTCTCCATGTTCAATAAAATACATGCATCCATCAACGTCACCGGTTTTGACCAAGTAATTCCTTGGAGCGTAGAGCACCCTGTTCAGATGGACGGTCACTTGTTTTATGAAATCTATATGAGTCTTGCTGAACAGCAAGTGGCGATGCAAATGTTGTCCATACAATCCATAGAGAAGATCGATTTTCAATATTCTAATAACAAATATTAGATAATTGAGGTGGTACCTTCTTGTCAGCCTTTATATTAAGGGGGTCTCCTAAATGCTATAGTAGCATAAATGACTTTGACACTTAACACTTCTTGAATGATGTCAAGGTCAGTGTAGACCGATCTCTAGGTACTCACTTTGGAGCATCTTTTATTATTGACGGTATTTGCTCTCCAGCTTGATATTGTCCCAAGAAATTGAAGTACATCTTAATGTTGTCCACAATATGGGGAAACATGTCGTTTTTCTGCAACACAATACAGTAAAACGTTCAACTATTAGAACATTTTAGCACTTGCTATTATTGAGGTAGATACCTCAAAAAGGGCCTTGACTTTATTGACTCTGTACTTGTAGTTTGAAACGCTGTAGGAGCCGATGACTCTCAGTGTGACGAACTCGGCCGTCATCCACAAGGTGAAAAAGTCGAAAAATGCTATAAGTAACATTGAAACAAACAGGCTCGTTATTGTCTGTTTGGGAGGATAGGGAGTTTTAATTTTGCAAGTTATCGAAATAACGTATTTGTATAAGGTCGTGTACGATGCAATTAAAATTTCCCACGAATTGACATCCACATTTTCTCTGCCTTCTAAATCCAGACAAGTATTTTTACATGCAGTTATATACCTTTAAACAATAATATTAAAAACTAAAGTTCTGATCCAAAATGTTTTCATTTTATCCTTACCATAAGCATGCGCTCAGTTGGATGCAAAGAAGAAAGTTGTGCGTAAGGAAAATTAACCTCAGTCTAGCCATAATTTGCACCTTTCTCTTGCATTCGATGTAATACATTATGAAGTAATAGTATCTCAATAATCGGTTTATGGCGAAATATTTTGCGTTGTCGTTCATAAAAAATTCGGCGAAGAATTCGAAAGGGAAAACTGTGAGAAGATCGAACCAAAATCTGGAGAATGATAGAAAGTAGGCTTTACGAATTCGGACGAGGTTTCGTATGATCAGGCCGGATTCACTGTCAACGTAATCCAAATGGCTCTCGACGACCATTTTTATAATAAACACTACGTCCAGGACGTATATGAAAATTTTATCAAATAAGGTCATTGACCGGCTGTTTTCAATAAATATAAGAAACATAAGTATCAGGGTCGATATTGGGGCCAAGTGAACGTACACCAGATTCTCCCACCAGCTGTAGAATGTGCCTTCCCTACTAATAACCCTTCCAATTCTGCAAAAAGTGTTCATAAGGTTAGCTGGTTGTAATGTACCCTTCGCATGAACCATTGAAGGTGAGCTCAAACATCTACATTCACGGACCCCCGCTAGGGGGGGGGGGGAAAGCGGAAAAAAAGATGAAAGTAACTTTACAGAACACAATTTAAATGTTTTAAATGGAGGGGGACTTGGAAGTGCGGATCGTCGAGGTAAAAATTGAAAATGGGTAAAGGGTTATTGGTATGTATGAAGCACGCACTGTGGCAGGAGGGTCGAAGAGGCTTATAAACTACGTTGTAGAACACTAATTAAGTGTTTTTAATGGAAGGGGGACTTGGAAGTGCAGATTGTCGAGGTAAAATTTGAAAATGGGTAAAGGGTTAGTGATATGTATGAAGCACGCACTGTAGCAGGAGGGTCTAAGAGGCTTATAAACTACGTCGTAGAACACTAATTAAGTGGGTTTAATGGAAGGGGGACTTGGAAGTGCAGATCGTCGAGGTGAAAATTGAAAATGGGTAAAGGGTTAGTCATATGTATGAAGCACGCACTGTGGCAGGAGGGTCGAATAGCCTTATAAACTACGTTGTAAAACAGTAATTAAGTGTTTTTAATGGAAAGGGGACTTGGAAGTGCAGATAGTCGAGGTGAAAATAGAAAATGGGTAAAGGGTTATTGGTATGTATGAATCACTGTGGCAGGGGGGAGGGTCGAAGAGGCTTGTAAACTACGTTGTAGAACACTAACTAAGTGTTTTTAATGGAAGGGGGACTTGGAAGTGCGGATCGTCGAGGTGAAAATTGAAAATGGGTAAAGGGTTAGTCATATGTATGAAGTACGCACTGTGGCAGGAGGGTCGAAGAGGCTAATAAAATACGTCGTAGAACACTAATTAAGTAGTTTTAATGGAAGGGGGACTTGGAAGTGCAGATCGTTGAGGTGAAAATTGAAAATGGGTAAAGGGTTAGTCATATGTATGAAGCACGCACTGTGGCAGGAGGGTCGAATAGCCTTATAAACTACGTTGTAAAACAGTAATTAAGTGTTTTTAATGGAAAGGGGACTTGGAAGTGCAGATAGTCGAGGTGAAAATAGAAAATGGGTAAAGGGTTATTGGTATGTATGAATCACTGTGGCAGGGGGGAGGGTCGAAGAGGCTTGTAAACTACGTTGTAGAACACTAATTAAGTGTTTTTAATGGAAGGGGGACTTGGAAGTGCGGATCGTCGAGGTGAAAATTGAAAATGGGTAAAGGGTTAGTCATATGTATGAAGCACGCACTGTGGCAGGAGGGTCGAAGAGGGTTATAAAATACGTCGTAGAACACTAATTAAGTAGTTTTAATGGAAGGGGGACTTGGAAGTGCAGATCGTCGAGGTGATAATTGAAAATGGGTAAAGGGTTAGTCATATGTATGAAGCACGCACTGTGGCAGGAGGGTCGAAGAGGCTTATAAACTACGTTGTAGAACACTAATTAAGTGTTTTTAATGGAAGGGGGCTTGGAAGTGCGGAACGTCGAGGTGAAAATTGAAAATTAGTAAACGGTTATTGATAGAAATGATATCTAAATGGTTCTACCAGGTCACCACCCACTTTCCCCCTCAAACTTTCCAGGTGCATAGATTGGATCTACTCATTTACCGACAATATGTCTCGTCTTGCCCCTTAATTTATTTCGTTTTTATACTGTTTAGCACCTAAAGGAAAATATTTCTGCCTCACCTCAGTATATTTCTCTTATTTTTGGAGTAGTCGCCGCTTTCGCTAACAATTTTGCTGTAGATGCTGTTATTTTCGTGGATAATCTCCGCCGGTTCCAAGAATTCTCCATTGATATAGTTAATTTGTTTTAAACGCAGCGCCGCTTTCGACGTGGCTTTTATATGCTCGTGGAACGTCTTGCACGGAACTTCCAATAGGGACACGTGAACATTTGCAGTGGCTGTTATCGTATGGCGCATTATTCCCTCTTTGGAAAAACAGCCAAACATGCCGCCCGGTCCGAGCGTGCAAACAATTGTTTTGGCAACTGCTATCTACGATTAACATGGGATTAATTAAAATTTAGAAAGTTCGCAGAGGCAGAACTCGCTTAGCAGGTGCAAATTGGTTGAATGGTCGTGAAGACACTAAAGGCCTAGTGTTGATGTCGAGGTGGTAGTATCCCATCCCCCATATATTGAAGTACCCCACGAGTACCGTTTGATTTTGAGAAAGAAGAACTGAACTTACGTCAACTCTTCCTGTTTTAACGATGCATATGTTGGACTGTATCTCATTGCACCGAATGATGTCAGCACCCCTCTCGACAAACTTCTCTTCCAAATAAGTACCCATATGTCTGATTGTTGAAATTTCAGCGTCGCATAGTAGCTGAGTGTTTTTCAGCACCTTTCCAAATAAGAAATAGCAGATGTATTCTCGAGAGGTCAGGTTTAAATACGAATATATCTCCATCTTGTTGATGCCCTTTGTCATTTTCCAAACGTGCTCGTAGTGATCCACTGTGGCTTTGACAACTTCTTCGCTCACCGGGGACTCCTCCATGAACGCGAGGAAACCCTTAATGCGTTGACGGTAAACTGTTAGTGCTGCGTCACCTCCAGCCTACAAAATAGTTTTTACACTTTAACTACAACATTTTGCTATGATACCCTCAACCCCCAAGAGTTTGGGATACAAATTAGAGGAGGGCGAATGCATAAATGGGTTTATTCAATCGCCTGGGAGGATTTATGTATTAATGTCCAACGGTTTGATTGGGCGAGGTCAAGAAGCACTGACCTTGAAATAGATGATATAGGACTTTGCTGACGGATTTAATGTAGGATATGGATGACTGTAAGATATATGGTAAAAAGTGAATACAAATAATAATTAATTGGTCTTACCATGTGACTAACAAGATTGGCAACCAACAGCAACGTCAGGAAAAATAACCCCGCAGATAAAATAGCAACGATTACCGCTTCTGATTGCGTGAACGCTTTGAAATGAAAACTGCCGGAACTGACAAGCACATGCAGCGCCATGTCCACGGAAAACAGATGCGACGTCCATTTGTTTACTTTTGACAGGGGGAAATCTTTGGAGGTCGTTATCCACGTGTTGCCCCTACAAGTCATACTTGTAATGGAATTGTCCTTAACCACCACGTCGCATACTAGTAGCTGAAAGAGAGCAGCTACCGTTCCTGTAGGGGATGTAATATTGTGTTAGTGTTTATTTTATGTGTGTATAATATATGTGCTTGCCTAGTGCCACCACGCAGATCAACAAAAATCTAAAAATGACAAAGAGAATGGTGCTGCGCTTGACGTTGTACTGCATATAATTGAGACCTTGAAATAATCGATTGAGTTGAATTATTCTCAGAAGCAGCAATACAAAAGTCCATTTCAGATACAAGTTTTGATTTCGAAAGGAGCTCCTTAAATCGACTAGTTTTCTTGGCGTATAAGAAATCGCATCGAATACCAATGCAGTTCTCATGTAGTGCCTTGCACACGACACAGGGTGCGTCACAAGAATGTTGTTGTCGTTGTAATAATGACAATGGAACCTTATGTATATATCGGACACGTCTGAAAAAACAAAAATAAAAGGAATAGGTACCTAAAGATCTACTAAAACTCACCTATCCAAAAAAAGAGAAACCTACAAATTGTCGGCAAAGTTAGATCGTTGAATGCATAAAAGAATAATATAAAGAATACTTTTATTAAAACAATACAGTTTCTAAAGCATTCCCAAGTAATGAAAAATCTCCCTCTGGGATCGATGCCTTTTGGTATCATTATAAAACGTACGAATGACCATCTTCCTGTTGGAAAAGATGAATATAATGTATCTAAGTGGCAATAGGTCTGATTTTACCAAGTTGTCTAAAAGGTGTTATATACTCTCTCCATTCCCGATCCTCTTCCTTCTTCTGGGTCACTTCGTAATCAAATATATTGCCCTGTCCGATGGATGGATGATCGGGTTCGGTTTGCGGCAGGCGCACTCGTTTCCGTTTCAGTATGTTGTCGTACTCTTCCAGGTGTTGCTGCAGGAAATACTTAAGCTTTTTGAGCTTCCTCGGGAAACGTTTCATCACATTCCAGAATTTACCGACACGCAGTGTGAAAATTTCAACGGCCGTTACGGTAGTTGCCTGCACCAGACTATCGCAACCATGAAGTAACTCGACTAAAAAGGTGATAATTAAATTATACGTTCTTGTAAATCATTGTAAAACGGACCTGTCACAATGGATTCCCCCTTTGACAATACCGTGCGACACTTCTTATTTTTCTTTTCTAACAAAATCGATTTCAACTCCACATACCCCCTGCATATTACCCTCAGGGAGACTGATTGTGAATTGTCCAAGCATATAATCGTATTCGGTGGAAATGTTCTCATCTCAGATATGCTCAATAGTTCTTCAACCACTTCCGTTCCAAGGTATTTAAAAAGTGGGCCTTCCATAACAGCGCCCATGACTCTCTGTTTCATCACATCATCTCGTAGGTGGTCCGGAATGTAATACATGAGTCTTTCTTTTAAGGTGAACTTATCGACCGTCCATTGGAATTCGAGAATTTCCAATGTCTCGTCCACCTTGTTCTTGTCCAATTTGTTTGCTGTAAGGTGTTCCTGGACCGTTCTCATTGCCCTCTTTCTATTGTAATCCATTTGCCTATTGAGGAACATGAGCGCAGTGAGGTCCGCATACGTCAGCAGTCTTATAAGCATCCCGATGTAGCCCAGTAGGAAAAAGTGCATCAAAATATCCGATAATGTGTACGGATAAAAGTGGGTTATGCCCATATGCATGTAGCCTGCCAGGGCGTAAATGTAACTTATTAGGAACTGGTTGTTCCAGTATCCGAAAGTTAAGGTCGAAGTTTGCAGATACAACGTTTTACTATAACTGTACCAACCATGTTCGGCGCAGGTTCCGAAATAGCACGTCACCACGTAAAAAATGCATGCCCACCAATAAATTGAATAGAAGAATATCAAGACGTACCGGAAGAATCTACAACATCAGAAATGTTATTAACAAATAATAAGATGTGAGTAATCAGTAATTAAGTTGGAATAGATGGAAAATATTATACGATATCAACCATCCGTTTCACCACCTTAATCCACTTCTTTTTCCACGTCATGTGAATCCCAATTGATATTAAGAGAGTGTGGTGGAAGTATCTCTTTCTGGGGGAGAGTGGGTGATAAAAATTTCTTTTCCTGAGAAACTCGAAAGTGTTTTAGGAAGTGGAAGAAACATTTACGAACATAACAGATTGTTCTAGAAAATTGTGGCACGTTCGAGAAGATAGGACCACCTTAACCCACTTCATTTCCCCGACTATTCACCCCTCTGCCACTTACGATGAAGGTGGCAGATGGCCCTTGATGCCCCATAGACATTAAGAGAGTGTGGTGGAAGTATCTCTTTCTGGGGTAGAGTGAGTGATAAAAATTTCTTTTCCTGAGAAACTCGAAAGTGTTTTAGAAAGTGGAAGAAACATTTACGAACATAACAGATTGTTCTAGAAAATTATGGCACGTTCGAGAACATAGGACCACCTAAACTCACTTCATTTCCCCGATTATTCACCCCCCCTGCCACTTACGATGAGGGTAGCAGATGGTCCTTGATGTCCCATCGATATTAAGAGAGTCTAGTGAAAGTATCTCTTTCTGGGGGAGAGTGGCAGATAAAAATTTCTTCTCCTGAGAAACTTGAAAGTGTCTCAGGAAGTGGAAGAAACATTTACGAACTTAACAAATTGTTCCAGAAAATTATGGAACGTTCGAGAAGATAGGACCCCCTAAACCCACTTCATTTCCCCGTTTATTCACCCCCCTGCCACTTACGATGAAGGTGGCAGATGGCCCTTGATGTCCCATCGATATTAAGAGAGTCTGGTGGAAGTAACTCTTTCTGGGGGAGAGTGGCTGATAAAAATTTCTTCCCCTGAGAAACTCGAATGTGTTTCAGGAAGTGGGAGAAACTTTTACGAACATGGCAGATTGTTCTAGAAAATTATGGAACGGTCGAGAAGATAGGACCACCTTAACCCACTTCTTTTCCCCGACTATTCATCCCCTTGCCACTTGCGATGAAGGTGGCAGATAGCCCTTGATGCCCCATCGATATTAAAAGAGTGTGGTGGAAGTATCTCTTTATGGGGGAGAGTGGCTGATAAAAATTTCTTCTCCTGACAAACTCGAAAGTGTTTCAAGAAGTGGGAGAAACATTTAGGAACATGGCAGATTGTTCTAGAAAATTATTAAACGTTTGAGAAATCCAGATCACCCCTGACCCACCCACTTTTGTGGATATTGCTTTGACGATCTAAACAGTACATTAAAAGTAATTGAATGTTTTTAAGTCACCTCGATGATACATTATAGATATTCTTGTTCGCCCTCATCTCCAGCAAATGGAGAAACTGGTAACCTCTCAGGCATTTAATAAACCTCATCCAGCCATAGTTTGAGCTGGGGTTTGCCATACGTGCAATCTGACTGGCTGGGATGGCTGTTATGAAGTCTACTAAGAAAGAGATACTCTTCATCCTAACAGAGTCAAAAACGGGGTCAGTTATCGTCAAAGTACTACCGGAACACTTCAAGTGACTTACTTGTAAAGCAATATTTGACTGTGTTTGGTAATGAGAGTATCCTTCAATTTTATTGCTGTCGACAACTGAAGGATTATGTCGATTAAATAGAAAATGTCGAACATTGTGAACAGGGTGAACAGTTCAAACGGGATGTCTCCCCGAAATGCTATGTAATATGGGGTAAGAGTGCACTCAATAAAGAACAACACCACGATAAAGTAGTTGCAGAAGATCCTAAAGCTGGATGATGGATCCAGCAAGAAAGGCCAGGTACCTGCAACAAATCAACAATACTTCCTTGCCTTCTGGTACTAAAAAATTCGTTAAGGTGTACCTTTCAAGCATATAACTTGTGTCCTAATTTCGATTCCTTCTTTAATCGAATAAAGACATAGGTAGTCGGAGCAATGCATGGGGTTGACCTTCACAAGTCGTTTTTTCGACTTGGGCATACTATGCACTTTTCTCCAACACACTTTTAGCCACCTTATGCCGGACTTTTCGATCCGCGATTCGTTTACAAATTTGTCCTTTTGGACCTTCATGAACTTGGCAAACTCCAAGCGGAGCTCAATCTCGTGCCGCAGTATCTTCGCGTCATGGGGAAATAACGACATCACCTTGTAAAGTTTGTGCAACTGGAGGGTGTTCAATTCCGTGTATGCTGCACATCTCACGTATAATTTACTTCGTAATGGGAAAAAGAGATTTATCTCAGACAACACGGTTCCTCCGGAAAATGAGATTATAACTGAATCGTCATCTTCGGCACTCAAGATCTGAAAAGGGGGGATTCGATTTGTGGGATATAGAAAGAGAAGAAAATTGTTGGTACCTGGACCAATCCAGTTTTGATGTAGATCATTTTATATTTCATGGCATCTTGCATAAAGAGGTAGTCCCCAGCCAATAAGATCACATTATCCATTTGCATGCTGACAGCTCTCTTAAAAGCCAAACTAGTATTTTTGAAGAGAAGGGAATGCTGAAGTGCATCCCAGTTCATGTCGAGAGCGGAGTCCCTTTGGAGGGTTGCTGGCAACAAATAAAAACTTCGTGGATATCGAAGAATTCCAAATTTCTTCTCCCACAGAGTATAGTAATACTCGAAGAGGCGTTTCTTCCACGACTTGCTGATGTTCCATCGCGACGTCACTTGATGAATTATCGACAGCTCCAAGAAGAATTTGTACTGACGTCGAAAGGTTCTAGCGAAAACTACCACAATCATGCCAACGAAGAAAAGATACTTGGCCAAATATCCCAAAAGCATTGTGAACATCACCAGCAATTCTTCCTTAACAGTAACAGCTTTGGCTTCAGCTAACATCAAGTATTAATTAATTGGACTCCACCGGACTGAATGAAATTCATGAGCTTACTTTCGAATTGAGTTAAATACAGGTGTCCAATTGAAGTGCAACATAAGATCATCCACTCTATTGGCCGTGTGGGATCGAAATGGTAGTTTCCCAAGTTGTCGGTCCAGTTAGGTCTCGCACATTTCCAACAAGCCAAGGTCTTCCATAGACCTCCCAGAATCTGAATTGCCAGGAATGAATGAGCAGTAAACTTTACAATCACCAAGAACTGACTGGCCACCGTTATTTGTTCCATGTCGTTCAAGAAACTGTACACTTCGTGATACCTGTAAATTGAGGTATTTAGAGAATTCTACCCGCAGTTGCAGATGTGGTGCCCTTAAGTATATTTGACCTTAATGACCCCCTCCCATCCCCAAGGTTGCTACTAGTTAGTATTTTTTTATTAATACCTCAGTAGCAAAATTAGTCTCGAATAATCTCTGACAGTATAGTGCTTTTTACGCTCGCTAACGGTAAGAGACCATCCGATGTCAGCGAACAATTTGAACAATCCATAAACAGGTATGATGGTGATGTAATTAATCACGAGTAAATGAAAGCTGATAGGCACGTACTCCCTTTTTAAATGCTCCTTCATACACCTGAAAGTACAGAATAGTACAGTTCAAAATTTAATTTTACTAGGACTAACTTTCGTAATGATAGACCAGTGCTGAAAATAATTTACGGGCCATCTGAGGTCGGGAAGGGGAAGGGGTGAGTTTGTAAGGGTAAAAAACGGTTTTCCTTGATTTCTGGAAAAACTACAAGTCTTCCCCTTCCCAACCTCAAATACAGTTACGTATACTAGACTGACAAGGTGCTTCTGCGCATCTAAAACAAATACGTAGTTAGGGCGTGTCATTTCCTCTCTGTTTACAGTCTTACTGGCTGAGTAGCAGTGCCTACCTGACGTAACAGCCACACGACCAGTAGGAGAGCATTATGTAAAAAGGACACGCCCCAAGCATTTGTCTTTCACTCTTGACGCTTCTTTTGATTGGACAGAAGCATATCCCCAGTCTAATGGTTACTGACGCGTGTGTGCTTTTGTGCATCCAAAAGCAGCAGAAAAAGAGGGAAACAACAAGTGAGGGCGTGGCGTTTCCTCTCTGCCTACAGTCTCTCACTGGCTAAGAAGCAGTGCCTGCCTGACGTCACAACCACACGACCTGTAGGAGAGCATTAAGTAAAAAGGACACGCCCCAAGCGTTTGTCTCTCACTCTTGACGCTCCTTTTGATTGAACAGAAGCATATCCCCAGTCTAATGGTTACTGACGCGTATGTGCTTTTGTGCATCCAAAAGCAGCAGAAAAAGAGGGAAACAACAAGTGAGGGCGTGGCGTTTCCTCTCTGCCTACAGTCTCTCACTGGCTAAGAAGCAGTGCCTGCCTGACGTCAAACCACACGACCAGTAGGGGAGCATTATGTAAAAAGGACACGCCCCAAGCATTTGTCTCTCACTCTTGACGCTCCTTTTGATTGGACAAAGCATATACCCATTCAAAATGGTTACTGACGCGTGTGTGCTTTTGCGAATCCAAAAGCAGCAGAAAAAGGGGAAACAACAAGTGAGGGCGTGGCGTTTTCTCTCCACTTTGGCTGAGAAGCAGTGCCTGCCTGACGTCAAAACCACACGACCAGTAGGGGAGCATTATGTAAAAAGGACACGCCCCAAGCATTTGTCTCTCACTCTTGACGCTCCTTTTGATTGGACAGAAGCATATCCCCAGTCTAATGGTTACTTACGCGTGTGTGCTTTTGTGCATCCAAAAGAAAGCAGAAAAAGAGGGAAACAACAAGTGAGGGCGTGGCGTTTCCTCTCTCCTACAGTCTCTCACTGGCTGAGAAGCAGTGCCTGCGTGAACGTCCCCGAAACAACGACTAACGAAAAGAACGTTAGGTAGAAAGGAGCCGCCCCAAGAATTGACACTTGATTGCATATCTTTACAATTGGTAGATATCATAGGTACCTGTGCATCGTAAGGAAGACGGTATGTAGAATGAAAAGCATATCCGCTAGTCCCACAACTATTTCAGAGTCACTGTCCGGTTCACCAAAAGCGTACATGAGAGACACCAGTGCAGCATTAATCTCATAATAAATGCCCAGCGCCAACACAAACCTCCAATATTTTTTAAATGGGACGAATATCAGCATCTTCCAAGAAATCGTTTCTTCATTTAGGGCAATTGAGGTTTTCTTAATTGATTTAGCCGATTCGAGGTCTATTGAGGATGACATTTTTACGTTTATAAAAATATTGATTGATTTTATTTGCTAGGAGACACCGTGACGACTAGGGTTCTTTGATTATAACTACATTAAAAAGAAAATATTTATTCGTCAAGAAAATACATAGTTTCTACAGTTTGAAAACAGCTTTGGAAATGGTTCCTTGTTTGAGAGTGGCTAGGGCTTCGTTGTAATTGGACAGGCCGTAGGTTTTTATTCCCAATTTTTCGAAATCGAAATACCTTGAAAGAAGAGGATTTAAGTGTTAAATTAAATTGATTGAGTACTAAAACCCTAAAAACCTTAACATACCTTTCCCCCATACTTTTCATTAAACCTATGGCTTTTGTAAAAGACAGCGGGTTCAAAAATACTCCAAAAATTTGGATCTCTTTTGCGGTAATATCGAAGGCTGATATGCTGTAAAATATAACACGTAGGTTATGATAAACGAGCCAGAAAGAAATTCCTTAACCTAACCTAACTTAATCTAACCAATTGTTACCTTATTTTGGCCTCTGGACTGGCACACCCAAACAAACAAACTTTTCCTCCATGATCCAGCAAATTAATTGCTTCTTCGACAGCTGGTGCATATCCGGTTGTATCAATTATTACTTCGAAAAGTTTATTTTTAGATTTAAGCTTCTCAGGGGAGACACATTCAAATCCTGTATCTTTAATTAAATTTATTTAAAAAAAAATCTTTAATTGGTTTATTTCTTTATGACCTACCTAAATGTTTGAGTAAATTTCTTCGGGTTTCCACCGGTTCTGATACAACGACATCCCTGTGTCCCTGAGAATGCAAAACGCAAACAAATAAATTCCCTATGATTCCTGCTCCAAGTACCAAAACCTTTTGGCCTGGTCTTATAGGCATCATCTTGTACCATGCATGAGCAATGCATGACAGTGGCTCAAGGAGAACAGCTTGTTTTAACGTTATACAATCCGGAAGTTTATGGACTTCATCAAAAGGTACAGAAACGTATTCTGCCCACCCTCCATCCCTGACAATACCCAAAGTAGTTCTGATGCCCCCATTTTTGCAGTAATTTACGTTACCTTCTCGGCAGTAGTTACAAATGTTGCAAGATCTAAAAGTATTTTTAATATAATAATTTTTTTTTGGGCATCACTGTTTACCTGTTTGGGTCTACTGCAACCCTGTCACCAATTTGGACACATTTTACATTCTTTCCTTTCGCCTCGACTATCCCTGAAAATTCATGTCCTAAGGTAAAAGGACGTTCCTCGTTGCAAGGGAATGTTCCCTAAGAACAAATAATTTTTATAATTATTACATTTAATAAAGTGGGAATTGCTACCCTAAGGCTAATAAAAAAATTTCACATCAATATCCCGGTTTTGAACACCACACTCCTACTTTAAGAAAATTTTAATTTTATAATTTATTGATACACCCTCGTACGTAACTGACAATTTTGAATTCATTGGAAAAGCTCAAAAGGAATGAAAAATATACTACTAGCCACATCGTTGATGATAATTAACAAAAAGTGGTCCGAAATTGTTGCCTTTTCGTCCCTTTTTCAATTAATTTACTTTTAAGCAAAATAAATATTTTGTGACAAACCTCGTATACGACTGAAATAATTTAACATGTTATCTAATAAATTAATGTATCTATCTAATAAAAATAATTTATTTTGAATATAAACAATAATTATTAAATTATATTTAAAAACCATTTACCTGCACCAATGTTTTTCAGTCGTATACGAGGTTTGTCAAAAAATATGAATTTTGATGAAGAAAAACTTGTTTCTAAAAACACTTTACGTCAACATCCCGGTTTTCAACACTATATTCCAACTTTAAGAAAATTTTAATTTTATAATTTTTTGATACACCCTCGTACGTAACTGACAATTTTAAATTCATTGGAAAAGCTCAAAAGGAATGAAAAATATACTACTAGCCACATCGTTGATGATAATTAACAAAAAGTGGTCCGAAATTGTTGCCTTTTCGTCCCTTTTTCAATTAATTTACTTTTAAGCAAAATTAATATTTTGTGACAAACCTCGTATACGACTGAAATAATTTGACATGTTATCTAATAAATTAAAGTATCTATCTAATTAAAATAATTTATTTTGAATATAAACAATAATTATTAAATTATATTTAAAAACCATTTACCTGCACCAATGTTGTTCAGTCGTATACGAGGTTTGTCAAAAAATATGAATTTTGAAGAAGAAAAACTTGTTTCTAAAAACATTTCTCATCAATATCCCGATTTTGAACACTATATTCCTACTTTAAGAAAATTTTAATTTTATATTTTTTTGATACACCCTCGTACGTAACTGACAATTTTGAACTCATTTGAAAAGCTTAAAAGGAATGAAAAATATACTACTAGCCACATCGTTGAACATTATAAACAAAAAATGGTCCGAAATTGTTGCCTTTTCGTCCCTTTTTCAATTAATTAAAAATTGTCAGTTATGTACGAGGGTGTATCAAAAAATTATAATATTAAAACTTCCCTAAAGTACGAATATCTTGTCGTAAAATGTTTTTAGAAACAAGTTTTTTAATGACATTTTTTTATACTTTATTTAAAAAATAATTACACTTACTTTTAAGAAGAATTAATATTTTTTGACAAACCTCGTATACGACTGAAATAATTTGACATGTTACCTAATAAATTAAAGTATCTATATAATAAAAATAATTTATTTTGAATATAAACAATAATTATTAAATTATCTTTAAAAACCGTTTACCTGCACCAATGTTTTTCAGTCGTATACGAGGTTTGTCAAAAAATATTAATTTTGAAGAAGAAAAACTTGTTTCTAAAAACATTTCTCGTCAATATCCCGATTTTGAACACTATATTCCTACTTTAAGAAAATTTTAATTTTATATTTTTTTGATACACCCTCGAACGTAACTGACAATTAGGAAAATTCATTGAAAAAGCCCAAAAGGAACGAAAAGGCAATAATTTCATACCACTTTTTGTTAATAACGTCCAACGGTATGGCTTGTATCATACTTTTGATCCCTTTTGAGCTTTTTCAATCAATTTTCAAAATTGTCAGTTACGTACGAGGGTGTATCAAAAAATTATAGGAATATCTTGTTCAAAATTGGTATATTGACGTAAATATCGTTAGAAACCATTTTTTTATACAATTTTAAAAATAATGATACTTTAGGTAGGTACTTTATTTTTCTCGACAAACCTCGTATAGGTACGACTTAAAAAAAATAACACCTGATAGTTGCATTTTCAATTTTACACTTTGCAGAAAGCAACTTTTATGAAAAATTAGTTTTTTCCTAATAAAATTAATAACAAACAATTATTTATTTGTTGCCACATTTTCCAGACATACTGTATGTTCTAAAAACATTTACCCTTAATACTACTACTCAGTATAACCTACTTACATATTTTACCTTAACATGTTAGGTATCTAATAAATTAAAGTATCTAATATTTAATAATAATAATAATTTATTTCGAATGTAAATAAGAATTATATTATTATTTTTATTTATAATCCACTTACCTGCACAATATGTATGTCAGTCCCACATATTCCAGCATACGCCACCTTAATCAAGACGTCGTTATCTAATAGGGGAGGAATGTCAGTTTTTATCAACCTCAATTTTTTTTCTTTTAACGAGAACTGTATGGCTTGCATGTTGCAACGATAACGACAAACGTGTATAGATGGATTTATTGAACTGTGGTGTTATTATTTCAAAATTTGTTTTGATGTACTTAGTTTTTAGTTATCATTAAACAAATTTATCAGTTAACTAACGCCACTAATCCATCAATTTTTGAGAGATAAGAGAAATGTTTTTGAAATATTTTGTTTACTTTTATAATATACGTATATATACATAATGCTAGTATCGTTACTTAAATAATTAAATAAATAATTTATTAAAATATTGCTGAAAAAATAAACGCCCTGTACATGCTTTGCTGTTTAGTCGGTAACGGCAACTGTAATCTATGGTTTCAGTTGAGCCATTCTCCGCCAGATGACGCGCGATGAGAAATTCAATTGTCAATTTGCAGTTAATAATATGGCAGTTCAGTGCAATCTGAGTGTAAGTGGGACTTGTACGTTAATTTAGACAATTTTGTGTTTTCGTGTGTGAAAATATGTGTTTTGTGTGACGAAAACGGATTATTGCACCGTTAATTAAGGTAGGATTTTACGTCGTAGTTCGTTTCTCTCATTTTCGATTTTTAAAATGTTTGAAATAAAAACAACGTTTGATATGTGGCACAAAACAAATTCTGCTTTTGTGTTTTTTGTTGTGCTTTCTCCTGTTATTTTAAAACATACACACGAACCGTTCCAGAGATCTAAAAGAATTGTTGTTCGTGTTGTTTTTAATACAAGCAAGCATTATAACCTCTTTTCTACAACAGGCATACCTATCTCGCTTTTTCGGTTGTTGATTTATGTTATTTTGATGTCCTCTTTTAAATATGTTTATGTAGCTCGATAGTACAGACAATTAAATTAAAATAATATTGTCTGACAATGTATCATGGATTCGGGTGCATTATATTGTAATATGTAATTTCTGCCAAATAGAATAAACCAATTAGTCACCCCATTTCCTCTTCGTAGCAGCTATACATACATACATGTGTATGTGTAATAGTAGTAGAGTAGTGCCGTTAGCTTGCTTACCTATTAATTATTTTATTTATGCTGATTTATTTGTCTGGTATGCCTGCTTCTGTTGTTGTACGTTACTTGAATTACAAATTGCAATTAATATACAACAAACATTGTTTGACTTTGAAATAAGTACCTAGGTACATGTTTTTATATTTTAATTAAATACTCTCCAATTCTAGTGAATAGAAATTTTCATGTAATGCCTTTTTCTGGGCCAAATTATTATCTATCAAAAAGTCCATTAATCGATTTTCATTTTTTGACAATTTCTTGTTTGATTCTTATGACCATTAGGTATTATATGTATACGTCATTCTATTTAATATTAATAATTCTACAGAAAAGTACATTCATTAGGTACTAATCTTAATTATTTAATGATTTATAATTAAAATAGTTCACTAGGTACATAATAAAATACATATTTATTTAGTGATAATTATTTTTAGTCACTACAGCATTTATATGTACAGATTATTTTTTAATATGTAATGCCTTTCAAATGAACCAACTCAGTAGTTATATGGCATTTTATTTAAGGATCACCAGAAACAGAAAAATATTTAATTTATACTAATCTTCACACATTTACAATTAGGTTGTTTAAAAACATTCCTTTTCCGGGTTATTGACATTTTGGTCGATGGCCATTTGAAATTCCAAACGTTTCTTTGGTCATGACTAGCACCATCCTCAGTGTTGACTACTGGCCTAGTAATTTTTTTTTTTTTGAACTAACAGTTCTTTTTGAGTTCATAGTCCTTTGAAAGGGTCAGTAGATAGATGATTAGACTTTCGTTAAAAGAAGCTAGCAGTGCACAGGAAGTGCCTATCATCAAATCAAAGGTTTCGATGAAAATATTGATCTTCCTTTTTGTATTTGGAAACCAAAGAGGGTTGTTTGGCTTTTAGCCCACTTACTTAGTTCAAGACCATTCTGGTGTTTCAAGAGCCATAATCCACTAACTGTTTCTATATTTATTCCCTTATTTTGTTGTTTAATATTGCAACAATTCCACTTCTGTATCTATCAGAGATTTATTTACTTTTATATTAGTTGCTTTTATATATTTTTTACCTACCCTATTTGACAATTTAAATAATGGTAACAACTCAATAGTCAGATAACGAATTGTTCATGTTTAATTTTAAACGAACATAAATAATATCCATTACTTGACAGAATTAAAATAAGAATGATACTGACGATGCGTTGTTTTGTTTTATGAGCATGACTTTGTAGATAATGCATACTATAATGTCTGTCTGTCTGTATGTTACGCAATCACGCCTAAACTACTGCGCCGATTTAAATGAAATTTGGTACAGATATAGTCTAGAGCCTGAGGAAGGACATAGGCTAATTTTGAATGCGAAAAAAGGGCTGCAAGGGGTTGAAATAAATAGGGGATGAAAGTTTGTATGGAAATTACGTCATTTTTAATGCTTATTTTTTAAGCTTTTAATTAGATATAAATACGTTTGTAAAAATTTTACCTTAAAGGGGGTAAAAATAGGGGATGAAAGTTTTTGTGTGGTGACATAGGGAAAATAAAAACAGTAAATAATAAGTACCTACGAGTATATTAAACTGAACAGTTCAGTCCAATACCATCGGCGCGTTATAAAAAACAAATTGTTTAATAAGAGTATGTACATAGTAACATAGTAGTGGCATGCTGCTCGTCCAAGTCCCACGGATATTGTTTCCACCGCGTTCTATTTTGGGCACACAGTGAAATTAATATTCATTTAAGAAAAATACGCTTCGCACCAAACGTCACACACTGTCATCATTATCCGAGTCATCGCGTATACCTCCTAATGAATTATAATAGGAAACGTGAGTTACTTGACAATTTATACAGGGCGAAATATTCGTATCTGCAGTGGCAGTTGGTTGTACATAAACGCTATCGAAATATGGGAAGGGAAGCTTAAAGGGACAAAAGTATCGGTTTGGATCTGGTGATGAAGGCTCTGTAGGTACCTTGTCAAGAACATTGTTAAATATGACTTAAAATGTAAAGTATTGATAGTTTATGGACCAACACTGAATGGTACAAAGTGACGGAAGGGTATGGTAGAGAAAACTCTTTAATCTTTTTCAGGATGCGTATAATTAGGTGGGATCACTGATAGTTAGAGGTTCGATTCTGGGTTGACCTTCCAGTCTCATATTTTCTATCCCCTTTAGTCTCTTTTAGGAATTATGGGAATGGATGGATGGGTGATGGTTCTTTTGGGTCGAGGAGCATCATTTAATCCCCAATGGTTAGAGGGTTATAGATAGGCCATTGTTTGGCATTTGGGGAGACATTGGTTCAATTCTGGGTTCACCCTCTGTCTCAAGATTTTCTATGGTGTCCTGGAATCAGTGAGACAATGGCTGGTATCCTAAATATTTCACAAATTTCATTCTGTCTGAAGGAGGATGCCTTCTCTTCCTGCACTTCCACTAGGATTTGTGGGAATAGACCAAGCAAAAAATTTCTGGTCAGACGAAGAACGAGGAAGCGAATTAGATGAAAATAATTGAAGTGGAGGGTGAAGCACCACAGTCCTCTCCAACTCGCTCCTCACTGATATATTTAGGGAATCCCCCAAACCTATATTTTTGGTTGATCACACTGTGCATGGATTTATCTGTTTGGGTAGGTGGGCGATGGTTATAAAGGTCAAGCAGCATCGTTTAATCTCTGATAGAAGTTCGATTCTGGGTTGACCTTCCGGTCTTAGATTTTCTATCCCCTTTAGTCTTCTTTAGGAATCATGGAAATGAATGAATGGGTGATGGTTCTTTTGGGTCGAGCAGCATCATTTAATCCCCAATGGTTAGAGGGTTATAGACCATTGCTTGGCATTTGGGGAGACATTGGTTCAATTCTGGGTTCACCCTCGTGTCTTAAGATTTTCTACGGTGTCTGGAATAAGTGAGACAAGGCTGGGATCCTAAGTATTCCACAGATTTCATTCTGTCTGAAGGAGAATGCCTTCTCTTCCTGCACTTCCACTAGGATTTGTGGAATAGACCAAGCAAAAAATTTCTGGTCAGACGAAGAACGAGGAAGCGAATTAGATGAAAATAATTGAAGTGGAGGGTGAAGCACCACAGTCCTCTCCAACTCGCTCCTCACTGATATATTTAGGGAATCCCCCAAACCTATATTTTTGGTTGATCACACTGTGCATGGATTTATCTGTTTGGGTAGGTGGGCGATGGTTATAAAGGTCAAGCAGCATCGTTTAATCTCTGATAGAAGTTCGATTCTGGGTTGACCTTCCGGTCTTAGATTTTCTATCCCCTTTAGTCTTCTTTAGGAATCATGGAAATGAATGAATGGGTGATGGTTCTTTTGGGTCGAGCAGCATCATTTAATCCCCAATGGTTAGAGGGTTATAGACCATTGCTTGGCATTTGGGGAGACATTGGTTCAATTCTGGGTTCACCCTCGTGTCTTAAGATTTTCTACGGTGTCCTGGAATAAGTGAGACAATGGCTGGGATCCTAAGTATTCCACAGATTTCATTCTGTCTGAAGGAGGATGCCTTCTCTTCCTGCACTTCCACTAGGATTTGTGGGAATAGACCAAGCAAAAAATTTCTGGTCAGACGAAGAACGAGGAAGCGAATTAGATGAAAATAATTGAAGTGGAGGGTGAAGCACCACAGTCCTCTCCAACTCGCTCCTCACTGATATATTTAGGGAATCCCCCAAACCTATATTTTTGGTTGATCACACTGTGCATGGATTTATCTGTTTGGGTAGGTGGGCGATGGTTATAAAGGTCAAGCAGCATCGTTTAATCTCTGATAGAAGTTCGATTCTGGGTTGACCTTCCGGTCTTAGATTTTCTATCCCCTTTAGTCTTCTTTAGGAATCATGGAAATGAATGAATGGGTGATGGTTCTTTTGGGTCGAGCAGCATCATTTAATCCCCAATGGTTAGAGGGTTATAGACCATTGCTTGGCATTTGGGGAGACATTGGTTCAATTCTGGGTTCACCCTCGTGTCTTAAGATTTTCTACGGTGTCCTGGAATAAGTGAGACAATGGCTGGGATCCTAAGTATTCCACAGATTTCATTCTGTCTGAAGGAGGATGCCTTCTCTTCCTGCACTTCCACTAGGATTTGTGGGAATAGACCAAGCAAAAAATTTCTGGTCAGACGAAGAACGAGGAAGCGAATTAGATGAAAATAATTGAAGTGGAGGTGAAGCACCACAGTCCTCTCCAACTCGCTCCTCACTGATATATTTAGGGAATCCCCCAAACCTATATTTTTGGTTGATCACACTGTGCATGGATTTATCTGTTTGGGTAGGTGGGCGATGGTTATAAAGGTCAAGCAGCATCGTTTAATCTCTGATAGAAGTTCGATTCTGGGTTGACCTTCCGGTCTTAGATTTTCTATCCCCTTTAGTCTTCTTTAGGAATCATGGAAATGAATGAATGGGTGATGGTTCTTTTGGGTCGAGCAGCATCATTTAATCCCCAATGGTTAGAGGGTTATAGACCATTGCTTGGCATTTGGGGAGACATTGGTTCAATTCTGGGTTCACCCTCGTGTCTTAAGATTTTCTACGGTGTCCTGGAATAAGTGAGACAATGGCTGGGATCCTAAGTATTCCACAGATTTCATTCTGTCTGAAGGAGGATGCCTTCTCTTCCTGCACTTCCACTAGGATTTGTGGGAATAGACCAAGCAAAAAATTTCTGGTCAGACGAAGAACGAGGAAGCGAATTAGATGAAAATAATTGAAGTGGAGGGTGAAGCACCACAGTCCTCTCCAACTCGCTCCTCACTGATATATTTAGGGAATCCCCCAAACCTATATTTTTGGTTGATCACACTGTGCATGGATTTATCTGTTTGGGTAGGTGGGCGATGGTTATAAAGGTCAAGCAGCATCGTTTAATCTCTGATAGAAGTTCGATTCTGGGTTGACCTTCCAGTCTCAGATTTTCTATCCCCTTTAGTCTCTTTTAGGAATTATGGGAATGGATGAATGGGTGATGGTTCCTTTGGGTCGAGCAGCATCATTTAATCCCCAATGGTTAGAGGGTTATAGACCATTGCTTGGCATTTAGGGAGACATTGGTTCAATTCTGGGTTCACCCTCGTGTCTCAAGATTTTCTATGGTGACCTGGAATTAGTAAGGCAATGGCTGGGATCCTAAATATTCCGCAGATTTTATTCTATCATCTGCCTGAAGGAGGATGCCTTCTCTTCCTGCACTTCCACTATGATTAGTGGGAATAAACCAAGCAAAAAATTTGTGGTCAGAAGAAAAACGAAGAAACGACGAATGAGAAAAAGATAATTGAAGGGTGAAGCACCACAGTCCTCTCCAGCTCATTAAACTTCAATTTCTTAACAGATATTTCCTCCTCACTGATATATTCATTGAAACCCCTAATCCTATATTTATGGTTGATCGCGCTGTGCATGGATTTGTGTGTTTGGGTCGTGGTCTGCTTTCTAGAGTGCGCGGCTGTCCATAAATGCTTTACGACAGTAATGTGTTTACCGAGTTGTTGGGGAACGAAAGAAAAAAGGAAAAGGAGAACACGGTCAGAAGCGAAGTTTATGTGGGTTACGATGCATGCGAAACGGTAGCCAAAATTACTTTACGAACGACCGACGCGACGCCTATTACTTGTTGACAACACTGTTGCTTTACGTTGTTTCGCGTAAACCGTTTCTATTTCTGCCACTGTTTCGAGTGTTATTAAAAAAATATTTAACTGAGCACACATGCTATAAGTATGGGCGGTCATGCTACGTACGTATTTTGTAATATACTTAATATAAAATAATTTAAGGACCTTGAGGGTTTCCAGTAAAATTATGGTAGGCTCTACATCATCTGATGTGGCCGATTTTCTGAAAACGTAAAGATAGTTGAGATTCTCTCGTCTCTCGTTGTAGGTAACCGTTATTAGGTGTCTAACTATTATAATCAGATGCCTCTAGTCTCTAACCTCTTCACTTGCTGCTCGTAGATACGTACGCATACCTCTTTGGCATGCTCGCGTGTTTAAAATGACTATGTAGCAGCCAACTATTTTGGCAATGAACGTTTGAGGAATGGCTGTGCTTTAAATTCTTCATAGAAAAATACCATCTAATCTAGCAGACACGAATATCTTGAGACATACAGTCTGTTTCAGCTCGTTGCATAATACGATTTTCATAAAATTATTTGTCTCAACTTTTCTCGCAGTTTATACCTCTATATTGCTTTATTCAGGCTGTAGTGGGTACTACCTTATCTGCATTGCATGTGGGGGTTGTACAGGCGACACCAATTCTTCCAATTTTCTGAACCTCTTGATATACTTAGTTCTCCAGTAGTTAACGTAGCTAGTGGTGCAATTTATTTCTATTAAAATTAAAACAACTTATTTATAATAAATTTATTAACTATTTTTCAGGCACATTTCCATATTTACTAACACTTATCCTGGATATATTAATGAAGAGACGATGTCAATAAGGACCAGACCTTTAATAAAGAACTAACAATACTAACCATTTATTGTAATGAGCTATTGGGTGGGTTGCCCTTACAGCCCCAAATGAAGGGACAACCCTTTGACACTCTCCTTTGTTTTACCTATAGTAAGCCCTTCCAACATGAAAAGATGCTTCTCGACATGAAGAATCTTAAGGACATCGTGGACGGTACTTATAGTTCATCACACCCGAATCATCGGGATAGGGTTAAAGGATAAAGGTCAAATTTTCTTTAGGCATCCATGTTAGTAAACTTTGCCTCCTGAGACAGTCGGTCTCTGCCAGGGTCTTTTGGGGGAAGACCTTTTCTTGTTTCTTTATAGGCAACAGGTAACTGTAAAGTAACCCAAATCTAAATGGATGTGGTGAGGATCATTTAATTTTCCGCCTTCCATTCCTCTTGAAGTTCTTCCTCAATCTTTGTATCTATATTGGGGATAGACTTGGAAGACCTTACTGAACTTTTCGAAAGTGTTGAGAACTTTGTTTTACTTCACAGCAGCGGAACTCTTAATTAGTTAGGAAGTGCCCAAAGGCGTCTATAATGATTTCTGCTGCCAGTGAAAATGCGGGTGTGCTTCTACCCTATGTAGCGTTGAAGGTCCCTAAGAACGTCCGTCCGTCAGGGCGGCATCGATGAAAATAGAACACTTGACTGCCCTGGTTCCCTGAGTGAATTCAATTTTGTGTGATCTCATTTAAAGGATTGATTAAGATGTGGTCATAAAGAACTGTTGTTTTTTTTTTCCTCCAAAAAACGAGAGTGGAAAAGATATGTTCCCCCTGTCGCCTTATGCAGTGACCGTCACTGCACTTAAGTGTTGCGTGGAACCCTAACAAAACTAAAAAATAAAATAAAAGTCCACCTCCTTTTCGAATCCTAAATTATTTATATACATCCGTTCAACAGCCGCATGCATGTAATTATGTATGTATTTCTACAACATCCTGTAGTTGGGTTACGGGTGTCGAAACGTTTAATAAGAACGCGTGCGCTTTCCGTACGTGGATCTCTTGCCGTCGTTCGCGTATCAGCGTCGCAGCCACCCCAGATCCGCACGTGAATCGCCTTTTACTCGTTCTCTCTCGTTGGCGTCGTCGTTATTATCATCATCAGGAGAAGCTCTGCGCGCAATCCGAACAAACTGCGATCGTTCAGGCGACAGTCACAGGTAGCTCTGACTGTCGGCCGATGATATTGTTTTAATCGCAGTGGTCCGCGACCACAGGTGTTTTTGCTTGTCTGTTGTCGTATCCGCACGGCCGCCTACGCGATTGATTTTCGCGACGGACGGTCGTCTAGTGGTGTGCGGTGTCTGATGAGACAGGAGATGAGATGATGAAGGGCGCCGTTGCTATGCGGAAATGAAGACTGCAGGCGGTATTATTGTGATGAGGTGAATAGGGAGGGACTGTGGTGTGGTTGTCGGAAGTGCAACGTGGTAGTGGGGAGGATAGGCAAGTGCGGTCTGTTAGTGGACTAATGAGAGGTAGTAGCGGAAGTAGCTGCGGGGATGATTGCTTGTTATGAGACAGAAGGACACCGGAAGAGCGGAAAGGGCGCAATTGTTGAAATGTGCCAGACACACAACAGGCCCATGACAATAATGGAATAATTATAATTATTCCCTCACTTCTTCCTGGGGTTAATTAATGACTGTGGCATGCACCTTTTACTATGGAATAGTAAATTAATTAAATTAAATCTTAAATCCTCCCCATTACGACTAGGCGCTTTTAATACAATATAATATTGTATTACTATGTTGGCATTACAAAGGGTGGCCCATATTTAGTTACACTGTAGGGGTGAAGAATACACTACAGTCTCTGCCACTTTACATACACATTTAAGTTTTCGTCTACGAACAAGTGAAAATAATTGCAAAATTCGTTTCTGAGGTTGCCTCCATACAACAACGCTGCCTTGAAAGGCGTCTAAGTGCTGTTGGGGATGGCTTTACAAACGGCTTATCCCACTGATACATTATTAATTAGTCCCCCTGTAATATTCATTAAAAGAATTCAATAAATTTAAATTAATTTTCTTGTACCTACCTATCGATTGATACACAGCCTTCCGGCACTTCCACAGTTCTTCTGTCTCGTTTCCAATACAGCAGAAATTGTTTTGAAAGTTGTTTATGATTTCTGTCAGAACAGCGAGGTGTTTCTTTATTTTTTAGTCGATTTCATTTTTTTTTTCTCTGTATTTATAGAAACACCTGCATATACTTTAGGTACATTATGTACACTTAGATGGTTTGTGTTCGATTTCTAAAAATAATCGCAGAACGCTACCCGTCGCTCTCGTAATGGCAGTGACACACATATCCGAATACGCCATTTGTGTAATTAATTTTATTGTTACAATCGAGATGGTGAATATAAATAAAAGTGTGCCGATCGTTTTTGAAGCGACTCTGTCGTCAAATGATAATAATAATAATAATAATGACGATAATGCAGCGGGGAAAGTTTCAAGTGATATCGGCGTATCAAGCACCTGATAAGAGCAGAGTGGAGAGAGAGCGCGAGAAAGTCGGATACATGTGTCTTCCACAAATGCGAAGGGTGCTGAGTGGATTTGCCGAAACGTTGGCATGTTCTGTAAGTACTATCTAATAATATGAGATGAGGCATTTCCTTGTAGCCAGGGATTGCAAGTTCAAATCCTACTTCGCTGCAGGAAAATGTTGACAGTAGGTAGTTCTTTTCAGAACATTTTGTATAAATATGTATAATAATATGCGCCCTCCAGTTGGAGCTTTGGTGGATGATTAAATCATTTGAAGTGGTCCAGTCTATTCTTCTTCCCTTTTAACGAGAAAAATATTAGTCCAAGTAATAATATCAGTGTCCTCCTTCTGTAGACAATCTTGGACTTGGAGAGTGTTTCAGCTTCAGCACCTGTTCAAAACTAAACGTAAAAAGCAAAATATTATTACCACGTCGCGTCGCTTTCCTTTTCGAAAACGACCTTTCGACTTACTAAGTCGAAGGCTAGGGTAAGGGGTCTTCTTCAATGCTTTTTAGAAATCGTGGTAGGGAAGAAAAGAATGAAGAGAGAAAGGCAACCCAACATCACCCTCATCTATCCTATAACTGACAACCGAAGCAGTTTCCTTCCGAATGCTAAGCTATGACCATATCGCTCAGTGGGTTGTTTATTATCAGTTTGTTATATTCGGAACATGTCTCGTTCCATGTAGGGTTTGGGGATTTAATTCTCCCTGATGGTAGTAACTGTGCGTCTTCCAAACTAGGAAGATATGGGACGATTAACTTGTAAACTACTGACTCACTAAAGTGAGTTCACTTTGATGCTTTTTAGAAATCGTGGTAAGGAAGAATAGGATAAGGAGGGAAATGAAAGGTTGGGTTAAGCCAAGGAAATCACAGAAAGACCAGAGGCAACCCAACTTCCCCCTCATCTATCCTATACTCACAACCGAAGCGGTTTCCTTCCGAAAGCTAAGCTATGACCATATCGCTCAGTGGGGTTGTTTATTATCAGTTTCTTCTATTAGGAACATGCCTCATTCCAAGTAGGGGTTGGGGATTTAATTCTTCATGATGGTGGTAACTGTGCGTCTTCCAAACTAGGAAGATATGGGACGATTCACTTGTAGACTACTGTCTCACTAAAGTGAGTTCACTTTAATGCTTTTTAGAAATCGTGCGAGGGAAAGATGGGATAGGGTGAGAAATGAAAGGTTGGGTTAGGTCAAGGAAATCACAGAGAGACCAGAGGCAACCTAACTTCCCCCTTATCTATCCTATACTCACAACCGAAGCGGTTTCCTTCCGAAAGCTAAGCTATGACCATATCGCTCAGTGGGGTTGTTTATTATCAGTTTCTTCTATTAGGAACATGCCTCGTTCCAAGTAGGGGTTGGGGATTTAATTCTTCATGATGGTGGTAACTGTGCGTCTTCCAAACTAGGAAGATATGTGACGATTAACTTGTAAACTACTGACTCACTAAAGTCAGTTCACTTAAGGATTTTATTATCCATATGCAACACTGCATGTATTTGTATACCCTTTCTGATGTGTTACATTCTTACAAAAATCCTTTCTTTAAGTGCTTAAATCTTATCTGGAATGCAGGCGGACGTAACGCGTGTAGTTGGAGTTAATCATCGTCCATCACATCAGTTTAAATATCTAGAGACCTTAAACTTATTTTTAGAGAGAAATCATCCGTAATATTTTGTGAGTTATACAAACAGAGTTGAAAGTTATTTGGCAAAAATTTTTGTTCAGGAATGCTTGATTTATAAACATCACAATACTTAATATTAGTTCTCGCGTTGCTGCCATTCGATATTATTTAGATAGATACGTGTTTTGTGTCATGACTGGCTGGTCATGAACTCATCAACATATTATTATGTACATATTTTTAAATCCACACAACACCCAACTTTTTCTAGAATAAAATCCAATGGAGTTATGTAAAACTGCCTGCCACTAGGCGATCATTTTACAAACAAATTTTTCTGGTATGAATATTGAGCATTGATGAATATTTAAGGATTAAAAATATGATTTATTTGAAAAAGATGTCTGCCTTCTCATCCTTCATTAATCGTCGACCATCCTCGTCATTCCCATCTTAATATTCATCTCAAGCTACCCCCTCTCATGATACCTCCACCACCACTCTACAGGTATTAGGTGCCCTCAGTTCAATTCCTTCTTCCTACTTCCTTTATTAATTTATTATAAATACCTAAATTGTAGTGTAGTCTTAGGTGCTTTGTTTTATTTCTTATTCTTTAAGAATCGTCTTACAATGAGGTTTCTGGAAGCCTCGAAATACTTTCGCTCCAAACGCTCGTATTCTTGCATCATTAACACAGTTTAGGTTCACTTCTATTTTTTATCCTTCCATTTACTTAACTCCAATAAATAATTTGAAACAAGATATTGTAAGTGCTCGCATTCCTGGCCGAGCATACACATGAAAAATCGCTTATCCCACGTCCGTTTGAAACACACCTGCTCTTTAGCCATTGCTTGCGGAATGTACTGCAAAATATGCGATAGTAAATAAGGGCGCTCTTTAAATACTTACATAAAAAGCAAAAAAAAAATGAAAGGAGCTGTATGTATGTTATTTTGGGAATGTCTGGCATGTTATTATGGTAAGCATGCACGTATGTGCAACGTATACATACAGATGCGATTGATGTTGAAATAACTGAATGTCCAAGCAATAAAATAAAATAGTTGGTATATATACGTTTCTTATTATTGCGTTTTAGAGCCTATTGAATTTTGTCGGTTCGTGGTACGTTTTCTAATGACGGAAAATAGGTCATGGATGGATGAATTTGACTCGTTTAGCAAATATTATAATCTTTCAACTTGACCAGATGACAGGAACTGACTATCTGAATCCTCTTGAAATTATTCTTTTTGATTATTTGATGGGATTAAATCAAGGCTCATTGACCGTCTCACGTCGCCATGGAAGAAAAAAAAATGTCCATAGGCTGTCAACAGTAAATATCCTATCAGTCGTGAAATGTCTAGGACCTCGTTGGATTGGTGAATAAGTACAGAGAGCGTTGTGAACGCCATCTATAATAAAAAATAAAATAAACAGCAAATTCAACCAAAAATAGCTTACTATCTATCTATTACATAAAAATCCTGACAAAATAAAAAGGAATCGAAATTACATTATCTTAAACATTTTTGTAGCCATCAAATTATCGATGTGCTGTTTATGATGTTCACCATGACATGATAAAATTTACAACACCTCGCGAACACTAATAATAATCAAAGAAAACATAAGTACGCTGTAGTTAATTTAACCGCGCTACAATCGTTATCAAAAAAGCAAAAGAACACAAAAGAAATAATTCAGAAAAAAGGACACCACTCTTCTCACCTGCTGGCGCGGTTTTTCTGACTCTTGCAACTATTTATGTCTAACGGGCAGTAGTTCATATGAACCCATCGGTGATGATTAATAAAACCGATCAATAATAGGTACATCTTACATCACGTAAATTGCATTAAAAATTATACTAAAATAAAAAGGAATTCAAATTAAAACTGATCAGTACACGTCCTTGTAACCCATCCACTTATTGATCTGCAATTTGTGCTCACTACACAATATTGAAATTTACAACACCTCGCAATTACTAACCTACTAATTGTAAGAAAAACACACGTACATTGTAGTTAATTTACCCGCACAACTGTTTTAATAAAAATAAATAAATAAATAAAGCAAATAATTAAAAAAATAAAGATATTATAGACGACTTGCATATCAAGCAGAAGATCCCCTTTTAGAGTTCCTGGCACTTGTCACTTTTTCCGTAGATTTATGCCCAGTAGGGAGTAGTTCATATAAGGGTCGTTCATAGATGCAGTGTTGCCAGACTTTTGATTTTTATCGTAAAGTAAAATAGTTTTCCTTGCAATTATAACAACCTGTTATGATACCAGGCAGAAGTTGTTAAATAATCAATCACCAATTGTAAATAAAATGTACAATGTGCAATGAACCATAAGAAATTTAACTTAAAATACATATAAATATGCCTGCATTATATAAATTCGATTAAAAGTGATACCAAAGTAAAAAAAATAATTACAAACATATCGATGATATTATTAATCATTTATCAATCTGTAATTTATGTCCATTATGTTAAGGGTTTTGAGCTGGATGGATGTGTAATAAATTAAAGAGAAAAACAAGTACACTGCGGTTAATTTTCCCATACTACCATCGTTACAAAAAAAAACCAAAGAACTCAGGAAATATTTAGGAAAGGTACAGATGACTCCTACTTCACGTAGATCGCCACCCTTTCCACTGGTGGCGCTGTTTTTCCGATATTTATCACTGTTTCCCAAGATTTAAGTCCAATAGGAAGTAGTTCATATATCAAAAGTGCAACGTTGCCGGACTTATCATTTTTATCCTAAAGTAACATTATTTTCTTCACAAATAAAAGAACCAGCTTTTTACCATTATTAAGACATTTGTTACGCCGTTTCTCGAGGTTTATGTTCGATAGGAAGTAGTTCACAAATAATATCCAATAGATAAAAATGCAACGTTGCCGGACTTTTCTTTTTCAATCTAATGTACCTACAATAAAATTATCTCCTTTCATTTAGTTATTATAAGGACCTGAAACAATACTGGAAAGACTACAATGTTAGCATATTTCGCATTCATTAATACATTCTGTATAGTAGTAGAAACAATATTTAAATTTTCTTCCTGTTTATTTTAATTCAATCAGTGTCTATTATTTTTTTTTTATGTTAACTACCTATCCCTGCTTATTATACGCGGTAGTTACCAAGAAAAATGGCTAGACAAGGATCTGCCGGAAGCTTTGGAACGTACACTATACATAAATACATAGATATATCTGACAGCTCAACGATCGTTATCTTTTTCATTGGCGCATCGTCATTATTCGCAGGGGTCATTAACTTACTAAAACACACAGCTGCCTTCCCACTTGTAAGCCATCATTTTAAATTGCAGTCAAAAGAAACAAAAAAAAACATTCGGTAAGTAGATGGATGGCTGAGTTTTATAACCAAAGAAACTCGAAATGGGCATTTGTCTACTAATGTACATAAAACAGAGGATTTTTATTGTTCTAAACTGATTTATTTTTGTACTTCAAGATTGCTTGCTTGCATCATTGATTTGTTCTAAAGCGGTTGGCGACATGAGTAGTTCGTATGCACCAAAACGTTAAATTTTGTTTTATCAACGGTGGTGGGTAGTTTAAATGCACCAAAACCTTTCATCAGCAGCAGTATTTTGTTCAAAAGAAGAATTTTACATATATACACTTATGTTTTTAAATGTCTTAATCTGTAACTTCTGCTGGTATAATAATAACACAATATAAACTTTATGCTCGACCTTACGATTAAAGGCAGCCGAGCACTTTGCACTGTTCAATAATAATTTATTTGTATATTTAGCACACCGTGTGGGCATCCAGTTTATCAAAATTCTTGAACGTGAATTACGACTTTCAACGGTTTTATTTGGGACAGAGAATGTAGTAAGTGTCTGTTGTCGAAATCGAAAGTGGTCGCAATTAATCATTAAAAAAAAAAAAAAATGGGAACTTAAAGGAAACCGTATGTGTATGCATGTATTTACCTACCCATACATACATATACCCATGTACCTACCTGTACTTGTCCCAATTAATTTTTCGTTCGGAATAAGAAAACATAACCTAAATTAAAAAGTTTACAGAAAAGTGTTACATTATGAAGTTCTGATGAAAATCAATGGCAGCCATATGTTGGTGGTGGCATACTGCTAATAACCTAACCTAAAAAGAAATAATAAAATGTATGATAAACTGCAATTTTTCTGGCGCCTCCAATAAATAATTGACTTAATTACTTGCTATTATTAAAGTCCAATAGCACTTAACGATTTTTTAGATACATACATATGTGACAGTAATCGCCACAATAAATTTTTAACACAAAAATCAGCTTGAAGTCGTATCGTTATTTTATTATTAATTATTGATAAATAATTATTAATTAAATAGGTAACAGGGGTAGTTTTTGTAATCCTTATCAGTTTATAATGTATTTATCTTCTGTGGAAAATAATTTAAAATAGTATGGGACAAGTGAACTACTTAGGTAGATGTCACGACATCTGTTAAGCACTACAATAAAAACAATGACAATTTTTCGTTGTTAGGTTAGGTTACGTTAGAGTATGGGACAAATGAACTACTTGGGTTTATTATAAATAAATCTGTTTAATGACTGATCGAGCCTCATGTAAAGAATGTAAATGTGAAACATGATTTTGATATGGTATGTGCAACAAAGTTGAAGTAAAGCCAATTAGACAGATAACAATCCGGGTAAATGTTATCTTCAATTAAATTTTCACAGAGGCGAACAAGAAAAATCGTAACCGGTAATTAACAGTGCCTCAGCTGTGCACTTTAATAATTGCCAGATCGGTATGTTAATACAAAATAAAGTAACACCTGGTAATACACAGGAAATGGGATAATAAGAAAAATAATTACCTATGTGTGTATTTATAATAATTACCATTTTAATAAATTATTGTAATGTTCATTTTATTAATTTATGATATGATTTTTTATTTCGCTGGATGGAATCATTGTATTGATTGTTCCTTCTCGAGATTAATTATTTATTTTATTGTTTGTTTCTTTTCTTCCAGGCACTATGCAGCAGTGACTCGTGCGAAATGCAGATCTCGGAGGCGGGAATGCCGGGACCCGAGCCGGGAGCGGAACCGTGTCGTTTCCCGAAGCTCGAGGAATGCGCCCACTTCCACTACGAGAGGGTGCAACTTCCTCGTCTGGGGGTCACTTGCAAGACAGCCTGGACAAATCCCTCCACTCTCAGCACAGTAAGTTCAAAAAAGAAAACAATACTTACATAAAGTCCAGTTAAAATTTAATTAGTAGGTAGTGGCTAGAAGAGGCATAACCTATAAATAATAAAAAGTCTTTGGTAAATGCATCAATCATTTTATGTCCTTCCTTTTTTGTCGTTCATTTGGAAGTTTGAAGGACGTCTTCTGACTTGTACCTACCTAATAAAACGTAAAGTGCGTATGAATTAATTAAAATGAGCAGTAGTTCATTTGCACCAAATTATTACGACTCATATGTTGCTTTTTTTTTTTGTATCGAACATGCCTTTTACGATAAACGTTTCCCATTTTTCCTTGGATTTAATACGTTATTGGTATGTAGGTAAAATGTAATCTGACGACACATTCCTGACCCACGTGCACACGTCCATTTGTAGAAACAAAACAAAAAAAAAAAAGATAAATATTCATATCCCTGTCAACACACGAGTTGCAATAATAAAAAGGAGAAAAAACAAACGCAAAGACAATCCGATTGCCTTTTGTAATTCAGCCTGTCGGCTTAATTATTAAAATCGCTCTTCGCCTCATTTGCACTCTTATCCGGCCGGCGGTGCTAATGTGGGAAAAGCACGACCAGGTGTTCGCAGAAGGCTGCGATTACATGTGGCGGTTGTTAAGAAACAAAAAGGATTTGTTTACTAAACGGCGATTACATTATTTGCAAGAATTACATGAAAATTATTTCGTTCATGAATAATATGTTTAACATCTCACGTTTGTTATATGTATGTACGTATACTTCCTTTTTCTACGTTTATATTTACATGTTTAACAATAAAATAAAATTATTGGCAAATGGGTGTGGTAAAAAATGTAAAATATTTAGAAATTCTTTAATGCTGCATTTACATTCTTTGTGATGATAAAAAAAATAAGGTTAGGGTCGAATGAAACAAGAAATAAGCAAAATAAAAATTAGTGAATTCTGTAAATGTAAATTCTTAAATTTTATAATTCGCCCTTTCAATTGCACCCCCATGCGGTAAAATGCAGAGCTTAGAAATAATTTCTAAGATTTTCTCGTGACCATTTTAGTAATATTTTTTTCCTAAATTTTCTTTACCCAGTAGTAGGTAGCCACCATTAAAAAAACACACGGTACATAATTAATATTTATATTGTTTTTCCTTATAATAACATCATTGATGGCATGTAGCTCGTTATGTATCGTAATCAAGCGTAACACATGATGACCAATGAATCTTTTACGTTTTGAGTCATTTGAACTACTCAGTTCTGCATAGCTACCACCGTAATGGTCAAAACCTGTCTGTATAACAGCCACGCGACTAAAATGTGTCTGTGTAACCATAAGAAGGGTGAATAAAAGTGGCTATGTGATCACCCCAAGGGAGATCATATTCTTTTAAGTTATTAAATAATTAGGTGTCTATTTACAATAAACACCAGAACTTGATATAATTTAAGCATCCTATTGCTTTTAATTTAATATTGAATTTATTGTTATTTTTTTCTGAAGCAAATGAAGAGGACGACTCCGAGTATTACATGGTTCAGGTGACTTCTGCGGAAGAGTGCTGGCTGGTGCAACGAAATTACGAAAACTTCCGGATGTTGGACGCTCAAATCCATCAGTGCATCTTCGACAGAAAAATATCCCAGTTGCCCGACCTTTCTAGTCACGATGAAAACGAAGAACACAGCGGCGTAAGTACCTACCTAACTTATCTCTATTACACTATGTACTTATAACACCTCTTTATGTTTCGTTAACCTTTAACCTCAAATGTTTTTTGGTTCTGTTGTTGCAGGACCTGTTGAAAAATTATTTGGAACGGTTCTCTGTTATCGCCGACAATTCGGTCAATTGCGGTCCGGTGCTCAATTGGTTTCAAATGGACAATAAGGGTCACAGGCTGCTCGTGCCCAGTGAAGAGAGTCGTTCTATTAACACTCCAGCCGTTGCGGCAGCTTACAGTGTCCGCAGATATGTTTCTCAGGTAAATAGTCACGTTTAGAGTGTTCAAAAAATTGTTGAGGCTTTTTGTGGCTTTAAGGAGGCATGTATCTCTTTCACATCTTCAGCTGCAAATGTACTAAGCATATTTTTGAGGTGGAACATCCTATGAAATGATCCTGAATGATGTGTGTGTTTGTTTGTGGATAGACAACCTTCACAGGATCAGGATCTTGACCCTGAATAGTGATCTCAAAAGAAAATTGAGCTTTTTATGCCACCTTAGGGGGACTCAGAATTAAGGGAGCACCAGTTTCTTCCACATGTTCAGTTCAAAATGCGGGTGGCATAGTTTGAGGGGAATACCCAACAGAATCCTTCAGAGTGGTGTGTGTGTGTGTTGTGTGCTTGTTTTTGGGTAGATAATCTTCGCAGGGTCAGGATCTGTTCTCAAAAAACAATTGAGCCCTTCTGTGGCCCCATATATGGACTCAGAGTGAAGCAAGCATTTTTCTCTTTCACATCTTCTGTTATAAATGTAGATGGCAAAGTTTTAAAGGGGAATACCCAACAGAATCCTACAAACTAATACGTGTGTTTGTCTGTAGGTGGACTATCTTCACAGGGTCAGAATCTTGACCCTGGATAGTGGTCCCAAACAAATTGAGCCTTTTTAGAGCAGCATAGGGGACTCAGAATTAAAGAAGCACCAGTCTCTTCCACATTTTCAGTTCAAAATGCAGGTGGCAAAGTTTTAAAGGGGAATACCAGGGAACAGAATCTTTCAGAGTGATATGTGTGTTTGTCTGTGGGTAAATTATCCTCACAGGGTATTGACCTTAAAGAGCCTTTTTATTGGCATTCACCAAAGGATTCCAGAAATCGTTGTACCTTGTTTCAATGATCCCATTTTGAGTCCCGAAAGTTGAAGAAGTTTGTGTCTTCTCCACCCATTCAACAGTAAATGGGTGGGATAAATTTTCAATTTAGGCTTTTTTTTTAATCAAAATAAGGAAATGAGGAATTAAAAAGAACGACCACTTACCTGATACTTGTCGGCATCGACTATTAAGTAATGGTGAGTTGCATAACTTAACCGTTATGGTAATTTCGGATATTTCTACAACACCCAGGTGGGAAGACAACATACTCATACTCATATTTGTGTACATAGATGGTTATATGTATGTATACGAAGGTAGGCAGCGTGATAGAATTTCCTCGACGGACGTTTTGGGTTCGACGGTTTCCGTGAATGATACTGTTTACATAATATCACGTTGTACACATGCCACTTGAATTACCGTTTGGACTCCTGTATTTGTTTACTTAATTACATGTGCTAGTTGACACCGTTCTGCGGCAATTAATATTAACGCCAGAAAGATAACAGTCGCAAGGCACGCTCTAAAAGTACTATGTACATACTACTGTGCCATCTGGATAGTATTGGGCAAAAATGTAGAGCATGCTTGGAGTAGGTACCTATATATGTGTATGTAATTATTATGTATGTATACCGTACTTCGTACATATGGCGTGCCATTAAACAACCTGCGCTCATGGAGAAATTTGTTTTTGTACTAAGACTTTTGAGTGGGTTATTTCTGTCAGGACTGTTTTTTTCACTCCCTTAGGGAAAACCTTTAAAATTTATGAACTCATAAAACACGACGTCTTTTACACTTGGATTTTATAAGTTCAGTTGACTTTGATCTTAATAAAATTCTTTGTAAGCAGATTGCAAACTCAAAATGAACGATATTTTTTCTTTATTAGGCAAGAGATGAACTGAACTTGGAAGTTGGCGACATGATATCGGTAATCGATATGAGTAGTCCTGCTGAGTCGTTGTGGTGGAGAGGCAAGCGAGGTTTCCAAGTGGGCTTTTTCCCTCAACACTGCGTCCACATTATTGGAGACAAAGTACCCCGGAATATGCCCGTTCCACCACCAGTCGTTGGGTAAGAAATGCTTCTCTTTTTTCAACTTAATGATAAGAAGAGAACGAGAACAGCGTTAAAATTGTAAAATACTTTTTATACATCACACCTTTTTACCACGCCACAAATCAGCTTCCTCATATGGAGGAAACTCTCAGTTGTGAGATGATTGTGATGTCAATAAAAATGAATTTCTTTGTAACTTTAACAGTTGTTCAATGTTTCGAAAACTCTAAAGATCTATCAACCTATAATCGGATTCATTTTCTATTTTTTTTTTGCAGGTCTTTGGCAATAAGTCCAGTGAAACCAGTGCTCAGAAAACATGGCAAACTAATCGCGTTCTTCCGCAGCTTTATCCTCAATCGTCCTTCGCGACGCAGGCTCAAACAGTCCGGTATACTGAAGGAACGCGTTTTCGGCTGTGATCTCGGTGAACATCTCCTCAATTCCGGTCACGACATACCGATGGTGCTCAAGTGTTGTGCTGAATTCATCGAAAAGCATGGTATCGTCGATGGCATATACAGGTTAGTTGTTGCGTTAGGCATTCCTCCCCTTTCCAAAGAGTATTTTACAGTCTAGCTTAACAGTTTTCAGTTGGTAACTCGTCAATGTTTCATTTCAATTTGTGCTCACAAGTTGGTAATTTGCTATTATTTCACCTGTCAAACTCCATTGTTACCCTATTCCAAACTTCATTGTTGAAACAATGGCTCACTCATTGTTAGACTTGGTGCCTGGCTTTGTTACACCTGTCGAACCTCACTATTGCACATTTCGACTTCCTTTTATCAAAGGAAAATTCAAGTAGTTCTAATGTGAGCCAGTGGTACTCGCTTAAACCATTTATCACCTTTCGATGATTACTAAATATAAATTTCTCTTAAAAAGTCATTTATTCCAAGAATATCTACTTAAGTGTCTTAATGAAGCAATTTCTGTGTATTTAATCAGAAATCCCCCTAAATTTTTAGTCAAAATAGTTGGATTATTTGCTTATTTGTGCTCACAAGTTGGTAATTTGCTATTATTTCACCTGTCAAACTCCATTGTTACCCTATTCCAAACTTCATTGTTGAAACAATGGCTCACTCATTGTTAGACTTGGTGCCTGGCTTTGTTACACCTGTCGAACCTCACTATTGCACATTTCGACTTCCTTTTATCAAAGGAAAATTCAAGTAGTTCTAATGTGAGCCAGTGGTACTCGCTTAAACCATTTATCACCTTTCGATGATTACTAAATATAAATTTCTCTTAAAAAGTCATTTATTCCAAGAATATCTACTTAAGTGCCTTAATGAAGCAATTTCTGTGTATTTAATCAGAAATCCCCCTAAATTATAGTCAAAATAGTTGGATTATTTGCTTATTTGTGCTCACAAGTTGGTAATTTGCTATTATTTCACCTGTCAAACTCCATTGTTACCCTATTCCAAACTTCATTGTTGAAACAATGGCTCACTCATTGTTAGACTTGGTGCCTGGCTTTGTTACACCTGTCAAACCTCACTATTGCACATTTCGAGTTCCTTTTATCAAAGGAAAATTCAAGTAGTTCTAATGTGAGCCAGTGGTACTCGCTTAAACCATTTATCACCTTTCGATGATTACTAAATATAAATTTCTCTTAAAAAGTCATTTATTCCAACAATATCTGCTTAAGTGCATTATAGAAGCAATTTCTGTGTAGTTGATCAAAAATATTCTTAAATTATAGTCAAAATAGTTAGATTATTTGCTTATTGTGTTGACTAGTTCGTAATTTGCTATTATTTCACCTGTCAAACTCCATTGTTGCCCTATTTCAAACTTTACCGCTACAACAACGGCTCACTCATTGTTAGGCTTGGTGCCTGGCATTGTTAAACCTGCCAAACCTCATATTTGTACATTTGACTTCCTTTTATCACAGGAAAATAGATAGATCTAATGTGAGCCAGTTGTACTCGCTTAAACCATTTACCACCTTTCGATGATTACTAAATAGACAATTCTCTTGTCTTTCTTACTCAAATGCTTTAGAACCTCCTCATTTGAATCTGTTTCTATTCACTTTATTTTCATCATTCTCTTCTCCTTTCCTGTCCAAGTCTCATTATTTTGGTCTGTAGGTACTTTTGATTCTACCAATTAGCTATTATAGTTTCTTGTGTTGTAGTGATCGCTAAATTCTTAAGGTTCGAATCTTCGTTGTTTCAGGTTATCTGGAATAACTTCCAACATCCAAAAGTTAAGAAACACCTTTGACGAGGACAGAATTCCGGACCTTTACACCGAAGATATCCTCCAGGACATCCATTCAGTCGCTTCGCTGCTGAAAATGTATTTTAGGTAAGTAATTTTCTTTTTTTCTTTCATCTCTTTGTTTCCACTTGGGTTGACAATGCAAAGAAAAATAAAATATTTTGAATCATATTTTATTAAGACTAGGGAATTGTAAAATGTATTAAGATAGGCCATTACACGATCTGACGTTACTTTAAGCAATGCTGTTACAAGAAAAATCGGCTTATCTTCACATAACCTCAAAAGGCGTCTTTTATTTATATTTTTTCGTAACATAAATTTATTTTACCGCAAGTAAAGCGACACAACGTTATTATAATATCATTTAGAGTGTTTTTATATAATGTCTTTGCATTGGGTCGTGCTTTATTTAAACCAGAGAGTGGTGAAACGTATTAAAGTAGGTCAATACCAAAGTCAATACACGATTTGACGTCATTTAACGTCACTTTAAGCCATGCTGTTACGAGAAATAACGACTTATTTGCATATAACCTCCAAAACGGTCTTTAAATTATAGTTTTTCGTAACATAAACTTATTTTGGTCGCAACTAAAGTGACTCAACTTTACAGTCACGTCGTTTAGAGTGTTTTTATATAACGTTTTATGGTCTTACACGACAACGTTTTCCCCACTCCCCAAGTAGTTGTAATGGTACTTAGTGACAGGGTAATTTTGGAGATTTTTTCCCCGATGAAAATTTAAGAATGTAAGAATATAAACATACAAAGCGTTCATGTTAAAATATTAAAGTACTTGGAGGTTAGATATACTGGTTTATTAAGTTATTGAAACATTTGCAGCCCTGATAAATTTCATGATGTGCTTATTGAATTTTTGGCCGATCCCTCTTCGTTCTTTACTCCCTCTTCGCATTGACATGGGGGTACGGTTTCATTCCAAGTGTAAGTACCGTCTTCGTCTTGGCACAGGGTGATCTCAAGATACACACTGTCGGTGTCGGTAGCTTTAAAACGAAAAATTGGTTGAGGTTTTTCTCCAATTTTAGGCGAACTTACTTGCTGTCCTTGAAGATCTTGTTGCGACGTTTCTTTTTCTTGTTGCTCTTCTTCATTTTTTGTGTCTTCAACACAGGTTTCTTGTGCGTTATTTCCTTTGCTTGGAATCGCACATTGCTTGCAGTAATTTTGTTCTTGTGTGTCGTCTGCTTCTTGTTGGATTGGGCATACGTCGTCCGTTTTCTGGGTGTCGCTCGGCTCATCTTTTTCTTCAATGGGCGGGGTGACGCTGTTCCTTGAATTCATCAATTCTTCTCGGCTTGGACGAAACGGTTCTACGGTGAGAACGGCGATTTTGTTGCCAAATATTGCATACAAATCTTGATCGGTTATTTCATCGTCGCTGCTGTCGCTTTGCTGTTGACTTGAACCAGTGCTGCTTTTGCGCGATGGTGGCCGTTTCCTCTTTTCGCAAGGTGACGGCCTGGTGTTCGTTCTGTAAGTGTTTTCCATTTTTTTTGTGTTTTGGGAAAACTTTATTACTTTATTTTCATTTTTACAAATTAGTCGGAAATAGAATTGTATAACCTAAAGGGTGTTACTCAATGACAATTTTTTCTTGACTACTGTCAACGGTAGATGCACATGTCAAAATTTTTGCTATCGTTAGGAACACTGAAAACAAATAACAGACTTGTAAAAAAATATTTAATTTATAATTGTACACGACATAAATTATTCCTGAATAACAGAACACTATAAAAAGATCTCTAGGCTAAACTTTATTAGATCTGGTCTGGTCAATTGTACTATTGTCCGTGGAGACTTTCCCAATGTTCATGTCTTCACATTTTGTGGTTTATAGATTAAAACCGGTAACTGTTGTACTTACTGTTCTGGCACAAAAGTTGTTTGGTCACTTAAATTTTATTATACTGAGGTCGTTTCCAAAGTTATGGCACTATCTTCAATGATGTCTGGTACCACCAAAGTTGAAATAGAATTTTCCATGGTTAGAGGCATATCCTGACTTGTACCTTCTGGTTCTGTTGGTCTTAAACTTGTATCAATAATTGCAAAATTATCTGGAGAAGCTTTTGTAGGATCTACAGTCGATGAAACATCCTCATTCTCTGACGGTCTTCTCTCACTTGAGTTTTCTGAAACTGGGGTTGCTACCAAATTGATGTCAGCAGTTTTGGCATTATTTTGAATGGTATTTGAGGATACTAATGTTGCAGTAACACTTTCAGTCATTGATGATATACCTTGGCTTAGGTCTTCTGTTGATTGGTGACTTAAATCTTCTAAAGCTTTGGTCGTTTCCAAAGCTATGGTACTATTTTCAAGAGTGTGAGATATCATTGGTATTGGTGGAGAATCTTCAATCATTTCTAACGTAGAATAATTTTTATCTTGAAAATCTGTAGTACTGCTAGATTGGGTACTGTGGTTCAATTCTTTTGGTCCAGTTTTGGTTTGGGCGGTGTCCTCTACAATTGTTGTTGTTGGTAGAATATTTTCAGTACTGTAATTTGTATATTTGTCTAGTGAAGCACTATTTGGTGTTATGTCGTGTAATATATTTTCTATTAGTGTTATTGTTTGCGAACTACTAGTTTCAGTTGATGTTATTAATTCTTCGATGCTTGAGGTTGTTCCAGTTTCTCCTGTATCTGGAAAATAATTTTCAATTTCTAGAGATTCTATGGGAAGGTGATCAGTGGTGGTACTCACATTATCGTCCTCCCTTATACCTTTTTCGTGAAGGTGAAGATTTTTCAGTGTATTTTCTTTAACTTCATCCGCCAGCTGGTTTAACATTTCTTTGATTCTTTCCAATATTTCTTTTGTCGCTATTCTCCGTAAACGTATCTCATCATCATCTTCGTCATTAGTCTCCTCTTCGCTGTCATCTCCACCGGTGAAGAAATCTAATAGTTGGGATGCAATATTTTCTATGATGCCTCCTATGCTGGATTCTTCTTCAGTTGGTGTTGGGGCAGCGGTTGGCTTCACAGTAGATGGACTTGGAGTTGGTTTTAAAAGAGATGGACTTGAAGTTGGTTTAACAGGAGATGTACTTGAGTTTGGTTTTTTGTCAGGAGATGCACTCGGGCTTGGTTGAATATTATTTTGGATTTCTTGTGTCTCCCCATTGACTGTATTCTTAGAAGTCCCTGGTTCTGAAGAACCTGTAAAGTCGACATCTTCGCCACCTTTTGATACAGTTGAAAGCTTAAGCCATTTGGTAAAGGGTTCGTCATCAGTTACAGTGGGATCGTCGATTGGTACATCCTGGTAGTAAAACTGGTCATCTTCGACCAAATCGTCGTGGGGATGAACGTATTGGCTATAGTCTGTTTCTGTTTCTGATGGCCAGTTGCAAACGTTTAGTCTTGGGTCAAAATGGAGACCCTGGGGACAGGTGACCACGTGGGGGATTCCATTGGAGCATACATAAAATTTTGAGCAGTCTTGTTTGTGGGGAACGTAGACCTTGGAACCGTCGCAAATGGGCTGGGTGGTTGGGCGAATCTTCATTTCTGTTGGTTCAGTTTTACAATTAAATTAAATTACCTGTTGTTGGAATGTACATTTTTTTAAGGATATGACATGTCTTTTTATTCTTTTAGAAAATTTCCAATTGGATGATGGTTTAAAAACTACTTGGTATACAGGATGTTTCGTGTACATGTCTTTTAAAAAAAAAATAAAAATTAGAATCAGAAAACAATTCCAAATCCAATAATTTAGATTTTTTTTATCTTATAAACAGTAAGTTATCTTTCTGCTTTTTTCGTGGGACCTCCCTTAGCGTCACCAATTATTCAGCTTCTCAACGTAAGATGTCGCTGAATGCAACATTTTATCACATTTATCGTTTTACTAACGATTTATTTTTTTTAAACGATTAATGAAACACCCTGTGAGTCCTTAATGATAGAACGTTAACAATAAAGCAGAGGGTGAACAATATTTTAGTTTTAAATAAATAAATAATAAAAATAATTACCAATATTAGCGTTTTGACACCGAACGTTTTGAGGATAGTCGCAAACGTTTAATTTTGGGTCAAAATGTAACGTTGGCGGGCATGACATTTGCACTTTTTTACCGTGTGTGCAAATGAAAAATTTTCCGCAGTTTTTCGGGTCTGGTAGTAGCACTGTTTGACCTTTTACGTCTGATGGAGGGCATTCTGAAAAATATATTATCTTTCATAAAAAAACTATGAAAATAAAAATCACACTCACTTTTTGTTATCCTTTATTATAAGTAAACATTAAAAAAAAAGTGTGTAAGGACTGGTCAGACGGTTGGTAATTACCTACCTTTAATGGGACAATCGACATTGTGAGGATAGTCGCATACTTGAACTTTAGGATTGAATAGGAGCCCGTCAGGGCAACTTCCAGGGATTTTTCGTCCTTGAGCACATGCGAAGTAACGTTGGCAGTCGTTCTCGTCCGGCAGTAAGATGGCGCTGCTTGTTAAATCTGAAGGGCACTCTAAAAAATAAAAAGTCACTTGTTAATCATTTCCTGTAGGTCTTTATTGAACTTTTGTCCCTGACTCACCTGACATGTTATTGTTGCCGTACATCCACCAGAAACAGTGACTTGATGATATTGTTGTCCAAAGAAATATAACTAAAAAATAAAGTTGGTATTAGCCATTTGAATATTAGATGAAATTAGAAAGTTTTTGTGACGAGGAGGTCACCGGATAAATTACGTATATTAGGAATAGCGGTAGGTACAATTGAAATACATAATTAGAATGAGGTCAAGTGTATTGATGGTACCGGTACCTACCTTCTGTGGGCACCGGACAAAGTTAAACAAAAATTACTTACTTTGGAAGAAAAGTTTCATCTTGATATTGTTGTGCACTTCTTATTCACACGTTTTCGTCACCTAATTAAGTCCATCGTCAACTCGGTTACTTTATACCTTTTCTTGTCATCTTATCATAATGTAAACGACCTGATAGTTGATGGAATGTCATCAGAGCAGTCAGCGGTTGCCACCTTTGGGCAGTACCAACTAATAATAATCGTATTTAGCCGTAGGTGAATGTGGTTCACTTCCTTATTCGGATTTTATTAAATATTCATATATTTAACTAAAAGCCAATTAAAAAATCGTGATTCAGGTTAAGGTTATAAAAGGTTACTATTTTAATCGATTTGTTATCGACCCACCAAGGAAGAACAACTAATGGTTTTTTTATTGTCATTATTGTTATTGTTGTTAATAACTCTTTCGTCTGCGACACATGACTGTCTTTTAATTGTTTTCTTTTATTAGGCTAATTAATTGAAAATATTTTTTTAAATGCAGGGTTATTCTTTATATGAAAAAAGCATTTCTATAAAATTGATAATGTAAAGTCGAAATACTAGGTTTCGTACCATGTTCGGCCCATTTTAAAAATTTGAAAAAATTCAAAAAATATTTTATAGTCATTTAAAGATTTTTGTAAAAAATCGAATTTGGCGCCCAAAATTTTGAAAAAAATCTCACAGGTATGTGCCTTAATTGCCTTCAATATTAATTTTTATTTTTCAAAAATCTAAAAAAATAGGTAACTGAGATGCAAAAAAAACTTAAAATCACCAAATATGACCCGGTGATGTCACGTGACCGCCTAGAGGTCTAAGTATTTGGCAAAAAGCTTCTTTTATTACTTAATACACTAATCGATGATCCAATTTCTAAACAACCACCGATAACCTCAAATTATCCGCCTCTTTATTAATTTGAGGTTATCTGTAGTACCTAGTTGTTTAAAAATTAATTCATCGATAAATAAATAATAATAAATAGCACTGCTTCAAAATAATTCTCTCTACTGAATAAAAAGTGTTAAGGTAGGTAGGTAAAAATAAACTGAAGAAGAAGTTGTTTTGTATCGCTCAAATAAGTTATTTATTGAATTTATTTACATAACGTTAGTACGAAAACTTAACCTACCAATAAATCTAAATTATCAATTAAAATCAGAAGTGGAAGTCGCCGCCGTCGAATTCTGTCGACCGGCTGCTGGGTGCCGTTTTATGGTACAGTCTTTTATTCGGCAACGTTGGCTTCTTGGCAACGGCACGGACCGTGCTGGACAAGTACCTTCCGACCACCGAGAACATGTGCTTGACCTTCTCGTCCTCGCCGGCCTTTCCGCCATTCTCGATCTGCATCGGTTCGGTGGTGGTCGAAACTGAAGACTTGTTCCTCGAAGACTCCGTCTCTATGGCTTCCAGATCGTAAACGGTCGAAGGGACCTCGGAGAATTTTATGGGAAACGAGGGGGTTGCGTCCGTTTGAACGACGAGGGGTGTTGGGGATGTCGACGGTACCGGTACCCCTGATAACTGCCGGACGACCGTCGTGGGTGTTGTGGAAAGGAACTTTCTAAAGGGCGCAGGCACTTCGCTCAGTTTTGAAAGCGACTGTGGCTTTTTGAATTTGTTTTTCACGTACGACATGTCCTCGTCGTGGTTGTCGCTTGATATGGAACGGGCAAAGGAAAGGTAATTTCGGAAATTGGAGAAGAGATCGTTTATGTTCTCGTTGTTGATTGTTATTTGTTGCGGAGGGGGTGTTACCGGTACTGTGTTGGGTTTCTTTTGACTATTTATGATAGGCGCAGCGGTGGATGACATCATCGGAGCTTCTTGCTTTGTTGGAGGTGGAGCTTGGCCTTTTGGTCTTTGTTGCGTTTTCTTCCCGCGTGTTCCAGATTTGGAAGAAGTTCTTTGAGAATTTCTTGATTTAGACTTTTGTGACTTGGAGAAGGGCTGTTTGTGGTTCCTGGACGTTTGTGGCTTTTGTAGGTTCACAGAAGCGTTCCTAGCACCGTTCTGTTGGATGGTTTGGAGATTGTTATTTGAAAGGAACTTGTCGAAATGGGACAATAATTGATTAACGGCAGCGTCATCGATGTTGGTGGTGGTTGATTTTGGTTGGGCAGGCGTTGGGGACGTTTGTACCGGTGCTGGGTGTTTGGGTCTCTTGGATTTTGCAGAACGTCCGTGGGAACGAATTAGAAATCTTTCAAAATCGCGAAGTAGTGCATTCACTGCCTTGCTGTTAATGCGCGAGGACGTTGGAGATTTCGAGGCGGAAGTAGGAGGAGGAACTGTTGCTGGTGCTTTAGACGGTTTTAGTTGCCCTTGCTGGGCGATTTTTATGATGGGAGCTGAATGTTTTAAGTACGGTGCAGGACTGTCTTGGGCTGAGGAGTCCGCCAAGTATTTCTGGAATCCCACCAGGAGATTGTCCAGCATATCTTCGTCTATACTAATTTCCGATGATTTTGGTAGTGAAGGCTTCTTTGTTTGGCTTGACTTCGCTGTAGTTGCCGGAGCCTGCGTTGGTGGATTTGGCGATGGTTTCAACTCCGTGGTTGTCAGGAAATTTTCGAATTTGTTGACCATTTCCTCTACAGTTTTGTTGTCTACCTTCGGTTCCTGTTTGACAGTTTGGGGTTTTTCCGGTGCTTCGTTTTTGACATTTGATGCCGCAATGGCGTTGGTAACTGAAGAGCCAACGGTTATCACAGTGGTACCTGGTCTTCGTAGAAACGTTTCGAAATCTTTGAGGAGAAGCTTAAGGGCAGGGTTGTCAATGTTCACCCCTTTTGACGCCACTTGGTTCTCGGATGACGAAGGATGGAATGTGGTCGAGATGGATGCTAACGTTGACACCAGAGGTTCATTGAAAGGGGTCGTTTCTTCAGTTCCAATCCTGTCATCTGTCGAAGAACCATTGCCGTATTTGTCACTGGTCAGTGAGGAGTTTGTTTGTATAACCAGCGACAGCTCTTCAGTGGTTGTGGTGTTTCCCACTTTGTCGTCCTCAAACATCTTTTCTAAAACGTTGAGGGATTGTTCGTTTCCGAAATGATTTTCGGTTTTTGATGGAACGTCACTTTCCGTTGTGGTTTGTTCGTAGCCCAGTGCGTTTTCTGTGTTATTTGCTAAAGATGTATCTTGTTGATTGGTGAAGTTTGAGTTTGTTTCATTGGCAGCCAGTGGTCTTTGCGCTTTCAAGAGCCATACAGGCAGTGAACTCAGTCGTGTGAAATCTGGAAGGTGACCTTTGTTGGCCCAGTATTCCTGCAGCAATACAGCTTCTTTACTACTCTCGCATTCCTCGCTTGACTCTTCTGATGACTCTTCGGAACTAGCAGAGGATGCTTTCTTTAGTTTATAGGCCAGGACGATAGTTTGAGGAGGATGCTTTCCGGGTTTGTCATAAGTACCATTCGACGTCATGTTGCTGTTACCATCATCCACCAGCAAAGCCGTTTGTTCAGTGGTCCCGATCATATTATCAGAAGTATGATTTGACAAGTTCGTAATGTTATCTGCTGCATTCTGCTGGTACTCAAGAGCTTCTCCAGAAGTAACTGATTCCAACATTGATGTTATAGAAGAAGATTCCATGAATGGTTCTGGGGTTGCTTCGTTTGATAATTTGTTGGGAGTGCCTGTCTCCATAGAAGGCGCTAAGCTTGATTCCATTAATGGAACGATGGTCGTTTCCATCAAAGGTGCTCCTGTTTCGTCTGTAATCAAAGCAGCTGAAGCTTCGGTATTAAGAACGCTTGTTGTTTCAATGAGCGGTTCGGAACTTGTTGCCCTATGAGAAATTTCAGTGGATTCACTCGGCAGCTCGGTGGTACTTATCGATTCCAACAACGGTGCCATTGATGATATCATCTCGTCGAAGTTGAAGATGTCGTCGATGTTTTGGTTTTCGTCGTCTACATCTTCGTCTCCCCAGTTCATGAAGTTCAATTCGTATTTGTCGTTTTTCTTCTTTTCCGTTGACTCATCGGGCATTTTGAAATCTTCCGACTCAATGCTGAAGTCGAAGTCGTCAGCTACCTCAAGGCCTGATGGGAATGCGAACGAATATTCTTGTGTGGTTGTTGAAATAAGTTGAGCAGAATCCTCAGTTGTGCTTGAGTATAATTTGTCCATTGTGGTGGTGGTAGGGGTTGTGCTGACGCTTTCGTCTACTAGCGATTGTTTGTCGGTCGTTGTGGTCATTTGTTGTCTGTTGTGGTTGGCGTTATTAGAAGGTGTTCGTTCTTTGCTATTATTTCTGATTTCTTTGCTTCCATTACCATTACCATTTCTGTTGGAGTGTGTTTTGCCTTTACCATTACCATTGGTATGTCCCCCATTATTGGTGCGTTCTTTGCTGTTAGTTCGCTCTTTGCTATTGTTAAACCGTTCCTTGCTGTTTGGATTTCTACGTCCATGGGTCTGTTGTGTGTTGGCTGTGACATTTGCTTTCTTTGAGTTGTCGACTATTAGAACGATTTGTTCCTTAACTTTCCCAGTATCACCTGCGGATTGACTTCCCTCTTTTCTGTTTTTGTGTGCGGTCCTTGTGGTGTTGTGCTGTTGGTGAGATTTGGTTCTATTCTTTGACGCTTTGTCGCTGTTTGGCTGATACTCCCCAATGACGTGAATGTGGAAGTCGAAGTCGTCGTCAGGGAACGAGTAGTGGATGTAACCTGCTGCGTCTTTCTTATCAATGGGATTTCCGTGTTCGTCTACCGTCAACTGTTTTGGATTTATGTTAATCCTTTTGGCTTTGTTACAAGCCTTCTGTTTGTCGGCCCTCGTACCATTGGATTGTTTGGATTTATCATAATCTCCATCATCGCCTTCTGCATTGGGACCAGAAGGATCTGTATATGCATTTTCGTCTTGAGTTTTCTTGTCTTCAGCCACAGCAGCTGCAGCAACAGTAGAAGCTGGAGTTTCCGTTGTGGAGTGTTGCTGCTGTCTTTCCACTTCAGCGCTCTCTGTAGTCTGCTGAAACTCAGCTGTGCTCTGCCTTTGAGTATTTTCTTCGAAAGATGTTGGGAACTCAAAGGAGGAGTGTCCACGGAATTCGAAATCTTTATCATCGTTAAGTGTGAATGGGAAGTAGTCTGGAGACCTTGTGACGTTTTGGTTCGACAACGTAGCCACAGTGGTTGGTGCTGGTGTTACTGGGGTTGTCGATGAAACTAGCGGTGCCGAGGAGGTTAAACGTGTTGTTGTTGTTTCAGGTGAAGGTCTCGGCTGGAAGCCTTGGGGTGCTGGGGTGTTCATGCGGACTTGAGGTTTTGCACTGTTGTTTATTCTTGGGTCAGGCTTGGGAGCTAAATACTGCGTAATGATGGTGATGTTGGCCTTGGATACAATTGCTGGAGGGGTTGGCGAGGGTCGTACTGTTGTTGACATGAATTGTTGCGTCCTTGGCGTGTGATTCTGCACGACAGGAGGTCTTAGTGTGGGGATTTGGTACATGAGCGGATTTCCTTGGAATTGAAAATCTTTTTGGTTGTTTACCGGGAAGGGGAAGTAATGGGGAACAACAGTCTTTTGTGGCATACCCAATACAACGGAGGTTGGGTTTGGTGGTGCTAAAAGTGGCGGTGGAGGTGCAAGTGGAGTTGATGAAATTTGGGGTAACCCTGGCCTGATAGGGCCTGGTTGCAATTGAGTCTGAATTGGGTTTCCCTTTGACGATTTCCGACGATCGCCTTTCGATTTCTTTGAATAACTCTTCTCGGTTTCATCGTCGAAGTCGAACATGTGCCTTTCAAAGTCGTCGTCGAATTTCGAGGGATAATAATAAAAGTCGTTGGACTGCTTCTTTGACGATTTGGATTTGGATTTAGATTTAGATTTCGGTTTCGACGAAGATGAACCTTTCCAGGGCGATTGGGTCATCTCATCCGATACGTCAGATGTTTGATGTTGCTTCGATTTCTTTTTACCCTTCGATTTCTTTTCTCCAGGCATGTAAAAGTCGTTCTCGTGGAAGTCGAACTCATCGTCTGTGTTCCAGTATGGAAAATCTGAAGGTCCCTTTTTCTTCTTGGTAACGGGGGACGTTTGGACGGTTGGCGGTGGTATGCCGGGCAGGGTTCTTTGTGATGTAGTGGGATATGACAAGGGGTTGATATTGTGTTGTTGATGATAACCTTGAGGAATGACACTGTGTTGTTGGTTATGACTGATTATGGATTGTGGTGGTAATCTTTGGTTATTTTGTTGTTGCTGCTGCTGCTGCTGGGGGATCGTGAAGGGGTTTTGTGGAATTCTCCTTCCGGGTATGATGGTGATGGGCGGTGGAGGAACTGGTCCAGGAACGATTTGCTTCTGAGGTAACACTGGCGGTAGGGTGAACTCCTTGGTGTACCTTAAATTTTGATCTAACTCTCTCTCGAGGGACTGTGACGAGGGATATTTTGGGGCCGAAAACTCTGAAACAAAAAGTACCAGACTGTAAGAAACTTTAAACTTGACAACGGATGTTTTTTTTACCTTTGCCACACTCCCCGTTTCCGTTTCCTGACCAATCGCACCTCTGATGTGCACGATTGAAGAAGCTCGTTCCCGGACATTTGAACAGGTACCGTTCTCCCAAAGGACCGCAGTAATAGAACTTAGTGCAGTCTGAGGGGTCTGCTACCAGCGCGTTCGGTACATTACAAGCTGTTTTGTCCCACACTTCGGCTGAAAAAAATTGACGACATTAAACGATTGCAAAAGCCATGAGGCTATAAGGAAAACCTAAAGGGGAGAAGGTCCAGGGGGTTTCAGTAAAGACCCTAAAATAATTTGTAAATTGATTTTAAATCGTATTAATCCTAAAGGAAGAGTAAAATCAAGTTTACTTACGAGGAGGAGTTGTTGATATTAAATGTATTCGAAAATAGATGGCGGTAACTAGGAGTAATATGGAATCTGAAAAAAAGTAGTAAAAGTGAGGTTAGTTAGTTACCATAATAGCGATTTTACGGACAAATAGGCATTTGAAGAGTTATTATATATTACATACTTCATTTGTTCTCTTACTAATTCATTGTAGGTACTTCCTGTTTGTTTAAATTCGCTAGCCAATACGATAATTATAATAATCAACCGTTTGTAAGTTTGTCGTTTTTATTTTTCAATTGTTTTCAATGGAGTTCTATTTTTTTTTGTACTTCATTTGTTTGCTGCAGTACAGAAAGTATTTAAAGTCTCAGTAGGTACTTAATCTTCTTTTTGTGTTTGTTTTATTTAACAGGATTACTATTCAAAAGGAACATAACCACCTGTTTGTTGTCGGTACGTTTTCTCGGATACTTTTTCTCACTTCTAAGGGATTAGAAGAAAATTGCAAAAAAAAAATAGTCGATTACCTGTCAAGTCAACCGTGGTACTTACTCGCCCATCGGTCTTCTGTTGTTGCAAAATTAAAATCGAAAAAACGCAAAGAAAACCAGAGAAGTACTGTTGCACAACGTTTGCTTGTTATTGTTATCGTATAATTTTAAATTAAATCGTATTCTGCAATAGCACTAGGCATTTAAAAGAGGCTACTGACTGATTTTTTAACTTTGTTATCATTTTATTACGTTAGAATCCCGGCGAAGGGATTTTAGCCACAACCACACTCCACTGTGTCTATGATCACCCGACAACATTGGACGATATGAAAAATTACACATTCAGTCCATGTCATTATTCTTTTAATTTAAAACATAATCTATCACAAGCTCCACAAATTTTTATTACAAGGCTAAATCTATGCTTGAACAAAATAAAAAAGCTCATTGTTGTATACAATAACGTTTAGTTAGGAAATCTAGTATAGTAGTAATAATATCACCATGATCTTCTGGATATAATATCGTCACCAAATAGTCAATGTTTTTAGAATGATGTCAAATAGCTGTCAATTTTGTTAGGTTATGTTATGTTACTACACGTCCTAAAAAAATGCTCCTCTTTTTTTGTTTCCTCTACAAGTCAAATGCTTTCATAGAAATCATTCAGCTCTCGGTTTTGTCACCCACGACTGGATGTTTACACACTTTTTTCAGTTTTTTCTTAATAACCATAAATTAAAAAAAAAAAAGGTAAACGCTTGGATCTGAGATCTTTTTTAGTAATTACAACAAAACTCGATATTTTCTGCATGGACAGGTACATCATTAATAAAAACCATCTTCATGGGTCGATGACAGCGGATTGACGTTGTAGTAGTTTATCGATTTGAACGGTCACCAGTGGAATAAAAGTGAAATTGGAAATCTAGGTAATCTTTTTCTGCAAATGTAAACCATTTCACTGACTTGACATTTTTGCCGTCCGTTGTCTAATTACCTTTCCATTATGATAACCGTTACATCAATAGTAAGTAATTGTTCCTTTCCTCGATCGAGGAAGACTTGAACACAGACAAAAATATTTCTCTTGGCAAGGTAAATGACCAAATGCCCCGGATTTACGTAAATTCGTATTTTGTGAGTAGGTCATGATTTTTAAAACGAAATATTAATCCGCAAAAAATGTCGCAAACATAATGAGGATCAATGTTTTCACAAATTATTATTAGTAGTCGATGTTTTCAGAATAGTTATAGGGATCCAGCTCATCTTTCAGCTTGTTACCCGGCGTTTGATGGAACATTCTAGTATTTTCTAACTTTTTTTAACATTAGATTATTACAGTACTAACATCGCTATTAAAAAATGGGGGTTGGTGGTGGTAGAAGGGTGAAAATTAAGGGTTGTATGTATTTTTTAATGCCAATTCATAGAAAAATAAAAAATAAAAAATTTTGTCCAAAAAAATAAAAATAAAAAGTTAGGGGTGGACAACCATAATCACTTAGGGGTATAAAAACTAGATAGTTCCCTATTTTCAGACCTACTGAATATGCATATAAAATTTTATAAAAATTGTTCAAGCCGTTTCGGAGAAGTATGGTAACTAACATTATGACACGAGAATCTGTCGTACCGTAACCTAATTTTACCTTACGATCCCGTCGACGGGCCATTAGCCGCAATCACTGCATTTTCGTGTCTATGATTCCGTCACCGGACATTGAATATCGACAGTACTCAAATAATCGCTTATTCTTAATTAAAAAAAGATTTTGAGCTTCTGAAATTTTTGAATTGAATGTTTTATTCGTAATCTAATTCCAAAATGCTCCATGCCACGAAGTAGAAGAGCTCTTTAAAGTGTTATCTATGAAAATTGACGAAACTGTGAGCCTTGAACAATAATTTTACCGACTAACCTAAAAATCTACTTTTACTTAATTTTGTTTATTGATTCAGGTTTATCCGAAGTGTGACCAATTTGATTTATTCAAGTTTGAATAATTTTGCAAAATCATCGGACAAATTACGACAATGGTGCCAAAAATTGAACATATTCTCATAATATTTTCTCTGTTTCCAAGATATTTACTTACTTTAAAGTAGGCCTAGATGAAATTCGTCACGGATTTTACAAGTCAAGTACATAAGTACATTAAAAAAAGATTTTTTGTGCCAGCAAAGAAGGCACGCGATTAGGACGAGTTTTTTAACCTCACAAATTTGACAGATGTCACGTGTATTCGTCGTTGTAAAAACATCAGGCAAACAAACACTGTCTTTTGTTTGTATAAAAAAAGTTAATCCTGAAAAGCAGACGGATATTGTTGGTCCCAAAAAACCAGTTCATAATCGATCATTTTTATCAACTTTACGTACTCGATTAAGTATGCACTAATAACAATAATCCTGCTGCAGGCAAAATATAAATTGAAAATTCTTTTTGCACACAAAAATTTTATAACGCTTCATTAATAGCTAAACGATTGACTGACTGACTTATTTTCGAAAGCACAGAAACAATCAAACAGTTTCATAACCGAGTACCTTCAAAATATATTTTTACTGTTTTAAGCACTCGCTTGCTTTATTATTAATATGTTTCAACATGTTCGTTTATTATGTAACTGTCGAGGAAGAAAAATTGATTAATTGTTGGGGAGACAGAGATACGTGTTATGTGATTTAAAAATCGATTTTCAGAATTAATTAGTTTTCTTGTCAGACGATTTTAAAAAACAAATCAATAACGTTTTTGAATGTCATTTTTAATGCTTCTTTACAAAAACGGAGATGGACGAGTGCGGTTGCCAGGCCGGGTTCGAATCACAGCTTGATACAATACTTTTTTTTTACTTTTATAGGTAATTGTTTTTTAATCTACAAAATCATTTTACGGAATACGGTGTTGTTATAAAAATGAAATAATTATTGAGTGTCTTTTATCACGTTGCACTACATTTGCATTTCCCACAAGGAACAGTTGAACGTAGGAAAGTAAATAATTCACACAGAATTAATTCCTTACGTACCTACCAACTTTTGCTACATAAAAAAAAGACATTTGAAAACCGCTGTCACACTATTTTGCATTTCTTTTTTGTTTTTTTCCATCAAGCCGCAGCCGCCTTCTTCCTCTTGCTACAAACAAAACACAAAATGGGAAGCGATTGTTTATTTATTTATTTATTTTTTTTGTTATTTAAAATAATGTCACAGTCGATGTGATCGTTAACTGATTGTCGTTTAACGGTTTAATAATAATAATTGTAATAAGTGTCCCATGCTATGGTAATCCCATTATTCAAACCAGTTGTGGTATCTTATTGTTAGAAGTGTGGACAATGAGGTTATGTCGGTTCTAATCAAATTAATCGTTGATCAAAGTGAAAATAAAAATTATCTAACTAGGTAGGTACCTACGTAAATGGTAAACAACTTAATAATAATTTTTGTTTATTAATTAAATTGTACTTTTGTTACTATTGTTGATGATTATTGATTTTTATTATTATTATTTGTTTTTCACCCTTAACCACACTTTTTGCGCTGGAAAGAAAACTTCCATGTCAACTTTGAGAAAGTAGTAAAATAAATAATTTTAAAAACTTAATTATGAATGAATAAAGCGATTGAATATCGTCTGATGAAGTACAAAACAAAAAATATATATAATAAAAATTTCATTCGTACCAACTTCTCGTATATAAATACCTCCAGTGAATTCCCTCTTGAAACGTGTAAAAGTGACAGTCTCAATAATAATATCAAAAAGTCACTACGATTAGTTTCGAATTTTTCACCCACTTAAACCGTTAATTTTACAATCATCAAGAAAGCAGTATCGTTTCTAACCTTTATTTATTTCAAACAATCAGTCTCGTTATTTCCACCACTCTACATATAAAGACACGCTTAAATTTGTCGTTATACAATTGAAAAAAAAATATGTCAGACGAATTCCTTTACGTATAATGGAGAAAGTGAATTTCTCGGAGAATTAATGAACGAATTAATTGTAACTGCAAGGAAGAAAACTTGTTGTGGTCAAGGATAAAATCTAATTTCGTTTAACCGATAACAATATAACACTTTTAATCGTTACGCTTTTTAGCCTTTCGTAAAATATTTGTATACAGGGTATTTTAAATTTATTATCCTTATATTTATTTCCTTAAGTGAGTTGTAGGGCCATGAAACTGAAATTGAGAAAATATAAATTGCCTTCAGGGTATATAGCTAAAAAACGTTAAGTTAGGTGTAACATACGAGAGCAGTCGACAGCTCAGTCGTAGAATGCTCGCTTGTCACGCGGATGGCCCGAGTTCAATTCCTGGCCGATGCAGTGCTTTTTCTCTCTCATTCGTAATGAAACAAATGCGCTTTATCGTAAGTTATAAACAAATACGTAGTGGTAAGTATATTAAAAAAATGTACTTACACATTTTAGGGTACGGCACATCCAGCAATAAAAATAGTGGTAGGGTAGGGTTTGAGTCCACCAAATATCTGCAACAAAAACAGGAAAAAAATATTTAATAAATATGTTGGGGTGGAAAGGTACCATAAATACTATGCACGAAGAACGTAGGAGGTTAGGGTAGGTTTGGTTTAATTCTGCTAACATTAATCGATTGCTGGTGTAATTTTATCGTTTCTTGACTGTTAGGGTGGGCCTATTATACAGGTTAAGTTATATTTGGAGAGTTTGTGACCCTCAAGCTCTGTGGATAACCATTGGGCTCCTTCAAGAAATAATGGTTTAATATAGCGTCAAGTAAAATGTTTTTCTGTGAGCACGTTCCAATTTATGGTTGATTATGAAGATGGCACTTCTGGCTAACCACTAAATAAACTCGAATGTGATGCAAATGAAACAATTGCAAAACCAAGAACCACTTGCAACTCAAAAAAAAAAAAAACAATGGCATCATTTAAGTCGGTCCCTCTTTATTATTATCTGATTGTCTTTGGTTAGAGTTGTCTTTTTTTCCCCTATATTTCTTTCGTCGACTTGCTGCCCGAATCGTTATTTAATCGTTCGAGATTTAATTATTTAAAAGTGTGACGTAACAGAAATTATTTTCGTTAATACGTAATAACAGAGTGTAGTGTAACAATAGCTAGCTCCTCGATAGTGTTTTAAGATGATGAGCAGCCGTATTGTTGCCGTCGTTTATTATTGTTATCGTTGCCCGATTTGCGGTCGTGTCGAAAGTGACAGTAGTTGCTCTACCACCCAAACCATCACTAACCCAGTTGGTCACGCTGCGTCTTTTTCACTTAATGGTATAACTTACTATGAGGTCATTTGTACTCCTTTTTTTGCACACTCTCGTTATTTAATGCGAATAATTATAAACGAAACTCGGTTAGTTAGCACTCGTAAATCAATTGATGGTAATTAGACAATTTAACAAATTAACCGAAAAAATTTAAGAAAGCAGGAACATTTTGTACTCTTTTGGGGTTCCGGACTTTGAAATGAAAATATTGTACCCTTCTAAAGTCACTTCTAGTCACTTGACAAACTATTTTGATCATTAACATCTACAGAGAACTTTTAAGATTGGGAAAATCTTGAACATGATGAATTTCAAATTTTAGATAAACTTAACCAACTTTAACATACTGAGGGAGATGGACGAGTGGTTAGAGTGCTTGCAAATTAGGCGCAGCGATTCGGGTTCGATTCACAACTGGTACAAAACTTTTTTTTCGTTTTTTTAATTACTATTTTTATAGTAAATAAGATATAGATTCTTCAGAGAAATAATCTAACATTTTTTTTAATATTAAACGATCGAAAAAAAAAATGCTATCAATATTTTCAATGTCGGTTTATTAAATCCCTAAAGAATGTTAGGTTAGGATCATTCAACGAGTGTTTACATAACTTAATGACACGAAAATCAATTTTGCCATAAAAAGGCATTCCAAAAGTGACATTCTCTTATTATTAATATTATATAATAAACTATAGGTAAACTTTCAAAATACCCAATTGTTTGCTTGCAAAAAATCGTTAAACGCTCTTCCGTGATGATTTTTACAAGTTCATTTCGATAAATTGCCTAACGCTGTTATGTTTCTAAATTTATTAAAAAGTTATTTTACATAACCTCACATTTTCAGTATGTTATATTACAAAATTACAATATTGAATACAAAATTACAATACATAGTTAGTACAAAAGAAGTAATATATGAAGATGTAGTCAATAACAATTGCTATTGTTCATGTTATTTAAATTTTTATTAGAAATAGTTGAATTTAATTGTTGCTTCTTCACTAAAAAATTAAAGTGCGACCAATGAAGCGTGATGAAGTTACGAAATCTGAACATCGAATTGTCTTGTACATTATTTTAAATGAAGAGCACTACATGTGGTTAAAAATTACCAAAAAAAATCTTTAAAAGAGATTAAATTAATTGACTCATTGAGGTTATGTTCATGCTAACACTTGATGATGAAATATTGAATGACTCTGATATTTTCCATAAACTTATTGATAATTGAAATCAATTTCTTTTACAGTGTTTCATAAATTCTGCGGTTAACCGAAAGTGAATCTTTTGGTCGTCTTGTAAATTATTTCTTTATTTGTGGAATGTTGAAATCATGGTTTAATCATTAAATCATCTCGTCAGGTTTTATTTTCAATACAACCATGAGATTGTAGGTGTCCCAAAACCAATTTTAACTCAAAACGAGGAGGTAATTGTGGAGTATACATTAAGTTAGGTTAGGTTAGGTTATGTTAGGTGAAGTTGGGTTAGGTTAAGATAGTTGTTGGTGCCCAATAAATAATATAATCTTAATTTGATTATCAAATCTCCGAAACCGTTACAGTCTCTTAACTAGCAAGTAATTGATTTGGATTTAGGGACTGTCAGTTTGAAATACCCAAGACTCAATAATTTTAATCGATATTCAATAAATCGATCATTTATCATTACTTATTTTCTATTATTTTGGTTTGCTTACCTTGTTAAATGTAAGAACTGGTACTAACAGCAAAACTTCCGAACTGTCTGCCCTTATTCTACTAAAAACGCCGTTGTTCCATGGTCCTCCCTCATAAAAATGATTAAATTATCGACTAATGTCCCAGTGGAGCACGTTATCAGGGAAAGATACCGCTCGTCAACTACTGAACAACAAATAAAATCGATAAAAGGATCTAAATAGTATCCGCGATCCCTGAAGATGATTGGCAAGTACTGACGACGTTATCCGACGCGCAATGACCAATAAGTGAGGATAAGCGATATCGATTGTAACCTTCCGATCTCTTCTGTCAACCACCTCGTCTAGCGATGGGTAGTGGAGAGTGGCGAGTGTGGTGGTTGGTGGCTTGCGAAGGACGATACTCCTTTGTCACTCGGCTACGCGATAAAAATGACTTGAAATCGCTGCACCGATTCAATTATTAATCGGACGAAATCGAAAGGAACGCGAAAAAAGCGAATGACGACAACGCGGACAAGACATCGGTCTTTGTAAGTACCAAAGAGGCGACGCGATGATGAATCGATGGTGGAGATGGTGATGGTCGTCACGATTTGGAGCGCAGCGCGGTGGACGAGGAGGCTTTCGTAGAATTTGCAATTGTTTCGAATTGTTGCAGTCGCTTCGTCTTTTTTCTCGTCTCTCCTCGCGAATTAAATCATCTCCCAATAACCTCAATTTTTTTCAAAATTCGTGTTATACCATCCCAAAAATATTTGTGATGAAACCGGAAGCAAAAAAGTTACATATTTGAGATTTTCTTTCCATCTAAAAATACCAATGCATTGCATAGCATTATCCTGAAAATCAATAATCCAATGACTCCTCAAGTAGGAAAAGTTTTTGAACAGCCTCACTCTTATCATTCAAATATCGAACATAATGTTTAGTTCCTGTGGATAGAGATTCAGTGGGGATGTTGTTGTATATTATGATTCCAAAGTTTAGTACTGTAGATGGAGTAGTACGATCTACCAAAATCTATCCACAATATCTAAAATCTGTGGAGTTCCACTTCTTTCTTGTACTATAGTTACTTTATATGTAAATAAAATCATTGAAAGATTCAAAGAAAACCACTCCAATCTCGTTTGAGGTGGTTTTGGATGAATGATGAAAAGTTGCGGTCAAAAGCTTGTTCCACAGGAGAGCTGGTGGTCTAATTATTATTAGGTAGGTCAATTTCAACTTTAGCGGAACACCATCAGTCATATGGACTCAAGACCAGAACCTGTAGCTTGTGGTATTAACTTCGGACGGTCAAATAATTTCTTGTTGTGCGTCAACGTCTTGATCAAGACCTTGTGCCCACATAACCTTTCCACAACAGTCCATGGCTCCCTATATCGTGGTGGTAGATACCTCTTGGTTTTCTTTTGATGGTAAGAAGGTTTAGTACCTGTATCTATAAGTGGTGGGTTAATGGAACATAGACTTCCGGGTAACCTTGGGTGTTACACCTTCTTTGAGACATATTCATGCTAATATGAGAACTCCTATATGGTTCATAACATTCATGAGGACAGTGGAGAAAAAGCTTAATGGATATAGCTTCGTTCGACATTTCATCTCATACGTAACCCATAATGAACGTCTTTTAATTCCATTTAAATTGAGAAAGAAAAAAAAAAGCGTTAATTTTCGGAAGCGCAAAGTTGGACACGTAATAACGCGTTTGATGCCGGCCGGTCGGTCGATAGATCGATCGATTTGTTTAGTCGGTTGATTATCTAACGCGTAACGAAGATTACGTGTCATGGGACAAATAGATCGCAGTTGTTGGCATTTGTTATCTATTACTTATTATTACGAGGTAAAAGTTGGCATCAAGGAAGGACACAACAATAAATTTATTATTATAATATAGATAGTAACATTTTGATTGAAACCGTCAAGGAGGAAGTTCGCCAAAAGATCGTCAACATCAATTTCTAGTTGCGTTAGGTTAGGTTAACTTCAAATTTGGACTGAAGGAATGTTGACCTGATAGTAGTGTTACAAGATCGTTAGTATCATCATCTACTGCTGGGGGGGCTGTTTTTATTATCGTGGCCCTGGACCTTTTGCATTTCCATAAGAAGTTGAAGAACCCATTAAATCCTGAATATTCCACCTCCATAGATTGCAGAAGGACCACTTTAACCCTCCTGCCCCATATGAAAATGCAGGTCCTCCTTAACCTACCTCATTTTCATAAGATCTAGAAAGGCTACTTGGGCCTAAATGTCCTCCAGAAGATACTGACAGTCTCTTGAGCCTTTGTCAACTCCATAAGTTACTGATGGACCCTTAGCCCCTTAACAAAATGAAGGTCTTCCTGAGCCCACTTCATTTTCATAAGATCTAGAAAGACTGCTTGGGCCTACATGTCCTCCAGAAGACACTGACAGTCCCTTTAGCTTTTGTCACCTCCATAAAATACAGAATGACCACTTGGACCTTTCTATCCTTCATAAAATGCTGAAGGATCCACAGGAACTGAGCTTTTTCACTAGGTTACTGATGGACCCTTAGCCTCTTAAAAAATGCAGGTCCTCCTGAACCTACCTTATTTTCATAAGATCTAGAAAGGCTACTTGGGCCTAAATGTCCTCCAGAAGATACTGATAGTCTCTTGAGCCTTTGTCAACTCCATAAGTTACTGATGGACCCTTAGCCCCTTAACAAAATGAAGGTCTTCCTGAGCCCACTTCATTTTCATAAGATCTAGAAAGACTGCTTGGGCCTACATGTCCTCCAGAAGACACTGACAGTCCCTTTAGCTTTTGTCACCTCCATAAAATACAGAATGACCACTTGGACCTTTCTATCCTTCATAATATACTAAATGGATCCACAGGAACTGAGCTTTTTCCATAGGTTACTGTTGGACCCTTAGCCTTTTAAGAAAATGCAGGTCCTCCTGAACCCACCCCATTTTCATAAGATCTAGAAAGGCTACTTGGGCCTAAATGTCCTCCAATAGGTACTGACAGTCCCTTAAGCCTTTGTCAACTCAATAACATCCAGAATGACCACTGAAATGTTGACGTAATTGATGTAGGAGTTATCAACAATGTAATATATCTTATTATTTCATTTCTTATATGGATTCCTAGACTGTCACAAATTTACCAGAAAATGAAGTTACGTATTTTGACACTTCTTGTAAAAAACTAATTTTTACAAGCGGATGGTAGTGCTACAGGTTCATCACCATTATCTTCTGCTGAATTTCATAACAACGAAATTATTCGCGCTACTTTTTTCTTTGTCGTCACATGATGGTGATGATGTTCTGTTACCTGCATTGTAGTTCAATCGGTAAACGAAGCGTGTCAATACTGTGGACCATTGTGAAAATTTTTTTTTGGTGTGGATGTAACAGTGTAGCGCCTTTTAAAACGAAGACATCGTTGAAGATGCCTTCTAATGTAAGGTACCCGTTCGAGCGATGAATTTCGAGAAGAGCGTCCAAGAGACGGACGATTACAACAAATAATCTAATAATTAATTTTTAAAAAAAACCGTTGCACAACGTGGTCGTTTACTCCGATTAGTACTGTTGTTACTATTGTCATCAGTATTTTTATTAATTATTTCTCCTTGCTGTAATATTTAAAGGTTTGCATCTAAAAATTGTTACAATTTATATATTGATAAATAATTGATTAATCGATAAATTGGCGAAAAATTGCAGCGTCACGACCAGACGCGACGTGTTGCTAAATTAAATACCAAGTGCTAGATTGGATTTTACAATGGCACTTGTTATGCACCAGGAGGGTTAAGGTAATGTTTATATAACTGAAGACAATTGCATTAGAAAGGCTCGTGGACGGGTAGTATTTATAAATAATCTTCAGAACAGAATTGACTAATAATAAGAAATATTTTCGGGTTTTTTTGTTATTTGGACATTTTCTAGTTCCATAAGGCAGAAAAGGATTCATTGGACCCTTATGACTTCTGAAAGAAACTTAATCTTGCGGAACCACTCAACTTCTGCTACATGTATTTTCCTCTCATCTTTGAGATATTTAAGATCCTTTTGGATTTTCTCTACTCTTGTAAGGCACAAGAAGAGCATTTGGACCTTCTTGGCTTCCATAAAATATTGAAAGGCCTCGTGAGCATTGTCTACTTGTGTATGATACAGAAGAACAACATGTACCTTCATAGGTATTTCCTACTTCCACAAGACACCGAAGAACCCTTTGGGTATATCATTCTTCCCAGAGACGATTAAGGTCTTCCTGGGCTTTTCAAGTTCTGAAGGATATAGTAGAAATGCTTGGACGATCCTCTCAGCTAGAAGATATTGAAGGTTCTCCTCTAATTTCATTAAGCTGCTACATAAGCTTTTGGGCCTTCATGTCTTCCGTGAAATACTGAAATTCCTCGTGGACCTTTCCGCCTTCCTATAATAAAGAAGAACAACTTGTACCTTAATATCTTCCATGAGATACCGAAGATTATTCTTGACATTCCCTACCTCCATAAGATACAAAAAGACTCTTTGGGCCTTCTCGTCTAAAGATCCTTCTAGGTATTTCCTACTTCCACAAGGCACCGAAGAACCCTTTGGGTATTTCTTTCTACCCAGAGACGATTAAGGTCTTCCTGGGCTTTTCAAGTTCTGAAGGATATAGTAGAAATGCTTGGATGTTCCTCTCAGCTAATAGATATTGAAGGTTCTTCTCTAATTTCATTAAGGTACTAGATAAGCCTTGAGGCCTTCGTGTCTTCCATGAAATACTGAAATTCCTCGTGGAACTTTCTGCCTTTGTATAATACAGATCAACAACTTGTAACTGTGTCTCTTCCATGAGATACAAAAGATCCTTCTCAACATTCCCTACTTCCACAAGGTAAAGAAGAACCCCTTGTGTCTTTCCATCTACCAAGAGACACTTCTCCAGGATACTACGGTTAATGTGCTTCCATGTTCCTTTCATCTAGAGGCTACTAAAGATCCTCTAGAGCTTTCTCTGCTTCCATATGGTACAAAAGGTGCATTTGGCCCTTACTCTCTTCCATAAAATATTGAAATTCCTCCTGAACCTTTCTGAGTTTGTATGATACAGTTTGCACTGTCATCTCTTCCATGAGATAAATACTGGAGACCCTTCTGGGCATTCTCTGCTACCGTGAGATACAGATGAACCTCTCTTATCTTTTTCTCTTCGTTGAGATACATCAGATTCTTCTCGACATTCCCTACTTCCACAAGGTAAAGAAGAACCCCTTGTGTCTTTCCATCTACCAAGAGACACTTCTACAGGATACTACAGTTAATGTGCTTCCATATTCCTTTCATCTAGAGGCTACTAAAGATCCTCTAGAGCTTTCTCTGCTTCCATATGGTACAAAAGGTGCATTTGGCCCTTACTCTCTTCCATAAAATATTGAAATTCCTCCTGGACCTTTCTGAGTTTGTATGATACAGGTTGCACTGTCATCTCTTCCATGAAATAAATACTGGAGACCCTTCTGGGCTACCGTGAGATACAGATGAACCTCTTATATCTTTTTCTCTTCGTTGAGATACATCAGATTCTTCTGGACGTTTCCTACTTCCAGTAGATGAAGAAGGACCCTTGGATTTTTACTGTCTTCTTCAGGTTCCACAAAAGACACCCATTAGAAGCAAAAAAACTTTGGAATATATTTTATTTTTCTAGTCTACCATTAAAAGAACATCTTTTATTTTATGTATTACAACAACAATCAAATTGACGCTATCATTCGTCAGTACAAACACAATGACGTTTGCTCTTCTTTCCTCCACCCATTGGTGTGCCCTCTTGTTGTTGTGGTCCTTCCTCTTGTGCAACACTAGAGCTCGTTGTCGTGATGGCACTCGACAATGTGCTATAACCTTGTGTTGTTGGCGTCCCACTGGCTGATTCTTCCGATGGTAACGGCGTGGTAGAGACTTCATTATTGTTAGAAGCAGATGTGGACGTGATATCAGAACTGGTCGACAATTCGCTTCCAGGATATGAATCCACAGATGTTGTAGATTCACCTAATGGAGGTACGTTGGTTGGTCCAGGAGGATAATTATCTGTCCCAGATGATGGAGGATGTTGATGGGTTTCGTCGGTACAGAAAGGATAATACCCTGTGAATTAACGAAAAAATCCTAGGGTATCATTAAAATTGGTTATAAACCTTAAGGAACTTGTTGCGCCAAAAAGGCATTCGTTTGTAGTGAAACGTGTCTATTCGTATGTAAAGGAATTTCGAGATGTGGCAACTGAGAAATCAGAAGTTGCGTGATATAATAATTGTAACAGTTAAGAAGTTAATTAAAAACTAATTTATACGTCTTTTAATCTAATTATTGCTGCTTCCTACTTATTGATAGATATTTATTAAGAAAATTTTACAACACCTTATTAAAATAATTAATCATCCGTAGAAATCGATTACCGCAATATCAGGTGTTATAATTGAAGTAGAAGTTCATTATGTCATCCTTAATAAATTATTTAAAAAAAAAAACCAAAAGAACTTAATCCATATTTTAAAGGACAATAAAACGGATGAATTACATAATTTCTCAGATGTCACTCTTAGTATAATATTAAGATGCTAACATATTTACCTCCTCCTGAGTAACCACCACTTGGACCATAAGGGTGACCAGGGTAACTACCACTTCCTGAAGAACCTGATTGTCTTTGGCTTCCATCCAAACCTCCATTGCTTGAGTAGGGTGTAGATTGGCCACTATTCGGTCCGTAGCTTCCCGAATAAGAATTTGAAGGACCACTGGGTCCTTCATTTCCTGGGTAATAACCAGATGGACCGTTTGGTCCGGAACTTCCCGGGTAGGAATTTGATGAACCACCCGGGCCACTACTTCCTGAATAAAAGGGTCTTCCAGAAGTTGTTGAAGGTCCTCCTGGGCCTTTTCCAACTTCATAAGATGCTGAAGATCCTCCCGGACTTCTTACACCTCCATAAGATGCTGAAGGACCAGTTGGACCTTTCTGTCCCCCATAAGAAACTGACGGTCCCTCTGGGCCTTGTCCGCCTCCGTAAGATGCTGAAGGACCAGTTGGACCTTTCTGTCCCCTATAAGAAACTGATGGTCCCACTGGGCCTTGTCCGCCTCCATAAGATACTGAAGGACCTGTCGGGCCTTTCTGTCTCCCATAAGAAATCGATGGTCCCACTGGGCCTTGTCCACTTCCATAAGATGCTGAAGGGCCAGTCGGGCCTTCCTGTCCCCCATAAGAAACTGATGGTCCCTCTGGTCCTTGTGTACCTCCATAAGATACTGAAGGACCCACCGGGCCTGAGCTTTTCCCGTAGGTTACTGATGGACCCTTAGGTCCTCTAAGTGGCTCATAAGAAACGTGAGGTCCTGTTGGGCCCACATTGGGACCATAAGACACTGAAGGACCTGATGGTCCTCCACTTCCTGAATACGAAGACAATCCACCTTGTGGTGACCACGATGATCCATATTTCCCTGAATTCTTAGAAGAATAACCTGTTAGACTGTTTTGTCCATAAGGTCCACTATTACTGGAAGAACCAGAATATCCCTTGCCTTGCCCTCCATAGTACGGCTGTGAATTTCCGCTTCCTGAGTATGAGCCTTGAGATTCGTCAGCATCATTGGAAGAAGAGTACATTCCTGAATTATCTCCCGAGTCTGAGGAACCTTCTTCGCTTATGTAAGGGGAGGAACCGAAAGGTTCTTTAGGGACTCTTACGCGTCCCTGTGCACAGTGGACATTTTCAGGCCAATCGCACACCAAATAGTCTGGATTGAAATGGGTATTTACGGGACATGTTTCAGATTTTAGTCTTCCATGGACGCAATTGTAGAATTTTCTACAGTCTTGGGGGTCCGGGATGATTGTGTCGTCAGGGGCACATTCCCATTCGTTTGTATTAGGAACTGTAACACATTTTATGATTTAGATGGACTCAGGGAATAGATACGTGGCGTTTGGAGGAGTTGGATGAGATACAAGATTAAGTGAGGTTAGGTTTACGGAGTTTCTGTTAGTGACAGACGTCAACAAGACTCAGTATTGTCACTGGGAATCCTAATTCATAATTTATCCGATGTAGAAGTACATTTATTGATCAAGATGGACCCAATGAATAGATGCGTGACGTTTTTGACAATTTGTATGCAATGCAAGGTTAAGTGAGGTTATGTTTAGGAAATTTCTGTTACTTGTTAAGAATCATGGCTCATATTTTTGATTTCTTACCTGCTCCTTGTTGACTGGCGTCGAAGAGCGTGCAAAATAGGACGAGAGTGAAAATTCCTAAAAGAGAAAAAAGTTGAGACCTTGATAATATAGGTTATGTTCTTTTGTTTCAGGGAGTTGCCCAACCCCCTCTGCACCTATCAGCTATACCAGGGTTTTGTGAGTGCCGTGCAGGGTTGCCATTGTGTCAACAGGAACTCATCCAACGACAGAGACAGGCTGCTGAAGATGAGGGAGGTTGTGCAAAAGCTACCACCCCCACATTATAGGTGAGTTAAACTTCAAAACTTCTGCTCTGTTACCATTTATTTAATAAAAGTCGAGAGAGATTTAGCAACGGCAGAAAAAGCCGATCTGTCGCAAGTGCAAAAGTAGGTAAGAGTATAATTTTTGTCACGGCTTTACAATATTATAAAATGACATTAACAAGATGCGTTAAACGTCTCGAATGGAAGGCACGCGAAAAAATTCGAAGCGCAATCATCTCGTCCGCGCCAGCGGCGATAAACAAGCGTGAATTAGTTGGAATTAAATTTTTAGGCGGACAGGTAAAAAATTAAATGGCGTATGATTGTAATTTGTGATTGTCTTGCGTCAGGTGCTGTTGCCCAACAACAATGACAACAAAACATCACAATCGCCATGTCGTCGTCCAAATCTTCGGCGTCTTTTCGTTCGTCCAACTCTTAGTTGGTTAGTTATAGTTAGTTTAGTTGGCTGTTATTTAATTAGTTTAGTACGACGACGAAAAATCCGTTGCGGTCGCGAGACCGCATGCCGTCTGTCTGTCCGTCCATCGTCGAATAAAAAATTGCAATATACCTAATCGTCCGTTTAGTTCTTCTTTTGTTTTTAATCGACGATTTAGGTTGTTTCAAAATAAAAATAAAAAAAAAAAACGAAACAGAAGAACGTAGCCACTGTTGGTGCTTCTTTTCTATTGTCCGAATAATTCTATAATATTGTCAAATAGTCGAAGTTGGCATCGTCTAATTAAAACAATTTAAAAGCGCCAACAATAACAATAACAACAACAATAGACGCTATGTAATTTAATTAATCGTAAAACTGAGACACGACATCTGAATACGTGTTTTCTGTCATATTGTTGCAAATTATCTTTTTATTTAAGTTTGAGATCTCGTGTCTTACACGCGAAGGAATTTAGAACATCGCCATAACCTCACAAAAAGCAGGCCCCTGTAAAGCTCTGCATTAGCATTCAGTTGTTTTGTGTGTGTTTTTTTTTGTTGTTTTGAGTGGAATGTAATCAATTTAATATTTCATTAATACTGACACCCAGAAAACATCTGAATGGGTGGGTGTCTCTGCTTTCTGTCCGTCTTATTGTTGCGACATGCGGACTGGACTGGTGGTTTTTATTTATTATTGAAGTGTTTAATATAGATACTTTTGAGACACGAATGAATGCAGTAACATTAAATTGTTCAAGCTGGTGGTCAGTCTTTTTTCTCTTAACCTCTCCCACCTAATCTACTCTAACTTAAACATATTTACCCTATTCTGACTTAACATTTTTCATTTTTGTCAAAATTTAAGACTTTCTGCAAATAGTAATCTAATCTGAATCTTCCTCCACCTGTCAATGTCCCTGTTATTTTGTAGGGATACTTAAAAATTTTTCTGTTAATTTTCATAGAAAATAAATTCTGATGAAATATTTTATAACCTTACAAATTTTTTTGAATCCTTTTCAAAATTTTAATAGAGCAAAGTTTTTTAAGTTTTTAATTTTTATTTAGGTACTAGGTACGTAAATGGAACTTTTTTATTATAACTTTTAAACGCGATTTTCTTGAGAGAATAATTTTAGGATAATTTCCATAAACATTACCAAACCTTGAAATTTTTTTCCATTATTTGCAAAATTTAGTATAATTTTTCATAATTGTAAAGTATTCTAAATTTCAAAAACTTCCACATTTAATGATTACAAAGTTTAGATAAATAATGGTTTTTGATCATTTTAGAACATATTTTTCCAGGGAAAATAATTTGTATTAATTTTCATACAATTAAAAAAAAAAATAATTTTTTTTCCATTACTTTTTTCATTTTTCACCGTTTTTAAAAATAATTTTGGTTAATGTTTATGAATAATTTTATTAATTTTTTTATTAAATTTTTGATAATCAATTTTATAAAACTTTTTAAACAAAATCTCTGTTCACAATAATTAAAATTTTCCACCATTTTTCATAATTTCTTTAAACAATTATTCAATGAAATCATTTTTATTAGTTAATTAATTCTCTTAGGAAATTTTGAAAATATTTCTATGTTCGATAATTACAATTTTTCATCGTTTTCCTCAATTTATAAGCATAGTTATTTTCTTTTTAAAAAATAAGAAAATTTGAATAATTTTCCATGTTCTACAGGTGCAATTTTTTATATTTTTCGTGATTTCTAACGAAGACTAAAAGTTCAAAATTTTTTTATAATTTGTAAACACATAACTCTCTCAGAGAAATATATATTTAATATTTTTAAATTTTTCATTTAATTACCCTTTAGGTATGATATAATTTTTTTCAAAAGTTATAAATAATGTACATTAAGTACAACTTTTTAAAATTTCCATCCAGTAAAAGTACATTCACTTAATCATAAAATAATTTATTATCAATTACCACTTTACCTCTATATTTGAAAGGCAACAACGATTTCCGTTTTTCCATTTTTCTACAGCAATACATTTTGATTGATCTACTGGTATTTTCACAAATTAATTTTAATACGATATAATAATCACATAAATAAATAATTAAATTAACCACTTCACTACTGCACGTTCGTTCCCTGTTATGTAACGGTTGGTTCACATGGTAATCCGTAATCGAAAAACCTGGCTATATTTTATACGGTCGTGAAATTCTTGAATCCTAATTAAACCCGCTAATTAACTCTTTAGTGATCTGATGCTAATGAATTTCGAAAATATCTGATATCGTCTGATGGTAGATAGATGAGTGGACGGCAGAATTTGGTGTACATACATAGGTCATAACATAAAGGTGCCTTTTGTTCATACGAAATATTTTTATAGATACATAAATATTTAGATACCGTTCTGGTCAATTTATTTTGACGAATTTTTAATCAGCAATTACGTTTGTTGATTAGTTTTTACATAAAAAGAGGTAAACATAAATGTCACTGTACAGATATAACGCTTGCGCAGATTGGTCGTCTGAATGGCAGGGCATTACTACGTCATCACACAAAAACTTTCATCCCCTACTTTTAAACTTTATGTATGTAGGTAATTTCATGTTATGACGTCAAGTAATTGTTGACAGTGACAGTTGATATGACGTTTGTTTGGTGCAAATGAACAGCTAGGTTTGAGACATTCGATCTACTAGGTTTAATGCAAACGAACTACTACGTATATTTGATACACAAGAACTACGAAGGTTTTGAACAAGTGAATAAGTAGGTTTGAGGCAAACGAACTGCATGGGTTGATACAAAAGGACTATTGGGTTAGATACAAAAGAACTACTAGATTGAAGAAGAATAAAAATATGTATATAATCACTTAAATGGTTCGAAACAGAAATGAAATCGTTCGTTCATTTTATATGTGTAGGTCATTTCATGTTCTCTTTGCGCTATGATGTCAAATAATTGTTGACAGTGACAGTTGATATGACGTTTGTTTAGTGCAAATGAACAGCTAGGTTTGAGACATTCGATCTACTAGGTTTAATGCAAACGAACTACTACGTATATTTGATACACAAGAACTACGAAGGTTTTGAACAAGTGAATAAGTAGGTTTGAGGCAAACGAACTACATGGGTTGATACAAAAGGACTATTGGGTTCGATACAAAAGAACTACTAGATTGAAGACGAAAAATATCAATATAATCACTTAAATGGTTCAAAACAGAAATGAAATCGTTCGTTAACTTTATATGTGTAGGTCATTTCATGTTCTCTTTGCCCTATGATGTGAAATAATTGTTGACAGTGACAGTTGATATGACGTTTGTTTAGTGCAAACGAACAGCTAGGTTTGAGACAGTCGATCTACTAGGTTCAATGCAAACGAACTACTACGTATATTTGATACACAAGAACTACGAAGGTTTTAAACAAGTGGGTCACTAGGTTTAAGGCAAACGAACTACATGGGTTGATACAAAAGGACTATTGGGTTCGATACAAAAGAACTACTAGATTAAAGATGAAAAATATCTATATAATCACTTAAATGGTTCAAAACAGAAATGAAATCGTTCGTTAACTTTATATGTGTAGGTCATTTCATGTTCTCTTTGCCCTATGATGTGAAATAATTGTTGACAGTGACAGTTGATATGACGTTTGTTTAGTGCAAACGAACAGCTAGGTTTGAGACAGTCGATCTACTAAGTTCAATGCAAACGAACTACTATGTATATTTGATACACAAGAACTACGAAGGTTTTATAGAAGTGAATCAGTAGGTTTGAGGCAAACGAACTACTTGGCTTAATAGGAAAGGACTATTGGGTTCGATACAAAAGAACTACTAGATTGAAGAAGATAAAAAATATATATATAATCACTTAAATGGTTCAAAACAGAAAAGAAATCGTTCGTCAACTTTATATATGTAGGTCATTTCTTAATCTCTTTGCGCTTTGACGTCAAATAATTGTTGACAGTGACATTTGATATGACGTTTGTTAAGTGGAAACGAACAGCCACGTTTGAGACAGTCGATCTACTAGGTTCAATGCAAACGAACTACTACGTATATTTGATACACAAGAACTACGAAGGTTTTAAACAAGTGGGTCACTAGGTTTGAAGCAAACGAACTACTTGGCTTGATACAAAAGGACTATTGGGTTCGATACAAAAGAACTACTAGATTGAAGAAGAAGAAAAATATCTTAAATGGTTCAAAACAGAAAAGAAATCTAGTTAATAGATTGCGTATCGCATTCTTTGTGAAACATTTTGAATACCAAAAAAAAAGGGGGTTTAGAGTAACAAAAACTGGGTTACGTTTCACGAAAATATTTTATTAAAGAACATGTGCTTGCCATTCAGAATAAAAAGAATAATACAGGAATAGCTCAACATTGTCTAGATTTCAAACATAATTTAGATATTAATTCAATTGAACTTATACATTCTGCTCAAAAGGGTCGTAAATTGAGTTTACTTGAATCTCTGGAAATTAAGAAAGCCATTAATAATAATGAAAATATTGTAAATAATCAAATTGAAATGTTCACATTGGATTCTCCGCTGTTATTGGATTTTCCAAATAGATAACCGTTACCTACCTGCATAAAATTCTTCTTGCCTACTGTAATCCGTTTATATAAGTCTGGTACACTATTTACATCTTTAGTAACTTCGTAGCTCTTGACAATGACCCGCAAGGGTTGAAACAAATTTGTAGAGATTAATAAAATATTTTCGTGAAACGTAACCCAGTTTTTGTTACTCTAAACCCCCTTTTTTTTGGTATTCAAAATGTTTCACAAAGAATGCGATACGCAATCTATTAACTATATTTTAAACGCGAGGGACGCAAAAATAGTATCGCTATACAGGAAATTACTTTTCAAAATTAAAACATACTTCAACCATATTTGGTTTAATAAGCAGTGTATTAAGTTTAAAGTCATACCAGTGTATATGATGGTTAAGTGCAAGAATAAATCACCGGAAGCTCAAAAAGCAGTAGAGGCAGCTCAAAATTGTTGGTTTAATTTGGAAATCAAAAAGTGGCAGACAAGAAGACAAAATGTAGGTGAACACCTCAAACTTATACACATGCAGATGCACACCAGGTTCCACAATGTCATCTTTGATTGCATCACTTCAAACATCCACGAAGAAGTCAACATTAACATCAAAAAACATCAGTTAAAGTTAAACAGGAAGTTGGACAAACTCAAAAGCACACAACTTAAGACTAAAACTAAGAATATTGCTTCAGGTATAAACAACAACAACTTAGACCATTCTAATTTTAATTTCTCTGAGAGAACCGTAAATTTATCGAATGTTAATTTCAATAACACTGAATTGAACCTTTTAAACAAAGGCTTAAAATTTTCGCCAAAATTAACAACTTCATTTAAAGATTTAGAATTGTTAGGTGTTAACGTTGATATTGCCTTAAACAAATCAGATAAAGTAGAAATAATAGATAAACACAATTTGGCGAAAATCATTAAGTCTACACAAATTAGCCATAACTATAATAATGTTTCCAAAACTATCAAGTCCATTAAATCTAAATGTATTCAAAGTAACCTTATAATTTGTAAAGCTGATAAAGGGAATTCGGTCGTCATTTTACAAAAAAGAGATTATATTGATAAAATTAATATGCTACTGTCAGACAACAATGTTTTTTCTAAATTAAAACGTGATCCCACATTAAAATCTCAAAAAATAATTACAGAACTCATCAATAATAGCAAAACTTTAATTCCTAATAAAGATACATTTAAGTTTAAATGCATGAACCCGTCTAGTCCTATCCTGTATGGACTACCGAAAATTCATAAAGTTAATGCACCTATTAGACCTATAGTTTCTTATTTGAATGCTCCTTCTTATAAGTTATGTCAGTTTTGCAATAACCTTTTACAGGCTAACTTTGATTGTTTTTCTAGTTTTAGTGTTAAAAATTCTTTACAGTTAGTTGATTGTCTTAAGATTATTAAACTTCCAGATAAATCTATATTTGTATCCTTTGATGTCAAAAGTCTCTTTACTTCAATTCCAGTTAACAAACTAATCAAAATTTTAGAAAATAAAATAGAAGTTAATCCTAAACTAAACCATATGGAAAAATTTGAACTATTAAATATTCTAAAAACTTGCTTAGATCAAAATTATTTCAAATTCGAAGACAATTATTTTAAACAAAATGATGGATTACCTATGGGTTCTCCTTTATCACCTCTCCTTGCAGAAATTTTTATGGCCTCTTTCGAAAATTCACTTTTTAAACTTAACTCTGAACTTATCAAGCTTGTTACCCTTTGGAGACGTTATGTGGATGACGTTTTTTGTATTTGGAAGGGAAGCTTAAGACAATTAGACAACTTTCTCAAATTATTAAATTCCATAGATTCGAACATTCAATTCACGATGGAAATTGAAACAGACAATAAGTTAAACTTTTTGGATCTTACTTTATACAAAAATAACAAAGAAATTATGTTTGAAATTTATAGAAAACCTACGACAACTGACACGGTAATTCCCTTTGACTCAAATCAATCTTTTAACATCAAAATGGCAGCTTTTAATAGTTTATTACACAGGTTAATAAGTTTACCCCTTTCTAAAACCAATTTTGAAAAAGAATTAAAAATTATAAAACAGATTTCCATTAATAACGGGTATAATCCCAACCTAATTGACAAAATGTTAAAAAGTAAACAACGAAAACTCATTGAAATCAAACTTTACAACGGTCTCCTTCCTGATTTAATTCCTGAAAATAAGAAATACGCTTTTATTAACTATGTAAAAGAAGTCGGATACAAAATTAAACACCATCTAATTAAATTAAATATTATACCAATTTTAGTCAACAAAATTAATTTAAAAACTCTGTTAGTTAACAACAAAAATAAAACAAATTCAATAGATAAAAGTGGCGTGTACAAATTATACTGTAAAGATTGCACAGCCTTTTATTTGGGACAGACAGGTAGGGCCATAAAAACTCGTCTTAAAGAACATGTGCTTGCCATTCAGAATAAAAAGAATAATACAGGAATAGCTCAACATTGTCTAGATTTCAAACATAATTTAGATATTAATTCAATTGAACTTATACATTCTGCTCAAAAGGGTCGTAAATTGAGTTTACTTGAATCTCTGGAAATTAAGAAAGCCATTAATAATAATGAAAATATTTTAAATAATCAAATTGAAATGTTCACATTGGATTCTCCGCTGTTATTGGATTTTCCAAATAGATAACCGTTACCTACCTGCATAAAATTCTTCTTGCCTACTGTAATCCGTTTATATAAGTCTGGTACACTATTTACATCTTTAGTAACTTCGTAGCTCTTGACAATGACCCGCAAGGGTTGAAACAAATTTGTAGAGATTAATAAAATATTTTCGTGAAACGTAACCCAGTTTTTGTTACTCTAAACCCCCTTTTTTTTGGTAGAAAAGAAATCGTTCGTCAACTTTATATATGTAGGTCATTTCTTAATCTCTTTGCGCTTTGACGTCAAATAATTGTTGACAGTGACATTTGATATGACGTTTGTTAAGTGGAAACGAACAGCCACGTTTGAGACAGTCGATCTACTAGGTTCAATGCAAACGAACTACTACGTATATTTGATACACAAGAACTACGAAGGTTTTAAACAAGTGGGTCACTAGGTTTGAAGCAAACGAACTACTTGGCTTGATACAAAAGGACTATTGGGTTCGATACAAAAGAACTACTAGATTGAAGAAGAAGAAAAATATCTTAAATGGTTCAAAACAGAAAAGAAATCGTTCGTCAACTTTATATAGGTCATTTCATGATCTCTTTGCACTTTGACGTCAAATAATTGTTGACAGTAACAGTTGATATGACGTTTGTTTGGTGCAAACGAACTACTACGTATACATGATACACAAGAATTACAAAGGTTCTATACAAGTGAACCACTAGGTTTGAGGCAAACGAACTACTTGGCTTGATACAAAAGGACTACTGGGTTTGATACAAAAGAACTACTAGATGGAAAAAAGAAAAATATAGAGTAGAATCACTTAAATGGTCCAAAACAGTACATTTCTGTTTACACATGTATTAGATATATGTTGCATGTATCTACAACAAAAATACGTATGTACATAGGTATTGATTTGTTTATGTTTTGTGGATACTCGCTAAATACAAAAATACCTTTTCCATACGTACGTAGGTATCAGTAGGAATTCCAACCGGAACCGTTGCCGGTACTAAATAATAATTAGTCTGGTAAACAAAAAAATTTTCATTTTCATCTCTAACTATGTAAGTAAGTCCTAATGACGCGGTGGTTTATGTCATGAGGTTACGAGAATAGTTCATGACAGCAAAGAAAATTTAAAATGTTAAGACGACTAAAGTTTAATGTTAATAGTTGAGTTATATCTTTTAAAATTAGGTTGACCTTCTTTTGAACACCCTGATTGATTTTTGAGTCATTTAAATCCATTTATCCAGCACTATTTTAGGTTATGTTTTACAGATTTCAATAATATACTTCCAAAAATATCACCATATGTATTTGTATAATCTCTTTAATAAGTAAGTTATTTACTGGAGGTGTTCTTAATTTGATTCCAGGACCTTGGAGTACCTTATGCGCCATTTAGCCCGCGTCGCCAAGCACGGCCCGTCGACGGGGATGACCACAAGGAACATAGCAATCGTGTGGGCACCGAATCTTCTGAGATGTGCTGAGCTTGAAGTTGGAGGGGTTGCTGCTTTACAGGGTGTTGGGGTTCAGGTAACATTTGTTTTTTAAACAATAAATGAAGTTGTTTGTATTATTTATATCACCCTTTTTGTAATCGTACTGTTTATGTCATTTGAGGTACAAGGTGTTTATTCACCCTATTATCCGATTTTTGAATTTTCATCATTTTTTATTTTTAAATATGATTGAAATAATATTCATAAAAATAATGTTTTCAAGTCGTCTAAAATCCTCTAATCGGTCTAATTATCGAATAATGATGTCATAAAATCGCTTTTTATAGGAAAAGCCAAAATTATTGTCAATTTGCACTGTTGGTCAACACATGGGTGCATTGTGGACGTTGGTAAACACATACAACTGCTCGGAACCTTGAGTTCTAAATTCTAATGATGCATCACTTTCATGGGCAAATGAAATAATTCAAGTGCACATCATTTGTTTTGTTTTGTTTTGTTTTGTCGTATACCTAAACAAAATATACATATTAGAAGCAGAAGTAGGAGTAAAGAGGGGGTGTGAAGGTAGATGATAATTTTATTACTATTACAAATAGTTGATGATGTAAAGTGCTGTAACTAAAAGTTGGGTCACTATAGTTGGGTACCATTTTTGTTATATTTCATTGGGGACCTTAAAAACTGATATTTAAATAATAATTTGATACGGTGGGCAAAAAGAGCAAATGAATTTTATACCTGCGTTGACATTCTTTGCGAAATTAAATTTTTCTAACTGACCACCGCACTCCAAAAATTATCGATCGATCGACAGTAAGTTTTTTCCCCATTTTCGAAACATCGAAAGATCCAAATTGTATACACACCGGTACATTGAGTATGGGAAAACGAAATTCACTCTTTTTTCCATCCCTCTACCCGTCTGATGAATGATTAGTATTAATTTTATGCGCATAACTTGACGGGGCCCCGTTAGCGATTCAAAACGGAGCGAGAGACAATTTTACGGTTCGTTGTTACGTCTCTGAAACGTTAACAATATTGAAAGAGGCAATCGTCTGCCGCCAGTCGTCGCTTGTTAGATAATAACAATAATAATAAATAGGAGACTGAGATCGGAACGATATGGTGTCGTGGAGCTGTGGCTTCCACGACTTCCTATTAAAACCGCTTAATGTACTGCAAATCCAAAAAAAAAAAACAAAAAATGAGGAAACGTTTTTGGTACCCGGTAGGAGGCTGTTTGTTTCGGACAATTGAATTGAAAAGCAGTTCGTGTATTCGGGTGATCTTAATAACCCAGACTTTTTGACCCGCACGCACAGAAACACATTTTTCCACTTTTGGGAATTGGATACGGTTGCAGCGACATACTTTTAACCATGCTGAAGCCTTTGAGCTTCTAACAATGTACCTACTAACTATCTGATAAACATTTTGAATCTAACCAAAAACTAGATTTTTGTAATGAACTTTTGACATGCTAAAGGCTTATTCACGAGGCATCTTCTGATGCTGGGTGGTTCTGGATAAAACGAAAGGAAATGCCAGGTAAGAATTTTTATTCTGGAATTTTTCCAAATCTCCCAGTAGAAATTCTTTTCGTTTATGGTGGAGACCAAAAAGTTCCCAATACCCTTAATCCAAATCTATTTGTAGAAACAGGAAATCCAGAATAATTTCAGCGATTCAGTTATCAGTAGGTTGATGCCATACTTCTTCGTTAGAGCATCGTCTAATGCAGAAAAAATTTAGATGAAACCAAAAGAATTTCATTTTTGGACAGATTTCCAAATCTCCTTCGAATCATACTTCCCCCAAATCTACTTGTAGAAGCAGGACATCCAGAATGGTTTCTGTTATCAGTTAGTTCATGCCCCATACGTCTTCATTTAAATATCTTCTAGTGTAGAAAGAATTTGGATGAAATGAAAAGAAATTCTAGGTAGAAATTCCATTTTTGGAAAGTTTTCCCAATCTCCTTCCAGCTGGAATTCATTTTGATTTTGGTGGAAACCAAAAACTTGGGAACATCTGCCCTCTAAATCTATACTTTTGGAAACAAGTAAAACAAAAAAATTTGGGCGATTCAGTTATCAGTTAGTTGATGCTATACGTCCCCCTTAAATGGTTTTATGAAGCATCTTCAGATGGAGGAAGGATTTAAATGAAACAGAAAGAAAAGCCAGTCAGCATTTTTCCTTTTGAGGATTTTCCAAGTCTCTTTCCAGAGAGGATTCATATTGCTTTAGGTGGAGACAAAATATTACTGAACATCTCCCCCCAAATCACATTATGGAACTAGGACATCCAGAATGGTTTCTGTTATCAGTTAGTTCATGCCCCATACGTCTTCATTTAAATATCTTCTAGTGTAGAAAGAATTTGGATGAAATGAAAAGAAATTCTAGGTAGAAATTCCATTTTTGGAAAGTTTTCCCAATCTCCTTCCAGCTGGAATTCATTTTGATTTTGGTGGAAACCAAAAACTTGGGAACATCTGCCCTCTAAATCTATACTTTTGGAAACAAGTAAAACAAAAAAATTTGGGCGATTCAGTTATCAGTTAGTTGATGCTATACGTCCCCCTTAAATGGTTTTATGAAGCATCTTCAGATGGAGGAAGGATTTAAATGAAACAGAAAGAAAAGCCAGTCAGCATTTTTCCTTTTGAGGATTTTCCAAGTCTCTTTCCAGAGAGGATTCATATTGCTTTAGGTGGAGACAAAATATTACTGAACATCTCCCCCCAAATCACATTATGGAACTAGGACATCCAGAATGGTTTCTGTTATCAGTTAGTTCATGCCCCATACGTCTTCATTTAAATATCTTCTAGTGTAGAAAGAATTTGGATGAAATGAAAAGAAATTCTAGGTAGAAATTCCATTTTTGGAAAGTTTTCCCAATCTCATTCCAGCTGGAATTTATTTTGATTTTGGTGGAAACCAAAAACTTGGGAACATCTGCCCTCTAAATCTATACTTTTGGAAACAAGTAAAACAAAAAAATTTGGGCGATTCAGTTATCAGTTAGTTGATGCTATACGTCCCCCTTAAATGGTTTTATGAAGCATCTTCAGATGGAGGAAGGATTTAAATGAAACAGAAAGAAAAGCCAGTCAGCATTTTTCCTTTTGAGGATTTTCCAAGTCTCTTTCCAGAGAGGATTCATATTGCTTTAGGTGGAGACAAAATATTACTGAACATCTCCCCCCAAATGACATTATGGAACTAGGACATCCAGAATGGTTTCTGTTATCAGTTAGTTCATGCCCCATACGTCTTCATTTAAATATCTTCTAGTGTAGAAAGAATTTGGATGAAATGAAAAGAAATTCTAGGTAGAAATTCCATTTTTGGAAAGTTTTCCCAATCTCATTCCAGCTGGAATTTATTTTGATTTTGGTGGAAACCAAAAACTTGGGAACATCTGCCCTCTAAATCTATACTTTTGGAAACAAGTAAAACAAAAAAATTTGGGCGATTCAGTTATCAGTTAGTTGATGCTATACGTCCCCCTTAAATGGTTTTATGAAGCATCTTCAGATGGAGGAAGGATTTAAATGAAACAGAAAGAAAAGCCAGTCAGCATTTTTCCTTTTGAGGATTTTCCAAGTCTCTTTCCAGAGAGGATTCATATTGCTTTAGGTGGAGACAAAATATTACTGAACATCTCCCCCCAAATGACATTATGGAACTAGGACATCCAGAATGGTTTCTGTTATCAGTTAGTTCATGCCCCATACGTCTTCATTTAAATATCTTCTAGTGTAGAAAGAATTTGGATGAAATGAAAAGAAATTCTAGGTAGAAATTCCATTTTTGGAAAGTTTTCCCAATCTCATTCCAGCTGGAATTTATTTTGATTTTGGTGGAAACCAAAAACTTGGGAACATCTGCCCTCTAAATCTATACTTTTGGAAACAAGTAAAACAAAAAAATTTGGGCGATTCAGTTATCAGTTAGTTGATGCTATACGTCCCCCTTAAATGGTTTTATGAAGCATCTTCAGATGGAGGAAGGATTTAAATGAAACAGAAAGAAAAGCCAGTCAGCATTTTTCCTTTTGAGGATTTTCCAAGTCTCTTTCCAGAGAGGATTCATATTGCTTTAGGTGGAGACAAAATATTACTGAACATCTCCCCCCAAATCACATTATGGAACTAGGACATCCAGAATGGTTTCTGTTATCAGTTAGTTCATGCCCCATACGTCTTCATTTAAATATCTTCTAGTGTAGAAAGAATTTGGATGAAATGAAAAGAAATTCTAGGTAGAAATTCCATTTTTGGAAAGTTTTCCCAATCTCCTTCCAGCTGGAATTTCATTTTGATTTTGGTGGAAACCAAAAACTTGGGAACATCTGCCCTCTAAATCTATACTTTTGGAAACAAGTAAAACAAAAAAATTTGGGCGATTCAGTTATCAGTTAGTTGATGCTATACGTCCCCCTTAAATGGTTTTATGAAGCATCTTCAGATGGAGGAAGGATTTAAATGAAACAGAAAGAAAAGCCAGTCAGCATTTTTCCTTTTGAGGATTTTCCAAGTCTCTTTCCAGAGAGGATTCATATTGCTTTAGGTGGAGACAAAATATTACTGAACATCTCCCCCCAAATCACATTATGGAACTAGGACATCCAGAATGGTTTCTGTTATCAGTTAGTTCATGCCCCATACGTCTTCATTTAAATATCTTCTAGTGTAGAAAGAATTTGGATGAAATGAAAAGAAATTCTAGGTAGAAATTCCATTTTTGGAAAGTTTTCCCAATCTCATTCCAGCTGGAATTTATTTTGATTTTGGTGGAAACCAAAAACTTGGGAACATCTGCCCTCTAAATCTATACTTTTGGAAACAAGTAAAACAAAAAAATTTGGGCGATTCAGTTATCAGTTAGTTGATGCTATACGTCCCCCTTAAATGGTTTTATGAAGCATCTTCAGATGGAGGAAGGATTTAAATGAAACAGAAAGAAAAGCCAGTCAGCATTTTTCCTTTTGAGGATTTTCCAAGTCTCTTTCCAGAGAGGATTCATATTGCTTTAGGTGGAGACAAAATATTACTGAACATCTCCCCCCAAATCACATTATGGAACTAGGACATCCAGAATGGTTTCTGTTATCAGTTAGTTCATGCCCCATACGTCTTCATTTAAATATCTTCTAGTGTAGAAAGAATTTGGATGAAATGAAAAGAAATTCTAGGTAGAAATTCCATTTTTGGAAAGTTTTCCCAATCTCATTCCAGCTGGAATTTATTTTGATTTTGGTGGAAACCAAAAACTTGGGAACATCTGCCCTCTAAATCTATACTTTTGGAAACAAGTAAAACAAAAAAATTTGGGCGATTCAGTTATCAGTTAGTTGATGCTATACGTCCCCCTTAAATGGTTTTATGAAGCATCTTCAGATGGAGGAAGGATTTAAATGAAACAGAAAGAAAAGCCAGTCAGCATTTTTCCTTTTGAGGATTTTCCAAGTCTCTTTCCAGAGAGGATTCATATTGCTTTAGGTGGAGACAAAATATTTCTGAACATTTCCCCCCAAATCACATTATGGAACTAGGACATCCAGAATGGTTTCTGTTATCAGTTAGTTCATGCCCCATACGTCTTCATTTAAATATCTTCTAGTGTAGAAAGAATTTGGATGAAATGAAAAGAAATTCTAGGTAGAAATTCCATTTTTGGAAAGTTTTCCCAATCTCATTCCAGCTGGAATTCATTTTGATTTTGATGGAAACCAAAAACTTGGGAGCATCTGCCCTCTAAATCTATACTTTTGGAAACAAGTAAAACAAAAAAATTTGGGCGATTCAGTTATCAGTTAGTTGATGCTATACGTCCCCCTTAAATGGTTTTATGAAGCATCTTCAGATGGAGGAAGGATTTAAATGAAACAGCAAGAAAAGCCAGTCAGCATTTTTCCTTTTGAGGATTTTCCAAGTCTCTTTCCAGAGAGGATTCATATTGCTTTAGGTGGAGACAAAATATTTCTGAACATTTCCCCCCAAATCACATTATGGAACTAGGACATCCAGAATGGTTTCTGTTATCAGTTAGTTCATGCCCCATACGTCTTCATTTAAATATCTTCTAGTGTAGAAAGAATTTGGATGAAATGAAAAGAAATTCTAGGTAGAAATTCCATTTTTGGAAAGTTTTCCCAATCTCATTCCAGCTGGAATTCATTTTGATTTTGATGGAAACCAAAAACTTGGGAGCATCTGCCCTCTAAATCTATACTTTTGGAAACAAGTAAAACAAAAAAATTTGGGCGATTCAGTTATCAGTTAGTTGATGCTATACGTCCCCCTTAAATGGTTTTATGAAGCATCTTCAGATGGAGGAAGGATTTAAATGAAACAGAAAGAAAAGCCAGTCAGCATTTTTCCTTTTGAGGATTTTCCAAGTCTCTTTCCAGAGAGGATTCATATTGCTTTAGGTGGAGACAAAATATTACTGAACATCTCCCCCCAAATCACATTATGGAACTAGGACATCCAGAATGGTTTCTGTTATCAGTTAGTTCATGCCCCATACGTCTTCATTTAAATATCTTCTAGTGTAGAAAGAATTTGGATGAAATGAAAAGAAATTCTAGGTAGAAATTCCATTTTTGGAAAGTTTTCCCAATCTCATTCCAGCTGGAATTCATTTTGATTTTGGTGGAAACCAAAAACTTGGGAGCATCTGCCCTCTAAATCTATACTTTTGGAAACAAGTAAAACAAAAAAATTTGGGCGATTCAGTTATCAGTTAGTTGATGCTATACGTCCCCCTTAAATGGTTTTATGAAGCATCTTCAGATGGAGGAAGGATTTAAATGAAACAGAAAGAAAAGCCAGTCAGCATTTTTCCTTTTGAGGATTTTCCAAGTCTCTTTCCAGAGAGGATTCATATTGCTTTAGGTGGAGACAAAATATTTCTGAACATTTCCCCCCAAATCACATTATGGAACTAGGACATCCAGAATGGTTTCTGTTATCAGTTAGTTCATGCCCCATACGTCTTCATTTAAATATCTTCTAGTGTAGAAAGAATTTGGATGAAATGAAAAGAAATTCTAGGTAGAAATTCCATTTTTGGAAAGTTTTCCCAATCTCATTCCAGCTGGAATTCATTTTGATTTTGGTGGAAACCAAAAACTTGGGAGCATCTGCCCTCTAAATCTATACTTTTGGAAACAAGTAAAACAAAAAAATTTGGGCGATTCAGTTATCAGTTAGTTGATGCTATACGTCCCCCTTAAATGGTTTTATGAAGCATCTTCAGATGGAGGAAGGATTTAAATGAAACAGAAAGAAAAGCCAGTCAGCATTTTTCCTTTTGAGGATTTTCCAAGTCTCTTTCCAGAGAGGATTCATATTGCTTTAGGTGGAGACAAAATATTTCTGAACATTTCCCCCCAAATCACATTATGGAACTAGGACATCCAGAATGGTTTCTGTTATCAGTTAGTTCATGCCCCATACGTCTTCATTTAAATATCTTCTAGTGTAGAAAGAATTTGGATGAAATGAAAAGAAATTCTAGGTAGAAATTCCATTTTTGGAAAGTTTTCCCAATCTCATTCCAGCTGGAATTCATTTTGATTTTGATGGAAACCAAAAACTTGGGAGCATCTGCCCTCTAAATCTATACTTTTGGAAACAAGTAAAACAAAAAAATTTGGGCGATTCAGTTATCAGTTAGTTGATGCTATACGTCCCCCTTAAATGGTTTTATGAAGCATCTTCAGATGGAGGAAGGATTTAAATGAAACAGCAAGAAAAGCCAGTCAGCATTTTTCCTTTTGAGGATTTTCCAAGTCTCTTTCCAGAGAGGATTCATATTGCTTTAGGTGGAGACAAAATATTTCTGAACATTTCCCCCCAAATCACATTATGGAACTAGGACATCCAGAATGGTTTCTGTTATCAGTTAGTTCATGCCCCATACGTCTTCATTTAAATATCTTCTAGTGTAGAAAGAATTTGGATGAAATGAAAAGAAATTCTAGGTAGAAATTCCATTTTTGGAAAGTTTTCCCAGTCTCATTCCAGCTGGAATGCATTTTGATTTTGGTGGAAACCAAAAACTTGGGAGCATCTGCCCTCTAAATCTATACTTTTGGAAACAAGTAAAACAAAAAAATTTGGGCGATTCAGTTATCAGTTAGTTGATGCTATACGTCCCCCTTAAATGGTTTTATGAAGCATCTTCAGATGGAGGAAGGATTTAAATGAAACAGAAAAGAAAAGCCAGTCAGCATTTTTCCTTTTGAGGATTTTCCAAGTCTCTTTCCAGAGAGGATTCATATTGCTTTAGGTGGAGACAAAATATTTCTGAACATTTCCCCCCAAATCACATTATGGAACTAGGACATCCAGAATGGTTTCTGTTATCAGTTAGTTCATGCCCCATACGTCTTCATTTAAATATCTTCTAGTGTAGAAAGAATTTGGATGAAATGAAAAGAAATTCTAGGTAGAAATTCCATTTTTGGAAAGTTTTCCCAAAGTCTCATTCCAGCTGGAATTCATTTTGATTTTGGTGGAAACCAAAAACTTGGGAGCATCTGCCCTCTAAATCTATACTTTTGGAAACAAGTAAAACAAAAAAATTTGGGCGATTCAGTTATCAGTTAGTTGATGCTATACGTCCCCCTTAAATGGTTTTATGAAGCATCTTCAGATGGAGGAAGGATTTAAATGAAACAAAAAGGAAAAGCCAGTCAGCATTTTTCCTTTTGAGGATTTTCCAAGTCTCTTTCCAGAGAGGATTCATATTGCTTTAGGTGGAGACAAAATATTTCTGAACATTTCCCCCCAAATCACATTATGGAACTAGGACATCCAGAATGGTTTCTGTTATCAGTTAGTTCATGCCCCATACGTCTTCATTTAAATATCTTCTAGTGTAGAAAGAATTTGGATGAAATGAAAAGAAATTCTAGGTAGAAATTCCATTTTTGGAAAGTTTTCCCAATCTCATTCCAGCTGGAATTCATTTTGATTTTGGTGGAAACCAAAAACTTGGGAGCATCTGCCCTCTAAATCTATACTTTTGGAAACAAGTAAAACAAAAAAATTTGGGCGATTCAGTTATCAGTTAGTTGATGCTATACGTCCCCCTTAAATGGTTTTATGAAGCATCTTCAGATGGAGGAAGGATTTAAATGAAACAGAAGGAAAAGCCAGTCAGCATTTTTCCTTTTGAGGATTTTCCAAGTCTCTTTCCAGAGAGGATTCATATTGCTTTAGGTGGAGACAAAATATTACTGAACATCTCCCCCCAAATCACATTATGGAACTAGGACATCCAGAATGGTTTCTGTTATCAGTTAGTTCATGCCCCATACGTCTTCATTTAAATATCTTCTAGTGTAGAAAGAATTTGGATGAAATGAAAAGAAATTCTAGGTAGAAATTCCATTTTTGGAATGTTTTCCCAATCTCCTTCCAGCTGCAATTTATTTCAAATTTTGGTGCAAAACATTAACATTGTTCCTCCAAACCTACTTCTGGAAACAAGTACCTAATTCAGAAAAATTTGGGCGATTCAGTTATCAGTTAGTTCATTCCATACGTCCCCCTTGAATGGTTTTATGAAGCATCTCTAAATATAGGAAGGATTTAAATGAGATGGAAAGAAAACCCACCAGGAATTTTCTTTTTGGGAATATTTCGAAATATCCTTCCAGTTTGTCCAAAAACCTCTGAATTTCCTTTTTCCAAATCCACTAGTGGAAACCACCAGGTATTCAGAATAATTTCCTGATTTAGATACCAGAAGGGTTTAGGTGAAGCGAAAAAGATTTGTTGTTTTTTCTTGGATATTTCCTTTTTTTTATTTTGGTACAGGTAGGCCACTTTCTCCTAACCTAACCTAACCTAACTTAACCTCATCCGTTAGTGGATGCAAAACATCCAGTGAACTGTTGCGACAATTTAAACGATGGTCTTCCATTATTATTTGCAATTGCAATGGGTAACACTACCTATTTGTTACAAGTATATACAAAGGAATTGTTTTTTTTTTACATCAATCTTCATCTTGTAGCAATCAGATCATACCAGAGCAGCTCTCGTCTAGTCTTTGTATCACAATTGCATGATATTAATTTTGAAAGTAATTACAATGCGTCGATTCTTCCGGTGCAACAACATAAACAACGTTTCTGAATAGAATCCGTCCATTTCGGTTACGTAAACGGCTTCTTAGTCTTTTTCGATGACGTCGATTCTCATCATAACGAAACAAATGAATGCGCCCGTAATATTGTTAAGTAACCAACCAGGTTTCTTTGATTTCATTGTGCAGCATTGTGGTTGTCACAATGTATAAAGGTGCTGCCAGTTGACTTCTTTTTGACTAGGACATGACTAGTTGAAATTCGCGAAATACACGCTTTTCTGGGAAACGATTAATCGTATTCAATATTTACTGCGCGACCTAATTAAATTGATCAAATACAAAAATGCTTTTGAAATAGAAATCAGCTCCAAGTGATGCGTAACTGATCTGACTATTATGATTTATAAATATTTGTTTCTTCATCTCTGTCTCGACGAGTTTTTCATGGAACGTTTCATTTTTATGACGTGGAATTTTCAAGTAGGTATGGCTTATTAATTTATTGCTAGGATTTTTTGAAATCTTTTCTGGTTTTGGTTATTTTGCGTATTAAGTTTTGTGGCTTTCGGGACTAATGTATAAGTGCCACAAAACTTACCAAAACTTAACCTCAATCTCTTCAAAAATGTTTTTTTTTTGGCTCTTGTGGAACATTAGACTTTTTGGGGAAACCAAAGGTGTTAAAAATTTGAGGTTAAAAGTTATTAATATGATCCTCAAAATAAGTTCAACCGTCGGCCACTTCCGGTTGGGTTATACTGCAAATTAATTCCAGCTTTGTTACTACGTATAAAAAATCATAACTTTTACAAAAAATGACTTAGAGTGTTGAAATTTTTACAAGTTGTGGTGGAATCATGTAGCTATCGTCAAGCCAAAATTGAGCTTCATAACTTATACAGGGTGTTCAAAAAGAAAATCCAAATTAATAACATTGTTTTTTAAATTGTCATATTTTGGATTTTTTTATGAACGCCCTGTATAACTTATTAAGCTGAAATTTGGCATGACGTTAGCCATATGGCTCGACCACTTGTGGTAAAAATTTCAACACTTTAAGTCATTTTTTGCAAAAGTTATGATTTTTTACATGTAGTTTTGAGTAAAATAAATTATCTTTAGAACTACTGATCCTAAGCGTACGAGTTGGTTATCAAAGTTACCTTAAAATTTTTTTCCCATTTAAATTCGTCGTAAAAAAGTAAAAATGACAAAGTTGATATTAACATCCGGTATAACCGGAAGTGACCGACAGTTGAAATTATTTTAGTTTTATCGTCTTAAAGAAAGCTGTATAAGTCGCGTCATTTTTTTTTTTTGTGTGCTTACTACTTTCTCTAAGAACTACTAATCATTTATTATACAGTGACTAATGGGGAGAACACTGAAGGGCTGTGACATACAGACAGACAGACCGCGGCCAATTTCCTTCCTTATGGTTTTATCATCCAACAAAGTCCACTTTTACTTCCTTTTTGTTGACATCCGATCCGTAGTAATTACTCCGTAAAATAACCGTCACACCCATTGAAAAAAGCTGAGCTGAAAAAGTCACCTCGCCATTTTTCTTTTTTTTTTTTCCTCTCTCGGTTGTTATTTTGCGAAATATTTATAAAAGACTATCGCATCTTCGTTGTTGTTTTTGTTATTACTGTTATTGTCGTTTGTTTCGTAATGAGAGTCTATGCGAGTGTAAGGTAGTATTTCTTCACTTCCAGGCGGTTGTAACCGAGTTCCTGATTTGCTACACCGACCTCATCTTCTGCGATCATCTTCCAACCCTTGCGCAATCGAATCTCGATGTGGAGTCGTCGATGTCGCCCAAACGCCTGCGCCCCAAGAGCCTCGCCATATCCACGCCGACGAAGCTAATCACGCTGGAAGAAGCGCGTAGCAAGCATCATCTACTCAGCAAGTCGGACGAGAGCGGGTACATAGAGGTCGGCGGGGGGCCCAGGAACCTACCAAACAAATACCACACAATCATCGAATTGCCATCAGGTTTGTCTGTTTTTTTATCTATTTAGTCACAGGAACGTACCCAAAACTCCTTGGAGCTGCAGAGGGCGTGACGTGCTCGAGGTAAACTGCTGTTCCCTATCCTTGTCCTCAATTAAATTGTAAAACTCCTCAGTGGGTGACTAACTGACTGACTCTTCTCCTTGAACTCGTCTACTACTTATATTGCTATAGAAGCTTCTTGACTACCATAACCCTCTTCCTGAACTTTCGTTCTTTTATCCAATTAGACCCAGGAACATGCCCAAAACTCTTTGAGGCTGCAGAGGGGGTGACGTGCTCGAGGTAAACTGCTGTTCCCTATCCTTGTCCTCAATTAAATTGTAAAACTCCTCAGTGGGTGACTAACTGACTGACTCTTCTCCTTGAACTCGTCTACTACTTATATTGTTATAGAAGCTTCTTGACTTCCATAACCCTCTTCCTGAACTTTCGTTTTTTTATCCAATTAGAACCAGGAACATGCCCAAAACTCTTTGAGGCTGCAGAGGGGGTGACGTGCTCGAGATGAGCTGATGTTCCCTGTCATTATCCTCAATTAAATTGTAAAACTCCTCAGTGGATGACTAACTAACTGACTCTTCTCGAACTCGTCTTCTACTTATATTGTTATCGAAGCTTCTTGACTTCTGTAACCCTCTTCCTGAACTTTCGTTCTTTTATCCAATTAGACCCAGGAACATGCCCAAAACTCTTTGAGGCTGCAGAGGGGGTGACGTGCTCGAGGTAAACTGCTGTTCCATATCCTTGTCCTCGATTAAATTGTAGAACTCCTCAGTGGGTGACTAACTGACTGACTCTTCTCCTTGAACTCGTCTTCTACTTATATTGTTATCGAAGCTTCTTGTCTTCCATAACCCTCTTCCTGAACCTTTGTTTTTTTAACCAATTAGACCCAGGAACATGTCCAAAACTCCTTGTGGCTGCAGAGGGGGTGACGTGCTCGAAGTAAGCTGCTGTTCCCTGTCCTTGCCCTCAATTAAATTGTAAAACTCCTCAGTGGGTGACTAACTGACTGACTCTTCTCCTTGAACTCGTCTACTACTTATATTGTTATATAAGCTTCTTGACTTCCATAACTCTCTTCCTGAACTTTCGTTTTTTTATCCAATTAGACCCAGGAACATGCCCAAAACTCTTTGAGGCTGCAGAGGGGGTGACGTGCTCGAGGTAAACTGCTGTTCCCTATACTTGTCCTCAATTAAATTGTAAAACTCCTCAGTGGGTGACTAACTGAGTGACTCTTCTCCTTGAACTCGTCTGCTACTTGTATTGTTATAGAAGCTTCTTGACTACCATAACCCTCTTCCTGAACTTTCGTTTTTTTATCCAATTAGACCCAGGAACATGCCCAAAACTCTTTGAGGCTGCAGAGGGGGTGACGTGCTCGAGGTAAACTGCTGTTCCCTATCCTTGTCCTCAATTAAATTGTAAAACTCCTCAGTGGGTGACTAACTGACTGACTCTTCTCCTTGAACTCGTCTACTACTTATATTGTTATAGAAGCTTCTTGACTTCCATAACCCTCTTCCTGAACTTTCGTTTTTTTATCCAATTAGAACCAGGAACATGCCCAAAACTCTTTGAGGCTGCAGAGGGGGTGACGTGCTCGAGATGAGCTGATGTTCCCTGTCATTATCCTCAATTAAATTGTAAAACTCCTCAGTGGATGACTAACTAACTGACTCTTCTCGAACTCGTCTTCTACTTATATTGTTATCGAAACTTCTTGACTTCTGTAACCCTCTTCCTGAACCTTCGTGTTTTTTATCCAATTAGACCCAGGAACATGCTTAAAACTCTTTGAGGCTGCTGAGGGGGTGACGTGCTCGAGGTAAACTGCTGTTCCCTATCCTTGTCCTCGATTAAATTGTAGAACTCCTCAGTGGGTGACTAACTGACTGACTCTTCTCCTTGAACTCGTCTACTACTTATATTGTTATCGAAGCTTCTTGTCTTCCATAACCCTCTTCCTGAACCTTTGTTTTTTTAACCAATTAGACCCAGGAACATGTCCAAAACTCCTTGTGGCTGCAGAGGGGGTGACGTGCTCGAAGTAAGCTGCTGTTCCCTGTCCTTGTCCTCAATTAAATTGTAAAACTCCTCAGTGGGTTACCAACTGACTGACCCATCTCGAACTTGTCTTCTATTTCTTGACCTCCCGAACCTTCTCGTGCCTCCTTAGCCATAAGTATAAATAATCCGCCAAATCGATTCTTTAAGCAGCGCTAGCCGGGTTATTACCATTTGCAACAACAGAATTTCAGTTCTATGGGTGCCATTATGTCACTCTCAAAACTTTGTTCGTTATGTTGTGTTTGTTTTTTGCAGGAAGCAGAAAACGAGGGTTCTCTAAGAGGTCACCGCTGGGTTGGAGGTCTTTCTTTTCCAGAACGAGAAACAACTCTCAAGGGAGCTTATCAAAAGCGAGAGAGGCATCCACTCCCGGAAACATAATAATGACGGTGAGTACCCAGCTATAAAAAGAAAGAGCTCGTTTTCTTTCTTGCAAGACACGACCAGTAAGAAATGTTGTCTTTTCTTTATTGTTCTTTTGTTACTTTAAATAAAACATTTCATCGTGCTAATGATACTGCAACAGGAACGTTTTTAAACGTGTTGTATTTACAATAGTCTCAAAGATAATGGATTAATGAATTTCGAAAGGCGAAAGTCATTAAAATTAATAATAATATCGACAACAATTGTTATCTACATTAAATAATAATGACTCATAAGAAACAACAATTATTTATTATTTTTAGGAAAAGGCTGTTACAGAGTCGGACTTAACTGAAATGAAACGGAAATTGAGACCTGTCAAATCGGCCGAAAGTCTCACTTCCGGTCATTCAGAGCCTGCGAGTACCGAAGACATTTTGGCACCTCTGCATAACCTGAACAAACCGCCGGGTCACAACAGGTTAACTAATTTTAGTTTATTTAATTTCCTTATTGTTATAAAAAAAATTTTTTAGATCTGTCTCTCACGATTCGTACTTTGACACATTGCAAAATTCGCAAAATAATTCCGAAGGGTCGCTTTTGGACCTGAGTGAAATTCAGTTGAATTTTGAACTAGAGGAATCAGAAATGAGGATATTTTCAGAAGACGAAAGCTTGGTCAGTTCTCCCAGAAATCAGAAGGATGTGGTAAGTGTTTTTTAATTTATTTTTTGTTGCTTTGTAGATGACTGACGCTTTTAATTAAAACATACTTAATTTTATTCACAAAAATTTTTAGAAAACAAGAAATTGATTTTGATTGTAATTGGACTTTCGATATCAATCAAGATAGACAGTAATAAGACAAATATGTTACAATTAAGTATTTAATTAAATAAATTAAATGTCTTTACAAAAGCAAATTTTCATTACATTTTGGAATTATAAAAATATTTTTTGAAATTGTACGTGACCGTTTTGGAACTTGATATTTATTTATTTCAATAATAGGGTACATGAGACATGATGGTCAGGGTGTGTTCAGAAGTTTCATACGTTTGAATTGTGTGAGTAGTTCAAATGAACCAAAACATTTAACCCATAGTGCGTACAAACTGTTATTACTATAGGACCAGGACGCGTTCAGAAATTTATCAAGTGAACTAAAACAGTGACTAACACGTCAGGGTGTGTTCGGAAATTTCATTCTAAATTAGCGATTAATTTAAGTGGACCAAAATATGAAAACAGTTGGATTCACGAATTCCTTTAATCCGAATTGAGTGAGTATTATGTTCAGATTTGTTTTAGTTCTAATTGATATGAGTAAATAGTTCAAATGAACCAAAACATTAGACACTTTGTGCGCTCAATTCGATTTCATCCACAGTTTAGGGTGCGTTCAGAAATTTATGTAAGTAATTCAAGTGACTTTCGTTTGCTTTAAGGCGACAATTTAATGTTATTTTTTTTTTATTTATTAATCGTCTGACTCTTTACATAAATTAACCAAGCAGTTTGTACTTTTTGAATATACAATCTTTAAATTTTGGAAAGTGGTCATGTACCCTATTATTTAGTGAATTTGAAAAGAAGATTGAAAATTATTTGAGGGTGTGGAATTTTGGACCAAGAACTTAGAAATTTATTAAAAACTGGAACAGTGTCATACGAGAAACACCACACCGGCTGTCTTCTTAATTTTGAAAAGGAACGTCGCTTCTGACCTTGAAGAGGAGAACTTCACAACTGCATGCGTTGCTAGAATAGAAGCTTGCTAATAAATAATAATAGTTAGAATTAGTGATAAAGAAGATTTCAATTTTTCGAAGGCCTTCCGTCGTTACCTCACACGGCCTCGTACAGACGACTACTCGACGTCATCAAACAACCCCTCGCCGAAAAAACAACCTCGCGTCGTCCTCTCCCCCGACTCGATATCGCGCAAGCGCACCCGCCTCGAAGACCAGCTCTCAGATATCCAGTACATCGACTGCAACACCCCCGAGAACAACTACATCTTCTCGACAACGGCCGTCATCCACCCTCAACCGGACGACATTCAGAAAACAGCGGACGTCTTCGAATCTTACCAGCCTAAGAACAAGTCACCCCGTAGCTCCGAGGTCGAGTTCAAACGCCAATCTCTCAACCTTGAGAAAACCACGACGAGCAAACCTCCACCCATACCAAAATCTCTAACCGAGTCGAACATTGAGAGTCACTTGAAATTCCTGTCCACCAACGTTTCGAACCAAAGCAGCTCGTTCGCAAGTCCGCAGTCGCCTAAATACAAACGATTGAATGACTCAAGTGCAAACGTGAGCCCCCTTCAAACCCCCGAAGACATCTCGTATCAGAAAATGTACGAGAATCTCAATAAGGGTCCTGACAATAATAGTAGTAGTAAACCCCCCATCTATGAAAACGTCGATAGAAAATCTAATAGTCCTGTTTACGAAAACATACTCACAACAATCAGCATAACGTACAAGTCCCCAGTGAAAACACCAAAGGGTCCCAACTCGTCCAGGGATTACGAGAACGTTGACGTTCTCAACCCTGAGCAAGCTGTTGTTCCCACAGTAGCAGCTTCACTCCCTTTGCAACAAGCCACTCAACCTAACTTCGTTCTCAATGATACTTTAAACGTCATTGGTCACGACAAAAATCGCCCCAAGAGCGCAGGCGCCACAGATTTTATCAAATCCACCGACATAACAACCACAATAGTTGACTCAGACACAAAGTTGTGGAAAAGCGACCCTTCAATGGACAGGGACAACAGCAAGAGTTGCAGCGAGGAAACTTCCACAATGAAAGGGAACAGGGACTCGATAAAAGCAGCCATAGGAACTAATAATGACATCACATTAACTGATAACTCGTTTTATGAAAACGAGAGCACATTGGTGTTGAGTCCAACAGCGTCTTCTTTAAGCGAAGTGGTCCAGACCTCGACTGAGCTTCTTAATACTAGTCATTCGTCCCTAAACTTCCCAGCGAGTCCCAGTAGACTCAGTCCTATTGTAAGCTCACTGCAAAACACAAACCGCTCGGACTCGGATACAGCAGTCAGCGATCCAGAATCCAAAACGCGCGACGATTCTAGTCAAGAAAGTCTGATAATCGAAGATAAGCCCGAAAACTTGATGGAAGCACGATTTTACAACCCCGAATATCTTAAATTAACTGACAACGCCATCAGCCCTTTTGAGGAACGGGACTTGGTGGAAATAAAACCAAGTGGAAATTGCCTGAGCCTGAAGGAGGAAATGCAAAATCTCAGAGAGTGTCTTCGATTGAATTTGGACGATGATAGACCTAAAAGTATCAACCTCATTGAGTTCAGCCCAAATACCCCTACAACGACAGAGGCTTCGCGAATTGCAACAGCAGACAAAAGGAAATCCTGTCAGTCAGAAGGGGAAGCGATAGATGACGAGAACAACATCTACCAGCAAGTCAAATATTTTCGTAGGTCCGTACACGAAGTAAATGCACTTTTGGACATGGACCCGGAACTGAAACAAGAAATTAACAATGAAAATCCGCATCAAGAGAATTTCTGTTCCGACTTCAGCCTCGAACCAGAAATATGTGATAAAGTACTAACTGAAAATTCCGCTGAAACTCAAAATATGATCGAAATTGATAAACAGACTGAATATGACGCCTCTACTTCTGATTTACTAGAAGATGATACCCAACCAGAATCAGGTGCTAGTCCGGTGTCTTTCGATTCTTTAGAATCCGACAGGATCAACATTGAAGAGAACGTCGAAACCGTGCCTTCAAAACTATGCGACAGTGCCTTAACGATAACAGACGACTCTTCTTCCAAAGACAATCCGGAAATCAAAACCAACAGTCAAATGCAAATAGGCGTCAACGTGAAATCGTTGACGGGTAAATTTGAAGCCAAAGAATCGGACCTGGTCGACTACAAACCTCCTCTGTTTGGAGGTAACAGGGGGCTGAAGCCATTTCAAAGTCCAAAACCTGAAAGAAATCCAGATAAGAGTCAGGAAAAGGCTCAACTGGATAGTCTATTTGGAAGCACTTCTTCATTAGGGGAGGAAAGACGTGTATACTACGACAGAAGTTGTTTACCCCCCTGTTTAAGGGCAAAGCATCTTCGAAATTCTGCCAAAACACGATCCCTGGACGAAGATGAGTTTAACAGAGAATTTGGTGGGGACCAGTCGTTGACTCGGAGGAAATCCCTGGACGAAAGCCTCTCTTATAAAGCAAATGCTTTGCCAAAGACTCTGAATCCTCCCAAACCAGTTCCACTAGAAATTGACCTGGATATTCATTGCTCCCACAGTCTTCTCCCTCTTTCCGACCAAAAACTTAACAGAGAAAGAATTGAAAAATACAAGGAAGAGCGAAGAAAATTCCTGCACGAAAAATACAGATCTGAATCCTTCAAGGAAAACAAAGAGGTCCTTCTGTCCCGAATGAAGCAGAAAGGCGTCAAGGGCAAAGAAGGTGAAGACGAAAAAATCGACATTGGGGAGGACATCAAAACGGCAGATGAGGAACAAAAAGTTAATGACGGGGGACCACCAAAGCACAAAAATAATGGAGCCTGCAGCAAATCGAGTGACACAGCCAAACCAAAATCTGGTGGCGACGTGATAGAAAGTATTAAGTCAAAAACTGCCATTTTCGAATCCCACATCAACAACCACAACACATCGGATAAACCCAAAATCCTATCGAAGAAAAACGATTTGAACAAGAGTACAAAGGGTGACATTAATTGGACCCAAAAGGGGGACAAAGAGGTAAAAAATTTACAAAACAGCAGTCGGGGACGTACCTTCCTACCACCTGACACAGAAAGAAATATTCCTTCAGCAGAACCACAAGAACAGAACGAGAAGAAAATTCAAAACACCTTTGAGAGGAGGTACCACCCTGCGGTGGTGGGACAATCTATTAATGACCCTGTTAAAGACAGTAACAAAGGGCATAGCACAACAGGCTCCCGAAATACTTTCGGAGGGACAGGGTTTAGAAAAAAGGCAATCACTGATGAAGTTGGTGACGTGGAGAGGGATGAGTCGTCAACCGAAAAATTTGTGCCCAAAAGGACTGTTGATTATCGATCACCCGGTATCATACGAAAAAGTTTTGACCCAAGAAGTAATGTGAAGGAGAGTGATAATAATAAAATTAGTGATTTTGGTCAGGAAATTATTCGGAATAAGTTGAGAGAGGACAACAGCAATAGGAACGAAAGGAGGCGACATACGTACGAAACAAGGGAGAGGGAGACAGACAGCGAGAGGACGAGAAGGATCAGTTTGGAAAGTAGCAGCCCCAGGTAAATTGTTTTCTTTTTTTTTTTTTTTGAAGGGGGGTTATGGTCTCAATAAGACGTTTCGTTTATAGGTGGGATTGAGGGTTTCAAAGGATTCTGTATTGATTGAGGGTATCAGAAACTATTGTGGCTGATGACGAAACAAAGAAATTTGAGGAGTAATCTGAAAACTAATAGAATTTGAAAATTGAAACATAATTTTGGGGAGTAACCTGGAAATTAAAAAAAAATTGAAGTGATCTAGAAATTAAAAAAATTGTTTTTGGAAATTAAAAAAAATTGAGGGGTACCTAGATAATCTGGGAATTAATAAAAAATTGAGGAGTAATTTAGAAACCAAAAAAGTTTTGCGAATTATCTAATCTGGAAATTAAAAAAATAATTGGAAGAGTAATCTGAATATAAATACTTTGGGAGAGTAACCTTTAAGAAGTGATTTATAAATAAAAAAAAAAAAAAACTTTTGGGGAGAAATATGGAAATCATTTTAAGGAGCAGATAATCTAGAAATTAATCATAAATTGAGGAGAATATTATTAAAACATTTTGGGAAGTACCTATTATTATACAGAAAATTAAAAAAATTAGTAGTAATTTGGAAATTTATTTTTTGGAAAAGGAATTTATAAATTAAAAAATAATTTGGAGAATAAACGGGGAATTAAAAAAAGAATAAAGATAATAAAAAATTAAAATTTTAAAATAAATTATTGAGAAAAATTATTAAAAACAAATTTAAGTACCTTTTTAGATAAATTGGGGGAGAATTTTAAAAAAAATTTTTAAAGGCGTAATTTAAATTAAAAATATTTTTTTTGGAAAAAGTAATTTAAAAATTTAAAAAAATTGTTTTTGGAGTAGGTGATCTGGAAATTAAAAAAAGGTTTGTGGGATAATCTGCAATTTTGGGGATTTTGAAGGAAATTGAAATTAAACTAGAAATTTAAAAATTTAAAATTTTTGGAATTTAAATTATTTTTTTGAGGAGAATGTGTAATGAAAATTTTTTTTTAAAGTACGTAATCTAGAAATTAAATTTAAAAAATTGGGGAGTAATCTCGAAATTAAATAAAAACTATTTTTTGGGGTGTAATTTAGAATTAAAAAAAATTCTTGAGGTGTAATATGGAAATTAAAAAGTTTTTTTGAGTAATTTGGAAGTAAATTAGAATTAAATGATTTAAATAAAATTTTGAGGAGTTTAAATTTTTTTGAGTCTAGGAAGTGTAATGAAAAGTTTTTTTTTAAGTACGAATCTAGAAATTAAATAAAAAATTGGGGAGAATCTCGAAACTAAAAAAAAATATTTTTGGGTGTAATCTTAGAATTCAAAAAATTCTTGAGGTGTAATATGGAAATTAAAAAGTCCTTTTTTGAGTAATTTGGAAGTAAGTATTTTTAAGAAGTTATGATCTGGAAAAACTAAATAAAAATTTGAGGAGTAATCTGCAAATTTTTTTTGGGGAAAAAAGTTGAGGATTAATCTGAAATTAAAAAACTAATTTTTGGGAAGTAATATGCAATTGTTTTTTTTCTAGCAGTAGGTAATCTATAAATAAATGAAACGTTTTTTTTTTGAGGAGTAGGAAATCTAGAAAGTAAATAAAAATTTGGGGACTAATATAAAAATTAAAAAAAAATTTAGAAGTAAGCTCTAAAGTGTCATTCAGCATAGTGAATTTTATTGTTTTTTTTTTTTTTTTTCTAGAAAAGAGAAATCTCCACCATCGTACTGTATAAAAGACATGAAGGCAATTTTTGAGCAGAAATCACAAAAATAAAATTATTTTTATCCAACAATAATAATAATAATAGTATGAATTTCAGAAAAGTAAAATGACCAAATGTTTCTTGTTATATAATATTATCTACATATATTTATGCTTATCTTTATCTAGAAAATATTGTTATCAAACAAACAGCTTGATGATGGTACCTCGGTGTCTCGTACAATTTTTTTTTTGTTAATCATTTGTTTGTTGTGCGTAGTATTTTGTAAAAATGTTAATATTTATTTTTACCTAACGGTTTCTCTGTTTTAGCCCCTTTACTTTACGTATTATTATTATTAATAATCTATCCACGCCTACAGAGGGCGTCGTAGAAACAATTTGATTGTGAGTTTCAATATTTTCAAAAAAAAAAAAAAAACAAAGGAAATGCAGCTTTTAAATTTTACCTACTACAAAACTACCGGTCTATAAAATTTAATTCAAAAAACTGTTAACGAGGTTAAAATATACCCAATGAATTAATTACCTATTAAAATGCAGAGTAGACGTTAAATTTAGCTAGTTCGATGTTTTCACTTCTTTATTTCTGCTGTTGAATGTTGACTACTCTACATATATATAAGTACATATTTACAAAAAAAAAAAAATAAGAAAATTAATAGACCAAGAGAGGCGTTATGATCGCTATTAGAAATATATTGATAATAGATTTACTTATCATTACATAATAACAGGCTTTATCAGAAGAGCAACCACAAATAAATTGTATTAGAGTTGATTGATTTTATAATATTGTAATAGATAAAAAGTAAATTTCGAAAAAGTATACAGGGTTTTTCAAGTTGATGGGCTATTAGAAGAATTCAATTCTAAATCTTGGGCTCATTTGATTATTGTTAATGCCGCTTCTTTTAAAAATATTTTCAAGTTCAATTTACATCCGGTTATACCGGAAGTCGACACCAACTTTGTTATTTTAAATGGAATGGTATATTTTTTACGTTGAATTCGAATAAAACGTGTAATTCTAAGGTAAGTTTGATAACCAACTTCTACACCTATGACGATCGGTTTCTGAGCTAATTTAATTTATAGAAAAAAAAAAATCGCTACCGCAACCCAAATCATAAAAAATCATAACTTCCACAAAATACGACTCAGACTGTTGAAATTTTTACTAGTAATAGCTGAATATTAGTGCTAACGCCTTGACAAAATTGAATTAAATAATTTATACAGGGCGTTCAAAATAAAATTCTAAAATTTAAGAACTTCAAATACGAATAATCTCGTTTTTTCAAATGGCACCTACCATTTTTTATTTTTTCAATCGACTGCTGTTTTTATCCTCTTTCGATCTATATGGATACTTTCTATGGTTTTATTGAAAATTTTCGAGTAATTTTGAATTATTACTAAAATAGCCAATTTTAATATTTTTCGCATAAAAAGGTGTGCCTTGGAAAAATGACAACTAACGGCAATCAATACAAAATGAAGCCAAAAATCGCATTTTCGATTAATTTCAGTTACAAAAAATAATCAAAAACGAAAACTTCAATTGAAGTATTTTTTATAAACATTTGTCTCGAACATCTCCCCAACAGAAATTAAGCGATAAAAAAGGGTTTACTGTGATTTTGTTTTGATTGTCGTTAGTTGTCAATTTTCCAAGGCACACTCTAATTACGCCAAAATTAATGAAATTATCTATATTTTAAAAATTCTAAATTACTCAAAAATTTTCAAATAAAACAGTAGGAAGTATCTATATGAATCGAAAGAGGATAAAAAAAGGAATCGATTGAAAAAATAAAATGTGGTAGGTGCCATTTGAAAAAACGAAGTTATTCGTGTTTAAAGTTCTTAAACTTTAGAATTTTATTTTGAACGCCCTGTGTAAATTATTTAGTTCAATTTTGTCAAGGCGTTAGCACTAATATTCAGCTATTACAAGTAAAAATTTCAACAATTCAGAGTCGTATTTTGTGGAAGTTATGATTTTTTATAGTTTGGGTTGCGGTAACGATTTTTTTTTCTACAAATTGAATTAACTCATAAACCGATCGTCATAGATGTACAAGTTGGTTATCAAACTTACCTTAGAATTACACGTTTTATTCAAATTCAACGTAAAAAATATACCATTCTATTTAAAATAACAAAGTTGGTATCGACTTCCTGTATAACCGGATGTAAATCGAACTTGAAAATATTTTTAAAAGAAGCGGCATAAACAATAACCAAATGAGCCCAAGTTTCAGAATCGAATTCCTTCTACTAATACATAAGTACTTCTAATAGCCCATCAACTTGAAAAACCCTGTATAAGTATCTTAATAACTGCTAACGGGGTTGCCTCTTCGTCAGGTGAAGTTCATATATGATTACTTTAGCTCTTTTAACTGAGTATAGAGTTGGTTCGGTGGTTAAAACGGTTGGCTTGTAGGCGACTATTCGCGGGTTCTATACTCGGTCAGTACATGTTTTTTTCCTTATTTAATGTGTTTTTAACCAATATAAAAAAATTTTTTTTTGTCAATTTTTATCGTACCAATATTTTACAATATTTTTTTATACACAATTAAATTAAAATATAATCCAAAAAAGGTTGCAACATTTTTTTTTTAATATTCACTGGTTGATTTCTGACACAGTCTGTTAATATAGTCGTCGTTATCATCATCATCATCATCATCAATTGTACAAATCGTAAAAGATACTTTATACATATTCATGAATATCATCTAATACAGCAACAACATTAAATTTTCATCAGAGTTAGTATTTTAATAAATAGATCATTCTTACTATTATATACAATACATAAGGAGGTTTACGAGTATATTATTACATCTACATCATACCGTACGTTCAAACTTTTAGCTAACGATACATAAAATATTAAATATATATATATAAATACATAAGGGCTGTTTACGTACATAAAATTGCTTTTTATACATACCCTCTTTTTTTGTAATTGCTACTCTTTATTAGTAACTACGTTAATTTGATTGTTTACAGTAATTCAGAAATAAAAAAGGTACAATTTTGTACCCAAGGTTTTTGTCAGTGGGGAACCTAAGGAAGGGGTTCGTGTGTAGGGTTAGAATTGATTAGAACTTTACATACTTTGGAATCTGAGTAATTAAAATTCCACATTTATTTTAATTTTGAATCACCATAACTCTGGGATTTGGGGAGTAGAAATTTTTTTTCAGTTAGAAAACATAATTTCTATTATTATTTTTTTGAAATTTTGGCTTTTGTAATATCAACAATAAAGGAGCTGCGAACAGGGGGTGTAAACCCTGACAAAAAAATATATTGAGTGCCACATGTTTTTTAATACCTTTTTTATTTACGATAGGGTGATTTTGACTGATCGTGAGAAGGAAATGGTTATCGAGTTTGTCCAATAGGTACCTACTTTATTTAATAACAAACAAATTTGGGGTAGTCACATAAGTATTTATCTTCTTAAAAATCTTTCTCTGTTGTGTGGTACCTAATGCACCTACCTGTTTAATTTCAAAAAAAAAAAATCGTGAAAGTGCTCACTTCATTATTTTGCTCGTTACCCTTTCTTCCATTGCCACCCTTGTATGGATATAATAACTACAACTAAAGGTTCACACACAATAAATTTCAAGGGGTTCAGTCTGGTAAATAATAGGGAGGGTGATCTAGTATGGGTCACAGATTTATGCATGCTGAATGATTATGATGTAATCGTCATCCCCTCTTCCATTTCCATCTTCCAGTGACCATTTTGCAATTTATTGGGGATTAAAAATGAGTTTAGTGATTTAATCCATTACTTATTATGTTATAATTTTCCCCAATTAACCATAACCATCAATAATCCTCCAGATTTTGGGGCATAATAAACGAGGCACATTCAATATTTTGATAAACCCAAGGGGTTGTTGATGTGGTCATCCTGGTCTTAAATCATCTTCAACGTTTCATAAATTTCTTGAGAATTCTTTCCAAGATTCACCAAAAAAACCAACATCTGTTGTCAACTAGAACAAAAATGACCCCACCATTTTTTTTTAACTTTAAGCTTCCCCTAACGATCACTAGACGTGCTTCAGTGGTACTGTTCCCTCCCATGATGTCCACCTTCAGACAACGTCCAGAAATTCAGTTTGAGATTTATTGGACAGCCCTTATATAACAAATAAACCCCCTTTTTAAAAGTTTGATTCCTTGGGCCATTTTAAATAACTTCCAGAAGCTCCATTTGATGTATACGTATTTTTTGACAAGCCTTGTATAGTGTGATCGATTCCTTTCATGCTACAGTCAATGCGCATGACCTCAACGTCACCTCAAACGACCCCCAAAAGCCCAATTAGTTTAGTATTTATTGGACAGACTACGTACACCACCTTATAAGCTTTTCTTGTCTTTTGTGACGTAATGTATGTAAAATTTGACTTTTTAAGTGCTGTAATATATACCCAGTCTCACAATTAATTAAATCTGGTAATACTCTTATTATTATTTAGTTGTTAGGTTATTAATTATTATTGGTTTTATATTTTTTTTTGTTTGCTACCTAGTTTATATGTATATTTACAAAATATGATCAGGGGGTGGTTACAAGTTACATTACAAATATTCTTATTTTTTTTATACCATTAACATCTTCTTCACCCCCTGAGAGACCTCGTCGTTTAGGGTAATAATAAGAATGTCAAAAAGGTCAAGTGCATTAATTGCCATTTATGTGACAATAACAATTTTTGTGGAGATAAAATCGCTCGTTTTATATTTTTTTATTATTATTTGACTGCTGTTATTATTATTATAGTTATTACTATTAATATTATTTCTTGTTTGAGGAATAATTTTTTTATTATTGTATATTTAGCAAGTTCTATTGCTAAAAGTTGTTTTTGATGTTTCTTTTAGTGGATGTATATTTAAAATTTTGAGATTTTAAAAAAAATAACTGTAATAATTTTATAAGAAGCTACTTTTTTATTATATTTTTTTTTGTTTTTAGAGGACATAATGTGGTTGGTTGGTACAATGACCAAAACAAAAAACAAAAAGAACAAAAGCAGTAGTATTTTTTTTTTTGTTTTGAAAAATTGCAAGATAGGTACCAACTGTCATTTTATTAGCCCAGTGAACTAAACAAAAGAAACTATAATTGTACTTTCGAGAAAAAAAAAAACAAAAAGCAAATAAGAAAAAAATTTTTAAATCTTTTTCAACCCTTATAATATTTTTTTTTCTCGAAATATATTTTTCAGTATTTATACAGACAGGGCTCTAGTCTTACGTAATTAAGACACAGTGCTGACTTAATATTTTTTTTGCCACTTATCCAATTTTTAACCGCACAATTCGAACGAAACGTAAAATTAATAATTTTAATTAATATGTACTATAATATATCTCAGTGATTAATCTAAATATTCTTTTTTAAATAATTGTCAGCTGGTGACAGAAATTTACCACCACCAAAAAATTTTGAATGTCTTACAAATAAAAATTTTAAACTTTTGTGAAGGAATATTCTAATTAAGTAATAATAATTATTGTGTTAAGGTTCGGTGTGCTTTGAACAGAATGTTTATATTTTTGCAATGATTGTGTTTGTTGTAAAAAGTAAAATTGTTGTAAGGATGCTAGACGAGGTATACCTACCTACTATATACATAAATATGTAACGATTGCTGCTAATAATTGAAGGACTTTTTTGAATTATTATTATTTATTTTTATTTTTTGTATAGAAATAAGTACCTATTATTATTAATTATTCTTGTAAATAGTGTAGGCTTGAATAATAAATATTTTTTGTTGAAATTGATTCACCTCTCTTACTCTATGTACTCATAACTTTTTGTACAATCCTCGTATTTTTAATTCGAATTAAAAAATCCACAAATATCATCTGCCTGTTGTTATAAAAAACCATCGCAACGGAGTTGAATTAAAAATGTGTCCTTGCCTCGAACAAGGTTGAAGTTGTCGTAGTACGCAGGTGCTCAAAGCTTATCAGATCACAATCAACAGCATTAGGTAATTTAGGTATGTTAGTATGTATAATTATACAAACCAGTTTCACGAGCAGTGCTAGTTTCCTAAAAACTGTATAATGTGTGTTGTTTATTGTGAAATATGTAAAATATTATCGGCAGTGTGTTGTGCAGAATTTTAATAAATATAATTAATAAGGACAATCAAACTAAAAAGGATATTTCTTCTTCTTTAGGTGCAGATCAAGGGTAAGTTTTTTTCATAATACGTAATTATTTTGTTATGTAGACTCTAGGATATAAATAAAGTCAGATTATGTCCATGGTATAATTATTTAAATTTAATAATTATTTTTTAGTTTGACGTTTTTTTTTTAACAACAATAAATTTTCGTATATATGTTATAAAGGGTTAATAAAGTGAGATTATGCTCTTGGCATAATTTGTCAGGTAACTTGAGGGTTATTTGTAGGGTGCACAGTGACACCAATCAAAATTCAATAATTATTTTCAGATAGAAGTTCTTTTTATCACACATAAATATACTTTTTCGTTTATAGGCTTTAGAAGACATATAAAGTAAGATTATGTCCAGGACATAATTTTTAAAAAGGTAAAAGGGCAGTTATGGGGTGCGAAACCCATCAAAGTTTAATAATAATTTTTTTAATTAGTAAAAGTTTTTCTTGTCCCATAATAACTGTTCGTATACGTGCTCTAAAGGGTTAATAAAGTGTGATTATGCTCTTGGCATAATTTGTCAAGGAACTTGAGGGTTATTTGTAGGGTGCATAGTGACACCCATCAATATTCAATAATTATTTTCAGACAGTTCTTTTTATCACACATAAATATAATTTTTCGTTTATAGGCTTTAGAAGACATATAAAGTAAGATTATGTCCAGGACATAATTTTTAAAAAGGTAAAAGGGCAGTTATGGGGTGCGAAACCCATCAAAGTTTAATAATAATTTTTTTAATTAGTAAAAGTTTTTCTTGTCCCATAATAACTTTTCGTATACGTGCTCTAAAGGGTTAATAAAGTGTGATAATGCTCTTGGCATAATTTGTCAAGGAACTTGAGGGTTATTTGTAGGGTGCATAGTGACACCAATCAATATTCAATAATTATTTTCAGACAGAAGTTCTTTTTATCACACATAAATATAATTTTTCGTTTATAGGCTTTAGAAGACATATAAAGTAAGATTATGTCCAGGATATAATTTTTAAAAAGGTAAAAGGGCAGTTATGGGGTGCAAAACCTATCAAAATTTAATAATAATTTTTTAATTAGTAAAAGTTTTTCTTGTCCCAAAATAAATTTTCGTATACGTGCTCTAAAGGGTTAATAAAGTGTGATTATGCTCTTGGCATAATTTGTCAAGGAACTTGAGGGTTATTTGTAGGGTGCATAGTGACACCAATCAATATTCAATAATTATTTTCAGACAGAAGTTCTTTTTATCACACATAAATATAATTTTTCGTTTATAGGCTTTAGAAGACATATAAAGTAAGATTATGTCCAGGATATAATTTTTAAAAAGGTAAAAGGGCAGTTATGGGGTGCAAAACCTATCAAAATTTAATAATAATTTTTTAATTAGTAAAAGTTTTTCTTGTCCCAAAATAAATTTTCTTATACGTGCTCTAAAGGGTTAATTAATTAAGTGAGAGTATGCTCGTGGCATAATTTGTCAAGGAACTTGAGGGTTATTTGTAGCTTTGTAGGGTGCACAGTAAAAATGTATTTTAAAATTAATTATGTATTATATTATTTACTGCAGCTGTTTGGTGAGAAGAATGGCGCAAATTACGATGATGGACCATCTTTTAACGAACCAGACTACAAAAGTGGTAAGTTTTTCCCTCAATCATTTTGCTTTTCCCATTATTTATTTGTAATTATTTGAAGTGCGCAAACGTGATACCTTAATTTTTATATTGAAATTTTGTATGGGTTTTGGGCACTTTCTCTGTCTCCAAATCAAATTTCTTGTGTATTGAGGGTTGATCTTTTAATTTGAATTCTAAATAATGGAATTACACCCCCGAAAAAAATTATCTTTTCTCTTCTTCTAATTTATTTACAAATGTTTCACCAAAGGGCAAATAATCACGGTATTCCAATTATTGTATGTAATTAGTACAATTTTCATCATTTTTCCTCGATACATATATGTATTTCTTTTTGCTAAATAAAAACTTCGAGTAGTAGTTCCAATACTCTCCGTAACATGCTCGTCGATTGCGCCACCAGTCTTTTTCCTTCGACTGCCAGAAGAATGTGGTGCGTGGGCAGTTACAATGTCATTAACGTGTTTTTCCGTAGAAATAAAAAATTCTCGTGAACTATGAACAATTGAGTACGATACTGTTTGTTTCTATTATTAAATGAAGAAAGACTAAATTATGGTGACTGAATGTTAAAATAGGATAACCTTTCTCAATTCAACTGGGTGAGTTTTATAACTGTAAATTAAAAGTTTTTTATAAAATCAATTTAGGACTTTCACTTTTGTGCTTAAAGAATAAAATACATACATTGCAATTACATATTTGTAATATTGTTCAAACTTAGAGCGAGCATATTTGTTTTCCTTTTTCGATCCGAATACTTTCTCTCTCGTCCAACGCTCGAGCGTGCGACGTCTTGTAACAACGATGTTTACTTATTTTAATTTAGCAATTAAAAATTTGTTTTAAAAATTAATTTTTGGCAAATAAATATATTATAGCTTTTTTATCTACATCTACTGGTATAAATATTTTTGTAACTTTTCCAATTTTTATTCCTTATAACTATCAATCTCATATTTTAGCGACTTCTAATTATATTACAAAAAAATTACTCTACAGATCTCTCAGAATAAACGTCAGCTAGCGATAGGTGGGATTATCATTTTAGTTTTTATTTTAAATTATCTGAAAAAATTAATTAAAAGTAAAGCTATTCACCGTTTAAGTTATCTTTCAGGTAGCATATAAGCACGGGCCGTTCGTTACATTCTCGGTAATACGGTCGTTGATCGTAGGTTGACCACCTAGGCGTTGAGTGAGGGTACCTTTAGCAGATGCGCTTATTATGGTGGAATAGACCAAACGGGCGACTGTAAGTCCGGCGTTGTATTACCCCCGTATTTTCCATTACTCCTGAGTATGATGATGACCTGTCATCTGTTAATCGTCGAGCCCGACTTCTCAGGTCTTCTCATGTACGAAGAGTTCGTACATGAACTGGGAAGACGGCAACTCGGCGTTTAACGGGTGGCTAACCGGGTAGTGATAAAATGCGGGTTTTTTGCACTTTTTTGCAATTACAATTTATAAAAACACACGTAATTTTTAACGTATAAAAAACGTGTTTTAAAATGCATTTTCAAAAAATAATTACTGAAAATGTATCTAAAAATGGTAATTAAATTTTACTAAATCTGAAAATTTACGTTATTTGACTAAAGAGGCTTTCATTTAACTTTTACAAACAAACTCGTATTATTTGAATAAAAAAAAACGTTGTTTTTAATGTTTGGATAGATTAGAGGGTTCGGTATAAGTAGCATTGCTGAATATTTTAGTATTTTTGAAAACAGGGCGCTTATTTATTATAATAAAACTATATTTTAATGAAGATTATAAATTTTCAGATGTTTTGTATAAATACCCGGATTGGATTAAAGTATGTAACTAGAAACCACTAAAATTTAAAACTATTATAATTCCAATTCCTTATTGAATAACAATATTAGTCTAGGTAATTCATCATAATTAAATCTCTTCCAAAAACATCAATTGTACAAATTAATTTACTATTAAAGTAACAATCACACTAAATAGAGGTGAAACTACAATCGTGAATTTTTATTATTTTTAAATGAATCAAACAAAAATATATTAAAAACCACTTAATATTTAATTTTAAACATTCAATATTATTTTAATAAAATTCGTTGCAACTAATAATAAGAGCAGTAGTTCAAAGGCGCTCCGTAATAGAATCATGGATGGCGCCACAGGACTTTACAATTATCCATCAGTTCCTTTGTAGATTACGAGCAGCACGTTACTCAGTCGGCTATCAGGGAATCATAAAATTACGCCGATGTTTTTTATTCTATTATGTTCTCAACAAGATTCAAGGACATTCAAATAAAAGCAACCTTTAAATTTCCAACAACTTGTCTAATTTTTATGGATTAACCACTGAATTGAAGCAAATGTGCCATTCTATTGGATTATATTGTCATTTAACTTATTCGATGAATTCTTAAAAGCAGAGATTCTTAAATATTTAATAATAATAAACATAAATAAACTTAAAAAAAAAGAAATTGAACCGACTTCAAGACAAAAAGGCACTAAAAATAGATAATAAGATTGCACATATAACAATATTTTATTTTTTGCTTTGTGGTGCCTTTTTGTTTTTAAGACAGTTCATAATTTTTTTAAGTTTATTTATTTTTCCATTTTTAACGCCAGGTCCTTGTTCAGAAAATGTATAATTACATAATTTGGATCCAAATCGGACGTAGTTAAAACTAGCTACGGCCGTGTTAAGTAAACATTGTTTTTTTTGAATCGTAGAGAAAATTTTCGATAGTTTCAGTACGTTTCTAGCTTTTGTTGGAATACTTCCTCAGCAGCAAAGGAAGTCTTCCTATGCAGTAAAGTCCGCTCTTTTCGATGGTTCGAAGCAAATTTAAATCGGACAAAAATTAAATGATCTACGACCGTGTAAAGTAAACCCTGTTTATTTGAAATAATAGAAAAAATTTTCGAAAGTTTAAGTACGTTTCTAGCTTTGCTTGGAATACTTCCTCAGCGGCAAAGGAAGTTTTCCTATGCAGTAAAGTCCGCTCTTTTCGATGGTTCGAAGCAAATTTAAATCGGACAAAAATTAAATGATCTACGACCGTGTAAAGTAAACCCTGTTTATTTTAAATAATAGAAAAAAATTTCGAAAGTTTAAGTACGTTTCTAGCTTTGCTTGGAATACTTCCTCAGCAGCAAAGAAAGTCTTCCTATGTAGTAAAATCCGCTCTTTTCGATGGTTCGAAGCAAATTTAAATCGCACAAAAATTAAAGGAGCTACGACCGTGTAAACATTAATTTTTTCAAATCGTAGAGAAAATTTTTTGATAGTTTGAGTACGTTTCTAGCTTTGCTTGGAATACTTCCTCAGCAGCAAAGAAAGTCTTCCTATGCAGTAAAGTCCGCTCTTTTCGATGGTTCGAAGCAAATTTAAATCGCACAAAAATTAAAGGAGCTACGACCGTGTAAACATTAATTTTTTCAAATCGTAGAGAAAATTTTTTGATAGTTTGAGTACGTTTCTAGCTTTGCTTGGAATACTTCCTCAGCAGCAAAGAAAGTCTTTCTATGCAGTAAAGTCCGCTCTTTTCGATGGTTCGAAGCAAATTTAAATCGCACAAAAATTAAAGGAGCTACGACCGTGTAAACATTAATTTTTTCAAATCGTAGAGAAAATTTTCGATAGTTGAGTACGTTTCTAGCTTTTCTTGGAATACTTCCTCAGCAGCAAAGAAAGTCTTCCTATGCAGTAAAGTCCGCTCTTTTCGATGGTTCCAAGCAAATTTAAATCGCACAAAAATTAAAGGAGCTACGACCGTGTAAACATTAATTTTTTCAAATAATAAAAAAAATTTTCGATAGTTGACGTACGTTTCTAGCTTTTCTTGGAATACTTCCTCAGTTGCAAAGGAAGTCTTCTCATGGATTAACGCCATTTAAAATTTTCACACTTGTTAAGTAAATTTTGCGTCATTTACTTTTAATATCAATTTTTGTTTTGTAAAAAGTCTTGTCATTTGATGTATATTGATGGATATCTATTCTTGCTACAGCGTAAATGTCACCATCAGCAGGAACTGCTTTATATCGTCGTCGCACTTATCACTGCAGGGGACTTTGGAACATCTTGGGACTTCGTGCCGAAATATCAGTCACGAATTCTTGATGTGGAATATTTTGGAACAGCATGTTTCGAACTGCGAAGTCAACAACTTTCGGAATTTTAGAATTTTCGAAATTGTGAGTTTTTTTTAAATTTAAATCTCAAGACTTCCAAATCAAGGTCTTTTGATATCTTGGTTTGGAGATCTTGGAATTCCAGTTTCAACGTTTTTAGAACCTCCAATGTACCATGTCATTTTTAAAACTGAATTTTTTTCATTTTTACAGCAACTAAAAGTAAACGATTATTTTGTGTTCTTTGCTATATTTAAAATTAATTTAGAAGAAAAGCTTTAATAAGTTTAAAAATTACTTTTTCATTTGTTACAGCGACGTCAGGGGAAGAATTGGAAAGAAGATTCTTCAGGAACATCTTTTATGGGGAAAGAACTCTGAACGATATGAGCTAGGTACATCTAGAGTAAGTCTTTACTTTACCCTTACCGGTTAATAATAAATAAAATAAATAAATTCAAATAAATGCCATCAGGCTCTCCTATAATATTTGAAAATTAATTTTTGCTTTTTTACGGCCGCTCAAGGAATAGATTTTTTAAAAAGGACTTTCAAGACGTCTTCAATGATGGTGAATCTTGGATGTGTTAGGTTGTATCAAGGGTGAGTTTCTTTAATAAATTAAATAAATACTTCACTAGCCTTATTGGTTTTGTGTACTGTGTTTTTTACTATATTTAAAATTATTCAAAAGAAAAACTGTTTCAATATCTCTTAAAAGTTAGAAAATATATCTTTTCCTTTATTTCTGCAGGGGAAGAATTGGATAAAGAGAAGTCTTCAGGAACATCTGCGATAGATGGGGAAAGAACTTTAGACGACAGGACCTAGGTACATCTAGAGTAAGTTTACTTTCCTTATTGGTATTTATTTATAAATTAATTTATGACTTAAATTTTGTATTTCTCACTATAATTTGTAATCTATGTATTTTGTACTTGCTGGTTAATAATAAATAAGAAAGATAAATTCAATTAAATGCTATCAGGCTCTCCTACAATATTTGAGAATTAATTTTTGCTTTTTTACAGCCGCTCAAGGAATAGATTTTTTAAAAAGGACTTTCAGGACGTCTTCAATGATGGTGAATTTTGAATGTGTTAGGTTGTATCAAAGGTGAGTTTCTTTAATAAATTAAATAAATACTTCACTAGCCTTATTGGTTTTGTGTACTGTGTTTTTTACTATATTTAAAATTGTTCAAAAGAAATACTGTTTCAATATCGTATATTGTAGTTTTCAACGAAACACTAAATAACGTTTGAATGGTTTTACTGGTTTGTAAGTTTTCTCTTACAATTGTTTCGATCTCTCAACCATTCTCAAAGAGTTATTAACAGAAACTAAACTTAAAACTATTTGTATAACAATTTATAGGTACTATTCTATATATGTATCTATCTATGTATGTATGTATCTATAAGCATATGTGTATGACTTCTTATTATTTAATTTCAATATCCTTTAAAAGTTTAAGAATACATAATTTGTTACAGCAACGTCAGGGGAAGAGTTGGAAGGAGAAGTCTTCAGGAACATCTGCGATAGATGGGGAAAAAACTTTAGACGACAAGACCCAGGTACATCTAGAGTGAGTTTACTCTCTTCGTTAGTATTTAATTATTTATTGCTGAAATTTTGTATTTCTCACTATAATTTGTAATCTATGTATTTTGTACTTGCTGGTTAATAATAAATAAATTCAAATAAATGCCATCAGGCTCTCCTACAATATTTGAAAATTAATTTTTGCTTTTTTGCAGATGTTCAAAGAAAAAGGTTTTAATGAAGTGCTTTCGGGGTCTGCTGCGACGAGAATGAGTCCTGGATGTGTTGGGTGAGTTCCTTTATTAAATTAAACATATTACACTTCTTATCGGTTTTGTTTAATAAATTTTTTACTATATTTAAGATTTAAAATAGAAAGCGAATAAAAACGATGAAAAGTTTCAATTATAATATTATTAATCACAACAATTGTTTCTGAAGACTCATTTTCACCTGAAGAAGCCAATGTTTGGCAAAACAATTGTTGTGATTAATAAAATTATAATTGAAACTTTTCATCGTTTTATTCGCTTTCTATTTTAAATATGAAGTTTCAACAAGTAACGCCTACAACAATTAATTATATTTAAGATTAATTATAAGAAACGTTACTGGTCTCTCTTATTAGATGAAAAATTACTTTTTCCTTTGTTACAGCTACGTCAGGGGAAAGGATTCTAAACAGGAGTCTTTAGGAACATTTTCGATGGGGAAAGAACTCTGGACGACCTGAGATAGGTACATCTGAGGTGAGTTTATTTTATTCTCCTTGTTGGTATTTATTTATAAATTGATTTATGGGAGAAATATTGTATTTTTCACGATAATTTATTATTCCAAAGAAATTCAAATAAATGCCATCAATCAGGCTCTCTCTCCTACAAGATTTAGAAATTAATGTTTGCTTTTTTACAGCTACTCGAAGAAAAGGATTTTGAAGAAGAGCTTTCAGGAAGGTCTGCGATGGGGATGAGTCCCGGATGTGTTGGGTGAGTTCCTTTATTAAATTAAACACATTACACTTCTTATCGGTTTTGTTTAATAAATTTTTTACTATATTTAATGATTAATCATAAGAAAAGTTATTGGTCTCTCTCTTATTAGATGAAGAAAAATTACTTTGTCCTTTGTTTATTATGTGCTTTTTTATACTAAAAATAATTTTTTATTATAACTGAATTTCTCAGAAAAAAATATTATACTTTTGCATTTTAAAAGAAATTTTAGAAAGTGCCCTTGTGTGATTTAAAAAATAATTTTTACGTTTTCATAGCTACTGGACGGGAATAATCCTGAAAAAGAGTTTTTGGCAACACCTGCAACCAGGAACCAGCTGTGATCGAGTTAGGCTACAATCAAGAGTAAGTTTCTTCAATATATTGAACAATTTGCCTTATTCATCCTTCTTTTTATTTATTAAGTGCTTTTGTTTTTAATTTAAAGTAATTTTTTTATTTCAAATTAATTTTGCCGAATAATTATTTTACCTTTAGAATTTATAAGAAATATTAGCAAGTTTCCTTGTATGATTAAAAAAATTGATTTTGTTTTTTTATAGCTTCTTGACGAGATGATCTTGAAGAAGAGTTTTTGGCAACACCTGTAATGAGGACTGAGCTGTAATCAACTTAGACTACATAAAATGTGAGTTTCTTTTATAAATTAAACATTTTGCCTTCTACCTTTTTTATTTTATTTTTTTTTTTATTTAAAATTAATTCATGGCTCAATTATTCAATTTTTTTTCGCAAAATCAGTACACTTTTGGAGCTCAAAAGAAACTGTAGAAAGTATTTATAAGATTTAAGAATTACTTTTATCCTTTTTATAGATACTGGAAGGAAAATGATCCTAAAAAGAAATTTTTGGAACACCAGCTACAGGAGATGAACTGTAATGGACCCAGGCTAATTCAAGGGTGAGTATCTTTAATAAATTAAACACAATTTCTCTTCTTCTCTCCTGTTGTTTATTAAGTGCATTTTTTATATCTAAAATATTTAATTTTAAATTAATTGTTCAGAAAAATATACCTTTGAAATTTAAAAGTAATTTTAGCAAGTTCCCTTGTATGATTTAAAAAACATTTTTTGCTGTTTTGTAGCTACTGGACGAGATAATCTTGCGGAGGAGTTTTTGGCAACACCTGTAATGAGGAATTAGCTGTAATAGACTTAGACTACATAAAAGGTGATTTTCTTTTATAAATTAAACACTTTTCCTTCTTACCTTCCTTCTGTTTAATAATAATTCTTTTTTATATTTAAAATTAATTCATGACTGAAGTTTTCTAATTTTTCTTTTAATTTATTGCACTCTTGGAATTAATAAGAAAAACTATTAAACTTCCTTGTGAGTTTCAAAAATTAATTTTTACTTTATTACAGCAACAAGAAGAAGAAGGATTGTGAAGTGAACACCAGCGATGGAGGATGAGCCCTGAACGATTGTGACTACTTCAAGGGGTGAGTTTTCCAATAAATGAAATAATTTTCTTTCCTTATTGGTTTTGTTTATAATTTAATATTTACTGTTTTATTTAAAATTAATTCATGACTATAGTATTCCAATTTTCACGATTATTTATTGCATTTCTGGAATGCAAAATTAAAGTTAGCTATATATAGATTTTAAGAATTTATTTGTATTTTTTTTTTAATAGGAGGTATTGTGACTTCTTCAGGAATATCTGTGAAGGGGGATGGATGAACTGTAGTCGACTCAGGCTACATTAAGGGTGAGTTTTTCAATGAACTAAACAATTTTCTTTCTTTATCAGTACTTATTTGTAAATAAAATGCTATAAATAAATATTGTAATTTTCACGATAATTTATTATTTTTATTTATTCACTTATGAACTTTGAAAATAATTTTTTTCTTTGTTATAGCTGCTCGATGAGAAGGAACGCCTGCGATGGGGGATGAGTCTTGGACGAGTTGGAACATATTAAGGGTGAGTCCCATCAATAAATTAAACACTTTTACTTTCCTTAAAAGTTTATTGTTTTTTTGCAGTTATTTAAAATTATTTATTTTATATATTTTTTTAATTTTTATTTTTTGTTTTATTTGAACGGTTTTAATAATAGTCTGTTTTCGTTACAGTTCCTGTCGCCTCCACCATAAGTTGTCTACGTCTGGTTCTTCCTCTTCATAATTAATAAATCGTTAGGACTTCGTTCATCCCTCTTCATCGTCGACTTTGGAGCATCGTGGGACTTCGGTCGGGAGTGTTCTGGAGCGTCGAGTTTCGAACTCGGAAGTCTCCAACACCCGGAATCTCGGAATTTTCGGGATTCTGAGTTTTGGAAACTTCGGAATTCGAATCTCAGGACTTCCAGAAGAAAAGGGCCTTCGGGGTCTTTTGTTCTGGAGGTTTTGGGATTCGAATTTCGAAGTTTCTGAAACTTAGTTTTTCGGAAATTCCGGGTTTCGTGTGTTGGGGACTTCTGTTCGAAACTTGGCGTCTCCAATCGCCCGGGAGTGGTCCCGCGCGGTCTTCGGGCGCCTCCAATCGTTCGGGAGTGGCCCCGCGCGGTCTTCGAATAACAAAAGTTTCCGCGCTAAACCTGGTAGGCGTGAAAAATTCATTTTTGTCTTTTTTTAAATAAAACAAAGTTGATGGCGTTCATCTTTTATTTTTCTTGGTCTCCCCCCCCCTCCTCCCCCCTTACCACCCTCCCCCTTACCCTCCTTCACATTCACACACCCACTCACTCCCTCATTCATTCATGGGGGTGCGAATGAGAGAGACTGTTTTTCTCTCTCATTTACACCCCCACCCTCTCATTCATTCATGGGGTGTGAATGAGAGAGATTGTTTTTCTCTCTCATTGACACCCCGCCCTCTCATTCATTCATGGGATGTGAATGAGAGAGATTGTTTTTCTCTCTCATTTACACCCCCACTCATTCCCTCATTCATTAATTGAGGTGTAAATAAGAAAAAAAAATATTCTCTCTTATTCACACCCCCACCATTCACTCATTCTCGCTTACATCCTCACTTTCCCGTTCACACCAGGGAGGTGTGGTGTGGATGAGAGAAGCTGCGTTTCTCTCTCATTCACACCCCCCATTCGTTCTCATTCCCATTCGAACTCGTTCATTCTTGGGAGTGCGAACGAGAGACTTGCTTTTCGCTCTCATTCACACTTCCACTAATTCTCACTTTCGTTCACTCCTGATGGAGGGTGTGAATGGGAGACGCTGCTGGTCTCTCTCCTCCACTCACCCTTCTCAATCACTCCCCACACTGTCTCTCCACTTCAACCCTTTCATTCACGCCCCATCCTTTCTATCTCCCTTACATGCCCCACTCTTCCAATTCTCCTTCTCATTCAACCCCACTTTCTCTCCACTTCATTCATCCCCCATTCTCAAATTCTCTTCCCTTCTCACTCATCTATTGCATTCAACCTTACTATTCCTCGGTCATCCATTTATTTGTCTTCATTTACCCCTCTATTATTTTTCATTCTCTAATCACTCTCATAAATACTGTCTTTTATTTGCACCCTTCCACATTCTTACTATCACAACATAATTCATTCATCAGTTGACCACATACTTTCATACAAGTTCGCCCTCATTTTCTCATTTGTCGGTCGTTCATCTTCAAACATCCACAAAATTCCCAAGCCTACCTCTCTTCTGCCTTTTCACTCTTAAAGTCTCGCCCTTTCTTACGCTTTTGCCGCTGTTTCATATTAAGTCATTATATTCACCTACAGATACTGCCCTTTAATCCACATACTTGCTCATTTTTTCATTCTCACATTCATTCGTTCATCTTCATATTCAGCTGTCTCTCCCTCATTTTCACCCCACAATAATTTTCCCTCGTCCCCATTGTACATATATTATTAATGGGTAATGTTTACAATACTATATCAAACTATAAAAATTACAAATATTTGAATAAATGCTTAAACCCTAACATAATTCACGTAAGTGCCTAATCATATGCTACTTTTTATATATACATACTTAAATACCTTTAAATATAACTGTAAGTATGACATGAATAATTACATTTCAAATAAATATCATAAAGTACTTAAAAATTAAATAATAATATTATTGTTAAAATTACATAATGTATAACGAATTAATTATTATTATTAAATATTAATTACAATACGTCCAATAAAGTTTGAACAAAAGCGGATTTATTGAATTTTTATTTAACCTTGTGTACTTAATTTATTTCATCTTTTATTAATTATTTTTTGAATGGGCTATTAAAAATAAAACTTAATAATCTAATTAATACCTAATAAAATAGGAAAAACGAGTAAATAAAGAAGATAGTTTTGTTTCAAAAGTTCAAATAAAAAGCAAAAAGATAATTTAAAAAAAGAAATTGAAAGCAAATAATTACTCAAATTAAAAGAGAAAATGAAATTTTAAAAATCTTAAGATATTTAATTAGGTAATTTGAATGTAAAGAAAATTAAACCATAAATAATGAATTGAAAATTAACAAGCACTGTAAAACAAGGAAATAAAAAAGTTTGAAATATTAAATAATTGTTACTTTAAATGTAATATATATATATATATAAAATAAATCAAAAACAACTGTTATCTGCCTATTGAGCTTAATTTAGAAAAAATAAAATTTTATCTTAGACAAAAAATTGATAAAGGAGAACAAACAAGTAGACATTAGTTTAGAAAAAATAATAAAATTGTAAAAACACAAAACATACAAAAATTGCAAAAAAATTATCTATCTATGTTTACTCAAGATAATCGTAGAACCTACAGAAATAAATCTGTAAGTGTAAAAATAAATTTGGTAAAACATTCCTATATATAGTTTTATTTTTTAAAACTTTGAAAATCAGAAATTGTTATTAACCTTGAAAAAAATAATATTAATGAAAATACTAAATAACTGCAAAATTAAGCTCAATAAATCCACTTTTATTTGATTAATTTTGTACCTAAAAGAGTAACTAAAAATTTAATTTAATGGCATCTGGAGCAAGAGTGCCTTGTTGGAATGATGATATGATGGTCCACTTCTCAAATAAGGTAGATAATGATAAAACTATCATAGCTCGAACATTTGCCACCCTTCATTCTTCAGCACTAAAGATCCTGAAATAAAGTAGCAAAAATGGCATATGTAATTATTATTGTTAGTAACAATATCCATTTTACATCATAAAAAAAATGAATCCTGTACAATATAAAATATTTTATAAAAAGCTCCTAATGAATAAACAAAAGAGTGCATAATTTAAAATAACTTACCACAGTAACTTCGGCCACCCTCAACTTCTCCCTTTACGAAAATTTCCTTCTCGAGACTTTCTCTTCAAATAACTGTAATTACCAATGGAAAATTAATTAATTAATATCATTAATACTAACCTCATCTATTTCAATGTCAGCAAAAATTAATTCTTAAATAAAAGAAAAAATAAAAATATAGTTCCAAAGTGTACAATATTAAATGTGTTATAAAAAAACACTTATTAAATAAAAACAAAATAAAAAATTGAATAAAATAATTTAAAATAACTTACCACTGTAATTTTAGTCTTCCCTCAGCCTCTCCCTTTCTCGAGAGTTCCTAAGACATTTTTCTTTTAAAGACTTTCTCTTGAGATAACTGTAATTATCAATTGAAAATTAATTAATTAATTCATTAATATCAACTTTATGTCAATTTCAGCAAAAATTAATTTTTAAATGGAAAGAAAACTATAGTTCCAAAGTGTACAATATTAAATGTGTTATAAAAAAACACTTATTAAATAAAAACAAAATAAAAAATTGAAGAAAATAATTTAAAATAACTTACCACTGTAATTTTGGTCTTCACCCAGCCTCTTCCTTTCTCGAAAATTCCCAAGACATTTTCCTTCTAAAGACTTTCTCTTGAGATAACTGTAATTATCAATCGAAAATTAATTAATTCATTCATTCATTCATATCAACTTTATGTCAATTTCAGCAAAAATTAATTCTTAAATGGAAAGAAAATATAGTTCCAAAGTGTACAATATAAATGTGTCATAAAAAAACACTTATTAAATAAAAACAAAATAAAAAATTGAAGAAAATAATTTAAAATAACTTACCACTGTACTTTTGGTCTTCACCCAGCCTCTTCCTTTCTCGAAAATTCCCAAGACATTTTCCTTCTAAAGACTTTCTCTTGAGATAACTGTAATTATCAATCGAAAATTAATTAATTAATTCATTCATTATATCAACTTTATGTCAATTTCAGCAAAAATTAATTCTTAAATGGAAAGAAAATATAGTTCCAAAGTGTACAATATAAATGTGTATAAAAAAACACTTATTAAATAAAAACAAAATAAAAAATTGAAGAAATAATTTAAAATAACTTACCACTGTACTTTTGGTCTTCACCCAGCCTCTCCTTTCTCGAAAATTCCCAATACATTTTCCTTCTCAGACTTTCTCTTGAGATAACTGTAATTATCAATGAAAATTAATTAATTAATTCACTTATATCAACTTTATGTCAATTCAGCAAAAATTAATCTTAAATGGAAAGAAAATATAGTTCCAAAGTGTACAATATAAATGTGTTATAAAAAAACACTTATTAAATAAAAACAAAATAAAAAAATGAGAAAATAATTTAAAATAACTTACCACTGTAATTTTCGTCATCTTCCCTCAGTCTTTCCCATACTCGAATATTCCTAAGACATTTTCCTTCTAAAGACTTTCTCTTGAGGTAACTGTAATTATCAATGAAAAATTAATTCATTAATATCAACCTAATCTATTTCAATTTCAGCAATAATTAATTCTTAAATTAAAAAAAAAAATATGGTTCCAACGTGTACAATAGTATTAAATATGTTATAAAATAAATAAAAACAAAACTAAAAATAAATACTAAGTGCATAATTCAAAATAACTCACCCTTGTGACTAGATCATCCCTCGCTTCCTCCCTTCATGTAGATTCATTCCTAAGAAATTTTTCTTCTCAGGATTTTCTCCTTAAATAACAGTACCTAATAAGATAGAAAGAATATTAATAGCAAAATTGATACATTAAATAATAATTGATTAAGTACATAATACGGCAAAAATAAATTAACATTAACAGTTTTGATTAAATTAGTTAAGAAACCATTTAATTAAAGCTCTATACACATTTCACCTTATCAGGACATCATGAAGAGTAAAAGATACTGACTGTATCTCTAACAAATATGTATTTCTATAGTTTATTCCTGATAAAGCTCTAATTTATTATAGCACAAAATCACGTAATAACAATATTTTTTATTAGGGTAACATAAGACGTACTTTTCAATTAGGTGACAAACCTGTTTAAATAAAATACAATAACTTACACTATTTCAAAAATAATTATCCATTAGGTATAAGTAGTAGTTTCACTCATCACTGGTTTAAGTCTGCACGTAGATTAAACAATACGTAAACAATTATTATAAATTTTAATCGTCAGTAATTAATTATGACACAAAAATGATGAATTTCCTCGGAAATATGCAAACGACCTGGTACGTACTTGCGCAACATTCTCTGTACTAAGGCAACATAAACGTAATTTATGGGCGATAACAAGATTCCAAAGAGTAATGTACTGCTGACCCAAACGAAAAGGATACAGCAACGAATTTTTTAAATAATTATGGGTCGTGATGCAATTTCTTTTTTAACATTTAAAAAGATGACTTGTACCAACGTAACAGCTCTGTAAAGTAACCCCTGTTTTAAGGAAATCAAAAATAATGTCAAAACTTGAAATATTTTTTTTGCTGTTTTTGATAATTATTTGCAACTTCAAAGAAGGCCACCTGTGCATTGAAGCCTCCTCTTTTCGATAGTTAAAACGAAATTTAAATTAGACTGAAAATAACAACGTTACAGCCCTGTAAAGTAACCCTTGTTTTAAGGAAATAAAAACAAATGTCAAAACTTCGAGTCTGTTTTTGGCTGTTTTTGAAAATTATTCGCAACTTCAAAGAAGGTCACCTATGCATTGAAACCTTGTCTTTCCGATGGTTAAAACTAAATTTAAATTAGACTGAAAATAACAAAGTTACAGCCCTGCAAAGTAACCCCTGTTTTAAGAAAATCAAAAATAATGTCAAAACTTGAAATATTTTTTTGGCTGTTTTTGAAAATTATTTGCAACTTCAAAGAAGGCCACCTGTGCATTGAAGCCTCCTCTTTTCGATAGTTAAAACGAAATTTAAATTAGACTGAAAATAACAACGTTACAGCCCTGTAAAGTAACCCTTGTTTTAAGGAAATAAAAACAAATGTCAAAACTTCGAGTCTGTTTTTGGCTGTTTTTGGAAATTATTCACAAATTCAAAGAAGGTCACCTATGCATTGAAACCTTCTCTTTTCGATAGTTAAAACGAAATTTAAATTAGACTGAAAATAACAACGTTACAGCCCTGTAAAGTAACCCTTGTTTTAAGGAAATAAAAACAAATGTCAAAACTTCGAGTCTGTTTTTGGCTGTTTTTGAAAATTATTTGCAACTTCAAAGAAGGCCACCTGTGCATTGAAGCCTCCTCGTTTCGACAGTTAAAACGAAATTTAAATTAGACTGAAAATAACAACGTTACAGCCCTGTAAAGTAACCCTTGTTTTAAGGAAATAAAAACAAATGTCAAAACTTCGAGTCTGTTTTTGGCTGTTTTTGAAAATTATTCACAACTTCAAAGAAGGTCACCTATGCATTGAAACCTTCTCTTTTCGATAGTTAAAACGAAATTTAAATTAGACTGAAAATAACAACGTTACAGCCCTGTAAAGTAACCCTTGTTTTAAGGAAATAAAAACAAATGTCAAAACTTCGAGTCTGTTTTTGGCTGTTTTTGAAAATTATTTGCAACTTCAAAGAAGGCCACCTGTGCATTGAAGCCTCCTCTTTTCGACAGTTAAAACGAAATTTAAATTAGACTGAAAATAACAACGTTACAGCCCTGTAAAGTAACCCTTGTTTTAAGGAAATAAAAACAAATGTCAAAACTTCGAGTCTGTTTTTGGCTGTTTTTGAAAATTATTTGCAACTTCAAAGAAGGCCACCTGTGCATTGAAGCCTCCTCTTTTCGACAGTTAAAACGAAATTTAAATTAGACTGAAAATAACAACGTTACAGCCCTGTTAAGTAACCCTTGTTTTAAGGAAAGAAAAACCAATGTCAGAACTTCGAGTCTGTTTTTGGCTGTTTTTGAAAATTATTTGCAACTTCAAAGAAGGCCACCTGTGCATTGAAGCCTCCTCTTTTCGATAGTTAAAATGAAATTTAAATTAGACTGAAAATAACAACGTTACAGCCCTGTAAAGTAACCCTTGTTTTAAGGAAATAAAAACAAATGTCAGAACTTCGAGTCTGTTTTTGGCTGTTTTTGAAAATTATTTGCAACTTCAAAGAAGGCCACCTGTGCATTGAAGCCTCCTCTTTTCGACAGTTAAAACGAAATTTAAATTAGACTGAAAATAACAACGTTACAGCCCTGTAAAGTAACCCTTGTTTTAAGGAAATAAAAACAAATGTCAAAACTTCGAGTCTGTTTTTGGCTGTTTTTGAAAATTATTTGCAACTTCAAAGAAGGCCACCTGTGCATTGAAGCCTCCTCTTTTCGACAGTTAAAACGAAATTTAAATTAGACTGAAAATAACAACGTTACAGCCCTGTTAAGTAACCCTTGTTTTAAGGAAATAAAAACAAATGTCAGAACTTCGAGTCTGTTTTTGGCTGTTTTTGAAAATTATTTGCAACTTCAAAGAAGGCCACCTGTGCATTGAAGCCTCCTCTTTTCGATAGTTAAAATGAAATTTAAATTAGACTGAAAATAACAACGTTACAGCCCTGTAAAGTAACCCTTGTTTTAAGGAAATAAAAACAAATGTCAGAACTTCGAGTCTGTTTTTGGCTGTTTTTGAAAATTATTTGCAACTTCAAAGAAGGCCACCTGTGCATTGAAGCCTCCTCTTTTCGACAGTTAAAACGAAATTTAAATTAGACTGAAAATAACAACGTTACAGCCCTGTTTAGTAACCCTTGTTTTAAGGAAATAAAAACAAATGTCAGAACTTCGAGTCTGTTTTTGGCTGTTTTTGAAAATTATTTGCAACTTCAAAGAAGGCCACCTGTGCATTGAAGCCTCCTCTTTTCGACAGTTAAAACGAAATTTAAATTAGACTGAAAATAACAACGTTACAGCCCTGTAAAGTAACCCTTGTTTTAAGGAAATAAAAACAAATGTCAAAACTTCGAGTCTGTTTTTGGCTGTTTTTGAAAATTATTTGCAACTTCAAAGAAGGCCACCTGTGCATTGAAGCCTCCTCTTTTCGACAGTTAAAACGAAATTTAAATTAGACTGAAAATAACAACGTTACAGCCCTGTTAAGTAACCCTTGTTTTAAGGAAATAAAAACAAATGTCAGAACTTCGAGTCTGTTTTTGGCTGTTTTTGAAAATTATTTGCAACTTCAAAGAAGGCCACCTGTGCATTGAAGCCTCCTCTTTTCGACAGTTAAAACGAAATTTAAATTAGACTGAAAATAACAACGTTACAGCCCTGTAAAGTAACCCTTGTTTTAAGGAAATAAAAACAAATGTCAAAACTTCGAGTCTGTTTTTGGCTGTTTTTGAAAATTATTTGCAACTTCAAAGAAGGCCACCTGTGCATTGAAGCCTCCTCTTTTCGACAGTTAAAACGAAATTTAAATTAGACTGAAAATAACAACGTTACAGCCCTGTTAAGTAACCCTTGTTTTAAGGAAATAAAAACAAATGTCAGAACTTCGAGTCTGTTTTTGGCTGTTTTTGAAAATTATTTGCAACTTCAAAGAAGGCCACCTGTGCATTGAAGCCTCCTCTTTTCGATAGTTAAAATGAAATTTAAATTAGACTGAAAATAACAACGTTACAGCCCTGTAAAGTAACCCTTGTTTTAAAGAAATAAAAACAAATGTCAGAACTTCGAGTCTGTTTTTGGCTGTTTTTGAAAATTATTTGCAACTTCAAAGAAGGCCACCTGTGCATTGAAGCCTCCTCTTTTCGATAGTTAAAATGAAATTTAAATTAGACTGAAAATAACAACGTTACAGCCCTGTTAAGTAACCCTTGTTTTAAGGAAATAAAAACAAATGTCAGAACTTCGAGTCTGTTTTTGGCTGTTTTTGAAAATTATTTGCAACTTCAAAGAAGGCCACCTGTGCATTGAAGCCTCCTCGTTTCGACAGTTAAAACGAAATTTAAATTAGACTGAAAATAACAACGTTACAGCCCTGTAAAGTAACCCTTGTTTTAAGGAAATAAAAACAAATGTCAAAACTTCGAGTCTGTTTTTGGCTGTTTTTGAAAATTATTCACAACTTCAAAGAAGGTCACCTATGCATTGAAACCTTCTCTTTTCGATAGTTAAAACGAAATTTAAATTAGACTGAAAATAACAACGTTACAGCCCTGTAAAGTAACCCTTGTTTTAAGGAAATAAAAACAAATGTCAAAACTTCGAGTCTGTTTTTGGCTGTTTTTGAAAATTATTTGCAACTTCAAAGAAGGCCACCTGTGCATTGAAGCCTCCTCTTTTCGACAGTTAAAACGAAATTTAAATTAGACTGAAAATAACAACGTTACAGCCCTGTAAAGTAACCCTTGTTTTAAGGAAATAAAAACAAATGTCAGAACTTCGAGTCTGTTTTTGGCTGTTTTTGAAAATTATTCACAACTTCAAAGAAGGCCACCTGTGCATTGAAGCCTCCTCGTTTCGACAGTTAAAACGAAATTTAAATTAGACTGAAAATAACAACGTTACAGCCCTGTTAAGTAACCCTTGTTTTAAGGAAATAAAAACAAATGTCAGAACTTCGAGTCTGTTTTTGGCTGTTTTTGAAAATTATTTGCAACTTCAAAGAAGGCCACCTGTGCATTGAAGCCTCCTCTTTTCGATAGTTAAAATGAAATTTAAATTAGACTGAAAATAACAACGTTACAGCCCTGTTAAGTAACCCTTGTTTTAAGGAAATAAAAACAAATGTCAGAACTTCGAGTCTGTTTTTGGCTGTTTTTGAAAATTATTTGCAACTTCAAAGAAGGCCACCTGTGCATTGAAGCCTCCTCGTTTCGACAGTTAAAACGAAATTTAAATTAGACTGAAAATAACAACGTTACAGCCCTGTAAAGTAACCCTTGTTTTAAGGAAATAAAAACAAATGTCAAAACTTCGAGTCTGTTTTGGCTGTTTTTGAAAATTATTCACAACTTCAAAGAAGGTCACCTATGCATTGAAACCTTCTCTTTTCGATAGTTAAAACGAAATTTAAATTAGACTGAAAATAACAACGTTACAGCCCTGTAAAGTAACCCTTGTTTTAAGGAAATAAAAACAAATGTCAAAACTTCGAGTCTGTTTTTGGCTGTTTTTGAAAATTATTGGCAACTTCAAAGAAGGCCACCTGTGCATTGAAGCCTCCTCTTTTCGATAGTTAAAATGAAATTTAAATTAGACTGAAAATAACAACGTTACAGCCCTGTTAAGTAACCCTTGTTTTAAGGAAAAAAAAAACTAATGTCAAAACTTCGAGTCTGTTTTTGGTTGTTTTTGAAAATTATTTGCAACTTCAAAGAAGGCCCCCTGTGCATTGAAGCCTCCTCTTTTCGATAGTTAAAATGAAATTTAAATTAGACTGAAAATAACAACGTTACAGCCCTGTTAAGTAACCCTTGTTTTAAGGAAATAAAAACTAATGTCAAAACTTCGAGTCTGTTTTTGGCTGTTTTTGAAAATTATTTGCAACTTCAAAGAAGGCCCCCTGTGCATTGAAGCCTCCTCTTTTCGACAGTTAAAACGAAATTTAAATTAGACTGAAAATAACAACGTTACAGCCCTGTTAAGTAACCCTTGTTTTAAGGAAATAAAAACAAATGTCAGAACTTCGAGTCTGTTTTTGGCTGTTTTTGAAAATTATTTGCAACTTCAAAGAAGGCCACCTGTGCATTGAAGCCTCCTCTTTTCGATAGTTAAAATGAAATTTAAATTAGACTGAAAATAACAACGTTACAGCCCTGTTAAGTAACCCTTGTTTTAAGGAAATAAAAACAAATGTCAGAACTTCGAGTCTGTTTTTGGCTGTTTTTGAAAATTATTTGCAACTTCAAAGAAGGCCACCTGTGCATTGAAGCCTCCTCTTTTCGATAGTTAAAATGAAATTTAAATTAGACTGAAAATAACAACGTTACAGCACTGTAAAGTAACCCTTGTTTTAAGGAAATAAAAACTAATGTCAAAACTTCGAGTCTGTTTTTGGCTGTTTTTGAAAATTATTTGCAACTTCAAAGAAGGCCACCTGTGCATTGAAGCCTCCTCTTTTCGATAGTTAAAACGAAATTTAAATTAGACTGAAAATAACAACGTTACAGCCCTGTAAAGTAACCCTTGTTTTAAGGAAATAAAAACAAATGTCAAAACTTCGAGTCTGTTTTTGGCTGTTTTTGAAAATTATTCACAACTTCAAAGAAGGCTTCCTATGCATTGAAGCCTTATCTTTTCGATGGTTAAAATGAAATTTAAATTAAACTGAAAATAACAACATTACAGCCCTGTAAAGTAACCCCTGTTTTAAGGAAATCAAAAATAATGTCAAAACTTGAAATATTTTTTTGGCTGTTTTTGAAAATTATTTGCAACTTCAAAGAAGGCCACCTATGCATTGAAGCCTCCTCTTTTCGACAGTTAAAACGAAATTTAAATTAGACTGAAAATAACAACGTTACAGCACTGTAAAGTAACCCTTGTTTTAAGGAAATAAAAACAAATGTCAGAACTTCGAGTCTGTTTTTGGCTGTTTTTGAAAATTATTTGCAACTTCAAAGAAGGCCACCTGTGCATTGAAGCCTCCTCTTTTCGATAGTTAAAATGAAATTTAAATTAGACTGAAAATAACAACGTTACAGCACTGTAAAGTAACCCTTGTTTTAAGGAAATAAAAACAAAAGTCAGAACTTCGAGTCTGTTTTTGGCTGTTTTTGAAAATTATTTGCAACTTCAAAGAAGGCCACCTGTGCATTGAAGCCTCCTCTTTTCGATAGTCAAAATGAAATTTAAATTAGACTGAAAATAACAACGTTACAGCACTGTAAAGTAACCCTTGTTTTAAGGAAATAAAAACTAATGTCAAAACTTCGAGTCTGTTTTTGGCTGTTTTTGAAAATTATTTGCAACTTCAAAGAAGGCCACCTGTGCATTGAAGCCTCCTCTTTTCGATAGTTAAAACGAAATTTAAATTAGACTGAAAATAACAACGTTACAGCCCTGTAAAGTAACCCTTGTTTTAAGGAAATAAAAACAAATGTCAAAACTTCGAGTCTGTTTTTGGCTGTTTTTGAAAATTATTCACAACTTCAAAGAAGGCTTCCTATGCATTGAAGCCTTATCTTTTCGATGGTTAAAATGAAATTTAAATTAAACTGAAAATAACAACATTACAGCCCTGTAAAGTAACCCCTGTTTTAAGGAAATCAAAAATAATGTCAAAACTTGAAATATTTTTTTGGCTGTTTTTGAAAATTATTTGCAACTTCAAAGAAGGCCACCTATGCATTGAAGCCTCCTCTTTTCGACAGTTAAAACGAAATTTAAATTAGACTGAAAATAACAACGTTACAGCCCTGTAAAGTAACCCTTGTTTTAAGGAAATAAAAACAAATGTCAAAACTTCGAGTCTGTTTTTGGCTGTTTTTGAAAATTATTCACAACTTCAAAGAGGGCCTCCTATGCATTGAAGCCTTCTCTTTTCGATGGTTAAAACGAAATTTAAATTAGACTGAAAATAACAAAGTTACAGCCCTGTAAAGTAACCCTTATTTTAAGGAAATAAAAACAAATGTCAAAACTTCGAGTCTGTTTTTGGCTGTTTTTGAAAATTATTCACAACTTCAAAGAGGGCCTCCTATGCATTGAAGCCTTCTCTTTCCGATGGTTAAAACGAAATTTAAATTAAACTGAAAATAACAACATTACAGCCCTGTAAAGTAACCCCTGTTTTAAGGAAATCAAAAATAATGTCAAAACTTGAAATATTTTTTTTGGCTGTTTTTGAAAATTATTTGCAACCTCAAAGAAGGCCACCTGTGCATTGAAGCCTCTTCTTTTCGATAGTTAAAAAGAAAAAAAGAAACTTGGGTGTTTCATTCCCACCAATATTGGTGGGCGGGCTGTCCCCCCCGGCCTACACTCTTGTGCAAAGTCGGGGGGTAGGGCGGAAGGCCCTCTTCAGCCTCCTTCAGGAATCGTGGGAATGGGTGGGTGGTGGTGTGGGGGAAGAAAGATGAGACGGACGAAATGAAGACAGAAGAGAAGTGAAAGAATATTTGTGGAATATTACTACCCCAGCATTTGCCTAAATGATCCAAGGAAACCACAGAAAAACTTGGACCAGAGTAGCCGGCCCCGGAATCGAACCGGTGACCTCCCGAATGCTAAGCAATGATCTAGACCACTAGACCATGCCGCTCGGTTCCGATAGTTAAAACGAAATTTAAATTAGACTGAAAATAACAAAGTTACAGTCCTGCAAAGTAACCCCTGTTTTAAGAAAATCAAAAATAATGTCAAAACTTGAAATATTTTTTTGGCTGTTTTTGAAAATTATTTGCAACTTCAAAGAAGGCCACCTGTGCATTGAAGCCTCCTCTTTTCGATAGTTAAAACGAAATTTAAATTAGACTGAAAATAACAACGTTACAGCCCTGTAAAGTAACCCTTGTTTTAAGGAAATAAAAACAAATGTCAAAACTTCGAGTCTGTTTTTGGCTGTTTTTGGAAATTATTCACAACTTCAAAGAAGGTCACCTATGCATTGAAACCTTCTCTTTTCGATAGTTAAAACGAAATTTAAGTTAGACTGAAAATAACAACGTTACAGCCCTGTAAAGTAACCCTTGTTTTAAGGAAATAAAAACAAATGTCAAAACTTCGAGTCTGTTTTTGGCTGTTTTTGAAAATTATTTGCAACTTCAAAGAAGGCCCCCCCCCCCCCCCCCCCCCCCCCCCCCCCCCCCCCCCCCCCCCCCCCCCCCCCCCCCCCCCCCCCCCCCCCCCCCCCCCCCCCCCCCCCCCCCCAAAAAAAAAAAAAAAAAAAAAAAAAAAAAAAAAAAAAAAAAAAAAAAAAAAAAAAAAAAAAAAAAAAAAAAAAAAATTAAAAAAATGTTAAAAAAAATTATAAATAAAACAAAATAAAAAATTGAAGAAAATAATTTAAAATAATACCACGAATTTCGTACTTCCCAGTCTTTCTTAAATCTAAGACTTTTTCTAAAATTCTTTAACATTCAAAAAATTATTCATTAATATCAACCTAATTATTTAAAAAAATTTCAGAAAATAAATTAATTTTAAAATTAAAAAAAAAATTTTTGGTTTTTTCAACTTAAATAGTATTAAATATTTATAAAAAAATAAAAACAAAATAAAATTAATTATAATTTTGGATAAAATTCAAACTCAGCTTGTGAAAATCAACTTCGGCTTCTCCTTTGTAGTTCATTAAAAAATTAGCTTCAGACCCTTAAATAACACCTGTTAAGATAAAAAATAATGCAAAATTGAAATTTAATAATTATTAACTTAAAGAAGATGATTAACTCTCTTTTGATAATTATAAGAAATTTAATTAGACTAAAATACAACTTACAGCCTGAAAGTAACCTTGTTTTAAAAATAAAAATTCAAATTCGATATGTTTCTGTTTTAAATTATCACAATCAAGAATACAATAATTTTTTTTTAACAATTAAAGACGAAAATACAATTAGCTGAAAACCTGTTTAAATAAAAACAAATTCAAAACTTCGATTTTTTTTGGTTTTAAATTATTTCACTAAAAGGCCACTGGCTTAAGCCTCTCTCGTAGTTAAACAAATTTAAATAACTAAAATAAAATTAAGCCTGAAAGTAATTGTTTAAGAAATAAAAAATGAAATGATTTTTTCGGAAATTTTGCAACCGAAGGTACCTACTTGAACCTTCTCTTTTCGAATAAACGAAATTAAATTAGCTGTAACAAGTTACAGCGTAAAGTACCTGTTGAAAAAAAAAACAGAACGATTTTTGGGGAAAATTTTTGCATCGAGATGGCATTAGCTTCTTTTGAAGTTAAAACGAAATTTAAATTAGACTGAATATAACAACGTTACAGCCCTGTAAAGTAACCCTTGTTTTAAGGAAATAAAAAAAATGTCAAAACTTCGAGTCTGTTTTTGGCTGTTTTTGAAATTATTTGCAACTTCAAAGAAGGCCACCTGTGCATTGAAGCCTCCTCTTTTCGATAGTTAAAACGAAATTTAAATTAGACTGAAAATAACAACGTTACAGCCCTGTAAAGTAACCCTTGTTTTAAGGAAATAAAAACAAATGTCAAAACTTCGAGTCTGTTTTTGGCTGTTTTTGAAAATTATTTGCAACTTCAAAGAAGGTCACCTTGCATTGAAACCTCTCTTTTCGATAGTTAAAACGAAATTTAAATTAGACTGAAAATAACAACGTTACAGCCCTGTAAAGTAACCCTTGTTTTAAGGAAATAAAAAAAATGTCAAAACTTCGAAATCTGTTTTTGGCTGTTTTTGAAAATTATTTGCAACTTCAAAGAAGGCCACCTGTGCATTGAAGCCTCCTCTTTTCGACAGTTAAAACGAAATTTAAATTAGACTGAAAATAACAACGTTACAGCCCTGTAAAGTAACCCTTGTTTTAAGGAAATAAAAACAAATGTCAAAACTTCGAGTCTGTTTTTGGCTGTTTTTGAAAATTATTTGCAACTTCAAAGAAGGCCACCTTGCATTGAACCTCTCTTTTCGATAGTTAAAACGAAATTTAAATTAGACTGAAAATAACAACGTTACAGCCCTGTAAAGTAACCCTTGTTTTAAGGAAATAAAAACAAATGTCAAAACTTCGAGTCTGTTTTTGGCTGTTTTTGAAAATTATTTGCAACTTCAAAGAAGGCCACCTGTGCATTGAAGCCTCCTCTTTTCGACAGTTAAAACGAAATTTAAATTAGACTGAAAATAACAACGTTACAGCCCTGTAAAGTAACCCTTGTTTTAAGGAAATAAAAACAAATGTCAAACTTCGAGTCTGTTTTTGGCTGTTTTTGAAAATTATTTCAACTTCAAAGAAGGTCACCTATGCATTGAAACCTTCTCTTTTCGATAGTTAAAACGAAATTTAAATTAGACTGAAAATAACAACGTTACAGCCCTGTAAAGTAACCCTTGTTTTAAGGAAATAAAAACAAATGTCAAAACTTCGAGTCTGTTTTTGGCTGTTTTTGAAAATTATTTGCAACTTCAAAGAAGGCCACCTGTGCATTGAAGCCTCCTCTTTTCGACAGTTAAAACGAAATTTAAATTAGACTGAAAATAACAACGTTACAGCCCTGTAAAGTAACCCTTGTTTTAAGGAAATAAAAACAAATGTCAAAACTTCGAGTCTGTTTTTGGCTGTTTTTGAAAATTATTTGCAACTTCAAAGAAGGCCACCTGTGCATTGAAGCCTCCTCTTTTCGACAGTTAAAACGAAATTTAAATTAGACTGAAAATAACAACGTTACAGCCCTGTTAAGTAACCCTTGTTTTAAGGAAATAAAAACAAATGTCAGAACTTCGAGTCTGTTTTTGGCTGTTTTTGAAAATTATTTGCAACTTCAAAGAAGGCCACCTGTGCATTGAAGCCTCCTCTTTTCGATAGTTAAAATGAAATTTAAATTAGACTGAAAATAACAACGTTACAGCCCTGTAAAGTAACCCTTGTTTTAAGGAAATAAAAACAAATGTCAAACTTCGAGTCTGTTTTTGGCTGTTTTTGAAAATTATTTGCAACTTCAAAGAAGGCCACCTGTGCATTGAAGCCTCCTCTTTTCGACAGTTAAAACGAAATTTAAATTAGACTGAAAATAACAACGTTACAGCCCTGTAAGTAACCCTTGTTTTAAGGAAATAAAAACAAATGTCAAACTTCGAGTCTGTTTTTGGCTGTTTTTGAAAATTATTTGCAACTTCAAAGAAGGCCACCTGTGCATTGAAGCCTCCTCTTTTCGATAGTTAAAATGAAATTTAAATTAGACTGAAAATAACAACGTTACAGCCCTGTAAAGTAACCCTTGTTTTAAGGAAATAAAAACAAATGTCAAAACTTCGAGTCTGTTTTTGGCTGTTTTTGAAAATTATTTGCAACTTCAAAGAAGGCCACCTGTGCATTGAAGCCTCCTCTTTTCGAAGTTAAAAGAAATTTAAATTAGACTGAAAATAACAACGTTACAGCCCTGTTAAGTAACCCTTGTTTTAAGGAAATAAAAACAAATGTCAGAACTTCGAGTCTGTTTTTGGCTGTTTTTGAAAATTATTTGCAACTTCAAAGAAGGCCACCTGTGCATTGAAGCCTCCTCTTTTCGAAGTTAAAAGAAATTTAAATTAGACTGAAAATAACAACGTTACAGCCCTGTAAAGTAACCCTTGTTTTAAGGAAATAAAAACAAATGTCAAAACTTCGAGTCTGTTTTTGGCTGTTTTTGAAAATTATTTGCAACTTCAAAGAAGGCCACCTGTGCATTGAAGCCTCCTCTTTTCGAAGTTAAAACGAAATTTAAATTAGACTGAAAATAACAACGTTACAGCCCTGTTAAGTAACCCTTGTTTTAAGGAAATAAAAACAAATGTCAGAACTTCGAGTCTGTTTTTGGCTGTTTTTGAAAATTATTTGCAACTTCAAAGAAGGCCACCTGTGCATTGAAGCCTCCTCTTTTCGATAGTTAAAAGAAATTTAAATTAGACTGAAAATAACAACGTTACAGCCCTGTAAAGTAACCCTTGTTTTAAGGAAATAAAAACAAATGTCAGAACTTCGAGTCTGTTTTTGGCTGTTTTTGAAAATTATTTGCAACTTCAAAGAAGGCCACCTGTGCATTGAAGCCTCCTCTTTTCGACAGTTAAAACGAAATTTAAATTAGACTGAAAATAACAACGTTACAGCCCTGTAAGTAACCCTTGTTTTAAGGAAATAAAAACAAATGTCAAACTTCGAGTCTGTTTTTGGCTGTTTTTGAAAATTATTTGCAACTTCAAAGAAGGCCACCTGTGCATTGAAGCCTCCTCTTTTCGACAGTTAAAACGAAATTTAAATTAGACTGAAAATAACAACGTTACAGCCCTGTTAAGTAACCCTTGTTTTAAGGAAATAAAAACAAATGTCAGAACTTCGAGTCTGTTTTTGGCTGTTTTTGAAAATTATTTGCAACTTCAAAGAAGGCCACCTGTGCATTGAAGCCTCCTCTTTTCGATAGTTAAAAGAAATTTAAATTAGACTGAAAATAACAACGTTACAGCCCTGTAAAGTAACCCTTGTTTTAAGGAAATAAAAACAAATGTCAGAACTTCGAGTCTGTTTTTGGCTGTTTTTGAAAATTATTTGCAACTTCAAAGAAGGCCACCTGTGCATTGAAGCCTCCTCTTTTCGATAGTTAAAACGAAATTTAAATTAGACTGAAAATAACAACGTTACAGCCCTGTTAAGTAACCCTTGTTTTAAGGAAATAAAAACAAATGTCAAACTTCGAGTCTGTTTTTGGCTGTTTTTGAAAATTATTTGCAACTTCAAAGAAGGCCACCTGTGCATTGAAGCCTTCTCTTTCCGATGGTTAAAACGAAATTTAAATAAGACTGAAAATAACAACGTTACAGCCCTGTAAAGTAACCCTTGTTTTAAGGAAATAAAAACAAATGTCAAAACTTCGAGTCTGTTTTTGGCTGCTTTTGAAAATTATTCGCAACTTCAAAGAAGGTCACCTATGCATTGAAACCTTCTCTTTTCGATGGTTGAAACGAAATTTAAATTAGACTGAAAATAACAAAGTTACAGCCCTGCAAAGTAACCCCTGTTTTAAGGAAATCAAAAATAATGTCAAAACTTGAAATATTTTTTTGGCTGTTTTTGAAAATTATTTGCAACTTCAAAGAAGGCCACCTGTGCATTGAAGCCTCTTCTTTTCGATAGTTAAAACGAAATTTAAATTAGACTGAAAATAACAAAGTTACAGCCCTGCAAAGTAACCCCTGTTTTAAGGAAATCAAAAATAATGTCAAAACTTGAAATATTTTTTTGGCTGTTTTTGAAAATTATTTGCAACTTCAAAGAAGGCCACCTGTGCATTGAAGCCTCCTCTTTTCGATAGTTAAAATGAAATTTAAATTAGACTGAAAATAACAACGTTACAGCACTGTAAAGTAACCCCTATCTCTTAAATAATTAGGGAAAATATCAAAAAACCCCAGTTAAAACTAGAAATTAAGTGAGATTAAATATTATTTATGTGGGTATTAAGAAATTTTTAACTAATAAATAACTCCTAAAATGTTTACGTAGTTGTTTATTAATACGTAAATATCTTTCCTGTGTGTGAAAATTTCAAAATTTTTTTTGTATATCAATAATAGAACAGTAATGAATTTTTTATTAATATAGATATGGATTGCACTGTTCAACAATTAATTTGGAACGTTATTATGCATTCAATATTCAATCGTATCTACAACTTTTTAAGACATAGTATTATTATTGCCAAGAATTATAATACGTATCTTTTAAGGCAATTTATAGAAAAGGAATGTAACATCTAAAAGGATAACCTTCACATTTACACATACTTGGATATTTTCTGTATAGACTGCTTGGCACGGTAACCGGCTTATCTTATTATAAAAAACGGTACTGGGACGAATACGAACAAACAACTCACGAACTGACTGTTTTTAAACCATCTAAATAAAATCTTATATACTTACGTAAAAATAAACTGCAATATTTACGAAAAGAAAATTAATTAATTAATTAATAAGGACAATTAGAAATTTCCATATTCATTTAATTAAAAAATTATGTAAGTACCTACATATGTATTTGGTTTGTAAATTATTGTGAATTTTTAAAATTACAAAAATACGAATAAGATATAGATAATATTGTCAGTAATTCTAATTGATTTTGTAGATAACAATGTAAATTTTAAAAAATTCCTAGGAATGAAGTTTCAAAAATGCAAGAAATGAATAATTATTTTGGTACCTAGATACTATTGTTTTTCTAATTACAAACAATAATAAAAAGCTCCTATCTACAGGTCCTGTGCAGGTAAATTCAGAAAAATTACAAATTCCTTAAAAGGGCCTCCTAGCCACGTAAAGATATTAAATTAGAAGTACATGACGATGCAATAAATATGTACGTTATAGAATATAAAATACAGTCGAACTTCGATAACTCGAATCAGAATATAACACTAAATAACTGTTGTTGAGTAATACATACTATATATAGATATGTATGTGTTAATTTTTTGAAAAAGAGCATTTGTATGTTTTTTATTTCTTCTTACAGATACATATGTATAGGAGGAAATATATTTTTTGATCAAAAGACAAGTTTTTAAAGTACCTAGGTACATTTTTATGACAAATAAAACTCACTGCTTAATTGAATAGTAGGTACCATAATTAAATAGAAACTTTAAAATCGCAGAAAATTCGACTTATCGAAGTTGGCACCGAATATTATCTTCGAGTTGTTTTTAACAAATTGAAGAATAGTAGATGCAGTAAACAATAATTTAGTTAGGTCCTTTTTTCAATAATATTCACGGCATTATATTTATTAACAGTGTTACTCTTTTTTTGCATATAACTGTACAGTACAAGGACATGATAAACACTAACACAAGGACTTGCACAATTCTAATAGGTATGTAATACAATTAACTAAAATATTTAATTTATATTATAATACTACCATAAAGTACATCAGCAGTTATAAAAAGTATCACTCTTAATGTTTAATTGACTTAGATTTTTATTAATTAATATTTACTTACCAATTATTATGGTAATATATTTAATAAACAATAAACTTACCAAAAACAGCACCTGCTGAGTGGACTAGCGCCAACTGTTTGAAACATTGATGACATCATGCAGATTCCAGTTATATTTCGTTTTAAGTCTTAGCTTTTTACCGATAGGTGTCGATCTCGGAACTGTATATACAAGGACGTATCAAAAAATAATATGAAATGTACAGGAGACATCCAAAAAATATTGGATTGGCAAACTCAAAGAACCGAACAAAAATTGGTAATTATGCACATTACTTATACATACATATGAATGAATTTATTAAAAAAGATATAAACCTTAAAAAAAATGCAAGATAGATAATTTATATCATTATTTAAAATAATCACAGTAATTCATACACCGAATTGGAGGTCGATTGATAGCGTGTTCTGATGAAACATATTTAAATACGTAAAAAGAAAACAGTATAAATGTTTGAATCAATTTTAATAACAAAATCTCAACAATTGTTTCGACTAAGCAGTCATTATCAACAGTACTGCCTTTTATGTACTCTTGATAATGACTGCTCAGTCGAAACAATTGTTGAGATTTTGTTATTAAAATTGATTGAAACATTTATACTGTTTTCTTTTTACGTATTTGGGACTTTACTTAAACTGCTGACATTTTCAGAGCCTCAATTAAATTGATCTGACTCAACCAATCCCTAATTTAACTCATAAAAAATAGTTGTCTATTTTTGCAAGATATTTCATAACTTATGATCATAGGGAATTTTTAATAATCTAAAACTTTTTACATTTTCGCTAAGAAATATGATAACTACAGATTCTTATGTAAAAATAATTCACATTTAATATCTTTTTACCACAAAATGTATGTAGCCCCTATTAAGTTTTTTTTTTTTTTTTAATTTTCATAAGGCATCACAATTATTAAAAGGTCTCTTCGCACACCCGAGGATATGTTACTATTGAAGTTAAAAAGAAGAAGTGGTAATTTTAAATGAATTCAAGAGACTAATTAATAACGTTCCTTTTATTTACAGTTATTCAAAGGAAATGTACAACATTCTTATAATATTTATAAAATTAAGGAAAACAGACACAAGTCACCAAAAAACTATTCGAAGTTGGGCAGTCAGTTTATATTTACTTATTTTTTATTATTAATTAATACAGAATGTCTTCATAATAATTAAAGTAACGACGGGACCAACCATTGTACGACTTTCAAAAAAAAAAAACCTACATGTTACCATTTATTATCGTTTTCTTAAAGCTACAGTAAAAATGTTTACGTTAGTTACTTTCAGTTGGACTTTAATTAAATGTTAATACTTAAAGATAGTAAAAGCTCCAATAACTTTCAACAATTATGAATAGGGAACCATAAAAAAAGTTCTTATGACGATTCTAAAATGAAATGAAAAGTGGAGCTTATAAATGACTTCTAATTTTTTTTTTTTTTCATGGCCAATTTAGTAATATATTTTTTTTTTCCTGAATTTGTGTACCCAGAAATTTCCGAGATATGGCAGGTATCAAACTCCACAATACACTAAAAATTCAAGAATATTGGAAATGTAATCCCTAAAATAAAAATTAGCGACCTTCTCTCTTCTCTTTTTTGAAAATCGTAGAATGGCCCCCTCCCCCGTCCGTCAACGTGAAAAACGGGACTGTTATTTATTTAAAAATAAGAAAAAATCGTACATCATCTTTCTTACTCACCACCCTATAGATATACAGTATGTCCACTAATACCACCATGAACGTTGTTTGTTAATTTCTTCATCGCCTTGCCACCCTCAACAATTTATCGACGTTGCTCGCTGTTAAATCTACATACATGTTTATTTACAATTACACTTTTCTTCTTCGTTCATTATTTTCCAATTGTTTTAACAATCAATCGTTTAATAAGTCAGGAAAAGTAAATTAAAGATTAATACAATTTAATAATAATAATAATAATAATAGCTAGGTTTTCATCGTCATCTTTATTTTTAAATGAATGAATGGACGCTAAAAAGAGGCAGAGACAGACAAACTGACAGCGCGCGCGCGGTATGTGTCACGTCGTTTCCATTTTGGGTTCCATTCCAACAAAAACCCGAAACGGAAACGGAACGAAAACAGCCGAAACCTGCTGCCCAATGAGGTCATCCCATTTTTTTTTTTTTTGTTTCACCTTACAAATCTACACATCACTTGTAATATTATCCTCTTCATGTTTATGTATATTTTAATATTATTATTATTCTTCTTATTATCATTATTATTAATAATATTATGTACAAAAAACGAACTTTTGTCGTTCTTTCATAGTCAATGTTTCTATGTCCAGAAAAAATGAAAGAATAAAATAAAATAAAAAAGAAATACACAACACGAAAATTGTCCCCGTTTTTACTGATCCGTCCAAGACACCACAACATAAAAATAAAAAATCGAACCACATTAGACGACGATAAGACCCTTTATCTCAATATTATAAGACCAGACCAGCATTTGCGTTTGCGCGCCACAACGAGGAGGCAGTCGTTGTAGTTCGAAACATTCAATTATCAATTCATGCCACCCAACGAAAGCTATGTACTTATGAATGAAAACCACACACCAATACCGACTGAGATCAAAAACCATTTGCTAATTAATAGGAAGTCGTTGCAAGTTTTCTGTAGAAGACAAAGTATCTTCATGGTCACAACTGCCCTTTTTATGGTGACATAAATCGCATCATTAATTTTAACTCACCCCTAGAAAACAAAAATATTGTCTAATCTTCGTCTGAAAGGGGTTCGTACTGCGCAGAAAGCAGTGGTTTTGGTTCGACGTTCCTGGTCGCATCGTTCACCCCCGAGTTATCACTTTGCTTGTGAGTCACATAAGAATAAGAGCCGTAGGCACCCGCGGGAGGTTGCTGGTGCTGCTGTTCACTCTCGTGCTTCTCCTCGTCGATCACCATATCACCCGGACTGTCGCTTCGGTCTTTATCGTGCATATTCACACCATCTTGCACTTCCTTCTTATCATCCTCTGTTCTCATCACTTCCACGATCCTATTCTTCACATAATCGAGTGCAGACATGTTGTGCGACTGCTGTTGTTGTTGCTGTTGTTGCTGCTGTTGCTGTTGCATTTGTTGCTGCTGCTGGTATCGCCTGTAATTTTGCTCGGACCAATGGTTGCTTTCAGGTGGGGAGACCGGTTCGACGTGGTATTTTTGGGCTTGAGCGATCCTTATTATCTGGCGTTCGTCGTGAGGGGTTATCGATCGTTTTGCTTCTTGCTCCTTCTGTTGGACGTGACGTTTCCACGCGTCATGATGGGGATGATGATAGTACGCGGGGCCACAGGCTGCCGATTGACGCGCAACCGCCGCCGCCCCAAAATCATGGGTGATCACAGTGTCTGCCAATTCTTTGATCGTTAGGCTTTTTGAATTGGCCGTGTCGCCATCGAGGTCAACACTGATGACGGACGGAGGTCTTTCGCCGTTGTCTTGCTGTTGTTGCGCGGCTTGTTGTTGCTGTTGTTGAACGAGGGCCGCGGCGGCCTGTTCGCGACTGAACGACTGGAAGAGGCGGTCGCTGGCACGTGCCGGTTCCCTACTGTTGGGCACCGACTGACCACCTTGAAGGAAAAAACGCGGTTTCGTTACTAGGGAGAAAAAAGAAACGGAAAAGTTTTAATTGTTAATATTGTCCAAGAAGAAATGCTAAAGTGAAAAACAAAATACACAAACAATAAGAAAACATAAGCGTGCGTGAGAAGACATCTTCCAGCTTTACATTCATTCTTAAAAGTAGAATGGACATTTCTCTGCCAAACTTTTTTAAAAACTTTATGATTTCCCGAGCAATATAGCTACAGTTCCTTCGGTTAAAGAATAATCTTGACTGATTCTCTTGAAGCTGAAGAGTGGTAAGCATTTAATAGATATGTATTTCTCTTTAATAATTTATTGTATTTATCACAATTTTTGCGTAATATAGATTTCAGTTTTGAATTACTATTGATTATCATTTTTTTCTAAATTAATAGATAATGTCCATTTTTAAATTTCCAAATACCTTTAGCTTAAACCACATTATTTACCAAGTATGCATGCGCACTACACTAGCTAATTTACTATAGGCGATATAATCAAATATAGATAATGCAAATAGCATTTAAAAGAATTTAAACAATATATAGAAGCAGAGCTCGAAACTTAATTATCTCTCATGTTTAATTAGGACAAGTAAACATCAAAAAAGTCTTAAGAATTCCGCATGGACACACACACTCATGGTAAATGGATTAGAACACAACAATGAAAGCGTCACAGATAAAAATAATGACATACCTTCTGCAGTTTGGTTGATCTGGTGTGTGATGATGGCATCAATCAAACTAGCGGCCGTTAAGGTCGACGAATCACTTCTGGGCACCTGCTGTTGATGCCGAATCTGTTGCTGTTGTTGTTGCTGCTGCTGCTGTTGTTGTTGGTGAAACCTTTAAGGACAAATACATAGATTGCTAACAAGAAAACAATAATAAAATAAAATAACTTACCTCCTCTCCGCCTCGATCCTCTGCTGTTGCCTGAGCTGTTGCTTTTGTTGCTCTATCATCTGAAACCGTCTCGGTTGTTCCATCAAGTTATCGACCATGGTCTTTCCCAGTCCTTCATGTGTAGCACTTGGTGGCACAGGAAGACTCGGTTGTTGAACAGCCACGTCCACCAGCGACCCCAACGCTTCGTGTCCAGGTGGGTAATGAGGTCTACCTCCTCCACTCACCTGTTGCTGTTGCTGCTGTTGTTGAGGTTGTTGAGTGTTGTGTCGTTGGATGACTCCCTGTCTTTGTTGCTGTTGCTGTTGTTGTTGAGCAGCAATAGAAGACGGGGGCATCTGAGGAGGTTGCTGCGACGGGGGAGGTGTTCGGGCGTAGTATTGGGCAGCAGCTGCCACTGCTGCTGCCTTATCACTAGCTGCTGCACGTCTTCCGAGCATCTGCTGCGACGTAATGTAGTCGTTCATTATAATCTGACGGGAACTGAGCTGTTGGTCGACAGAATAAGCCGCTGCAGGTGGCTGGCGATACTGAGGAGGCGGGTAACCACTAGATTGGGGAGGAGGAGGCTGCGAAACGGACTGGCGCTTATTATAATAATCATACATGCGCTTGTCCTAAAAAAAAAATTATTAATGAATTAAAAGGAGCCTTGAAAAGGTGTGGAATGATAGTACCTGTTGCATGTGAGGCACATGTATGGGAGTTCCCTGCGTTATCGATCCCATCTTGGATTCTGGAGTGATCTGTCTCAGTAGGCCTTCGAAACGCGGTTGGTTAATGATAGGTGTGCCCTGGGTGATCGAACCAGTCTTAAGGTTTGCAGGTTTTGGACTGGGCAACTTCGGCTGCACCCTTGAAGGTACCGTCGACACATACACTGCCGGACTCTTCCTCTCCTAATCAAATTAATAATAATTAGAATAAAAATTTCAAATAACGACTGCAGTAGTATGTTACCTCTCTATGCTGATGGTATCCCATATACGGCGACTGTTGTTCAGATCTGTGACTCACCGGTGGTTGCGAGTGCTTGGGGTGCATGGGAGGTGCGAGGTCCCTTGGTTTCTTTATACTCAAATCCAACGTTTCAGGCTCTCCTCCTCCTCTACCGTCTTGAACTTGAAGAACTACCAGGTCGTCTCGTATCACCCTATCTTGCTGTGTCTGAGATGGAACTTGACCTTTAAATAAAAAACCCAAAATTATAACAACACACAACTTTTAAATGGAATAAATAAGGTTTACCTGGTGCTGGAACGGGAGTAATTGTTGCAGCAATAAGAGGCGGAACCAGTTTCATTATCGACACCTCGTTGCGAGCGCTTCTCGGCACCTGCGCACTGTTCAAGTTATACTCGCTAACAATGGTCACTTCGTTCGAATCGTTGTTCAATATGGACGAGATGGTGGGCGCCATGTTCGCCACTGAAACAACTGTACATGTTACAATAAAATCAGGAACATTTTGCAAATATGGTCGCATACACAAAGACTTCGATGGGATCGTATGTAAATAACGATAACAACAACAAAGAATATAAATCAAAAATAAAGCAGATGAACATGACTATCTAGAATGTAAATAAAAGAAGTGGAAACGTACCGTTAGCGTTGGGGGCTTGTTGTTGGGGTCCTGTTTTCTTCAACGTAATCTCGATCACGTTCGACATGAGGTCTTTGACGGTTAAAGGGGAAGGACTCTGATAAACAACAAACATTATAATAAATACAATGCACTACTTTTAATTACAAATTACCTCATCGGCAGTTTCGGTGGCTGATGTGTCATCGTCTTCTTTCTTGACAACCCTCTGTATCGGGTGTTGCTCTCCATTGGTCTGAGGACTTTCCGCACTCGCTGTGTCCGATGAGTGTCTTTCCCTACTGGGTTCATCACAACTGCTGGTACTACTACCACTTTCTTCTTCGTCTGTCAATGTGGGCTTTCGATCGCCCAAACAGTTCTCCAAGTTTAAGCGTTTCCTACAATTACAAAAAATATAATTATTTTATTTTTTAAATTAAAAACAAATCGATTCACTCGCCTGTTCATTGAATAAAAACTGCGAATTTGATGTGGTGGTCGATTCAATCTTTCTCCAATCAACTGCCAGTTGGCTCCGAACTCAGTCAGCGCATTTCGAAGTTGGTTTACTTCGTCTTCGGGCCAATCCTCAACCGGACCCAATCGACGTTGTATCCTGTTGAAACATGCCGAACAACACTTCGTGACTCCACTTGGAATGTTAAACTCGTCAAGAATGCTCTCCCTAATCGGGTAAAACAAATATAAATAAAATCATTCCAAAAATAAGACTAAGGAATATTCACCTGACATCCGAGGGCAGTTCCTGTAGTCTATGGGGAAACGATCGAAGACGTTTAACACGTCCTCTGGCATTGGGACACATGGGCAGTGGACAATGAGTGTATCTTGACCGCACGCACTTACAACGGCACGTGTTACAAACTCGACCACCAGGGGGCACCTGTTCCTCACGCAAACCGTATTGTGCAGCCTGGGATGGTGCCAGGGGACGCGACTGCAAGCCTGAATTTAACTGCGTCCCACAGACGATACAGGCGCCTCCTTGGCCAGCTTTATCTAGAAAAAAAAAGGAAACATAAAATTTATGAACTCGGCTTTAAATGTGTTAACTAAAAGGTCTTTTAAAAGATCTAGTAGATACTTCTATTGGCCAAAAAACAAAGAAACGAGTGATACAAAAGATATAAGAAAAGGTTCTGAAAGAGTATTTTGGGAAAGACCAAGAACTTTTGATAATTATATAAATAGGTGACGGTGGTAATCACATAAATGTATTAAAATCCTATTTATTTATGTAAATATTCCACCCTCTATAGTCGTTATCGTGGTAGAACAGTTAATTTAAAATTGTCCATCTGCCGCAATACATTTATACGTGCGAATAAGAAAAAGAAAGAGAAGTAAAATAAGCGGTCTCTGAAGCAAGGTAAAATTAAAATATAACAATGGATACGGCTATTAGGAATGTCGGTTGGGAGTACCTATCATGGTATTCGATGTAAAATGGGGGGGGGGGGGTGATGAGCGGATTCAGAGCAGTGTCACGACTTGAATGAAAGAGATAGGGAGCCAGAGAGCAACGCAGGGAGGTAGCAAAACGGCAGTGGAAGTGAAATGGGGAGAAAGGAGGGGGTGGGACAGGGACGAACGGGTCGGTTAAGCAACAAAGTCGAAAGCTGATGAAATATTCTCAAAGAATAAACGGACCGTTCTGTTTGTTTCATCTCCGCTTTAAGTACACAGCGATAAATATTTTATTTAATTATGAAAAGTGCCCCCACGGTCGGTCGACGTTCATCCAGCCGGCTCTACATACCTCCCTTATTACCTATTCATATAGAAACTAAATGGAAATTTTCATATTGGCCCCGTACGTATTATACGTCGTCGTCGTTATCGTCAGGATCGTACATACCCCTACACAATTATTTCTAGCAATTAAAATGATACCTACCACCATATGACTACAAATGTACAACAATAAAGGCTCACACTTGATTTCACTGTCCGAGTAGTACTTTGAATTACCGCCGAATCGTTGTGTTTTAGTAATTAATAATAATTTTGCACCTTTATTAATCAATAATAACTCAACTACTACGTAATGACATCATTATCACTTTACATTATATTGAAGCTTTTATTAGGGTGTTATTGCATAATATATATTATATTTTTTTATTACCTATGTAAATATAATTAATTAATTGGCCAACTGTAATGCGTAATAAAAACACAACTTCCCTACATGGGTCTTAATTATGAATAAAACAAACCAAAGCCCCTAACTTAACCAAACTAAAAGGTATGCATTCGATTATCCCCGGGGAAAACCCCCACGTTCAACAAACATCTCGGCGAATTGAATTTATTGGCCCCTCTTTATCTTAACTACCCCTTTAAGGCAATCCAATTTTAAGAAACGTGTGCAAACTTTTAAAATAAAATAATTAATAATTAAAAAGTTTCTCTAGAGGAAACTTACTTTTAAATGAACTAAAATAGTTGCAAAAAATAAAGGGCTAAATGAGACTTCAAAAAACTAGCCATCTGTCGTGAGAGTCATGAACTAATATCGGTAATGGTAGAAATATAGTTTTCTTTAATCTAAGCCTAGTTACTACTTTCTTATTAGTATGAAAAAAATCTTTATTGTAGAAAATTCTGTTTATTACAAAATTGAACACCCTGTCAGTCTGCCTCTTATTTACTATTTCGTCAATTCATTACCGGTTGTAGATTTTAGGAAATATTGAATCGGATCTGTTGATTTGCAACGTAATGGAAATAAGTTAAACACAATTTGGTGATTAATAACGTTGCGATTTGTATATTCATCCGTAACACCCCCTTCCCCTTGGCCCTTTTCTGCCTCAGCGCGATTGTTGGAAATTATAATGCCAACAAGTTGAACAACAAAATCAGCAGAATTTGCAGAATCTCTTAAAGCAAATTTTCACGTCCGCAAAACTGCACCAGTAAAACGTTTTAATCCCCAAAATGCAAAAGAAAAATAAGAAATAAGCTTCAAGCTTTTATTATGTATATGTATAATAATAGTTTACTTAAAAATTTAATTTTTGCTCTTTAATATTTTAAAATAAAAATTAGCAATGAGATTAAAAGGCTTTGTGGAAAACCACATTGTCACGCCATCTATCTCTAATGCCCTGAATTAATCAATGGTGGTATTGTTACAATTACAGTTTACTGTAGTTCAGGGTGTATATCTTATGGCATTACTTTAACAAAAACCAACCCTGACAGATGTATTTTAAGAAATGGTCCCTTTATTACTTTTTTTTTTATTTTTTTACTTTGAATTGTTTTTCCAGATTACAAAAGGTGGTTGATATACATAATAATAACATACACGATGCTAATTATTAAATATTTAGATAACCATCAATAAATGTACCCATATTCATTATGTATTTCCGTGGGTCATTAAAACAGTAATTTTGTTTTGTGAATACTCATTAGTACATTATCGATTCGATTCGAATAATTGATTCTGTGATTTAACGGAAAATTTACATTTAGTAAAATCCTATAATGTACCCCTTAATTGCATTTTAATATAGAAGCATTACGCACTACTACTACTGAAAATTGTCCAGAACAAAACGATAATTTCATTACAGATCCTCTTACTAAAAGATTGGACAGTTTTTCCTTTCTACTACATTCTTTATTTGCTAAAAAAACAACTTGGACAGCACCGTTTCTTTCAACCTAACCTAACCTCCTTTTAATAGCCTGCCCTAACCTTCTTTTATATATAAAAAAAACAAGGACCTGTAGGTTAACCTCAGACCTAACAGAAGAAAATGAAAACTAGTTTGGCAAAATTTGATTAAAAAAAATTGTTGGATGGCACTGCCTTTTTTAACATAACCTAACTTATCATAGCCTGTCCTAACCTTCTTTTATATAAAAAAAAAATACAACGACCTGTAGACTAACCTAAGACCTAACAGAAGAAAGTGAAAACTAGTTTGTGGTGAATTGGTCGATGAAAAGTTTACTGCAAGAGTACCCATGCATGCACCAGTAAGCAGTGGCGTATCTGCCAACCAGACGTGGGCCTGCCAATTAATACGAATAATAACTAGAATCGTAGCAAGTCTGGCTGTGTTGATTTTACTAACTAATTAACTTGGATTATAACGCACCGTTTGAGCTGCAGCGAACCTAAATAACAGACTTCCAATTAGAACACCGTCTGAGAGCCCCCCTCCCCCCCAATCTCCCAGTGCTGCTATCATTTCCCGGCCCGTCCGTGTCTCTCTGCCTCCCGTGTTTAAACTTCATTACGAATCATACTTACAATTAGTAGTAGTAGGTACTACTAACCGAGAAAAAAAAGTTGGAATGTTCAAGATTCAAGGCGGTGGATGAGTTTTCGTTTTTTAAGACTGCCTCGAAATTAACGTTCGGCGCCGTTTTCAACCCTAATTACAGTAAAGCAACTATTTCGTTAATTAATCTCATAGATTCGACGTTAATTAATAGTCCTAGCAGCCACGTCGTTAATCTCAGCAGACGATTTTTTATTATTACCTAACCTAAAATTTACGCAAACTTTTAGGTTAGGTAATGACATTGACTAACGTAAAGTTAGGTTAAGTTATTACCTGTAATACAAGTTTGACCTTCAAAATAAATAGAAGGGGTGTCCTTAAGTGGAGTTTTTAAGGGTGGGGGGGAGCAAGGTTGATATTTACGATAATGAAAGGAACTGGGCTGCTTGGTTATTTTTTTATACCACCTCGTATAAGCGGATGGAGAGGTCCGCAAGAAAAATCCCAAAGGAAATTCACAATAATGCCGAAAAATTCGAGCGGAAGAATCTTTTCATTACACATCATCGTCCGCATGTTTAACGAAGGGGGACGTAAAAAGTCGATGAGGATGAGGAAGTGATGGCGGAGGACGATGGAGAGAACGAGGGTGGAGGTAGTGGAAGAGTAGCTTAGCTGGAACTGTTGCCTCGACGAACGTATTGTTTGGGTAACGTCCCTCGGGCATCGTGTTCCCGGAGTCCAGGCCCCGATGGCAACTAAACTACGACGGTGCTATACAACAGAATACACAGAACAGAGAACGAGAGAGGACACCAACCATTACCATTGTGTGCCGTCAATTTGGCCCGTGGTAATATCGAGGCAATTATTGTAGACGCGATAGAACAGCGTCGTGACGCCCCGGATGATCGACATCAAACTACCCCGTCGTTATAATAATATTATCAACAATTCCAATTGTTTCAAATGACGTAAACATTATTTATTTTATTTATTCATTTCCACACCTGACTGACTGATTGTGAATGGCTGACTCATATGGCACCCCTCTTCTATTTATATTATTATCTATTAAGGTCTTTTTCTAGAATTCCTCGTTAAGTAGATTTTATGACTAACCTAAATTTGCACCTGAAATTCCTTTTTAACTGTTGGTAAAAATTTGATCTAATCAGAGGGTGGATGGGTAACCCTCTATAGTCGCCCAAAAAAAAAATAAATAAATAAAAAGGCACGTGAAACAGAAAGAAACGAAAATAGAAAGACTGAAAATTGTGGAATAGGTTCGGGCACATTTATATACGTATGTGTATTTCTACAATCCAAACAAACATCTGTTTGACTTTCAATTCAATTTGCTACGAGATTTCAGCTTGAAGACGAGTGTTTGCGGTACTTTTGAAAAATTAATTATGTCGAAACCGCAAAGGACCCTCCCACTCCGCCCCCACCCTCGCTCCCTCGTCCTAAAACGACTTAATTCATTTTACCACAAAAAAGTATCAGCATCTTTACTACAGAACAGATAAATGATATCCTCAACAATTGTCAGTAATTCAATAATAACTTGAGAAATATCGAAGTTGTAATCATGAAATTTATAATTCAAAGTGTTATGGGAAGCTTAATTAACGATACAAAATTGCAAGTCTGTAGGTGTTGTCGTTTTTAAGTTATGAAGGTGAATGTAACGTAGATTTAAGTAGTTACTGAAATACCCACACTACTGGCACGGTGTCGCCCCATTCGCTTCCAAACATGGTTGACACGTTACCACGTGCCTAGACTTTCTTTTTTTTTGTTTACTAGCGTTGTTATGGCTCTTTTAACTTTCAATAACAATTAAAACAGTTAGTTAACTTCAAACTTTTTAATTGTTATTTCGTATTGTAGCATCCAAAAATAAAAACACGGCGCCATCTACTGGAAGCTCATATACACAACCTAAACAGCAAAAGATGATGAAGTGTTGTGTAGTAAAATTAACTTACACCGCCATCTGTTAGAAAGTTGCGGAACTTCCTTAATCGAGATAAAAACTACCCTGTATTTTAAGTTGGACCAAATTATACACAATAAGCAAAAACCCATAGAATATATTTTTTTGTAAATGGGGTGTATACATTTTCACCACCGTATTTCAATAAATATTTCGCTCAATCAAAAAAATTGATAGCTTAATACATACGTCAAATCGGTAGACGATTTGAGAAGAGGGTATTAGCTTTAATAAAGGGGGTAGTAGTTGGTTGGTTGGTTGGTTGAAACGGCACATGCCCCCCTCGAACCCTACGTACGTACGTACGTACGTAATAACGGTGCAGGCGCCGAAATCTCATCGTATTTTCTATCTGCACCATATACCTGTCCGCGAAAAACCGAGAGAGATAAAGAGAGAACGAGACGGAGACAAAGAGAGTGCGCAACTTATGACTATAAACCGTCAAAGATGATATCGTAATTCAGTTGTTAACCAATCAACCCCCGTGAAAAGTTCATTCAAATCATAAACGTGTAACTAACTAGTCAACCAACTTTGACCTCACTTTCTGGTACTTTGCCAAATCCTAATAAAAGTTTCCAATTTTGAAAAAGTTTATGCACATAGTACTTCAAGTTATAAATAATTATTAAAAAAAGGTAAATTTTTTATTAACAAAATTTTAATTAGAGTATTTAAAAAAAATATTTTAATTATACAAAATTTCAATTTATTAAATTAATATCAAATTAATTGATAATATAGTGAATTAATTATTCGATGACTTTATTTTTTTTGTAGTTCAATAAAAATCTTAAATATGAAAAAATTGATAAAAATAACACCCATTTTAGTAGATTTTTTTAAATAATTTTTACGATTGACATTTTAAAAAAATATATTTTTTTTAATAATGTAATTACGACTGTTATAATTTTTTTATAGGCTAAAGCTCATTAAAAACCATGTACTCTCTCTACCGTGCGTGGCTGTCGATGGGACCCGGATGTGCAGTGCCAAACATACAGAGCGATCTACATTTAGAACCGTCCCAACCCAACACCTCAGGCAGCCCAGATGTCAACTTACTTGTTGGTCCCTCTCTCACCCATTTTTCCGCCCATAGGCGAATCCTTTCATTCAATAGTGGATTCTTCAAGGCCGCCTTAGCAAACCACACAGGTACCCAAAATAATTACACAGGACGATCAAAATAATACTAATACAAACACAGACCCAAAGAAAGTATCACACGACAATTTTACCCAAAATTAATGTGACCAAACCTTTAATTTGATATACCTATTATGACACCTTATTTTACATATTAATTTTTCTTTTATTTTAGGATTTGAGCCCATCACAGTCCCCAACGTGAACGTGGACGAATTTTCGTCCCTCTTGACATTCATGTACACAGGTTTCCTGGACCTGAACCTAACCAACATCTACAACATCCTCTTGGCAACCCACATTCTCCACATGCCCAGCGCCATGGAGCTCTGTCGCAATTTCCTCATCCATAACCAACAAATCGAAACACGTACCAACATCATCAAACCGGTTCCAAGTAGGAAAGCCATTATGCCACTTCAACCCATCATACATCCGCCCCTTTTTGGGTCTCTTCGACAATCAACAGAAACGTCGTTCAAGAATTTAAAAAATGAAACAACTACTGCTACTACTACTACTACTAACGAGTTTGCTTCCACAAGAACCCATACAGAGGTCGACTCCAAAGCCAAAGACAATCCTCCTCAACAATCAAAAAGACCTACCAATATAAAAGACTTGAAACAAAAAAGTGAAAATGATGTGATCCCTGGAAAACCATCAAAAGCAATTGAAAGTTGTTTGAAGAGCAAGAAAAAGTGTGAAGCTAGTTCTTCTACACATCATCATCATAATAACAACTCAAAACCTGGGTCTGGGTCTGGGTATCAGCAAGATTTGGAAGACGCAGCGAATTCTGATGGTAAAGAAAAGAAATATTCCTCCAAGAACAAAAAAAGACCTGGCACCTTTGCATCCACCAACAGCAAATTCGAAGTGGACGTGGCATGTTGTGATGGTCCAGTACGTTTCCACAGGGTTTTAAACAAAAATTATGGCCACGTCCAAGCTGATTCAACAAACAACTCCCCCAAGTACCAACAACGCATGCTGGTCTCAACCAAAAACGAAGCAATCAACAGAATAATGAACGAAAACATCAGAGAACAGACCAAAGACGATGGTGGTGGTGATGACAGGTCAAATTATACTGGGGACGTTTTCAAATGTGTTTACTGCAACCACACTTTCAAGAGCCAATACTGTTATCAAAAACACGCCAGGAGACACCTGAATCCGGTGCTGGAGTCGAAGATTGTGCAAAAGAAGGAACAAGTGTCCACCACCACCAGCAGCAGCAGTAGCAACAAAAGAGAAGTGAAACTCCTCGACCTGAACGTACAATATTATCCTTGCAAGATGTGTGGCTCGAAATTTCCCAGTTACTACTTCGTCCATAAACACAGGAAACTGTGTCATTCGAATGAGAATGTTACTGATGATGATGTCACAACAACAACAACAACAACAATAACAGCAACAACGACAACGACGATGATGATAAACGAAGGAGAACAGAAATCAGAAAGCAAAGAGAACGAAGCCAAGGATAATGATAAGTGTGAGAAGAAAAGTGACAACGAAGAAAAGGAATAAATAAATGAAATATTTAATAATTACTAAATTGTAACTAATCTAATTATAATTATTCGATGGATATAAATGAATTTAATAAATATACTACATATCATTTATAATTTTCTTCTGTAAAATAAAATATTTCTCTTTGTTTAGAATACAATGAGTACCTATTCTGTTTTATCAAATTTAAGTATCGTTGGGTATGTAAAAGTATTTTCTATTTAAATTGGAATGGCTATTATTTACTAATATAAATTATACTTTCTTTTCAATTTCTTTAAAAAACATATAACGCTGCCATCTACCAGAAAGCATTACAGCGACTTGCATAATTGTAGTACACAATTAATTCAATTCAAGATGGCAGATTATGATAAACATGAAGTTATATAATAGAATAAAAATCAGTTTTCAAATATCAATACGAAGTATTGATACTTAATAAAAATTATAAACTTAATTTTTTCCTACCTTGAACGTCCCCTGTCTCATCTTCGCTCGATTCTATAATAGCATTTTCTTTGTCTTTTCTTCTTTCTTTCTTCTTTTTATTTTCTACTAATCCACTCGACGAACTTTGATCACTGAAACAAAAAAAATTGAATTATTATTTATAACAGATAAGACACTTTAATCCATTTGTAGAAATATAAAATTTTATTATCACTACATACCTACAACTAAAATTTTTTTTACATGAGTATTGTTAGTTGCATAAATGCACACATACTTTGAAGATTATCAATTTGGTTATGATAAGAAATTATTACTATTATTATAAGTGTTATGAATCATTGACAATAGTACCGATATGTCCAAAGTTGGATCGACTTAATGTCTAAATAAAATTGTATTATTTTCAATTAAACAAATGTAAAAAAATTACCATATTAATAAAAAAAAGATGAGATTTAGTTCTGCAAAAAAAAATATCTTTTCGTGTTATTTTTCGAACAGAAAGAGGAAAAAAAAAGGCTCCTCGCAGGTTATTAACATTTAATAAATTAAATGGCCATCAAATAAAAACGATGAAATTTGGTATTCAAGAACCGATCTCAACTTTACTCTGAAAACAGAGCAAAATGAAATGAATTACAAACGATATTAATTTCTATCTTGAATCTCTTCTTTCTAGATTCAATTATTATATGGTATAAATATATCAGGATTTTGCATACAGGGCGATCAGGCAGAAATTGCCAAGATGGTAATAAATTAATTTTAGAAAAAAAGTGATTTCTTAATACAAAGCCAGAGTAGTTCAAAGGAACAACAAAACATGATTCATACATAAGGGGATGTCACGTGGAAACAAAAGAACTACTTCGCATATATCATTTTTTTCCCTATTAGTTCATTTGTACCAAATTACTGCCATTGTTGACTGCTGTTTTATTTTGTTTCTGACGTCATAACGGGGGCGTATCTTTTACTTATTGTTTTGGCGGTCCAATTCAAACTCTACTGTTTTCTTAGATAATTTTTGTGCTTCTATGATTTATTTTGCCTATGTCGTCTTCAGGTATTAAAAAGTAGTGAAAATTTGTATTAATATATTGGACGTTGTTTTTGTGATCGCTCTGTAGGTGTGACGTACGAATCTATCAGAGACCTGAGTGAAGGCAATATTTCTGATTGCCACTGATGGTTTTGAATCCTGCAAACACGATTTGCATTGCGATCGGGAGGGAACAAAGTCCCGCGGGAACGTGCCACGTTCGTTCTTGCTGACTGCCCAATTATCGTATCCGCCGGGTTTTCTATATCAATTTTACAAATTAATAAAATTTCAAATCGGCCGCAGGCCCAATACGACATATTTAATTCGATTTTCAATTAATTTCGCTAATTCGTTGTTATTCATGGAAACTGCAACAGTACACGACAGGTAACGGGGATACAAATGTAGGTAAAACAGGGGCGGTTTCCAGAAAAAATTAGTAACTTAAAATACCAAAATGTAATATTATTATGCGTAACTAACCTAACCTAACATAACCTGACCAAATGAAATTAAATTTCTGTGGCCCATTATATTCTTGAATTTATCACAAGAAGCAGCCCTGTGCATGGCTCAGGAAACCCACCCCATTATTTCTCTCTACACCCCCATTTGCCAGTATAAAAACGTGTGAGTGAGCTGCAGTTAACGCAGCTCATTTGTGCTCTTGTACATCCCATAGACGGTAGGGAATACATTAAAAAACAAAACTCCTTCATATACTCGTCTAACACACCCTACGATTGAAAAAAAATACTTTATGAAGGGTGCATTACGCCCTTTTAAACAAACTAATTCATACGAAGCATTATATTCAAAGTTAAATATAAAAGAAACAGTTCTTCACGAGCCGCCACTGGAGCGGCACTAACCGATTTAATAGCTCTCTTGGAAAATGACCGAAAATTTTATTATTAATGTGTAATTACTACAACAGAATATGTGTCCGGTCATTTGTGCAACTAAACATGTTTTATATTAACGATAATGAACGTGACAGCAGAAAGGGATGTTACAATGCACCATCAATTTGATTATTACGTGCTTAACATTTATTCCAAAAGCATTACCGTCAGTATTTATTTTAGATTATCAATATTACGTACAATTCTATTGCAAAAGGAAATTTCGATTATTATAAAAAAATAACTAGAGATGGTGTGTTAAATGCCCTCTACCTATCGGAGTTTGTAACTAACTTCTGTACGTTCATTTCAACCTGTATAAAGAAAAATGATTTTAAAATTCGATAAAAAAATTGGACAAACGTTGTCTGCTTTTTTACTAACTGAATGTATCTGTTAATTTTGAAAAAGATGCACTCACTATCTAGGAGTAGGTACAACCCACAACAAGACGCCATGTTTCGTACCAACACAAAACTTCAAACACCATATCACTTTATGTACCTAACATAAATTTTAATGACCTACTACAACATTTATTTATGCAACAGGTAGTTCTTCTAGCGCCCTCTGTTATTAAATAGCTGTTGGGCGTCTGTTGCAATCTGTCTTACCCTCTCGACGTACCTCTTCATCGATTTTTTAAAGTGGCGCGAAAAACAGTATCGCCATGATTGTTAGTTTAGAAAACGCGTTTACACCTGCTCTTCTAAAAAGTTATTATTTTAGTTATTTATTTTTTTGATTTGTTATTTAGTTGTGTCAAATAAGTGCATTGTTTTATTTTATATATTTTATAAGTTTAATTAAGCTGTACAAACAAATGTTAATCCCAAAAAGGCAGAAGAAACGCCCTGAGGCCATGTCATACAAGGGAAAAAGGGCTTCAGAGGAATAAAATCTGCTGAGGTTAGTAATAATGAATAGGGACACTTGTAAACTCTAATTAATTTGTTTCCGTGAATATTCAGTCATAACTGAATTTTTATTATATCTCACAGATTGTACGAAACAGAAATTGTTTTTGGAAATTTTAAATACAATTAATAGTGGAACACAATTAATAGATAAACCTACTCTAAAACGTATATCTCTCTGTTCAAACATACAATAGATTAGGTACGTAGACCCCTCCTTTGCATCTCAGTTTATGCAACCCCCCTAACAAATTACGTCACAAGAACTAGATCACGCCTCTCTTGTTAACAATTTGCTGCGGAATGAAAAATTACAATAAACAAGTTCAGAATAAAATTAAAGTACATACAATTAACGAACTGTGAACAACAAATTTTCGTATGTACCCTCTTCTTTGCAAAAAATTATGACAAAATTTTTGGTAGTCTAGGTGAAATAAACCTTTAATACCACTTCAATGATTCTACTAATCTCTTTTAATTGTCACATTGTTAACTTTTCATTTACAATTTATATTTTTTCAATCTTTTCTTTGTATTTATTTGGAAGTGTTTAAAAAATCCTTACATTTCATTGAACATTCCAAAGGAAAAATGTTATTCCTTGTAATTTCCAGTATTCTACACCACCATAACAAATTGATAAATAATTCGTACTTTTCAAATTTTCTTGTGCCCCCCCCCCCCTTTAACTATTATCCAACTTCAAAAGCACCTCAAAACAAATAATTTTGATCTTTTTGGAATAAAACACTTTGGACTAACAAAACGTTCAATGAGAGTTTCTTAAAATGTTTTATTTCAAAAAGATCGGAATGATTGACATTCATAAGTCATAGACCTAGTCAATTAATTTTTTGAAGACTCATATAAATAATTTTATCGCTTACCTGATACAATTCTCTTGGTTCCCCTCCTCCCTTTTAACGACCCCATTCACTCCTCCAGCCTGTTGTCCACTTTCTATAACAGTCACGCATTCGCCACTACCGCTCTTCGTGTCTCCGTCTATTGTCGCTGCACCCGCACCCGTGCACCTCACCCTGTGCTCTTCGAAACTGCTAAAGTCGTTAAACATCGTTTTGTCTCCCTTATCACCACCCGTCGCGCTTTCTTCGCTAGCATTAGCGGCACTACCCGCCACATTCGTCACGCCTCCACCCTCTTCCGACGTTTCAGAGGACATTTTCGCCGTTGTGGGAGTTATCGTCGTCGTCGTCGACGATGTTGTCGCCATTGTCACGTCACCGACTCCAACTGGGCTCGAGCACGAGGAGGTTATCGTCGCCGTAGTGTTCGTTCCTTCGGCAGAAATTGTGGCTGCAACCGACAACGAGACCGAGGAAAATGTGGTGGACGTCGATGATGCCGGGGTGGACATGTTGTTGCTGTTTGAAGGCGCTGTTGTGGACATCGATGCGCTTATGGATGAAGACGTCGAAGACGACATTATAACGTCATTGGTGGAGGATGAAGATGTGACAACTCCAAGTACCGACGAGGAGGAGGGTGTCGACGTGGTCGATGTGATGGACGTGGACGAAGTTGTGGAAGCAGCACTCGTAACCGTGTCGGTGGTCGAAGTGTCACTTCTACTGTTGTTGTTGTTATTATTATTGTTATTTATCCCCTGATTGCCAGTCTTTTGTTGCTGTTCACGTTGCAATCTGCAATAAGAATACAAACATAAATAAAAAAAGCCATTACAAGGATGAAGAGCATATTTCACTTAAATTAATAAAAGGGTCACTTTTCTTACCGTGTAGTAACCCCTGTGGTCAAAATATCAACCACGCTGGTATTAGCAGCATTGTTGACCTTTTGAGTGTTGTTCCTCGACGCCCTCATCCTTTGCCTCGACTTCCTCAACAGTTGTTTGTAATTTTCCGTCTTTTTACTCAAATAATAATATTGAACGCAATCCGAAACGCTCTTCCTGTCCAAGTATGAAGAGACCACACAAAAATTCTTCGGATGTTGCAAATATTTCTCTTTAAAAACCTACAACAAAAAAAAAATTCAATAATTTAAAAGTAGAACTACAGAATCATGATTACTTACCTCTTTTTCGGAAGGCGTCCAGACGTTTAAAAATTGTCGACTCTTGTACTCGGCCTCCATGTCGACAATATGCCCATTTTTATTCTGGTAAGTCAGTTTCCGTTCTTTTGCATCCTTCAGGATCGGTGGGATAACGGCATAACTGCGCATCTTCTTATCTTCGAGCGCCTGTTCTTGAAGATTGTCCATTATCTCTTCCAAGTCTGCTTCTGATTTAATTCGGGCACCAACTCGGTTGAACCTAAAAATTATTAAAATAAAACTATATAGAAAGACGTACTCAAAAATAAATTTGATGATTTCTAGAAAGGCTCGAATGAAGAATGTAACTGAAAGGAATGGTCTTAAAAATTAATAATTAAAATAATTGAGCTGGACATGAAAGATCCAAGAAATAAATTTTATAGTAAAGCAAAAATTACCAAGGAGGATAAACTGAGAATGACAAACCAAAAGTAAAAATGAAAATGTGAACTTGAGACATTATTTTTCATACCTTTCCTTGTCCTCCCGTTGTTTTCGCAGTTCGGGGAACACTTTCTCGAAGAATTCCCTGTTTTTTGCTTCCTTCGCTTTTCTTTTGGCGCTGCTTTCGATCTTATCAACTTTCCTGAGCCATTCTTGCATTAATTTACTATAAGTTTCGGCCAAATAGTTGTTCCTTTGCTCCTAAAAAAGAAAATGGACAATTACAGCAAAACGATATAGATCCATAGAATAAGAGGGTAAAAACAAAAATTCCAATAAATTCTTGAATGAAATACAATTAAAAGAACTTTGTGCTGTTTTTGAGAGTATGTAACTTGAACAGAAATTTGTACTGGGATAACCATAGTGTTCTATAAATAGTAATGACTTCTTCAATGACTCTGACTAACGATGTTCTCAATTAATTCCCGAAAAGCCCGGCTACATTAGTTTTTCTTTTTATAGACAGAATGATAAAATCACAACTTAATCGAGAACATCGAAATGGCTTTCGTCCAAAGCTAAAGAATTCAGATAAAAGAAAAATGGTCATCTAAACGGCGTAATAAATTTCTAAGACACAGTTTTACTGCGTAAACAAACCACTACGAAAATAGCCGAATGGACAATTTTTCTCGAGACCGAAAAGAAAAAAATAAGAGGGGTCAATTGTCTAGATATAATAGTCCTACTAACTTTGTCAGTGTGCCGCTTTTTGAAGTATTCCAGGAGGCGTTTCTTGAATGCAACATATTTGCGTTTGTTCTCATGATAAACGACGGTATCCGAGGGCTGATTGTATAACGGGAATTCCACCTTGGGACCCAGTGTGTCCAACTGGGCGTGAGCGGTTTGAGCTTTTTTCCTATTTTCGGCGTAAATCTTCTTAGCTGAAATAACAAATGAACGTTTTAAATCTTTCACTCCTAGAAAATAGCGCACATAATTGATACTTTCTCAAATTCTAGTTAACAAAATATAAATAAAATTTACTTTATAGAAAAGCATTACATAACACAAATTTTAAATGAGCTTGAAATATTTATCTACTAAAAGTGGATCTTCCACATTTTCGTTTTTGTTAACTGGGTGAGATAAAATAGAAATAATTAGAAACATTTAAGATACTATATTATTGGAAGATGATTATTCGTGAATAGAGAATGTTTATAGTGAGGAAGTATTACAATAAGCAGAACAGAGAAAAAAAAATTAAATGATGGAACAAGTTCTGAGCCATGGAGGGCTTATTGGAGACATTTTATGAGGAGCTGGGTGGAAGACATAAATTGATAGCCATTTAAAAATAGAGACAGGCGGTTCCAATGAACGAGAAAGGGCGAAGATTGGCTCAAGATGAGAGGATTTTGGAGAAACCCTACATTATATTAGGCTACTATTTGCAAAAAGTTACAGACACGCGGTTACAGTAAATGATGAAAGGCAAAATTTTACTTAAGATGGTAAGGTGAGGAGGAGGTGCATGTCCAAGGAATTTCTGGACTAACAAAGACTTAGTGATAATGAGGAATAATCTGAGAAAAACGTCAAAATGAAAACCTTCCACCTTAATGACATGTCATGAAATAGAAAAGTTCTTCACCCCCGAACCACGTCATCCTGTAAGTGCCCTGGTATTAACGCAGACTTGACTTTTAAATTTGACCTCTATCTAGTCTGCGTCTTAAATATTAACAGCTAAATAAACATCCACCTGACTTTTGCTTCTTTCAAACTTTGATTTAATTAGAAGAGAAAAAATTAAATAAATCCGTTCTTTTTTATAAAGATATACACGTGTGTGTGTGTATATATAAAACCATCACGTCTTGCGGTAGCTTTCTGGAAATTAATTTGCATTAAACTCTACAGATTTGGAGTGAAGAGTCCTTGAAGTCACAAATCTAACGCGTACAATTGATTCAGTAACTTTTTTTCTCTCGCATCAGAGGCTGCACTTCACTTCAAGTAACTTATACAATAATGTTTCCATGAGAAATGTTACAATGACTGAATTCTAACTTTAACATTATTATATTATACGTAGATACAAAAGAAAAAGAACTGTACCTAATTTAAATTGTACATTTCTATTTAATAAGAACGGGAAAGAAAAATAATTTAATATATTTCTTCCACGGCCTATCACCCACTCACTATCCATTCAAGCACCAACAAATAAATTAGAAGAGATAGAAGTGCATGACCAAAGTGTAGTTGTCAACGACATTTAGGTTTCAGAAGACGTCCCACAATCCTTTATCGACTCTCTCTAGTACTTCCTTATTTCTAACAACTTAATCAGAAGTACTCTCTTTATGATTTGATTACTCACCTAGACTCTGATGTTTTGGCTGACTATCTTCTTCAACCTCCGATTTGACTGCCGGTTTTGATGCTACCTCTTCAAGTTCCGCCTCTTTCTTCCTCAAAATCCCAATTTGAGACTCCGTTTTCGCTATTTCCCGATCAACTTTACCAATTTGCTGCAACAATTCGTCTTTCGTACTCCGAAACGCCTGATCCTCTTGCTGTATGTGATCCGGCAGCGTTGGTGAAATTGCCTCAACCTGGGGATTGTACACCCCAGAACTTTCCTACGGGCAACAAAAGTAATTCTAATAATATAAAATAACACTCATCGTAATTAATAAGGTTTAGGTGAAGTTGTTGGGACCTCGCGAGATAACACCTTTACTAAATAAAGGGGTGTGAGTGTAGTACGCACGCCACTGGTTAGCCAAAACAAATAATACATTTGAAAAGTACATTTCGTACATTTAGTCAAGTATGTGGAGCATTCCAATTTATTTATAATTTAGTGCAATATTAATAATAATTGCTAATACGTGTCTCTACGGTTGCGATAGATTTTATTATTAAAATCGTTCATGAAGTTAGATCGAAAAATTCTAAAAATAGATAACGGATAAAATGACATATACAACCGTTGCGGCTTCCATTAAATCCATTAAAAAATTATGCTGATTAGTAGTTGACCTTACGTGGGTACGTTTATCTGCATATTATTATTTATACATGTAGACGTCATGTCAGCACGATTTCACACAAATAGTTTTTATATCTCTTGTAGGAAAGTGTACTTAAAAATAAGTAAAAACCTTCAGTTTATAATTTTTGTTATTTATTTATTGCTTCTTTGTACGTAGTAATAATTGTATGGCATCACCTACCCTCGTGTCTATCCGTAGTGGCTGCATTTCCTTCTGGTCCTGAAGGCGCATTTTCTTACACGGTTGTCCTCCCCCTCCCACCATTCCTCCAGCCATTCCGTGGGGTACCCCTCCTCCGCTCTGCTCTTGAATGGACGTCGGTACCGTCGCCACGTGATGAAGTTGCGCACCACCTGGCAGCGCCTCCCTCCCCATAATACTCCCACCACCGTGTCGGGCGTACTCCGAATGGAGGAGGGAGATGCGCGGCTGTCTGTACTCACGGAATCCGGTGGGAGCGGGGATGGAAGTGAATGAAGAGTGGGGAGGTACAACATATCGCTGCTGCTGCTGCTGCTGTTGTTGTTGTTGCTGCTGCTGTGTATGTGGTGGGGGTTGGGGTGGTTGCTGAGGCTGTGATTGGGGCTGAGAAAGTTGTGGATGTGGCTGCTGATGGTGGGGAGACTGATGCTGCTGAGACGACTGGTGCTGGTGGATTGCTCCGCCTCCGGGGGGTTGTAAGTGCTGTTGCTGCTGATGGGAAGGGGAGGCCGTCGGGTACGGGTAACGCGCAGCCGACGCCAGTGGAGAACGCGACGGCTTGTACAGTTCTGGCTGTTGGCTATGTGATGGCCTGCAATGAAAAACACAGTATGTTTGAAAAAAATTCCACCAAAGAAACCCTCGCATACTTCTTGAAAGTAAACTAAAGAAAAACAGTAACACAGGTCGGAATAGCTGGATCTCAAAATAAAATTTAACCGGGAAATGAAACAACTACATATATAGATAGAGGTATTTATTGAGCACCAGAGAGGAATCATTATATATTTAATTTCATGAATCATTTTCATTTTTAATTAATATCAATAAGATATTTTACTAAAAAACCAGCACAACATCAAATTTGGATAGAAATGTGGAAATCCTCATGATAAGATAAGATATACAATACTGATTAAATAATCATATTGACAATTCCATTTTAATTTCCGATGGAATGTGAATAACTGATTTGCAACACGCCTATCTATTTTACTTTTAAAAATATTCAAAGGGCCCTCCCTCTTTCAAATTCCCAAAAGTCCCTTTCTCGAGTTCTAATAACTAATCAAAATACGTATCGTAAATGCCTGTTTACAGCATGTGATATGGATCATGAGAAAATTGTAGCCATATATGTGTGTAACAGATCAAAGCCATTAATTGAGCTTTCGTAAATTATACAAGAAGCAACTAACTGGGAATGCAATTATTGCAAGAAAACAGAGCAAACGAATAAGCATAATGACCTGGATACACCGGGTACCGCGCCAAAACCTGTCTCCCGCTGTGACGCCAACTACTCATTTTTCTTTTCCCATAAACCCCGTGCCGATAAACAAACCAATAACCTGCAGAAATGGTAACTAACCCAGCCAGCCAGCCAAGTTCGTAGTTATACCAGCGGGAAATAAATTACACTACTGTTCGCTGCAAAAACGATAAATCCGGCACCGTCGCATATATTCGCGTGTACCATTGGAGGGGAAGACGAAAAAATTAAAACCATTGACCCTACGACGCCGTCGGCACAAAAACACACGTACGGCGAAGCCAGGGCTTACGTAAGCGCCGTCGCTTACGGATACGCGTGCGTTTATTGGTAGGCGCGGAGAAGCCATCGACGCTTCATCCCCTCCAACAACGCGAAAGGCGGGACTACTTAATGAGGTGGGGGATTTCAGCCAACTTGATGGAATCAAAACCGTATCGCTGCAGTGTAGAAAACCGTTAGGAAGAGGTGAAGGCGATCCGGCAGAGCGATAATGCGCGTCAATAATATTTTGCTCGTCAGTAAATTCACGGCTTCCTCGATGTTTGAAACCCCCAACAACAAAAGAAAACGCTTACACAATGATGGAAAATTTTTCCAAACAGAATAATATAAAATCTCTCTAGCCATACATATTGTATGAAAGCAAATAATGTGTCATCAGATTGCTAAGAATAGTACTAGTTTTTCCGCACATTAAAAAATTATAAATTAAAGCTACATTGACCTCGTTCCCAGCCAGCTATTTCCTTCACATTTCTCGTGGGTAAATGTAAATAGACATGAATTTACTTAAAACATTAATACTTCTAATGTAATTTTGTATTAGAACTGTTATTGTTAGCGTATAGTTCAAGAATGAGAAATTGGGGGGTGATGCCCCGCCTGGGAAGGCGTGACTATTATTGGCAAGCCGAGAAGGGGACAGAGAACTGTCTGTCTCAGTCGTGAGTCGGACTGCGACAGTTCACTATCATTAAAACAAGGCAGACGTAGATATCTACAAAAAAGTTTCATAAATCAAAATTTTTGTGCAGAGGGAGTTTTATTGCATAAGAGCGTTTTTTCGCTACGCTTCATTAAATTCTATTTTAAACTAAACAAAAACCAGTGGCTCAATGAATAAATGGTCAAACTTTGTAAAAAGAAACCCATTAAAAAAACATACCACGAGGATGTAAATTTTCGTTTTTTTTTATATCAAAATACTTAATTATGAATATGACCCTTAAAATCCTATTTTTAGATATAAAGACAAATTTTACAGTTTGGAAAAATATTTCTGAGAAACCGAAAGTTACAATTTTTTTATCTACCAAGAACCAAGCTAAAGAAAGTTCTAGTGTTTCTATTTTTATACCATCAGTTGTAAGAGTACTTAAAAGAGCAACCAACGTTGACCTTAATTATGTTACGTCCCTCGTATATTACGAAATCGCAAACGAACGTGGTCGTGACCAGTTCCGCGCACCGTTGCCAAATGTGACTGACCCGATCAAAACGTGGCGATATCGCAACGTCGCCACAGAACATTTGGTGGGTGTCGATGTTTTACACCGTCGACTTCGATGGCCTTGTCAGCGTAATAAAAACCGCCCACCATCGCACAACCGCACTTTTCATCCTATTTCCTATCATGGACTCTCTGCCATTCATCTTTGTTACTCTCGTTTTTTACGTTAACGTCTTTTTGCGCGGTCCGTCTGTACCCCCCTCTCCTCCGTCTATTTATTTCCGAAAATGTTCTTGACAAGGACCTATACATACTATACTCACACAACTAACTAACAACATACAGTATAAAGGGAGCAAAGTTTTAGAAGTTGGCAAAAAGGTAGAACATATCATACCTTTAACTACTATTTATTTGGGACTAGCACCTAATGAAGGTCATCCCACGATCATTTCTATCATTCCTCGACATTCACGACGATTTTTATTTAATACAACTCGCAGGTCGTCAGATCGGAAATTAGATACCACTAGATACTACTTCTTCCTACCCCAAACCGATCTTTGCATTTCCCAAAGACTACAACATCCCACAGGCCTAACTATTTAGAAACAGCCACTAATCTAGATCGTCAGTTCAGGAACAGGATATCCATCAACTCCTTCTTGTCCTAGGTCAATCTCCGCCTTTAGCGAAAGGTAGAACATCTCATACCTTTAACTACTATTTGGGACCAGCACCTAATGAAGGTCATCCCACGATCCTTTCCGTCATTCCTCGACATCCACGAAGGTTTTTATTTAGCACAACTCGCAGGTCGTCAGATCGGAAATTAGATACCACTAGATACTACTTCTTCCTACCCCAAACCGATCTTTGCATTTCCCAAAGACTACAACATCCCACAGGCCTAACTATTTAGAAACAGCCACTAATCTAGATCGTCAGTTCAGGAACAGGATACCCATCAACTCCTTCCGGTCCTAGGTCAATCTCCGCCTTTAGCGAAAGGTAGAACATCTCATACCTTTAACTACTATTTGGGACCAGCACCTAATGAAGGTCATCCCACGATCCTTTCAGTCATTCCTCGACATCCACGACGATTTTTATTTAATACAACTCGTTGATCGTCAGGTCGGAAATTAGAGACCACTAGACACTACTTCTTCCTACCCCAAACCGATCTTTGCATTTCCCAAAGACTACAACATCCCGCAATCCCAACTATTTAGAAACAGGAAACTGATTTAGGTCGTAGGTTCTTTAACCAACTTCCCCATTTACCAAACGGTAGAACTAACTACTTGGACCAGCAAACTAATCTAGGGCATCGCACGATTCTTTCCGTCAACTCAGAGGTCATCAAATCGTATACTGGATACTCCCAATTGGGGTTACAACATGAGCCCTCCAAATCCTTGACTTCCCCCGATATTCCTCAAAACGAATAGATACCACCCTCCCTGTCTACAAAGACTCCCTGCCCTGATCCTTCCATATCCAAACAAAAAGTCTTGAGATATGAAACCATTTCTAATTTTTATTTAACCTAATCAATAAAGAGAACATTTAAAAAGAAATTCGACAAATTCTTCACCGTTTGCGTTTACCTGTGCCGATTACACATCGTGTTAGGAAAAAAAAACGTTGAATAATGTGAATTGCTAATAAGTTAGTCACTTTTTTTAAAAATACTAACATGGTTATGAAAATTCCAAGACATCGATTACTCACTCACTCATAGATTGTTATGGCCCATATAATTTTTAAATTTTGATTAACAAGTACAAATTGTTTCTAGAGGTACACAATAAGCAATAAAAATAATTATAAAAATGCGTAACATTGCTGCTTTATTTACGTTTATTGTTTTTTTAGTTTCAGATCTCTCTCCACTGAACGGACAAGAAAATACCAGAGACGACAATAATGCGAGAACAACACTTCAAGGGCTCTAAATAATTTCAGAAATAAAACAATCCTATCTCCTCCTATATAGTGCCAAAAATCATTAACAAAAGTTACACTTAGTCAGTTGTCTAATCTCAAAATGCATTTAACTGGCGTATGTGATTGTAATTTTGGCTTATAACCCAATAATTTCAACCGAAATATGCAACGCATTTGAAATAAATACTGCTTGGTGGATCAATTTGAAAAGGCACATAAATTGTTGCCAATTAGCAAAAGAACCACAACACAAATTTTGCATTATGAACCAATGAGAAAAGCCACACACGTTTTTATCATGGTATTCTGCATTTTGCTTATGTGCAAAAAAATATATTAATAACGTGTAGATATCCGCATGAATTATTGCATTCAAGGTCGATCGATACGCGAACAGTCGTCCATCAGTGTCATCAAGAACCTCCATCAATAAAAAAAAAAAAGAAACTAATGCCGGATTTTCGCACAATCGACAAACCGTGACGTTTAGATCGTGTTGCAATTTTGAAATTACTTAAATTGGGTACCGTACCGTCATTACAACGTAGACCTAATATATGTATACATAACCATTCTCAATGTAAGGTCTTTTCTACGTGAAAAAAAATGGCCTCTGCAAGATCCAGCAGCATGCCCTGGGCACTACGGCTAGTTAAACAAATTCAAAAATGAGAAACAGGAGTACTATTGACAGAAATCATTTACAAGAGAACTAGTGGAGAAATCCGCCGTTGGTCATGTTTGTATGCAGTCATAAATTTTGTTGCAGTGGGTGACACCACCGGGAGGCATGGTCTAGTCGTTTGAATCATTGCTTAGCAATGGGGAGGTCACCGGTTCGATTCCGGGGCCGGCTACCCTGATCCAAGTTTTTCTGTGGTTTCCTTGGATCATTTAGGCAAATGCTGGGGTAGTAATATTCCACAGATAGTCTTTCACTTGCCTCTTGTTTTTATTTCGTCCGTCTAATCCTAATCCTTCTTCCCCCTACCACCACCACCACCCACCCATCCATTCCCACGAATCCTAAAGGAGGCTGAAGAGGGCTTTCCGCCCTACCCTCCGACTTTGCACAAGAGTGTAGGTCGGGGGCGACAGCCCGCCCACAAACATTGGTGGGAATGAAACACCCAACCAGTAGATACGAAGAGGAATAGTGCAGCAGGAAGCGTAATAGAAGATAGAAGATGAAGAATAGTGCAAGGGAAATGGGGCAAATGGTGTAGTAGATGGTTGAGAAGGAATAGTGGCAGGAATGATGTGAGCAGAAGAAGCAAAGTACACAAGTAGAAAGGTGCAGTAAGAGAATGAGGGACGATATGAGGGGCAGACAATGTGAGAAGGGAAAGAGTGGGCGATAAGGGCGATGTAAAAGAAAAACTATACGCGAATAAAATTTCAAGTGAGGGGAGCTTTCAACATGGTGTAGTAGGACTAGGTACGGAAGGAACAAAGGCAGGAATGATGTGGGCAGAAGAAGCAAGGTACACAAGGAGAAAGGTGCAGTAGGAAGAGCAGAAGGGACGATACGAAGGGCAAACAATGTGAAACGGGAAAGAGTGGGCGATGTAAAAGAAAAACAGTAGGCTAAGAAAATTTCAAGTGAGGGGAGTTTTTAACATGGCGTTGTAGGAGGAGGTACGTAAGGAACAGAAGCAGGAATGATGTGGGCAGAAGAATCAAAGTACACATAGAGAAAGGTGCAGTAGGAAGAGCAGGAGGGACGATATGAAGGGCAAACAATATGAAACGGGAAAGAATGGGCGATGTAAAAGAAAAACGGTAGGCTAAGAAAATTTTAAGTGAGGGGAGTTTTTAACATGGCGTTGTAGGAGGAGGTACGGAAGGAACAGAAGCAGGAATGATGTGGGCAGAAGAAGCAAAGTACACATGGAGAAAGATGCAGTAGGAAGAGCAGGAGGTACGATATGAGGGGCAGACAATGTTAGAAGGGAAAGAGTGGGCAATAAGGGCAATGTAAAAGAAAAACGATACGCGAAGATTTCAAGTGAGGGGAGCTTTCAACATGGCAGTAGAGGAGGTACGGAAGGAACAAAGGCGAAATGGGGCAGAAGAAGAAGGAACAGGAGAAGTAGCAGGGAAAGAGAAGGGAAAGAGGGCAAAAAGGAAAGGGAAAGAGGAGAAAAGAAAATCAAGGAGGGAAAATTTAATGGGGTAGTTTAACAGGTTGGAGAACAAGGAGAAGATGGCAGAAGAATAGGGGCAAAGAAAAAGTCATAGGAAGAGCAGAGGGAGAAGAAGGGAACATATGAAGGGAAAAATGGGAAAGGAAAGAAGCGAGTAAAGAAAACAGTAGGCTAAGAAAATTTCAAGTGAGGGGAGTTTTTAACATGGCGTTGTAGGACGAGGTACGTAAGGAACAGAAGCAGGAATGATGTGGGCAGAAGAATCAAAGTACACATAGAGAAAGGTGCAGTAGGAAGAGCAGGAGGGACGATATGAAGGGCAAACAATATGAAACGGGAAAGAATGGGCGATGTAAAAGAAAAACGGTAGGCTAAGAAAATTTTAAGTGAGGGGAGTTTTTAACATGGCGTTGTAGGAGGAGGTACGGAAGGAACAGAAGCAGGAATGATGTGGGCAGAAGAAGCAAAGTACACATGGAGAAAGATGCAGTAGGAAAAGCAGGAGGTACGATATGAGGGGCAGACAATGTTAGAAGGGAAAGAGTGGGCAATAAGGGCAATGTAAAAGAAAAACGATACGCGAAGATTTCAAGTGAGGGGAGCTTTCAACATGGCGTAGTAGAAGGAGGTACGGAAGGAACAAAGGCAGAAATGATGTGGGCAGACGAAGCAAGGTACACAAGGAGAAAGTTGCAGTAGGAAGCGCGGCAGGGACGATATGAGGGGCAAACAATGTAAAAAGGGAACGTGTGGGGTATTTTTAAATGAAGGGAAAGAGATTTCAAGTGTAACAAGCAGTCTCTGTAAAGCAGGGTGAAGATATGTGACAGGTGTTTAGATTTACTCAGAGGCGCAAAAAGAAATCTTATATTCTATATGAGATACTAAAATGTAAACACACGGTAGCTCAAAAGCATTATTGTCAAATTCTCTTTCATACATCATCCTACTCGTGTTCTGGTCCGTTGATTGGTGGAGTTCTACGTCCATCTGTCAAAGTCTATTAGGTAAATAAATGACGGACAGAATTTACGTATGTGGTACACATTACGAACGCGGATTTACGACAAACGGAACGTTAACAGCCTGTCTGTCAAACCGGCTTCTACTATTTATCTTTATTATTTTTAGTTTTAATTACTTCGAAAGATATGCTGCATGCGGGCAATTGCAGTACAGAGTGTCTGTCTCACCATACATCCATTAGGTCATTTCAAAATCGAAAGGATGAGCAAAATCTAAATATAAGACCCACATACATTACCTACATCTAAGGACGAGACGACTCGACAAAACATTTTTAGAAGATTTTGAGCAATTTAACATCTTTTTGGCCCCAAAACCACTTAAAAAATAAGTTTTATTTTCTTTTGAAATAGAAACAATATTAAACAGCAAACATTTCGTATTTTTCCTCATCTTTCATATAACTACATCTTTCTATCTATTTTAATGACCCCTGCATGCAGCCCCAAACCCACTTTTACCCTCTCTACACCCTATATTTCGGACATTACTTAATAAGAAGGTACTCTAACTATTCAAAATAAATTACATTATCCGCTGCTGTTCTTTGTTAACATTTGAATTAAATTAGTTAGGTACTTCGCTGAAACCAAAGAATACAATTTTTTTTAATTAATTTTTTACACCATACAACTTTTAATTATTCGAATTTGACATTTATTAATTAAAACGAACGACGAAATTTCGTGACCAACAACAAATCCAATAGGTACAAGATAAAGAACTAAAACAACACCAAGCAGATTTTATCTGATTTGGCCTACATCTAATTGCGTAATAACCCTAATAGGGGTACACTCCCATTGGGAATTTTTATTTAACCACACGATACAAACGTCCTAAAAAGAGTAGGTATATTTATTTATCAATTAACTGACAGAGTACCTAGCTAAAATATGTATTTTGAGAAAATGTCATTATTTTTGGCTCCGATCGACAATGAAGGACAAAAATAAATTCCAATGACACCGAAATGTAATAAATCATTATACGTACGTACAAACATCGTTTCGGACGTTCACTAGTTAATAAAATTGATGAATGTTTCAAACAGATGGATACATACATCATAACATATGTTATGTACAAATAAAAAATGTGAAGCCAGATAAATTAATTTTTTTAGCTAGTAAGAATGCAAGGAAGAGCAAGTAGAACATTTGCTCCCACCACAGAAAGTCAAAAAAAAACTTCTTACGCAAACTGCATTGCAGAAGAGCCCCCCCATAAAGGATCTTATACCTACCTACCATTGACTTAGAAACAAGAATATAAACTAATGGGAATGCTGTAAGGAAGGATTTACGTCAAAACGCAGCCAATGAAATCTAGGCACCCCTAACTGGCCATGATGACCCATCCTATCCTCCCTTGTGAAGCATCACATCTCTTTGTCCCAAACGTAATATGGGAATTTTGTGTTAAATTTAAAAAAATATCGAGTAACAAATACTCTTTGCAAAGAAAGAAAAACAATTACGTGAAACACACTACGATCCGCTGAGCAAAAATAAAAATTAAAACAAAAGACAGTCTAGTAGTCGCGGTGTGCTCTGCTCTGTGCTGAAGTGTTCCGCAACGCGCGGATCAAGTGCTCGTTGGAAATGGAACGATTGCAACGTTGCCAATACACACGACATGCGTGCTCGTTCGTAAAAGCGACAGACTACGTACGTTACGTTGCTTCCTTCATAACAACCGAGACCAAATGGGAGTGGAAGGAAAAAAAAGGGAATAAAAAGAGAAGAAACATTTGCCAAAGTATAAAAGGAACTCGGTAAGGTCAAGCAGGCTCCGAAGGCGTTTCGAAAGAATTTTAGCTGTGTCAGTACCCCACGGAGAGCGCGAAGCGAAATTAGGATATTCTTGTTGAGGGGTTGTTGCTGTAGATGTAGATAATTATATATCCACTACGGTGTCCCATTTTCTAATTTTCGTTCAATTCATTTTAATTCGAAAGGAAACGTTGAAAGGCATCTTACCCCATACGTAATCCATTTGGGCAAACAAAAATGTGACAGCCACGGACAGTTTTGAAGTTGTCCCATTCTAAATCCTACCCATGCCATGATGACACAATTTTATCGACTTCATTAATACTTATGCACGAAAGTAGTACCTACACATAGGTGTACCTTCCATTGAAGTTTTAATTAAAGAACAATCAATCGTTAACACGTTGTTATTACTTTACACGCACACACAAAGATAATAGACATGTACATACATGTAAATGTGTCGCAAACGTACGTACGTACACATATTTGCAGATCAAGGCTAATTTATTGTCGTACTTATTTATTAGAAATTGAAGTCACTGACAGCGGATTGGATTTCAATGGTGAAAGGAAGTTAAGTGTAATTATTAACAATAGGTATTTATTGCTCGATAGCGAATACTTTGATTGAGATAGTGCAAATGTACAGGGCGTTTCACCCTATGGTTCCTCATATCCGACTCAAAACTTGCTGTAGGTACTTTTAGCCATATGTACATATATGGAAAGTGCTACGAGGATTCTTTTCGATATTTTACAGTTTTCTGTATATGCAGGCAGAGTTATTGACACTTGATATCACTTCAGAACGTGCAATCAATCAACAGGGAAGTGAATCGGTCACAAATTATAAGCAGCAAAAAAAATATGGGCGTATAGAGGATACATTTTTTAAAAACTTACAGTTTTTTGCACTTAAAATTGCGGCAGGTAACATAACCAAAAAAATTCGCAAAAGTAAAAAAAAAAACGGTTTTTTCCGAATAAAAAAAAAGTTTTGCTAGGATCGAAAAAAGTTGTAGGTATTGAAAAGATCTATCGATTCGTTTTTTTTTTTTTTTTGTAGAAGTCGATCGGTACATTAGATTATGAGATATATATCGAAAAAACCGTCGAAAATTGACTTTTTTGTTTTTTCGAATATCTTTTTTAAATTAACGTTTCGCAACTATTAGTCCGGTCAAATTAGACAAAAAAATAAGAGTAAAGCTACATAAATTCCCACCAAGCTGAAAATCAGTGAGATTGTTTAAGATATGATTAAAAATAAAAGTTCCCCATCTTTCCCCTGTATGAAAAAAATATTATTCAAGGTTAAAGGTCAAAAAAATGAGTTTTTCGCGATTTTCAGCAAAACGGTAAGTTTTATCATAAAATTACCCTAGACAAAAATTGTAGATCATAAAATTATCTATAAAATATGTATCTCTAAAATACCCCAAAAAAGGTTTTGTGACAAATAAATCCCCAAGAACTAGAAAATATTTAGTGCAAATAGAAAAAAGATTGTAGAGGAAAATTTTTCCCCAGAAGAATTTCCCTGAAAAATATATCCCCAAAAAATACCCCAAAGGAAAAAAAATCCCCTATTTTTTGGGGAAAATCCTCTAATCTGGCAACCCTGAGACTAACAGTATTTGATTTATTGGGCACACTGACATAAAACAGGTATAAGACCCTAGCCACGCATACAATTGAACAGGAGACAGATGTTGTTTCGAGGTTACACTGGCGTATAAAATAGGGACTGGGTTTCATTTTACCTGATATCTCAGAAACGGTGGCTCTTAAGAAAAAAAATATTGATACATATTTTATAGATAATTTTATGATCTACAATTTTTGTCTGAGGTATTTTTATGATAAAACTTACCGTTTGGCTGAAAATCGCGAAATACTCATTTTTTTTACCTTTGAATAAAAATTTTTCCATACAGGGGAAAGATGGGGAACTTTCAAATTTTATTTTTAATCATATTTTAAACAATTTTCCTGATTTTCAGCTTGGTGGGAATTTATGTAGCTCCGAATGTCTAAATTGACCGGACTACAAATAAATTGCTTTTTTTTTTCGAAATTGAATTTTTTTTTTCCGAGATATTTCGAAAAAGAAGGTTTCGGTTCCGGAGGGTGGTAGAGAGAGACGTTTATTTTAAATTGCAGCAATCGATTGTCGTAATATCCTTTATCGAGGAATGAAAACTGAAAAAGTTATTTCGAGAAAACGTGACCGAAAAATTTGTATTTTCTTCAAACTCATTTTTAGACAATTAAAATTTGAAAAATCATTATCATTTTTATTTGCCGTGAAATTACAACTGTTGAAGAAAAAATAAGCCAAAATGGTTTCTGTGGGATTACCCGTCGGGCAATAGGAGCCGATTTCCGAAAACTTTTTTTTTTTTGAAAACTCGAAATGTCGGAATTTCCAAAAATAAGCACTTATTTGGCTTGCCACAGGCTACATTTTAGCCAAGTAACTACATACATATGTAGTTACGAAACGTTAATTTAAAAAAAAAGATTCGAAAAACAAAAGTCAATTTTCGACTTTTTTTTATATATCTCGAAATCTAATGTACCGATCGACTCCTACAATAAACGAATCGATAGATCTTTTCAATACCTACAACTTTCTTATTTAACTTTTTCCGATCCGAGCACAACTTTTCTTTTTATTCGCGAAAAAACGTTTTTTTTTTTGTGAATTTTTTTGGTTATGTTACCGGCCGCCATTCTAGGTACAAAAAACGGTAGGTTTCTTAAAATTTTATCCTCTATACGCCCATATTTTTTTTGCTGTTTACAACTTTCCGACTGACCGATTGGACCAATGATACTCCCAACATAGTCATTGCTTCCCATAAGGAGTAGACGTATGTACCTACTTACGTAGAAATGTTCAATCTACAGACTTATTTTATTTTTTTATTTATTTGTAGATTTATCAAAATCCTCGACACGTTACTAAACAAACTAACCGCGTTAACAAATTACGCCTACTTCTAAAAATAAAAATTAATAGTAACGACATTTACGTAATCTCTCAAATATTTACGTTACAACTAACTCTCCAATAAATAATCGTTACACATGTATCTGTATAATATATATATGTATGTATGTATGTACTCACGCCATTTACTTTTACGGACAGCAGCTGACGATCAATCAGACATGTGATCAAAGTTGAATAAATTACGTTACGTACCTGAAAAACAAAAAAAGAATGACGGTAACCACAAGTCTAGTTAGTCAGTCTTCTATCAAGTACTTTGAGGAAGGAAATTTTAACTTAAAAGTGCCCTATTATAATCTCTCTCATTTAACGTATCTAACCTAACACATTGAATACATAGTTCCGTCGGCGGAAGTTTAGCCACAACCGCTGCCACCACATACATCATGACCCTGTTCTTTTTTTTTATTCCACATTAAATCATTATTGATAATTTATTAATTATGTGATTACGTATGAAATCATTTCCGATATTAATTTATTAAGGTTACTGTGCCATACCTACGATGTGTCAAAAAAAAAATGGAATGGAATTGAGAGAGCAGGTAAACGACTTCATCAAAACTTGCATTTTCAGACGGAGAATTATCTAATCTTATCAACAAAGCCTTCATCATCATTATAAAAACACCAAATTAAAAAAAGACGACTTAATAAATTAAGCTTACGGATCTAAAAAAAAAATAAAAGTAGGACACAAAAATTAATACTTCTGAAGTTCCGTTTGGGGGTAACAAAAAGAGCACTAAGTGGATCATTTTAAAAAAGCAAATTAATCAGAAAAGACAGCGAATAAGATCAAACAAGCGAGTGAGAAGGGTTAGGGTGGTGTAACGGGTGACCCCAATGTCCTATTACTATATATTAATAATAAGTTTTGTTTCATGTCCATGTGTAAAATCTTCATAATTGTTTGATAATAGGGAATTGGACAAAAATATTAAGTTCGAAGAAAAACTATTTAAAATTTCGTTGAACGTTTCGCTATTTATTTATATCTTCCTCAGCATCATCATCTTTCCTCTCGTCCAATCATCTTAAAACCAAGTGTGTATGGTTAGTCATAATTCAGTTGAATTCTAAACATCTTTTTGGCTAGTTTACAAATGTGAGAATAGATACTAGAAATGATAAACACTAAAACTTGAACTTAATATTTTTGTCCAATTCCCTATTATCAAACAATTATGAATATATTAATAATAGTCCCTGCCATTATATCAACGCCCCTAGTTGATAATTATTTAAGCAAGTAGTTTTATATACAAGATTTTTCATATTGAAGTATATGAATTAGTAGAAGGAACTCAATTCTAAAACTTGGGCTCATTTGGTTATTGTTTATGCCGCTTCTTTTAAAAATATTTTCAAGTTCGATTTACATCCGGTTATACCGGAAGTCGACACCAACTTTCTTATTTTAAATGGAATGGTATATTTTTCACGCTGAATTCGAATAAAACTTGTAATTCTAAGGTAAGTTTGATAACCAACTTGTACACCTATGACGATCAGGGTTTCTGAGTTAATTTAATTTATAAAAAAAAAATCGCTACAGCAATACAAATTATAAAAAATCATAACTTCCACAAAATACGACTCAAAGTATTGAAATTTTTACTAGTAATAGCTAAATATTAGTTCTAACGCCTTGAAAAATTTGAACTAAATAATTTATACAGGGCGTTCAAAATAAATTTCTAAAGTTTAAAAACTTTTAATACGAATAACTTCGTTTTTTCAAATGGCACCTACCATTTTTTATTTTTTATTTTTCAAATAAAACAGTAGGGAGTATCTATATGAATCGAAAGAGGTTAAAAAAAGGAACCGATTGAAAAAATAAAAAATGGTAGGTGCCATTTGAAAAAACGAAGTTATTCGTATTAAAAGTTTTTAAACTTTAGAAATTTATTTTGAACGCCCTGTATAAATTATTTAGTTCAAATTTTTCAAGGCGTTAGAACTAATATTTAGCTATTACTAGTAAAAATTTCAATACTTTGAGTCGTATTTTGTGGAAGTTATGATTTTTTATAATTTGGGTTGCTGTAGCGATTTTTTTTTTATAAATTAAATTAACTCAGAAACCGATCGTCATAGGTGTACAAGTTGGTTATCAAACTTACCTTAGAATTACACGTTTTATTCAAATTCAGCGTAAAAAATATACCATTTCATTTAAAATAACAAAGTTGGTGTCGACTTCCGGTATAACCGGATGTAAATCGAACTTGAAAATATTTTTAAAAGAAGCGACATAAACAATAACCAAATGAGCCCAAGTTTCAGAATTGAATTCCTTCTACTAATTCATATACTTCTAATAGCCCATCAACTTAAAACACCCTGTATATATGTTTTTAAAGTTATCTATTTTAAAACATTTTTTAATTTATTAAAAAATCATTAAAAACCATATAAAATTCTCGCTTTTTTTATGACAGTAGGTACATATAATCCCCAAAATTATAAAATTATGCTACGCACTCTAGATTTATATTACATTACATATCATATCGTCGTACAACGAAAGTGCTACGTGATAAATTTAACAAACCGAATAAATGAATAGTCAAATAAAATTCAATAATCTGGATATAAATTTTCAATTTAAAAAACATTGCCTTCACGTGATTATTTTTAAACGCATTTTTTGGTTCATCATCACAATAATCACCTATCTAACCGCGTCGTCCGTATTTACTATTATCACCATTATTATTGTTACATGTGACAACACTATAAAAAAGATCGAGTTATTATGTGCGGAGACGTCTTATCAACAACGGAGAACGCCAGATAGCATTACAGAATTTGACCTCTAAAGGTTGTCGTTCGTTCATGTATAATAGATAAAGTGGTGAAATAAATGCCATGTTTGTCCAATAAACATGATACTATTACAATTATACATAATATGTACTGTATTATTCGTACCACATACTATACTATATGTACAGATATATACAGATGTTGTCCTGCAGTCAGTCCTGTCTACATATAAAATATAAATTATCATTTCGAGGCGATATTAAACAAAGGTGAATAGAATGGAATAATTAAGTCGACGAGAATTTTGTTATTATTGTCAGTCGATATCTCCGACATGTGTAACTTAGTTACCTCAGAAAATCTTCAAAGACCTTAGAATTCCGTGATACTCCCACCTAAAAATTCAAAAGCTTGGTTTACGTCCTTACGAGCACATCACATGATGACGATATGGTTTTAATGGCGAAATTTGACTTTGGCTTTACAACTTCCTCAAAAACCTAAGAATTCTTTGATACTCCAACCCCAAAATTCCAAAGCATTCACTCTAGTAATAAGCGTCTTGAAACCATTACTACGAGAAGTAAAATAACCAAACAGCTAAGGGAATAGACACCTCCCTACATAGCTATTATAGCGGAATCCGAATCCCGCTTGGGAATCTCCTCAATGACCTGACAATTCTTTGATACTCCAGCCTCAAAAATCCAAAGCATTACTCTAGTAATTAGCGTCTTGAAACCATTACTACGAGAAGTAAAATAACCAAACAGCTAAGGGAATATACACCTCCCTACATAGCTATTATAGCGGAATCCGAATCCCGCTTGGGAATCTCCTCAATGACCTGACAATTCTTTGATACTCCAGCCTCAAAAATCCAAAGCATTCACTCTAGTAATTAGCGTCTTGAAACCATTACTACGAGAAGTAAAATAACCAAACAGCTAAGGGAATATACACCTCCCTACATAGCTATTATAGCGGAATCCGAATCCCGCTTGGGAATCTCCTCAATGACCTGACAATTCTTTGATAGTCCAGCCTCAAAAATCCAAAGCATGTACTCTATTAATAAGCGTCTTGAAACCATTACTACGAGAAGTAAAATAACCAAACAGCTAAGGGAATAGACACCTCCCTACATAGCTATTATAGCGGAATCCGAATCCCGCTTGGGAATCTCCTCAATGACCTGACAATTCTTTGATACTCCAGCCTCAAAAATCCAAAGCATGTACTCTAGTAATAAGCGTCTTGAAACCATTACTACGAGAAGTAAAATAACCAAACAGCTAAGGGAATATACACCTCCCTACATAGCTATTATAGCGGAATCCGAATCCCGCTTGGGAATCTCCTCAATGACCTGACAATTCTTTGATACTCCAGCCTCAAAAATCCAAAGCATGTACTCTAGTAATAAGCGTCTTGAAACCATTACTACGAGAAGTAAAATAACCAAACAGCTAAGGGAATAGACACCTCCCTACATAGCTATTATAGCGGAATCCGAATCCCGCTTGGGAATCTCCTCAATGACCTGACAATTCTTTGATACTCCAGCCTCAAAAATCCAAAGCATGTACTCTAGTAATAAGCGTCTTGAAACCATTACTACGAGAAGTAAAATAACCAAACAGCTAAGGGAATATACACCTCCCTACATAGCTATTATAGCGGAATCCGAATCCCGCTTGGGAATCTCCTCAATGACCTGACAATTCTTTGATAGTCCAGCCTCAAAAATCCAAAGCATTCACTCTAGTAATTAGCGTCTTGAAACCATTACTACGAGAAGTAAAATAACCAAACAGCTAAGGGAATAGACACCTCCCTACATAGCTATTATAGCGGAATCCGAATCCCGCTTGGGAATCTCCTCAATGACCTGACAATTCTTTGATACTCCAGCCTCAAAAATCCAAAGCATGTACTCTATTAATAAGCGTCTTGAAACCATTACTACGAGAAGTAAAATAACCAAACAGCTAAGGGAATAGACACCTCCCTACATAGCTATTATAGCGGAATCCGAATCCCGCTTGGGAATCTCCTCAATGACCTGACAATTCTTTGATACTCCAGCCTCAAAAATCCAAAGCATGTACTCTAGTAATAAGCGTCTTGAAACCATTACTACGAGAAGTAAAATAACCAAACAGCTAAGGGAATAGACACCTCCCTACATAGCTATTATAGCGGAATCCGAATCCCGCTTGGGAATCTCCTCAATGACCTGACAATTCTTTGATACTCCAGCCTCAAAAATCCAAAGCATGTACTCTAGTAATAGCGTCTTGAAACCATTACTACGAGAAGTAAAATAACCAAACAGCTAAGGGAATAGACACCTCCCTACATAGCTATTATAGCGGAATCCGAATCCCGCTTGGGAATCTCCTCAATGACCTGACAATTCTTTGATAGTCCAGCCTCAAAATTCCAAAGCATGTACTCTAGTAATAAGCGTCTTGAAACCATTACTACGAGAAGTAAAATAACCAAACAGCTAAGGGAATAGACACCTCCCTACATAGCTATTATAGCGGAATCCGAATCCCGCTTGGGAATCTCCTCAATGACCTGACAATTCTTTGATAGTCCAGCCTCAAAATTCCAAAGCATGTACTCTAGTAATAAGCGTCTTGAAACCATTACTACGAGAAGTAAAATAACCAAACAGCTAAGGGAATAGACACCTCCCTACATAGCTATTATAGCGGGATCCGAATCCCGCTTGGGAATCTCCTCAATGACCTGACAATTCTTTGATAGTCCAGCCTCAAAATTCCAAAGCATGTACTCTAGTAATAAGCGTCTTGAAACCATTACTACGAGAAGTAAAATAACCAAACAGCTAAGGGAATATACACCTCCCTACATAGCTATTATAGCGGAATCCGAATCCCGCTTGGGAATCTCCTCAATGACCTGACAATTCTTTGATAGTCCAGCCTCAAAAATCCAAAGCATGTACTCTAGTAATAAGCGTCTTGAAACCATTACTACGAGAAGTAAAATAACCAAACAGCTAAGGGAATAGACACCTCCCTACATAGCTATTATAGCGGAATCCGAATCCCGCTTGGGAATCTCCTCAATGACCTGACAATTCTTTGATAGTCCAGCCTCAAAAATCCAAAGCATGTACTCTAGTAATAAGCGTCTTGAAACCATTACTACGAGAAGTAAAATAACCAAACAGCTAAGGGAATAGACACCTCCCTACATAGCTATTATAGCGGAATCCGAATCCCGCTTGGGAATCTCCTCAATGACCTTAGAATTCCTTGATACTCCAGCCAAAAAATTACACAGCATGTACTCTACTGATAGGCGTCTTGAAACATGTACCTTTTAAGGCAGAATTTAAAACTGGCTGCAGAGCTTCCTCAAACGCCTTAGGATTTCCTGACACACCAACCCCACAATTCAAAAGCTTGCACCTTTTGCTTTACGTCTTCAGGAGCACAATCCCATGATGACGATATGGTTTTAATGGCGAAGTCTGACTTTGGATTTAGAACTTCCTCAAACCCTTTAGCATTCCTTGATACTCAAACCTCAAAATTCCAAAGCATGTACCCTTTTGTCTTATGGAGAGTTAAGTCTCTTTCTCATAATGTTATAGGGATCACTGTTGGGTTATGAGGTTGGCTATGTCGAAAACCTGACAATAATGGAGGGAAACGGAAGTTCTTCAACACTATGAAATACGAACTCGATAGGTTTGCCAACTCCTGGCATGAAAAGAATTCAAAGTTTCAATAATCTCATTCTTCAAAACATCACGACTGCTGTTTTCTAAAGAGAAACTAAAAATGTCAGCTCAAATGGAAATTCATGCGGAAAACTCGTTTTTCCATATTTAGCAAAAGCCGACGAATAACGGTTTCGCAACAGCAACTGCGCCTTAATCCGACATAAAATGACAAATGAACGCATTTAGTAAGATCATGCCACGGGACTGTTTGTAAACATTAAGTAATTCTTCTGTTTCATGGCTAAGTAGATTTTTTAATGACGTGCCCTCGTATTTGACCCGAGGAGAGAGAAAAGCGAATAACAGGTCGCAGTAGGCATAACGACGACGACGCTGACGACGGTAGCGCGACGCTCACGACGACGACGACGACGGTGGACGATATCGGCAGCAACAGCATCAGCACGCGGCAGGGCCTGCTCGATGGCTGGATGTACTTACTCGCTCGCAATTTATTTACAAGTACACAGGCACACACACAGAGTAAAGCGGCATGGCGGCGACAAGCGTTTTGTTTATGCAACTTTACTTACTAAACGCGAACTCGAAATAAAATTGACCTAAAAATAGTCGGACGCAATGGGTCGCTCAGGTAAACGAACTTGCCAATGAAACTTCGACATACTTTGCAACCGTGGAAGTGGATTGCAAAATTTTGAATTTTTCTAATAGCCATGCGTCACCGTTTCCTTTCTAAGGTACATATTAAGTAGGTAATTAATATACTGTGCTTCAATTTTGTGAATTTTAGGAAAATTTCACGGTATAGAAAAAAATGGTTACACAACCTGAATGGTGATATTTTATCATCTGCATTGCTGCAATTATCATTGTGTTAGTTAAGAAACAGAAGCTGATTGTGAGTAAAATTGCTTCTCAGATTAAATAACAAATCATCTGCAGGACAGCACAAAGAATGAAGCAAACACAGATACAATAAATACTCATTCAAACATGTAATTGCGCAAATAAATAAGGTAATCTGTATTAGACATTAGACCTTACTCAAGACGAAAGATCAATGGAGCAGAAGACAGCTGCCAGCTTATTCTGCTCCTGTCTGATACACCACCCCGGATCAAAACTAAACGCTCAATCTAATTATGTAAGTTTGGTTGCAACTTGCAACACAGTCCAAGTGAAATTTATTATATCAAACGAAATTTGATGGAAGTGTTTCCTGTACCTATTCCTAACGTCTACGTCACCCAAAAACCTTTTCTCTAGTATAAGTTTTGATTATGAGTCAATAGAAGAACGGCTTTAAGTTTATCTGTTTGCCCATGTAAATTATTTGGAAAAACTATCTATCCGTGGATACCTGACTGACGTACGCAAATTTATTTTGAATCGGTTATTGGAACTACGAAATGTGTTTATACGCGATTCATCAGGAAGATGGGATGGGAAGTTTTTATGGTCGTCTATAAAACGACTTTTTTTATGGTTCTCTAGCGAACTATCGGTATACTTTGGCGTATATATAATGACTTATGCACACAAACGAACGGAGAATAGATGGAAACCGGTCAAATAACTTACGAACGAAAATGGCTATAAATGCTAATGGCCCAAAAACAAAGGTCGTCCATCTTTCGATAAAGCAATTTTTTATAATGCACTTCGAATAGAAAGATAGATAAAAACAACGAAAAAAGCGGATCAGGGGGAACAGCAACAATAAATCGATATACACTTTTAATCGAAACGTCATCGTCATAACCAATTTATAGAGTATGCATCTTATTATGGATTAAAACTACCAGGCATAATTTGCTGGAGTTATAAATTGTCCCATCGACATTATTTATTTGTCGAATATTTATCCTTTTAGTGTTTATTTACATCTACCTGTGACCTAATAACAATCGTGAGACCTTTCACCAAATCTTAAATTGCCACACGTGCAACACACAGCAAACAAACAGATTTCTTTGATCACGCTGATGTGAAGAGATCTAAAGACAGTTCGCGTTTAAAAGGGCGTAACAAGAGGGCGCGTTGGAAGATGATCATCGATCGACTATCGAGGCTTCCCGCCAACAATCAGTAGCCTACTAATAGACATCTTGGCGTCTAACGGTTTTGACGTGTCTACCCTTGATGAGCGTGTGTGTTTGTTGTGCAGCTGCAGATTAGAGATCCTATTATCAACCCTGACCACTACAAACACCATTGAACCTGGACTCGAAGATTGTAGGAGAAATAGTTAGTTGTAAGACTACCAATTTTTATTAAATTTTGTTTTGTATTAACTTATTTGTGTTTATGTATATTATAATATGTGCTTAGGTGATGACGAAATTCATATTTTTATTGTTAAAAATGTAGAAACTGGAAAAAAAACTTAATCCTACTTAAACTTTTTTGACCAGACATTACGTACTTATGACCACCAAACTATGTACATAGAATAATCGTGTAAAACATTACAGGGTATGTGCTCATTGAGACTCAGGGGGGAGGGGATGTTGACCGTAGACGTTGTATTTTCAGTGACTAACGCTTACATAATCTCTATTTTGTTTTTCGTATTTTACATTTTTTTCCATTGTTAACGATGCAAGAAAATTTTGTTCTGTGCAAAAGCGTGAAAGACGGTCATACAGTGAGCTGTGGATGCGTGCAAGTAAACAGCCCATTGTTCGGACGAAAGCAAAAACAATGAAGTAGATTTCGTCCGAAGATAGGCACATGTACAATGTACATTTATACGAAAAGACTCTGGCTATGAATCAACCACGTTAACGCTTTTTAATTACTAAGTTTTTACAAGATATAATTAAATCCAAACTTGAATTGTAAATTTCGCACATAAATTTAACAAAACACCATCGACCGGAATACGGATATTCGGTAAATTAACCGAAAAAAAAATGGAACTTTTACTTAGGTCAAAGAATTATCAAAAACCCAAAAACAATACTCTATAAAATATATGCAATCCTCTATGGGCGTTCCAAATAGGCGACCCTGCAATCTCATAGAGAATAATAACGTTTCGAAATCGATTAACTGCTTAAATAGAAAGGGGGATTCCCTCATTGATATTACTTATACCGAGCATGAAAAACAGTAGCATTTTTAGTACCTACCTAAATCATTCATAAAACTTAAAGTACCTATGTTAGGAATTATTATGGATGGACATTATAAATATTCTAAAAATTAATAATTCAAAGGCCTCAGCCGATCTGGAAGTGCCCTTTACGTTTTCATGACCGGTGAAGCTTCTGACTGACAGACAGACGTATGGACAACAAAATGATTCCCTAAGGATTCCTTTTTTTTTTTTGGTATGGAACCATAAAAAATGTATTCCAACTGAGACCTATGCTATGTATCTATCTTTAATAAATAAAGAGTTCCGATTCTTTCCCTCATTTCCTCTCCCGACAATACACATCTGAACCCAACTTACAATAAAAAAAACGAAATGCTACTACTCTTGGCAGTTTTTCAACTTTTTCGTATCGAGTAGGTACAACAAAAAACGGAACGAGAAAACAAAAAAAAGTCGATGAATAATAAAACAAATTTTTAACTCTTTGTGGTGAGTGTATTTGAATGTACGTGAGTGTATGTATGTATGTATGTATGTGTCAGGCCTACGCAAAAAGGAAACACGGTCGGACAATTCGAACGTAGTAAGTAGTATTATATATCGTATATGTATGTTTGTGTGTATGGGCACTAGGTAGAAGTAATTAATTTCACTTTCAAATCTTCGGTGAAATTCAGGGCAACGTGGAACAAACGAATGAACGAACGGTTCGTGAGGCCGTCCCTGTCGTCCCCCCCACCTGGCCAACTTCGATCCAGCAACCAGGCGGCAGCCTAACACAGTCAGTCAATGACGACGTTTTATTATCATTATTATTATTCTTGAAACGTAATAACGGGGCATCCGTTGGAATACATAAACACAATTTTATTTACATACAAAATAAGTACATACCTCCTCCTATCTACCTTTGCTTACATATCTACAGTATTGTAGTACAATGTGGAACGACGACACATTTGCAAAATCACATAATAAGGGTGTCACAAGTTCATTCTTTGGTTTACGTTAAGAAGCTTACAAACCTCTCTCCTAAAAAAAGCCCCTTTGAAGTGGACTCAATAAGGGCTGTGAAGATTACAAAGTTCTATCAAAACTGTGAAATGAAGACGATAAAAATGGACGCTGCATCATACTCTTATGCCTTAACACATACCGAGGGGTTTTGGTAATGGGTAAATAGGAAGTGAAAAGTCATCCTAAGAAGGTGACCCTTAAGGACTTCCAGGAATGTTTTAAATAATAAATACCACCTTGCAATAAGCAGAGAATACTCTAGAGGCTTGGGAGAAGATGGTACGTGATGAATGATACATCATCCCTATATGTTCCTTTACGTTCAGCAGTGATGCTGGATAATTCAGGTCATGGTAGAGAAGACTGAAAAGTGTTGCGAGATAACAGGAAGACAAATCAGCTGAAGCTGCTGACCTCTGGAGACATCCAGGAATGATTTTAATAATGAATATGGAGATGGAACAACAGAAGATACTTTAAAAGAGGATGTGATAAGATAATAATAGCAAATTCTTCTCTTCGCATGAATGCTGCTAGTATAAGAACTTTGGAAGACGATTATAAAGGATGGATGATTTATCGTACTCATGCTCCTGAGTTCTGAATATTTAGCAATGGTGCTCTAGAATTCTAGTCATGGTGGAGAAGACTGTAAGGTGATGGAGATAACAGGAAGTGAGACAAGTCAGCTGAAGTCGCTGACCTCTGGAGACTTCCAGGAATGATTTTAGCAATGAATGTGGAGATGGGACAGCAGAAAATACTTAAAAGAGGATCTGATAAGATAATCGTAGGAAATTCTTCTCTTCGCATAAATTCTGCTGCTATAAGAACTTTGGAAGACGATGATAAAGGATGGATGATTTATCGTACTCATGCTCCTGAGTCCTGAATATTTAGCAATGGTGCTCTAGAATTCTAGTCATGGTGGAGACTGGAAGGTGATGGAGAAAACTGGAAGTGAGACAAGTCAGCTGAAGACGCTGACCTCTGGAGACTTCCAGGAATGATTTTAACAATGAATTTGGAGATGGAACAACAGAAAATACTTTAAAGAGAATGTGATAAGATAATCGTAGGAAATTCTTTCTTCCCTCAATGCTGCTGCTATAAGAACTTTGGAAGACGATGTTAAAGAAGGATGATTTATCGTACTCATGCTCCTGAGTTCTGAATATTCAGCAGTGGTGCCCAGAATTCTAGTCATGGTGGAGAAGACTGTAAGGTGATGGAGATAGCAGGAAGTGAGACAAGTCAGCTGAAGTCGCTGACCTCTGGAGACTTCCAGGAATGATTTTAACAATGAATGTGGAGATGGAACAACAGAAGATACTTTAAAAGAGGATGTGATAAGATAATAATAGCAAATTCTTCTCTTCGCATGAATGCTGCTAGTATAAGAACTTTGGAAGACGATTATAAAGGATGGATGATTTATCGTACTCATGCTCATGAGTTCTGAATATTCAGCAGTGGTGCTCTAGAATTCTAGTCATGGTGGAGAAGACTGGAAGGTGATGGAGATAACTGGAAGTGAGACAAGTCAGCTGAAGAGGCTGACCTCTGGAGACTTCCAGGAATGATTTTAACAATGAATGTGGAGATGGGACAACAGAAAATACTTTAAAAGAGGATGTGATAAGATAATAATAGCAAATTCTTCTCTTCGCATGAATGCTGCTGCTGTAAGAACTTTGGAAGACGATGATAAAGGATGGATGATTTATCGTACTCATGCTCATGAGTTCTGAATATTCAGCAGTGGTGCTCTAGAATTCTAGTCATGGTGGAGAAGACTGGAAGGTGATAGAGATAACTGGAAGTGAGACAAGTCAGCTGAAGAGGCTGACCTCTGGAGACTTCCAGGAATGATTTTGGAAGACGATGATAAAAGAAGGATGATTTATCGTACTCATGCTCCTGAGTTCTGAATATTCAGCAGTGGTGCTAGAATTCTAGTCATGGTGGAGAAGACTGTAAGGTGATGGAGATAGCAGGAAGTGAGACAAGTCAGCTGAAGTCGGTGACCTCTGGAGACTTCCAGGAATGATTTTAACAATGAATGTGGAGATGGAACAACAGAAGATACTTTAAAAGAGGATGTGATAAGATAATAATAGCAAATTCTTCTCTTCGCATGAATGCTGCTAGTATAAGAACTTTGGAAGACGATTATAAAGGATGGATGATTTATCGTACTCATGCTCCTGAGTTCTTAATATTCAGCAGTGGTGCTCTAGAATTCTAGTCATGGTGGAGAAGACTGTAAGGTGATGGAGATAGCAGGAAGTGAGACAAGTCAGCTGAAGTCGCTGACCTCTGGAGACTTCCAGGAATGATTTTAACAATGAATGTGGAGATGGAACAACAGAAGATACTTTAAAAGAGGATGTGATAAGATAATAATAGCAAATTCTTCTCTTCGCATGAATGCTGCTAGTATAAGAACTTTGGAAGACGATTATAAAGGATGGATGATTTATCGTACTCATGCTCATGAGTTCTGAATATTCAGCAGTGGTGCTCTAGAATTCTAGTCATGGTGGAGAAGACTGTAAGGTGATGGAGATAGCAGGAAGTGAGACAAGTCAGCTGAAGTCGCTGACCTCTGGAGACTTCCAGGAATGATTTTAACAATGAATGTGGAGATGGAACAACAGAAAATACTTTAAAAGAGGATGTGATAAGATAATAATAGCAAATTCTTCTCTTCGCATGAATGCTGCTAGTATAAGAACTTTGGAAGACGATTATAAAGGATGGATGATTTATCGTACTCATGCTCCTGAGTTCTTAATATTCAGCAGTGGTGCTCTAGAATTCTAGTCATGGTGGAGAAGACTGTAAGGTGATGGAGATAGCAGGAAGTGAGACAAGTCAGCTGAAGTCGCTGACCTCTGGAGACTTCCAGGAATGATTTTAACAATGAATGTGGAGATGGAACAACAGAAGATACTTTAAAAGAGGATGTGATAAGATAATAATAGCAAATTCTTCTCTTCGCATGAATGCTGCTGCTGTAAGAACTTTGGAAGACGATGATAAAGGATGGATGATTTATCGTACTCATGCTCCTGAGTTCTGAATATTCAGCAGTGGTGCTAGAATTCTAGTCATGGTGGAGAAGACTGTAAGGTGATGGAGATAGCAGGAAGTGAGACAAGTCAGCTGAAGTCGGTGACCTCTGGAGACTTCCAGGAATGATTTTAACAATGAATGTGGAGATGGAACAACAGAAGATACTTTAAAAGAGGATGTGATAAGATAATAATAGCAAATTCTTCTCTTCGCATGAATGCTGCTAGTATAAGAACTTTGGAAGACGATTATAAAGGATGGATGATTTATCGTACTCATGCTCCTGAGTTCTTAATATTCAGCAGTGGTGCTCTAGAATTCTAGTCATGGTGGAGAAGACTGTAAGGTGATGGAGATAGCAGGAAGTGAGACAAGTCAGCTGAAGTCGCTGACCTCTGGAGACTTCCAGGAATGATTTTAACAATGAATGTGGAGATGGGACAACAGAAAATACTTTAAAAGAGGATGTGATAAGATAATAATAGCAAATTCTTCTCTTCGCATGAATGCTGCTGCTGTAAGAACTTTGGAAGACGATGATAAAGGATGGATGATTTATCGTACTCATGCTCCTGAGTTCTGAATATTCAGCAGTGGTGCTAGAATTCTAGTCATGGTGGAGAAGACTGTAAGGTGATGGAGATAGCAGGAAGTGAGACAAGTCAGCTGAAGTCGCTGACCTCTGGAGACTTCCAGGAATGATTTTAACAATGAATGTGGAGATGGAACAACAGAAAATACTTTAAAAGAGGATGTGATAAGATAATAATAGCAAATTCTTCTCTTCGCATGAATGCTGCTAGTATAAGAACTTTGGAAGACGATTATAAAGGATGGATGATTTATCGTACTCATGCTCCTGAGTTCTTAATATTCAGCAGTGGTGCTCTAGAATTCTAGTCATGGTGGAGAAGACTGTAAGGTGATGGAGATAGCAGGAAGTGAGACAAGTCAGCTGAAGTCGCTGACCTCTGGAGACTTCCAGGAATGATTTTCGCAATGAATGTGGAGATGGGACAGCAGAAAATACTTAAAAGAGGATGTGATAAGATAATCATAGGAGATTCTTCTCTTCGCATGAATTCTGCTGCTATATGAACTTTGGAAGACGATGATAAAGGATGGATGGTTTATTGTACTCATGCTCCTGCATATTCAGCAATGGTGCTCTAGAATTCTAGTCATGGTGGAGAAGACTGGAAGGTGATGGAGATAAAGGAAGTGAGACAAGTCAGCTGAAGACGCTGACCTCTGGAGACTTCCAGGAATGATTTTAACAATGAATGTGGAGATGGAACAACAGAAATACTTAAAAGAGGATGTGATAAGATAATCATAGGAAATTCTTCTCTTCGCATAAATTCTGCTGCTATAAGAACTTTGGAAGACGATGATAAAGGATGGATGATTTATCGTACTCATGCTCCTGAGTTCTGAATATTCAGCAGTGGTGCTCTAGAATTCTAGTCATGGTGGAGAAGGCTGGTAAGGTGATGGAGATAACTGGAAGTGAGACAAGTCAGCTGAAGACGCTGACCTCTGGAGACTTCCAGGAATGATTTTAACAATGAATTTGGAGATGGAACAACAGAAAATACTTAAAGAGGATGTGATAAGATAATCGTAGGAAATTCTTCTCTTCGCATAAATTCTGCTGCTATAAGAACTTTGGAAGACGATGATAAAGGATGGATGGTTTATTGTACTCATGCTCCTGAGTTCTGAATATTCAGCAATGGTGCTCTAGAATTCTAGTCATGGTGGAGAAGGCTGGAAGGTGATGGAGATAACTGGAAGTGAGACAAGTCAGCTGAAGACGCTGACCTCTGGAGACTTCCAGGAATGATTTTAACAATGAATTTGGAGATGGAACAACAGAAAACAGAGGATGTGATAAGATAATCGTAGGAAATTCTTCTCTTCGCATAAATTCTGATGCTATAAGAACTTTGGAAGACGATGATAAAAGAAGGATGATTTATCGTACTCATGCTCCTGAGTTCTGAATATTCAGCAGTGGTGCTAGAATTCTAGTCATGGTGGAGAAGGCTGGAAAGTGATGGAGATAACTGGAAGTGAGACAAGTCAGCTGAAGACGCTGACCCCTGAGGACATCCAGCAATGCTTTGAACACTGAAAATGGAACTGACATTACATAAAAAATGGTCAATGGGTTATGACACTGAGCTTTGTCCTAACGCCAGCTGATTTCAATACATAATCTTTGAGTATCTAAAAAAACATTAAACCTAGAAGTCTGTAAGTAATCTTCTGCCTCCTAGCACGTAAAGCAGAAGTCCTACTGGGCTCATCGACTAAAAACATACATTACAAACAGGTGTTTGTACATCCGGAGGCACCTTGCAGCCCCACATTAGAAAGCAGGTACCTTCGAGCTACTTCCCCTCATCAAAGAGGCAGTTAAAAAAATCGAATTAATTAGCTAGGGCTAGGCTAGGGGAGAAGATGCTTTAGAACATTTCAGAACAACATACATTTTATATATTTACTTAATAGTGGGTGGGTGCTTCTTATAGTTAGAATATGGTGATAGAACATTAATCATAGAGCACAGATATAGATATTTGTATTATAATCGACTCCTCTGAAGCAGCTTTAAAACTGTTTAAGAAGTTTACAGAGATGGGCGTTTTAAGTCGACAATTCGACCTAAATTATGGCCATCTGCCCGAAATCAATCAATATAAATTTCTCCATACGCTTCTAGGTCTAAAATGCATCAAACTCAATTAATTCAATATTCTCTCATTGCCAAATTCATATATGAAAAAAAGAGCATCCTTGTGGCTCTTACACAACCCAACACAAACTTAACTGAAGGTTATGGGTGGATCGACAACAACAATAATAATAAAATTTATTCAACAAAATTAAAATCAGCACGTTGTAAAAAATGAGACAGAGATACGTATATCCTGGTGTCTTTGCAAATTGTATTATTCATTTTGTTTTTTTTTTTTATTATTATTATCATCGCCAGAGTGCAGTTAAAAATTGTAATGGCCATGACGAACACAATGAAACGGCTAAAACGAACGTGCATTGCAACAGAACAGCATTGTTGCTTATTAACGTGAATAATTACACAAACAAACGACTCACAATGTCTACCTGTGCGAGTAAAGTCTAATCGAAGATGTTTATCCAGCAAGCAAATGCTGCTTCACGCCTTTTAATTGCCGAAAATATTGATCGAATCGCCACCGACAGGTTAACACAAACCCAATCATAACAAGATTATTATTAACTTAACGTAACCTAAGCTTGTAAAATTATGGCTTTGTTGTCACTAGAACGTCAAATAAAAAATCCCCCCCTGAGGCGATGACGTCAGAACAAAAATAACCTAAAAAGTGAAATTGAAATATCGGTGCAAATGAACTACTACACTTATTAGACAAGGCGGTTTTGAATTGGGTCACATGAACTAGGTACTCCCACTGTACCTGTTTCATTATTATTTGAGGATTTTAAAAATCTTTATCATTTAATTTCTTAATTTCGTAAGTACCTACTACAATATATTAATTAGGTCTACTTCATTAAAAAAGGAATTTAATAAAAACACAGGTTTTTAATAATAAGTCGATAAAAAAAGATTTAGACGGTTTTTTTTATTTTTTAAAGAAAAACTAAAATCAGTGCACACACAGAAAATAATTAAATATAACGTACTACTCTTAATTATTTTATTGACCACGCCGGCGGTGGTTTAGCCACTGCCACTGCCACTGCTATGAGTGACTTTTGACATTTGACAGCTGTCACAACTTCTATGCAACACGCTGTACATTTAATTTTTTTTTTTTTTTAATAAATCTAAAGTTGGTATTCAATTCCCGACCTATATATAAAACAAAATAGGAGCTCGAAAACATCTGGTGGTGCTGGGTGGCTGTAGAGCTCTGAAGGAAGGAGATCCGCCAGATGGAGACAAGTCTTAAGTTGTAAAAAGAAGGCCGTTCGTTCATTACAAGAAAAAAAAAAAAAAAGAAAACGTTCCTCGAACCGAACGAGTGAGACACAAAGAGCTTTCCCGGGCTCGTCTGTCCGTCTGAAATATACATTACCAGCTGTAATAATACACATGAACGTATTATATTCAATTTCTCAAGGTCACACGAAACACGACCGGAGTGGCGCGGCGACTTTTCGAAACAAAAAAATTCTGCTGACTTCATGTTCACACGACAACAACCAACCAACCAAGCAAACACTTGATGCTAACAAATTAATTATCATTATTGTAAAACATGTATTACACGTAGATACATAGATTCACAATAATAATAATAACGAACAGTGCTGCAGAATTAATTTCGAGGCACCTGCAGTGGCAACGGGAGAATTATCGATTACGGTCCGGTCCTGTGCCGCCCCAGCAAGGCAAAGGGGAAAGCGAGCCGCCATAACACATACATATAGTATTTTTCAGAAAGAGACATAAAACGCGCCAGACGAAGACGGAAACTGAATGTACCCGTTCTATAGAAAGACTACACTACACATACGCGCATACATACAGACATATACGTAGATACGTAATGCGATTTTAATGATAACTTTCCCCCTTGTCTGAGGGTAAATGACAAAATAATTGCGCGCCTATCCGTTGTACTGAGTAGGCGGGGAGGAAGGTACTTTTTGAAAAAAAAAAAAAGAAGAATGACCCTCCAACATGTGTACATCATTTTACATTAATATAAGAAGAATTAAATAAAAACAAAACAACAAACAAAGTATGTAAAACTGTTTTTTAAAACTGCACAAAAAGAATAGCATCACGTTGCAAAAAACAGAAGAATAAATGAAGCGCCCCACGCCATCTAACGGTGGGAAGCCGGACAATCCTTAAGACAGCGGAAGTTTTCTTTATGTTAAGTTGTACCTAGTTAACTTTTAAAGGGTTGTCGTGGATATTATTAGATTCGTCACATTTTGGATCATAAAAAGTAACCTATGATTTATGAATAATAACGGGGCTTGAATATTGCGTACCTATGCTTTAATTAAAATTAATTATTACACATAACGTAAATTGAATTTGTAGTAATTTGCGCCTGAAAACGAAAATAATATTACATTTAGGTTAGACAAATATCCCATAAAATCAGAACATGCACCGTGTAACTGCACAAATGATAAATATGATTCAACCAAATAATATTTACTTTTGACGTGAACAAGAGAGATGCCTACCGAATATAAATTATTTTTACGTTTTTAATAATGAAAACAACAAGCGAAGGTTTAATTAATAATTAATAGGTATATGGAAAACACTGCGAAAAATATAATGACGAATATTTTTACTGTCAACAAGCGTTTGTATTCATTGACCCTTTCAAGGTCTGTTTAAAGATAACACAATTACATTATAAATAAAAATTTGTTTTTTTTTTTCAATCGTGGAGATGTTTAAAAACACTACGTACTCGCTTTAATTGCTGCAATTACATACTATTAATAAATAAAATAATATTAAACTCTTGAAAGTCTCAGAAGAGGCGCTAGATAGGAGAACATTTACAAATTCAAAAAAATCAATATACTATTTTGTATACTGCGCATTTATTAAATGGTTAATTTTCGTATTAGAATTGAAAAAGTGCAAAAAGAAAACTGAGCAATAAAAAATTAAGCACTTAGCGCCATCTTGGCACTTGTTGAGAAGCTTAAGCCACTAGTAGCACAGGCAGATTCCTTTATATCAGGGCGTACATTTCACTGACTTTAAGGTAGAGCATGTTGAAAATTGTTTATATGAGGCTTCGTGGCAAAAATAACAGCTTTTAGTCTTCTGCACTGTCTTTTTTTATTATTAATAAAGTAATTTTCGAATCAGAATGAAAAAAATACAAAAGGCAAGATTAGCAAGAAAAAATGAAGCACTTAGCGCCATCTGATGTTGAGAAGCTTAAGCCACTACTAGAAAAGGCAGATTACTTTATATCAGGAGGTACCTTTCACTGACTTTAAGGTAGAGCATGTTGAAAATTGTTTTATGTAAGGCATCGTAAAAATAACTGCTTTAAGTCTTCTGTACTTTCTTTTTCGATTAATAAACTAATTTTCGAATCAGAATAAAAATAATGCAAAAGGCAAGATTAGCAAAAACGAAATGGAGCATTTAGCCATCTGATGTTGAAAAGCTTAAGCTACTTTACATCTTTTTCTGACTTTAACGTAGTATTTTTTGAAAATAGTTTAAATAACGAATTATAGTACAAACAGTTGATAAATTTTATTCTCCCCTTACCCCTTACATATAAATAAACATCTGCCTACACCTACATATGTTCCTAAAATTTATTTATTACACTTACACATTTAATAATGGAATACATAATTACCAAAAATTTTCCAAGAATGAAAAAATATGCGGAAGTATTTAAGGAGCGTTAAAAACTGGCTAAATGTTACAACGACGAAACAAATTTATGGGTCAGGTTCGAATCGGACCCCCGAGATGTAGGTACCCACATACATAACATACATACGTCTTTATACGAGTCCGCCTTTTTTTTTTCTTTCTTTCAGAATCATAAAACAGACTAGGCACATAAAATATTCTCGCCAGCAGCCAGCAGCAGCTCACCTACCTACCTACCTCCTATCGACTAAACTCTTAAGAGAGGCCGTTCACCTGACAGAAAACTGCTACAAGACGACGCTCATTCAAAAACAGTTATAGAAAGGTGTTCGTTCAAATAAATTAATTCGCATAATAAATAATATAAAATACTACACAATCATACATATATAGGTATTATAAATAAGGACTGTCGTACGTACTTATTTATACATAAAGCACCAATCTGTCCGTATGTCACAATTAAGGAAGTATCCAAAAAAAAATTTCAACTCTATCAATTTAACGAGTATTTGCAAATTTCCACAGTGGTAGGAGTCGGGGATTCCCCAAAAATAATAGAGTACACACAATTTACCCACACTGAATTATATATATATATACACATTTATATTTTACACGGGGAAAAACAACCGCAATGTGTCATAGACTTAAGAGAATAAAATAACCGCAGAGTTCACGTAATCAAATAAAATTCTGGAAGTTAATTTTGTTACTATTAATAATTAAGAGATGTGGGTGGTGCGTTGAAAACAACGACTGTGAAATAAAATATAAAAACAACCAAAAAAGTTTTCCAATAGTATCTTATTCATCAAGGCCTTTTTATGCCCCTCTTTACTCCTGTTTCTGCTCCTAATAAGTTTCTTAACTAACTAACCCTTCATGCCCCAGAAGGGTTTCTACTATTCTATCTTTTAAGTTGAACCAAATTATACAAAATAAGCAAATTTTAATAAAATTGGTTGAATAATTCCGGAGTTTATCCCGAACAAACATTGTGACACGAGATTCTTATATACAGATGTGGTAACCTACAAACCGAACATAGGCATATTTTGGTACCAAATATGTATACATACAATAAGATATGAACACTCACTCTTTTTTAAATTTTCATTTGAGAATAAAACAATTACCAAAAATCAACAAAACGTTTAGAAACCTAAAACGCGTTTCGACACTCAAAGTGTCATCCTCAGTTAATATTCCACAGTATTCTTTCAATTTTCTTATATCATGTCCTGAAGGTTAAAATATTTTTAGGTACCCCTAACTCCTTGCCAATAGTATCTTATTCATCAAGGCCTTTTTATGCCCTTCTTTACTCCTGTTTCTGCTCCTAATATGTCTCTTAACTAACCCTTCATGCTTTACCATTATATCTTATAATTTATTTATTGATTTTGATAATTCTATTCTATTTACTTTTGCAGCCCTTAACCTTTTCTATTGAAGGTATTTTCGTTATTCCCCCTCATAACGACAATTATTCTTAATCACTTATTAAGCTTTTTAGTAATAACTGTACGACGACGTTATAAACGATTTGAGCATATTGTAATAATTATTTTAAGTCTATACTACTTTTTGATGACCTTTGCAAATTACAAATTTTAGCAACTTCACATTTAACATACAATTAAAAGTGGTAATTAATAACTGACGTATACCCCATAAAGTTTAAGATTGTATGTATATAAAACAAAAATTGTTGGTAAAAAAAACTATTTACGAAATACGTCGCAAGGGGATAGAAATGCTATTAAAAGCCAATTTATTTTATGTATTGTACAAATTATCGTCCGTTTTTGTATTCTAAATGATAATTTTAATAATTACTTAATGTCATCACGCATCTGTTGTGAGTCATTTTTTATATTATCACAATTTTCTGAATCACCCTGAATAAAAATAGGTGTCGCTATCTAAATTGGTTGCATACCCGTGACAATCAGTGCAATTATATTATTGTTAATGAGTGTGAAAAAGGTCCACCCACATTTCGTCTCGAGTTGTTATTAGCAAAAATATCTCCATAGGTAGGTATGTACACTGAGAGAACGTTAATTCGTTCCCAGTAGTTTTCTTAAATGGCAACGTCGCGCCTTTTCGGTCTGTATGTTGTCGATAATGTAGGAAACAATAATATTGCGAGCAGAATCGCATCTATTGCTCGCTAGTTTCGTGGCTATTTCAATGTTTACATACTTAATATACAGGGTCTTACAAGTTGATGGGCTATTAGAAGTATATAAATTAGTAGAATTAATTAAATTCTGAAACTTGGGCTCATTTGGTTATTGTTTATGCCGCTTCTTTTAAAAATATTTTCAATTTTGATTTACATCTTGTTTTACCGAAACAGGATGTTAACTTTCTTATTTTAAATGGAATGACATACTTTTTTTACATTTTCTGATAGAAAAACTTAATTCATGCATATTTTATAGGAGGCATACTCCGAAAATATTGATGGATTTTGAGTTTTCATTTTTTCAAAATTTTTTACATCTGCACGTTAACATTTAAAAAACCGTAATTCAATTAATTTTTAAGATTTAGATTTATAACTCGTAACAATTATTTATAACTATTCACATTATCGAAAAAAAAATGTGATTTTTAACTAAAATGTACAGGGTGTTCAAATTTTGTGGTCAAAGTTGGTCAACTTTAAAGAGGCATAAGTCAATTTTTTTAAATAGAATGACCCATTTTTGACTACATATTCGAATTCTTAATTGGATTTGGCGTCTTTTGATATGGGACTATCGTATAACTTTGCTTATATTTTTTGAGAAAATCTACAATTTGAAGTATGTCATTCCGTTTAAAATAAGAAAGTTAACATCTGCTCTCGGTATAACCGGATGTAAATCGAAATTGAAAATATTTTTAAAAGAAGCGGCATAAACAATAACCAAATGAGCCCAAGTTTCAGAATTGAATTCATTCTACTAATTCATATACTTCTAATAGCCCATCAACTTGAAAGGCCCTATATATTAAGTATGTAAACATTGAAACAGCCACGAAACTAGCGAGCAATAGATGCGATTCTGCTCGCAATATTATTGTTTCCTACATTATCGACAACATACAGACCGAAAGGATGCGACGTTGCCATTTAAGAAAACTACTGCGAACGAATTAACGTCCTCTCAGTGTACATACGATCAAACGATAAAAAATGAAAATTATGAATACTTGGGCAGGAAGAACACGAGAAACCACAAACAAACAAAAAACTAAAATTACCTACCCCTCCAATAGCAAGAAATAAACTAATTTTTTTTGCATTCAATTTTTAACCAAACACTATCATACAAATTGACCTTTTGTGTGCCATATGGACATTAAAATTACTCATCTAAATACAAGACATAATTTGGTAAATAAATTACTTTTTACATTGCATCTAGAACCAAATTCAATCAAACTTCGATAACTGGGAAAAAATCGATTGCATCAAATATGAGACATACGAGCAATTTTTACTACCTATAAACTTCTATAAATAGAATATTTTGATAACTCGAAGATGATAATAAAAATTTCATTCTGCAGCCAAAACTACATATCACAAACAAATGTTCTAAAATTTGCTGAAATGTTACAGAATCTTCTGGAATGTTTCAGATTTTTTGAAAATGTTCCAGGGTTCAAAAATAAAATTAAAATAACCTTAAATAAAACTAGATTTTTTATTATAACATTCCAGAACGATTTAGAAAACGTGAGGCAATGTTTTGAATCATTATAGGATATTCTGGAATGGTCCCAATTTTTTAGGGAACGATGTAAAATGATCTGGAATGTTCCAGAACATTCAAAAACGTTAGGAACGTTAGCAAATGTTTCACGTTACAGAACCATTAAAAATTTTTAAGTAGGTATGATCTAGAATAATCTTGAATACTAAAAAGTTTTCCAGAATCTTCAAGATCTTTCAAGAGTGATCTAGAATGTTCCAGAATATTAAAAAAACATTAGTGAATGTTTTACAACGTTACAGAATCATTTAAAATTGTTAAGTATGATCTGGAAGTTTAAAAAATGTTCCAGAATTTTCGAGATTTTTCAAGAGTGATCTAGAATGTTCCAGAAAATTAAAAAAAAACATTAGTGAATGTTTCACAACGTTACAGAATCATTTAAAATTGTTAAGTATGATCTGGAATTTTAAAAAATGTTCCAGAATCTTCGAGATTTTTCAAGAGTGATCTAGAATGTTCTAGAATATTAAAAAAACATTAGTGAATGTTTTACAACGTTACAGAATCATTTAAAATTGTTAAGTATGATCTGGAATTTTAAAAAATGTTCCAGAATCTTCGAGATCTTTTAAAAGTGGCCCAGAATGTTAAAAAACGTTAGAGAATGTTTTGAATTATTACAGGATGATCTGAAATGTTTTCGATTTTTTGCGAATATTCTAGAATGTTCGAAAATCTTCAATATTTTTCGGAAATGATCTAGAATGTGAAAAGAATAATTTATAATATCCCAAAACGTTTGAAAATGTTTTAAAACGTTTTAACCACAAAGTTTCCGAATTTTATTGAATGTTATTTATCGAATGTTTCAGTTATTAAAATTTAATTATTAATTACTTACAAATACGTTTTAGAATTTTCTAGAAAACCAGTTAGTTCTAGTTACCTACCTTTCAAAAGCAATACATAATTTGGTAAATAAATAATTTTTTTTTACATTATATTTAGAACCAATAAATTATTATCACAAAAAGTTATTTATGATTTCTTATGGGGTATGGAGGTTGCTATATGAATATGAGTCAACCAAGATACCTACGTATACATACCTGTACGTATGTATAAATGTAGGTAACTACGCAACAATATAAATATAGACACCACAGTTATCCAAAACAATTTTAATTGGTTGTTCTTATCAAATGCTGGTATCAGACAAGTGATCAAAGGGGGGGTGGTACGGTACCTGAAGTTCGTTGTAGTTCGAGAAAACCGAGATTATGGATATTAACATATTATGGAAATTATGAATAAAAAGCCCCCCCCCCCCTGTATGCGAAGGTATTTTATGAACGGCCCCGTAGGTACCTAAAATTGATTTATTTAAAATATAAATAATTAATAGTCTATTTAAGACAGAATAAATGGAAAGTCCAGAAGTATATGTAGATAGGTAAAAACTAATTAGGTATTTACTACTTATATAAGGTTCTTAATAAGCGTGACGTTAATGTAATTTCTAGACATTCATTTTCTTTTAATATATTTATATTTATCGATCGCATAATAATTGTAAACAACCAGTACAAGTGTTCATTTATTCCAACGTTAACTGGTTTCCTACTTTGGCCAACATAAAAGGTATTAGAAGTGACTTTTATAAGTACTAAATATAAAAAAAAATCAATTTTTACAATCTTGTTAAATATTTGATAATGCCAAAAACATATTTTTTTTTAAATATTCCCAAAGGATATACAAAAAAAAATTAATCACATTATTAAAGAAAACTTTTTACAGAAAACATTAACTTTATGACATTAAATACCTACCTACAAGAAAAAAAATATAAAATTAAAGATTCTACACTGTATCAATCAATCGATTACTTTGGAATCAATAAATTAAATTTAATTTTTTACAAAATTTAAATTCCATTGATAAATAACAGTTCAAAGCCGTTTAATTGTGAACATAAATAATATCTCAAAAGAACTGACCTTTTATTTATTACAAAGCACACGAAATTATATATCTATAGTAGAATTATTTTACCCTTTCCATCACGTGACCTGAATAATATCGTACATGTATTATGTCAAGTGTTGACAGATGGTTGACAGTATAAAATTAGAGGTTATATTATGTGTCTATAGAATAAGTTGACAAAGACTAGTAGGCAAAGTGTGTACACAATGACAGAAAATGTCAAATGTGACAACCTAACCTAACCTAACCTAACTCATTTCGTTTCTTTATCTTGGACGTACGTTTTGTTTTCATTGCACTTTCTCTGCATGGTTACAACAAAGACACATATAACAATTTTTTTCCTGGCATAAACCAAGAATAGGCCACGACATGGCAAACAGAATTTCAAAAATTTCATTCTTTACATTTTTTGTTCCAATTCAATTTTTGACTGTTTAAAAATAACAATAACAAAACTGCGATTCCTTTTGATGTCAGAGACAACTGTTTACGAATGGCAGATGGCACTAAAACACTTTGTAAACGTCCATGATTATATTTAGATGAACTGGCGACCAATGTTGATGAAATCTACATAGAGAAGAAAATACATACATACATACATACAAAGTACCCTATTTGTGGCCCAAAAAAATTTAAACAGAAGTGGAAGTTTTGTGTTAAAACGAGGAGAGTGTGCTGCACTGCATGCAGCTCAATGTGGCCCGGAAAACTGACTTATTGATGAAGTTCTGGATTTATTTATTTTTTTTCGTTTCATAAAGAAAGTTGGAAATAAATGGAATACATTCCAGTGGACTGTCTGTCATCGTTCGTTAAGTGCTTTGTTACAACGACGATAAAAATTATGATTAGAAATAACAATAAATAATTCGCGGTAAACAATTAATAGCACAGAGATAGATAACTCTTTTTATAAATCGTAGATTAGATTATAAAACTTGAAGTAGAAGTAGAGGCTTTTGAATGGAATAAAATTTTAATAAGTGAATTTAGGTAGGTACCTAACTACGTAAAAAAATACGATGAAACCTAAATATTTATGTATTTTTTAATTCTTATTAGAGTAATCATTAAAGGTATTGGTATTGTTATCTACATCCGTATCTTTTTAACAAAAAAAGCAATCTAGGAGTTAATTGCCCTGACACTAAAATAAACGTTTAAAATGCAAAATTAATTTTACGTTCAAGTTTTTAGATAGGTAGGGTATAGGTACCCGTCTATCTAAGGAAGTTAAGAATAACTGAGAAATTTACATTTTAATTGAAAAGCAGCTTATCAAAACAAAAACAAAATTTTACTTGTAAATTGGTACCTACCTAGTTAGTTAGGCTATTGGGTTTTTTTAAATAATTTAAAAATGTTCTCCAGTAAAAAATCATAAACCTAAAAAATAAATAATTTTTGAGAAGGTGCCAAAATATTTGAAGCGTTTTAAAAAGCCTGTAGGTAGGTACATGTGTATAAAATTGAGGACATACCTAAATCGATACTTGAGCAATCAGTTCAATATAAAATTAAAAAAATAGTGGAAGCAATAATGCCTCTTATGCCAAGGACTTATTTTTATTAACAATAATTAATAGATAAAATATGTCAGAAAAATAAAATTTGAATAATTTTTCAAAATGCAGGAAATTGGGGACATAAAATGGTACTCAATAAGCAAACAGATAACTGGTATAAAAATAAAAAAATATTGGAATTATTGACGTCTGTTACACTCAGGACTTATTTATTTATAAGTAATACACAGAATATGACTAATAAGAAAATTTGAGCAATTTTTGGTAAATATTTGTATAGGAAATTGGGGACATAAATTTGTACTTAAGCAACCAGTTAATATAAAATTGCAAAAATTGTGGAAGCAGCAAAGCCTCTTACAACAAGGACTTATTTTTATTAACAATAATTAATAGATAAAATATGTCAGAAAAATAAAATTTGAATAATTTTTCAAAATGCAGGAATTGGGGACATAAAATGGTACTCAATAAGCAAACAGATAACTGGTATAAAAATAAAAAAATATTGGAATTATTGACGTCTGTTACACTCAGGACTTATTTATTTATAAATAATACACAGAATATGACTAATAAGAAAATTTGAGCAATTTTTGGTAAATATTTGTATAGGAAATTGGGGACATAAATTTGTACTTAAGCAACCAGTTAATATAAAATTGCAAAAATTGTGGAAGCAGCAAAGCCTCTTACAACAAGGACTTATTTTTATTAACAATAATTAATAGATAAAATATGTCAGAAAAATAAAATTTGAATAATTTTTCAAAATGCAGGAATTGGGGACATAAAATGGTACTCAATAAGCAAACAGATAACTGGTATAAAAATAAAAAAATATTGGAATTATTGACGTCTGTTACACTCAGGACTTATTTATTTATAAATAATACACAGAATATGACTAATAAGAAAATTTGAGCAATTTTTGGTAAATATTTGTATAGGAAATTGGGGACATAAATTTGTACTTAAGCAACCAGTTAATATAAAATTGCAAAAATTGTGGAAGCAGCAAAGCCTCTTACAACAAGGACTTTTTTTATTAACAATAATTAATAGATAAAATATGCAGAAAAATAAAATTTGAATAATTTTTCAAAATGCAGGATTGGGGACATAAAATGGTACTCAATAAGCAAACAGATAACTGGTATAAAAATAAAAATATTGGAATTATTGACGTCTGTTACACTAGGACTTATTTTTTATATAATACACAGAATATGACTAAGAAAATTTAGCAATTTTTGGTAAATATTTGTATAGGAAATTGGGACATAAATTTGTACTTAAGCAACCAGTTAATATAAAATTGCAAAATTGTGGAAGCAAAGCCTCTTACAACAAGGACTTTTTTTATAAAAAATAATAGAAAATATGTCAGAAAAAATTTGAATATTTTTCAAAGCAGAATTGGGACATAAAATGGTACTAATAAGCAAACAGATAACTGGTATAAAAATAAAAATATTGGAATTATTGACGTCTGTTACACTCAGGACTTATTTATTTATATAATACACAGAATATGACTAATAAGAAAATTTAGCAATTTTTGGTAAATATTTGTATAGGAAATTGGGGACATAAATTTGTACTTAAGCAACCAGTTAATATAAAATTGCAAAAATTGTGGAAGCAGAACCTCTTACAACAAGGACTTATTTTTATTAACAATAATTAATAGATAAATATGTCAGAAAAATAAATTTGAATATTTTTCAAAATGCAGGATTGGGGACATAAAATGGTACTCAATAAGCAAACAGATAACTGGTATAAAAAAAAAAAAATATTGGAATTATTGACGTCTGTTACACTCAGGACTTATTTATTTATATAATACACAGAATATGACTAATAAGAAAATTTGAGCAATTTTTGGTAAATATTTGTATAGGAAATTAGGGACATAAATTTGTACTTAAGCAACCAGTTAATATAAAATTGCAAAAATTGTGGAAGCAGAAAAGCCTCTTACAACAAGGACTTATTTTTATTAACAATAATTAATAGATAAAATATGTCAGAAAAATAAAATTTGAATAATTTTTCAAAATGCAGGACATTGGGGACATAAAATGGTACTCAATAAGCAAACAGATAACTGGTATAAAAATAAAAAAGTATTGGAATTATTGACGTCTGTTACACTCAGGACTTATTTATTTATAAATAATACACAGAATATGACTAATAAGAAAATTTGAGCAATTTTTGGTAAATATTTGTATAGGAAATTAGGGACATAAATTTGTACTTAAGCAACCAGTTAATATAAAATTGCAAAAATTGTGGAAGCAGAAAAGCCTCTTACAACAAGGACTTATTTTTATTAACAATAATTAATAGATAAAATATGTCAGAAAAATAAAATTTGAATACTTTTTCAAAATGCAGGTAATTGGGGACATAAAATGGTACTCAATAAGCAAACAGATAACTGGTATAAAAATAAAAAAGTATTGGAATTATTGACGTCTGTTACACTCAGGACTTATTTATTTATAAATAATACACAGAATATGACTAATAAGAAAATTTGAGCAATTTTTGGTAAATATTTGTATAGGAAATTGGGGACATAAATTTGTACTTAAGCAACCAGTTAATATAAAATTGCAAAAATCGTGGAAGCAGCAAAGCCTCTTACAACAAGGACTTATTTTTATTAACAATAATTAATAGATAAAATATGTCAGAAAAATAAAATTTGAATAATTTTTCAAAATGCAGGAAATTGGGGACATAAAATGGTACTCAATAAGCAAACAGATAACTGGTATTAAAATAAAAAAATATTGGAATTATTGACGTCTGTTACACTCAGGACTTATTTATTTATAAGTAATACACAGAATATGACTAATAAGAAAATTTGAGCAATTTTTGGTAAATATTTGTATAGGAAATTGGGGACATAAATTTGTACTTAAGCAACCAGTTAATATAAAATTGCAAAAATTGTGGAAGCAACAAAGCCTCTTACAACAAGGACTTGTTTTTATTAATAACAATCAATAGACAGAATATGTCAGAGAAAGGAAATTTGAATAGTTTTTCCAATTGAAAAGTACCTAAGTATGTATGTAGGAAATTAGGGACATAAAATGGTACTTAATAATCAAGCAGACAATAGGTATAAAATTGAAAAAATAGTGGAAGTATTGACGTATGTTATACCCAGGACTCTTTATTTATAATCAATAGGTAGGTACCTACATAAAATATGCCAAAGTAATTTTGAATAATATTTAAAATCTGAAAACTTATTTAAGTATTAATGTAAAAAAAATTGGGGCCATAAAATTAATTGAAAAAATAGTGGAAACAATAACGCCTCAGATACCTACGTAGGATTTATTTAATAATAATTTATAGACTGAAACTGAATATGGCAGGAGGAATAAATAAAATAATACTTTGACCGCCATTTTGTCTAAAACTTTTCACGGATAGCAGTAAAAGATAATTACCTAGTAGGTAAAAGAACTACAGATGCAAAATTTTATGGGATATCATACAATCACTAACCACGACAAAAATATTGGGAACTGATTTTGATTAAAGGGGGTTAAATAGGTAGGTACCTTTAAAATTATTTATACCGTTGTGAAAATACCTACCTAAACTAGGTATTAAGTAAGAACTTATTTTTATAGAAAGGGGTTGAAAATATCTGGAATTATTTTAGGTACCTAGGTAGGTAAGTACTTAGTTAAATATAAATATCTAACACATTATTTATTTTTGGAAACTAAAAGAGAAATGTCTAAATTCATGGGGATCTATCTAGAACCTAAGTAAGTAACAATTTTAAGGTAAAAAAGTGTTAATTGTAGGTTTCTCGATAATTTTAGGGAACGCTTGGAAATACACACAATCAGCTAGAGCAACGGTACCTATACCCATAATAAGTACTTATACTCACTTTCTAAATTTCAGCGGAAAAGTTTATTTATTAGAACGTCTATGTAGTTAGAAAACTTTAAATTTCTGAAACTAGGTGGGTACCTACATACCTAGGTATCTATCTAGAGCTTCGCGAAATTCTAAAATTAGCGCCTAGAAATTCATATTGGTGGGTATTATAGATACAATGAAGTCTATAGCTGTTACTATTTTTATTATTCGAAAAATTTGGAATGATATAATTTTACTTGGGACTCACCTGTGAGTGGAATTTCGTTGAGTGTAGGGCATAGCGCTAGTTTGTACAGGCCCATGGTCAATTCTCAGGGAATGGACAGTTTCCATCACATAACAATCACTAACAAACTAAATTATTTTTGTTATCAAACCGTAGTACACACCGCGTAAGAACAACAATAATAATAAGGCAGCATTTTCGAAACCACGTTCTTCATTTTCACTCGTTGCACAAAGGTTTCATAGTAGTATTTTGGCAGCATCCAAAATAAACTATTAGGTACAAACTACCCCTCTAGCTACCTCATTGTAAAATAAATACACTCTAAGGGTGTAATTTTGATCGAAGCATTCACCCTTGGCGTGCTTTTTTTCGGGTCTGGAATTTTAAAACGAAAACTAACTATCACGTCACCAACGAACAATGAATAAATAATACGAGTTACTTAGTTAGTGTTTGTTGTACGTGTTACAAAACCGTTTTAGGTACCACATTCCAACATCATACGTTTCGTTCAGGTGCAATCTTCAGGTTATCTTCGATTTTCGAATAACTAAAATCGTACCCGTATTTCACAATCGCCAGAAATTAAACGATTTCGTGTTAAAAACGCGTGCACTTTGTATGTTTGAACCGTTTCAACTGGATTTAACAATGGTGATATTCGGAAACTTGCGCAAAAACTACTTCATATCACACGCACATCTAATTAACCGCTAAAAAAATATAAAATCTATTTTATATTCGAAAACTTATCGAACTAGATTTATTTCGTGTACAATATACATTCTATCTTTTAGAAACTCGAAGCAGACATCTTGGTTAGTTTGAAGAGAAACGAAAAACAGGTCCGGGACGTACCAACTGGCGTCGAAAGGGAAGGCCGCTTCGAACGAGAGAGACGGAAATATAATGCGTACGGTGTTCGCTACGACCTACCCTACATATATCACCGTCTTCGTCACACTCATTTATAGTTACTAATAAATAAATTATTGCAATTAATTATTTATTTAATGAATCTTTACAAATTTTGAATAATGTAATAACACATAGTGCACTTTAGATATCATTTGTAACACTTTTAGTACCTATGCTTGTATAAATATAATATTTAAATTAATGTTCATCATTATTTTTATCAGTTACTGAATAATGTGATTTTTATGTCTCTCTATAGGAAAAAATGTTGGAAAAAATTCATAAAACATGCACGTTTCGTTTCCTCGAGCAGAATTTTCAAAAAATTGATTAAATCCAAAAAGTACCTCTCCTCTTTCTTTTAAACTTTTTTAAGCACTTATTACACACAATTTTCTTGTTTTCTTTACAATAAATGAGTTTTAAAAATAGATCATCCTGTTAGTCCCCTCTTTTTGTCGGTCTTAGAAATTTTCTTTCGTTAATGTTGTTCATAAGACATATACTTTAGTTTTATAAAATAGACCATTGAAGAAGCTAACAAATCAGAGCTACTTATTGACAGTCAACAATTGAAACAACTGACGAATCAGAGCTATTTGCTAACACTCAACGAATGAGAGTTAAATGTCAGCAGTTAACAATTGAAACAGTTGACGAATCAGTTACTTATTGATGGTCAACAAATGAAACAACTGACGAATAAGAACTACTTATTGACGGTTAACAATTGAAACAACTGACAAATAAGAGCGATTTATTGATGGCAGACATCATTTTAATAGCGATTTATTTTTGTTGATAGTCACTATTATTATGTTTCATTGTAAAGCAGAGTGTGGTGACGTATGTCGTGCCACGAGTGTTTCGCATATTTTCTTAACTCTGCAGGACTTGTCGGGCCCAAACATAATAACAACGAGAAAGAAAAGGATGGCTAAGGCAGGGACTGTTATTTTAAAGCAGATATCTCAGTCGAACGGGAGGAAAAATGAAATTGTTTCCAAAATTTTATTTTACCAATAAAATTACATTATCCACACACAGTAAAAAGCTGGAAGGCTATTATGCACTGTATGTACTTACTTACATATAAGTATAGTATGTACTGTTTCACCGTTTTGTGTTGTTTTTAAATCAGCTATGTACCTACCTACCTATACCTACCCACATAATCCTTAATAATATAAAAAAAGTCGTTCTTTTTCTTGTAATGTTATATTTAATGAACGCTATGTACTTACTGTATGTAGATATATTCGAAAACAATGCCTATTTTTGTGTTTCAATTGAAATAATGTATTTGTAAGTAATCAATGAGATCTGTATGAACTTTAATATTATAGGTACCTAATAACGTGGTCTTATTCAAGACCTTGTATTTATTTAGGTATATACTATTCAATTAGGTAGGTAGGTACATTTAAAAAATATATTATTTGATACTTATTATGTACCTACTTTCTCAAACTTAATTAGGTAACTACCTAAATAGTTTAGTCTACTTTAATGAGTGACAATAATTAGGAACTCATCAATTTGTACGTACTTATAGGTAATAAATAATAAATACGACAAAAAAATGCAATTACAGTAGAACTTCGATAACTCGAACCACCATGTGACGCAAAAGAATTCCAGCTATAAAGTAAAAATTACATGTATTTCTTATAAATAAAAAAATGTATAAATCATGTGTATATATTAAAAATGATAAGGGTAATAAGTACATAGATCTAATCAAGCAAATACAGGGTGTTCGAACTAAGTGGTAGGTACCTAAATAAGACGTTTTATAATGTATTGTGGAACCAGTGGTTCTAAAAATTTGAAAATTAGGAATTAGGGGTTATCTATCGATAAGGATGATCTTTTTAAGTAAGTAAAATAATTTCAACTGTTGGCCACTTCCGGTTGGTTGAGTTGTACCGGAAGTAGATGCCAACTTTGTTATTTTAAACGTAAAAGTATATTTTTTTACGTCGAATTCGTATTAAACACAAAATTTTAAGGGTATTTTGATAATCGACTTGTATGCCTACGATGAGTAGTTTTTGAGATAATTTAATTTATACAAAAAAAAATGTGATCGCAATACAAACTATTACAAAAATTTATAACATTCACAAGAAATGAGTTACAGTGTTGAAATTTTTACCAGTCATGGTTTAGTAATGTGGCTAATGCCATGCCAAAATTCAGCTTCATAATTTGTACAGGGCGTTCAGGAAAAAAATCCAAATTGTAATAACTTCAAATATGAATATATTCAATTTTAAAAAGTACCAAAAATTATTTTTACCACTTCATTATTTATTTTTAATCCCTTTTGATCAATATGGGCGTTACCAATTGCTTTATTTAAATATTTTTGAATAATTTTCGATTAAAAAAAAAAAAATTTAATCGTATTTAAAAGTTTTTAAAATTTTGATTTTTTTCTGAACGCCCTGTACAAATGATAAAGTTGAATTTTGGCATAACATAAGCCACATGTCTCGACAACAATTGGTAAAAATTTCAACACTCTAACTCATTTTTTGTGAAAGTTATGATTTTTTATAATAGTTTGTTGCAATTAAATTTTTTTGTCTATAAATTAAATTATCTCAAAAACTACTCATCGTAGACATAGGTACAAGTCGGTTATCAAAATAACCTTAAAATTTTGTGTGTCATACGAATTCGTCGTAAAAATATACTTTTACGTTTAAAATAACAAAGTTGGCATCTACTTCCGGTACAACTCAACCAACCGGAAGTGGCCAACAGTTGAAATTATTTTACTTACTTAAAAAGATCATCCTTATCGATAGATAACCCCTAATTCCTAATTTTCAAATTTTTAGAACCACTGGTTTCCACAATACATAATAAAACGTCTTATTTAGGTACCTACCACTCAGTTTAAACACCCTGTATTAGCTTGATTAGACCTATGTACTTATTACCCATATCGTTTTTAATACATACACATTTTTTCTACATATGCTCATTTTTTTTAAGTCTTATTCCTAGCACATTTCATCACAGTTTTCGCATTTATGTATACAGATGTGGTAAGTTACGAACCAAACATAGGGATGTTCTGTTAAATGTAATCACAACAGACGACATCATCTTATGATAAAAATTTCCTTGAATAAAATTTGACGACATTTAATACTATTATTATTATTATTAAAGAAATTAAAGATAAAAAGTTTAATGTAGCAGACCTGACGATTATATACAGAATTATTACCTAGTGTTTCTTTTTACTTTTGATATTTTTACTTTTGATATTTTGATATACAGAGTGTCCACATAATTATTAACTAGATAATAATTTTATTTTCAAATATGATATTGATAAATATTTCATTGTATAAAAATTTTCGACAAAGAAGTGTATAATCCCTATGTTCGGTTCATAAGTTACCATAACTGTATATTTCCCAATTTACAACTTAACAAAAGACTTCAACTTCCAGTATACCAAACCAGAATTCTGTATTATGTGTAATTAATAATAAAATAAAAATTGCAAATTTATATATGATAAAATTTTACCTACCCCTATAATAGGTATATCTATTTAAAGCAAACTTTAGGGTATACAAATTAAATACATAGGTACCTACCTACTAGGTATAAGCCAGATCTTTTATTAAAGCTGAGGCTGCGAACGCGGTCTCTTATTTAAGGCTCTATCCCCTTTAATAAGGTTTATTATTGTATTGTACCTATCTATACAAATTTTAGAGAAATTAAATTTGGAAATCAAATTCAGATCGGTTCGAAATTTGGCATGCACAATTTATTTTTGTTTGGGCACGAATTTTCATAAATAATTTTCTGATGTTCTTTTCATTTCATTATAAATCCAACAAATGTTTACAAATATTCTTCTTTTCAAATTTATTTGATACAAATATTTAGTGAGAATATTAATTATATAGGTAGGTACCTATCTACTCAATATGTATGTAGGTATATATTTTTAGAACGCTGAAAAAAAAATAGTTTTGGATGGAAATATTTCTAAATTTAGTTCAATATTTTATTTTACATTTAAAAATAATAAATACGAGTAAATAAAAAAACAAAATCAGAATAGGTACCTTTTTTAAATTTATTCATTTTCCTCTACATATGAATCTTAGCAGTGCAAAAATTCTAATAAAACAGCTGAGCTGAGACACCAAAAAAATTAACTACCTACATAAATACGTATATATAAATTATTTATTGTATAGTATTTATGTAACTTTGTACCTACAGATATCTAATTTAATTTAATTTATTTAATAGAGCCTACGTGCTCATTATCTATTTCATGTCATTGACCAAAAGAAATTCATCAGTGTTGCAATTGTCACGATATTTTGTTTGCTAAACTAAAAGACACGTCAGCAGTGCAAAAAGTTATTTGACAACATTGCATTTATGTACCATATGTTTTTATAATATGCTACCACGCGAAGATCGCATGCTATTGTCACTGAGAATTGCTCCATTGATAAATTCACAAAATTACTATCACTACATCCTGAAAAATATATTTGTTTATATTTTTAAGTATAAATTCTACATTTTCGTTTCTATTTTTAATTATTTCAAGCAACAATTTAGTAATTATTGCTGAAAAATAATCAAGTCGTTTGGGTTAACAAAACACGTCGTGACGCACGAACATTACCGAACGCGTTTCCGTTTAGCTTGTCAAGGACAACGAATATCGACCAGTCATAAATTTTGCTGCAGCGTTGCCGATTTTACGCAAATTGCTAGAATTATATCGCACGTATATTAGAGCTGTTTGCCATGAGGAAGAATTCTTGTTTGACTGACGGAAGTTATTTTTTAAAAATTAAACACGTGCTACGTGGACGTACAGAAATAAGTCATCGAAAACAAAAAAAAATGGCTTATGTTGTTGAAAGTAGTATTCTATGTATTATTTGGCCACATTTTAAACTATTTTTATGCTTATGTAGATATATATACAGTGGGTTTTCAATAAAACAAGTATCGAATATGAAAGTTATTTTTATTATAAAAGTCGAACATTTTCTCGAACTTCAATCATTTTCCTTTTGGCTTCTTTGAAACTTTGTAGCACTTGTTCCACAGTTTTCATTAAATTGGAACATCTCAATTTATCCAGAATGATGTCCTGGGGGTCAGATATTCCTAGTTCATCTAGAAACGCTTGCGATTGGTTAACGATATTGAATCTAACATCTAATTGGCCAGTACCAACCGTGTAGGATCCAAATTTATTTATAATTGTATTCTAAAAATCAATATTGTCATGTAGGTAGGCATTTTGGTAATTTTTTATTTTCCGATGTTACATGCAATGATTGTCTAACAATTGAAACAATTGATGAACAAGAGCTACTTATTGAGGGTCAACAATTGAAACAACTGACGAATTAGAGCTACTTATTGACAGTCGATGAATCAGAGCCAACTGTCAAGGGTTAACAATTGAAACAACTGACGAATCACGGCTCGCGTTGTTTATTGTTACTCTTCTTGCAGTTCATAATTTAGAAAATCAAATGTACCTCATAGTCCTTTGGTATATTTATCCACTCTATATTTGCATTTCCCCTGTAATCACCAATAAAGAACCGTCTCAATTCTGATAACGGACTGGCACTCTTCAGTCTCAAACAGTTGAGTTTGCAAGAGTAAATTCCTGGTTGAGAGACTGGCAAGACCAGGTAGGCTAAGCCTTCCGTTCTGTACCTGTTCCAACCGTCTTTCGAAACGATCTCGAAATATATACAGGGTGCTTCTAAAATGGCTAGATAAAAAAACGGAGATATTGAGGACTAAAAACTAGACTCCTCAAAGAGGATATACTCATTCTGTTCATGATAAGTTTAATTTAGAATAAGCTAGGTTAGGTTAAGATGGACGGGATTAGGTTAAGTTAGGGTGAGTTCAGATAAGGTTAGGTTAGGGTATATTTATGTTAAGTTAGGTTAGGTTACATTTAGGCTAAGTTTAGATAGGTTAGGTTAGATTAGGTTAGTTTGATGACAATACAAAAAGAGTATTTATTGTTAAAAAATGATTCATTTTATCCAAAGTGGTATCATTCCAACCCCCCAGTTTACCTCGCCCCTTTTAAAATTTTTTGGATTGCACCTACAGGGTGTTTAGATAGTTTGTTGCTGTTTTTACTTACACAATTCACTAAATTCCGTTAAATTATATTCCAAAATTATTTCGAAGGGAGATCCAAAAAAAGATAAATTATCTTTTAAATAAGAATGGCAAGACTGAGTTCTACCAATTAACCCCTTATTGTCACAGCACGACCAATTCTTTGGCAAATCGATCATGTATTCGACATATATGTCGTTGTATTCGAATTTTTTTGCTGCTAATATTTCAAGAAATATGTAAACCCTCATTTTATTTAGGGGTGGTAGTTCGAAATCTGTACCAACTTTACGTTTCCTTATAAGCTGTCGACAGTGGATCATCTGAAATAAAATTTCTATTTGTTGCTATTTATTAAAATATTATTTAAAATTAAAAATCATGGACCTTAAGTTATGCAACCTACAATACACCGTAGTACAACATGTGTGCATACGTGTTTCCATCGATTTTATTGATCGTGGATCAGTGAGTCTCCAGGGGCGTGCGGAATATACAACACAAGTACACAAGTGCAATATTTATATACAGGGTGTCACATTAGATTTATAATTAACAAACCTTTTCATAAATTTCTTGTTCTGGTGGTATAACATTGGTGTTGTCTGTATTTCCTGAAACGTCTTCAATGTGATAAACGTAAAAATGCTGTTTATCATCTTCAAATTGTAACAAGTACGGTTCTGATTCCGAAAAGTCCGGATTCATTATCAATATGTGATTATTCTTGTCATATTTTATGGTACAAATGGTAAATTCGTTATTAACCCATACGTCGTCAACGTAACGACTACAAATTCATAATGCATCAATTATTTCGTAATTTGGATTCACTTACCCAAAATCGGCCATTATTTGGTACGTTTCGAATTTGTAAACAATCACTGGATTATTAAAAGCGTTTTGAATGCTAATTTCAAAATCGTAGTTTTTACAAGTTTGGAAATTATTGTCATCGACCAATTTTAAGGTTTCCATTTTTTTAACTAAGTCATTTTTTGGGTATGGTTTATCCAATGGGGTCTTAAAAAGACATATTGAAAATTTTATGGTAACATTAAAATTGAATTCTTCTTTCTGGTCTCGTTTTCGCCTAAATGGTATTAGTAATATCAATGATACTTCAAGGAGAAACAAGATTTTAAAATAGAGTGTCATCCTTAGCTAGACACTCGGTGTCTCATTCCCCCAATCTATTGCAAGGGAGCAAGCTGGCCTTATCCCCCCATTTTTGTGTCAAGTGATGGGTGACATTCAATTTTCTGTATAAAATATGGAGATGAGTGGGAAGTGTGGTGGAGCTTAAGATAAGAAAGTCGAAATAGAAAATCTTAGATCAAGACAGGAAGCTCTGGAATCGAACTGATGTCCATACAAATTCATTCAAACATTCTTCAAAAGAAACAATCCAGGCTACTGTTAAATCCAGAAGGAAGGAGGAAGAAGAAAATTGACGTGGAAGAAGCATCTGGAGAAACATTCAAAAGAAATAAACTCAAACCACTGTGGAAGCCAGAAGCTAAAAGGAAGATGGAATTTGATGTGGAACCAGCACCTGGAGAAACCTTCAGAAGAAATCAAACCAGACTACTGTGGAAGTCAGAAGGAGGGAGGAAGAAGAAAATTGACGCGAAAGAAGCATCTGGAGAAACATTTTAAAAAAATCAACCCAGACCACTGTGGAATCCAGAAGCTAGAAGAAAGATAGAATTTGATGTGGAACTAGCACCAGGAGAAACCTTCAGAAGAAATCAAACCGGACTACTGTGGAAGCCAGAAGGAAGGAGGAAGAAGAAAATTGACGTGGAAGAAGCATCTGGAAAGCATTCAAAAGAAACAACCCGGATCACTGTGGAATCCAGAAGGAAGATGAAATTTGATGTGGAACTAGCACCTGGAGAAATATTCAGAAGAAATCAAACCAGACTACTGTGAAAGCCAGAAGGAAGGAGGAAGAAGAAAATTGACGTGGAAGAAGCATCTGGACTAACATTACAAAGAAATCAACCTAGATCACTGTGGAATCCAGAAGCCAGAAGGAAGATGGAATTTGATGTGGAACCAGCACCTGGAGAAATATTCAGAAGAAATCAAACCAGACTACTGTGAAAGCCAGAAGGAAGGAGGAAGAAGAAAATTGACGTGGAAGAAGCATCTGGACTAACATTACAAAGAAATCAACCTAGATCACTGTGGAATCCAGAAGCCAGAAGGAAGATGGAATTTGATGTGGAACCAGCACCTGGAGAAATATTCAGAAGAAATCAAACCAGACTACTGTGAAAGCCAGAAGGAAGGAGGAAGAAGAAAATTGACGTGGAAGAAGCATCTGGACTAACATTACAAAGAAATCAACCTAGATCACTGTGGAATCCAGAAGCCAGAAGGAAGATGGAATTTGATGTGGAACCAGCACCTGGAGAAATATTCAGAAGAAATCAAACCAGACTACTGTGAAAGCCAGAAGGAAGGAGGAAGAAGAAAATTGACGTGGAAGAAGCATCTGGACTAACATTACAAAGAAATCAACCTAGATCACTGTGGAATCCAGAAGCCAGAAGGAAGATGGAATTTGATGTGGAACCAGCACCTGGAGAAATATTCAGAAGAAATCAAACCAGACTACTGTGAAAGCCAGAAGGAAGGAGGAAGAAGAAAATTGACGTGGAAGAAGCATCTGGACTAACATTACAAAGAAATCAACCTAGATCACTGTGGAATCCAGAAGCCAGAAGGAAGATGGAATTTGATGTGGAACCAGCACCTGGAGAAATATTCAGAAGAAATCAAACCAGACTACTGTGAAAGCCAGAAGGAAGGAGGAAGAAGAAAATTGACGTGGAAGAAGCATCTGGACTAACATTACAAAGAAATCAACCTAGATCACTGTGGAATCCAGAAGCCAGAAGGAAGATGGAATTTGATGTGGAACCAGCACCTGGAGAAATATTCAGAAGAAATCAAACCAGACTACTGTGAAAGCCAGAAGGAAGGAGGAAGAAGAAAATTGACGTGGAAGAAGCATCTGGACTAACATTACAAAGAAATCAACCTAGATCACTGTGGAATCCAGAAGCCAGAAGGAAGATGGAATTTGATGTGGAACCAGCACCTGGAGAAATATTCAGAAGAAATCAAACCAGACTACTGTGAAAGCCAGAAGGAAGGAGGAAGAAGAAAATTGACGTGGAAGAAGCATCTGGACTAACATTACAAAGAAATCAACCTAGATCACTGTGGAATCCAGAAGCCAGAAGGAAGATGGAATTTGATGTGGAACCAGCACCTGGAGAAATATTCAGAAGAAATCAAACCAGACTACTGTGAAAGCCAGAAGGAAGGAGGAAGAAGAAAATTGACGTGGAAGAAGCATCTGGACTAACATTACAAAGAAATCAACCTAGATCACTGTGGAATCCAGAAGCCAGAAGGAAGATGGAATTTGATGTGGAACCAGCACCTGGAGAAATATTCAGAAGAAATCAAACCAGACTACTGTGAAAGCCAGAAGGAAGGAGGAAGAAGAAAATTGACGTGGAAGAAGCATCTGGACTAACATTACAAAGAAATCAACCTAGATCACTGTGGAATCCAGAAGCCAGAAGGAAGATGGAATTTGATGTGGAACCAGCACCTGGAGAAATATTCAGAAGAAATCAAACCAGACTACTGTGGAATCCAGAAGCCAGAAGGAAGATGGAATTTGACGTGGAACCAGCACCTGGAGAAATATTCAGAAGAAATCAAACCAGACTACTGTGAAAGCCAGAAGGAAGGAGGAAGAAGAAAATTGACGTGGAAGAAGCATCTGGACTAACATTACAAAGAAATCAACCTAGATCACTGTGGAATCCAGAAGCCAGAAGGAAGATGGAATTTGATGTGGAACCAGCACCTGGAGAAATATTCAGAAGAAATCAAACCAGACTACTGTGAAAGCCAGAAGGAAGGAGGAAGAAGAAAATTGACGTGGAAGAAGCATCTGGAGAAACATTCAAAAGAAATAAACTCAAACCACTGTGGAAGCCAGAAGCTAAAAGGAAGATGGAATTTGATGTGGAACCAGCACCTGGAGAAACCTTCAGAAGAAATCAAACCAGACTACTGTGAAAGCCAGAAGGAAGGAGGAAGAAGAAAATTGACGTGGAAGAAGCATCTGGACTAACATTACAAAGAAATCAACCTAGATCACTGTGGAATCCAGAAGCCAGAAGGAAGATGGAATTTGATGTGGAACCAGCACCTGGAGAAATATTCAGAAGAAATCAAACCAGACTACTGTGAAAGCCAGAAGGAAGGAGGAAGAAGAAAATTGACGTGGAAGAAGCATCTGGACTAACATTACAAAGAAATCAACCTAGATCACTGTGGAATCCAGAAGCCAGAAGGAAGATGGAATTTGATGTGGAACCAGCACCTGGAGAAATATTCAGAAGAAATCAAACCAGACTACTGTGAAAGCCAGAAGGAAGGAGGAAGAAGAAAATTGACGTGGAAGAAGCATCTGGACTAACATTACAAAGAAATCAACCTAGATCACTGTGGAATCCAGAAGCCAGAAGGAAGATGGAATTTGATGTGGAACCAGCACCTGGAGAAATATTCAGAAGAAATCAAACCAGACTACTGTGAAAGCCAGAAGGAAGGAGGAAGAAGAAAATTGACGTGGAAGAAGCATCTGGACTAACATTACAAAGAAATCAACCTAGATCACTGTGGAATCCAGAAGCCAGAAGGAAGATGGAATTTGATGTGGAACCAGCACCTGGAGAAATATTCAGAAGAAATCAAACCAGACTACTGTGAAAGCCAGAAGGAAGGAGGAAGAAGAAAATTGACGTGGAAGAAGCATCTGGACTAACATTACAAAGAAATCAACCTAGATCACTGTGGAATCCAGAAGCCAGAAGGAAGATGGAATTTGATGTGGAACCAGCACCTGGAGAAATATTCAGAAGAAATCAAACCAGACTACTGTGGAATCCAGAAGCCAGAAGGAAGATGGAATTTGACGTGGAACCAGCACCTGGAGAAATATTCAGAAGAAATCAAACCAGACTACTGTGGAATCCAGAAGCCAGAAGGAAGATGGAATTTGACGTGGAACCAGCACCTGGAGAAATATTCAGAAGAAATCAAACCAGACTACTGTGGAATCCAGAAGCCAGAAGGAAGATGGAACTTGACTTGAAACCAGCACCTGGAGAAATATTCAGAAGAAATCAAACCAGACTACTGTGGAATCCAGAAGCCAGAAGGAAGATGGAACTTGATGTAGAACCAGCACCTGGAGAAACCTTCAGAAGAAATCAACCCAGACCCCTGTGGAATGCGGAAGGAAGAAGGAAGAAGGAAGAAGAAAATTGATGTTGCCCACTGTGGAATCCAGAAAGCTAGCTGTAAGTTATCAAGGATTTTTGAATTAGATGTGTTACATCAAAAACCCAATCGTAATCTCTTCTGGAACTTTATCGTCAGAAGCATTCAATTTGATAATTATACTCTCAATACTTTTCCAGTCGGTGTCCTTCTTCTGGGTTCGTTCGTGATCCTGGTTGATTTCTTCCAAACGTTTCTCCAACTGCTACTGTCGACATCCTCAGCGGTTCGTTTTAGTTGCCGAAGTTAATAACAGTAACACACTACTGAAGACATCGATTTCTATCGGAAGAAACGCTCGGAAGAGATCATGGAACCCAGGTCTCAGGAAGAGGAAAATGGAGTCTGACGCGGAATTGGTGTGGATTGAGGTGTTTTATCAATGATTGTTTCTTTACCTCCTCTGGTACATTGTCGTCAGCAACATAAGTAAAAAACAATCCTTTATAATCCTTTTGTTTTTGAACATCTTCGTGACGTTTTTTATCATTGTCAGTCAAACAATTTGCAGAGATCTCGTAGAAGATTCGCTCAGACTTGCTGTAGACTTTCTCTTGCCATTGAAACTCCTTGGACTCTTCAAGGCCATCGTTAGTGTTAGCATTGCTGTTCGGCAATTCTTTTAATGTGATCCTGTGGAGGCACAGGTCAATATATATATAAAAATATGATTTTTCATAAATAAATAAATAAATAGGTGGTGCGTAGGTAACAAAAAAATATGTAACAATCACAAACCTTATTCTCAAATCACTGATGTCATAAATAGTTTTGTAAATTGCTGAATATTTCTTAACACAATTATCGTCGAGGTGACTCATGTTTAATAGTAGTAGGTGCTGCGGACTATCGATTTTAATTCAATTGTTGGTATTAGGTACATACGTAAGCTACAATCACACTTTTTACAAGTTTCACAAGTTGTTTTCGAATGAATCACGACATAATGACGTTGGAAATTGTAGACGATATTAAATTTACTAAACGTGATTATTTCTGGTAAATTAACGTAATATATCTATGGCAAGGTATTTCTTTGTTTTCTTTTTCACTACCTGCCCAATTAGTTGCGTAAGTACATAGGTACTGGGTTTTTTGTCGGCTTTCAACGTCCTCGTTTCCGCTTTGCTGACTTCCCCTTTTCTGGGGGCGCCGGTTGGAAGTATGGATTGAGGTGGTTCAAAGACGAGGGTTCAGGGGCGTAGCTTGAGTTAGGGTGACCAGGCCACAATTATATATAAATATATTTTAATAATCCACCATTCCTCATGAATTTACTTACGAAATCAAAAATGTAATCCAGGTTTATGTTACTTATAAACTTTCCGAAAGGCATAACCATAACATTGGGTCGTTTTGACATGTAACATTTAATAATTCAATTTCTCAACTTTTAATAAATGACATTAATATGACACATCATTAATCTCTGATCGTTATACGATTGCACGTCCAGGTCTGGGCAGCTAATGAGCGAAGAGCAGGGTGGTCACTGGTTCTTATACCTCGCAAAGTTGGGCGTATAGAAGTCTCAGCAACGACTGAGTGCAGAGCTGGCTCCTTATTGGTGTTTACATTGCGCAGCGTACTACGACGCCGCTATGTCACGCCTACCTTAAAGTTTCGATTGCTACTGAGTGCAGAGCTAGCTATCTATTGGTAATTATACTGCGCACTGGACTACAGCGCCGCTTCGTTACGCCCACTCCAAAGTCTTGGCAGGGCAACTGGCTGTTTTTTAGTGCATATACTGTTCAGTGGTGGGCGTAGCTACGTGATGTAGTCGATACGCCCACTGCTACGCTGTATAAAGGAACGACCATTAGTTCGAAAATTGATTGCACATTCATCTACGCTTCTTCCATTACTAAAACTATAGAAACTAAGCATCTGTAACGTTATCTAGGGCTTCTTTATTTTTACTTACGTATGCTGCTAATGTTTGTACCACTTCAACTTGTAAAAAAATCTAGCTAAATTTAAGTTGTACTATGCAAACTAATTATCAATTTTTTGTTGTTTCCCCACTTGCTACGCCATTGTCTTAAACACATTTACGAAAGTCCGACCGCCAATGCGCATGTATCGTGTGAGGACGTTGATTGGCGGATACGACGAAAAAAAAAGCCGAATGTAAACAGCAGAAACGGTGCATTCTTTTTAAATTCGTTCAACCAAAGTGCCTTAACATTAAAAGAAAAAAAAAAAACAAAAGCGTCCAAGAAGTACCAAATGTTTCAAAGCTACAAGAAACAACATATTTTATGTTTACAAAGTTGGTGGTGTAAACATTTTGTTTCGATCTTGCAACTCGCCTTCTAGATACATCATCATCATTATTATTACAATATGTACGTAGCATTAGTTTGTAGTTAGTTGTAGTGCACCAGAGAGGGTGCCTTGAGCGTTAAAGTGATAAGAGTATTGGAATTTGTTTTAAAACGCGTTAGTTGACTTAAAGTGCATAAACATAGGAGACTCTAACTTGCTGTTAAATGGATGTGTAAGCATATATGTAACAATAGTAAAGTGTACGGTTTTGAGTGGACAGTTCGATGACCATGGATTCAGGTAAGATGATTGGTGGTAAACCGTTAGGTAGACTCAAGATTTACATAGGTACATATTCGGGTGCAGGTATAAACTTGTACAAAAATATTTAATTGTTATTGTAAAACAACTTTTATATTACGAAAGTGATAAAGTATCCACATTTTGTTTAAAATGTAAAAAATAATAATATTATGAGTATTATTTGTTATTAAATTTGTAAATAAATTAGGTCAACCGCAAAAAAGGATATTTTTTTTTTACTGTACTTTTTTTAAATAAATATTAAAAAGTTAAAATCAATATGGGCAGATATGGTTAATAAAAATATTTTTTTTTGGTTATCCAGTAATTAAGTGCTCAGTGTCCTAACGAAAAATTAAATGCTCCTAGAATTTTTTTAAAAATTATTACTGCCCTGATAGCTCAAGATTAAGTGAAAAGAAAATAAATAAAAATTACTTTTTTGGTCATCCAGTAGATAATAGTAATTAAATGCTCATTAAATGCTTCTAAAAGAGATCAGTTAATAATTAAATGCTTAAATTAATTTCCTAGTTGGGATAAAAGACAACCTTAAATAGGTTTAAACAAGGAAGAACACTGTTTCGGTCATGAACCGATTAAGTGCTCATTAAAAGCTAATTAAGTGTCCTAACGAGAAATTAGAAGCTCCTAGAAATTTTAATAAAATTATTACTGCCCTGATAGATCAAGATTAAGTGAAAAGAAAATAAATAAAAATTACTTTTTTGGTCATCCAGTAGATAATATATAGTAATTAAATGCTCATTAAATGCTTCTAAAAGAGATCAGTTAATAATTAAATGCTTAAATTAATTTCCTAGTTGGGATAAAAGACAACCTTAAATAGGTTTAAACAAGGAAGAACACTGTTTCGGTCATGAACCGATTAAGGGCTCATTAAAAGCTAATTAAGTGTCCTAACGAGAAATTAGAAGCTCCTAGATATTTTAATAAAATTATTACTGCCCTGATAGATCAAGATTAAGTGAAAAGAAAATAAATAAAAATTACTTTTTTGGTCATCCAGTAGATAATATATAGTAATTAAATGCTCATTAAATGCTTCTAAAAGAGATCAGTTAATAATTAAATGCTTAAATTAATTTCCTAGTTGGGATAAAAGACAACCTTAAATAGGTTTAAACAAGGAAGAACACTGTTTCGGTCATGAACCGATTAAGTGCTCATTAAAAGCTAATTAAGTGTCCTAACGAGAAATTAGAAGCTCCTAGAAATTTTAATAAAATTATTACTGCCCTGATAGATCAAGATTAAGTGAAAAGAAAATAAATAAAAATTACTTTTTTGGTCATCCAGTAGATAATATATAGTTATTAAATGCTTCTAAAAGAGATCAGTTAATAATTAAATGCTTAAATTAATTTCCTAGTTGGGATAAAAGACAACCTTAAATAGGTTTAAACAAGGAAGAACACTGTTTCGGTCATGAACCGATTAAGTGCTCATTAAAAGCTAATTAAGTGTCCTAACGAGAAATTAGAAGCTCCTAGAAATTTTAATAAAATTATTACTGCCCTGATAGATCAAGATTAAGTGAAAAGAAAATAAATAAAAATTACTTTTTTGGTCATCCAGTAGATAATATATAGTAATTAAATGCTCATTAAATGCTTCTAAAAGAGATCAGTTAATAATTAAATGCTTAAATTAATTTCCTAGTTGGGATAAAAGACAACCTAAAATAGGTTTACACAAGGAAGAACACTGTTTCGGTCATGAACCAATTAAGTGCTCATTAAATGCTAATTAAGTGTCCTAACGAGTAATTAAATGCTCCTAGATTTTTTTCAAAAATTATTACCGCCCTGATAGCTTAAGATTATGTGAGCAGAAATGAAATAAAAAATGAAATTACTTTTGTGGTCACCCAGAAATTAAGTGCTCATTAAGTGCTAATGGAGTGTTTTAATGAGAAATTAAATGCTCAGGGATTTTTTTTAAATTGCTCTTCTACTAATCTATGGTTAGGTCATAATTAATGCATTTAATTTGTAGTTGATTTTTTTAGAATGACTAATGAGCATTTAACTACTATGTTACAAAAAAGGCAGTAATGTTTGAAAATACAACGGAACATTTAATTTCTCATTAAAACATTTAATTGTCAGTGTGTCTTTTATTTATACCCCTGCTTATGTAATTTATGTAGGTACATAACTCAGGAGCTGTCCTACATGCAGTCCTATCTGTTGAAATAAAACCAAATTTAAATAAATTTCTGTTTTAAATTCCTCGTAACCCCAATATGAAAAAGACGTTTTCCAAAATTTGTATTTGTGTTCCTACATCGGAATTTACATAATAATAGATACCGTAGGCGGCCGTGAAGATGATCAAGTTCAACAGAATGGTAACGTCCAAAATTTTGGTTGCGTGTAGTATCGATAAAAAGAAGAACATGCTCAACAAGTAACTGACCCATGCCGCACCATTTTCACATTGCAAACATTCACCGAGGTCGTACAAAATGTCGCTGATGGTTCCGTCGTAATTCTGTGCCATTTTTATTAGATAGCCCCCGAAACTGTTCGTCAAATTTATTAGCAATCTTTCCAGTGGATTCCAGAATCGGGGCAGACTGAATTCCAAAATGGCCATGGATATTATAAAATCCATTAATATTTGACTTTTATTCCCCAGTAACCTTAAATGGCGTGGATAAAGCGACATTGTCCAAATTAGTAAGAACACTCCAGTTTGGAAGATAATGGCCGGCAGGAGGGGACCGTATGGCATAAAAACTGTCGGTATAAACATTGTGTGTCCATGTAGGTTTAGTAACAGGGCTGAAAAAGTTGCTATGAATTTTCCTCGCGCTTTTAATATGCTGAACATCGTATTTGAATTGAATAACACACGTTAATTTATGTTTCAATTTGACACATTTGACAATTTTAAGGTTAGAATGACGTAATGTCGTTGGGAGCAACTTGGTTCGTTATAGATACTAGAAACAGTCGAGGATGTGGGCGTGACTTTCTGGTTACGTAACGAATGGCGTGAACGTGTCGTTGTTTTGGTGTTTGACGCAGTTGTATGTGCAGTTGACGTTACGCGATATGACGTGCGAGAGAGAAAACCTAAGAGTCGGGCGTTCAGCCACACCCACATTCTTGACGGCGCTCAGCTCATTTCGTAACAAGCCTTTAGCATGAAAGGTTGTTATCCTCTTTGGTAAATGCTTACAATTTCCGCTTTGAATTAAAATAGAAATGTTCTATTTTATTTTTAAATGAGCGTCTGTCCAGTTCAACGTAATAAATTGTGTATAATAGCACTAAAATAGCTTCGAGCCATTTTTAGAATTTGTAAAAAAAAAATATTTTTTAAATTTCGTTGATATTTATATTGTTTAATAAATAATTATTACAAAATTATATAAAAAACAAGGTGGTGACCTTTATAATATTTGAGTTGATTTAATTTGCATAATTGTAATAAAGACGTTATTAATCTTATAAAGTCTACGTTTGCAAATTTTAGAATAACATTTATGAGTACTTAGGTATGTGTTTTATTTCTTAGAATGTAGAAGACACCTACTTGCAATTGCATTTTTTCAGTTTTAAGTGCTTACAGAATATTTTCACGACGATTCTGTGAAGCCTAGTATCTTTGCCAAGCAAAAAATTAGATGCAAGAAATTGAATTAAAAATGGTTTTTAAAAAATCACTATTTATTCAATTGGGCATTTAATTAGCATTTAATGAGCATTTAATTTTCTTATTCTGCCGACTTTTCCCTTCCTAGTTAATAGACGATCGTTTAAATATTGAAGCTTCATTTAATGACAATAATTTATATATTTTTTATTAGGGCATTTAATAAGCGTTTAATTTGCATTTAATTGTCTGATTTTGCCGAATTTTCACTTCCTAGTTAAAAGACGATCGTTTTAATATTGAAGCTTCATATAATGACAACTTAGCAATTATATTTTTTTATAATTAGAGCATTTAGTTAGCATTTAATGAGCATTTGGTTTGCTAATTTTGCCGACTGTGCTCTTCCTAGTTAACATACATTTCGTTACATTGAAAATGCTTTCAACTCTAACTTAATAATGAAATTATTTTCTAATTAAGGCACTTAATTAGCATTTAATAGACATTTAATTTTCTGTTTATGATTTGGTCGACCTTGCTCTTCCTAGTTAATAGACAATTTTACTTATTTTGAAAACATGTCTAATAAAATGTGCTGTTTATTCATTTGGACATTTAATTAGCAGTTAATGTGAGCATTTAATTTTCTGATTCTGCCGACCATTATCTTCCTAGTTAATAGGCGATTGTTCTAATATGAAGCTTCATTTAATTACAATTTAACAATTACATATATTTTTTTAATAGGGCATTTAATTAGCATTAAATGAGCATTTAATTTTCTAATTTTGCCGACTGTGCTCTTCCTATTTAACATACATTTCCTTACATTGAAAACCTCTTCAACTCTAACTTAATAATGAAATTATTTTCTAATTAAGGCACTTAATTAGCATTTAATAGACATTTAATTTTCTGTTTATGATTTGGTCGACCTTGCTCTTCCTAGTTAATAGACAATTTTACTTATTTTGAAAACATGTCTAATAAAATGTGCTGTTTATTCATTTGGACATTTAATTAGCATTTAATGTAAGCATTTAATTTTCTGATTCTGCCGACCTTTCTCTTCCTAGTTAATAGGCGATTGTTCTAATATGAAGCTTCATTTAATTAGAATTTACAATTATTTATATATATATTTTTTTAATTAGGGCATTTAATTAGCATTAAATGAGCATTTAATTTTCTAATTTTGCCGACTGTGCTCTTCCTATTTAACTTACATTTCGTTACATTGAAAATCCAATCCCTTCAACTCTAACTTAATAATGAAATTATTTTCTAATTAGGGCACTTAATTAGCATTTAATAAACATTTAATTTTCTGTTTATGATTTGATCGACTTTGCTCTTCCTACTTAATAGACAATTTTACTAATATTGAAAACCCATTTAATATTTGCTGTTTATTTATTTGGACATTTAATTAGCATTTAATTTTCTGATTGTAGTACTAATTTCTCACTTAATGGACTCCGTCAGTTATTATTAACTATAAGTAAAATGTTCATTATTATATCTGATTAATTAAATCATGTATTAAACTTGACCAGAACATGATTTTAATAAATAATTATTATTATATTCGTTTGTTTACAAAAGTGAAACAATTTCCATGACTTAACGAGATTATATCCTAAAATTTCTGACCTTTATTGATCATTTTCTTTAGTAGTTTTTGCGTCAATTTAAAAATCATTGTATAAAGATAGTTCACATTTTGCACGTTAGATGGACGCACGTGTTCTATAATGTATACTGTACTAATAACTAGCTGGATAATAAACAGTATTAAAAAGAAGAAAGTGATTTTATAATATATAAGTCTTTTCGGAATACCTATGCGAACTTTATCACTTTCATAAGATAATAAAGTTGCCATTACTCAACGATAAACGTTTGATAATACTGATAACTGTTATTGCAAGTGTATCTATGTACATACCTACCTACTGACTGTATTATTAGTAAACGTCTCACGGTTAACATCGACGACGATATTTTTTCATAAATTGTTTCTTTGATAATTATTAATAATTTAATTGTTTCGTAATTCATATTAATTATTTTTTTCGTTAAAAATAAAAAAATAAAATAAAAAATGAGTTCGTTCAGTAGTAGAAGGTTGCCTTTTAATATAGGGACGAGGTCAAATGCCGACTCATCGGAAATGCCCTTGAGGGAGAGGAACAACCCTGATGCACACTGGAGGAGAGTATTTACAAGGGTGAGTATAAGCTTACAAATTTTTCTTTTAATTTATTGTTTTGTGTACCTGTAGGTACCTATCTAATTAAATTACAATTATTACAATAAGTACATTAACCACCCCTTTACATACACAAATTAACCACCCCCTTTCAGTTAGGTATCTATTTTATGTACTAATTAAGTATATACACAATTAAAAAAAATAATAATAACCTCAACCATCCTCAATTAAGTAATTAATTAATCAATTAATGCATTCAGTTTCATTAATTTATTTATTATTTCATGCAATTCCCTGTTAAATATTTGTTTGTTTTTTCAGTGTGATATCATACTTATACTGTGAGTCACAGTAATAGAAAATTAATGTAAAAAGATAGCACTCTTTTCTTATCGTGAATGATAACAATTTAGCAGATCACTGCTTCCTTATCATCTCATCATTTATAGTCTATTGATTTGATGAGACTCGTAACATAACATGGATTAAATTCCTAAAGACCTACAACAAAAAACGAAGGTGTTTCCTCCACTTCAGTTTTATTTGATTACTTATTTATCTTCCTACATTTATTTATTATTTAATTGCTTAGTGAATATATTTATAATATTATAAAATTATAAATAAATATACCTGGTTAGATAAGTTAGATAACATTTTATTTTATTTTATGATATATACCTAAGTACTAAAATATCGATCAAAGTGTCCTTGTTATACTTTTATATATGCACATGTATATATATGATTAGGTATGTAATTATTATAAATATACTGAACCAAAAATATTTGAAAATAAAATTATTATCTAGGTTATAATTATGTGGACACTCTGTATATAAACGTTAGGTCTGCTACATTAAACTTTTTATTATAATTATTAGTTATAAATGTCGTCAATTTTTATTCAAGGAAGTATTTATCAAAAGATGATGTCGTCTGTTGTGATTACATGTAACAGAACATCCCTACGTTCGGTTCGTAACTTACCACATCTGTGTATATAAATGAGGAAACTGTGATGAAATGTGCTAGGAATAAGACTTAAAAAAAATGAGCATATGTAGAAAAAATGTGTATATATTAAAAATGATAAGAGTAATAAGTACATAGGTCTAATCAAGCAAATACAGGGTGTTCAAACTGAGTGGTAGGTACCTAAATAAGACGTTTTATTATGTATTGTGGAAACCAGTGGTTCTAAAAATTTGAAAATTTGGAATAAGGGGTTATCTATTGATAAGAATGATCTTTTTAAGTAACTAAAATAATTTCAACTGTTGGCCACTTCCGGTTGATTGAGTTGTACCGGAAGTTGATGTCAACTTTGTTATTTTAAACGTAAAACTATATTTTTACGACGAATTCGTATGACACACAAAATTTTAAGGTTATTTTGATAACCGACTTGTACCTATGTCTACGATGAGTAGTTTTTGAGATAATTTAATTTATAGACAAAAAAATTTAATTGCAACAAACTATTATAAAAAATCATAACTTTCACAAAAAATGAGGTAGAGTGTTGAAATTTTTACCAATTGTTGTCGAGACATGTGGCTAATGAAATGCCAAAATTCAACTTTATCATTTGTACAGGGCGTTCAGAAAAAAATCCAAATTCTAATAACTTCAAATATGAATAAATTCTATTTTAAAAAGTACCAAAAATTATTTTTACCACCTGATTATTTATTTTTAATCCCTTTTGATCAATATGGACGTTACCAATTGCTTTATTTAAATATTTTTGAATAATTTTCGATAAAAAAAAAAACAAATTTAATCGTATTTGAAGTTTTTAAAATTTTGATTTTTTTCTGAACGCCCTGTACAAATGATAAAGTTGAATTTTGGCATAACATAAGCCACATTACTAAACCATAACTGGTAAAAATTTGAACATTCTAACTCATTTCTTGTGAAAGATGAATTTTTATAAAAGTGTGATCGCAACACAAACTATTATAACAATTCATAGCATTCACAAGAAATGACTCAGAGTGTTGAAATTTTTACCAGTTATAGTTTAGTAATGTGGCTAACGTCATGGAAAAATTCAGCTTCATAATTTTTACAGGGCGTTCATTAAAAAATCCGAATTCTAATCACTTCAAATATAAATAAATTCTATTTTAAAAAGTATCAAAAATTATTTTTACCACTTAATTATTTATTTTTAATCCCTTTTGATCAATATGGACGTTACCAATTGCTTTATTTAAATATTTTTGAATAATTTTCGATTAAAAAAAAAACAAATTTAATCGTATTTGAAGTTTTAAAAATTTTGATTTTTTTCTGAACGCCCTGTACAAATGATAAAGTTGAATTTTGGCATGACGTTAGGTACATGTCTCGATCACAACTGGTAAAAATTTCAACATTCTAACTCATTTCTTGTGAAAGTTATAAATTTTTATAATAGTTTGTGTTGCGATCACATTTTTTTCTATAAATTAAATTATTAAAATAAAATTATTAAAAAATCGAAAAAGGCTAAACCCAACCGAAATCTATCCATATCTACAAAAAAATAAGATAATTTTTCTATACTTAGGCTCCTCCCCTCCCCTTTGCCCCCCCCCCAAATCATTCAATCAACCAACAAGAATTATTTGAAAGATTGATTTTGTAATTCGTAGAATATCAGCAAAAAATTAGATAGAATACTTCTGAAAGTAACGGCGGTTGTAGGGAGAGGATGAGGAATGTGGGGGGGGGGAAGGGACATTTATAGGCACTACTTAACGGAACCCAGATTACGTATACAAATTTACTTCAATTAACTTTAATATTGGATATACTGACTAGTAGTTACATATGGTTAAAATTAAGTTAAGAGGGGGTGGAGGGTGAAGGAAGTCCAAATAACTAAAACAATTCTTTGCTTCGTTATAGGTGGACACTGATAACGACGGTGTGATCAACATGTCTGAGTTGAAAGCGTTCATTATGAGCCAAGATAATTCCGAGGGCCTTGCAGACCACGTCGTCCAAAGGATCTTGAGAGACAATGACAGAAACAACGACAGTGTCCTGAGTTACGAGGAATTCCTGCACTTGGTACACAACCCCAAGTACGGGCATGTATTCGGGCAACTCGTCAGGAAATACACAGACACGTAAGCAATAAATAATAAAATTTGTCTAAGATCATGAATATCCTTAATCCATTTTATTACCTATAATAGTTACATCCATTTCTTGCTCCCTCGTCGTCGAGATCCTCATCGAACTGTAGTTGATGGAGCAGTGGAAGATGCCACCACCTGCTGTCCTCCAGCCCTGGGGATGGTTATTATATCCCTGATAGAAATAATATTTTACGCGATAGATGCCGCGAAAGGGTCGACTGTTACTGCCACTGGCCCTATAGCCACCCTCTTCATCTACGACCCCCACAGAAGATATGAAGCGTGGAGATACATCACGTATATGTTTGTACATATTGGGTGAGTGCCATTATTGTAATTTTTATGGGCTGTTTTTTTATTATAAATGAAATATTTTACAGGTGTTTCCACCTGGTGGTCAATCTGGCAGTTCAAATTCTCCTTGGAGTTCCCCTTGAAATGGTTCACCGATGGTGGAGGGTTTTATTGATATATTTCGCAGGAGTGATAGCTGGCTCTTTGGGAACGTCACTCACAGACCCTTCGGTAAAACTTGCTGGGGCTAGTGGCGGCGTTTACTCATTGATAACTGCCCATATTTCTTCTATTATCATGGTACGTACTTAAACCAATCTATAAAATGGTACCTTTTTATGGATTATTATTTTTTTTGTTTATTGTAGAATTGGAAAGAAATGGAGTTTCCTGCCCTGCAACTCCTCATATTCCTCATCATAACAGGTTGTGACGTGGGCACGGCCATTTATAACAGGTACGTTCTAAATCTGAACGAACATATCGGTTATTCGGCCCATTTTGCTGGAGCCCTGGCAGGTTTGTTGGTCGGTATCCATATTTTGAGAAATTTCCGAGTTACCAGGGCCGAGCAAGTTATTTGGTGGATTTGTACAGTCACCTATGTCTTTCTTATGGGCTTTGCCATCGTGTGGAACATTGCTTACGTCAGCTACTTTCCCCCTCAAACATACTCGAAAAATTTTTAAATTGTAACACGAGTAAAAGGTACAAGTTATACCAGTGTTTTTGGGAATCACAGCAGTTACCACTTCCCAAAAAAAAATTATAAAGATGGATTTAATTTTTAACTTTTCTTTTGTGTTATGTATGTACCTAGTTATATTGGCCCATTAATATTGTTAAATATATTTGCTGGTTGGTTATTATGTAAACAGAGAAGACTGGTTTTTATATTATAAATAATATAAATATAAAATATATGTATTAGTAGTAAGTAATTATTTTTAAAAGATCGTATTTTTTATAAAGTAATTTACAGGAAGTACCAAAACTGTTGGAGGCATAATATACAATTCATTTTCTTTGCCTCCAACTTTATTAGTATGCATCCTTACTGAATTGTTATGGTTTAAGTAATGAATTGTAAACTGCACAAATATCATCATGAATGCCTTAATGTTATTATTATGAGCAATTACTAGAACCAACTTCATATCATTCTTTGTATGTGAATTTATTTATAAGATAGTTTAGATATACTTATATGTGTGGTATTTTTTTGCACTGAATTTTATTTATTATTGTTATTTTTCACTTGGATTCAAAAAGTTTTTTAATAAAAAAAATACAAAGCGTTAATTTACATTCATTCGACTGATGCCATCTCCATTCCACTTTATCTTTGAGAAAGGTTGGTGCTCTGGTGCTCCATAGTCATATTAAGGAACGTTAATGATGACTCTTAAATTACCACTTGTTGAAATCTTTCTTATTTTAAAGATTGTCAGTTCTCAATGGACTTGAGATTGGGAGAGGTATTTGTTGAACTCTATATTCAGAAGAAGTGTCAAGAAGTAGGCCTCTCAACTCTTCTCATATCTTCCATCTCTTGAAGATTGCTAGTTCACTTGACGAATAGCATCCTCATTCTACTTCAGTTTGGTATCTCCAATCTTGTCTAGCTTGATATTTGTTGTTATTTGTTGTACATCAAGGATGATTTCTAACCTTCCCCAATTATAGCATGAAGAATGTCAGCTGTAATAATCATTAGGTTTCCCATTCTACTACAGCTTGAGAGAGGAGTCTGTTGAGTTCCAAAATCTGGAGGAATGTCAAGAAGGAGGCCTCTCAACTCTTCTCATATCTTCCATCTCTTGAAGATTACTAGTTCTCTTGACGAATAGCATCTTCATTCTACTTCAGTTTGGTATCTCCAATCTTGTTTAGCTTGATATTTGTTGTTATTTGTTGTACGTCAAGGATGATTTCTAACCTTCCCCAATTATAGCATGAAGAATGTCAGCTGTAATAATCATTAGGTTTCCCATTCTACTACAGCTTGAGAGAGGTGTCTGTTGAGTTCCAAAATCTGGAGGAATGTCAAGAAGGAGGCCTCTTAACTCTTCTCATATCTTCCATCTCTTGAAGATTGCTAATTCACTTGATGATTAGCATCCTCATTCTATTTCAGTTTGATATATTCTGTTGTCGTTGTTGTAAAAACAGAAGGAAGGCCAAGAATCTCGTCTTGAAGATTGTTAGATCTTTTTCTCAATGGTATCTCCATTTTTGTTTAACTTGATATTTGTTGTAGTTTGTTGTACGTCAAGGATGATTTCCAACCTTCCCTAATCATAGCATGAAGAATGTCAGCTGTAATAATCATTAGGTTTCCGATTTCAATACAGCTTGAGAGAGGTGGATGTTAAGTTCCAAAGTCCGGAGGAATGTCAAGAAGGAGGCCTCTCAACTCTTCTCATATCTTCCATCTCTTGAAGATTGCTAATTCACTTGATGATTAGCATCCTCATTCTATTTCAGTTTGATATATTCTGTTGTCGTTGTTGTAAAAACAGAAGGAAGGCCAAGAATTACGTCTTGAAGATTGTTGGATCTTTTTCTGAATGGTACCTCCAATCTTGTTTAGTTTGATATTTGTTGTTGTTTGTTGTACGTCAAGGATGATTTTCAACCTTCCCCAATTATAGCATGAAGAATGTCAACTGTAATAATTCTTAGGTTTCCCATTCCACTACAGCTTGAGAGAGATGGTTGTTGAGTTCCAAAGTCTAGAGGAATGTCAAGAAGGAGGCCTCTCAACTCTTCTCATATCTTCCATCTCTTGAAGATTGCTAATTCACTTGATGATTAGCATCCTCATTCTATTTCAGTTTGATATATTCTGTTGTCGTTGTTGTAAAAACAGAAGGAAGGCCAAGAATTACGTCTTGAAGATTGTTGGATCTTTTTCTGAATGGTACCTCCAATCTTGTTTAGTTTGATATTTGTTGTTGTTTGTTGTACGTCAAGGATGATTTTCAACCTTCCCCAATTATAGCATGAAGAATGTCAGCTGTAATAATTATTAGGTTTCCCATTCCACTACAGCTTCAGAGAGGTGGTTGTTAAGTTCCAAAATCTGGAGGAATGTCAAGAAGGAGGTCTCTCAACTCTTCTCATATCTTCCATCTCTTGAAGATTGCTAGTTCACTTGATGAATAACATCCTCATTCTATTTAAGTTTGATATATTCTGTTGTCGTTGTTGTAAAAACAGAAGGAAGGCCAAGAATCACGTCTTGAAGATTGTTAGATCTTTTTCTCAATGGTATCTCCAATCTTGTTTAGCTTGATATTTGTTGTTGTTTGTTGTATGTCAAGGATGATTTCCAACCTTCCCCAAATATAGCATAGAGAATGTCAGTTGTAATAATCACTCGGTTTCCTATTCCACTACAGCTTGAGAGAGGTGGTTGTTGAGTTCCAAAATCTGGAGTAATGTCAAGAAGGAGGCCTCTCAACTCTTCTCATATCTTCCATCTCTTGAAGATTGCTAGTTCACTTGATGAATAGCATCCTCATTCTATTTCAGTTTGATATATTCTGTTGTCGTTGTTGTAAAAACATAAGGAAGGCCAAGAATCACGTCTTGAAGATTGTTAAATCTTTTTCTCAAAGGTATCCCCAGCTTGTTTAGCTTGATATTTGTTGTTGTTTGTTGTATGTCAAGGATGATTTCCAACCTTCCCCAAATATAGCATAGAGAATGTCAGTTGTAATACTCACTCGGTTTCCTATTCCACTACAGCTTGAGAGAGGTGGTTGTTGAGTTCCAAAGTCTGGAGGAATGTCAAGAAGGAGGCCTCTCAACTCTTCTCATATCTTCCATCTCTTGAAGATTGCTAGTTCACTTGATGAATAACATCTTCATTCTATTTAAGTTTGATATATTCTGTTGTCGTTGTTGTAAAAACATAAGGAAGGCCAAGAATCACGTCTTGAAGATTGTTAGATCTTTTTCTCAATGGTCAATTGGCCAAAATTAGAATTTCGATTAGGTACCTACATGTGAAATACATGAGCTTTTAGTTAGTAGGAACATATTAACCACTACCCTTTATCTAAAAGCTGCTATTTATAAAAAAAATAATGTTTTTGAGTTTATGGATTATCTGTTTGAAATTTTAATGTTCAAGTAGGTGGTTTTCAGTTATCATCAAAATCATGTAGTTGAGCAGGTGCCTAGGTGTATCCACCTTATCAATAAAAAAGACGATTGATATCTTATCAGGTCTTTCAAAAGACGTTTGAGACACCTGTAGTTCGTCATTCAGCAAAAGTGACGAACGAAAATAGTGCAAGTGCAACATAAAAATTTGTGTTTTTCTTTGAACTTTAATAAGAATAAAAAGAAATCTACTTACTGGCTCATTAAACCCTTGTGGTTCTATTGAGAGAATAACAAAATTAATAAGAAGTATTACAAGAATAGAAATGGTCTCTCACATTTCCTTGCAAAATAGGAGACAGATGATGGAGTCAGAAGAAGTAGCGTTAACAATAAGATATCTTCAAAATCCTGAAGAAGAATCTCTTAGAGGGAAGGAAGGTGCCTATTTTGAACCAGAAAGGGTGAGTTTGATATATGTACATTTCCTTTGTTGTAATGGTGTAGGCGTGTAGGTTAATTGGTCGAAAGCAACTTGAAAATCTAGACGTTTCGGCAGCCTTCTTAAGTGGATAGCTTGATTCCAAGAACGAAGATTGTACCTGATTGTGAGAGTCTTAGTGGCGACTGAATGCTGATTGGAATCTGAGGTACAACCTTTGTTCTTAGAATCAAGCTGTTCACCGAAACGTCTGGATCTTCGTTCGATGTGGTTCATTTTCTTTGTTCTGTAGTCATAATATAATAAATATTTTTATATAATATATTTGTTTGTTTGTATTGTATGCAAGTATTTTAATTTGATTGATAATAAATTAGATAACAATAGATGTGTAATACTTTGGAATGTAGCGTGATAGACACAAAGGGTAAAATTTTTGCAACTGCGCAGGTGTGACCTAACGAAAAGGAACATTTCATCAGAAAATAAGGACGAGTCTTGACCTGCGCACGAGTTGTACATACATAATTTCTAACAATTTTATTTATTAGACGTACATTGTATTTAATATTATGATGATCTTGAATTACATCATGATTACTCACGGTTGACGATAAATTAATTACATACAATATACCAAGAGATAACACAAACAATGATAAGTGTATTAAAATAGGAATTTCGATTTTGTTTTGAGTTGAATAATAAATAGTATCTAGGTACTTATTATTGGTTTTGTAAAGTTGTGAAATACTAGAACGTACTAAATAGTGCCATAAAGAAGAGCGAATTTTGATTGTTTTTTTTTTTTTAATAAATTTAATCATAGTTTACAAAATAAACAATACTTACTTAACAAATAACACCTTAAAAACTAATTACAAAATTACTAGGTAGGTACTTGCCTAGTTCACACTTTGGGATGTAGAAAATAGCAGGGACAGGACATTAGGGCAAGTAATAGCGGTCACCCGTTACACCACCCTAACCTTTCTGATTCGTTTCTTTACTGTCTTCTTACCTTCTATCGACTTCTCGATTTGTTAATTTATACTGACTCACATTGTGCTTTTCTATTTCTAAAATGTATCGAAAAGAAAATTATTAAAATTTTTACTTGACCAAGTATTTTACTTCACTGATAGTACCATTTTGCTAATTTCAGAATAATCGAAGGAATGGCACCTTTTATAAGCTGAAAAAATTTTGTCGAGTGTGGAGAGACAGGTACGGTACGAATATATTTTGGTTTGTGGTGGGTGCCTTCCATTAATTTCTAAACGTTTCGTTTAAAATGCTTCCAACATTTTATTCAATAAAGCCCTTACTGAAAATAATTATAATGTTTTCTATTTTCCGTCGTTACCCAGATGTTACTTTGCACTTGTTCCTGAAAGTGAGGATCCAAGATGGACCCCAGCATACTATACAGTTAAATACTGTCGACCACCTCCCATTGCCATAATTGCAATGTCAATTCTCGCATGTGTCACATATATGATCGACTACTGTCGGGGGTTGTTGCCCAATTACACAGACAGTAGCGATTCAATTGCTGAAATATTTGTTTACGATCCCAACCGTAAATATCAGGTTTGGAGGTTATTCACGCCATTGTTGGTACACACTGAGTAAGTACAGCTGTTAATTCAGTTTACAAGAACGATTTACTTTTATATTTTTTTAAAACATTATTTTATCTAATGTCTACCTATTACTATTACTACTACTAAATTTTTAAAATGAGACATCATCAGTGCTAAAGGGGTTTCCCTTCAATATAATATTGTGCTAAACTGTTGCACGGATTGCGTTGAGATCTTTTCGCTTCGTTTCGGTGAAGGTCGGAACTGTTCGGTTAGAAGTTTTGTTGGAGAGGGGGAAAGCGTATATAAGAGAAGGACGTTGACCCAGAGGTGATCGCTTATCGCTTCGTAACGGTGAAGGTCGGAAATGTTTGGTTAGAAGTTTTGTTGGAGAGGGGGAAAGCGTATATAAGAGAAGGACGTTGACCCAGAGGTGATCGCTTATCGCTTCGTAACGGTGAAGGTCGGAACTGTTCGGTTAGAAGTTTTGTTGGAGAGGGGGAAAGCGTATATAAGAGAAGGACGTTGACCCAGAGGTGATCGCTTCGTAACGGTGAAGGTCGGAACTGTTCGGTTAGAAGTTTTGTTGGAGAGGGGGAAAACGTATATTAGAGGAGGACGTTGCCACTTGCCATGTAGGATGTAGGGTAGCATTCGTATCAGCGTACTACTTAGACTGTCTTGGTCCACAAATTTCTGTGGTTTTCTTAATAATATTCCATAGATAGTCACACAGGCTTTTACTTTCTTTATCTCAGGGCGACTGAAACTAAAACCTGGCAGATCTTAATGACCTTGTACTGATAGAAATTACTATAAAATATTTTCAACGCAATCCGTGCGGGGGCATTTTATCCATACTTATCCCCCATAGCCTTTCTCCATTAATTACCCAATTTAATACCTATTCTAATCGTATATAATTAAGTGAATGTGAGTGAGAAAAAATTCAATTAGCTCCATTTAAATGGCTTTAAGAACGTAACAAATGTCGTAATTGTACGATTTATTTAACCTAAAAAAAAAGTCACTTTATTGTTTTCAACTATGACGAACCCAAGAAAGGAATGGGAAAAAATTTTGTTTTTTTTTAGGTTTTCCCATTTATTTTCCAATTTGGTGGTACAATTAATTTTTGGGTTTCAATTAGAAGTGGCTCACAAATGGTGGAGAGTTCTTCTGGTTTATCTGCTGGGGGTCTTTACAGGAACTCTAGCATCATCAATAATAAGTGTAAACACAAGATTAGCTGGCGCGAGTGCTGGAGGATGTTCGTTAATAGCCTTCCATTTAATTACAATAATTGTGGTAAGTGTTAGTACACTATATGAAATAAGAAACGTCATTGTGTACTTATAAATAAACATATATAGGATTGTTGGTACACCATTTTGAAGGTTCGTGGCATGTCTACGTATTAGATTCTAAAGGATAAATCAATTTCTAATACCTGTTTCAGTCAATATACCCACGTCCCATGTCGATAGTGCCCCTGTACCCTCATTTTAATAAACGTAAGAAACAATTGACACTGAGATTATTGATTACCAAAATGTACATAAAACTTTCTGTTTGTTTCAGGTTTGCACCCCATCACCTAATTTTGTCGATAACGCTCAACTCACAATCAGTAATAAATCGAATGATTCAGTAGACTGTTGAATGATTATTGTCGAGATTAAAAGCATTCCCTGATTTTTAAAAATTGTGGTTAAAATTGGTATGTAGTGTACCTATGTTTACACCGCTGGTACCTTACGAACCGAACATATGGTAGTTCAAAGATAAAGTAATTCTACCACAAGGATATTCTGTTACGTGCAATCATATATCAAAAACGCCGACAACGAAATGTGTAATTCATATGTTCGATTCGGTTCGTTAGTTACCAGATCTGTATAGAAAACAAACACTTTAATTAAATTTGTTTGTTTAAAAGCTAAATGTTCGAGGGCTTTAGTATCAATTAATTAAAAAAGAAACATTTAAAAAATCAATCAAAGAATAACAAAAAATTTGGAGGCTCAAGACAGATAATTAAAAATAACGATTAACCTAGACTCATAATAATTACAATCAATAACATTTAACAAAATAGAAATAGTAATTTTATTTAGCATTAACTTACGGAATTGTAATTAAATATATTTCGTTGGACGAAAATCTTTCGCAATGTGACCGGAGTACAGCAATACAAATCCAACATCACATAAATGATCTGTTAAAACACTCACACACATCAGATAAGGTTTATATAAACAACCTCAAACATATACACCTCCTGAACCGGCGGCAGGTAGTAGTATTACTGGCGTTCAGAGCTATGATCGTTACGTTACGGTGAAGGTCGGAACTGTTCGGATAGAAGTTTTGATGGAGAGGGGGAAAGCGCATATAAGAGAAGGACGTTGATCCAGAAGTGATCGTTTCGTTACGGTGAAAGTCGGAACTGTTCGGATAGAAGTTTTGATGGAGTGGGGGAAAGCGCATATAAGAGAAGGACGTTGATCCAGAGGTGATCGTTTCGTTACGGTGAAGGTCGGAACTGTTCGGTTAGAAGTTTTGTTGGAGAGGGGAAAAGCGCATATAAGAGAAGGACGTTGGCCCAGACGTGATCGTTCGTTAGGTGAAGGTCGGAACTGTTCGGATAGAAGTTTTGTTGGAGAGGGGAAAGCGCATATAAGAGAAGGACGTTGGCCCAGACGTGATCGTTTCGTTACGGTGAAGGTCGGAACTGTTCGGTTAGAAGTTTTGTTGGAGAGGGGAAAGCGCATATAAGAGAAGGACGTTGGCCCAGACGTGATCGTTTCGTTACGGTGAAGGTCGGAACTGTTCGGTTAGAAGTTTTGTTGGAGAGGGGAAAAGCGCATATAAGAGAAGGACGTTGGACAAGACGTGATCGTTTCGTTACGGTGAAGGTCGGAACTGTTCGGATAGAAGTTTTGATGGAGAGGGGGAAAGCGCATATAAGAGAAGGACGTTGATCCAGAAGTGATCGTTTCGTTACGGTGAAGGTGGGAACTGTTCGGTTAGAAGTTTTGATGGAGTGGGGGAAAGCGCATATAAGAGAAGGACGTTGATCCAGAAGTGATCGTTTCGTTACGGTGAAAGTCGGAACTGTTCGGATAGAAGTTTTGTGGAGGGGGGAAAGCGCATATAAGAGAAGGACGTTGCCAGAGGTGATCGTTTCGTTAGGTGAAGGTCGGAACTGTTCGGTTAGAAGTTTTGTTGGAGAGGGGAAAAGCGCATATAAGAGAAGGACGTTGGCCCAGACGTGATCGTTCGTTAGGTGAAGGTCGGAACTGTTCGGATAGAAGTTTTGTTGGAGAGGGGAGAAGCGCATATAAGAGAAGGACGTTGGCCCAGACGTGATCGTTTCGTTACGGTGAAGGTCGGAACTGTTCGGTTAGAAGTTTTGTTGGAGAGGGGAAAGCGCATATAAGAGAAGGACGTTGGCCCAGACGTGATCGTTTCGTTACGGTGAAGGTCGGAACTGTTCGGTTAGAAGTTTTGTTGGAGAGGGGAAAGCGCATATAAGAGAAGGACGTTGGCAAGACGTGATCGTTTCGTTACGGTGAAGGTCGGAACTGTTCGGATAGAAGTTTTGTGGAGAGGGGGAAAGCGCATATAAGAGAAGGACGTTGTCCAGAAGTGATCGTTTCGTTACGGTGAAAGTCGGAACTGTTCGGATAGAAGTTTTGTGGAGTGGGGAAAGCGCATATAAGAGAAGGACGTTGATCCAGAGGTATCGTTTCGTTCGGTGAAGGTCGGAACTGTTCGGTTAGAAGTTTTGTTGGAGAGGGGAAAAGCGCATATAAGAGAAGGACGTTGCCCAGAGTGATCGTTACGTTAGGTGAAGGTCGGAACTGTTCGGATAGAAGTTTTGTTGGAGAGGGGAAAGCGCATATAAGAGAAGGACGTTGGCCCAGACTGATCGTTTCGTTACGGTGAAGGTCGGAACTGTTCGGTTAGAAGTTTTGTTGGAGAGGGGAGAAGCGCATATAAGAGAAGGACGTTGGCCCAGACGTGATCGTTTCGTTACGGTGAAGGTCGGAACTGTTCGGTTAGAAGTTTTGTTGGAGAGGGGAAAAGCGCATATAAGAGAAGGACGTTGGACAAGACGTGATCGTTTCGTTACGGTGAAGGTCGGAACTGTTCGGATAGAAGTTTTGTTGGAGAGGGGGAAAGCGCATATAAGAGAAGGACGTTGGCCCAGAGGTAATCGCTTCGTTTCGGTGAAGGTCAGAACTGTTCGGATAGAAGTTTTGTTGAAGAGGGGGAAAGCGCATATAAGAGAAGGACGTTGGCCCAGACGTGATCGTTACGTTATGGTGAAGGTCGGAACTGTTCGGATAGAAGTTTTGTTGAGAGAGGGAAAGCGCATATAAGAGAAGGACGTTGGCCTAGAGGTAATCGCTTCGTTTGGTGAAGGTCAGAACTGTTCGGATAGAAGTTTTGTTGAAGAGGGGAAAGCGCATATAAGAGAAGGACGTTGACCCAGAGGTAATCGCTTCGTTTCGGTGAAGGTCAGAACTGTTCGGATAGAAGTTTTGTTGAAGAGGGGGAAAGCGCATATAAGAGAAGGACGTTGACCCAGAGGTGATCGTTTCGTTACGGTGAAGGTCGGAACTGTTCGGATAGAAGTTTTGTTGAAGAGGGGGAAAGCGCATATAAGAGAAGGACGTTGGCCCAGACGTGATCGTTTCGTTACGGTGAAGGTCGGAACTGTTCGGATAGAAGTTTTGTTGGAGAGGGGTAAAGCGCATATAAGAGAAGGACGTTGGCCCAGACGTGATCGTTTCGTTACGGTGAAGGTCGGAACTGTTCGGATAGAAGTTTTGTTGGAGAGGGGTAAAGCGCATATAAGAGAAGGACGTTGGCTAAGACGTGATCGTTTCGTTACGGTGAAGGTCGGAACTGTTCGGATAGAAGTTTTGTTGGAGATGGGGAAAGCGCATATAAGAGAAGGACGTTGACCCAGAGGTAATCGCTTCGTTTCGGTGAAGGTCAGAACTGTTCGGATAGAAGTTTTGTTGAAGAGGGGGAAAGCGCATATAAGAGAAGGACGTTGACCCAGAGGTGATCGTTTCGTTACGGTGAAGGTCGGAACTGTTCGGATAGAAGTTTTGTTGAAGAGGGGGAAAGCAACATATAAGAGAAGGACGTTGGCCCAGAGCTGATCGTTACGTTATGGTGAAGGTCGGAACTGTTCGGTTAGAAGTTTTGTTGGAGAGGGGAAAAGCGCATATAAGAGAAGGACGTTGGCCCAGAGGTAATCGTTACGTTATGGTGAAGGTCAGAACTGTTCGGATAGAAGTTTTGTTGGAGAGGGGGAAAGCGCATATAAGAGAAGGACGTTGGCCCAGAGGTAATCGTTACGTTATGGTGAAGGTCAGAACTGTTCGGATAGAAGTTTTGTTGGAGAGGGGGAAAGCGCATATAAGAGAAGGACGTTGGCCCAGACGTGATCGTTTCGTTACGGTGAAGGTCGGAACTGTTCGGATAGTGATCGTTTGGTCGAAACTGTTCGGCTAGAAGTTTTGTTGGAGAGGGGGAAAGCGCATATAAGAGAAGGACGTTGACCCAGAGGTAATCGCTTCGTTTCGGTGAAGGTCAGAACTGTTCGGATAGAAGTTTTGTTGAAGAGGGGGAAAGCGCATATAAGAGAAGGACGTTGACCCAGAGGTGATCGTTTCGTTACGGTGAAGGTCGGAACTGTTCGGATAGAAGTTTTGTTGAAGAGGGGAAAGCGCATATAAGAGAAGGACGTTGGCCCAGAGCTGATCGTTACGTTATGGTGAAGGTCGGAACTGTTCGGTTAGAAGTTTTGTTGGAGAGGGGGAAAAGCGCATATAAGAGAAGGACGTTGGCCCAGACGTGATCGTTTCGTTACGGTGAAGGTCGGAACTGTTCGGATAGAAGTTTTGTTGGAGAGGGGTAAAGCGCATATAAGAGAAGGACGTTGGCCCAGACGTGATCGTTTCGTTACGGTGAAGGTCGGAACTGTTTGGATAGAAGTTTTGTTGGAGAGGGGTAAAGCGCATATAAGAGAAGGACGTTGGCCCAGACGTGATCGTTTCGTTACGGTGAAGGTCGGAACTGTTCGGATAGAAGTTTTGTTGGAGAGGGGTAAAGCGCATATAAGAGAAGGACGTTGGCCCAGACGTGATCGTTTCGTTACGGTGAAGGTCGGAACTGTTCGGATAGAAGTTTTGTTGGAGAGGGGTAAAGCGCATATAAGAGAAGGACGTTGGCCCAGACGTGATCGTTTCGTTACGGTGAAGGTCGGAACTGTTCGGATAGAAGTTTTGTTGGAGAGGGGAAAAGCGCATATAAGAGAAGGACGTTGGCCCAGACGTGATCGTTTCGTTACGGTGAAGGTCGGAACTGTTCGGATAGAAGTTTTGTTGGAGAGGGGTAAAGCGCATATAAGAGAAGGACGTTGACCCAGAGGTGATCGTTTCGTTACGGTGAAGGTCGGAACTGTTCGGTTAGAAGTTTTGTTGGAGAGTGGAAAAGCGCATATAAGGGAAGGACGTTGACCCAGTCGTGATCGTTTCGTTACAGTGAAGGTCGGAACTGTTCGGTGAAAAATTTTGTTGGGGAAAGGGAAATTGTATATTAGAGGAGGGCGTTGACATACACCGTAGCATTCGTATCATGAGGGCACTACTTCGACTGCCTTTGTCAATAATTTCTGTGGTTTTCTTAATAATATTCAATAGATAGTCACCCAGACTTTTATTCTTTTACTGTCGTTATCTCCTGCATCTCCTAGTTGCCCTTGTCAGCTACTTGCTCCATATAAAGAAATATAAATAGGGTGACTGAAACTGGAAATTGGAAAAGGATTTCCCTTTGTTTAAATATAACTTCATAAACTTGCCGTTATGAATATTAAAAATATTTATAAAAATGTCGCAGTAAAGTTCGGGGTTATAAGTTAAAAATTGAAATTCTGTGGACCATTATAATTATTTCAAGTGTTTTTTATTTAAATTCAAGTATATTCACGATAAGACCAGCTGAGTCACTAAAACTACTGTACCTTGAGATTTATAATTTGTTTTTTTTTTTATTATAAAACGGAGACTAGTTTATTTTCGTTATTTTTATACTAATATATATTTTAAGTATTCATCTACATGAAACTTACACATTTTTTGTTTATTTATTTATAGCATCGGCCAGAGTTGGAAGCCTCAAATATAAAATTGAGTTTAAACGCAGTAGTTGTAATCTGTTGTGTTGTTTTGTCGCTCTACAATCGATTTTATCTGGGTATTTATACCATAAGCGAATCTGCCCATATATTCGGGGCTGTGACTGGTCTCCTCCTTGGTATGTTTATACTGAAGAATTTTCAACCGACCAAGAAGAAAAGTATTATGGGATGGTTGTGTTTGGCGGTCTGGCTGATCGTGATTGGAGTTGCCGTTGGATGGCATTTTTTTTTAGAAAAATGATTGACCAAAATAACTCTAATTTTACGATCTTCTTTTGTTACTACATTTAAATATTATTTAATGTTAGGGTTCGTTTGTTCTCTTTTTTATTAAAAAGGAAGAGAACATTTTATTTTTTATTAATTTTTAAATTATGTACCTTTCTTAATACGTTAATGAGACAAATGGTCTCATACTATTATTTATATAAATTTTATTTTAATTTAATTTAACTTTAAAAATTTATTGTTCCTGGTTTCCAGGAAGTCTCGTTATTATTATGTACCTGTTAAAGTTTTTAGAAATATGAAAACTGATATTATAATCTCACTATTTTTTTTGTTTTTTTATTAAAGTAGCATTTTTTTATTGTATCTATATAAAATATTCAATAATAAATAATTAATTTGTAATTTTGTTATTCCTTTCAGTACGTAAACGAATTTATTATTTTTTTTATTAACTTTAAATGTTTACAAAAATTAATAATTCACTTACAAAAAGAAGAATCGAATAATGATCAAATAAAATACAATAGGTGTTATTTGAAAAAAAAAATATTTTTTTAATAATTTAAGATTTTTGTTTAAATAAAAAATTCAACTAAACAATTTTAAGCAATTTGCAATTTGGTACAATCACTAAAATTGTTTTGTATATTTATCACTTCATTCTACGTTATTCAGATTTTTTTCGGGTGCATCATAGTAAAAAACAATAAAACGTCTTTTGAGGTTATGTACATCGTACAATTACGACAAGTTTTTTACCTTATTAATGTTATTTAACGTTATTCAGAAAATTTCGGACTTTTTCATAGTTATAAGCAATAAAATGCCTGAAAATAACCTAAGAAAACAGTTATTTCTAGATATTTTATTGTTTTTAACTTTTCACGCACCTGAAAAAGTTCTGAATTACGTAGAATGAAGTCATAAATATATAGCAAAATTTTGGTGGTTGTACCAAAATTGCAAATTGCTGAAAAAAACTTTTTTGTTTAAATATATATATATTTTTTTGAGGTTACAAACTGTTTTCTTCGAGTTGCAAATTTTTTATTGAATTCATAGCAGTCATATCTAAATCATAACAAAATTTCAGCCAAATCGGTCAAGCTGTTCAAAAGATTTAATTTTTTTTTTCGATTTTTCAAAAATGAATTAGGTACCCCTTTTTACCAGTATATTTTTAAGGGCTGGAATTTGCCAGATCAGAAAAAATCTCAACACAATCCGTGCGGGAATTTTTTTTCCATTCTTTTCATTTTTTATAGTTCGGGTTGCGTTCGCCATTTTTTTTATAAATTAAATTATTTCAAAATATGTACATTCATCTTAGGCATAATTTTTTTATAACAGGAAATTACCTACAGTTGAATTATTGTAGTTACCTAGGTACGTAAGATCATCCTCGACAACCCTTAAACCTTTAACACCTTTAGTTTCCCTAAAATAAGTTTTGGTGTATGGTGGGTTGCCTACTATTATTATTTTTATATCAAAATGTGCAGAGAGAGAATTTTTTTAATTAAAAGTAAAAATTTATTAGACAATCGTTGATTTTGTTTACAAGGTTCGATGAATTGTCTCAATTTTCAGGTACTTAAATATAAAATTACAAGATTTAAAGAACACAGCATTATAAATTAAGCAACAGGAAACAGGTATCTATCTAATGGTAAAGGGATTAAAATTAAGTTATAAACAATAAGTTAACTATCTTTCAACAACACATATCACATATCATATTCGCAAAAAGAAAACCAGTAGTTGTAGTGAACATTTTTCTTACAGTAAGTATTCGTTGTATGAGGCACTTACAGTTCATGGGACGACAATAAATACGGTAAGGGGGTGGTGTGGTCCCATAAGAATCAATTATATTGAAACATGACAAACTATCAATCAATCAATCACACTTTAAACAAACACACATCACCAATATCTGGTTAATAAAATAAAAAAATAGGCAACAAAACGCCAACCTCAATTGTTTTAGAAGCATCGACTATCAATGACACACTCGGTTCCATTATCAACTACGTGATGATATTCTATCGTAACGATACACTAATCTGCGTCTGCCTTAAATTACAGCAACTAATTACAAAAGAATTAAACGAAACTGTTCTTCCAGTACGGTCCGACTTTTCACATAGCCTTTAGTTTCTTTTCGTCGCCCAGAAACAGATACTTAATTACTTGGATCAGAGCCGGTTTCAAAAGCACGAAGAGAGACAAGAAGATTCCCAAAATTAGGAAGAGCGCCAATCCTACGAACACGATAGCGTCCAACAGGAAATACTGATAGGAGGGAGTATCGAGCAGTGGACTCCTGAAGTACTTGGCACCCTTGTGTCTTATCACGTATTCCGTCCACCACACCGCTTTCTCAAGACCTGTCATCGGTTGGTCCAATACGAAGTCTCTTACTTCCGCAATCTTTCTGTGGTACCTGAAAACATAACAATAAGAACATTATTCATTTCTACTTTTAATTCTGTCAGGTAAATTAGTGGTAACATTGACCTATAATGGGGTAAGTAGGGCGAAAGATACTCATTGGAATAATGGATGTGGCCTAATGGCTGTGGTGGTGAGATGAAGACAGTGGAAGAGTGAAAACTATTTAAAAAAGGTAAGTGAACCACTAAAGAAATTTGACTAAGACAAACTGATTCTAAATTTAACCGAAATCCTTGTAGATAATATGTGATCAAAAGAAACTACAGAAGATAGTGGTGGTGATTGGGGTTGAAGAGAGACCGATGAGAGGGTCAAAATTAAGACTGAAATGAATTGAATGATTGTCTGAAAAAATTACTGGCCCAGAATATTCCTAACTGATCGAAAGAAACCAAAGAAGAATCTGACATGGACAAACTGATTCAGAACTGATGAGCAGATATTCAGGTGAATACTAAATTCTGATCTGGACTGTTAAACCATGTCACTGTGATGGGTATAATAAACAAAAAAATACTTTTGGGTGTCTCATTACCATTAACTATAATCCTGATGAGGAGACTGTTCTTCCAATCTACAGTTAAGTGTAAAACAGAAGAGTAGGGTGCAAAGATCTCTTAAACCTTCTTTAGGAGTTTAGATGGACAGTCTGTGGTGGTTAGGGTTGAAGAGAGGTTAATGAGAAGGTCAAAATGAAGACTAAAGTGAATTGAATGATTATCTGAAAAAAATTACTGGCCCAGAATATTCCTAATGATCTAAAGAAACCAAAGAAGAATCTGGACATGGACAAACTGATTCAGAACTGATGAGCAGATATTCAGGGAATACTAAATTCTAATCTGGACTGTTAAACCATGTCACTGTGATGGGTATAATAAACAAAAAAATACTTTTGGGTGTCTCATTACCATTAACTATAATCCTTGAGGAGACGTTCTTCAATCTACAGTTAAGTGTAAAACAGAAGAGTAGGGTGCAAGGATCTCTTAAACCTTCTTTAGGAGTTTAGATGGACAGTCTGTGGTGGTGGGTTGAAGAGAGGTTGATGAGAGGGTCAAAATAAGACAGAATGATTTGAATGATTATCTGAAGAAAACTCCTGGCCCAGAATATTCCTAATGATCAAAGAAACCAAAGAAGAATCTGGACATGGACAAACTGATTCAGAACTGATGAGCAGATATTCAGGTGAATACTAAATTCTGATCTGGACTGTTAAACCATGTCACTGTGATGGGTATAATAAACAAAAAAATACTTTTGGGTGTCTCATTACCATTAACTATAATCCTGATGAGGAGACTGTTCTTCCAATCTACAGTTAAGTGTAAAACAGAAGAGTAGGGTGCAAAGATCTCTTAAACCTTCTTTAGGAGTTTAGATGGACAGTCTGTGGTGGTTAGGGTTGAAGAGAGGTTAATGAGAAGGTCAAAATGAAGACTAAAGTGAATTGAATGATTATCTGAAAAAAATTACTGGCCCAGAATATTCCTAAGTGATCTAAAGAAACCAAAGAAGAATCTGGACATGGACAAACTGATTCAGAACTGATGAGCAGATATTCAGGTGAATACTAAATTCTAATCTGGACTGTTAAACCATGTCACTGTGATGGGTATAATAAACAAAAAAATACTTTTGGGTGTCTCATTACCATTAACTATAATCCTGATGAGGAGACTGTTCTTCCAATCTACAGTTAAGTGTAAAACAGAAGAGTAGGGTGCAAGGATCTCTTAAACCTTCTTTAGGAGTTTAGATGGACAGTCTGTGGTGGTTAGGGTTGAAGAGAGGTTGATGAGAGGGTCAAAATGAAGACAGAACTGATTTGAATGATTATCTGAAGAAAACTCCTGGCCCAGAATATTCCTAAGTGATCTAAAGAAATCAAAGAAGAATCTGGACATGGACAAACTGATTCAGAACTGATGAGCAGATATTCAGGTGAATACTAAATTCTAATCTGGACTGTTAAACCATGTCACTGTGATGGGTATAATAAACAAAAAAATACTTTTGGGTGTCTCATTACCATTACCTATAATCCTGATGAGGAGACTGTTCTTCCAATCTACAGTTAAGTGTAAAACAGAAGAGTAGGGTGCAAGGATCTCTTAAACCTTCTTTAGGAGTTTAGATGGACAGTCTGTGGTGGTTAGGGTTGAAGAGAGGTTGATGAGAAGGTCAAAATGAAGACTAAAGTGAATTGAATGATTATCTGAAGAAAACTCCTGGCCCAGAATATTCCTAAGTGATCTAAAGAAACCAAAGAAGAATCTGGACATGGACAAACTGATTCAGAACTGATGAGCAGATATTCAGGTGAATACTAAATTCTAATCTGGACTGTTAAACCATGTCACTGTGATGGGTATAATAAACAAAAAAATACTTTTGGGTGTCTCATTACCATTACCTATAATCCTGATGAGGAGACTGTTCTTCCAATCTACAGTTAAGTGTAAAACAGAAGAGTAGGGTGCAAGGATCTCTTAAACCTTCTTTAGGAGTTTAGATGGACAGTCTGTGGTGGTTAGGGTTGAAGAGAGGTTGATGAGAAGGTCAAAATGAAGACTAAAGTGAATTGAATGATTATCTGAAGAAAACTCCTGGTCTAGAATATTCCTAAATGATCTAAGAAACCAAAGAAGAATCTGGACATGGACAAACTGATTCAGAACTGAGCAGGTATTCATGTGAACACTAAATTCTGATCTGGGCTTTTACACCATGCCACTGTGATGGGCATAATAAACAAAAAAATACTTTTGGTGTCTTATTCCCATTAGCTATAATTCTGATGAGGAGACTGTTCTTCCAATCTACAGTTAAGTGTAAAACACAAGAGTAGGGTGCAATGATCTCTTCAACCTCCTCTAGGAGTTTAAATGGACAGTCTGTGGTGGTGGGGGTTGAAGAGAGGTTGATGAGAGGGTCAAAATGAAGACTAAAGTGAATTGAATGATTATCTGAAAAAAATTACTGGCCCAGAATGTTCCTAAGTGATCTAAAGAAACCAAAGAAGTATCTGGCCATGGAAATCCCTATTGGGTGAACTATCGTGGTTAGGAAGATGAAATCAATAAAAAGGATATGGAGGGTTACCTGAAGATGAACTTGCATAGGTTGTACCTGTACATTTCTCCCTATTCATTATTTTTGTTAAATGCATATATCTCAGACTTGAAAGTTTATTGATACTTTTTTGTTTGGTTTAATCTTATCTGAAATGGCCAAAAGTTGATTACTCGAAGACATTGACCCTGTTCGATATGATGTCACCGTTGCACAACAACTTGAAGGATTGATAACAATTGAAGTGTGATAAGATTATTTTGTTTGGATAAGCGAAGGTGAAAAGCAATTGGAAGGACTTACTTTTTATTCCTAACAACGTCATAAATTTTCGCCTTCAACTCGCTCTTGGTGACCTTGTGCAAATCGACCTTGACCCCTATTCCGTGATGTACCATCAGATTGACGTTCATCTCTTGATCGAAGAAGAATGGCATGCCAATAAGGGGTACTCTATTGTAAATGGCTTCTTCCATAGATTGAAAACCTCCCTGGGTTATGAATGCCTTTACGTTGCGATGTCCTGGCGAAACAAAAAAAAGTTGTTGTTATGGCAACAGAATTTAATTTGCTGACGTTATTATAGATGGCGTAAGTTGTTTATTTAAACTTTAAGATAGAATGGGTCAATTGTTTTGTCTTAGATAGAGATATCTATGTATAAAAATTGCGTTGAAATGCATAAAATAATAATAATTAAAAAAAAGTTGAAGAAGAATTTTGTTTTATTTGTTTCAGCCACCTTCCGTTTTTTGTTATGTAACATGTCAATATTATTTGAACTTTAAGTAAATCTGTCAAGATAACTTAACAAATCGAAGCTAAGGGTAAATGTCAATAAATTACACCATCTAGTGATTTGAAGGCTAATTTAGATAACTAACAAATTATTATATGTGTGAATGAATTTGTTCAATGAAAATGATTTCTATAAACTACGAATATTCTTTTATCAGCATTGATAACAGAATTTTAGTTCGCGTGCCCTATTTGGAATTTCTGTTAATGTAGAATTAATTAATCCAAAATTAGATAAAATAGATCAAAGTGTAATATTGAAATAATATATTCAGTTACATTTTAAATTTGCGACATTAAATTAAACTATCAACAATACCAATAAAACAAAATTGTTAAAATTAGGGGTGGAACAACTTTTAGCTATTGTCAGTCAAGTGAGAGTTTGATTTTTTCGTCAGAAAGGTAGGGAGAATAAAAAGTTTGAGTAAAATAAACACTCGACATCTGCTGGGAATCGAACTCGCGTCACCGCACTACTTACGCTCGTAACATGACCACGCTAGCCACGAGCCTATCTCTGGACATTATGAAAGTGCATTAAAAATTGACATTTAATGAATATTTGTGAAAAAAGAGTATTAAAAGCACTTGCATTTTATTTTATTTACTAGACCAAACGTCTACTTCTTAAAAAGCAATATTTAAACGCTGATAACGTTGGAAATTATATAATATAACACTTGTCAACATGAACAACTGCGAGATAAAAAAGGAATTTTAAATTGCCCGATAACTACAAATAAATAAAACAGCTGTTTTGTTTTTTTTTTTGTTAAAATAATAAGTTAATAGATACAAATTTAAAGGTCGATAAAATAAGTTATTATTTTGATCTATTTAAATTATGCTTACTAGATATATAAAGAAGAAGGACAAAACCAATAAAAATGTGATACGATTTCAACTTAATCGTTTTACAAACAATGTAAGTACGTAAATGTTGTTCTTATTCGAAATTTGTATTACTATATTATAAAATGGTTATTAAAAAAAAAACAAGTGTAGGTCATTTCTTATTAATGCACTATTTTTTGTTTTTATACTTTTTATCGTCATAACCTCAAATTTAAAATTTCTTAAAAACAACTGTTTTGTAGTGTTTACTTAACCTCACAAATTTGACCGCTGTCATGAATCGTTCTAAAAACATCGTCTCGCAATATGAACAACATGCAAAAATGTTTTACGGTTAATAGTTAAAGTCGATTTTTCAATTTTTATTTCACCTAACCTCACAAATTAGACAGATGTCATGCATCATTCTAAAAACGTTGACTCGAAATAAATATATAAAAATTTTATAAAATATTACCTAAAACAGCCTGCTGAGGCAACCATCTGTTGACTACAACATTGTCGGGTTTTCCAGGCAAATAACCGGTTTCGTATTTCCACAGAATTTTGTAGGGCAATTCGGCGAATGTTTCCAGGAAGGTGTCTTTCAAGTTGGCTGATAAATTGGCACTCTTTACATTCGATCCAAGACTGACGTACACGATTCCTTGTGTTGCTTCGTCCATCTCCTTTTGGAGACTCTATTTTTAAACCAAAAATTATCAGAATTTTGTTTTTATAAAAGAGACATTAAGGATGGGGTTGTTTGGTTCTTTGACACTATTTAGTAATAAATTAGTAACAAAATTGCTTACCGGTGATAATTTGGTGTTTGGCTTGATGTGCATCATTCCCATTTCGACAACAGAAGGCACTTGTGGTTTAGGGATTCTGGACATGATATTGACATTGGAGAACATCATACTTGCAGTTTTTTCCAACTCTCCCAGGTAAGGCAAGTCTTTGCCAAAATATTTCCTCGCCATTTTGTCCATTTCCGGCATGATCTCTATTTCGTATTTGTACCAAGACCTGAGGCTTGCGTACGACGAGAACAACCTCTGCCATAAGTTCAACTGTCCTGTGTAACCCAGGAGATAGTCAGGATTGATGACGGGATGGATGGGATTCCCAATAGCTTTCTCGTTGGGGAACAGCGACGGTAACGACAACACACCGATCCATGGGCACTTGTATTTCCACGCGAATCCATACGAAGGAGCGTACAACATTTCGGCCAAGACGACATCGAACTTGGTTTCGTTATCCCTCAGGAGCTTCTGCACGTCCGGGTGGTTCATTTCTTCTTCGAAACTTGGAGGCCACAATTCCAAATAGAAAGCTTCCAGAATCTGGTCGGGAGTTAGGTCCTTTCCGAAAACGGGACTCAAATCGAAAGATCGATACGCATGGCTTACATCGATTTCTGTCAGGTTGGTCAGAGACGGGTCACGTATCGGATCCGGGGTGATAACGGTCACTTTATGGCCTCTCAATGATAATTCCCTCCAGATGGGCTGGAACACGATCTGGTGGCTGACGGATGGTGACGGGAAGATGCACAAAATGTCGGCCCCATGGGCAATTCCTGCACACAGAACCAGCAACAGCAACAGCAAAAGGTCTCATGATGGTAGTCGGTCGTTAGTTGAATGTGCGTGCGTGGTGTTATCTAGAAATGGTGCAGAGACTGAGTGAGGAGTTGTGGCAAAAAATTTGTTCTTAAATAGTTTTTGTTTATCAGCTGATACGGAGCAGGTTGATGGCTCCTTCATGTTGATCGCACGTGACGGACACTTGTTAAATTTTACGTGTCGACCAGTGATGGCGCGATCGCAACGTTTGTGTCTGTGCAACGTGTACGTATGTGTATGTGTTATTGGCATTTACGCGTAAATCTCATGGACCGTCTGAAGGTCCCTTTATTGTGTACATAAATAATCGCAGAAATTTGGGTTGGTTTTCAATACGGAACGTTATCGTAATCGCACTTCAAAGAATGCAGCGAATTCATTTCAACTACCTACCTAGTGAAATTAAAACGACAAGGTAATGTACGTATTAAAGAAAAGGAAAAACAAAATCTTTAGGGTCTCCTCATTTGTTCTGACAATCCGCTATTGTCAAAGAAGTAGAACACCACTAAGATGATATTAAGGACTAAATGTTTTATTAGCATACAAGGTTTGTTTGTAAAATAATGTCACTGAGTCTCAAAAAAAATTATACAAATATTCAAAAATTAGATTCCTGATTCCCTAAATATTTTTTAAAGCTTCTTCATCTATGGTAATTTTTAAGTGTTGTAACACAATAAAGTATTGGCGAGTCACGAAAGAATCAGGTTCATGAAGATGGTCTTGTGTGCTGGAGCTTCCTCATGGTGAAGTTTTCAGTCATCCACGATGTTGGTATAAACATGACAACAGCCATCAAAAGTTGTTTCAAAAAAGATTTAACGGGAAAGGAAATCTCTCTTGAAGTGACCACTCCTTCGAAAGCCGACTTCCTCCTTCATTGTTTTTAAAAGAAGAGAAACGTAAGGGAGTCACCTCAGGAATGTAGGGTGGTGTGGCTGGAGAATTGTTGGCTGTTTTAAATTGATCATAAGGAAGATGATGTGTGCTGCAGCGTCCACATGGTGAAGTTTTTAGTCATCCACGATGTTGGTCTAAACATGACAACAGTCCTCAAAAGTTTTTTCACAAAAAACCTTTAATGGGAAAGGAAATCTCTCTTGAAGTGACCACTCCTTCGAAAGCCGACTTCCTCCTTCATTCTTTCTAAAAGAAGAGAAACTTGAGGGAGTCACCTCAGGAATGTAGGGTGGTGTGGATGGAGAATTTTTGGCTGTTTTAAATTGATCATAAGGAAGATGATGTGTGCTGCAGCGTCCACATGGTGAAGTTTTTAGTCATCCACGATGTTGATCTAAACATGACAACAGTCCTCAAAAGTTTTTTCACAAAAAACCTTTAATGGGAAAGGAAATCTCTCTTGAAGTGACCACTCCTTCGAAAGCCGACTTCCTCCTTCATTCTTTCTAAAAGAAGAGAAACCTGAGGGAGCACCTCAGGAATGTAGGGTGGTGTGGTGGAGAATTTTTGGCTGTTTAAATTGATCATAGGGAGGTGAGTGCTGCAGCGTCCCATGGTGAAGTTTTTAGTCATCCACGATGTTGGTCTAACATGACAACAGCCTCAAAAGTTTTTTCACAAAAAAATTTAATGGGAAAGGAAATCTCTCTTGAAGTGACCACTCCTTCGAAAGCTGACTTCCTCCTTCATTCTTTCTAAAAGAAGAGAAACTTGAGGGAGTCACCTCAGGAATGTAGGGTGGTGTGGCTGGAGAATTGTTGGCTGTTTTAAATTGATCATAAGGAAGATGATGTGTGCTGCAGCGTCCACATGGTGAAGTTTTTAGTCATCCACGATGTTGGTCTAAACATGACAACAGTCCTCAAAAGTTTTTTCACAAAAAAATTTAATGGGAAAGGAAATCTCTCTTGAAGTGACCACTCCTTCGAAAGCTGACTTCCTCCTTCATTCTTTCTAAAAGAAGAGAAACTTGAGGGAGTCACCTCAGGAATGTAGGGTGGTGTGGCTGGAGAATTGTTGGCTGTTTTAAATTGATCATAAGGAAGATGATGTGTGCTGCAGCGTCCACATGGTGAAGTTTTTAGTCATCCACGATGTTGGTCTAAACATGACAACAGTCCTCAAAAGTTTTTTCACAAAAAACATTTAATGGGAAAGGAAATCTCTCTTGAAGTGACCACTCCTTCGAAAGCTGACTTCCTCCTTCATTCTTTCTAAAAGAAGAGAAACTTGAGGGAGTCACCTCAGGAATGTAGGGTGGTGTGGCTGGAGAATTGTTGGCTGTTTTAAATTGATCATAAGGAAGATGATGTGTGCTGCAGCGTCCACATGGTGAAGTTTTTAATCATCCACGATGTTGGTCTAGACATGACAACAGTCCTCAAAAGTTTTTTCACAAAAAACCTTTAATGGGAAAGGAAATCTCTCTTGAAGTGACCACTCCTTCGAAAGCCGACTTCCTCCTTCATTCTTTCTAAAAGAAGAGAAACCTGAGGGAGTCACCTCAGGAATGTAGGGTGGTGTGGATGGAGAATTTTTGGCTGTTGTAAATTGATCATAAGGAAGATGGTGAGTGCTGCAGCGTCCACATGGTGAAGTTTTTAGTCATCCACGATGTTGGTCTAAACATGACAACAGTCCTCAAAAGTTTTTTCACAAAAAACATTTAATGGGAAAGGAAATCTCTCTTGAAGTGACCACTCCTTCGAAAGCTGACTTCCTCCTTCATTCTTTCTAAAAGAAGAGAAACTTGAGGGAGTCACCTCAGGAATGTAGGGTGGTGTGGCTGGAGAATTGTTGGCTGTTTTAAATTGATCATAAGGAAGATGATGTGTGCTGCAGCGTCCACATGGTGAAGTTTTTAGTCATCCACGATGTTGGTCTAAACATGACAAGAGTCCTCAAAAGTTTTTTCACAAAAAACATTTAATGGGAAAGGAAATCTCTCTTGAAGTGACCACTCCTTCGAAAGCCGACTTCCTCCTTCATTCTTTCTAAAAGAAGAGAAACCTGAGGGAGTCACCTCAGGAATGTAGGGTGGTGTGGATGGAGAATTTTTGGCTGTTGTAAATTGATCATAAGGAAGATGGTGAGTGCTGCAGCGTCCACATGGTGAAGTTTTTAGTCATCCACGATGTTGGTCTAAACATGACAACAGTCCTCAAAAGTTTTTTCACAAAAAACATTTAATGGGAACGGAAATCTCTCTTGAAGTGACCACTCCTTCGAAAGCTGACTTCCTCCTTCATTCTTTCTAAAAGAAGAGAAACTTGAGGGAGTCACCTCAGGAATGTAGGGTGGTGTGGCTGGAGAATTGTTGGCTGTTTTAAATTGATCATAAGGAAGATGATGTGTGCTGCAGCGTCCACATGGTGAAGTTTTTAATCATCCACGATGTTGGTCTAGACATGACAACAGCCACCAAAGTTTTTCATAAAAAAAATTAATTTAAAGGGAAGTCTCTCTTGAAGTGACCACTCCCTCGAAAACCTCCTTTTTGAGCAAAGTCATCTTGAAATTCAAGGGCTGAAATGGTCATAAAGAATTGTTGCCATTATTGAGATTCAATTACTTTTGAGACCATGAAGATTTTTGAAAGTTCCAACCCATAATGGAAACATTATATTTAACCATAAAATACATACAATGTACATTATCAATTTATTGGCTCGGAAACATTGATCCTTTATAGATTATCTTCAAGAACCATCTACTAGGGTATAATTAATTAACTACCGTTTTATTTAATTTTGTTTTTATTGGCATCTGCTCTGAGAATCAAAATTGTTTAAATAAACATTCGATACACCTAGTGTAAATAATTAATTAAGTAAAAGACAAATATTTGTGTGTAACTAGTAGGTAGGTAAATAAAATTTATTGATAGTTACGTTTTCAAGGAGGTTATGTAAAAAGAAAACAGAAATTATCGGACAAAATTGAATGGCCATTTTACCTTATACTACCTACCTACCACTTGCTCGGTACGTGACAAAAATAAACACAAGATTTCAGACCTATACAGGGATTAGAAACCTTATCAAAAAAAAAAAATTTATAATAATTGTTTATAAGATATTATTTAACCGAAGCATCATTGTTGAAAAAGAAAAAAAAATTGATGAATTTATTATATTGTAAAAAATATATGTAAACTAATGATAATAATAATTTTATAACATCACTCAAAAAATACTTGGCATATTTCATTTTCGTTAGTTATAACTACTGGTACTTAACAGTCTGGGGCAAAGCCGGAGAGAAGGGCGAAAGACATTTCTAGGGGCCTTTTATTAGATATAATGAGAATAGATGGGTAACTGTTCGGTTGAGAATGATGAGATTGATGAACTGAAGACAGAAGATTTTCTGTATATTATCATTATTAAAATTATTAAACCAACAATATTAATTTAAAGTCTGTAAATAAGTAAATAAATTGAATAGAACTCACTGAAGATGAACAGAGGCTAGTAACGAGTCCCCTATCTAAGTATATTTAGCTATTTCTTATTTTTAATAAATAAATAAATAAAAAATTACAAAAAATTTATTTATTGGGTGAATAATACGTAAAAGTTAAAAATTGTATTATATTAAGTAATCATAAAAACTGCTGCTCGTTCAGTTGCTAATGTTGCATTGGAGGTGGGAAAATCCGGTTTCCGTACCACGCACTACACACCAATCCACTAACTGAGCAAGCGTTTTACTGTTTTAGTATGTTCGTGACCTTTAAACGTGCAGCATCATAGTGTACCATAAACGAATTTCTCGCTGGTAATTTTTAACTTGAACATTTGCTGTTTTTAAGTAACTACAACTGTACTGTTGATGCCTCGATTACATTAAAAAACTAAGTAAGGTAAATACAATTTGTGTATAATTATTGTGAAATAATCAGACAATTTGAATTGTGTTTTGTTTTTCGTGTTTTCTATGAGGAGGTGAACGTGAACAGAGCTGTCCAAAGAATTGAATAAGAGACTTACTTGAAACAAAAGAAAAGGTAGGATTTTGTTTATACAAAAAAAAAAATACTTTTACTGGTGGCGCTACCGATGGTAGGTTTTAGAATCAGCAATATATTCTAATATATAATAATTCTAAACTATATAAATTTAGAGTGTAATAAATTAAGTTTTTACATAATTTAAATTCCATTGATTAATAAATTATACTAGTGCAAAGCCATAGATAAAATAAATCCAACTAAATCGTAAATAAAATGCAAATTTACAATTTAATAAAAAAAAGAATACTTAGTCGTGGGCGAGTTGACACTTTATCCAATGAGTTTTGTACATTTTTCACTGTAAAAATTTATAAAAGTAATAAATAAAATAATAAAAAGTTCCTGCACTGGTCGTGACTCGAACTTAAGCAATTGCGCTTAGTGCAACTTACTTTGCATTTGCTCTAACCACTTGTCCATCTCTCGTCTTATAGAAGCAATGCTCCGGAAGGTATTAAATATAAAATCTATGATTGTATGCGATCATAATTGTAAACAGTATCATCAATCAACAACTTTGGAGTCAAATTAAGTTTATTTTCAATTTCTACAAAATTATTCCTTCTCATAATCTAATTTTTGGTACAATGGCAACACTGTATTCTGTATAGTAAATCAAAATGTTAGTTAATTAAATTATTTAATTCCTCAGTTAATCACATAATTAATAAATAAAAGAAATGGATGCAGTCGCAATACTTATTAATTTTATTTTGAGTTTGTTATTGTTGCGTAACAATAAATAATAATGTAATAAAAAAAAAGAAGCGTGGTCGTTGAAATTATATGTTATTAATTATGTATAATAATAATGATAACGATAGTAATTCTGGCCGATTTAAATGGACTGTTCAAGTTCGGTATAATAAATTATTATCATTTTCTTTTCGGAAAAATAAAACAAAGACATGAACGTATTTCCTACGTTAGACAGACCGGCGCGTTTTGTGATTAACCGGTCCAGTGGCGGCTTGTGTTAATACATAAATTAAACATAAAAAAATATATAACGAGCAAGAGGGTTTAGAGCTGTGAGTAATTCAAACGAAATAGTGAACTTTCTGGGTAGTTCAAATAAACCAACGAACTTCCTGAATAGTTCAAATTAACCAACGAACTTTCTGAGTAGTTCAAACGAATCTTCTGGGTCGTTCAAATGAACGTTCTGGTTAGTTCAAATAATCCAATGAACTCTGCAAGTAGTTCAAACGAAATAACGAACTTTCTGGGTTAATTCAAGCGAAGCGGCGAACTTTCTGAGTAGTTCAAATGAACCAATTAACTTTGTAACTAGGTCAAATAATCCAATGGACTTTTTAAGTAGGTCAAACGAAACAACGAACTTTCTGGGTAATTCAAACGAAGCGGCGAACTTTCTAAGTAGTTCAAATGAACCAATGAACTTTGTAAGTATGTCTAACGATCCAATAAACTCTGCAAGTAGTTCAAACGAAACAGCGAACTTTCTGGGTAATTCAAATGAAGCGACGAACTTTCTAAGTAGTTCAAATAAACCAATGAACTTTGTAAATATGTCTAACGATCCAATAAACTCTGCAAGTAGTTCAAACGAAACAGCGAACTTTCTGGGTAATTTAAACGAAGCGGCGAACTTTCTAAGTAGTTCAAATGAACCAATGAACTTTGTAAATATGTCTAACGATCCAATAAACTCTGCAAGTAGTTCAAACGAAACAGCGAACTTTCTGGGTAATTCAAACGAAGCGACGAACTTTCTTAGTAGTTCAAATGAACCAATGAATTTTGTAACTAGGTCAAATAATCCAATGAACTTTTTTAAGTAGGTGAAACGAAACAGCGAACTTTCTGGGTAATTCAAACAAATTAGTGAACTTTCTGAGTAGTTCAAATGAACCAATGAACTTTGCAAATAGGTAAAATGATCCAATGAACTTTGCAAGTAGTTCAAACGAAACAGCGAACTTTCTGGGTAATTTAAACGAAGCGGCGAACTTTCTAAGTAGTTCAAATGAACCAATGAACTTTGTAAATATGTCTAACGATCCAATAAACTCTGCAAGTAGTTCAAACGAAACAGCGAACTTTCTGGGTAATTCAAACGAAGCGACGAACTTTCTTAGTAGTTCAAATGAACCAATGAATTTTGTAACTAGGTCAAATAATCCAATGAACTTTTTTAAGTAGGTGAAACGAAACAGCGAACTTTCTGGGTAATTCAAACAAATTAGTGAACTTTCTGAGTAGTTCAAATGAACCAATGAACTTTGCAAATAGGTAAAATGATCCAATGAACTTTGCAAGTAGTTCAAACGAAACAGCGAACTTTCTGGGTAATTTAAACGAAGCGGCGAACTTTCTAAGTAGTTCAAATGAACCAATGAACTTTGTAAATATGTCTAACGATCCAATAAACTCTGCAAGTAGTTCAAACGAAACAGCGAACTTTCTGGGTAATTCAAACGAAGCGACGAACTTTCTTAGTAGTTCAAATGAACCAATGAATTTTGTAACTAGGTCAAATAATCCAATGGACTTTTTTAAGTAGGTGAAACGAAACAGCGAACTTTCTGGGTAATTCAAACAAATTAGTGAACTTTCTGAGTAGTTCAAATGAACCAATGAACTTTGCAAATAGGTAAAATGATCCAATGAACTTTGCAAGTAGTTTAAACGAAACAACGAACTTTCTGGGTAATTCAAACGAATTGGTGAACTTTCTGAGTAGTTCAAATGAACCAATGAACTTTTGAAGTAATTCAAATAACTCAATGAATTTTAGGAGCAGTTCAGATGAACCTAAACATTAGGGCATACAATCCGATATAAGTGCACTGCAGATAATAAATTAATTTTATTAATTAGCTAGTATAAATTTCGTTACTAAATAATTTAACAATTACATATTATATTGAAATAAAATTAAAGTGACAGGGTGACTACAACCAGTACGAATCTCGAATGTAAATGAACTACTGCAAATAAAAACAAATATGTGCTGTAGACATACTGTCTAGGTCCTAATCACCTATTCGATAACCGCAATAAACAACAAGAAAAGAATAATAACAATAATTATTAGTTTTATGGACATAACAATATTCTTTTGTTTATTTATTTTGTTATTAGAGAACGTCTATTAATTAATATATTCGATTCGATCCTTCCAACCTCTTGATAAGATGTGGTGGGAACCCCTACTGAGTTACTGAGGGGTTCATCTCCCTTTTTTTTGAACTAACGTTACTAAATCTTCTTCTATTTAATTTGTAATTCATTACAACCTCCCTTCTTTAAAAAATCTTCAATTATTGTTTTAATTTTGACCCCTCCTCCCTCCCAGTAAGATATGGCCGGACTCCCCTTACCCTCAAGTAAAATTTACCCTGTAATGAACATTTCAATAAACCATCAATTGAAATTGTAACAATTCGTTGAATTAAAATTTTTATGTGAGATTTTTAATGACCCTTCGTCCCTTATCTGAGTTTTGATGAGTTATTGAGGGGTTTATGACCCAGTCTCACGTGAGGAAATGATGTCTTATTATTTGTTTTTTGTTCACAAAAAATCACAACCCCTGACTATATAAATATAGAAACTTGTGATCAATTTGGGTCAAATTAGGAAGGCGATGTCTGCAGTAAAATTTTGAATTAAAAGCGAGGTATTTAACCTTAATGTGCCTCATAAATTACCTTCGACCCTTATAGGACCGAAAACTATAAAAGGCAAGCCATTTTAGATTACACCTTATGTAGATTAAGTTTGTAAAATAATTTATACATGTATCACTTCAAATATTTATGGCGGACTTCGCCTTCTGAAACTGACCGGAGTACTTCTACTAAAAGAATGAGCCATTTATATGGATGTTTTACTTTTTATTATTATTCTTGTTACGCCACTGGAAATTAATGCACATAATAATTTTGTAGTTTATATAATACAATAATTTGTGTATGTTCAAGATTTGAGACTTTTGAACTTTTAGAGATAATACATCATATTTGCATGAAATGAATTAAACAAGCAGTATTTATATACAATATTTGTTCCTCCCGATGAGTTCACATTCATTTATATTAAATTTATATCTCTTGGCTAGTTAAAAGAAAGGCTGATAACGGATATCGTAAAAAAATATGTTAAATGTAAATTTTGAAATTACTTGAACTTTCTGTCACGTTATTCATAATAAAACAATTAATATTATTAATATCACTGATTTTCGTGATTTAATATAATTTTAATTAATTTTTAATTAAGCATAGATACCATCAAATTTGTTGGCACGCTGGTGGTTTGGTGAATCTTAAAGACGTTTAAAGAATTTGGACATTGGACTCGTTGGTTATCATTTTTTAAAAGCTCCTTACACTTTGGATTTATTTGTGAATAATTGTATTACTTGATTTAATCAAAATGCAAATACGACTGCACTCGTGTATACACTGTGTGCAACTACTAATTTTAAATGATCTTTTACATTTTGATGAATCCGAAAGTTAACTCTTATATTGTCACCCTGTATGAAGAGTTTTTTAAGTTATTGTGCTATTAGAAGTATATGAATTAGTAGAAGGAATTCAATTCTGAAACTTGATCTCATTTGGTTATTGTTTATGCCGCTTCTTTTAAAAATATTTTCAAGTTCGATTTACATCCGGTTATACCGGAAGTCGATACCAACTTTGTTATTTTAAATGGAATGGTATATTTTTTACGCTGAATTCGAATAAAACGTGTAATTCTAAGGTAAGTTTAATAACCAACTTGTACACCTATGACGATCGGTTTCTGAGTTAATTTAATTTATAGAAAAAAAAATCGCTATCGCAACCCAAATTACAAAAAATCATAACTTCCACAAAATACGACTCAGACTGTTAAAATTTTTATTAGTAATAGCTGAATATTAGTGCTAACGCCTTGACAAAATTGAACTAAATAATTTATACAGGGCGTTCAAAATAAAATTCTAAAGTTCAAAAACTTCAAACACGAATAACTTCGTTTTTTCAAATGGCACCTACCAGTTTTTATTTTTTTAATCGACTCCTTTTTTTATCCTCTTTCGATCCATATGGATACTTCCTATTGTTTTATTTGAAAATTTTCGAGTAATTTTGAATTATTACTAAAATAGCCAATTTTAATATTTTTCGAATAAAAAGGTGTGCCTTGGACAAATGACAGCTAACGGCAATCAATGCAAAATGAAGCCAAAAATCGCCTTGTCGATTAATTTCTGTTACAAAAAAATAATCAAAAACGAAAACTTCAATTGAAGTATTTTTTATAAACATTTGTCTCGAACATCTTCCCAACAGAAATTAAGCGATAAAAAAGGTTTTACTGTGATTTTGTTTTGATTGTTGTTAGTTGTCAATTTTCCAAGGCACACTCTTATTACGCAAAAATTAATGAAATTATCTATACTTTAAAAATTCTAAATTACTCAAAATTTTTCAAATAAAACAGTAGGGAGTATCTATATGAATCGAAAGAGAATAAAAAAAGGAATCGATTAAAAAAATAAAATATGGTAGGTGTCATTTGAAAAAATGAAGTTATTCGTGTTTGAAGTTTTTAAACTTTAGAATTTTATTTTGAACGCCCTGTATAAATTATTTAGTTCAATTTTGTCAAGGCGTTAGCACTAATATTCAGCTATTATTATTAAAAATTTCAACAGTCTGAATCGTATTTTGTGGAAGTTATGATTTTTTATAATTTGGGTTGCGGTAGCGATTTTTTTTTCTATAAATTAAATTAACTCAGAAACCGATCGTCATAAGTGTACAAGTTGGTTATTAAACTTACCTTAGAATTACACGTTTTATTCGAATTCAGCGTAAAAAATATACCATTCCATTTAAAATAACAAAGTTGGTGTCGACTTCCGGTATAACCGGATGTAAATCGAACTTGAAAATATTTTTAAAAGATGCGGCATAAACAATAACCAAATGAGCCCAAGTTTCAGTATTAAATTTCTTCTATTAATTCATATACTTCTAATAGCCCATCAACTTGAAAAACCCAGTATAATAAAATAGTGTTTTCCGGATGTTTTTATCAGTAGTATGAACACAAAAGAGACAATGTGCAAGCCATAATTATTTATCATCAAAATTATAAATTGTTATTACGTTTATTTTGTCATTAAATGCAAGTCAACAAATTCATAACGTTAATATTTTATATTAGTGCATAATTATTGTATTATTACAGATAGGCCTTTCGATTAGATCGGTATTAAATGTCGACAGTTGAATAATATAAACAACATGCTTTGTAATAAATTCGATGGCGGACGGTCACGTTTATTGAACTGATTTCCAATTTTTGCAAAACGCGTTAACGATAACAGAAATATGTATCTATAAGTAATTATTAATTAATTTCATTAATGGATATTTTCGACTTGAGTTTAGATAATTTTTAAGAAACAAAACGTTGAAAATGTATTTAACAATAAAAAAAAAAGAAATAAAACATACTGCGTGAGTCAGGAATCGAACCCTGGCAACTGCGCTGCTCGCTTTTATTTGCCAGCACTCTAACTAGTCGGCCGTCTTTCGTTTTGCAAAAAATGCGGTCTGCATACGTATTTAAAGTGAAAGTTTATGTATTCAGAGAATATTTAGTATATTCTAGGTTTGCAATATTCATAAAATTTGTCACGATTAATGCGTTCTGAAATATTTATCTACTTATATTTTTTAATAGTGTTAGGCAAATAAACAGTTTGGACACAAGTGATCTGATGAAATTAATGCTATTTATAAGGATTGAAGAATATTGATCAAATTATCGAATTTCGTACTAGCCATAAAGTTGCTTTTATTTTGTGCACTTTATAGAACTTTGTCTGTTATTAAATCAGTAGAAATCGAGTATTATTATCTATAAAAAGTGTTAAAATTATCTCTAATAAAGTTTCAATTGCACCCTTGTTAATTTGAACTTCATTTTTTAATGTTTTCAATGTTTTTTAATAACCAAAAGTTACAAAAAAAATATTTGTAGGGGAAGTTATTTATTCAATACAGATAACTTAATAAAATATATCTATATAAATAGTATATTATATAAAAAAACGTACTATATAATTGTGAATTTTAACGCGTAATAAATAAATTGTGCGGAGATGTTTATTTTGTACGTTTTTCTATAAGATTGAAATTTTCCACTTTCATAGGAATATCTACTCGATATGTCTCAGAAAATTTAAAAAACTTAAATTAACAATTGTGGTTTTAAAACTTTGATAATTTATAAGCTTATAATTGTTAAAAAACAAAATGCACAATTTTTTTTTGAAATTATTTTCCTTATCTTTGGGGAAAACTGAAATTTTTTAATCTATTCCTAATAGGTAATAAATAATATTGCAGGCAGTGTATGTGTACAGCAAGAAAAAAATATTGCTAATTTGTCTTTGTTTCCTACCTTTTTTAATGTAAAATTGGTTCTGTTGAGGACAGCCACGAGGCAAAGACACAAGCACAACTGACTGTAGGTAATCTCTGCTGAAGGACGCAAAAAAAAACAAAACGTTAAAAAATGAAGAAAAAATGTTATCAAAGAAAATGATATGTTTAAGACTTAAAAATGGTTTAAAGATATTTACTTGCACAAAAGTGAGGTTAAAGTTTGATCATGCATTTTATAAAAAAAACTTGATCTATACATAATTTGTAGAATACAAATATACAGGGGTTTTCAAGTTGATGGGCTATTAGAAGTATATGAATTAGTAGAAAGAATTAAATTCTTTAACTTGGGCTTATTTGGTTATTGTTTATGCCGCTTCTTTTAAAAATATTTTCAAGTTCGATTTACATCCGGTTATACCGGAAGTCGATACCAACTTTGTTATTTTAAATGGAATGGTATATTTTTTACGCTGAATTCGAATAAAACGTGTAATTCTAAGGTAAGTTTGATAACCAACTTGTACACCTATGACGATCGGTTTCTGAGTTAATTTAATTTATAGATAAAAAATCGTTACCGCAACCCAAATCATAAAAAATCATAACTTCCACAAAATATGACTTAGAGTGTTGAAATTTTTACTAGTAATAGCTGAACATAAGTGCTAACACCTTGACAAAATTGAGCTAAATAATTTATACAGGGCGTTCAAAACAAAATTCTCAAATCTAAAAACTTTAAACACGAATAACTTCATTTTTTCAAATGGCACCTATCATTTTTTATTTTTTCAATCGATTCCTTTTTTTACTCTCTTTCGATTCATGTAGACACTACCTACTGTTTTATTTGAAAAATTTAGAATTTTTAAAATATAGATAATTTCATTAATTTTGGCGTAATAAGAGTGTGCCTTGGAAAATTGACAACTAACGACAATCAAAACAAAATCACAGTAAAACCTTTTTTATCGCTTAATTTCTGCTGGGGAGATGTTCGAAACAAATGTTTATAAAAAATACTTCAATTGAAGTTTTCGTTTTTGATTATTTTTTTGTAAGAGAAATTAATCGACAGGGCGATTTTTGGCTTCATTTTGCATTGATTGCCGTTAGCTGTCATTTGTCCAAGGCACACCTTTTTATTCGAAAAATATTACAATTGGCTATTTTAGTAATAATTCAAAATTACTCGAAAATTTTCAAATAAAACAATAGGAAGTATCCATATGGATCGAAAGAGGTTAAAAAAAGGAGTCGATTAAAAAAATAAAAAATGGTAGGTGCCATTGGGAAAAACGAAGTTATTCTTGTTTGAAGTTTTTAAATTTTAGAATTTTATTTTGAACGCCCTGTATAAATTATTTAGCTCAATTTTGTCAAGGCGTTAGCACTAATATTCAGCTATTACTAGTAAAAATTTCAACACTCTAAGTCATATTTTGTGGAAGTTATGATTTTTTATAATTTGGGTTGCGGTAGCGATTTTTTTTCTATAAATTAAATTAACTCAAAAACCGATCGTCATAGGTGTACAAGTTGGTTATCAAACTTACCTTTGAATTACACGTTTTATTCGAATTCAGCGTAAAAAATATAGCATTCCATTTAAAATAACAAAGTTGGTGTCAACTTCCGGTATAACCGGATGTAAATCGAACTTGAAAATATTTTTAAAAGAAGCGGCATAAACAATAACCAAATGAGATCAAGTTTCAGAATTGAATTCCTTCTACTAATTCATATACTTCTAATAGCACAATAACTTAAAAAACTCTTCATACAGGGTGACAATATAAGAGTTAACTTTCGGCTTCATCAAAATGTAAAAGATCATTTAAAATTAGTAGTTGCACACAGTGTATACACGAGTGCAGTCGTATTTGCATTTTGATTAAATCAAGTAATACAATTATTCACAAATAAATCCAAAGTGTAAGGAGCTTTTAAAAAATGATAACCAACGAGTCCAATGTCCAAATTCTTTAAACGTCTTTAAGATTCACCAAACCACCAGCGTGCCAACAAATTTGATGGTATCTATGCTTAATTAAAAATTAATTAAAATTATATTAAATCACGAAAATCAGTGATATTAATAATATTAATTGTTTTATTATGAATAACGTGACAGAAAGTTCAAGTAATTTCAACTTTAAAAACCCTGTATACAACAAACATATTTTTAGGTTATGAGTGACTGTGAGGCTGATTCAATTTGCAATATTTGTGCAGTTAAAAATGACATTTCTTTTTTATTTATTTCTATTTATCTATTATTGTTTTGTAATATTTATTATTCATTTAATTTTTAAAATATATGTAAATATCTTGTTGTATTTTATAAAACAATACTTAATTTAGAATTTTTATGATATTATATAACCTCAAAATAGTGCCTTTAAATGAAAACAATTTTAACATTTTTAAATAAAACGGTAATTTTCACGAATTATAACATTAAGAAGGACTAATTTATTAAGTTATACGTATATGTGTATCAATAAATTTTACCTAAAATGGGCGATCAAAAAAACAAAATTAAAAAAAATCCCATTTTCAAACCGACGCCAGACACTGCAACATTTCAAAAAAGAAAAAAATATATTAACTGCAGTATTTTCAAATAATGTGCAAACTTATTTATTAAAATAAATTCTAGAGTATATCTCATGTCGATGTTAACCTATGGCTTGCAGAGACAATTTTCATATTTTAATCGGATAAACTTGTAACTTTCTGATATTTATATCCTACCATAGTATCTTAAAATGAGAAATATTTATTGAAAATGAAAATAACACCAACAGAAAAATTAAAAAAATATCGTTTTAATGTTAAATTTTAACACAATAACTATATTAAGTTCGTAAAAGCTACAATTTTTCAATAAAAATATAGAAATATCTGTAAAAAAATAATAATATAAATTGACAGTATTTGTATACATGGTTAATTAAACAGTAATATGATTTAGGACTTAAAAATATCAACAAAACGTTCAAATTATTGCATATTACAAAACATAACCTCAAAATAGCACCTTTAAATGTAATTATTTCAAACATTTCTGATTATATCACTAATTTTAATGGATAATTACGTTTAAAAATATTCAAATAAATATTATATATTGATAACAATAGGATATATAAACAAATAAAACGTTTTGTTGCTTTCTCTGAAAATGTCACATTTTCACCTAAAAAAAAAATAAACAATGCAAAATTAGAAGTATTTGTTTCGTATTATTATCGAGCCAGCTGTTGATGATGGACGAGCTTTCCGCAAAAATTTAATTTGTTATCATGTTTATGCCACAGTTGACCTGTAACGATCGAGTAGTTAAAGTTAGTTCATTTGACCGCTTGGTGCTAAAGATTAACACCCCATTCTAACCTAGCATTTTCTTTCAAATATCATCATTATTTTAAGACATACGCACATAGTATATTAACTATCGTTCATAATTATTAAGCGAGATCTTTATTTTTATAAATTCGCAAAATGTGTATTAAGAATTACAAACAATTGCTTGTTTCGAATCGAATTATGAAACGTTGCCTTTCTGTTGTGTAGGTTATCGTCGGTTTTAGGTTAACTGATTTTTATAATCTTTTTTGTAACATTCGCCGGTTTTGTAGATTTGTAATGGCATGTCCGGTTTTTTATTTTCATGTTTTTATCAGTTGCTGATTGATAAGGCCCAACATTTTTCAATGATGACGCATGAACTTTATAATGTAATAGAAAAATGCTGATGCAAACTCTTCATATGGTACAGCAACATAAAAATGTGGGTGAAATTAATTCGGAAAATGACCCTTATTAGGTGCCAAGTTCAAAAATAAAGTATTAGGGGCTCATAAAATGTAAAAGATATTAAGTACCGTTTATACAACACCAATTTTGGTCATTAAAGTGGAGGAACAGTCATCCTTTCCTCTTCTAACGTAAGAAAAGTTATGGAACACCCTGTATACAATCTACAATATCCGGAATTTCTGCTATTGATCGACCTTTATGCAGTTTCGAAAGTATAAACAAAAACTATTTATGCATTTATCAGTCAATTGAAGTGTTTTCGCTAGAAAAACATTTCGCCCATCCTTGAAAAGACAACATACCAAAATGTTTTATTTACAATCAAACGATATTTATTGTAAATAAAATTTTTACTACTAATAATAATCGTAAGTACGATTCAAATAATGAAATTGTTTTTGACTATATTTATGGCAAAAAAATTTGGAAAAGGAAAGTTGAGAGATGGATCTAAAAGGTAAAATTTTGAGATGAAATTATTGCAACTGGAGAAGGAAAAATTGACCATTAAATTTAGATGAGCAAACCCTTTTGACAGTCGTGGAAAGGAATAAAATAGAATGTTGGTCTCCTTAATGTTGAATTGTGGGAATATAAAGAAGAGGACCAGGAACTTTTTGCTTTATTGAAATAGGAAAGAAGGTAATTTTGGCCTTCAAGAGGTTGAAATTTGATGTATAACATGCAAATAGAGGAGGAAGAGATTCAATGCTGAAGATTGATGACTAAGGACTTTTGGAACTCGTGAGAGAATACAGAAGAGAATGGAGGACATAAATATGTTCAAATCCGAAGATATAAAGCATCCAAATGGAGAGGGAAACGATCGACCATCAAATTTTGATGACTAGTGACTTTTGTGACTCGTGGGAGAAGACAGAAGAGAATGGCGGACATCAAGATGTTTAAATCCGAAGATATAAAGCATCGAAATGGAGAGGGAACGATCGAACATCAAATTTTGATGACTAGGGATTTTTGTGACTCGTGAGAGAAGACAGAAGAGAATGGAGGACATCAAGATGTTCAAATCCGAAGATATAAAGCATCCAAATAGAGAGGGAAACGATCGACCATCAAATTTTGATGACTAGGGATTTTTGTGACTCGTGAGAGAAGACAGAAGAGAATGGAGGACATCAAGATGTTCAAATCCGAAGATATAAAGCATCCAAATAGAGAGGGAAACGATCGACCATCAAATTTTGATGACTAGGGATTTTTGTGACTCGTGAGAGAAGACAGAAGAGAATGGAGGACATCAAGATGTTCAAATCCGAAGATATAAAGCATCCAAATAGAGAGGGAAACGATCGACCATCAAATTTTGATGACTAGGGATTTTTGTGACTCGTGAGAGAAGACAGAAGAGAATGGCGGACATCAAGATGTTTAAATCCGAAGATATAAAGCATCGAAATGGAGAGGGAACGATCGAACATCAAATTTTGATGACTAGGGATTTTTGTGACTCGTGAGAGAAGACAGAAGAGAATGGAGGACATCAAGATGTTCAAATCCGAAGATATAAAGCATCCAAATAGAGAGGGAAACGATCGACCATCAAATTTTGATGACTAGGGATTTTTGTGACTCGTGAGAGAAGACAGAAGAGAATGGCGGACATCAAGATGTTTAAATCCGAAGATATAAAGCATCGAAATGGAGAGGGAACGATCGAACATCAAATTTTGATGACTAGGGATTTTTGTGACTCGTGAGAGAAGACAGAAGAGAATGGAGGACATCAAGATGTTCAAATCCGAAGATATAAAGCATCCAAATAGAGAGGGAAACGATCGACCATCAAATTTTGATGACTAGGGACTTTTGTGACTCGTGGGAGAAGACGGAAGAGAATGGAGGACATCAAGATGTTCAAATCCGAAGATATAAAGCATCCAAATGGAGAGGGAAACGATCGACCATCAAATTTTGATGACTAGGGACTGTTGTGACTCGTGAGAGAAGACAGAAGACAATGAAGGACATCAAGATGTTTAAATCCGAAGATATAAAGCATGGAAATGGAGAGGGAACGATCGAACATCAAATTTTGATGACTAGTGACTTTTGTGACTCATGGGAGAAGACAGAAGAGAATGGAGGATATCAAGATGTTTAAATCCGAAGATATAAAGCATCGAAATGGAGAGGGGAACGATCGACCATCAAATTTTGATGACTAGTGACTTTTGTGACTCGTGGGAGAAGACAGAAGAGAATGGAGGACATCAAGATGTTTAAATCCGAAGATATAAAGCATCGAAATGGAGAGGGAAACGATCGAACATCAAATTTTGATGACTAGTGACTTTTGTGACTCGTGGGAGAAGACAGAAGAGAATGGAGGACATCAAGATGTTTAAATCCGAAGATATAAAGCATCGAAATGGAGAGGGAAACGATCGACCATCAAATTTTGATGACTAGTGACTTTTGTGACTCGTGAGAGAAGACAGAAGAGAATGGAGGATATCAAGATGTTTAAATCCGAAGATATAAAGCATCGAAATGGAGAGGGAACGATCGAACATCAAATTTTGATGACTAGTGACTTTTGTGACTCGTGGGAGAAGACAGAAGAGAATGGAGGACATCAAGATGTTTAAATCCGAAGATATAAAGCATCGAAATGGAGAGGGAAACGATCGACCATCAAATTTTGATGACTAGTGACTTTTGTGACTCGTGGGAGAAGACAGAAGAGAATGGAGGACATCAAGATGTTCAAATCCGAAGATATAAAGCATCCAAATGGAGAGGTAAACGATCGACCATCAAATTTTGATGACTAGGGACTTTTGTGACTCGTGGGAGAAGACAGAAAAGAATGGAGGACATCAAGATGTTTAAATCCGAAGATATAAAGCATCGAAATGGAGAGGGAAACGATCGACCATCAAATTTTGATGACTAGTGACTTTTGTGACTCGTGGAAGAAGACAGAAGAGAATGGAGGACATCAAGATGTTCAAATCCGAAGATATAAAGCATCCAAATGGAGAGGTAAACGATCGACCATCAAATTTTGATGACTAGGGACTTTTGTGACTCGTGGGAGAAGACAGAAGAGAATGGAGGACATCAAGATGTTCAAATCCGAAGATATAAAGCATCCAAATGGAGAGGGAAACGATCGACCATCAAATTTTGATGACTAGGGACTTTTGTGACTCGTGGGAGAAGACAGAAGAGAATGGAGGACATCAAGATGTTCAAATCCGAAGATATAAAGCATCCAAATGGAGAGGGAAACGATCGACCATCAAATTTTGATGACTAGTGACTTTTGTGACTCGTGGGAGAAGACAGAAGAGAATGGAGGACATCAAGATGTTCAAATCCGAAGATATAAAGCATCCAAATGGAGAGGTAAACGATCGACCATCAAATTTTGATGACTAGGGACTTTTGTGACTCGTGGGAGAAGACAGAAAAGAATGGAGGATATCAAGATGTTCAAATCCGAAGGTATAAAGCATCCAAATGGAGAGGGAAACGATCGACCATCAAATTTAGATGACTAGTGACTTTTGTGACTCGTGGGAGAAGACAGAAGAGAATGGAGGATATTAAGATGTTTTAATCCGAAGATATAAAGCATCGAAATGGAGAGGGGAACGATCGACCATCAAATTTTGATGACTAGTGACTTTTGTGACTCGTGGGAGAAGACAGAAGAGAATGGAGGATATCAAGATGTTTAAATCCGAAGATATAAAGCATCGAAATGGAGAGGGAAACGATCGACCATCAAATTTTGATGACTAGTGACTTTTGTGACTCGTGGGAGAAGACAGAAGAGAATGGAGGATATCAAGATGTTTAAATCCGAAGATATAAAGCATCGAAACGGAGAGGGAACGATCGACCAGCAAATTTTGATGACTAGTGACTTTTGTGACTCATGGGAGAAGACAGAAGAGAATGGAGGATATCAAGATGTTTAAATCCGAAGATATAAAGCATCGAAATGGAGAGGGGAACGATCGACCATCAAATTTTGATGACTAGTGACTTTTGTGACTCGTGAGAGAAGACAGAAGAGAATGGAGGATATCAAGATGTTTAAATCCGAAGATATAAAGCATCGAAATGGAGAGGGAACGATCGACCATCAAATTTTGATGACTAGTGACTTTTGTGACTCATGGGAGAAGACAGAAGAGAATGGAGGATATCAAGATGTTTAAATCCGAAGATATAAAGCATCGAAATGGAGAGGGAACGATCGACCATCAAATTTTGATGACTAGTGACTTTTGTGACTCATGGGAGAAGACAGAAGAGAATGGAGGATATCAAGATGTTTAAATCCGAAGATATAAAGCATCGAAATGGAGAGGGGAACGATCGACCATCAAATTTTGATGACTAGTGACTTTTGTGACTCATGGGAGAAGACAGAAGAGAATGGAGGATATCAAGATGTTTAAATCCGAAGATATAAAGCATCGAAATGGAGAGGGAACGATCGACCATCAAATTTTGATGACTAGTGACTTTTGTGACTCATGGGAGAAGACAGAAGAGAATGGAGGATATCAAGATGTTTAAATCCGAAGATATAAAGCATCGAAATGGAGAGGGGAACGATCGACCATCAAATTTTGATGACTAGTGACTTTTGTGACTCATGGGAGAAGACAGAAGAGAATGGAGGACATCAAGATGTTTAAATCCGAAGATATAAAGCATCGAAATGGAGAGGGAACGATCGACCATCAAATTTTGATGACTAGTGACTTTTGTGACTCATGGGAGAAGACAGAAGAGAATGGAGGATATCAAGATGTTTAAATCCGAAGATATAAAGCATCGAAATGGAGAGGGGAACGATCGACCATCAAATTTTGATGACTAGTGACTTTTGTGACTCGTGGGAGAAGACAGAAGAGAATGGAGGACATCAAGATGTTTAAATCCGAAGATATAAAGCATCGAAATGGAGAGGGAAACGATCGAACATCAAATTTTGATGACTAGTGACTTTTGTGACTCGTGGGAGAAGACAGAAGAGAATGGAGGACATCAAGATGTTTAAATCCGAAGATATAAAGCATCGAAATGGAGAGGGAAACGATCGACCATCAAATTTTGATGACTAGTGACTTTTGTGACTCGTGAGAGAAGACAGAAGAGAATGGAGGATATCAAGATGTTTAAATCCGAAGATATAAAGCATCGAAATGGAGAGGGAACGATCGAACATCAAATTTTGATGACTAGTGACTTTTGTGACTCGTGGGAGAAGACAGAAGAGAATGGAGGACATCAAGATGTTTAAATCCGAAGATATAAAGCATCGAAATGGAGAGGGAACGATCGAACATCAAATTTTGATGACTAGTGACTTTTGTGACTCGTGGGAGAAGACAGAAGAGAATGGAGGACATCAAGATGTTTAAATCCGAAGATATAAAGCATCGAAATGGAGAGGGAAACGATCGACCATCAAATTTTGATGACTAGTGACTTTTGTGACTCGTGAGAGAAGACAGAAGAGAATGGAGGATATCAAGATGTTTAAATCCGAAGATATAAAGCATCGAAATGGAGAGGGAACGATCGAACATCAAATTTTGATGACTAGTGACTTTTGTGACTCGTGGGAGAAGACAGAAGAGAATGGAGGACATCAAGATGTTTAAATCCGAAGATATAAAGCATCGAAATGGAGAGGGAACGATCGAACATCAAATTTTGATGACTAGTGACTTTTGTGACTCGTGGGAGAAGACAGAAGAGAATGGAGGACATCAAGATGTTTAAATCCGAAGATATAAAGCATCGAAATGGAGAGGGAAACGATCGACCATCAAATTTTGATGACTAGTGACTTTTGTGACTCGTGAGAGAAGACAGAAGAGAATGGAGGATATCAAGATGTTTAAATCCGAAGATATAAAGCATCGAAATGGAGAGGGAACGATCGAACATCAAATTTTGATGACTAGTGACTTTTGTGACTCGTGGGAGAAGACAGAAGAGAATGGAGGACATCAAGATGTTTAAATCCGAAGATATAAAGCATCGAAATGGAGAGGGAACGATCGAACATCAAATTTTGGTGACTAGTGACTTTTGTGACTCGTGGGAGAAGACAGAAGAGAATGGAGGACATCAAGATGTTTAAATCCGAAGATATAAAGCATCGAAATGGAGAGGGAACGATCGAACATCAAATTTTGATGACTAGTGACTTTTGTGACTCGTGGGAGAAGACAGAAGAGAATGGAGGACATCAAGATGTTTAAATCCGAAGATATAAAGTATCTAAATGGAGAGGGAACGATCGAACATCAAATTTTGATGACTAGTGACTTTTGTGACTCGTGGGAGAAGATAGAAGAGAATGGAGGACATCAAGATGTTTAAATCCGAAGATATAAAGCATCGAAATGGAGAGGGAACGATCGAACATCAAATTTTGATGACTAGTGACTTTTGTGACTCGTGGGAGAAGACAGAAGAGAATGGAGGACATCAAGATGTTTAAATCCGAAGATATAAAGCATCGAAATGGAGGGGGAAAACGATCGAACATCAAATTTTGATGACTAGTGACTTTTGTGACTCGTGGGAGAAGACAGAAGAGAATGGAGGACATCAAGATGTTTAAATCCGAAGATATAAAGCATCGAAATGGAGAGGGAACGATCGAACATCAAATTTTGATGACTAGTGACTTTTGTGACTCGTGGGAGAAGACAGAAGAGAATGGAGGACATCAAGATGTTTAAATCCGAAGATTTAAAGCATCGAAATGGAGAGGGAAACGATCGACCATCAAATTTTGATGACTAGTGACTTTTGTGACTCGTGAGAGAAGACAGAAGAGAATGGAGGACATCAAGATGTTTAAATCCGAAGATATAAAGTATCCAAATGGAGAGGGAAACGATCGACCATCAAATTTTGATGACTAGTGACTTTTGTGACTCGTGGGAGAAGACAGAAGAGAATGGAGGACATCAAGATGTTCAAATCCGAAGATATAAAGCATCCAAATGGAGAGGGAAACGATCGACCATCAAATTTTGATGACTAGGGACTTTTGTGACTCGTGGGAGAAGACAGAAGAGAATGGAGGACATCAAGATGTTCAAATCCGAAGATATAAAGCATCCAAATGGAGAGGGAACGATCGAACATCAAATTTTGATGACTAGTGACTTTTGTGACTCGTGGGAGAAGATAGAAGAGAATGGAGGACATCAAGATGTTCAAATCCGAAGATATAAAGCATCGAAATGGAGGGGGAAAACGATCGAACATCAAATTTTGATGACTAGTGACTTTTGTGACTCGTGGGAGAAGACAGAAGAGAATGGAGGACATCAAGATGTTTAAATCCGAAGATTTAAAGCATCGAAATGGAGAGGGAAACGATCGACCATCAAATTTTGATGACTAGTGACTTTTGTGACTCGTGAGAGAAGACAGAAGAGAATGGAGGACATCAAGATGTTCAAATCCGAAGATATAAAGCATCCAAATGGAGAGGGAAACGATCGACCATCAAATTTTGATGACTAGGGACTTTTGTGACTCGTGGGAGAAGACAGAAGAGAATGGAGGACATCAAGATGTTCAAATCCGAAGATATAAAGCATCGAAATGGAGAGGGAAACGATCGACCATCAAATTTTGATGACTAGTGACTTTTGTGACTCGTGAGAGAAGACAGAAGAGAATGGAGGACATCAAGATGTTTAAATCCGAAGATATAAAGTATCCAAATGGAGAGGGAAACGATCGACCATCAAATTTTGATGACTAGTGACTTTTGTGACTCGTGAGAGAAGACAGAAGAGAATGGAGGACATCAAGATGTTTAAATCCGAAGATATAAAGTATCCAAATGGAGAGGGAAACGATCGACCATCAAATTTTGATGACTAGTGACTTTTGTGACTCGTGAGAGAAGACAGAAGAGAATGGAGGACATCAAGATGTTCAAATCCGAAGATATAAAGCATCGAAATGGAGAGGGAACGATCGAACATCAAATTTTGATGACTAGTGACTTTTGTGACTCGTGGGAGAAGACAGAAGAGAATGGAGGACATCAAGATGTTCAAATCCGAAGATATAAAGCATCGAAATGGAGAGGGAAACGATCGACCATCAAATTTTGATGACTAGTGACTTTTGTGACTCGTGAGAGAAGACAGAAGAGAATGGAGGATATCAAGATGTTTAAATCCGAAGATATACAGTATCCAAATGGAGAGGGAAACGATCGACCATCAAATTTTGATGACTAGTGACTTTTGTGACTCGTGAGAGAAGACAGAAGAGAATGGAGGACATCAAGATGTTCAAATCCGAAGATATAAAGCATCGAAATGGAGAGGGAACGATCGAACATCAAATTTTGATGACTAGTGACTTTTGTGACTCGTGGGAGAAGACAGAAGAGAATGGAGGACATCAAGATGTTCAAATCCGAAGATATAAAGCATCGAAATGGAGAGGGAAACGATCGACCATCAAATTTTGATGACTAGTGACTTTTGTGACTCGTGAGAGAAGACAGAAGAGAATGGAGGACATCAAGATGTTTAAATCCGAAGATATAAAGTATCCAAATGGAGAGGGAAACGATCGACCATCAAATTTTGATGACTAGTGACTTTTGTGACTCGTGAGAGAAGACAGAAGAGAATGGAGGACATCAAGATGTTCAAATCCGAAGATATAAAGCATCGAAATGGAGAGGGAACGATCGAACATCAAATTTTGATGACTAGTGACTTTTGTGACTCGTGAGAGAAGACAGAAGAGAATGGAGGACATCAAGATGTTTAAATCCGAAGATATAAAGTATCCAAATGGAGAGGGAAACGATCGACCATCAAATTTTGATGACTAGTGACTTTTGTGACTCGTGAGAGAAGACAGAAGAGAATGGAGGACATCAAGATGTTCAAATCCGAAGATATAAAGCATCGAAATGGAGAGGGAACGATCGAACATCAAATTTTGATGACTAGTGACTTTTGTGACTCGTGGGAGAAGACAGAAGAGAATGGAGGACATCAAGATGTTTAAATCCGAAGATATAAAGCATCGAAATGGAGAGGGAACGATCGAACATCAAATTTTGATGACTAGTGACTTTTGTGACTCGTGGGAGAAGACAGAAGAGAATGGAGGACATCAAGATGTTCAAATCCGAAGATATAAAGCATCGAAATGGAGAGGGAAACGATCGACCATCAAATTTTGATGACTAGTGACTTTTGTGACTCGTGGGAGAAGACAGAAGAGAATGGAGGACATCAAGATGTTCAAATCCGAAGATATAAAGCATCCAAATGGAGAGGGAAACGATCGACCATCAAATTTTGATGACTAGTGACTTTTGTGACTCGTGGGAGAAGACAGAAGAGAATGGAGGACATCAAGATGTTCAAATCCGAAGATATAAAGCATCCAAATGGAGAGGGAAACGATCGACCATCAAATTTTGATGACTAGGGACTTTTGTGACTCGTGGGAGAAGACAGAAGAGAATGGAGGACATCAAGATGTGCAAATGCGAAGATATAAAGTTTTGTTTTTACACTAAAATTGTCACTGCTTTTTCGTGTCAAATATAAATCTAAATATAGAAATGGTAATTATAATTGATAATGAAATAGTTTAGTTAACTTTTGGCGGTCTTTTTGCTCCCATACTTATTTAAAAACCTAATAAATTTCTTGCTTACAATTGAAAGAAACAAGTTACTGATTACTCCTTATTTTTAAAATGCGAAGAAATACCGATGACGCGGTTGGTCACATTTTAGTACCGTACTGAACGTTATGTTGGCAACAGTGAAATCAGAAAGGTCAAGAGCAACATTCTGTCCTCTAGATCTAGACGTTACTTTACGTTACGGTTCGCAGCTTGCAAAAGTGTTACATTTGCTGTAATTAAACGTTCACACTAATCCTTTTTTCTATTCTTTTGATTGTGCTGCATTTTACGCATTTTCCAAGATAATGTTTAACAACATTCTTCATATGGGGACCCTCCACGAACTTTGCGATAAATACTATAATGATAAGAATACGCAAGACAACAATAATACTTTAATACGCTTACAAATATACAAATAAGTGACGGTTCGTACAAAAAGATTACAAATACGAACAACTACCATAAAAAGAGAGGAAGGACAGGTAGATCGTCGAATTTTGACGACCAAATAAATAACAAAAACCGTGAAGATCATTCCCAATTACGAGAATCATCAACAGTTGATTAAGAAAGGAAAACAATAGAAATTTGTACACGTTTGACTTCGTTAATCTTACTGTGGACCATCTAGTCAATTAGTCAATTTCCATTCTTTTCCAAGTATAGTATGCGATGACCAAATGGTATCCTTTGAAGATCAACATTCTCGTTGTTCAATTTATGTCCTTGTTCAACATTCCTAACAGTGCCTAGTCATTGAAATTTAATGGCCGTACATCTCTTCCATTTTCAAGCTTTTTATTTCAAAATACGACTTCATCAAGTCAACATCCATGCTTTGCTGCATCAGATTTGAACATCATGAAGACCTACAGTCTGTTTTATTCTGTTTCATTGCTGCCAGAAGTCCTTAGTCATCAATATTTCACGGTCGATCGTTTCCCTTTCCATTTCGATGCTTTATATCTTCGGATTTAAACATCTTGATGTCCTCCATTCTCTTTTGTCTTCTCCCACGAGTCACAAAAGTCCCTACTCATCAAAATATGATGGTCGATCGTTTCCATTTCCATTTGGATGCTTTATATCTTCGGATTTGAACATCTTGATGTCCTTCATTCTCTTCTGTCTTCGCCCACGAGTCACAAAAGTAGAAATTGGAAAACAATGTTTCTCTTTCATTGTCGTAAATAAATAGACAACAAGAATTTCAGCCTTGTTCGATATAAAATTGAGACACAGAAATATGTTGAAGACAAAGTATCGATTGTAAATACGTATGTACATTAATTGATAGTGTGTGAACTTTAGAATCCACATTTTTACCGCCTGTAATGGCTGGTTGACATGAATGGAAATACGATTTTCTGAAAATGTTACGACAATTGTTTTGTTATTGTTTCCAAGTGGAAGTGAAAAAATGGTTTATCATTGACCCAAATGTCTGGATAGCACGTAGTAGCGTTCTCAATTATCTTCTGGCCAATACAATAAACACTATTTTCAAATCAATACTATTTACTGGATGATCACTTAAATGTATTATTAATTATAGTGTTGGGTGACATTTTAGAGAAGATAATAAATTATAAATTAGAAAAATAAAAAATGTAAACATTTCAAATATTGGTACCTATTTAAATATTTGGAATTAATTAATTTAATGTTATTATATAAGGACAAGAATAATTTAAAAACGGAAAACGCATTATGTATAAAAATTTTGACAGTAACGTAGGCCAAAATAAAAAATAAAAATGTTATGGGCCACAGTATAAAAATGACCGTTATGGCTACAGTTTGACGTCATCGTTTCTTTTACGTAATAAACAGCGTTGGCACGTGTGATAAGAATAATGCAAGACCACTAACAAAAGCAAGGCAAACAATACGAACAATAAATGAATAATTTTAAGTGGTTATAATCAAAGCAATTTCTATTTTTTCTTTGTATTCTTGAGTATTTCTTTTATGTAAATTATAGTATACAAGTAGGTACTACGTGGGTACTTGGCGTTTTTTCTTTTTTTTTTTATTAATCAGAAAACATTAAATTTTTGTTTAAATAAATAGCTACCTAATTTATTACCAATGCAGTTTTGCCAAATTAAACTCTAGAGCATGACACACAGGTCAGATTAAAAATTCCACAGAGTTTGGATTATTATTTGTTATGTTTACCGTTGTCTTATTATTATTTTTTTTTATTTATGTCAACAGGGTGTTCAATATATTGAGGCTGATAGATAATAATTACTGTACATAATGAAATAACAAATAAATTTTATTTTAAAATGCTTTTGGAAGGTTCGTAACTTTAGTATGAGAGACGGTCGAGTCGTTAGAGCGATTATCTTTTATAATGTAGACGGCGCAGTAGCCCGGGTTCGAGTCCCGGCCTGTACATATTTTTTTTCTTCCTTGTTTACTTCGGTATATATTTTTTTACAATTAATCTTCATTCACTTATTTTTTTAATTATTTAATTAATTAAATAATTAAAGTTTTTGACACCCTGTATTTATTCAATTAAACAATAATTGTTTATTTAGCACATATTTTAAACGTGATAGTGATATTATATCTACAATTTACTTTGTGTATTTTTTTAGTTTCTTTTTTTATTTATTTATTTTAAAGTATATTATGCAGTATTTTTTGAAAGGCACCTACACTTCGAATGTAGTAATTGTAAATATTTTTATAGATAGTCAGTTAATCAAATATTTCGTTTTTATTACAAAAATAATATTTTAATACATGTAGTATTATTAGGTACTTGAAGTGATGCAGAAAAAAAAAAACGAAAAAGTTTGGAATTTTAACATAGGAAAAAACTAAATATCTCTTGATTAATGTGATGCAATCGTCAATCGTGTATATGTAAAATTAGAAATTATTTATTTATTAAAATTGTTCTTATTCAATAATAATTTTAAAAATTCAATAGTTGCACCCTATTTCATGAACATAATACTCTTTTAAAAAAAATACATACATACATACATACATACATACATACATACATACATATTTCTTATCTAATTGATTAATTAAACACTGTTGCATTTACAAAGAATTAATTTATTGCAATTGGAACGGTTTAATGTAAAGGAGGAGCAGTGTCTGCAATAGGAGGAGTTCAAATTACGCTATAGGAGGAGTAGATATATTCATGAAGTGTAATGGTTCTTTGCATATTGTAACGCGTGCCTTGCACTGATAACCCAAGCCAATCATTAATGATAAACCGTCTGGTTTCTTTCTTTGTTCCTTACGTCACTCTTATACATATGTTACTACAGGGTTGCACTTAATTGAATGTATTTTCTAGTACGTACTAGGTGGAACATTTAAAATATAAATGTCTTTAAAACTCCAAGGGCTAAGGTTAGGTTATGGTGGGATAAGTTTCCATAGACTGAAATGTGCTAAGTGTTATGCATCAAACTTTAAATGTTAAGCGTCAATCCTAATGAGGACAAGAGCATCAAAAAGAAATTCTATCCTCCAAGGACTAAGGTTGGGTTGTGGTGGGATAAGGTTTTCCTGATTGGTGTGTATGAAGTTGCATAAAGAAAAGGTCATGCATCAAAGATACTTAATATAGTTTCGGGACCTGGAATATATGCTATACGCCAAACCTTAAGATTAGGTTCTGGTGGGATAAGGTTCCATAGACTGCAATGTGTTAAGTGTTAAGCATCAAAGTTAATTAGTACGAGAACACCACAACTAAAATCTATCATTCAAGGACCAAGGTTGGTTAGGTTGTGGTGGGATAAGGTTTGCCTGATTTGTATGTACGAAGTTGCATCATATGAAAAGTGTTATGCATCAAAAATAATTTAGTTTCGGAACCAATAATATATGCCATACACCACAACCTAAGGTTATGTTCTGGTGGGATAAGGTTCCATAGACTGCAATGTGTTAAGCGGTAAGCATCAAAGTTAATTACTACGAGAACACCAAAACTAAAATCTATCCTTCAAGGACCAAGGTTGGTTAGGTTGTGGTGGGATAAGATTTGCCCGATTTGTATGTACGAAGTTGCATAAAGGAATAAGTGTTACGCATCAAAGATAATTTAGTCTCGGAACCAGGATTATATGCCATACACCACAACCTAAGGTTAGGTTCTGGTGGGATAAGGTTCCATAGACTGCAATGTGTTACGCGGTAAGCATCAAAGTTAATTACTACGAGAACACCAAAACTAAAATCTATCCTTCAAGGACCAAGGTTGGTTAGGTTGTGGTGGGATAAGATTTGCCCGATTTGTATGTACGAAGTTGCATAAAGGAATAAGTGTTACGCATCAAAGATAATTTAGTCTCGGAACCAGGATTATATGCCATAAACCACAACCTAAGGTCAGGTTCTGGTGGGTTAAGGTTCTATAGACTGCAATGTGTTAAGTATTGTGCATCAAACTTTAAGTGTTAAGCATCAATGTTAATTAGTACGAGAACACCAAAAATAAATTCTATCCTTCAAGGACTAAGGTTGGGTTGTGGTGGGATAAGATTTGCCTGATTTGTATGTACGAAGTTGCATCATGGGAAAAGCGTTATGCTTCAAAGATAATTAAGAATGATATTACAAACAGAAGACCAAGGTTAGGTTCTGGTGGGATAAGGTTCCTCTGAGAGGTATGCGTAGTGTTATGTTTAATGATTAGGATTAGGGCAGTAAGGTTCGGTTATGGTTGGATAAGGTTTTTCTGAGTGGTATGCGTGAAGTTCTATGCGTCAGAAATGATTAGGATTAGAGCACTAAAGTTTGGTTATGGTGGGATAGGGTTTCTTTAATTGGTATAAATGAAATCCTATACATTATAGACAATGATTACGACTCAAAGGTAAAAGTTTTGGATTAGAAATGAGTCGCTTCTAACACTAAGGTTCGGTTGTGGTGGCATGAGGTTTCGCTGATTGTTGAGTGGGAAGAGTTATATTAGACAATTATTGAGTCTTTTAATAGGTACAGTATCAATAGCCACTTTTTAAATGAGTAACTATTTGTTTAGATTGAACAAACTTGTATTTGTTTGTCAAAATAATTCCACAGCATAGCCACGTTGTCAAAAAAAAAAAAATAATAAAAGATTATGTATCAACTGACAAAATTGGACCAAGGTTGGCCAACATATCAATATTAGAGTATTATCATGTCCATGGTTATCCAATATCGATCTGATCGTCCGTCGTGTCACTCTGTCAGTAACCTTGCTTTTCAATATTATGATATTAATGACCTCCGTTTTCCCAGAAAAGAAAATTTTCGGTAAACCAACTAAGTAAGTATTTTATTCTTTCAAACAATTTATAAGTACTACACAATTAATGAACATTAAATATTTTCAACATAATTACATTTAATGTAGATACTTATAACATTTTATTAAAAACATTTCTAATGATTTCAACATAACTACAAATATGTATTTAATTAATTATATCTAATAAATTTTTTTTTTAATAAATAGATAGATGATAATAATATAAATAGGTATGTAATAACAAAACACAATGCTTTTTTTGAATATTAACAACAGGTAAATTGTTTGTATATTTATATACAGGGTGTCTATAGAAAAATTGAGAATTTTAGAAAAAATAACCTAGAGCCTGAAGATGTCGTCTTGATAAGGGACGAAACGTCATTGATTAAAATTTTTAAATTTTTGGGTTCCTTTTTTGGGGTAGTATTTTTTTCTGGACACCCTGTATATGTAAGTACGTTAGTAAAAACATTCTAGATATGTTTCAAGTACCACACACAACAGCAGTAGTTGTATAATATGTATTTATTATTAGATAAGTAATTCCTAATAGTTTCTGTTCTCATTTAGTCTATCATAGGTACTTAAGTATTCTAATAAAAGTATCATATCACAGTTGAAATCGTTACTATTATAATATACAGGACAAGGATAGGTACAAAAGTTTATTTTTCTACGTTTGTAAAACGAAAACTGAAACGACAAATAGAAGTATTCCGTTCGTTACCATTTTTTGTCCCCGACCACATAACTCTATGTCACTTTCCTAAAAACGATAATAATTTATGGAAATAACGAGAAAGCTGCATAATTTTTGTTGAATTAATTGGCAAAAAAGTTTTCTTACGTTTTTGTTTCTATTGATGCAACTCATGTAGAGTCGTCGTGGGTACAAATTTTTCATCACCCTGTAGCATGTAAGGGACATGTTGTAGTCAACCTCAACAGGTTCAGGGGTTGGTATCAGTTTCGGTTGGTCCATACAAATGTTATTTATGACCAGTAATATCATGTTGCTACTATCAATGGGTTGAACAATGAAAGGCCTAAATGGACACGAACAAGAATAATTAATTAATTAGTTTAGGTAGTAATAAGTTAGGTTAGGTTAAGTCTATGTTATATAAGATAAGGTTTTGTTACAACAAACAGAGAATTTTAGTAGGTACCTTGTGCAATTGTCAGTCCACGTTTTATTATACCCTGGCACAGGACCATTTTTACCATTGGGATATGTGAGTGTGTAAATGTACATTTCAGTGTCACACGGTTCCGGTTTTGTTTTCATGATGATGGTCATCCTGTCAAACTCTTTTTCGCTGAGTCGAGGAAGTTCTTCCTCCCCAGCAGCTTCGCCATGGTCCGGGTACATTACAGTGTCGACTTCGTCACCCCATGTAAGTTTTGCAAAGAAGACCAAGGTACCAAACGCCCATTTTATCAGTTCGGTGAAATGGTACAAGGGCTAAAACCACATATTAATAAATAAATCATTAATTGCCACCATACACGTTGATATAAATGGAATTGCAAAGTTGGTAGTTGTCAGGGGGGTGTGGGGAGTAAAACAAAGTGGCAATGGGTGCCTTAATGCTACTTGGTATCGGTATTGAGATCTAAGCTATTAAAATATATTAACTTCAGGCATTTATTTGGGGTTGCTACAATAAAATATGAGCACCTCCCCTTCGCCCTTCTCCCCCTGAGAGGTTTAACCCCCACCCTTACAATAAGTACCACTCCTTTTTACCCACTCCCGTGATTGATATTGATACAGGGTGTAATCAGTAAACTCTAGGCACCAACCCCCCTGAGATATTTCACTCCCCCTCCCCCATAGTCCCATTTTATGCTCCATACAACCTTTTATCCAACTCCCATGATTGAAAATTGATACAGGGTGTAATCAATGAACTGTAGGCACCAACCCCCCCTGAGAGATTTCACCCCCCCTTCCCCCATAGTTCCATTTTATGCTCCATGCAACCTTCTTCTCCTACTCCCATGATTAATAATTATACAGGGTGTAATCAATAAACACTAAAGGGACCAACCCTCCATGGGATATTTCACCCCCCCCTTCCCCCATGGTTCTATTTTATGCTCCATGCAACCTTCTACTCCTACTCCCATGTTTAATATTGATACAGGATGTAATCAACAAACTTAAGGCACCAACCCTCCATGGGATATTTCACCCCCCTCCCCCATACTCCCATTTTATGCTCCATGCAACCTTCTTCTCCAACTCCCATGATTGATATTGATATGGGATGTAATCGATAAACCCTAGGCTCCAACCCCTCCTGGTAGATTTCACCCCCCTTTCCCCATAGTTCTATTTTATGCTCCATGCAACCTTCTACTTCTACTCCCATGAAGAATATTGATACAGGGTGCAATCAGTAAACTCTAGGCACCAACCCCCCTTGGGAGATTTCACTCCCCCTCCCCCATAGTCCCATTTTATGCTCCATGCAACCTATTTATCCAACTCCCATGATTGATATTGATATGGGATATAATCGATAAACTCTAGGCACCAACCCCCCATGATAGATTTCACTCCCCCTCCCCCATACTCCCATTTTATGCTCCATGCAACCTTCTTCTCCAACTCCCATGATTGATATTGATATGGGATGTAATCGATAAACTCTAGGCACCAACCCCCCATGATAGATTTCACTCCCCCTCCCCCATAGTTCTATTTTATGCTCCATGCAACCTTCTACTCCTACTCCCATAATTAATAGTGATACAGGGTGTAATCAATAAACTCTAGACAGCACCCCCCCATGGGAGATTTCACCCCCCTTCCCCCATAGTTCTATTTTATGCTCCATGCAACCTTCTACTCCTACTCCCATGTTTAATATTGATACAGGGTGTAATCAACAAACTTAAGGCACCAACCCTCCATGGGATATTTCACCCCCCTCCCCCATAGTTATATTTTGTGATCCATGTAACCTTCTACTCCTACTCCCATGATTAATATTGATACAGGGTGTAATCAATAAACTAGGCACCAAACCCCCCGGGAGATTTCACCCCCCCCCCCATAGTTCTATTGTATTCTCCATGCAACCTTCTAGTCCTACTCACAAGATTGATATTGATACTCACGTTTTCAATTGATGTTGCCGGACTTCCAGCGTCCTCCCCCTTAAAACAGGTGGCCTGATAATCGTACATCCTTATAGGGGCGTAGACGCCCTCTTCGATTAATTGATACATAATGTCAGACCGGATGTCCCCAAAGAATTTCCCAGTGTCAGACTTGTCGTCACTTACTATGACGTAGCCGCTGTCGTCCAGGACTATGCAGTACAATTCCTCGGAATTACATGTTCTTTTGCAAGACATTTCTCCACACTAAAACAACATAAAAATTATATATTTAACATATTAATTTAAAGGTTATGTTGGTGTTTTCATATAAGTATGGTATGCCAAGCGCATCCACAAAAGTTGTCTATACGTTGAGGTCAGATTACGAAGGCGATGGATGTTAGCTATTTATATATTTTAGAAAATTGGATCATCGTATAAATAAACAATTGGGTGAGATTGTTATATTAAAATATTATAATTAATATATAGGATTGCAAACTAAATACCTTAACTTTAAAATATTTACTTACATTGTTTGTAATTTGTGAAAATCGAACGTATAAGGCTGAATGGTAAAATTGGTACCCAACGACCGTTGCCGGGGCCTTTTTTTGGCCATCTTCTTTGAAAATTGCTTGACTTGCGGTTACCAAAGTGTTGTTGTTATCACCTTAAAAAAATTAAATTAAAAAAAATTATTACTTAGTATTGTAACGTTTTTTTCTATGAAAAATCCCGTTACTAAAGTTTTATTTAATTCGATTCAGTTTGTCTTTGTCTTGGTTCAGTTTTGTTGATTATTTCTTAATGTTGATCGACCTTCCGTCTTATCATCAAGGCTAACAACATTCGCGCAGGACTAGGCGATCGATGGAGGGATCGATGAAATTTTCCGGTCGGTGCTCGAGGTCTTCTTCCTCGATCCTTGACACTGACGTGACGTGTGTGTGTGTGTTCTTCTGTTAGGGTTTTGTGATCAATGTTCTGGTGACAATTTTTGTTTCTAATCCAGTCTCCTTTTCATCTTAATAGTTTATGTAGATTCCTTTAAATTAATTATTTCTTTTAAACTCATTTTTGGTATGCACTCATTTTTATACTAATTAACTTTTTTTGTCAAATTGTTTTTTTTTGCCACGAGGCAATTTCCTTTTATTACCTTATACCTCTTGGTAATTTTTTAGGCACTTGAGGCCATTTTGTAATTGCATATATTTAATTAACCATTCCTCCTTTTATTTTATATTATATATTTTTTTTTCATATGGTATCGGTGTCGAATAATTGTTGAATGTTTGAAGTCTGTTTTGACAGCCATTTTGACTACAGACATTCCCTGACTTTTCCTTTCTTGCACCTTATTTGAAGACATCATCAATGTATTCTTTCTCTTTCTTTTTTTAATTGATATCATCTAATTTTTAGGTAAAATTGTGAAAATACTTGTTCTCGTTCATTAGTCAGCCCATCCAGATTTTTAGAGTAGGTTCCGGTTGGACTAGGAGACTGGGATTACGGGTAGGGGTGAAGACACCCTTAGGCAACTCAGCAAGGCTACGACACAACCAACCTGACTCATTAACAAGTTAGGATCCGATAAATACCTGCAGGTGGATCTGATAAATATCTATAAAGTTGGTCCCTTTGGTCTCTGGTGTTCCCCCCCGGAATCATTTTGCCTCAAAACTATCAGTACGAAAAATCCCCTAAAATACCCGGAAACCAGTGGCAGTCCCTACTGTGGCCTAGGGAAGCGTTTTTGGGTGGGTATGACTTTTTTGTAAGTTTTTTGTTGTGTGTAATTTTTTATTAATATACTCTTCAAGTTTTTTTTTTGTTTTTTTTTAAGAGAGCTTCGAGCTCTCTTGACTCTCAGGATTCTACAGGAACCACCGATGCACTACCCGGTGCTCAATAAAGTTTTCGTTTCATTCATTCTTTTCTTTGTTTGACAAAGTGGCGCCCGAGCACGTTTTCTTTTTAATATTTCATGATAATTAAATTTTTTTATAACAAACTATTAATAATTTCAAAACCAAGTAATAGTTTTGTTAAAGTATATATAGAAAAAAAAATTTTAATGGTAATAATAGGTATAGGTACCTATATCAAATGGTACAGAATACACGAAACTGTGGGGATCAATGAAATGTTGTTCCACGGCCCTCCGGTACCAAACTTCGTCAATGGCTCGGTTGTGGAGTTGGTGAAATCGTCTGAAACGTTGATAAAATGGCAACAATAATATTAATTTTTTTTAAAAATTGCTTTTATTGAATATTTGAAACATGAACGATCCATTTTACTTACGGTTCGTCGGTTGGCTCTCTTTCAGAGCAAGCATTATGAGGGAACTCCTGCCATCTGGTTAGGCCGCTGTGAGTTGCCAGAAAGGCAACAGTGATTCCAAACCGTTTTATAAACTGACACCTGTAATAAACAGCTTAATTATTATATTTTATTTATTATTTTTTATTATTGTGGATTGGCGGATCCATTCTGAATTATTTATACAGGGTTTTTCAAGTTGATGGACTATTAGAAGTATATGAATTAGTAGAAGGAATTCAATTCTGAAACTTGGGCTCATTTGGTTATTGTTTATGCCGCTTCTTTTAAAAATATTTTCAAGTTCGATTTACATCCGGTTAGACCGGAAGTCGATACCAACTTTGTTATTTTAAATGGAATGGTATATTTTTTACGCTGAATTCGAATAAAACGTGTAATTCTAAGGTAAGTTTGATAACCAACTTGTACACCTATGACGATCGGTTTCTGAGTTAAATTAATTTATAGAAAAAAAATCGCTACTGCAACCCAAATTATAAAAAATCATAACTTCCACAAAATACGACTAAGAGTGTTGAAATTTTTACTGGTAATAGCTGAATATTAGTGCTAACGCCTTGACAAAATTGAATTAAATAATTTATACAGGGCGTTCAAAATAAAATTCTAAAATTGAAAAACTTCAAACACGAATTACCTCGTTTTTTTCAAATGGCACCTACTGTTTTTTATTTTTTCAATCGATTCTTTTTTTTATCCTCTTTCGATCTATATGGATACTTCCTATTTTAAGTAATAATTCAAAATTATTCCAAAATTTTCAAACAAAATAGGAAATATCCATATGGATCGAAAGAGGATGAAAAAAGGAATCGATTGAAAAAATAAAAAACAGTAGGTGCCATTTGAAAAAACGAAGTAATTGGTGTTTGAAGTTTTTCAATTTTAGAATTTTGTTTTGAACGCCCTGTATAAATTATTTAATTCAATTTTGTCAAGGCGTTAGCACTAATATTCAGCTATTACCAGTAAAAATTTCAACACTCTTAGTCGTATTTTGTGGAAGTTATGATTTTTTATAGTTTGGGTTGCGGTAGCGATTTTTTTTCTATAAATTAATTTAACTCAGAAACCGATCGTCATAGGTGTACAAGTTGGTTATCAAACTTACCTTAGAATTACACGTTTTATTCGAATTCAGCGTAAAAAATATACCATTCCATTTAAAATAACAAAGTTGGTATCGACTTCCGGTCTAACCGGATTTAAATCGAACTTGAAAATATTTTTAAAAAAAGCGGCATAAACAATAACCAAATGAGCCCAAGTTTCAGAATTGAATTCCTTCTACTAATTCATTTACTTCTAATAGCCCATCAACTTGAAAAACCCTGTATATTATTTAAATATTATATATAGATATGTTTCATTTAGTGTCATTTAATAATTCGTGATGAGTGGATTGGAAAATCCATTTTAAAATGCAGGAATCCAGCTTTTCCTTAATTTTTCTGATGTGCAATGCCTCTATTCCCTGTATTAAGGTTATTTAATACAATCTTAAAACACTGGGTACTAGTATGTGCAAATTCATCCTCATATGCACTTAATAAAAATAAAATAAAAGGAAAACAGAAATTAAAAAAAATTATAATACATATAGATATATACAGAAGTCATACCTAATTTTAAATATTAGCAACTGTAAGGAAAAAAGTTTTAGTATAGACACTTAATGTTTTTACCTTTTCCTTGAAGCTAAATTACAAATGAGAGGAAAAATATAAAAGAATAAAAATATTAGTAGATGTTAATAACTCCTCCTACAAAAAAGGGTAGATAAGTATACATCTGTGAAGTTTCTTAATGGGCAAAAATAAAGTTATTCAGGATCTTCACGATTTTTTTGTAAATATTCTCTATTTATACAATCATTCAGTTTTAATATAATTATGAAGCATTTTTTTAAAGAAAGAGAGACAGACGAGTAGTTAGAGTGGCCGTCTGTAATACGAAAAGCCCGTGTTCAATTCTAGATTGGTGCAGTGCTTTTTTTTTTTTTTTTAATTATTTTGATAAGGTACAAAATCGTCGACGATCGAGTCACACTAATTTAATATAATAGATAATTAATTAATTGAAATGATTAGAGAATTTATTTCAATTTTGTTGATATGTCTAGAACACTTTCTGTTATTTTTTATTTATATTATTTAACTATTTAAAAATTATTATCTATAATTAAGAAAAAAAAAATGAAATTTGTTATTGTTAACTAGGTACTTCAATGATCATTAAATTATTTTGGGGTTGAAGGGGGCCTTTTAAAATTTTTATTAGAGGAAGATTTACCTACTAGTACAAATTTATAAAAAGATTCGAAATTCAGAATTCTCACGATTTTTTTGTAAATATTCTCTATTTATACAATCATTCAGTTTTAATACAATTATGAAGCATTTTTTTAAAGAAAGAGAGACAGACGAGTAGTTAGAGTGGCCGTCTGTAATACGAAAAGCCCGTGTTCAATTCTAGATTGGTGCATGCTTTTTTTTTTGTTTTTTTAAATTATTTTGATAAGGTACAAAATCGTCGACGAGCGAGGGCAAACTAATTTAATATAATAGATAATTAATTAATTGAAATGATTAGAGAATTAATTTCAATTTTGTTGATATGTCTAGAACACTTTCTGTTATTTTTTATTTATATTATTTAACTATTTAAAAATTATTATCTATAATTAAGAAAAAAAAAATGAAATTTGTTATTGTTAACTAGGTACTTCAATGATCATTAAATTATTTTGGGGTTGAAGGGGGCCTTAAATTTGTATTAGAGGAAGGTTTACCTACTAGTACAAATTTATAAAAAGATTCGAAATTCAGAATTCTCACGATTTTTTTGTAAATATTCTCTATTTATACAATCATTCAGTTTTAATACAATTATGAAGCATTTTTTTAAAGAAAGAGAGACAGACGAGTAGTTAGAGTGGCCGTCTGTAATACGAAAAGCCCGTGTTCAATTCTAGATTGGTGCAGTGCTTTTTTTGTTTTTTTTTTTTTTTTAATTATTTTGATAAGGTACAAAATCGTCGACGATCGAATCACACTAATTTAATATAATAGATAATTAATTAATTGAAATGATTAGAGAATTTATTTCAATTTTGTTGATATGTCTAGAACACTTTCTGTTATTTTTTATTTATATTATTTAACTATTTAAAAATTATTATCTATAATTAAGAAAAAAAAAATGAAATTTGTTATTGTTAACTAGGTACTTCAATGATCATTAAATTATTTTGGGGTTGAAGGGGGCCTTTTAAATTTGTATTAGAGGAAGATTTACCTACTAGTACAAATTTATAAAAAGATTCGAAATTCAGAATTCTCACGATTTTTTTGTAAATATTCTCTATTTATACAATCATTCAGTTTTAATACAATTATGAAGCATTTTTTTAAAGAAAGAGAGACAGACGAGTAGTTAGAGTGGCCGTCTGTAATACGAAAAGCCCGTGTTCAATTCTAGATTGGTGCATAGCTTTTTTTTTTGTTTTTTTAAATTATTTTGATAAGGTACAAAATCGTAGACGAGGGTCAAACTAATTTAATATAATAGATAATTAATTAATTGAAATGATTAGAGAATTAATTTCAATTTTGTTGATATGTCTAGAACACTTTCTGTTATTTTTTATTTATATTATTTAACTATTTAAAAATTATTATCTATAATTAAGAAAAAAAAAATGAAATTTGTTATTGTTAACTAGGTACTTCAATGATCATTAAATTATTTTGGGGTTGAAGGGGGCCTTTAAATTTGTATTAGAGGAAGGTTTACCTACTAGTACAAATTTATAAAAAGATTCGAAATTCAGAATTCTCACGATTTTTTTGTAAATATTCTCTATTTATACAATCATTCAGTTTTAATACAATTATGAAGCATTTTTTTAAAGAAAGAGAGACAGACGAGTAGTTAGAGTGGCCGTCTGTAATACGAAAAGCCCGTGTTCAATTCTAGATTGGTGCAGTGCTTTTTTTGTTTTTTTTTTTTTAATTATTTTGATAAGGTACAAAATCTTCGACGATCGAGTCACACTAATTTAAGATAATAGATAATTAATTAAGTAATTGAAATGATTAGAGAATTAATTTCAATTTTGTTGATATGTCTAGAACACTCTGTTATTTTTTATTTATATTATTTATCTATTTAAAAATTATTATCTATAATTAAGAAAAAAAAAATGAAATTAATTATTGTTAATTACTTCAATGATCATTTAACTATTTTGGGGTTGAATGGGACCTTTAAATTTGTATTAGAGGTAGATTTCCTAGCACAAATTAAAAAAAAAGATTCGAAATTCAAAATTCTCACGATTTTTTTGTAAATATTCTCTATTTATACAATCATTCACTTTTAATATATTTGTAAAGCATTTCTTTATAGATAGAGAGCCAGCCGTGTAGTTAGAGTGGCTGTCTGTAACGCGAAAGGCCCGTGTTCAATTCTAGATCGGTGCAGTACTTTTTTTTGTTTTTTTCAATTATTTTTTATATAATAATTAATAAATTGAAATGATTAGATGATTAACACACTTTACATTACACAGTAGATATACATAAACATACACATACGTTACCTTGGTAAAAGAGCCATCAACTTTACTATAGGGCTTTGTAAATGACACAAGAAAAATTGTTAGTGCATATACGTATAATAATACATAGTTAGTGTGCAACATATAAAAACAGACTTTATTTATTATGATTAACAAAAAAAAATAATTATCAAATTTCTGAAAGAATACTCACTCGTTTTCATCCTGCTTGTTAATTGACGAAAGGATGTTCTGGTTGAACCAATCTGTAGCCTTAGCGTCTGCTACAACAGCCCTTATCAGTTTGCTGTCGCCTTAAAAAAAATTTGCTTTAAAAAAAAGACAATTGTTTATTAAACGTTCAGTTACTTACATTCTTTCCATTTCCAACCAGGTGAATCGATTTTGTTGAGAAAATGTAACAGTTCTTCTTCAGGATTCTCAAAGTGACGTTTGTCATTGGGGTACTTGCAGTATATCCTTTAAAAACAATTACAGGATAAAAAATATCAATAATTAAGTTGAGGTAACTAAAAAAAATTGCCTAGAAAAAGTTCTTTTAGCCCCATATGATGACTGACAAAAACATTGAGCCCCAATTATACCTTGTGGAACTCCTGATAGGTTCTCTTTTATTTTACTAATTCTAATATGACATCATGACCTAAATGGTCATCCATTATAATAGGTATCGTGCTCACCAGTCAGGATGAACCGTCCAATTCCCGGTGAAGTACTGTGTCAGAGGAACCCCTTTGACTTTATTCGATCGTAACCTGTGTATGTCATCTTCTACTGCATGTTGCACCTTACTCTCTCCATACTTCTCTGGCAAAACGAGCACCAAACTGAACGAAGTGTTTGTGATTCCCATGTAATAATAGTGACGATTGCTGACCACAATACGTCTCTGTAAAAACAATAATTAATGAATATATTGTGGATATTGCTAAATTGTAGTAAAAAGAAATTGAACCCCTCCATGTAGTTACCATTTCGTCTAAATGGGACTTTATCCTGTGCATCACGTGGCCTTGTTTTTGGAAAATGACGTTCTTGCGAAGTTCTTGCAACGCCTCGTCGAATTCACGGGGCTCGGCGTCGTCGTCCATGACTTCTACTTCCATCATGTCGACTCTGTTATAGGCAGGCTTTAAAATACCCTGGAACTGAAACAACAAAATCATTAACCTACAGAATCATCCCCACGCCCCTCCCACTCGTTTCCTCTTCCAACCCAGCGAGAATATTTAAAAACTCAATTTTTAATTTGTTCCCTCGCGTCTCCACTTAAAGTTATTTTTAATGTCCTACAAAACTATTCTTACTTCCGTTTTTGTCCCCCTGTTCGACCCTAAACAACGGTTGTCTTGTATACATTCTAATTTTTCTACTCAACCCCCCCCCTCTCACTAAAACTAAACTAAAAACATTTGAATGTGTTCTACATAGTTATTACAATCCAATACATCCCCTAATCGTTAATTTTTTATTTCTTCCCCTCACGCCTCCACTTATCCTTCTCCACCTCCACCAAAAAGTACTCATTAGTGTTCTACAAGGCAATCCTTAATTCTTTTGAGCTGTTTTTGCCCCTTTCATATTATTAATTATAATATACCCCATCTTAAATTTTTAATTCCTCCCCTTATGGTTCCAATAGCGCTTGAATGGCGCTCTACAGGGCCACTCCCACCCCCCACTCGTTTTTCGTCTCTCTTCCCATTCAAGCGAGACTCCTTGATCCCGACACTTATTTTTTTATTTCTTACCCTCTGGGACTACTTAAAAAGTTCCCATTAATGTCATCCCACCCTTTACATTCTTTTGCTCCCTTTCGATTAATGACCATCTCAAATAAATAGTTAAAATTTATTTAATTTTAAATTTTCAATTCCACCCTCAGTCCAACCCCAGCTTAAAATACTTGAATGTTGTTCTATACTCCCCTATCAGTTTTATAATCAATATTTACCATTATTATTAAATTCAGTATCTTACAATAATTAGTACAATAGAATATATTGCTCATATAATTTTATTAATGGACAGTTTTATTATAAAAAGTAATTTATATTTTTTTAGTATGTATTGTAATTTATTTGACTATTGGCGTAACAATTTTAATTATTATGCCTGTTCTCGTTTAACTATTAATAGATATATTTTCGTCAACGTAAACCAACCTGTGACCCTTACAAGGTTATTAGGTAAGTAGAAGTACCTTTCACCGGTCGAAAAAATTATTTACGTATGTTGTGTAATAATTCTGTGAAATTTTATTACATATTTATATATATTTTTTGTTGTTATTTTATCATAATTGCAAAATTTAGGTATATATATATTTAGCTAAATCCTCTAATAATATTCTTCCAGAATCAGAGTAATTTATTTTATTATGTATTTATTTTATCCTCATCTCGAGACTTCAGCAGGTCGTAAATTGTGTTGCCACAAACAGTTCGACCAAGTTCGTGGGCAATCGTAAGGCGTCGCCTAATAGTAAATAATATTTTTATTTAGTCGTCCCCGGGCAGTCGTCGAGTGAGGTGCGTTGCGTCGTTTCATTTATCGGTGCAGTGCGGTGGTGGTACGGCGCGGCGATCGAAATGAGGACTTAATAAAATCATTTTCAATTAAATAAAGAATTGTTATTAATTGTATTTTAAGGTACGACTCCATTAAATTTAATAGATTATTTGTTTGTAGTTAGACCCATTTCTTTTGCATATTTATTCTGAGATTATTTATTGTATAAGACTATATTTTTATTACAGAATTTGTGGACTAAGCTTGAAGATCGGTTCCTAAAAGTCATCTCCCTGATGGTGAGTCTTATTATCTAAATATCAGGGCAAATAAGTGCATTACACGTATTAATTTTGTTGACAGTACGAATAAGAAATACTTCACGAATTTATAATTAATTAATTAATGCAATAATATTAATTTATAAGAAATAACCTCATTTTACTATTACAAACCATTTTGTTAACAGTTTTAGGTAGGCACATATCAATTTTGCCAAATGCTTATTTAAGTTAAAATGTTTATGCTTTAATTAAGTCTGTGTTACCAATTTTTGATAAAGTGATCCATATTTTGTACTTACCACTGGCCTTAAATCTGGATGAGTCAAAATATAACCATTATTTGTAACGATAAAGATGTAACCATTCACTCCAACCTAAAAGAAACAAAAAATAGATGAGTATCTATTGTTTAACTTAAAAAAAAAGAAAAAACAAAAGGCAATCCAGTATGGCGGCCAACCGCCATATTGTTAAGAATACAGTTACGTACTTGTTTACTTGTCTACAAAAAATTGTTTTTCTTAAACATTTATTTGAAAATATTACTTAAGGGCTAATTAATATTGACTTTATCAACGTTGAAAAACTCCTTCAGTAATTTTTAACTGATAATTCATATAAAATTGATTATTATTAATGTCAGACGTTAACTATGATTGAAATAACGTACTTACCCTGTAGGGTAAGGCCAGCCTTCTTATATACTCAACTGGGATGTCAGTACCAGCAACCCCCAGCAAATTTGCAACCCTTGTCTAAAAAGATACCAATCAATTTTTTTAGAAAACAATTTCATAATTTAATACTAAAAATACTTCAAATCACATTAAACTAGCCTCTAATTTTCTATTCTAATTTTACGTAAATGTCTTCCTACTCTAGAAACTATCCTAACTTTAATTAATTAATTTAAGTTTTTCTTGTGTGACTATCAACTAAAAAATATTTTAATGTTGGTTGCCTTGACTATTGCACATTTCAGTAGACTATTATATATGTATATGCTATCAAAGCAACTGATTAATTGTGATATTTATTCAATGCTTGGGAGCTTTAATTGACTTTTGATAGGTACTATTTTTGAAAAATAAAACAAGTTATGGTTTATTTTTTTGTTAGAAGAATTGCTAGATATTATAAACTCTTTAAATGTTTTTAGAACGGTACGTAGTAACTGTCAGCTGTAAAATTTGTTAGCTCAAAATTTCGATACTATAGGTACTACTCGACCTAAACACATTTTATCATCAGATTTATAAAACATTATTACCTTCTACCGTTTATAGAGTTGCATGCAGTAGTTGTTCTTGTCAATTATTAAATTTTTTTCGATATATACTATTCATTCTAAACACATTCTATCGTCAGGTTTATTATCTATTATTAACTTCAAATGTTTTTAGAACGGTACGTAGTAGCTGTCAGCTGTAAAATTTGTTAGGCTTATTAGGCGTTAGTCAAATGTTTTTAGAATATCATTTAGTCACTGTCATCATTCAAGTTTATTATGCAAGAACTTTGAAACCTATACGTATCGTCGCAAACATACCTTATTGTAAGGACTATTACGTATTATTATTTTCAAATATTTTTAGAATGGCACTTAGTGACTGTCAACCGTTAAATTTGTAAGGTTAGGATTTCGATACTATACTAGTCGTCCTAAACAAATTTTATCACCAGATTTATGAGACATTATTATTTTTAAACGTTTTTAGAATTGCACGTAGTTGCTGTCAACTGTTAAATTTCTTTGACACATACCATACTACTTATCGTCAGGTTTATTAAATATGATTATGTTCAAATGTTTTTAGAATGGCACATAGTGACTGTCAACTGTTAAATTTGTAAGGTTAGGATTTCGATACTATAGGTACTACTCGTCCTAAACACATTTTATCATCAGATTTATAAAACATTAATACCTAATATTGTTTATAGAGTTGCATGTAGTATTTGTTCTTGTCAATTATTAATTTTTGTTCGATATATACTATTCATTCTAAAAACATTCTATCGTCAGGTTTATTATCTATTATTAACTTCAAATGTTTTTAGAACGGTACGTAGTAGCTGTTAGCTGTAAAATTTGTTAGTTAAAATTTCGATACTATACTACTCGTTCTGAACATATCTTACTGTCAGGCCTATTAGGCGTTAGTAAAATGTTTTAGAATATCATTTAGTCACCGTCAACTGTCAAATTTATTATGCAAGAACTTTGAAACCTATACTAATCGTCGCAAACATACCTTATTGTAAGGGCTATTACGTATTATTATTTTCAAATATTTTTAGAATGGCACTTAGTGACTGTCAACTGTTAAATTTGTAAGGTTAGGATTTCGATACTATATTAGTCGTCCTAAACAAATTTTATCACCAGATTTATGAGACATTATTATTTTTAAACGTTTTTAGAATTGCACGTAGTTGCTGTCAACTATTAAATTTCTTTGACACATACTACTCGTTCTAAACACATCTTATCGTCAGGTTTACTACCAATCATTAAGTTCAAATGTTTTTAGAACGGGACGTAGTAGCTGTCAGCTGTAAAATTTGTTAGCTTAATATTTCAATACCATACTACTCGTCCTAAACACATAATTTTATCGTCTGGATTATTATATTCTAGCACTTTTAAAAACACAAATCTAAAAACATACAACGATTCTAATCTGTGTACGAAGCTAAAATCTAAATAAAAATTCTTTAAAAATATACACTGCACTGATTCTAATGTAGGTACCTATGTGCTTACTTCATCAGATATTCTAGACTGCTAAAAGAGAAAATTTGAACTTCTAGCTATAGCCTTTTTGGCACTAGCTATTCCTACAAATATTGGTTCATATATACGTTTTTATTTCCGTTTACCTCACGTGTTACTGTTATCCAAATTTCTTCGTTTACTTGGATTAGTTCGGTGATGTTCTGAAGATCGATTAAGTAGTTCAATTTATTATAGATGTTTTAAATTAAAATAAAAATAAAAAATATCTTGTAAGTTGGAATAATCCTTAAATTTATCCAATACTTATAATTAAGCACCCTAAATACGTTTCGTCTGTTGTATCTATCTTCCATCAGGATATTATTTAATCTATATCCTCAAAGGTTGTTTATTTAATCTTATATCTATAAATTATTCGTTAAAATAAAAAAAAAATCGAAAATCTTACCGCGTTAGGCCTCTTATCGTACACCGGTAAAGACACAGAGGTCATAAGATGATAGTTTTGTAGTTCTCCGTAGTTATCCTGCCTCTAAAACAATTAAGAAAAACATTTTAACGATACATAAGGGTTGGTTTACACCCATCCGTGCCGATTTCGTTCTCGGTCAGTGTCGCATCCGTATTCTCAATAAAAAATTGTACGTATATAGCATCAGTGACCAAAGAGGATTGCATTTATTGTCCGCCACCGTGACTTTATTTCATTACAAAAATTAAGTGTAGCTGAGCAAAATCAAGTTAAAAAAAAGAAATTCTTTTATCACGGTTTCAATACAAAGGCGGCACGGATACAACACGGAAGTATGTAAACCAACCTTTTGATCCATTTTATATAAATTGGTAATTGTTGAGGATTCTTACAAATTTTTGTTGATGCACAAATTTCTTATCCCTCTCGTACGTAAGATAGAAGAGAGTTCTGTTCCTTCTGTATAACAAAATTCTCTCCCTCTGCTCATTCCTTTGACGGTTCCTCCAGAGCCAGTTGGTCAGCTTGGGGTCTGTTACGTCAGCGTATACGGGGCTCCAGGCTGGATTCGGTTTTAGTGTATCGCTCAGTACTAAAGGTCGCGCCATTACGGAAATGTACTGGAGAACCTGCTCCCTTACTTCAGCATAAGTGCTTAAATGTACATAGTAACCTGAAGAACAAAAACGATTGTAACACTGATTGATAAGTGGATCATCATTTGATTAAAATAGTTACCTTGGTTTGCACATGCCATCCACTTGACTTCCCTTACATCAGAAACTTCCCTTCCAATCAAATAAGTGAACACCCTGACGGGCATAAAGGGAAGATTCTGCCAGTTGTACTCGTCAAAGATCTCCTTGTAGTTGTATTGAACTCCATCTGTGACCAACATTATGGCTTGGTTACATTGAGCACCTACAAAAAGATGTGGGCGTTCATGGAAGTTGTCGATAATGAAGCTCAGAGAGCAGTTGAATACTGTTTGAAAATTGCTAATGGACAGTATCCAAAATTAGATAACTACTCAAGACCAGATGACCTTCTTCGTTTACCAAATCAACTAGATAGAATTATTGAAAATTGGTAACTTACCTAGACGCTCTTCTCGGTATCTTTCCAAAAGTTTGAAAGCAGTTGTTAGGGCCAGGGAGAAGTTGGCAATTTGTTCAGTTTTGAAATCAGTCATGGCCTCCTTCAAGGCTCTAGTGTTCGCCATGTTTGCCTTTAACAGAGTCCAAAAATAATATTTATTAAAAAATCAAGACTGAGGGAAGTGAGTAAGCTCATCTCAGTGAGGATGTATTAAAAAAAAAAAAAAAGAAAAAGGATATAGAGGTTAGAAGTAGAAACGGAAATAAAGAGGGTCAGAGGAAGATTTAGATTACACCACTGTTTTGAAATGGTTAAGGATGTAACATGATCTACTTCTCAGGAAATCCAAGGTAATGGTGCTCAAATAGTCTTTGGACTGAGGATACTGTGATGATGATGATGATACAAGAAGCTAGAGTGGATAGGAGTTGAGGAAGACTTGGATTACATTACATTTTGTAAATTGTTGAAGATTTGAATTGTTCTAACCTTCAGGAAATTTGAAGGAATGGTGCTCAAATAGTCTTTGGACTGAGGTGCTGTGATGATGATGATGATGCAAGAAGCTAGAGTGGAGAGGAGTTGAGGAAAACTTGGATTACATTGCATTTTGTAAATTGTTGAAGATTTGAATTGTTCTAAACTTCAGAAAATTTGAAGGAATGGTGCTCAAATAGTCTTTGGACTGAGGTGCTGTGATGATGATGATGATGCAAGAAGCTAGAGTGGAGAGGAGTTGAGGAAAACTTGGATTACATTGCATTTTGTAAATTGTTGAAGATTTGAATTGTTCTAAACTTCAGAAAATTTGAAGGAATGGTGCTCAAATAGTCTTTGGACTGAGGATACTGTGATGATGATGATGATGCAAGAAGCTAGAGTGGATAGGAGTTGAGGAAGACTTGGATTACATTACATTTTGTAAATTGTTGAAGATTTGAATTGTTCTAAACTTCAGAAAATTTGAAGGAATGGTGCTCAAATAGTCTTTGGACTGAGGATACTGTGATGATGATGATGATACAAGAAGCTAGAGTGGATAGGAGTTGAGGAAGACTTGGATTACATTACATTTTGTAAATTGTTGAAGATTTGAATTGTTCTAACCTTCAGGAAATTTGAAGGAATGGTGCTCAAATAGTCTTTGGACTGAGGTGCTGTGATGATGATGATGATGCAAGAAGCTAGAGTGGAGAGGAGTTGAGGAAAACTTGGATTACATTGCATTTTGTAAATTGTTGAAGATTTGAATTGTTCTAAACTTCAGAAAATTTGAAGGAATGGTGCTCAAATAGTCTTTGGACTGAGGTGCTGTGATGATGATGATGATGCAAGAAGCTAGAGTGGAGAGGAGTTGAGGAAAACTTGGATTACATTGCATTTTGTAAATTGTTGAAGATTTGAATTGTTCTAAACTTCAGAAAATTTGAAGGAATGGTGCTCAAATAGTCTTTGGACTGAGGTGCTGTGATGATGATGATGATGCAAGAAGCTAGAGTGGATAGGAGTTGAGGAAAACTTGAATTACATTACATTTTGTAAATTGTTGAAGATTTGAATTGTTCTAAACTTCAGAAAATTTGAAGGAATGGTGCTCAAATAGTCTTTGGACTGAGGATACTGTGATGATGATGATGATACAAGAAGCTAGAGTGGATAGGAGTTGAGGAAGACTTGGATTACATTACATTTTGTAAATTGTTGAAGATTTGAATTGTTCTAAACTTCAGAAAATTTGAAGGAATGGTGCTCAAATAGTCTTTGGACTGAGGATACTGTGATGATGATGATGATACAAGAAGCTAGAGTGGATAGGAGTTGAGGAAGACTTGGATTACATTACATTTTGTAAATTGTTGAAGATTTGAATTGTTCTAAACTTCAGAAAATTTGAAGGAATGGTGCTCAAATAGTCTTTGGACTGAGGATACTGTGATGATGATGATGATACAAGAAGCTAGAGTGGATAGGAGTTGAGGAAGACTTGGATTACATTACATTTTGTAAATTGTTGAAGATTTGAATTGTTCTAACCTTCAGGAAATTTGAAGGAATGGTGCTCAAATAGTCTTTGGACTGAGGATACTGTGATGATGATGATGATACAAGAAGCTAGAGTGGATAGGAGTTGAGGAAGACTTGGATTACATTACATTTTGTAAATTGTTGAAGATTTGAATTGTTCTAACCTTCAGGAAATTTGAAGGAATGGTGCTCAAATGGTTTTTGGACTGAGGATCCTGTGATGATGATGATGCAAGAAGCTAGAGTGGATAGGAGTTGAGGAAGACTTGGATTACATTACATTTTGTAAATTGTTGAAGATTTGAATTGTTCTAAACTTCAGAAAATTTGAAGGAATGGTGCTCAAATAGTCTTTGGACTGAGGTGCTGTGATGATGATGATGATGCAAGAAGCTAGAGTGGAGAGGAGTTGAGGAAAACTTGGATTACATTGCATTTTGTAAATTGTTGAAGATTTGAATTGTTCTAAACTTCAGAAAATTTGAAGGAATGGTGCTCAAATAGTCTTTGGACTGAGGATACTGTGATGATGATGATGATACAAGAAGCTAGAGTGGATAGGAGTTGAGGAAGACTTGGATTACATTACATTTTGTATATTGTTGAAGATTTGAATTGTTCTAAACTTCAGAAAATTTGAAGGAATGGTGCTCAAATAGTCTTTGGACTGAGGATACTGTGATGATGATGATGATACAAGAAGCTAGAGTGGATAGGAGTTGAGGAAGACTTGGATTACATTACATTTTGTAAATTGTTGAAGATTTGAATTGTTCTAAACTTCAGAAAATTTGAAGGAATGGTGCTCAAATAGTCTTTGGACTGAGGATACTGTGATGATGATGATGATACAAGAAGCTAGAGTGGATAGGAGTTGAGGAAGACTTGGATTACATTACATTTTGTAAATTGTTGAAGATTTGAATTGTTCTAAACTTCAGAAAATTTGAAGGAATGGTGCTCAAATAGTCTTTGGACTGAGGATACTGTGATGATGATGATGATACAAGAAGCTAGAGTGGATAGGAGTTGAGGAAGACTTGGATTACATTACATTTTGTAAATTGTTGAAGATTTGAATTGTTCTAACCTTCAGGAAATTTGAAGGAATGGTGCTCAAATAGTCTTTGGACTGAGGATACTGTGATGATGATGATGATACAAGAAGCTAGAGTGGATAGGAGTTGAGGAAGACTTGGATTACATTACATTTTGTAAATTGTTGAAGATTTGAATTGTTCTAACCTTCAGGAAATTTGAAGGAATGGTGCTCAAATGGTTTTTGGACTGAGGATCCTGTGATGATGATGATGCAAGAAGCTAGAGTGGATAGGAGTTGAGGAAGACTTGGATTACATTACATTTTGTAAATTGTTGAAGATTTGAATTGTTCTAAACTTCAGAAAATTTGAAGGAATGGTGCTCAAATAGTCTTTGGACTGAGGTGCTGTGATGATGATGATGATGCAAGAAGCTAGAGTGGAGAGGAGTTGAGGAAAACTTGGATTACATTGCATTTTGTAAATTGTTGAAGATTTGAATTGTTCTAAACTTCAGAAAATTTGAAGGAATGGTGCTCAAATAGTCTTTGGACTGAGGTGCTGTGATGATGATGATGATGCAAGAAGCTAGAGTGGATAGGAGTTGAGGAAGACTTGGATTACATTACATTTTGTAAATTGTTGAAGATTTGAATTGTTCTAAACTTCAGAAAATTTGAAGGAATGGTGCTCAAATAGTCTTTGGACTGAGGATACTGTGATGATGATGATGATACAAGAAGCTAGAGTGGATAGGAGTTGAGGAAGACTTGGATTACATTACATTTTGTAAATTGTTGAAGATTTGAATTGTTCTAACCTTCAGGAAATTTGAAGGAATGGTGCTCAAATGGTTTTTGGACTGAGGATCCTGTGATGATGATGATGCAAGAAGCTAGAGTGGATAGGAGTTGAGGAAGACTTGGATTACATTACATTTTGTAAATTGTTGAAGATTTGAATTGTTCTAAACTTCAGAAAATTTGAAGGAAATGTGCTCAAATAGTCTTTGGACTGAGGTGCTGTGATGATGATGATGATGCAAGAAGCTAGAGTGGAGAGGAGTTGAGGAAAACTTGGATTACATTGCATTTTGTAAATTGTTGAAGATTTGAATTGTTCTAAACTTCAGAAAATTTGAAGGAATGGTGCTCAAATAGTCTTTGGACTGAGGTGCTGTGATGATGATGATGATGCAAGAAGCTAGAGTGGATAGGAGTTGAGGAAGACTTGGATTACATTACATTTTGTAAATTGTTGAAGATTTGAATTGTTCTAACCTTCAGGAAATTTGAAGGAATGGTGCTCAAATGGTTTTTGGACTGAGGATCCTGTGATGATGATGATGCAAGAAGCTAGAGTGGATAGGAGTTGAGGAAGACTTGGATTACATTACATTTTGTAAATTGTTGAAGATTTGAATTGTTCTAAACTTCAGAAAATTTGAAGGAATGGTGCTCAAATAGTCTTTGGACTGAGGATATTGTAATGATGATGATGACACAGGAAGCTATAGTGAAAAGGAGCAGGGGAAGGCTCAGCTTATCCAATCATCTTTTGGAAATGGTTGTGGGTGTAAGATAATTTGAATTTGTCAGGAAATGTGTTGATCTACTCTAACGATTAAGGGTGATGACCAAAATGTCTTACCTGTACTAGTCGATCATCAAAGCATTCGATGAGAGCCTCCGTGGTGTTGCTGAAGGTGAAAATATTCACGAAATCGTTATTGCTAAGTGTATCAAGGATGTTGTTGACCACATGACGGGCTATTTCACGTCTCATGCCCGTCATTGAACCCGATCTGTCGACCAATATGACAATATCTTTGGGGGACGAGGCTGCTTGGATGTACCAAGCCCTTGTCCGACAATCGTACAAATCCACGGGCTCTTGAGACCAATTCATTGCTAAAAAAAAATCAACGAGGTTAACTAAAAAGGATTCAAGAAGGATCATCCTGATGATGGTAATTGGAACCATCATGGATGGATGGTGGATGGGCAGTTTGTCTAAAACTCCTTTTTTTAGATATCGTAGCAACGGATGGGTTGTCGGGAAGAGACAGATGAGGAGGACGAAAAGAAGACAGAAGAGAAGGGAAAGTCTATGATTGTTTCACATTCATAGATCTGAGAATGTGGTGTCCAGTACATTCACCAAAATTTAATTATTTCATTGTTACCTACCTGGAAAGAATCTCATGAATCCTGTAGAGCTTCCAAAATATTGCCAGGAAAGACTTGGATCATTCTTGTAATTTGATCTGAAGATCTGATTCAATTCCTCGGACCATTTTATGCCTTTTATTACTTCTTTGGCTGCAAATAATCGTAATAACAACTGAATTTCTCTCGATAGATTGCAACCAAAATCACTTACATCTTTCGAAGACGTTGCTTGGAACGTGAACAGCGCTAAAATTAGTGTTCACCGGTATGTTATTGAAATGGGGGTTTCGTCTCAAAGGTAGCCTTCTTTTGTCGACTGGTGGCTTTTGACTGGCTTGGGCATCTTCTTCCAATTCATCAGTCACCTAACACAAAAGAAAACGGAATGAGCTCCAAGTTTGTCTTTCGATATGTACTATTTGAATAGAGGGAAGTGTACGAGGAGGAACTTCGTCTTGGGGAAAGGGAGAATATTTGGTTTTAGGTATCATAAATGAGCAGAGTTTGATGGACTGATTGATGATACACTTTATGGTGTCCTAAACCTGATGATATATTCGACTAGAAGATGATGAGGATACTGTGGATTATAAGGGCTTCCTCAGTTTTTCTTTTTGATAGAATTCATGAAGACGTAGTGGTTAATATAAAAGGCAGGAAGGGGTGAGGCTAAAAGGAACAATAAGAAGTTGAATAATGGTCAAAAATGCAGGCTGCAGGTTTTAGATCGTGTTGGTGCAACACTGGAAGGATTTTGGAAAAAGAATCTCAATTTTCCATATTCCCAGTGTTCTGATTTTAGACAATAGAACAAATGGGAGTCTTTCTGATGGTTGGACTTTACTTTTGTTTGTTCAACATCATAATCCAACATGAGGAGAATATCGTAAGCTTCAATGTTATCCTTTGGAGATTGGTCATCTGAGATTGTTTTAGAAATTAATTAATGAGGGTGTCCCTGGGTTGAATTTAAATGGGTTCTTTTTGTTAGGAGGCATCAAATTTGGGTTAAGCTTATGTAGATATGTAGAGTTTGATGGATAGTTAGTCGATACACTTTATGAATGCTTGATGGTCTTAGACCTGATGATGTAGTCGACTAGAAGATAATGAGGACATTGTGGATTACTAGGGCTTCCTCAGTTTTTCTTTTTGATAGAATTCATCAAGACGTAATTGTTAATATAAAAGGCAGGAAGAGGTGAGGCTAAAAGGAACAATAAGAAGTTGAATAATGGTCAAAAATGCAAGCTGTAGGTTTTGGATCGTGTTGGTGCAACACTGGAAGGATTCTCGAATTTCAAACCGAATATTATCTCCACATCCCCAAGGTTCTAATTGTAAAAAATATAAGAAACTGAATGTTTCTAAATTTTGGATTTTATGGATTTTGGGTTACTCGACATCCTCATTATCAATCTTAATGAAGAACTGACTCTCCCATGAATGCTTCCCTTAATATCCTAATACACACCCTCAACCCAGCTATTCTCATTAAATTTTATTGTCTTAGATATTTTGTAATTGTATATTTGGATTTGATCCAATTCTCACCTCGATATTCGTATTGGACGGATGTTCCATGTTCAGTGTTTGCTCATCTGCTTCAACAGACTCTTGATCCTGGACAACGATGTTATTACTGAATTTGTCGTCATAATCGCTGTCATCATTGTTATTATTTCGAACCTCTTGCATGTGGGGGTAGTGATTATTATCATTATTGTTGTTGTTGTTGTTGTTGGTCTGCAAGAAAAGATTTTATTAGCAGACTTCCATCTCTTCGAATGACTGTGACCTACCTGCTCTTCGTCCGATTCATTGACAAGTGGGTTTATTAAATTTTTGGCGTTGTAGAAATCGAAGTTTGGTTCGACATGGTCCCCTTGGCTTATCGCCTTGTTTTCAGCAACTTCCATAATTCTCTAAAAAAATGCACCTGCCATATAGTGTTGAATATTATTCCGATGAGTGTGGAACGATAACAATATAAATAGAAATGACAGCTAACATAAACAGCGCAAATTATACAGAGTGATATAAATGCAGTGCCACACGTACCCTCACAGCTTTTACTTTCTCTTCCATCATGTTGCTGATCCTGTCTGCAATCTGTTTCACTAAATTGTCACCATTTTCGTTTTCGATTGTATACCTTTTGAAGCTCTGGAAGAAGGAGGAGTCGTATTTTTCTATAAATTTCTACAATGTTACTTACATCTACGACAAACGTCCTTCTTGTGACCATTTCCCCGAAACTCTTCAGCTCAGCTCCCAATTTTTGGGCCCAATTTCGAACACTAGAAAAATTAGAAAGTCAAAAATATTACTAGACCAAAATTTGTTTAAATCGTCTTTAGCAAATTTTTGATCAGCAGGACTTCTTCTGCCTCTCTAAACTCCTGATTTTGCTACTAATTAACTTTTTATGTCCCAGAATATTTTTTGCAAAAGCTATTTCTAAATGTCTAAATAAAGATGCCACAGTGTAGTAGACAATAATAACTAACGTCAGTTTATTTATTTATTTATTTTTTCAACTCTGTATTTCACTATAAGATTGACTGTAGATTATTTATAACGATCCTTTTTCTGTTTTCAAATTTACAATTAACAATTTACATTTAATTTTGGCTTGCTGCAATAACACTCTTGTTGTCACTGTGCAACTTCATAAGTCGAAGTTCAAAGAATACTCGCTCTGGTTTTTAAACAAACGAAACGTAATGTTTTAATAAACTTGCCACCTACTTTCAAAGCGGTCGATGTTATTGTAAACTTTGCCAAGTACCTACTTATTCTTTCTTTTTTCTCTTTTATTTACATCAAATGAACAAAGCGTACTCGAATCTAATGGCAGATTAAACAATTTTACGATCGGTGCAGGTAAATTGGTCCTAAAATAGTAGAACTAGCTTCAAAGTCAACTAAGAAGAAGCCTAGATGGGGAAAGTAAGAAGCAACTTTATTGTTCGATATCAGTTAGGGAGAACATGAGATATAACTTGATGACTCAAAATTAACTTTGCAGAAGATGAGATACAACTTTACAATTCAAAATCAATCATGGAGAGTTAAGATAATTGAAAGTTGAATAGGAAAAAGCTTAAAAATACCTTGATGATTAAAAAACAGTTAGGGAGAAGTTGAGATATAAGTTGACGACTCAAAATTAACTTTGCAGAAGATGAAATACAACTTTACGATTCAAAATCAATCAGGGAGAGTTAAGATAATTTAAAGTTGAATAGGGAAAAGCTTAAAAATACCTTGATGATTAAAAATCAGTTATGGAGAAGTTGAGATATAACTTGATGACTCAAAATTAACTTTGCAGAAGATGAGATACAACTTTACAATTCAAAATCAATCATGGAGAGTTAAGATAATTGAAAGTTGAATAGGGAAAAGCTTAAAAATACCTTGATGATTAAAAATCAGTTATGGAGAAGTTGAGATATAACTTGATGACTCAAAATTAACTTTGCAAAAGATTAGATACAACTTTACGATTCAAAATCAATCAGGGAGAGTTAAGATAATTGAAAGTTGAATAGGGAAAAGCTTAAAAATACCTTGATGATTAAAAATCAGTAAGGGAGAAGTTGAGATATAAGTTGATGACTCAAAATTAACTTTGCAGAAGATGAAATACAACTTTACGATTCAAAATCAATCAGGGAGAGTTAAGATAATTTAAAGTTGAATAGGGAAAAGCTTAAAAATACCTTGATGATTAAAAATCAGTTATGGAGAAGTTGAGATATAACTTGATGACTCAAAATTAACTTTGCAGAAGATGAGATACAACTTTACAATTCAAAATCAATCATGGAGAGTTAAGATAATTGAAAGTTGAATAGGGAAAAGCTTAAAAATACCTTGATGATTAAAAATCAGTTATGGAGAAGTTGAGATATAACTTGATGACTCAAAATTAACTTTGCAAAAGATTAGATACAACTTTACGATTCAAAATCAATCAGGGAGAGTTAAGATAATTGAAAGTTGAATAGGGAAAAGCTTAAAAATACCTTGATGATTAAAAATCAGTAAGGGAGAAGTTGAGATATAACTTGATTACTCAAAATTAACTTTGCAAAAGATTAGATACAACTTTACGATTCAAAATCAATCAGGGAGAGTTAAGATAATTGAAAGTTGAATAGGGAAAAGCTTAAAAATACCTTGATGATTAAAAATCAGTAAGGGAGAAGTTGAGATATAACTTGATGACTCAAAATTAACTTTGCAGAAGATGAAATACAACTTTACGATTCAAAATCAATCAGGGAGAGTTAAGATAATTGAAAGTTGAATAGGGAAAAGCTTAAAAATACCTTGATGATTAAAAATCAGTTATGGAGAAGTTGAGATATAACTTGATGACTCAAAATTAACTTTGCAAAAGATTAGATACAACTTTACGATTCAAAATCAATCAGGGAGAGTTAAGATAATTGAAAGTTGAATAGGGAAAAGCTTAAAAATACCTTGATGATTAAAAATCAGTAAGGGAGAAGTTGAGATATAAGTTGATGACTCAAAATTAACTTTGCAGAAGATGAAATACAACTTTACGATTCAAAATCAATCAGGGAGAGTTAAGATAATTGAAAGTTGAATAGGAAAAAGCTTAAAAATACCTTGATGATTAAAAAACAGTTAGGGAGAAGTTGAGATATAAGTTGACGACTCAAAATTAACTTTGCAGAAGATGAGATACAACTTTACGATTCAAAATCAATCAGAGAGAGTTAAGATAATTGAAAGTTGAATAGGAAAAAGCTTAAAAATACCTTGATGATTAAAAAACAGTTAGGGAGAAGTTGAGATATAAGTTGACGACTCAAAATTAACTTTGCAGAAGATGAAATACAACTTTACGATTCAAAATCAATCAGGGAGAGTTAAGATAATTTAAAGTTGAATAGGGAAAAGCTTAAAAATACCTTGATGATTAAAAATCAGTTATGGAGAAGTTGAGATATAACTTGATGACTCAAAATTAACTTTGCAGAAGATGAGATACAACTTTACAATTCAAAATCAATCATGGAGAGTTAAGATAATTGAAAGTTGAATAGGGAAAAGCTTAAAAATACCTTGATGATTAAAAATCAGTTATGGAGAAGTTGAGATATAACTTGATGACTCAAAATTAACTTTGCAAAAGATTAGATACAACTTTACGATTCAAAATCAATCAGGGAGAGTTAAGATAATTGAAAGTTGAATAGGGAAAAGCTTAAAAATACCTTGATGATTAAAAATCAGTAAGGGAGAAGTTGAGATATAAGTTGATGACTCAAAATTAACTTTGCAGAAGATGAAATACAACTTTACGATTCAAAATCAATCAGGGAGAGTTAAGATAATTTAAAGTTGAATAGGGAAAAGCTTAAAAATACCTTGATGATTAAAAATCAGTTATGGAGAAGTTGAGATATAACTTGATGACTCAAAATTAACTTTGCAGAAGATGAGATACAACTTTACAATTCAAAATCAATCATGGAGAGTTAAGATAATTGAAAGTTGAATAGGGAAAAGCTTAAAAATACCTTGATGATTAAAAATCAGTTATGGAGAAGTTGAGATATAACTTGATGACTCAAAATTAACTTTGCAGAAGATGAAATACAACTTTACGATTCAAAATCAATCAGGGAGAGTTAAGATAATTGAAAGTTGAATAGGAAAAAGCTTAAAAATACCTTGATGATTAAAAAACAGTTAGGGAGAAGTTGAGATATAAGTTGACGACTCAAAATTAACTTTGCAGAAGATGAGATACAACTTTACGATTCAAAATCAATCAGAGAGAGTTAAGATAATTGAAAGTTGAATAGGAAAAAGCTTAAAAATACCTTGATGATTAAAAAACAGTAAGGGAGAAGTTGAGATATAAGTTGATGACTCAAAATTAACTTTGCAGAAGATGAGATACAACTTTACGATTCAAAATCAATCAGAGAGAGTTAAGATAATTGAAAGTTGAATAGGAAAAAGCTTAAAAATACCTTGATGATTAAAAAACAGTTAGGGAGAAGTTGAGATATAAGTTGACGACTCAAAATTAACTTTGCAGAAGATGAGATACAACTTTACGATTCAAAATCAATCAGGGAGAGTTAAGATAATTGAAAGTTGAATAGGGAAAAGCTTAAAAATACCTTGATGATTAAAAATCAGTTATGGAGAAGTTGAGATATAACTTAATGACTCAAAATTAACTTTGCAAAAGATTAGATACAACTTTACGACTCAAAATCAATCAGGGAGAGTTAAGATAATTGAAAGTTGAATAGGGAAAAGCTTAAAAATACCTTGATGATTAAAAATCAGTAAGGGAGAAGTTGAGATATAAGTTGATAACTCAAAATTAACTTTGCAGAAGATGAGATACAACTTTACGATTCAAAATCAATCAGAGAGAGTTAAGATAATTGAAAGTTGAATAGGAAAAAGCTTAAAAATACCTTGATGATTAAAAAACAGTTAGGGAGAAGTTGAGATATAAGTTGACGACTCAAAATTAACTTTGCAGAAGATGAGATACAATTTTGCGATTCAAAATCAATCAGAGAGAGTTAAGATAATTGAAAGTTGAATAGGAAAAAGCTTAAAAATACCTTGATGATTAAAAAACAGTTAGGGAGAAGTTGAGATATAAGTTGACGACTCAAAATTAACTTTGCAAAAGATTAGATACAACTTTACGATTCAAAATCAATCAGGGAGAGTTAAGATAATTGAAAGTTGAATAGGGAAAAGCTTTAAAATACCTTGATGATTAAAAATCAGTTATGGAGAAGTTGAAATATAACTTGATGACTCAAAATTAACTTTGCAAAAGATTAGATACAACTTTACGATTCAAAATCAATCAGGGAGAGTTAAGATAATTGAAAGTTGAATAGGGAAAAGCTTAAAAATACCTTGATGATTGAAATTCATTTAGGGAACACTTTGCAGAAGATGAGATACAACTTTACGATTTAAAATCAATCAGGGAGAATTAAGATAATTGAAGGTTGAATAGGGAAAAGCTTAAAAATACCTTGATGATTAAATTTCATTTAGGGAACACTTTGCAGAAGATGAGATACAACTTTACGATTCAAAATCAATCAGGGAGAGTTAAGATAATTGAAAGTTGAATAGGAAAAAGCTTAAAAATACCTTGATGATTAAAAAACAGTTAGGGAGAAGTTGAGATATAAGTTGACGACTCAAAATTAACTTTGCAGAAGATGAGATACAACTTTACGATTCAAAATCAATCAGGGAGAATTATGATAATTGAAAGTTGAATAGGGAAAAGCTTAAAAATACCTTGATGATTGAAATTCATTTAGGGAACACTTTGCAGAAGATAAGATACAACTTTACGATTTAAAATCAATCAGGGAGAATTAAGATAATTGAAAGTTGAATAGGGAAAAGCTTAAAAATACCTTGATGATTGAAATTCATTTAGGGACCACTTTGCAGAAGATGAGATACAACTTTACTATTTAAAATCAATCAGGGAGAATTAAGATAATTGAAGGTTGAATAGGGAAAAGCTTAAAAATACCTTGATGATTAAATTTCATTTAGGGAACACTTTGCAGAAGATGAGATACAACTTTACGATTTCAAATCAATCAGGGAGAATTAAGATAATTGAAAGTTGAATAGGGAAAAGCTTAAAAATACCTTGATGATTGAAATTCATTTAGGGAGCACTTTGCAGAAGATGAGATACAACTTTACGATTTAAAATCAATCAGGGAGAATTAAGATAATTGAAGGTTGAATAGGGAAAAGCTTAAAAATACCCTGATGATTAAATTTCATTTAGGGAACACTTTTCAGAAGATGAGATACAACTTAACGATTTAAAATCAATCAGGGAGAATTAAGATAATTGAAAGTTGAATAGGTAAAAGCTTAAAAATACCTTGATAATTAAAAATCAGTAAGGGAGAAGTTTAGATATAAGTTGATGACTCAAAATTAACTTTGCAGAAGATGAGATACATTTTTACGATTCAAAATCAATCAGGGAGAGTTAAGATAATTGAAAGTTGAATAGGGAAAAGCGTAAAAATACCTTGATGATTGAAATTCATTTAGGGAACACTTTGCAGAAGATGAGATACCACTTTACGATTCAAAATCAATCAGGGAGAATTCAGATAATTGATAGTTGAATAGGGAAAAGCTTAGAAATACCTTGATAATTAAAAATCAGTTAGGGAGAAGTTAAGATATAAGTTGATGACTCAAAATTAACTTTGCAGAAGATGAGATACAACTTTACAATTCAAAATCAATCAGGGAGAGTTAAGATAATTGAAAGTTGAATAGCGAAAAGCTTAAAAATACCTTGATAATTAAAAATCAGTTAGGGAGAAGTTAAGATATAAGTTGATGACTCAAAATTAACTTTGAAGAAGATGAGATACAACTTTACGATTCAAAATCAATCAGGAGAGTTAAGATAATTGAAAGTTGAATAGGGAAAAGCTTAAAAATACCTTGATGATTAAAAATCAGCTAGGGAGAAGTTGAGATATAAGTTGATGACTCAAAATTAACTTTGCAGAAGATGAGATACAACTTTACAATTCAAAATCAATCAGGGAGAGTTAAGATAATTGAAAGTTGAATAGCGAAAAGCTTAAAAATACCTTGATAATTAAAAATCAGTTAGGGAGAAGTTAAGATATAAGTTGATGACTCAAAATTAACTTTGAAGAAGATGAGATACAACTTTACGATTCAAAATCAATCAGGAGAGTTAAGATAATTGAAAGTTGAATAGGGAAAAGCTTAAAAATACCTTGATGATTAAAAATCAGCTAGGGAGAAGTTGAGATATAAGTTGATGACTCAAAATTAACTTTGCAGAAGATAAGATACAACTTTACAATTCAAAATCAATCAGGGAGAGTTAAGATAATTGAAAGTTGAATAGCGAAAAGCTTAAAAATACCTTGAGAATTCAAAATCAGTTAGGGAGAAGTTAAGGTATAAGTTGATGTCTCAAAATTAACTTTGCAGAAGATTAGATACATTTTTACGATTCAAAATCAATCAGGGAGAGTTAAGATAATTGAAAGTTGAATAGGGAAAAGCTTAAAAATACCTTGATGATTAAAAATCAGTTAGGGAGAAGTTGAGATATAAGTTGATGACTCAAAATTAACTTTGCAGAAGATGAGATACAACTTTACAATTAAAAATCAATCAGGGAGAGTTAAGATAATTGAAAGTTGAATAGCGAAAAGCTTAAAAATACCTTGATAATTAAAAATCAGTAAGGGAGAAGTTGAGATATAAGTTGACGACTCAAAATTAACTTTGCAAAAGATTAGATACAACTTTACGATTCAAAATCAATCAGGGAGAGTTAAGATAATTGAAAGTTGAATAGGGAAAAGCTTAAAAATACCTTGATGATTGAAATTCATTTAGGGAACACTTTGCAGAAGATGAGATACAACTTTACGATTTAAAATCAATCAGGGAGAATTAAGATAATTGAAGGTTGAATAGGGAAAAGCTTAAAAATACCTTGATGATTGAAATTCATTTAGGGAACACTTTGCAGAAGATAAGATACAACTTTACGATTTAAAATCAATCAGGGAGAATTAAGATAATTGAAAGTTGAATAGGAAAAAGCTTAAAAATACCTTGATGATTGAAATTCATTTAGAGAGCACTTTGCAGAAGATGAGATACAACTATACGATTTAAAATCAATCAGGGAGAATTAAGATATTTGAAGGTTGAATAGGGAAAAGCTTAAAAATACCCTGATGATTAAATTTCATTTAGGGAACACTTTTCAGAAGATGAGATACAACTTAACGATTTAAAATCAATCAGGGAGAATTAAGATAATTGAAAGTTGAATAGGGAAAAGCTTAAAAATACCTTGATAATTAAAAATCAGTAAGGGAGAAGTTAAGATATAAGTTGATGACTCAAAATTAACTTTGCAGAAGATGAGATACATTTTTACGATTCAAAATCAATCAGGGAGAGTTAAGATAATTGAAAGTTGAATAGGGAAAAGCTTAAAAATACCTTGATGATTAAAAAACAGTTAGGGAGAAGTTGAGATATAAGTTGACGACTCAAAATTAACTTTGCAGAAGATGAGATACAACTTTACGATTCAAAATCAATCAGGGAGAATTAAGATAATTGAAAGTTGAATAGGGAAAAGCTTAAAAATACCTTGATTATTGAAATTAATTTAGGGAACACTTTGCAGAAGATGAGATACAACTTTACGATTTAAAATCAATCAGGGAGAATTAAGATAATTGAAAGTTGAATAGGGAAAAGCTTGAAAATACCTTGATGATTGAAATTCATTTAGGGAACACTTTGCAGAAGATGAGATACAACTTTACGATTCAAAATCAATCAGGGAGAGGTAAGATAATTGAAAGTTGAATAGGGAAAAACTTAAAAATACCTTGATAATTAAAAATCAGTTAGGGAGAAGTTAAGATATAAGTTGATAACTCAAAATTAACTTTGCAGAAGATGAGATACAACTTTACGATTCAAAATCAATCAGGGAGAGTTAAGATAATTGAAAGTTGAATAGGAAAAAGCTTAAAAATACCTTGATGATTGAAATTCATTTAGGGGAACACTTTGCAGAAGATGAGATACAACTTTACGATTTAAAATCAATCAGGGGAATTAAGATAATTGAAAGTTGAATAGGGAAAAGCTTAAAAATACCTTGATGATTGAAATTGATTTAGGGAACACTTTGCAGAAGATGAGATACAACTTTACGATTTAAAATCAATCAGGGAGAATTAAGATAATTGAAGGTTGAATAGGGAAAAGCTTAAAAATACCTTGATGATTAAATTTCATTTAGGGAACACTTTGCAGAAGATGAGATACAACTTTACGATTCAAAATCAATCAGGGAGAGTTAAGATAATTGAAAGTTGAATAGGAAAAAGCTTAAAAATACCTTGATGATTAAAAAACAGTTAGGGAGAAGTTGAGATATAAGTTGACGACTCAAAATTAACTTTGCAGAAGATGAGATACAACTTTACGATTCAAAATCAATCAGGGAGAATTATGATAATTGAAAGTTGAATAGGGAAAAGCTTAAAAATACCTTGATGATTGAAATTCATTTAGGGAACACTTTGCAGAAGATAAGATACAACTTTACGATTTAAAATCAATCAGGGAGAATTAAGATAATTGAAAGTTGAATAGGGAAAAGCTTAAAAATACCTTGATGATTGAAATTCATTTAGGGACCACTTTGCAGAAGATGAGATACAACTTTACTATTTAAAATCAATCAGGGAGAATTAAGATAATTGAAGGTTGAATAGGGAAAAGCTTAAAAATACCTTGATGATTAAATTTCATTTAGGGAACACTTTGCAGAAGATGAGATACAACTTTACGATTTCAAATCAATCAGGGAGAATTAAGATAATTGAAAGTTGAATAGGGAAAAGCTTAAAAATACCTTGATGATTGAAATTCATTTAGGGAGCACTTTGCAGAAGATGAGATACAACTTTACGATTTAAAATCAATCAGGGAGAATTAAGATAATTGAAGGTTGAATAGGGAAAAGCTTAAAAATACCCTGATGATTAAATTTCATTTAGGGAACACTTTTCAGAAGATGAGATACAACTTAACGATTTAAAATCAATCAGGGAGAATTAAGATAATTGAAAGTTGAATAGGTAAAAGCTTAAAAATACCTTGATAATTAAAAATCAGTAAGGGAGAAGTTTAGATATAAGTTGATGACTCAAAATTAACTTTGCAGAAGATGAGATACATTTTTACGATTCAAAATCAATCAGGGAGAGTTAAGATAATTGAAAGTTGAATAGGGAAAAGCGTAAAAATACCTTGATGATTGAAATTCATTTAGGGAACACTTTGCAGAAGATGAGATACCACTTTACGATTCAAAATCAATCAGGGAGAATTCAGATAATTGATAGTTGAATAGGGAAAAGCTTAGAAATACCTTGATAATTAAAAATCAGTTAGGGAGAAGTTAAGATATAAGTTGATGACTCAAAATTAACTTTGCAGAAGATGAGATACAACTTTACAATTCAAAATCAATCAGGGAGAGTTAAGATAATTGAAAGTTGAATAGCGAAAAGCTTAAAAATACCTTGATAATTAAAAATCAGTAAGGGAGAAGTTGAGATATAAGTTGACGACTCAAAATTAACTTTGCAAAAGATTAGATACAACTTTACGATTCAAAATCAATCAGGGAGAGTTAAGATAATTGAAAGTTGAATAGCGAAAAGCTTAAAAATACCTTGATAATTAAAAATCAGTTAGGGAGAAGTTGAGATATAAGTTGATGACTCAAAATTAACTTTGAAGAAGATGAGATACAACTTTACGATTCAAAATCAATCAGGAGAGTTAAGATAATTGAAAGTTGAATAGGGAAAAGCTTAAAAATACCTTGATGATTAAAAATCAGTTAGGGAGAAGTTGAGATATAAGTTGATGACTCAAAATTAACTTTGCAGAAGATATGATACAACTTTACAATTCAAAATCAATCAGGGAGAGTTAAGATAATTGAAAGTTGAATAGCGAAAAGCTTAAAAATACCTTGAGAATTAAAAATCAGTTAGGGAGAAGTTAAGGTATAAGTTGATGTCTCAAAATTAACTTTGCAGAAGATTAGATACAACTTTACGATTCAAAATCAATCAGGGAGAGTTAAGATAATTGAAAGTTGAATAGGGAAAAGCTTAAAAATACCTTGATGATTAAAAATCAGTTAGGGAGAAGTTGAGATATAAGTTGATGTCTCAAAATTAACTTTGCGGAAGATTAGATACAACTTTACAATTCAAAATCAATCAGGGAGAGTTAAGATAATTGAAAGTTGAATAGCGAAAAGCTTAAAAATACCTTGATAATTAAAAATCAGTAAGGGAGAAGTTGAGATATAAGTTGATGACTGAAAATTAACTTTGCAGAAGATGAGATACAACTTTACAATTCAAAATCAATCAGGGAGAGTTAAGATAATAGAAAGTTGAATAGCGAAAAGCTTAAAAATACCTTGATAATTAAAAATCAGTAAGGGAGAAGTTGAGATATAAGTTGATGACTGAAAATTAACTTTGCAGAAGATGAGATACAACTGTACGATTCAAAATCAATCAGGAGAGTTAAGATAATTGAAAGTTGAATAGGGAAAAGCTTAAAAATACCTTGATGATTAAAAATCAGTTAGGGAGAAGTTGAGATGTAAGTTGATGACTTAAAATTAACTTTGCAGAAGATGAGACAACTTTACGATTCAAAATCAATCAGGGATAGTTAAGATAATTGATAGTTGAATAAGGAAAAGCTTAAAAATACCTTGATAATTAAAAATCAGTTAGGGAGAAGTTAAGATATAAGTTGATGACTCAAAATTAAGTTTGTAAAAAGGATGAAATGCAACCTAATGATGATTCCAAATCAATTACGAAGAACCTGAGGTGTAAATAAATAAAAGCTGGGATACAATATAACTCAATATTAGGTAAATAGGGAGAAGCTGAGATACTTTTCTTTCACAACTAGGTAAGGAGAACTTAAGATATAATCAATTATTTAAAATAAACAATGCATAAGCTGAGGTATAATTTTATTTAAAAAAAAGTTAACAAAACTTTAAAGATCTTTCTTTGTTTCTCAATTTTTTTAAATGCTTTTGAGTTTTAAATATTTATTTCAATTAAATTTCGACTTCTAGTTCAATTTAAAATCAATTTTTCCTTATGTACCAACTGAATTTTTGAAGTCAAATTTTGAAGAATATCTTCGGCCGCTCAAATTGTACCACCCTGTATTTTAATTCACGTCTGTAGGACATACATCAAACATTTTGTCGTTTTGATGTTTTTTCCCATCCTTTTTAAGGATATAGAAAATAAATAAAAACAATAGATAAAAGAAAATTTACCAGAGAACAGTTTTTAATGTTAAACTTACATCTTCAGTAGATCTGGTTGAGTCTTCAATTCTCTTGTAGCTTCCTGACAACCGACATGAACGAAACACTTGGAGAAAAACAGCACAAAAAGTAAAATTTTCACGATTATCAAAAGCCGCTTTTCCGAAATCATTTTCATCAATTTAATTTTATTTTACTTCGGATTGCGATACTCCAACAACGTTTCACTTATAATAGGTATTTATTATTGCTACGCAGCACTTATTCGTGTCGCACTTATTTCTGATCGATCTTGTTGATATTAAAGGCGAGTGTTTTTACTTATTGACCGATAAATAATTAATTGCTACTTTTGTCACCGCTAGTCCTCCGGTTTTTTGACCCATTTCTACCGTATGTTGAATGTGTATGTGTTAGTTGTCTGCCGTCACCATCGCAGGTGGCGTGGACGGAAATCAATATGAAAAGCTACTGTTGTATGAACGGGAAGGAAAAACGTGAAAATTTTCATTCCACCACGCTTGCGCCTCCAGTTTATACTGCAATGTTTTCAAACGTTTCAAGTGGAAATTATTTTCCATTATTGGACTCGATGAAGAATCAAATGAAGTAGTTGGTATGAGCAAGCAGCAGTTTGAGTTTCAGCCCTTAAAAATATACCGGTAAGAAGGGGTAATTAATTTTTGAAAAAAAATAATAAAATTCAGCTGCTGGCTGCTGTTAATTCGAGAAAAATCAAAATCAAAAACGATACCTTCTATCCATCTATTTTTTTAAAAATTTTAAAATAATTTTGTAAATGAAACTGCAGAAAACATTAAAATTCTTTATTGTCTATATAAAAAAAATACATTTAGGTATATTATACCAAAAATGTCGCGTTGTTTAAATTTTAAATTATTTCACTGACTCTAGAACTCTTCAAAAAATCTCAACTCTATTATTTTATTATCTCATTGTCTTACAGCTCACACTATTAGGTACATCTACATATTTATATAAAAAAATTAATTAATTTAATAATATATATACATTTCGGTCATTTATTTGTTGCTATGTCAACGTTTCATGTGCAAAAAAAAACATTACAACACTTCATTAGGTATTTTTGTACATACATAGGTCATCACAATAATAATAATAAAACATAATTGTACTATGAAGAAAATCGAATCCACAAAAGTCAATAAATAAATAAATTAGGGCTTCACATGTAGGTACAGTATAAATGTGATTCTGGAAAAAATATATTTTAGACCATAGAGAGGGTGTTTGTTAATGCCATGGTCTTCTCGGTGTTGCCAAATTTGGTTTCTGCTTCAAGAAGCGCTTGTGCCAGTTCTCTTCGTGCTTTCGCACTCAGCCAGACCATTAGGATCACAGAGAAAATAAGCTAGAATAAAAACATAAATATTAATCGACAATTCATAGGGACACAATTAAAGTGAATAGAAAAGGTTAGAAATGAGAATGAATTTATTGGAAGAAGTGGGAAATAGATGAGATCATGAGGAAAAGGAGAGGTAGGATTGTAGAACGAAGAACAGAGGATAAAGTGGATGACCAGAAGTACCTAAAAGAGGAGATGGTAGGATGGAGAGTGAAGATACTGTGGAACCATGGATGTCCATGAGGAAAAGAAAAAGTAAAATGGGAGAATAAACAGAGGATACCATAGAAGATATGAAGCAGGATTGCAGAATGAAGAATTGAGGGCATTATGGATGTCCAGAAGTAAAAGGAGAGATAGAATGGCAGGAAGGGGAGTAGAAGATACTGTGGAAACCCATAAGGAAAAGGAAAAATAGAATCGTAAGATGAAGAACAGAAGATATCATGGAAGTTCATTAGGAACAGGAGAATTTTAATGGCAGAACGAACAGACGATACAATGGAAGACCATAAAGAAAATGAGAAGTAGGATTACATAATGAATATTAGAGGATAAACATTGAGGATTTCCAGAAGTGAAAGGAAAGATACGATGGCTGAATGGAGAATAAAAGACATTGGTGGGAAAAGAAAAGGTAGAATGGTAAGATGAAGAACAGAGGACACCATGGAAGTCCATGAGGTAAAGGAGAAATATCATGGTACCATTAACAGAGGGCGTCATAAAAACAAGGAGAAATAGGATTGTAAAAGTAAGAATGGAGGATACCATGGCTGTTCAGAAGTAAAAAAAGGGATAGATGGGAGAATGGAGAGTAGAACGGACTGTGAAAGTCCAGAAGGAAAGAAAATGGAAAAACAGAGAACACCATGGAAGTCAAGGCACCTCCTTAGACATGAAGAACCGGAAAGACATATGAGAATCAGGAAATGGGATGTACAATGCCAGAAGTAGGACTAAAACTACTTACTTGAGCTGCTGCAAAAACGTATGTAAAATAGGAAAAGTGTTTCTGGTTCTCTAAAACATCTTGCATTGACCTAAGCGATTGACCAACATAAATGCCTACAAGCTGACCAGGTATTAGGCCGAGTAGTGACGCTATGTGGTAGATTTTTGTATTAACGTTGCTCATCTAGAAAAACAAAACTGCTTTTAGGCATGCAAAGACAATAGATGAACTTTATAAATTAAATAAAACATGAACAAGAAGAGGAGCCATTTTACGTCAACTCAAACCCTTATTGCTTTTAATTTTTATTCAGCTGTTCCAAACGAAGGTCAAGTTAGGGTCGTAAACAAGATGTCATTATGATTATATTGTTATGACCCCACTGTGGTGGGTGGATGTACTGAAGAGTGTTGTAGCTCATTGAAGCTGAGTAATATTTATGGGAAAATGTGAGGAATATCAAAAACTAAGGGCCCAAATTGCACTAGGCCCCAAAAAAGGCACCCATGGTAAAAAAGGCTTGGAGAAGGGAGGAAACGGTGAACATTTTGATAATCTGAATATAAGAATGTAACCCATGGGTAGGTTGGGTACAAGTACTTACCATTGAAATGCATCACGTTGATGGGTTTAAATAATAACCGACAATGAGCATGTGCTCGTTTATTTTAGGATGTAGTGTATTATGTATTTATAAACTATTTTAAATGTCTTTTTTTATTACTTTGAGTGGGCATTATGATAAGGAGGTAGTAGCAGCGATACGAATGAGTGTTAGATAACGTACAATAGGTTAGGTTGGTAGTCCTTGAGAACATAACACATCAATAGAAGATTGTCGATAATTAATCGTCAACAAATTATGATAACAAAAAGAATTACAATGGCATAAAATGCAAATTTGTTTATTACCGAAGTGGTTCAAGGTAGGTACCACCACGTTGGGTTGTTATAAAAAACAAAAAAATATATCGGACGTGACGTTATTTATTACTAGTTATTGTAAAGTAATTTATTTGTTAAATCAATTATTACATTAATTGCTGCCAATATAAAATGATTAACGTAGTAATAAATTGTTTATTATTGATAACATGTAGGTGCCTGATCAAAAAATTTCAATAATTTATCAGATGGTACCATATTATCAGCAGACACATGTAAAATAAGTAAAAAAAAATGCAACTTTATCTACTTCAGTAGGTACTTATGGTAAAATATACAAATACTTTGATTTATTATACTTAATAGTCAGATATCTAAAGAGATGTTGGTGTCATTTTATGGTCCCAAAAAATACTTACTGCAAAAATAATATTTTGTAGTCCAAAAGGAATGGGGGTCAGTCTTGAACAAAAGACAATCTTAAAGCAGAGCGGTCCTGAGATGACCCTAATAATAGCTTGTGCAGTTTCGCTTGTAATCCAAGACCGTATGCTGGCATGATGTCCCATCATCTTCATGATGTTATGGGCTATGAGGAGTCCCACGTTAGCTCCCAGAACGCTGAGGAAGAATCCCCTCAGGAATCCAAAAAGATAACCAGATGCCACCACTATAACTATGTACCCTATACTCACAGGAAACGACACAATGGTGAAGAGTACCACTAACGTTAGCACAATTACAAGAGGATCCTGATTCTCGAGCCATAACAACACAGATTTTGTGTACTCTTTACACAAATACAAAACAACCAGTGTTACCCCTAATACTGCCAGAATACTCAAGAAATTCGTGAAAGAGGCGAACCAGAGTTTCTTTTGGTTCTCTTCTTTGCTACCGTCACCATTTATGATCATCATTCAGCAGAACATATTATTATAATAGCTGTAGGTAATATGTAATTAATTGGTGTTCTTTGTACTCACTGAGGAACTTTTGAGGTTATCTATTTTTCCATACATTTACACTTTAGAGCGATGGCGATGTCACTCCTATTTTATATTATTTAACTATTCAACATGATAAACTGTACGTTTTGTCGTGACGGTACGTGCCTCAACGTTGTCTGATTTTATCTGAGATAATGTGGTTAAACAATTGTCATAATTTTGTGTTTGTAAATTTAAAAGGAAAACATCTGTTCTGACAAACGAAGCGGCATTGTCAGCTCTCCAAATTGTTTTTCTCTAGGCTCTCTTCAATATTTCAAAAGTACTCTAATATTGGTTAAAAATTAATATTATGCATTCTTTAGTGTTGATATTGCCACAAATATTCTTTTAAAGCAACAAATTTCATGTTAATTCTTTTTGGGGCCTTTTTTCAAGATGGCGTCCATACCTACCTTCTTTTGTTAGTTACCACAAAATGGTATTGTGGGCGGGATTTTTAAATTTCTAATGACAGCCAGAAAAATAACAATGTAATTACTTACAGGAATTTGTTTTTAGTATTAGTAAAATGATAAAAATCTTACAGAAAATAAACAACGTTATAGAAAATGGATGTAAAAGTACGTGCAATAAAAAAATAATAAAGATAATTGAAACTACTTTAGGACTACCACAAAAAAATTATTTTTATTAGTTTACTTAACCTAAATTCATATTTTTGATAACAAATATCTGCATTTTAAACCATAACCTAAAAGATAATTTCGGGACCAAGATGTTTATGACATAACATACGTGTTGACCTCTTTTGTAAATGATTTGCCACTGCAAGGTTATGTGTTATTATTTATATAGAAAAGAAATTGTTAGCCTGGCAACGCTGTAATGATGTAGCCAAGATTTCTGTATTTACGTCAATTTATAAAATGAAGTAAGCACGTTATCAACAGAGGGCGCGAGTGATAACGATTTTGAACTCAATTAAGTATTTATTTAAATATTGTGTTGTAGAATTGATCAACAAACTAAATTAATAAATTAGTATTTAATTTAAATTATTCAATTAATTAATTATTTAAAAAATATGTATTTTTATTTTTTTTACTTATATAAATACAAAAACATATTTTCAGAATAAGCTATTATCATATCATAATTTTTATTAATTTATAAAAAAAATGAAAAAAATTCTGCACTGATCGGGTCTAGAACCCGCGACCTGTAGCGCATAAATCTGACGTTTTATCCTTTAAACAAATGCAACGAATTTTTGTATTAGGTAGAAAAAGTTCAATTATTTAGTCAAAAATAGGTAACTTGACTTTTGACCTGAAAATTGCACTTACTTTAATTTAGACCTTAACAAAAGGTAATATGATGATTTAATTTGAAAAATTACTGCAGGTAGGCGTAATAAAGTCTAATTTGTACACTTTGTACCTTTTTGCATGAGGGTAATTGTTGTGAAAAATGGCGCTTATTACTTAAATGCAAAATACCTGCGTATTTTTTGACTTTTCTTATTCTTTAACGGTTTGTGCTGTTGCAATATTGCACTTCACAAGCTCGAATAAAATTAAAATTCTAATTGCCTCTTCGTTTCTTACAAAACAACCACCTTAAGATAAAGTTGTCGACACAAAATTGCCAGGGGTTAGTTGCCTTTTTCTTGCGTCAAAGAGAATAATAATAACGTTTGAAATTGCACGGTAAAATTTATTAGCCCGCGGCGATAAAATATTCAACAATGAAATAACCGTCGTAAAGTAAGCAAATCTGGCGAAATACTATTTTTTTTTTAAATTGCCTTTTCGTGAAAACTAAAAAATTTCCAATTTAGTCATCTCTGGGAACTACTTTAGGTACAAAATTATTGCATCGCATGCTGTTCTTAATACCTACCTAAGTACGCGAACGTAATGTAAAATGAATCATTTTGCAAGTTGAAAACAATGTATCTACATATATTTACGCCCTGTCCCAAGAAAAACTGTTGCCATTATGATTTTCAACTGTTATCGGATTGTTAAAGTAGTCGGCCATCATTTTTTTGCCACAACAATTTTCAATTGTTGGCGCATTGCTAGTTTTGTCAGCCATTATTCTTCTTTTTTGGTTATTTTCTTCGACTGTCATTAAGATTTTCAATTGTTACCGCATTGTAAGTGTCATCGCCTGTTACTTTTCTTTTTGAATCGTTGCTGTTGGAAGCCATTACGGTTTTCAATTTTTACGCGCATTGTTGACCGTTATTCTTTTTTTAAGTCTGCCACTACAGTTTTCAATTGTTACGCATTATTATTAGTGTTGTCGACTGTTTCACTATTGTTGGTGTTGTTTACGAGTACCCTTTTTTTTTTTGCTATTTGATTCTTCTTCAATTGTTGCAATTGTCAGTCATTATTGTTTTCAATTGTTGCATTTGTCAGCCATTGTGATTTCTAATTGTTAACATACTTCATTTGATATAAATCGAAGTTTATAATAATGAGTGGAAATATTTTTTAAATTAGACACGATATGAATAAAAGCGATGAGCAATAAATTATTATAGTTTGTGAGCAATCATTAATTGAAGAGATATATATTCCAAGAAAGCAAAAGAAGAAAGACATCACATAGGTAACAAAATAACTAACTTGATTGTTGACCTTGGCGTCCATGAAAGCCGTTGTCTGACGAAGTTCATCATCAGATCACGTACGTAATTATGACTCCAGGTTTTAGATTACATAAAACTTTACTTAACATGAAATAATCTTTGTACTATAATAATATCTCCAGTTATTCAACTTTGGAAGACTGTTTCAAATCTTCAGAATAAGAATAATATTAATTTAATAATAGATAATAGTCGTGTAGTTTCTGGTGATGTGATGATTACTTATACTTATATTAATTACTACAGCTGCTATTATTTTTTCTGGCTCGTCGTTAGTCATCTGGTTTTAAACCACTATTATGAAATAAAAGAACGTAATTATGTTTCTCAAAATTTATTGCTTGCAATTACCGTCTCACCACCCACATCTTTCATCTGTCTTGTTTTTTTCTTTCTTTATTAAGAATACTCGCTGAGATATTCATTTCAATGTGCTAACGTTTTATTTTTTTCGGTTTAAGGGAACATTAACTTTACTATATGGTGTGCTTGTTTTCTATTCGTATTCTTTATAATATTGTCACAAATATTATTGTATGTACGTAGGTACCTTTAATTTATTTGCACTGTTTATGTCACCTGTTCCACTCATTATTAACTATTTATGCTAATGTCAAATTATCTGAACCATCAAATTTAGGTAATCAGGATCTTTTGGATCCCATAAAACTGAATGACAGTGATTTCTTCTGGATCTTCCAGTGATGAGATTCTTTAGGAAGGAAGTTTGCCTGTGTTGCTTCAGTTTTGGGCTCTGTAGTTGTTGAAGAAGTTGTAGGCGAACCTGGTGGAATCTCTTCAGGTATGAAGAATGCGTGGATGTTCCTAGATCGAATGTTTAAACCTCTTGGAGTTTTTGATGAGAACAAGCGATGGCCGATGATAGAAGAGGATGATAGTGAGTCTCTATGGGCCCTTCATTGGTGAAATTCTTTAGGAAAGAAGCTTGCATTTGTTGCTTCAGTTTTGGGGTTTTGTAGTTGTTGAAGAAGTTGTAGGTGAACCTGGTGGAGTCTCTTCAGGTATCAAGGATGCATGGATGTTCCTGGATCGAATGTTTAAACCTCTTGGAGTTTTTGATGAGAACAAACGATGGCCGATGATAGAAGAGGATGATAGTGAGTCTCTATGGGCCCTTCAGTGGTGAAATTCTTTGGGAAAGAACTTGCATCTGTTGCTTCAGTTTTGGGGTTTTGTAGTTGTTGAAGAAGTTGTAGGTGAACCAGGTGGAGTCTCTTCAGGTATCAAGAATGCGTGGATGTTCCTGGATCGAATGTTCAAACCTCTTGGAGCTTTTGATGACACAGCTAACGATGGCCAATAATGGAAGAGGATGAAAGTGAGTCTCTATGGGCCCTTCAGTGGTGAAATTCTTTGGGAAAGAACCTTGCATCTGTTGCTTCAGTTTTGGGGTTTTGTAGTTGTTGAAGAAGTTGTAGGTGAACCTGGTGGAGTCTCTTCAGGTATCAAGGATGCGTGGATGTTCCTGGATCGAATGTTCAAACCTCTTGGAGCTTTTGATGACACAGCTAACGATGGCCAATAATGGAAGAGGATGAAAGTGAGTCTCTATGGGCCCTTCAGTGGTGAAATTCTTTGGGAAAGAACCTTGCATCTGTTGCTTCAGTTTTGAGGTTTTGTAGTTGTTGAAGAAGTTGTAGGTGAACCAGGTGGAGTCTCTTCAGGTATCAAGAATGCGTGGATGTTCCTGGATCGAATGTTCAAACCTCTTGGAGCTTTTGATGACACAGCTAACGATGGCCAATAATGGAAGAGGATGAAAGTGAGTCTCTATGGGCCCTTCAGTGGTGAAATTCTTTGGGAAAGAACCTTGCATCTGTTGCTTCAGTTTTGGGGTTTTGTAGTTGTTGAAGAAGTTGTAGGTGAACCTGGTGGAGTCTCTTCAGGTATCAAGATGCGTGGATGTTTCTGGATCGAATGTTCAAACCTCTTGGAGCTTTTGATGACACAGCTAACGATGGCCGATGATAGAAGAGGATGATAGTGAGTCTCTATGGGCCCTTCAGTGGTGAAATTCTTTGGGAAAGAAGCTTGCATCTGTTGCTTCAGTTTTGGGGTTTTGTAGTTGTTGAAGAAGTTGTAGGTGAACCTGGTGGAGTCTCTTCAGGTATCAAGGATGCATGGATGTTCCTGGATCGAATGTTTAAACCTCTTGGAGTTTTTGATGAGAACAAACGATGGCCGATGATAGAAGAGGATGATAGTGAGTCTCTATGGGCCCTTCAGTGGTGAAATTCTTTGGGAAAGAAGCTTGCATCTGTTGCTTCAGTTTTGAGGTTTTGTAGTTGTTGAAGAAGTTGTAGGTGAACCAGGTGGAGTCTCTTCAGGTATCAAGAATGCGTGGATGTTCCTGGATCGAATGTTCAAACCTCTTGGAGCTTTTGATGACACAGCTAACGATGGCCAATAATGGAAGAGGATGAAAGTGAGTCTCTATGGGCCCTTCAGTGGTGAAATTCTTTGGGAAAGAACCTTGCATCTGTTGCTTCAGTTTTGGGGTTTTGTAGTTGTTGAAGAAGTTGTAGGTGAACCTGGTGGAGTCTCTTCAGGTATCAAGAATGCGTGGATGTTCCTGGATCGAATGTTTAAACCTCTTGGAGTTTTTGATGAGAACTAACGATGGCCGATGATAGAAGAGGATGATAGTGAGTCTCTATGGGCCCTTCAGTGGTGAAATTCTTTGGGAAAGAAGCTTGCATCTGTTGCTTCAGTTTTGGGGTTTTGTAGTTGTTGAAGAAGTTGTAGGTGAACCTGGTGGAGTCTCTTCAGGTATCAAGGATGCATGGATGTTCCTGGATCGAATGTTTAAACCTCTTGGAGTTTTTGATGAGAACAAACGATGGCCGATGATAGAAGAGGATGATAGTGAGTCTCTATGGGCCCTTCAGTGGTGAAATTCTTTGGGAAAGAAGCTTGCATCTGTTGCTTAAGTTTTGGGGTTTTGTAGTTGTTGAAGAAGTTGTAGGTGAACCTGGTGGAGTCTCTTCAGGTATCAAGGAAGCATGGATGTTCCTGGATCGAATGTTTAAACCTCTTGGAGTTTTTGATGAGAACAAACGATGGCCGATGATAGAAGAGGATGATAGTGAGTCTCTATGGGCCCTTCAGTGGTGAAATTCTTTGGGAAAGAAGCTTGCATCTGTTGCTTAAGTTTTGGGGTTTTGTAGTTGTTGAAGAAGTTGTAGGTGAACCTGGTGGAGTCTCTTCAGGTATCAAGAAGCATGGATGTTCCTGGATCGAATGTTTAAACCTCTTGGAGTTTTTGATGAGAACAAACGATGGCCGATGATAGAAGAGGATGATAGTGAGTCTCTATGGGCCCTTCAGTGGTGAAATTCTTTGGGAAAGAAGCTTGCATCTGTTGCTTCAGTTTTGGGGTTTTGTAGTTGTTGAAGAAGTTGTAGGTGAACCTGGTGGAGTCTCTTCAGGTATCAAGAATGCGTGGATGTTCCTGGATCGAATGTTTAAACCTCTTGGAGTTTTTGATGAGAACTAACGATGGCCGATGATAGAAGAGGATGATGTGAGTCTCTATGGGCCCTTCAGTGGTGAAATTCTTTGGGAAAGAAGCTTGCATCTGTTGCTTAAGTTTTGGGGTTTTGTAGTTGTTGAAGAAGTTGTAGGTGAACCTGGTGGAGTCTCTTCAGGTATCAAGAATGCGTGGATGTTCCTGGATCGAATGTTTAAACCTCTTGGAGTTTTTGATGAGAACTAACGATGGCCGATGATAGAAGAGGATGATGGTGAGTCTCTATGGGCCCTTCAGTGGTGAAATTCTTTGGGAAAGAAGCTTGCATCTGTTGCTTAAGTTTTGGGGTTTTGTAGTTGTTGAAGAAGTTGTAGGTGAACCTGGTGGAGTCTCTTCAGGTATCAAGAAGCATGGATGTTCCTGGATCGAATGTTTAAACCTCTTGGAGTTTTTGATGAGAACTAACGATGGCCGGTGATAGAAGAGGATGATGGTGAGTCTCTATGGGCCCTTCAGTGGTGAAATTCTTTGGGAAAGAACTTGCATCTGTTGCTTAAGTTTTGGGGTTTTGTAGTTGTTGAAGAAGTTGTAGGTGAACCTGGTGGAGTCTCTTCAGGTATCAAGAATGCGTGGATGTTCCTGGATCGAATGTTTAAACCTCTTGGAGTTTTTGATGAGAACTAACGATGGCCGATGATAGAAGAGGATGATGGTGAGTCTCTATGGGCCCTTCAGTGGTGAAATTCTTTGGGAAAGAAGCTTGCATCTGTTGCTTAAGTTTTGGGGTTTTGTAGTTGTTGAAGAAGTTGTAGGTGAACCTGGTGGAGTCTCTTCAGGTATCAAGGAAGCATGGATGTTTCTGGATCGAATGTTTAAACCTCTTGGAGTTTTTGATGAGAACTAACGATGGCCGATGATAGAAGAGGATGATGGTGAGTCTCTATGGGCCCTTCAGTGGTGAAATTCTTTGGGAAAGAAGCTTGCATCTGTTGCTTAAGTTTTGGGGTTTTGTAGTTGTTGAAGAAGTTGTAGGTGAACCTGGTGGAGTCTCTTCAGGTATCAATGAAGCATGGATGTTTCTGGATCGAATGTTTAAACCTTTTGGAGTTTTTGATGAGAACAAACGATGGCCGGTGATAGAAGAGGATGATTGTGAGTCTCTATGGGCCCTTCGGTGGTGAAATTCTTTGGGAAAGAAGCTTGCATCTTGTTGCTTCAGTTTTGGGGTTTTGTAGTTGTTGAAGAAGTTGTAGGTGAACCAGGTGGAGTCTCTTCAGGTATCAAAGATGCATGGATGTTCCTGAATCGAATGTTCAAACCTCTTGGAGCTTTTGATGACACAGCTAACGATGGCCGATGATGGAAGAGGATGATAGTGAGTCTCTATTGGCCCTTCAGTGGTGAAATTCTTTGGGAAAGAAGCTTGCATCTGTTGCATCTTCTTTCACTGGTACAAAAATACTAGATTAGGGAATTTGATGATCTCCAATTTTGTTTGTCAACTTCCTGGACCAGCTCAAATTCTTCAACTTCTTCTTTGTTGAAGAATGAGGATGTTGAATTCCAATTTTTCCCAAACTAGTAACCAATGGTTATTTGATCTCCTAATGGGCCTTTACCTTCCCGAGGAAATGATTATTTCCCCTTTTTTACCCTTTCAACTATAGTTCATTCCTGAACGTCAGAATGTCTTTCAAGTAGCTACTCACAAGGTAGGTACTGCAAAAGGAAACAGATTATTCATTTGGCTCTGATTACAAAGTCACACTGGTGTTGAATTTACTAGGCTAGCACTAGATAGCAGGTAAGCTAGCTATCTGAGGCTATAGCGTTATTAGGTTGGTAAGGCAACATACGTAGGTACGTGTTATTAAACTCCAGCGATAATTTGCCAAGTTAGCAGATTAGTGCTTGAAGTACAAGTGCACTTTCTTGCTAATTGAGACGAAACTTTGCAGGGAGGTCGATTTCGTAATTTGTGGAATTGTTGGCAAGGGTTTGTAGTAGATGACAAAGGATATAAACTATCTATTTGGGGATACCCAAAACCAAAATAACAATTGAAAACGTTAGAACTAGTGGTGTAAATTACAATAAGAAAAACAATGTCGAATTAAAAAAAAAAATGGTGGACTGTCTGGGGAACTGGAAGCATAAACCGCTACAGGAGTAATTGGAATTCTAAGTTGTCAGATACCACAGAGTGTATCTAGTGCTGAGAACAAGAATTGATAGAAATTCTGAAGTACTGTTGTGTCCCAGAAACGGATGGATACTGGAGATCTTGGTGGAAAGCAGAATCATCGTTGGTTAAGTCCTGGAGATGCCTCTTTTGGAAACCATAATTTTTTATTCCCAAAATGTGGGTTAGTGAATACTGTTAAAAAGTATAAGAAGTTGTCAAGCATCAAGGATTACAGTTGGATTTCAAAAAGAATCAGGTACAAGAGGAACCATTGAATCTCAATGTCTTAGAGTATCTATCAGAAGAAGTCTCTTGTATACCTATCTATAAATCATCGAGTACCTCCCATGTCGGATTCCCAAAATGATGGAGTATCATGGGAATCAGAAGCATAAAATACCAGAGAAGCAATAGTAATTCCCAGTTGCCAGATACCACAGAATGGGTCAAGTACTGGGAACCAGAATTAATTAAAATCCTGAAGCACTGTTGTGTCCCAGAAACGGTTGGATACTGGAGATGATCTGGGTGGAAAGCAGAATCATGATAGGTTGAGTCCTTGAGATGCCACTTTTGAAAACCACAATTTTGTATTCCCAAAATAGGGGTTAGAGGATACCGTTAAAAACTATTAGAAGTCGTCAAGCATCAAAGATTACAGTTGGATTTCAAAAATAGTCTGCTACATGAGGAACCATTGAATCTCAATGTCTTTGAGTATCTATCAGAAGAAGTCTCCTATATACTTATCTATAAATCATCGAGTACCTCCCATGTTGGATTCCCAAAATGATGGAGTATCATGGGAATCAGAATCATAAAATACCAGAGAGGCAATTGTAATTCTCATTTGCTAGATACCATAGAATGTATCTGGTGCTGGGAACCAGAATTGATTAATATCCTGAAGCACTGTTGTGTCCCAGAAACGGTTGGATACTGGAGATTTGGGTGGAAAGCAGAATCATGATTGGTTAGGTGCTGGAGATGCCACTTTTGGAAACCACAATTGTGTATTCCCAAAATGCGGGTTAGTGGATACTGTTAAAAACTATAAGAAGTCGTCAAGCATCAAGGATTACAATTGGATTTCAAAAATAGTCTACTACATGAGGAACCATTGAATCTCAATGTCTTAGAGTATCTATCAGAAGAAGTCTCATGTATATTTATCTATAAATCATCAAGAACCTTCCATGTTGGATTCCCAAAACGATGGTGTATCATGGGAATCAGAATCATAAAATACCAGAAAGGCAATAGTAATTTCCAGTTGCTAGATACCACAGAATGTATCAAGTGCTGGAAACCAGAATTGATTAAAATCCTGAGGCACTGTTGTGTCCCAGAAACGATTGGATATTGGAGATCTGGGTGAAAAGCAGAATCATGATTGGTAGAGTGCTGGAGATGTCACTTTTAGAAATCATTATTCTGTATTCCCAAAATGGGGGTTGGTGGATACTGTTAAAAACTATAAGAAGTCGTCAAGCATCAAGGATTACAGTTGGATTTCAAAAATATTCACCTACAAGAGGAACCATTGAATCTCAATGTCTTAGAGTACCTATCAGAAGAAGTTTCCTATGTATTTATCTATAAATCATCGAGTGCCTTCCATGTTGGATTCCCAAAATGATGGAGTATCATGAGAAACAGAATCATAAAATACCAGAGAGGCAATAGTAATTCCCAGTTGCTAGATACCACAGAATGTATCAAGTGCTGGGAAGCAGAATTAATTAAAATCCTGAAGCACTGTTGTGTCCCAGAAACGATTGGATACTGGAGATCTGGGTGGAAAGCAGAATCATGATTGGTTGGGTCCTGGAGATGTCACTTTGAGAAACCACAATTCTGGATTTCCAAAAAAGGCACGTATGGAGAGTGCAAATATAATACAAATCAGAAATGGAAACGTTGGATTTCCGAAAGTTTCGACCATGAAGAGTAGTCTGGGAACTCAGAGTCATGGTGTCGGTACCATTCAAGTAGAAGATTCTTCCGGGGAACCAAAAGAGGAAGATCTCAGTCTCGATTTCTTTTTATTTTCCTCCAGAATTTTGGACGCTTTGTATGTAATGCACTTTTATTTTTTTATTCCTCTTCTGGTTCCAGGTTTACATTTCCAGTTGCAGTTACATCAATCAATCATTAAATAAACAACTGCACGTGTACTATGTATACACACAGTAGCACCTTTTACGACACGAAAAAAACAAAGAATGAAAACAGTAGTTATTCAGGATTTGTGGGTATATTTTCCGTCACGTCCCTCACCAGCCGCGTGCGCTGACACCTTCCATCCGGTTGCCTGTCGCTGTCGAGTCCCGTCGCGTCGTCGTGACTTGAAGGAATTGGTCCTGTTGGCTGCTCGTGCTCCTTCGTTTGTCTTCTTTCACAGTATTTCGTTGCGGTTGTTTGCCCAGTTCAGTTGCATTCCACGGTTGGTTGCGATCGGAGCAGGTTTGCTCCCGACCAAATTGTCGACTTCCACGCACGTGTTCGAAATTTTTGCCGGTAAAACAAAAGTTCATATATTTGAGTTACAAAAAGATAGATAATAATTGAATAAAGATGCCTTTGGTAATTGTCCTTTTCGTCGCTGTTTTTTTTAACATACCCGATCGCGCTTTGAGTGGCAGTTGTCGTGAGGCTAATCTGTGTTGTCCTGGACGAGATTCTTCGTGTGTCGTTCAAAAGGCGCCCCTCAATGCCATTATTGAAGATTTGAATGACAAACCGTGCTACTGCGATCATGCCTGTCTGAAACTTGGCGATTGTTGCGGGGACTTCAAGGAGGCTTGTGGAGGTAAACTTTCTTCTTAACAATAAATTACTAGGTATCTATATAAAGTTAAAAATAGTTTAGAAGTCACATTTTCTCTGAATCCTTTGAAAAATTCACAATCTAATCAATAATTATTTTATCATTTTTTGAAACTATAATAATCGCTAAATATCCAGTCTTGCTGAGTGTGACCTGATGTAACAAGGGGAGAGGACGGGGGGGGGGGCTATGGAAACATGACGTTCGCCCGTTCATCAAAAAATTAAAAAAAAGATAAATTGTGCGATTTTTCTCACCCTCCCAATCTCGCGAATTCATTTTTTACAAAATCTACCTCTTAATCGATCCAAAGTCCTTGTCTCAAAAAATAATTTAATCCTTTAATTATTAAAAAAAATACTTGTTTAAAATTCGCATTGAAAAGACAGGCTTAAAAACCCTGTTTTTTTTAATTAATTAATTTAAAATAGTATTTATTAATTATACTTAACGAAAAAATACTTATAAAATACTTAAAATATAAAATTTATTGGCAATTAAAAGAAAAAGAAAATATATAAACAATTTATCCCACAGTCGCCCCCAGCACATTTAAACTAGGTTTAACCATAGGAACCCCAATGGCGCCTAATAACCTTAACTATTTATTCAAAAATATCTCCAAACCTTGCACCCTACGGATTTCCACCTATATTCCATAAAATTTAAGATTGCATGTGTGTGAAATAATCAAAGACGAGTGAGACAGGAGCAATCTGTCCTTTACTCGTTTTAATGAACAAAAAAAAAGGATATTAGAACCCACAAAAGTACGTATGTGTTGTACAACTGAATCTATTCACGAAATACGTCCACAAAGGTATTTGTTGTGTATCTAAATCAATTAACGAAATACGTCGTTGGTGATGTATCAATAGGTATCTAAAGACGAGGGTCTTAAATAAATTTTGTTTAAAATGAATATGGAAATGATTTGACTTAATGTCCTATAACCTAACCTAACTTATGTCACTCATTTTGACGTTTCGTGCGCATTCTTTTGTTATTTTTTTCAAACCTACTGCTTTGTTAAAAAAGACTTAAATTAAAATTGTGTATAAATTGTAAACAAACTTAATTTAACTCAAAAGTCGTCGATTGATTGATACAGTTTACAATCTTAAATTTTATAGACTATACGTTTGTTCAGCGTTCGTGTTGTTGGAACGTGCCTTCCTTATTTTTATTATTATTGTGCTAAATCAGGTGAACTTCTTGGAATATTCCGGCTGCAGGTACCTTTTTCTTCAATGCCTACCTGTAAAGTTCCCTTATTAGGTTACGTTCTGCAAAGATTTATTTATTTAGTAACATCCCTGCTCTGTCACTTTTGTCAACGGTATTTACCTACCTGGAAACGTTAATGGATGTTACTTAACTACTTACATACATACGTAAATAGCGCCAGGTATTTTCGTTTGTACTTATTTGATTAGGAAGCTTGTAAATTATTACAGAGGGTAGCTGGAAAATAGATATTCCCGTGACGAAAAAATTAATTTGACGTTGGAATGCTTTTAGGATTTTTTTTTTGGATTACTGAATTTAAATAATAAAAACTAATCTCCTCTACTCTCCGTTTAAAAATAAGAGACCCTCTTTAATTTAAATTTAATTAAATCATCTGAAACTAAAAGGATCAATGTTATTAGGGGTTGAAGGTCATTAAAAACAAAAAAATTATTATTTATTTATTTACAGACTAAATAAATAATTTAAAAAATTAAATGACTGCAAGCACTTCTTTTGATCTGTTGAGCACTTGAGTCATGAATGCGGACGCTGAGACACTTCATCCCCATTTTTTATTGCCACAGTTCCATGGAACGAATAATTGCTATGCACTACGTTTTTTCGTAATTAATTAAAAGAAGCAGACGTTGGGGTATCAGTTAACAAAAAACCATTGAAAACACTATTTTTGAATAAATTTCAAAAATATTCCATTCCTTCAATTTTTGTATAGCTACCGATATACAAGGTTTTTGAAGTTGATAGGCTATTAGAAGTATATGAATTAGTAGAAGGAATTCAATTCTGAAACTTGGGCTCATTTGGTTATTGTTTATGCCGCTTCTTTTAAAAATATTTTCAAGTTCGATTTACATCCGGTTATACCGGAAGTCGATACCAACTTTGTTATTTTAAATGGAATGGTATATTTTTTACGCTGAATTCGAATAAAACGTGTAATTCTAAGGTATGTTTGATAACCAACTTGTACACCTATGACGATCGGTTTCTGAGTTAATTTAATTTATAGAAAAAAAATCGCTACCGCAACCCAAATTATAAAAAATCATAACTTCCACAAAATACGACTTAGAGTGTTGAAATTTTTACTAGTAATAGCTGAATATCAGTCCTGACGCCTTGAAAAAATTGAACTAAATAATTTATACAGGGCGTTCAAAATAAAATTCTAAAGTTTAAGAACTTCAAACACGAATAACTTCGTTTTTTCAAATGGCACCTACCATTTTTTATTTTTTCAATTGATTCCTTTTTTTATCCTCTTTCGATCTATATGGATACTTTCTATGGTTTTATTTGAAAATTTTCGAGTAATTTAGAATTATTACTTAAAATAGCCAATTTTAATATTTTTCGCATAAAATGGTGTGCCTTGGAAAAATGACAACTAACGGCAATCAACGCAAAATGAAGCCAAAAATCGCATTTTAGGTTAATTTTTGTTAAAAAAAATAATCAAAAACGAAAACTTTAATGTAAGTATTTGTTGTAAACATTTGTTTCGAACATCTCCCCAACAGAAATTTAGCGATAAAAAAGGTTTTACTGTGATTTTGTTTTGATTGTCGTTAGTTGTCAATTGTCCAAGGCACACTTTATTACGCCAAAATTAATGAAATTATCTATATTTCAAAAATTTTAAATTACTCAAAATTTTTTAAATAAAACAGTAGGGAGTATCCATATGAATCGAAAGAGGATAAAAAAAGGAGTCGATTGAAAAAATAAAAAACAGTAGGTGCCATTTGAAAAAACGAAGTTATTCGTGTTTGAAGTTTTTAAACTTAACAATTTTATTTTGAACGCCCTGTATAAATTATTTAGTTCAATTTTGTCAAGGCGTTAGCACTAATATTCAGCTATTACTAGTAAAAATTTCAACAGTTTGAGTCGTATTTTGTGGAAGTTATGATTTTTTATAATTTGGGTTGCGGTAACGATTTTTTTTCTATAAATTAAATTAACTCAGAAACCGATCGTCATAGGTGTACAAGTTGGTTATCAAACTTACCTTAGAATTACACGTTTTATTCGAATTCAGCGTAAAAAATATACCATTCCTTTTAAAATAACAAAGTTGGTGTCGACTTCCGGTAATAACCGGATGTAAATCGGACTTGAAAATATTTTTAAAAGAAGCGGCATAAACAATAACCAAATGAGCCCAAGTTTCAGAATTGAATTCCTTCTACTAATTCACATACTTCTAATAGCCCATCAACTTTAAAATCCTGCATATCATAAACAATACAGCTACTGTCAGTCAAAAATTAAAATTGAAAATTTGTTCTTCGAGATGGTTTATCTGATGTTATTGTAAACATTAATACCTAGAGGGCTTAGGCTAGGAAAGAGAGGGAATTCGAGACTCATACGTTGGCCTGAGCCATGTTTTAATAGCAGAAGTGAAATAGACGCCATTTTTTTGGTGCCAAACATTGCGTTGAAAGGTCATAGATATGATACGGTATGTACTAGGAGTGGTTGTACTCACGCCGATGGAATCTTTAGATTAAATTAAGTTACGATTTGGAGAAATGTCATGAAAGAAATTTAAATGTTTTGCACCATCTAGAACGACGACGGTACCATCTATCAAAATTTGGACACTCAATACTAGAAAAAATATTATAATAATGATTTTTCATTTCTGTTCTCTCTTCGTTTCGTTTATCCAGTCATTCTTTCCCCAACTACCACCCACCCACTCATTCTTACTAAGAATGTATTTCTAAACTGAACCGAAAAGGGCTTTGCTACTTTCTCTCCACTTTTGCGTTAGAGAGTTTGATAAATGAGCTACCCTTTGACGTATTGCACGTGTATGGATGTCATTACCGTGTGATCACTCAGACTAAGAAAGAGAGAGGACTTGTAACTCGTGTATGTGATTAGCCTGCGTCGTGTTTTGATGTCACAATTGAGGCAGACGCCATTTTTTTGGTGCCAAACATACATTGTGTTGTAAGCAGAGAAGAAAATTGGAGACAGAATGGTTATTTGTTATGGTTACGACTGTAAACATGACAATGTATTATGTAATAAAACGAACTTCCTTTTTAACTACTAATTACTACATGTTACGCTACTGAACTTGACGTTTTGGTGCCAAGAGACATGAAAAGGGCACCACCTTAGTAAACATATCCAAATCTTCTGTCTTCAAATATTTGCATTGGTTTGGTTCCTTGAATTCTTTCTCCATATTTTTAAAAATAAACGCCCTGTAGATGACGATGTATACTAACAACTACAAAACAAAAAGCCGCTGACCACTTACTTTGACACAACCGACAACCCGTTCATTCCATGTCGTAAATATAAAGCAGATGAGGCGTCAACAACTTCATCCTAATAATAAATAATTCCTTTAGTTCACTCTTCTTCTCTCTCCCCATCTCTCTTGCACACATTTGCACAAACACGCTCACTTTCAAACAAATTAATTGTTGATCGATAGGAAAACGAACGGATCCAAGTGAATATGGATGAGTAAATATACTTATTGTGATATCACGTTTCGAAACGGGTTCAGTGACCAACCCCACGTGGACGCCACTTGAATATTTATAACCAACCGGCCCGTGGAAGATGAATTAATAATGTTTCATACGTTGGCACACATGGAACCCATCAATGTATAAACGTGGGCTTGCTTGGAAAAGGAAAGGGATACTCGACGTATTCATTTTTTTTGTTGTTGGCGCACATAAAACTCAAATTAAAAAATAACTCAGGGGACCAAAAAACAAATTAAATATTTTAATAATATACGTAATTAGGAAGTCGATCCCAAAAAGGAATATGAAAGAATTTTATTAATAAAATGGCGTTGTTGGCCAATAGTTCGTTATAAGAACTCTTTTCACCCCCACTGCCTTCCCACTCCCCGGTTTCAAATATGAAACTTCATCAAGTGGAAAGTAAACGAAAAGGCCGAGTAAATTTGCACTTGGTTCATTCATATAATACAGGGTCCATATATAATACCTATTAGTTTGCCCAAGTTGAAAACGAACCAACCACCAAACTCGGCCGACCGACGACTCGACGGGGTTGGTTGGTGTTTGCCTGAGCAAACTTAATATTTGCCGCCAGTTTTCGTCTGGTGGCCAATTTTCTCGACGACGCGACGCGACGTCTCGTACGAGTTGACTCATTACTGACTGTGACTGGCCTCCCTCTTCCACCCCTTTTTGAAACTCACTTGAACTCAACTAATATCGTCTATAGAGGGCACTATCGAGCAACTTTTGCCCCACTCGACTATAGTTATATTGAAACACGTGTGATATTGAAACTTCCCTCGATATTGGAGCCTGATAAATTATACTTTTATTTCTAGTGGAATGAAAATACGTCAAAGGAGCTCTTTCAATATGGGATCAATCAGATAAGATAAGGGCAAAAACGGTTTCGATACAAAAACGATCCCTAAAGGCTGTATAATAATCAATTTTATTCTGTTCATACTAATAATAAAGCAACGAAATGTACAAGGGAGTATGGGAATAGTAACGCCATCTACTGATATCTGCCAGTAACTAAAGTGTTTTAAGATAGGTAGGCAACCCACCAGGTTTGAAGTAAAGTGGGTTGCTGGTGATCCCTATAAGTAGCTGACGCGTGGTCTAGAGCTCAGTTTAGTTCGAGCAACAAACTAGACGAGCGAGACGCGGTAGGAAGGAGAGCGAGCAATTTAATGATAAAGCAATAAAGTGATAAATTTATTACAAAAGAGTAATTAGAAGAACAAATTAAACGTGTTTAATTAATACTGACGTATGAAAGTTAAAATACGACCAGGAATAGTGTACAATAAAAAAATCAATAATTTACTGGTCGCTTACACAATCTAAGTGCTGCGTCGTTAAATTAACTTACACCGCCATCTGTTAGAAACTTGCGGAACTTACAAACAGTTCCATCGATATAAAAACTACCCCATCTTTTAAGTTGGGCTAAATTATACACAATAAGTCAAATTTCATAAAAATTGTTGAATAGTTCCGGAGTTTACTGCGCACACTCGTGATTTATAAATATATAAAATACGATAAGTTGTTATCAAGTGTAGTATTAATTAAATAACATTGACAAGGTTTGCTAAATATTTTCGAATCATTAATTATAAAGTCCTTGGAAACTCCCAGGATAATTGCGAAGATATATAAATACACAATTGTTATGGGTTCATGAAGAACTTTGCTTTTTGACACAAGTATATTACCGCTTATTAGTTTCTTACTTTCACACAACGCATTTTTGTAATAAATACATAATAAATAATTAAAACTTAAAGTAACAAATCTAATTTTATTAATTGAAACGTTCATCACATTTTTTTTATTCCTCAGACATATTTTCATACGTCCCTGTTGCTATTATCGTCAGTATTAATTAATAATGGTAATAAATTTATCACTTAATTACTTAATCATTAAATTGCTCTAACTAAACTGAGCTCTAGACCACGCGTCAGCTACTTATAGGGATTACCAGTGAGTGTAATATCAGCAACCCACTTTGCTTTAAACCTGTTGGGTTGCCTACCTATCTTAAAACACTTTAGTTACCGGCAGATATCAGTAGATGGCGTTACTGTTCTCATACTCCCAGGAGCTTTGTTATTAGTAAGAACAGGATAAAATTGATTATTATACAGCTTTTAGGGATCGTTTTTGTATCGAAACCGTTTTTGCTCTTATGTTATCTGATTGACCCCATATTGAAAGAGCTCCTTTGACGTATACATTGTCACTATATATAGATAAGTCGTTTTTCTTACAATCGCCGATGATTAATTATGAAAATTATCGGCGAACGAGAAGGGAGGAAGGAAGGGGGTGAAAGTGATAGACCGTTCGATCGGTTCGAAGAAAAATCCGAAATTATCGGCACCGAAACAGGCCGGGGGTGGTGATAACGGCGTTTAGGTATGTGTGTTGATTCGTTGTGTGTAATAGTAGGGGTTGACGGATGATGAATTGAGTTTTTACACTTTTTTCCGAACCAATTTTATCGCAACATCGCTCGTTTGTAGTTCAAAATGTTCCCCTATAAAGAGGGTTTTACGCACTGTCGTAAAAACTGGGTACTTCTGTGTAGGTAGTCTTTATCAGTAAATACTGTACTGTGATAATATTCACAAAAGAAATGGACCCAAATACAACATGCATAACATACATGGTGGTAGGGTTGCACAATGTTAGGATGTCGATGGTTGATTAAAAATAAAAAAAAATGTCAGAATTGTTTGGTTAAGTTAAATTAAGTGAGGTTAGGTTAAAGAATACGTTTTAGGAACTGCAATAAAATTTTTAATCAGTTCATTGGGCAACGTCCAAATTGAATTTTCGTTTTGACTACCAAATTTGACAAACGAAAAAATTATAAAATACGCCGGACAATTTCCATAACGAACGACGAAGTTCTGTTATATAAACAAAATTCTCCAGCGAAGTGTACCTATCTAATTAGAATATTTCTTTGGGGAAAACTTAGTTTGGCACTTTTGTCGCCCTTGCCATTAATAATTAAACTTAATTAAAAATTGTAACTATGATCGTCATTTAAAAGGGAACCACCACACCGCACCACACCCCATCGCACCGAAACGGCTAAATTTACAAAATGGGGTTTCATCAAAAGAAGTGACTCTTAATGCTTTTTAATTTGGTCTACTCTCCTAAATAACTTTTTTCTTGTTTTCGTCTGCTAATGAAAAAATCATTTAAAAGCTTTCGAATTAAAAAATGTTCTCAAGCATGAAAAAATTAAAATAGTATCAAATTAATAAAGTAACTTTAGTATTACAACCTACTTTTTGTTTGATAATTGAAGCGATAATAATTTTATAACCTCACATAATACAATATTTATTATATATTATAACGTTGTAACAATAAGAAAGTACTTAATGTCAATTTCCCTTGATAAATAAATATTTACCTTCATAGATATTCAAATGTAAATTTGTTGGTTACTTTTCAAGTTAAGCAGTTGGCAGCTTTACTTTGCTAACAATCTATCAAAGTCACTGGCACTTTTATCATTTGTTATCCGTCATCTGTAATTTGTGTTTGTTGTGGCGTTTGTTTCTGATTTTAAGTTTATACTGTTTCAATTTTTCATTTTTTTTTCAATTCCATTTTATAAACGTCAAAAGTATATTCTTATCTTATATAAATCCTTAATTCAATTTATAACCGTTGTCAAGAACCGCGATTTTTGATTGACATCAATTGTAGGTAAGAGTGTTATGTCCCTTCTTTTTTTTCGCTTAACAAGAAATTTGAACATCACTTCTCAATAATTCGGCGAAAATCGGGGCTGAAATATAATCGAAATCGAAGCAGGCATTGATTCGGGGGTGAGAGACCCACATTTCGTACGTCATCTCTTTTTCAGACGGGCGGGCGAGCGTCTGTCAATGAATGTGCCGGATAATTGTTAAACGGGCCGTTTTTCCGCTGTTGGCAAAACTGCTTTCTGCAGCTGTTTAAAATAAAAGACGTGAGCACATGAGAAGAGTGGAGGCTTTAGAGTGTATACTACGGTTCCTACCTGTATTGTGTGATTAATTATTAGAGTGTTAAAAGCAAAGCGAGTTTTCCCCTTTTTACCTTAATTAGAGGAGGAAAACGAAGGTGGCTGTGGCCGCGTACCTAGCGCTTGTTTCGAAGCAGAACAACTGACGATTGCGCTCAACAATATCGGCTGTCAACCCGGTCCATTGTTGCGTTACTTACTGCTCTAATTAACAGGGTTAATGCAGTGTTGGTGTTTTTTACGGAATTTCCGCGTGTCTGCTGTTCTGCTGCTGGGTAGATAGGGCGTAATTTTCTTGATGTTGTTGGAAATCGGGAAGGAAACCATCAGGTGATAATGGGAGTTGTTATTTACGTTACACTCAACCCTAATTTGAGTACCCACAAGGGTCATATACTCGAACTAACAAAAGAGACGGTGCGTCATCCAAGAGACATCATAAGAAGCCTCCTACTTTCAAAATCCCAAAAGAATCTTTACTGGGTATGTTAACGACGAGATAGAAAGAAGAAACCATAGAGGGACAAGGTCAATAAATGGTCAGACTATGACAGTGGTCATTTAAGACTTCTCATGTAGTGGTCAATGTTTTGTATGGTCTTGGTCCATTTGGGCAAGTGTTGGAACAGAAGATATTTCATGCATAATCACTAATGTACTTTTGGTCTTTATTTTTCCCATCTCTTAAGGTTGTTTCAAAGCATGATCGACCATTTTCACGATGTCCAAAAAGAGTTATCTTGGTGGATTCAGGTGGAGGAGATAATCCACCCACATACATCCACGACAGACTAAAACTTACAAACTTATCAGTACAACTGTTGAATTCTTCCTCTGTGAGTTGTTCTTTGACACTGGCAGCATGTAAGCATCAGTGGAAGAGACTACATAGTCGAAATTGATCCAAAACAGGAAGTGAAACAGTCTTTCAAGAAATAGTAGATTAATTAAAATATTCTTAAAGGAATCTTAGATGGATATGAGGTAGGGTAGAGAGTATCCAACGACGTGGTTAGAATGGTCAGACTATGATAGCATCGTAGAAGTCTTCAGTTAATTAAATTTTGATTTCTCCTGACTTTGTCCATGTTTTGTTTGGTCTTGGACCTTTTGGGCAAGTGTTAGAACAGAAGATATTTCATGCATAATCACTAATGTACTCTTGGTCTTTATTTTTCCCATTTCTTGAGGTTGTTTCAAAGCATGATCGACCATTTTCACGATGTCCAAAAAGAGTTATCTTGGTGGATTCAAGTGGAGGAGATAATCCACCCACATACATCCACGACAGACTAAAACTTATAAACTTATCAGTACTACTGTTGAATTCTTCCTCTGTGAGTTGTTCTTTGACACTGGCAGCATGAAAGCATCAGTAGAAGAGACTACATAGTCGAAATTGATCCAAAACAGGAAGTGAAACAGTCTTTCAAGAACTAGTAGATCAATTAAAATATTCTTAAAGGAATCTTAGATGGATATGAGGTAGGGTAGAGAGCATCTAGCGACGTGGTTTCAATGGTAAGACTATGATAGCATCGCAGAAGTATTCAGTTAATTAAATTTTGATTTCTCCTGTCTTGATCAATGTTTTGTTTGGTCTTGGACCTTTTGGGCAAGTGTTGGAACAGAAGATATTTCATCCATAATCACTAATGTAGTTTTGGTCTTCATTTTGCCCATCTCTTGAGGTTGTTTGGAAGCATGATCGACCATTTTCACGATGTCCAAAAAGAGTTCTCTTGGTGGATTCAGGTGGAGGAGATAATCCACCAACGTACATCCACGACAGACTAAAACTTATAAATTTATCAGTACAACTGTTGAATTCTTCCTCTATGAGTTGTTCTTTGACACTGGCAGCATGTAAGCATCAGTGGAAGAGACTACATAGTCGAAATCAATCCAAAGCAGAAAGTGAAACAGTCTTTCAAGAAATAGTAGATCAATTAGAATAGTCTTAAAGGAATCTTAGATGGATATGAGGTAGGGTAGAGAGCATCCAACGACGTGGTTTGAATGGTCAGACTATGATAGCATCGTAGAAGTATTCAGTTAATTAAATTTTGATTTCTCCTGTCTTGATCAATGTTTTGTTTGATCTTGTACCTTTTGGGCAAGTCTTGGAACAGAAGATATTTCATGTAAAATCACCAATTTCCTTTTGGTCTTCATTTTTCCCATCTCTTGAGGTTGTTTCGAAGCATGATTGACCATTTTCACGATGTCCAAAAGGAGTTTTCTTGGTGGATGCAGGTGGAGGAGACCATCCACCCACAAACATCCTTGACTATAACTACTGTTGAATCATTCCACTTTGAGTAATTGTTTATTATTGACAGTATCATCAGCAGTAGTTTTTTTCTGCTGCTGCTGCACCACCTCCTGTGCTTCTGGTAATCTTACTTCATGTCGTCTTTCCATTATCCCCACCATCCATCCACTCGTACGGTTCCTTAAGGATGCAGATCACTAGAATACGTCAGATTTTTTTTGGCACGATTGATAAGACACTTTGTATGTTCTAATAACAGTGTTTCTCCTTTTCTATCTTTGCTTTGGTTTGAATCCGTTCTTCTGTTCGAATTTATTTGTCTTTGAGCAGCTCGTTAAAGCAACTAACTGAAATAGACAAAATTTCTGCATCTGGTGGTGTTTGTGCTCACACTCACAATCAGTTACTGAACGTGCACTGTTTCGTGTGACATATGAATCTAAAATGACGTTTCCACACAACTTGTGCTTTTGTACTTCTCGGCAGCCTTCCTGATTTGAGAACAAAACGTTGCAAGAGCTTTTACATATACTTATAGTAACTGTCAGAGTACGTATTAGGAAGTGTATGTAGGTGGTTCCCATTCAGATTTATACGTATACAAAAATAAAACACGATGCCTATGTTCGTACATGTACATACGTAGACAACTGTTACAACAGCCAGACCTCAACAGAACAATGGGTAAACATTCAAAGTTTAAGCTTCTAAAATTATTTTACGGAAAATATACGTTCGTTTTATTAAAAAAAAAATAGTAACGATAAACTTTTTTAAGGGGTGTTCATTTGTTTTATTTTATCAATGAGATAAATTTTAAAAAGCTGGGGGCTGTGGAATACTCGCTAACAATGTTGGTTGCCTATCTGTACGGTGGGTAAAACAGATGCCTGTATTACAGGACTATCGCAGTTCTTAGGCGTCAGAAACAAATTGGATACACTTCTTCTGTTTTACGTTATATCACATCTGACTGATACTAAAATGGCGAATCTGGCCCCTGCAAAACGTCAATCGAAATCGATGGCGCTTAAACGAATTATGATTTTATAGTGTTAACGACAAAAAGGGGCCATTAAAAGGGCAGTAATTATCTTTCTGGAAAATATAATTAGTGTGAAACTGGTAGTAAAAATTAGAGCCTTTGTAAAGCAGCCAATTGAATAAAGCTGAGCGGGGATTTCATCAAAAGCGCGACAGTTGGACCATGTTTAATGAAAATAAATCGGAAATTGGTTATTTTTTTTACATGTATGTTTAACACTCTCGATTGTTAACCTCGAAATATTCGTTCAGTTTATCATTAAATTCTCAACCGTTTAAATTTATCTCCTACTGTTATTATAGGGAGCAGTAGTGATGAAAATTCATTCAATACAAATACAAGTACAAATACATTGAGTATAAACGGTAACCCGAATCCCCACCCTAACCTCCTCTTGACTTTTTCTAACCTGACTGACGTTAAAGGACGTAGAAAATGGCAAAGCGCTTGGAATATAAGGGTGAGTGAAGACGACGGTTACCCGTTTCACCACCTTAACCCGTTTAACTCCCTAAAAATAAATTGATATTTGAGCATTATATAACACTATAGTTTACTGCAAATTTTAACTAACGTCTACTCACCCCAATAAATAATTCTGAGCATCATTTAAAAGAAAATGGATAAACAATATTCATTGCTGCTAAGAAGAGAAAGTCCAATACGTTTGGAATATTTTCAATACCCAATGGATCGATCGAGTGCCCTTTATTGTTCCCACAATCTCCTTCCGGGATTGAGATTGAAAGTGCAACGGAATTGAAAACAACCGAGAAAAAAAAAAAAAGAAAGCGAGAAACAAATTACGTGATTGCAACGAAATACATACAACACATCGAGACTGCTGGTTGTCGTCTCTTAATTGTTTCATCGCTAGTGGTCGTTGTAAACATGACAACTGAAACAGTTTATTGTATAACGTCTTGGTTGGCGCTGTGCATTTTGTTGAGCGTCTCTGTTTCATCTCTCTGTGTCTCTCACACATTTAAACGATATACACGTCCACAGGATAAACTAGCAACAGGAAATGCTGTTTTAGATTGGATTGCATCAAATGAGAGAGTACGTTAGTTGCTCCATACATTTTAACTTCAGAATCTACTGGGAATAATTCAACAATGATTGTTTCAAATGCTCAATCGCAGAAATTGACTGGGTGGAGTTCTACGAACATTCCGACAATGACAAATCTAAATGTGTCCAAATGATCATTGATCTGTTGATGTCGTATGAGAGTGGAGATAGTCACCTCATTGGGGATCCACTGGAAATCACTTCCTTGAGGGTCGAGAGAATTTAGGTACTGGCATCTACTGGGAATCACTCTTTCAGAGTTTATCTTCATAGTGAAAATTGGCTGGACGAGTCTTCTGCAAAATTTCTACCAACAACAAAGTCAGTCCATCTAAATTTTCACTGATCTATAGTATGAGGTGAGAGTGGAGAGGATCTTCTCATTGGAAATCTATTGGGAACGATTCCCATGGGAATGGAATGAATCTTATTACTGAGGATCCACTTAGAATCGTTCTTACATCTCTAATTTATGTTCTTCATGTTGAAAACAACGAAAGTACTAAGACCTTTTTAAGGGTTGTTTGTAGTACAGAGTCTTCAATTGCTAACACATAACCTTCTTTATTTTCTGTTTTGAAAGAATAAAATTTGATTTAAATTGGTAATCAGCTGGGGAATTGTAACATTGAGGTACCAGACACGTTCCCGACTAATGATTTTCATTACACAAACTTTTATACAACAATTAACGTCACATTAACCCCCGACCCTTGGAAGTTGATTTAATATGCATATTTAAAAGTTGGCGACTTCCTTCCGCGTGGATGAGGAATGAGAAATACGCGGGTCTCCTACAGGATAATGCATTGTTTGGAAAGTTTTCGAACCTAACGCTTACTGGGACGTTTAGCAAAAGGAAAATCGATTGAGTTAAAGAATTTCGAGAGAAGTTGGCTGTCAGTTCTAATAAGGAGCAGGTAAACTTCTTGGCACCTGCTCCATCAACTAACCAACCGGCGTAACTTAATTCTGTCTCTCTCTCTTTTTTAAAAAAAAAAAAAAAACAGGCGGACGGATTTTCGAAAGGCACTTAAAATACAACCCGAAATGTTCAACTTTCAAGTTTATAAATCGGATTTGTAATGGAATCGTATGCTTTTTGCCTGAGTTTTCGCTCTACGAGAGCAACTACGTACTTAAGAAGACCGTTTGAACACTGCCAAGATTCTGTTTCCTTCATCTTCACTTATTCGTTGTCTAATTATTCTCCAGCGCTATTCCGTTGTTAATAGATTTCAAGTATTAAATGTCTACATTGTTAGATAGATTTGAGTGGCAACTGGTTTTACTGAAGTTCCTGTCTGCTCCGAACGTGGAACAAGAACTTTTTAATAACTTTTAAACGAAAACGTCTTTCCGAATTACCGATAATTTGTTCTCGAATTTCCAAACAAATGTGAACTTTTAAATGCGATTACTTTTACATCAAAATTGTCAGTGTGAGTGAAGTTTACGAAATTCTATTAAGAAGAAATGTAGTCAGCTTAAGGACTAGATTGTAACTAGACCTTCCTTAATGGGGAAGAAGAAATTGGGACAAAAACAAAAATCTGAACAGTCTTTTACCGTTCTCATATTATATTTTTTATAGTAAAATTGAAATCCTCATCCTCCTTCTCACCTCATCTTCATCCTCATCCTCATCCTCTTTCTCACCTCATCCTCCTTCTCACCTCATCCTTATCCTAATCATCATCCTAAACATCATCCTCATCCTCATCATCATCCCTCATCATTCATCCTCATCCTTATCCTCCTTCTCACCTCATCCTCATCCTCATCCTAATCATCATCCTCATCATCATCCTCATCCTCATCATTCTCATCCTCAACCTCATCCTAATCCTCCTTCTCACCTCATCCTCATCCTCATCCTAATCATCATCCTCATCCTCATCCTCATCCTCATCCTAATCCTCATCCTCATCCTAATCCTCATCCTTATTCCCACTCTCATCCCCATATTCGTTTTCATCTTCTGCCTCTTCCTTGTCCTCGTCCTCGACCTCATCCTCATCCCTATACTCATCATCATCCTAATCCTCATCCCCATACTCATCCTCATCTTCATCCTCATTCTCACCCTCATTCCCATAGTCATCCTCATCCTCATCCTCATCTTCATCCTCATCCTCATCCTAATCCTCATCCTTATCCCCACTCTCATCCCCATATTCGTTTTCATCTTCTGCCTCTTCCTTGTCCTCGTCCTCGACTAAATCCTCATCCCTATACTCATCATCATCCTAATCCTTATCCCCATACTCATCCTCATCTTTATCCTCATCCTCACTCTCATTCCCATAGTCATTCTCATCTTCATTCTCATCCTCATTCTCATCCCCATACTCATCTTCATCTTCTTCCTTGTCCTCATCTTCTTGATTATACTCCTTTACATATGACTTCTTATTCTCGGTCTGCATCCTCGTCTTCGCCCACATCTTCATATTCCTGCTGTCTTCTTTATCGTTTTTGTTCTTCACCTCCTCCTCGTCTTCGTCTTCGTCTTCCTCTTTATCCTCGCCGATTTCCTTGTTCTCATACTAGTTTTCATCACCCTACTGATCCTTATCCTCCACTTGTCCGTTTAATCCTACTCACCTCATTCGTCTCCTTGTTCTCATTTTTTTCTTCATTCTTATTCTCCTCCATATCCTGATATTCATCCTGTTCAACCTCCTCATTCTTCTAATTCACTTCCTCCTGGTCTTCGTTTTCTTCTTTGTCCTCACCATTGTCATCCTACTGGTTCTCGTTCTATCTTCGTCCTCTTGATCATACTCGTCTTGATTTTTCTCTTCACCCTCATTGTTGTCTATATTCTCGTTCTCGTCCATTTCTCATATTCCTGCTGGTATTCCTCGTAGTTTGCTTTTTCTTCAATTTCGTCCTCATTCTCCTTGTCCTTGTCATTGTCGTCTATCGCATCCTATTCATCCTCACCTTCCCTTCATCATCGTTCGCCTTTACTACTTCCTCCTCGTCTCGTTCTCTTCGATTTTCTTATCCTACACCTCGTTCCCATCCTCGTCTTCATCCCCATCCTTCAGACCAATATTGAATATTGAAAAATAGTGATAGTTTATAGGCCCCTAATTTTTCACATTAGTTCCTTAAAAGCCCTTATTTCGAAAGCAATTTTGCTTACCTTGTTACGTATATTCAGTCTTCAAACTAGTGATCCCATAATTATAATATTCTCTTAAAAAATACTGCAACTACCACAATAAATTAATGTAATAATAAAACCATCATAATAATGGTTCATTATGGATTATGCGAACATTATAGTTTCAGTAATAAACGGTCATAATTAGAAATTCAATCAAATACCTTGATGGCCGTTTATACGTTCATATCTTTACTGCTGCCGGGGTCGTAATGTATTTGCACGGGGTCATTTGTTCTTACATGCAATTCGCATGATATTAACATAAAAATGTGTTTATATGCATGTCGTATTGTACATACATCTACGTATACATGACGACGGGTGTAAATACCATACGGACACATTCTTGTACCCGAGGGGCAATTAATATTCGACAAAACAAACCACACAAATTTAACTCCATATTGAGTGCCTGGTACGTTGTAGTGTACATATACGTACTATAGTGTAGTGTGTTTGCGTACGTGTTTGTCGGCCAACGAACTGGAAATGTAATTATTGTTTATGAGACAAGAACAGTTTAAATTCATTAGTCAGTCTCCAGTACAAATTTAAATTGCAATTTTATTAAATCGTCTTCGTAATGTGAACGACTTGATCTATTAAACAATTTAATATGAAACTATAAAATAAAGAGTCGTTGATGATGATGAAATATTGACCATGTCGAAATAAACGTATTTTACCTCGTCGTAATTTGTCACTAGATAACCTTCCCAACGTATCCTCCATTATCATTCTCATCCTCATCCTCATCCTCATCCTCGTCCTCATCCTCGTCCTCATCCTCATTCTCATCCTAATCCTAATCCTAATTCTCATCCTCATTTTCATCCATATCGTTTATACTCCATCATTTCTTTTTTCATCTGCATCCTTATTCTCATTCGTGGTCCATTGTTGATCTTTCAATCTTCAATTTTCACCTTCCATCCTCTAAATTCCGTCCTATATCCTGAAGCCTCATTTTAATGTACAATCTCATCTTCTTCCTCGTCCTCATTCTTCCTTCTACTTTGTCCTCATTCTCATCAATATCTTCCATTATTTATCCTTCATTTATTTTCCATTCTTTTAGTTCCAGTTCCTTCATCCTCCACCTGTCACGAGATAACCTTCCCAACGTATTCTCCATTCTCATTCTCATCCTTAACCTCATCATTACCCTAAATATGTTTCGTATCCTAATTCTAAACCTCATCCTCGTTCTCATCCTCATCCTTCGCACTTCCATCCTTTATCATTCATCTTCTTCTTTTTCTCGTTCCTTATCTTCTGATTTTCCTAAAAATTACCATTTCCCCCATTTTGTTATACTAATTCTCATTCGCGTCCCCGTCCTCATCCTCATCCTCATCCTCATCCTCATCCTCACCCTCATCCTCATCCTCATCCTCATCCTCCTCACCTCATCCTCATCCTCATCCTCATCTTCAGCCTCATCCTCATCCTCATCTTCATCCTCATGCTCATCCTCGTCCTCATCTTCATCCTCATCCTCAATCCTCATCCTCATCCTCACCCTCATCCTCATCCTCATCCTCAACCTCATCCTCATCCTCAATCCTCATCCTCACCTCATCCTCATCCTCATCCTCATCCTCAACCTCATCCTCATCCTCATCCTCATCCTCATCTTCACCCTCATCCTCATCCTCATCTTCATCCTCATGCTCATCCTCGTCCTCATCTTCATCCTCATCCTCATTTTCATCCGTATCGTTTGCACTTCATCATTTCCTTCTTCATCCACATCCTCATTCTCATTCATGGTCCATTGTTGATCCTTCGTTCTTCATCGTTCACCTTCCGTCCTCTAAATTCCGTCCTACATCCTGAAGCCTCATTCTAATCTACAATCTCATCTTCTTAGTCGCCCTCATTCTTCCTTCTACTTTGTCCTCATCCTCATCAGTATTTTCATTTTTCATTTATTTTCCATCGTTTTAGTTCCAGTTAGTTACAGTTACGTCATCGTCCATCTGTTATCCTCCATTCCACCTATTTCACCTTCTTAGCTCCATCCTGTATCTCTCATCTTTCATCTTCCATTCACCACCTTCCATATATTATTCTTGATCATTCATCCACCATCTTTCACCCTTCGTCTTTCATTTTCAGTCTCCATCTTCCTTACTCCATCCTTCATCATTTACCTTCCAACTTCCATTCTTTATCATTCATCTTCTATCCTTTACCTCCCATCCTTTATCCTGTATCTTTCATCTTCCATCCTCCATCCTTCACCTTCCATTCATCATCTTTCACCTTCCATTCTCCTTCTACAATCTTCGTCCTCATTCCCATCTTTGTTCTCTACCACTTCTTGGTCTTTGTCCTCATTTGAATTTTCTTTATATCCTCAATCTCATACTTATCCAAATCTTCCATCGTTCAACCTTCATATCCCATTGTCATTTTTCATCCTCCATCCTATTTCTCTTTCTAGAGTTAATAAAGAGATAATTTTCCTATCTCTACAGTACTGTAAATTTCTATAGTGTGAGTACCTCTATTTGATTGTATTTATCACGAACCATACAGCAAAGAATCGGAATTTCCGACACAATAGGCAGTTTGGTATGTATGTATGTACGTATTATATAGTGCGAAGCCATTTATAAAGACCATTTGACAACGCGATAGCGTTTCTGCAATCCACAGCTAGTAGTCCATTAACGTTAGATATAATTCCTTTCTTGCACTTGTATCAACTGAAAGAGAAATGACGTAAGAAACATTAATTTGCTCTCGGGATAGACTGACAATGGATCGTTTTGATTTCGGTTAATTTCTCCGAAAATAACTTCAGAGCTGGGGATTATTATCATTATAATATCTTGAAGGGAGACGTAATAATAAATGGGATGTGACGAGTAACGATTACTAAGAAACGAGAAAAGGTAGAAGGATGGGGGAAAGAGGTGCGAATTTGGAAGCTAATTTTTTTTAGTATGAGATAAATTAATGAAAATAGATCTTTTGTATTTTCATTTGAAGCGTTCACAAACCAATACCATCCTCATCCTCGTCCTCGTCTTCATCCTCATCCTCATCTTCATCATCGCCCTCATCCCCACATTCCTCCTTCACCACTTCTTCGACCTTATCTTCGTCCTCATCCACAATTGCTTCTTCAACTTCGCCCACGTTCTGGTTCTCGTTCTCACCTCCATTCATATCCACGTACAAATGCACATCGATATCCTCATTCTTATGTTTCTACTGATCCTCATCCTTATCCTCATTCTCATTGTCATCCTCATATCCTAATCGTCATCCTCATCTCATCCTCATCCTCATTCTTATCTTCATCATCGCCCTCATCCCCACGTTCCTTCTTCACCACTTCTTCTTCCAATTTTTACAAGTCTTCGACCTTATCTTCGTCCTCATCCGCAATTGCTTTTTTATCTTCGCTCACCTTCTGGTTCTCGTTCTCACCTCCATTCATATCCACGTACAAATCCACTTCCACATCCACAACCTCATTCTTATGTTTCTCCTTATCCTCATCCTCATCCTCATCATCCTCGTCCTCATCCTCATGCTCATCTTCATCATCGCCCTCATGCCCACAATGCTCCTTCACTACGTCTTCTTCCACTTCTTCGACCTTATCTTCGTCCTCATCCACAATTGCTTCTTCAACTTCGCCCACGTTCTGGTTCTCGTTCTCACCTCCATTCATATCCACGTACAAATGCACATCGATATCCTCATTCTTATGTTTCTACTGATCCTCATCCTTATCCTCATTCTCATTGTCATCCTCATATCCTAATCGTCATCCTCATCTCATCCTCATCCTCATTCTTATCTTCATCATCGCCCTCATCCCCACGTTCCTTCTTCACCACTTCTTCTTCCACTTTTTACAAGTCTTCGACCTTATCTTCGTCCTCATCCGCAATTGCTTTTTTATCTTCGCTCACCTTCTGGTCCTCGTTCTCACCTCCATTCATATCCACGTACAAATCCACTTCCACATCCACAACCTCATTGTTATGTTTCTCCTTATCCTCATCCTCATCCTCATCATCCTCGTCCTTATCCTCATGCTCATCTTCATCATCGCCCTCATGCCCACAATGCTCCTTCACTACGTCTTCTTCCATTTCTTCGACCTTATCTTCGTCCTCATCCACAATTGCTTCTTCAACTTCGCCCACGTTCTGGTTCTCGTTCTCACCTCCATTCATATCCACGTACAAATGCACATCGATATCCTCATTCTTATGTTTCTACTGATCCTCATCCTTATCCTCATTCTCATTGTCATCCTCATATCCTAATCGTCATCCTCATATCATCCTCATCCTCATTCTGATCTTCATCATCGCCCTCATCCCCACGTTCCTCCTTCACCACTTCTTCTTCCACTTTTTACAAGTCTTCGACCTTATCTTCGTCCTCATCCGCAATTGCTTTTTTATCTTCGCTCACCTTCTGGTCCTCGTTCTCACCTCCATTCATATCCACGTACAAATCCACTTCCACATCCACAACCTCATTCTTATGTTTCTCCTTATCCTCATCCTCATCCTATCATCCTCGTCCTCATCCTCATGCTCATCTTCATCATCGCCCTCATGCCCACAATGCTCCTTCACTACGTCTTCTTCCACTTCTTCGACCTTATCTTCGTCCTCATCCACAATTGCTTCTTCAACTGCGCCCACGTGCTGGTTCTCCTTCTCACCCCCATTTATAACAACGTACAAATCCACTTCCACATCCTAATTCTTATGTTTCTCCTTATCCTCATCCTCATCCTCGTCCTCGTCCTCATGCTCATCTTCATCATCGCCCTCATCCCCACATTCCTCCTTCACCACGTCTTCTTCCACTTCTTCGACCTTATCTTCGTCCTCATCCACAATTGCTTCTTCAACTTCGCCCACGTTCTGATTCTCGTTCTCACCTCCATTCATATCCACGTACAAATCCACATCCACATCCTCATTCTTATGTTTCTCCTTATCCTCATGCTCATTCTCGTTCTCGTCCTTATCCTCATCCTCATCCTCATCGTCATTTTCGTCCTCATCTTCATCTTCATCCCTCATCCCCATCTTTATTCACATCCTGATTCCATGTCCATCATTCATCTTCAAACGTCCATCCTCCATCCTACATCTTCTTTCTCTCCCTTTTCTTCTTTGTCACTCTCATCCTTACATACTTACTCGTCTTCTTTCTAGTCTTCATTCTCATCCTCTTCAGAATTGCTCATCGTCAACTTGCTACCTTCCATCCTCTATCTTTTTCTTCATCGCCCATCCTCTTCCTCATCCTCGTTCTCATTGTTCTACTTCCTCCTCTTTTTCTCCTTCCTCATCTCTACTGTAATGAAGAAATTTTCTGGTTAACATGAAAAAATTGGAAACTGTTCAGCTCGTTGGTCAGACCTCGTATGTTGAGTATTCGCCCTTAATTATTTAAGTTGGTATAAAAGTGACGAGGAAAAGGAATAGATCTTTATAATCCTAATACCTGAGTTAGACCGTTAGCCGCTTAAGACATTAAGACCACATTTAATTGCTTTCTGGTGTAATGTCCTTCTGGCACAAAATCCAGACAATTTCTCCGTCCAAATTGTTAATGTAGTCCATTTTCTGTAATTCTCCTTCACAATGGCCTCTGTTTCGTCCATTACTGTGACGAATTTCTGCACACTTTATTTTGAGACTAATCTTTATTTCTCTTTCTAATGGTTTTGGTTCTTCTATTCAATGACACGTTAATTTTTAAACAGTGTAAATCCCCTTTAACGACCATTCTCGTTCGTTATAATGCTCTTTGGTTATATATTTTTTTATCTGACACAAATTTATTTATAATGTTGAATCATTTGTATATTTAGTTGGGAAAACGTTCCGCATTTGTTGCTTGGGGTCAAACAGGGAACTGAAGGCAACGTATACTCAGAAACAAATGTAGTTTTATGATATCTGCAGAGAAAATACGCCCCATTATTTATAGTCGCCATTGTAAGCTCACATTTTGGATGATATTAGATTGTATGTGGTAATAAACAAATCGTTTTCATGCGAGCATTTATTTCGTTAAGAATCGTTGTGAAGTATACCAACTTTGTTGAAGTTAAGCTTCCACATGTATGGACTTTGCTCCCTGGAAGAGGGATTCAACTGAAAACAAACGGAACCTATCATTAAATGACACCGATGACTCACAGAGATAAGCACTTCTTCCTTATTGTCTTTTTTACATTTTTTTTCTTACACTTCCTTTATCTAATAAACTTTTTCACTTCGCACTTCCCCCCTTCTCCTTCTTCTCGTTCCTTATCTTCTGATTTTTCCGAAAATTTCCATTCCCCCCATTCTGTCAACCTCATCCTCATCCTCATTCTCCTTCTCATCTTCATCATCGCCCTCATCCCCACATTCCTCTTTCACCACTTCTTCCAAGTCTTCGACCTTATCTTCGTCCTCATTCACAATTGCTTCTTCATCTTTGCCCACGTTCTGGTTCTCGTTCTCACCCCCATTTGTATCCACGTACAAATCCACCTCCACATCCTCATTTTCATGTTTCTCCATATCTTTATCCTCATTCTCATCTTCATCATCGCCCTCATCTCCACGTTCCTCCTTCGCCACTTTTTCTTCCGCTTTTTACAAGTCTTCGACCTTATCTTCGTTTTCATCCACAATTGCTCCTTCATCTTCGCCCACGTTCTCGTTTTCGTTCACATCCCTATTCAGGTCCACGTACACATCCACCTCTACATCCACATCCACATCCACATCCTCATTCTCATCGTCATCCTCATCCTAATCGTCATCCTCATTCTAATCTTCATCATCGCCCTCATCCCCACGTTCCTCCTTCACCACTTCTTCTTCCACTTTTTACAAGTCTTCGACCTTATCTTCGTCCTCATTCACAATTGCTTCTTCATCTTTGCCCACGTTCTGGTTCTCGTTTTCACCCCCATTTATATCCACGTACAAATCCACCTCCACATCCTCATTCTATTGTTTCTCCATATCCTTATCCTCATCCTCACCTTCATCCTTATCTTCTTTATAGTCCACGTCTTCGTTCTCATCTTAATCATCGCTCTCATCGCCATATTTCTCCTTCACTACTTCTTTCAACTCTTCTATGTTCTCGGTCTTATCTTTTTTTCACCCACAATTGCTTCTTCATCTTTGCCCAGGTTCTCGTTCTCGTTCACATCCCCATTCAGGTTCACGTACACATCCACCTCTACATCCTCATTCTCATCATCATCCTCATCCTAATCGTCATCCTCATCTCATCCTCATTCTCATGTTTCTCCATATCCTTTTCCTCATTCTCACCTTCATCATCGCTCTCATCCCCACGTTACTTCCTCACCACTTCTTCTTCCACTTTTTACAAGTCTTCGACCTTATCTTCGTTCTCATCTACAATTGCTTATTCATCTTCGCCCACGTTCTGGTTCTCGTTCTTACCCCCATTTATATCCACGTACAAATCCACCTCCACATACTCATTCTCATGTTTCTTCTTATCCTCATCCTCTTTATAGTCCACGTCTTCGTTCTCATCTTCATCATCGCTCTCATCGCCATATTTCTCGTTCACCACTTCTTCCAACTCTTCTAAGTCCAGGGCCTTGTCTTTGTTTTCATCTACAATTGCTTCTTAATCTTCGCCCACGTTCTCGTTCTCGTTCACATCCCCATTCAGGTCCACGTACACATCCATATCCACATCCTCATTATCATGTTTCTTCATATCCTTATTCTCATTTTCATCTTCATCATCGCTCTCATCCCCACGTTCCTCCTTCATAACTTCTTCTTCCACTTTTGACAAGTATTCGACCTTATCTTCGTTCTCATCCACCATTGCTTCTTCATCTTCGCCCGCGTTCTGGTTCTCATTCTCACTCCCATTCCTATCCACGCACAAATCCACCTCTAAATCCACATCATCATTCTCATTGTCGTCCTCATCGTCATCCTCGTCCTCGGCCTCGACTTTGTGCTCGTCCTTATTCTCATACTCATCCTCATCATCCTTATAGTCCTCTTCTTCATTCCGCTCCTCATTCTTCTTTTCCTTCAGCCAATGCTGCCCTTCTTATTAGTAATCGACTTTGGTCAGTGTTCGGGCGCAATGATGCACTATAAGAAAAGAACGCATTCTCAACTAACTATGTCGAAGGGTGGCATCTCTGTAGCCAATTAAGAAGTTTCGTTAACTTTTATAGAGGGTGGTTGATGCATTGTTAGTTACATGAGTTTAGAAGCCCTCTTCTTTGTGAATGGCTGTGAGTCAAAATATAAAATGTCAAGCAGGGGTTGAAGTATGTGCTGGAGTCTTTGGATAAGTGAAGGAGAACAGGACGGGGACGAAACCTTTTGCATACAAAGCGTCCTTTGTTCGAAGCTTTCGCTCCACCGATTGTACTTTTAACTTCCGGGTGAACCTAATCGCATTCTCTCTCATCCGCGTGCACACGTTCATGAATGGAGACGTATCAGCCGCACACATGCACTCATATACACAAGGGCATAATGTAAATCTCACGGGATGCAGTTTTCTTATTCTGAAATCTTTTCCTTTGCAAATATAATAAACGTGAAGAATGGAAAGCTACTGTTTGACTTTGTCGAAAAAGACGGCAGAGTAACTTCCTTCACATCTGTTAATATAAAAGCGGATTGAGGAAGATGATGAGATGATAAAATCGACTTTTTTAAATTAAGTATTACTTCTTAAATGTGTTGATTTGATACCCACGTTTCGTTTTGTATGAGTGAGTTTAAATATACGATTCCGCCTTTGCTTAAAGAAGAGTAGGTAGAATAAACGCTTCTGGTTGTTAAAAAGGCCCTAAATAGGGAATATGTCCCTTGCGTGGCTTTTTACCGACCGCTGATTGTAAATCTAGTTAGTCGCAGATTGCCACGATAAAATATCCAGTGGAGCGTGCTCAAAAAATCAGCTGTGCGTGTTTTCAAAGAAGAAGGGGAGGTTCCCTTTGTGTTTAAACGGATATTTAACATGCGTATTTCCATAAAGCAAAATTCCTGTTTCCTTCGCTTAAGCTAACCCTTTAAGGCCCAGAGAGTGCCTCCCTCTCCTCACCCCAAGGACAAGGCTCATGAGAGTTTCGAACAATTAGTGTCATTGGGCTTTATATTCTTCCGAGTGACATAGAAATGATGAAGTTTCAGGAAGTCCCATGACATGGACATTTGATTCAAAGGTATTTTTCTTTTACAACAAACCCCTGCCCTTAGCCACAATCGCAGCACAATAAATGGATTTGATAACGGCTGCTGAATTAAAGATCAGATGGAGAAAAGAATAATTTAAGTTTTGTCGGGGGCTTCATTGTTGAAAGCTTATCACGGACGTGACTTCGTTTAACAAGTTTCACGCGGTTAGCGAACTTTCTGTAAAGTTAAAGGTCACTCTTATATTACCGGCCAATTTCCAACTTTTCCTTTCCCCTGTTATTCTGATTCCGGAAAAAAAATATCTTACATTCTAACTTATGTATGACATTTGTAGCAACCGAAACGACCGAGAAGGAATAAATAAATATATTTATTGGTAGTGGGGTGTTACAGACATGTTAATACCTATATACATTTTTAATGCAATTAATGTTTATTTCTTCGTCTTCCATTCAGTTTTGTTTGTTCTACTTCACTTACTCATCCATATCGTCTCACATTCACACAGACATGCACAAGCACATCCATGTTTACGTCCACGACCACGTCCATCTCTTCATGCACCCACATCCACATTCATATTCATCCTCATCCACATCCACTTCAACATCTACATCTTCATCCTCAGCTTGTCATGATCCTGATCCTTGTCCCCGTTCCCATCCTCATTCTCATTCTCGTAGTCGTCCTCATCCTCATCCTAATCCTCATCCTCATCCTTATCCTGTTCCCTATAATCATCCTCATCCTCATTCTTGTCTAAATCCTCCATTTCATCCACCATTCTCTATCGTCCATCCTCCACCCTCATTGTAATGTACTATAAAATGTAATATAAAATAATGCAATTATCAATTATCTAATTGTTTAATTTTTTTTACAGGTAAGATACGGATTCCCAGTTCTTCATGTAATAACTGACTGGTGAGTTAAGTTTATAAAATATTGATAATTTTAATCAATTTCATCAGCACCTTTCGCTTTCTCCCTCAACTTGTTAATCCTAACAGCTTCCCAACTGGAACTGAACTAAATGTACTCCCAACTTTTTTTTTGTTCCTCTCTTATTTGGTGTTTCAGACGTTTGCAACGTCTATAAATGATCTTACATCTCCTCCAGTCGCTTTTTATTTTCTGTGTAAGGGTGTGATTAGAACCCACGTTCTCCGGGTTCGCAGCGCATCACTTAACCGACTGGGCCACGGCATTGGCCTGAACTCATAACCGAGCGTCTGCCTTTTATATAGACTGCATTTGTTCTATAAGATTAGGCAACCCACTTTACTCGTTTATCTTGTGTGTTGCCTACCTTTGAATCTTTTGTAGGTGCGTGTTTCCAATTTCGAGGCGATCATATTAATTTTTAACAAGGATTTTTATTCACCTTTTGGCAAGAAAAACAAACAAAATATAACTGAACATTGTTAGCGGAGCAAAAAGTTTTAATGTCAAACTTTTTCATTTGGTTTTTTTTTTATTCGACGTTTCGCCTTCTGCTTATGCAAACAAATGTGCAAATTTTTTTGGATAGAACATTCGTGTAAAAGATGACTTCCGACCCGGCGCTATAATCAGCTTACCAGCAGTCCCCGTCATTTATATTTTCGTATCATTTTCAGCCGTGTCACCGAAACAAATTGTTATTTTATGTAATCTCTACCGACTGAGATTTTTTTACTTTTGTACCACCATTTGCTCGATTCATCTGACAAAAGTTATGTAATCTGAGCGCTGACAAGCATAAAAGATTTTCTACTATCGCCTTTCACGTTTTCCTTTTTTTTTTGTATTTAATTAATAGTAAAGCGAGAAGTAACAACAGAAGCAGATGTAACTTCGGCGATACAGTGATCGATTCTGAAACTTGAGATCGTAGATTCAAATTTTAATGAAACCGTCGTGGTGGTACACAAAGGGGGGGTAGAGGTGTGGAGGCTGAGGTGATGGACATAATTCAATGGAGGGGGTGAGGGTCCACATCCACTTCTACATCCAAGTCACATCCACATTCACGTCCACATCTATGTCCACTTTCACGTCCATATCCACGTCCACCTCAACCTCCATCTCCACGTTCACGTCCACATCCACATCCACGTTCACCTTCACGTCCACTTGAACCTCCATCTCCACGTCCATGTCTACATCCAGGTCGCATCCAGATTCACGCCCAAGTCTACGTCCGAGTCCATATCCATGTCCACCTTAACCTCCATCTCCACGTCCACCTTAACCTCCATCTCCACGTCCACATCCATTTTTGCATCCAAGTCACATCCACATTCACGTCCACATCCACGTCCACCTTCACGAACACCTCAACCTCCATCTCCACGTCAACGTCTACATCCAGGTCGCATCCCGATTCCCGTCCACGTCTACGCCCAAGTCCATATCCATGTCCACCTTAACCTCCATCTCCACGTCCACATCCACTTCTACATCCAAGTCACATCCCGATTCACGTCCACGTCTACGTCCAAGTCCATATCCATGTCCACCTTAACCTCCATCTTCACGTCCACATCCACGTCCACCTGAACCTCCATCTCCACGTCAACGTTCACTTCCACATCTATGTCCACCTTCACATCCATATCCACGTCCACCTCCACCTCCACATCCACTTCTACATCCAAGTCACATCCACATTCACGTCCACATCTATGTCCACCTTCACGTCCATATCCACGCCCACCTCAACCTCCATCTCCCCGTTCACGTCCACATCCACATCCACATCCACGTTCACCCTCACGTCCACCTGAGCCTTCATCTCCACGTCCACGTCTACATCCAGGTCGCATCCAGATTCACGTCCACGTCTACGTCCAAGTCCATATCCATGTCAACCTTAACCTCCATCTCCACGTCCACCTTAACTTCCATCTCCACGTCCACATCCAAGTCACATCCACATTCACGTCCACGTCCACCTCAACCTCCATCTCCACGTCAACGTCTACATCCAGATCGCATCCCGATTCACGTCCACGTCTACGTCCAAGTCCATATCCATGTCCACCTTAACCTCCATCTCCACGTCCACATCCACTTCTACATCCAAGTCACATCCACATTCACGTCCACGTCCACCTCAACCTCCATCTCCACGTCAACGTCTACATCCAGATCGCATCCCGATTCACGTCCACGTCTACGTCCAAGTCCATATCCATGTCCACCTTAACCTCCATCTTCACGTCCACATCCACGTCCACCTGAACCTCCATCTCCACGTCAACGTTCACTTCCACATTTATGTCCACCTTCACGTCCACCTCAACTTCCATCTCCACCTCCACATCTACTTCTACATCCAAGTCACATCCACATTCACGTCCATATCCACGTCCACCTCAACCTCCATCTCCACGTTCACGTCCACATCCATGTTCACCTTCACGTCCACCTGAACCTCCATATCCACGTCCACGTCTACATCCAGGTCGCATCCAGATTCACGTTCACGTCTACGTCCAAGTCCATATCCATATCCACCTCAACCTCCATCTCCACGTCCACCTTAACCTCCATCTCCACGTCCACATCCACTTTTACATCCAAGTCACATCCACATCCACGTCCACCTCAACCTCCACCTCCACGTCAACGTCTACATCCAGGTCGCACCCAGATTCACGTCCACGTCTACGTCCAAATCCATATTCATGTCCCGCTTAACCTCCATCTCCACGTCCACATCCACTTCTACATCCAAGTCACATCCACATTCACGTCCATATCCACGTCCACCTCAACCTCCATCTCCACGTTCACGTCCACATCCACGTTCACCTTCACGTCCACCTGAACCTCCATATCCACGTCCACGTCTACATCCAGGTCGCATCCAGATTCACGTTCACGTCTACGTCCAAGTCCATATCCATATCCACCTCAACCTCCATCTCCACGTCCACCTTAACCTCCATCTCCACGTCCACATCCACTTTTACATCCAAGTCACATCCACGTCCACCTCAACCTCCACCTCCACGTCAACGTCTACATCCAGGTCGCACCCAGATTCACGTCCACGTCTACGTCCAAATCCATATCCATGTCCCGCTTAACCTCCATCTCCACGTCCACATCCACTTCTACACCCAAGTCACATCCACATTCACGTCCACATCCACGTCCACCTCAACCTCCACCTTGACGTTCACGTCAGCGTTCTTAAACACGCCATGTCTACATCCTCTCCCTTATCCTAATCAAAATTCATCCTTGTCCTCATCTTCATCTTAATCCTCATCCTCATCCGCATCTCATACGAATTCGCCATCCTCTTTCGTTGCTCTTGATCTCTTCCTCTTCGTTCTCTTTATCCTCCAAACCTAGCCTAACCGCCCCCCCCCCTATCTCCTTCAGGTCTCAACTATATCCCATTGTCGATATTCAGTTTCATCCTTTTTCCCACGGAGTTGCACAAGATCACTCACATCTCCAAAGGAGTATGTCCACCTCCTTTGTCTCCCTATCCGAGCGAGGGTCATTAGATTTAGACATTTATCACAAAATATTGTGTTTAATGAAGTGACTCCAGAGTCTTTGGGTGATACAATAAAACTAACCTCACATTTTTCCTCATCAATATCAATCGAGGTGTATCCAAAGATCCGTGGAGTGCATTGAAGTGAAAGCCCTGAATATAGGTTGTCGTAGGAGCCTTTCCCTCGGAAAAGGACATTTACACCCTTTTTAGCCATTACCTGCGGTGTTTTTTATTATCTGAATTGAGCTGCTAAACCCATTAAGAGTCTGTGTATCAAACGGTTCCGCGTCGTAAATAAATGTTGGTTTTCCAAATCAGCACTTTAGATTCGACAATTTGCATTTCATTTTCATTTAGAGACCCCTTCTGAATATAAATTGGCTTGCTTTTTTCCCCTGTACAGGACCGGCTTAAGTTATCACACTGTTAAATGACTTGAAAAAATTATTTAAAGTCATATAAAGGTGAATTTGACACTGCAACAAACTCTTCTTGATCTATTCAAAATTATATGATGCCATCTATTGGCGGGTAGCAATAATTTAATTAGGAACTAATTGTAAACTAACGTTATCTGTAAAAGCGTATGAACATGCCGACCAAATGTATTTAAACACCTATTGACTTGTTCTACAGTTAATTGAGAATAGTTGTATCCTGTAATTTGCCTTCTGTGGGGGTAGTTTGGTGGTGTGATACCACGTTGCCACTGTGGTGCGTTTTTCAGTGGTGTTGGTGTTTCTATTGCATACGTTATCTTGTTAAAGAATCTAAATAGGTTAAAAGTAGCTCGAGGGTGCACTTGTTCCTATTTCCATTACACCCAACTGAGACTTTCTTCCCTCGAGACCCTCATAAATTTCGCATTCGGCGAGGGAATCTGAACGGTAACGAAACAACCCCCACATAAAACTGCTCCAGTTGTTTTTATACGTATAATTACCATTAAACCGTTACGTTCTCGTACTTTTATTTGTTTTGAATAAAAACTCATGTAAATAGTTTGTTATTAATTTAAGGTAACAATGGAAAAAAATTAAAAATATGTAGAAAAACTGAACTTTCAAGTTTAATTTATGTAATATTTCCAAGTACTTTGTATACTTCTCTCTATTGTATTAACTTTGTCTTAATTTGTTTGTCAGTTGAAAGCTCCTGGCAAAGTCTTCGGATAACAAGAATTTGCTTTCAGCTAAAGTAAAATATCAGATGAAACAACGCTAGATAATGTTTGCTCCTACTTACTACTTACGTACTTTCCTTTTTACGAGTTTAATGAGAAAATTAGAAGTTAGCGGATGTGGCTGTCGGTGGCTCCAAGGTTAACAACGCTGCCTTTGACGCTACAGGTCTTGAGTTCGAATCCCAGCAGGAACAAAAAAAAAGTGCGATGCATTTGTTACCCGACCCCTGGACACACAAATGTAATAAGTAAATATAAAGTGGTGAGCAACGGCAAGAAAGTAAGTAGTAAGTGCTAAGGGTCTAATTGGGGAACACCCAGTACAATTTAGTGGTTTACTGATGAACAAATGACGCCACCCATTCTTTTCGTCAGGGGTTTACTCAACCAGCTCTTCTGTAATGACACTTTCTTCATCATCCCTTCATTCCCATGTATTACTAAGAAATAGTATATTTAAAGTGTTTCATTGCCAAAGAAGAAAAATAAAATTGAATAAGCTTTTCAATTTCCATACGGGGAAGGCCACAAAGGGTCAAAGATTTAGTTGGAATATATTCCTGAATGTATTGTAGATTGATTTATTAGAACGTGTTAGCCTTTCACTTTCTATTCGGTTGGCACTCGTGAATAGATGTTTATCAAGAAACTTGGGAGAGGTCAACGATTCGTTTTCATTTAAAAGGGTTTAATCTTCCACCTAATGCGACATTTAGTCGGGGCTGTAAATGGATTTCAAATTAAAAACTCATTTATAACGAGATAACAGCATCGTGAAAGAATGACAGCGTTCTATTACGCCCTTTGTTTTTAATATTCCTTCTCTGTCGGGCACTTTACGCGCGGGAGTCAAAAATAATGGCGCATTTTTAAAATTAATTTCGTTGCCTTCGGTACTTTGACTGTGCCCTTTGGCCAAAGAACAAGGGAACCCTTTGAAGGGCACTTCGGGACGATATTAAAAGGGAGGAAGTTTTTCCAAAAGATGACAGGATCTAATTAGATGATTAACGTTCGAAGAAAGCTGATTGAGCGCATTACAGAATCCTGTTGTCTTTTTAATTTTTGTTCTTTCACTAGATGGCGCTTATTAATATGCCTTGCAATACGTCACTTTCACGCTCACAGATTGGCGCAGTCTGGATGGGCAAAGAACGCAATTGCTCCGCTCTACCGTTAATATTACATTGGTGGAGGGGAGAGCTATATTTCGAGCGCCTCTATAGCAGTAAAGAGTAACATTTGAGCAAGTGTAGTGGTTTGCTCAGTAATATCTTCTACAGCCTCAAAATCGATTTTATCATGGTTTAAGCGGACTATGCGTTATAGTGAATAATTCGTGATAAAAAATATAATTGAAGTAGTATATTAATTAAAAAATTGTAATATATGCAGTTTTTTGTGTTCTGCTTGAAGGATTCCCTCTGTAATAACGAGTACGAGAAACTTTTGAATGTTTCGTAATTTTTTATTTCGTTTGTGCGAAATTAGGAAACTTTATTGCTTACATCGCTCCCGGGAGAGTTTCATCTGAATAGATGGATTGCTACACAGACGTATACCTACACACATCTCTCTCTCTCTCTCTCTCTCTGAGCGTGCCTGTGTGTGTTTATTTATAACTTGCGTGGCTCTGGATGTTATATAGACGGCGTTTCATGTTAGCTTCGCCTGCTGATTACTCAAATTCACCCACCGGTCGTATTCAAGAAGCCTTCGTAGCAAGTAGCAAGATGTAAGACCCAGTAGGCTATGGCTTCCAAACTTGCAGCGCTCGCAGTAATGGTAATGAGGTATTATCCGGCAAATCCCCGAATTCGAGCTTCCGTAAACTAGGTTCTTCGTGGAAGAGCTTTGGAAGTGGGATGATACACAACGTAGTAATATATCACAGGAAATTGCAGGAATAATATAATACCTGATCTTTTGCTTAGCATATATAAAAAAAACAGATACTTTTGCTACTAAATATGATACTAATAAGGAAGATTCTTTTGTATAAGCATGTAGGTAGGCAACCCGGTAGTAAACATGCATCACCGGTGGCCTATAGTGGTTTGCCGAAGTTACGCTGACCATAAACAGCTGTCGCGAGGACGTTATATCAACGGGCGGCGTGGGCTAGTCGTCTAGACCACTGCTTAGCATTCGGGGGGTCTCCAGTTCGATTCCGGGGCCGGTCCAAGTTTTTCTTGACTTCCTTGATCATTTAGGCTAATGTTGGGTTTAGTAATGTTATTACACTTCTCTTCTGTCTTCATTTCGTCCGTTTCGTCTTTCTCCCCCATACCACCGCCCACCCATTCCCACGATTCCTAGAGAAGGCTGAAAAGGGCTTTTCTCAACATTATTGATAAGCTGATTAATTAGTTACATTGGTGTTGTTAGAAAGATAATAAATTTAATAAATTAATGTTATAAAACGAAAGTACTGTGATTTGTGTCGTTGTGTGAATAAAACTTCATTGTTTAATTATGGGGAGAGAAAGACGTTCCCAAAAAAGACACTCACGTATAATGGAACGACGTTAAATCTGCTAAAGAATTTAATTTTGGAGAAAGCACCGTATAAAAAGGGGATAGGTATTATGCAGCTTGTCTCTCGTTTGCCTTTTTCGCTTTTAAAATTTTAATAAAAGCCAGTGAACGCAGGTCTTGTCCATTTTATATCTGCCCGTCGAATCTTGAATAATTTATCCGCGGATTTTTAGAATAAAAACCGTGCCAGATTGCAGTAATGTCACAATGGGCACATTGGCTCATTAATCCATTAGACACCCATAAATTGTTACAAATTCACCCCCTCCCCAACTTTTTTACAAAATGTCCCCATCTTTTGACAGTTGTAGGTTGTAGGTATCTAAAAAGATTAAACACATTTTTAAGTATGAGCATATTTAATTGATTTTCATTTTTTTCTAAAAATTTTTATACCATTTTGCTATAAATATTGAATTTGTTAAAAGACACTCTGCAAGTAAAAACTCTGAAACTCCACTTTGAAGGTAATAGGTAGTTAATGGAACGGTCACAAATTGAAAAAGATTCTTAATTGTTACGATCACTATTTATTTAGGGTTGAGAGCCTTTCCTAATCGTTTATGCTCAAGAGGGTTGAATGGCGTGATGTTTCTTATGTACGGTTCCAAACAGTGGGAATAGACGTCAGTGGCGAGTTCCGATGTGTCAATGACTGGCTCCTTCGTGGCCTTTTCAGCTGCTTCGTTCATTTCATTTTTAATCTTATTTTCAATAGCCTTAAGTTCTTCTTCGGTCCCTAGCCCTTTCTCTAGTATAACCGATTTAAAGCTAGTTATAGGGTCTCGTTGTTGCCTAACTTCTTGTACTTCCTCCCTTGTCCTATAGACGACACCAGGATCTGCTATTGAGTGTCCATGGTACCTGTAAGTGGCTGCTTCCACGACGATGGGGCCATTGCCCTTCAGGCAGAAATCCCTGGCATACCTTATGCCTTCTCTAACGCTAATCACGTCCATACCGTCTATCCATATTCCAGGAATCAGGTCACCGCGGGTGTAAAGGTCAATATTTGCTGCAGCCCTTTGGACGGAAGTGCTGTAACCATAGCCGTTGTTTTCACAATAAAAAAGACAGGGTAAATTCCATAATTTGGCTAGATTGAACGATTCAAAAACTTGTCCTTGGTTGGCCGCTCCATCTCCATAAAGCGCCCACCCAATACCCTTGATTCCTTTATATTTAAGGGCGAATGCAAGACCTACACCCACAGGTACCGAAGATCCAACGATTCCAAAACCCCCAAAAAAGCGATCGTGGTACATGTGCATCGATCCACCTTTACCCCTTTGACATGCCGACTTTCTTCCCGTCATTTCGGCAAGCACCCCCAAAGCGCTGTTGCCCATGAGGTATGCCCAGCCATGAATTCGATACGGGGAAGCAATGAGGTCTTGAGGGGTCATCATCACATAAGCTCCAATAGCAGTGGCTTCTTCTCCCGAATAGATATGACAGAAACCCCTGATTAGGTTGGCCTTTGCGAGGGTGAACGTGGAGTTTTCAATAGCTCTTATAATATACATCTTTGTGTAATAGTCTATTGCTTCTTCTTTGGTGACCTTGACCTCTGCAGGAGGGGGAGTGTCCAATCTGTGTAGTTTGTATGGTTTTGTTTTTATGGTTGCTTCTGTTGCATATTTTTTTATGTCGTCGCAATGTGTGAGTTTGAATAGTGCTCGACTCACAAATCTTCTTAAAACTGACATTTTGATTAATTTGAAATATTCACGTTTTAAATTTTGATTTAATAATTAAAAAGAGCAAAGATGGAAGTAGTTATCTAGTTTTAACTAGTACTACTTGCTCTTTATACTATAAAACTGACCAAATAAATTTTGACATAGATTTTGACTTTGACACAACAAGTAACGATGGCGACCCCTCAGTTCTGATGGAAGCTTTTAAAATTATTATCAGTAAAACATTATATCACTAAAATAGAAATGTTGGGATTTATTTGAGAAGTCAGTACTCATTATTTTGAAACATGTCACCTCCATTCAGAGCGTCCTCTCCTCTGATGGCGAATTCCACATCATCGATGCCCACCATTTTTTCTACTCCATTTCTCTGAAGATGACTATCCCTAAAACATTATATCACTAGGACGACATATTTAATGTGGGACTTCTCTTGAAAAGTTAATCTCCAGTGTCTATGATCCAGAAAACATGCAGCCCCATTCAGAGCTTCCTCTCTTCTGATGGCGGATTCCACATCATCGATTCCCACCATTTTGTCTACTCCATTTCTCTGAAGATGACTATCCTTAAAACATTGTATCACTAGGATGACAAATTTAATGTAGGGCTTCTTTTGAAAAGTTAATCTCCAGTGTCTGTGAGCCAGAAAACATGTCAGCTCCGTTCAGAGCGTCGTCTCTTCTGATGGCGGATACCACATCATCGATTCCCACCATTTTTTGTACTCCATTTCTTTGAAGATGACTATCCTTAAAACATTATATCACTAGGACGACATATTTAATGTGGGACTTCTCTTGAAAAGTTAATCTCCAGTGTCTGTGATCCCAAAAATATGTCAGCTTCATTCAGAGCGTCGTCTCTTCTGATGGCGGATTCCACATCATCGATTCCCACCATTTTTTCTACTCCATTTCTTTGAAGATGACTATCCTTAAAGCATTATATCACTAGGACGACATATTTAATGTAGGACTTCTTTTGAAAAGTTAATCTGCAGTGTCTATGATCCAGAAAACATGTCAGCTCCATTCAGAGCGTCCTCTCCTCTGATGGCCGATTCCACATAATCGATTCCCATCATTTTTTTTACTCTATTTCTCTGAAGATGACTATCCCTAAAACATTATATCACTAGGACGACATATTTAATGTGGGACTTCTCTTGAAAAGTTAATTTCCAGTGTCTATGATCCAGAAAACATGTCAGCTTCATTCAGAGCGTCTTCTCCTTTGATGGCGGATTCCACATCATCAAATTGCTCGTAATCCACCAAATTTATTTTGAATTGATACTTCTTGGCCTCTTTGTGCATGACCCAGGGTTCAATCACCATTTCGTCTTTCCCGGATCTGTAAACAAAAGGAAAAAAAACCAACAAAGGAACGTCATTAGGAGAGTGGAACAATTAAACGCGTCTGTTACAAGTTTCCAGCAATCGGGGGCAGCGTCCAATTCGGCGTCGAGCAGATGTGACCTGCCTGTCCGTCGTAAGGCGTCAGGACCTCCTGCGCTGAGTTCGAAACAAATGATATTGGTAATAGTGGACGTAAAATGGGTACTATCAACGTAGTAAGTAATACTGGACTCGTTAGTTGGCAGTGGTTACCGTTTCAATTCATATCCCTCTCAGATTCCACTTTCCATTTACATAGACGTCAGCAACGTGTGCCCCTAATAATTCGCAGCCGATGTGTTACAACCACTTAAATTGCTCGACTCTCATTAATAGACCACCGCACCACTATGGCACGGGTCTAAAATCCCCCATCCCTTTCTACCATTCTTGTCTCCTCGTTTCGTTTTGCGGCTGCTGGAAGGCCTCGACGTCCATGAGAGCTCCAATTATACCCGACCTTTTTAATCTCGACAATTAACGTTTAAATTAGCCTTTTCGGAATTGGGCCGTAAAATTTTCAACGAATCTCATAAGCCCCCACCCTCTGCCATTGTTGTAACAACTACGTATTATGACGCGAGATAAATATAAAAATGAAATTGACCAGAGGATTACATTTTATTGTACCACTTTACATTTTTGATTAAAATTATGAGACACTATATTGTAACGGATGGTATCAAGTGACACGATGGATCCTCAGTTTTCGATATCTGTAGATTTATCGATTCCCATTGATTACAGGAGATTCTAATCGATTATTATGGGTATTTATCGATCATCACCAGTTACTGTGAGGATCCTTCGATCCTCATCGTTTATAGTGGATCCATTGATCTACATCTGCTGCAGAGGATCCAAAGATCTTCACTAATTACAGAGAATCTATCGATCTTTATTAATTGAAGTGTATCCAGGTACTGTTATCGATTGCAGTGGATTTATCCATCCTCATGCAATACAGTGAATCTATCGATCCTTATTAATTAATCTGTTGACTTTCCTATTATTAGGATTCACCGATCGTCATCAATTACAGTGAATTTCTTTTGGCTTGAATTTTTGGCCAGTTATTTTTTAATTTGCTTATTCTGACGTCTACTTATGGCTTCTTTTTGGTGCCATTATTGTAAATGAACTTCGCTTTTTCCTCTCGACTCTATCGATCAGGCAATTTCACAATTCTACCTGCGGAGCATCAGAATTCAATGATATGGATCAAAATCCATTACGGTTAACATACAAAAATGACAAAATTGATTTTTTTTTCTGCTTATAAAGCTGTAAATAAAAAGGAACGGTCCATTTTCGTGACACTATCTCGTAGGCAATAAAAGTAAGTCATCGTCCACGATCATCTCCCTTTTGTGGAGCTTATATCTGGGAAATCGTTCGCCTTCAAATATCAAGAAAGATACTAACTGTAAATAATGACACGCACTTTTTATGTCCGAGACATCTTCGTGGTCTTTATTACCTGCCCCGCAAAAAAATTATCAAATCACGGAACGTTGGAAATGAAATCCGCGTCGTAATTTTGAACTTTACGAAAGAGTAGGTAAGTAAGAGGAATAAGTACAAAAAAGGCAATTTCGGAAGAAACGATTCCCGTGGGATATAAATACTTGTATGTATATAAATGTAAAATTTCTTATAGGCGAATAAAAACGAAATTGGCAACTATTGGGTTATTGCATGAATTTAGGCTTCCAGAGAAGGGAATGATGCTCGAGAAACTCCAAAGGGAGTTTAATACACGTTTCCAGGAACTCAATTCGTATACAAGTGGTTTGTATCTATTTTCATACTTTTACGGTTGAGTTTCGAAACATTACTTAGTCTGACCTTATCAAATCTAATTTAACCTCAGCTGGCCCGATCTGACCTCATTTAACCTTCCAGACCTCAGTAAGTTTATCTAACAAAGCCAGACCTTACCTTTCTGACCTAATCAAACTTTACCGGATAGATCTGAGCTAACTTTTGACTTTGTCAGGCCTCACTGATCTTATCTGATCCGATCTGACAAAGCCGACCTTTCCTGGCCTGATCTGGCTTAATCGGACCTTGTCTGACCTGATCTGACCTAACAGGAACTTACCTTATCTGACCTAGTCTTACCTTACCGGATCTCAACTGAGTTGACTTTACCAGGCCTTGCTGACCTTATCTGTACTGATTTGACCTAACCATAAAGTTCTGACCTATCTGATCTTATCATATCTGACTTAATCAAACGTAATCGGATCTGACCTGAGATAACTTTACCAGATCTCCTTGACTTTACCTGACCTGATCTGGCTTAATAGGACCTTGTCTGACCTGATCTGACCTAGCCGGACCTCACCTAATCTAATCGTATCTGACCTAATATAACCTTACCGAGCCTGACTTGAGTTGAGCTTACAGGCCTTACTGACTAATTTACCTATATAACTTAATTGACCTACCTGACTGACTGGTCTTACCATATTTGACTTTTCAAACTAATCGGATCTGATCTGAGATAACTTTACCAGATCTCCTTGACTTTACCTGCCTGATCTGGCTTAATAGGACCTTGTCTGACCTGATCTGACCTAGCCGGACCTCACCTAATCTAATCGTTTCTACATTATATAACCTTACCGAGCCTGACTTGAGTTTAGCTACAAGGCCTTACTATTTAATTTACCTATATAACTTAATTGGACCTACCTGACCTGATCTGACTAAATCAAACATAATCGGATCTGACCTTAGATAACTTTACCAGATCTCCTTGATTTTACCTGACCTGATCTGGCTTAATAGGACCTTGTCTGACCTGATCTGACCTAGCCAGACCTTACCAAATCTAATCGTATCTGATCTAATATAACCTTACCGAGCCTGACTTGAGTTGAGCTTACAAGGCCTTACTAATTCAATTTATCCTGATATAACTTAATTAGACCTACCTGACCTGATCTGGTCTTAGCATATTTGACTTAATTAAACGTAATCGGAGCTGACCTGAGATAACTTTACCAGATCTTCTTGACTTTACCTGACCTGATCTGGCTTTATAGGACCTTGTCTGACCTGATCTGACCTAGCCGGACCTCACCTAATCTAATCGTATCTGACCTAATATAACCTGACCGAGCCTGACTTGAGTTTAGCTTACCAGGCCTTACTAATTTAATTTATCTTGATATAACTTAATTGGACCTGACCTGACCTGATCTGGTCTTACCATATTTGACTTAATCAAACGTAATCGAATCTGACCTGAGATAATTTTACCAGATCTCCTTGACTTTACCTGCCCTGATCTGGCTTAATAAGACATTGTCTGACCTGATCGGACCTAGCCGGACCTCACCTAATCTAGTCGTATCTCACAAAATATAACCTTACCGAGCCTGACTTGAGTTTAGCTTTCCAGGCCTTATCGATCTAATTTAGGCTGATATAACTTAATTAGACCTTACCTGACCTGATCTGATCTCATCATATCTGACTTAATCTAACCTATTCGGAACTGATCTAAACTAACCTTACCACAAATCCCTGACTGTACCTGAGCTGATGCGAGAAAGCCGGACATTATCTACTTTGACCTTACCTGATCTAATCTGATCTTATCTGTATTAATATAACTTAACCAGACCTGACTTGAGTTAAGTTTACCAGGTCTTACTGACCTAATCTGTCCTGATCTGACTTAACTGGACCTTATTTTAGCTGATCTGTTTCTATCATGTCTGAGTTAATCTAACCTAACCGGATCTGACCTGAGCTGATTTTACCAAACCTCTCTGACTTTTCCTGATCTGATCTGATCTGATCTGATCTGATAAGGTCGAACATTACCTGACCTTATTTTGTCTGATATAATCTAACCGGAGTCGAATTTACTAATTTTCATCTGACCTGACCTGACCTGATTTGACCTGATCTGATTTAATCATATCTGACTTAACCGAACCTAACAGCACCTGATCAAACCTAATCGGACCTTCCCTGACCTCATTTGACTTTATTGGACCTTACCTTGCCTGATCTGAAGAATTACTACAACGACACTAAAATTAGTCCTGACAGTTCACGTGCCAACGACTAAATTATTAATATAGCAAACTATTTTATTTTCTGGAAGTTGACAGAACCTACAAATGTACTTACTATTCACGCACGCCACTCTATTAACATTGTTACAATATAATTGTTGCCAGTAATGAAATTTTCCTTATTATATCAGCAGCAAAAAAATAATCAATAGAACAGAACAGGGGTAATTTGGTACGAAAATAAAAACTCAGAAACGCCGTTTCCGATTGTTATCAAACGGTAAAAGTTGAAAAGCTGGTTGATGCATGCACTTAAACGAGTCGCAACCCATATTTCACTTCCGTCAGCGACAAGTTTCGCGTAGGTACGTTTTTTTTTGTTGTTATTATTATTATTGGTTCGTGCCTTACCTTCAATAACCCACTACCCCCTTTCTTTCCTTCCTACCTGACGATGACGGCAGCAGGTTTTATATCGCTTTAAACAGGCAAACGAATGTTTCTTTTTAGTTTTTTTTTACGAACAATATGTCACCCAGACAGCTTTAGTGCCTTGCATACCTTTTGTGACGTTCTTTCAATAATGATAATGTATTTTTGAATTTTCGAACTATCAAGAATAGATTTTGAGAGCTCAATTAGAAAATTTGATAATAGTATAAATAGACACTAGTCCCATCAATACATAAATAAACATTAAATTAATTTATTATTATTTCCAATAGAAAATTCGTTAGAGCACATACATATAAAAGTTCTATTTCTGTACGTAATGTGTTTTACAACCCTTAAAAGTCTATTACTTCCGCCCTTCTATCTGCATCACTACACGTTCGAGTTTTCCGCCTTTCCTTCACTTCTTTATTGAGCCATTTTCTCATCGTTACCGAACAACAATTTTCCCATGCAACGTAATAGTGTTTTAGAGTAGGCAAGCGACTTCATTTTCGCTGTTTCTCAAAAATAACAAACAAACTAAACGTCAGGAAGCTTATGAAGTGAGTATTTCTATTATTACTTCTACGTACGTATTTGAGAGCTTCCATAATATAACATCGATCGAAAACGAACGAGACATTTCATAGAAAATTGGAATTACCTTCACGTAGCTATCTACAAAATATTTTCCTTCTTTTATTCCAGTATGCAACCAATTAAATAAAACGAAACACCCCTCAGACCACCTCTTGATAAAAACGGACATTAACAATCAATTTTCTCCAGCATGCAACCACAGAGGCACTCGCTGTTAAGTAATTTTTTTATGACGTATTTCCTGGAATCAAAGAAGAAGAAGATGGGACAAAAAGTGGCGAAACGAACCTGGAAGACGCAGCGGTGCCCCCCTTCCCTTCGGCCCACAGGAGCAGAGGTCGAGAAAGGCTACTAATGATAATGATCCCAGTGACGCCAGAGCCAGTTCGTGCCTTCGTATATGAATAACCGGATTAATCGGGTGAGCAGGACACTGCAAACATGCGAACGTGCGGAGAATCCTTATTGCATGTAGTATTTACTGACTTTATTATTTTCTCGAAGGAAGGGCTTTGCTCTCGACTGACTTTATATACATGGTGGACCAAAAATTATATCAACAAATCTTCAAGCACCTCTCCATATGGCAACATAATTTATTCTCTTAGAAATAGTAACATGATCAACAAGTAAAAGTTGTTACAGTGCTTAATAATCGCTTGCTTGCTCCTCTATCTCACCTTTACTATTTTTTAATTTATTAATTTACAAGCAAATTGTAAAAAAATAATGGTAGGATGAAACCCATTGGACAAGGTAGAGGATATAACAGATCTGAGGTCGGGAAGGAGAAGGGGGTGAGTTTTCAAAGGTAAAAACGGTTTTCCTTGATTTCCGGAAAAACTACAAGTCATATGGAAAAATGTTAAATAACAAAGTTGTAGGTAATAAAAAGATCTACAGCTTTTGTATTTACACTTTTTTCACATAACCTCACAATTTGTATGAAAAATTCAAAATACCAACTTTTTAGTTTTTAATTTTTATTTTTTACAAAAAAACTTTTGTTTTTCACGAAATTTGGTGAAAACTTACTTATTTATGTCCCAAACACGCTGTAATTTTTTTGATTTGAAATATTTATTTTTTCACCTTATTTTTACTGAATATCGGAAAAGCAACCTAATTTTCAATCGAAAATTCTCACGTCAAAATATCTGCTTTTTTAAAAACGTTTGTGGGCTTTTTCTTCGTTGAAATCTCTACTTTCTGATGGTGTGAAAAAAAAATATACATTACTATGGTAAGTTTTCTCAGTAAATGCAAAAAAACGAAGGGAATTTTTTCTAAAAAATGTGACCGCTGCTATTTTTTTCAGTAAAAAGTTTATTTATTAAATTCTAATTACATTTATGTCATAGAAAATCTCATAATATATAAATATACATTATGTAAATCGTTCTTTTGAATTCACATACTTTATACTGATTACGTTATTCATTATAATATTATTAAAAACGTTAATTTAGTTTTCTTCGTTTTTGAATTTCCTGAGAAAACTTACCATAGTAATGTATATATATATTTTTACACCATCAGAAAGTAGAGATTTCAACGAAGAAAAAGCTCACCAACGTTTTTAAAAAAGCAGATATTTTGACGTGAGAATTTTCGATTGAAAATTAGGTTGCTTTTCCGATATTCAGTAAAAATAAGGTGAAAAAATAAATATTTCAAATCAAAAAAATTACAGCGTGTTTGGGACATAAACAGGTAAGTTTTCACCAAATTTCGTGAAAAAAAAAGTGTTTTTCTAAAAGATAAACATAAAAAACCAAAAAGTTGGTTATTTGAATTTTTCACACAAATTTTGAGGTTATGTGACAAAACTGTAAACACAAAAGTTGTAGATCCTTTTATTACCTACAACTTTGCCATTTAACTTTTTTCCATAAGACTTGTAGTTTTTCCGGAAATCAAGGAAAACCGTTTTGTACCCTTATAAACTCACCCCAATCCCCTTCCCGACCTCAGATCGCCAGTAAATTATTTTTCCTTTCATTTCTGTTATATTCTCTTCCTTTTCCAATGGGCTTTATCCTACTATAATTTTTTTTTGTTTCAAAAATTATCCACCCTGGTCTATCCGTCCACGGGGCAGCTATTTATAGTCAACTAACTACTACAGGCCACCCTTTCTGCTTCTGCAGCAGGTGTGGGTTGTCGCCTGCTTTACACGTGGCTCCCTTTAGGAATCAATCGTGGGAATGGGTGGGTGGCGAAAGTTGAGACGGACGAAATGAAGACAGAAACTTTATCTGTGGAATATCAATATCAGTAACCCCAGAGTATTTGCGTAAATGATCCAACGAACTCACAGAAAAACTTGGACCAGCCCCGGAATCGAACCGGTGATCTTTCGAATGCTACGCAGCGTTCTAGACGATTAGACCATGCCGCTAGGTGAAATACCGTCCTCGCGACAGCTGTTTATGGTCAGCGTAACCTCGCAAATCATATAGGCCACCCTCCATGCTTCTGCAGCTTGTGGGTTACTTACTTAACTCGTGGCTGCCTTTAATTTTTCTTTTTTTACATGATTATCCACAATCTGCTTAAGTAAAGTACGAGTCTGAGTGTAAATCAAGTCGGAGGATGATGTAGACAACAAATTGGAACAGTAAACGTGAAAATAAGAACTGAATACAATTTTTCACGTAGCTACATTGAAATATATCTAGTATTACACTGAGATTATCCCCCGGGGATTGTATCTATCGTACTTGCCTGAGTGTTGACACTTCTAAATGACGTCACTTTGTCCAAGTGTACCAACCACTTCACACGTAAACAATTCCCGCCTGGGTAAGAATCTGAATCTATTTAAATTTACCTATTTTTGTCACAAAGACCATATTATCCACTCTAAGAATATCTAGCAACAGTAACGGACGAAGTATTTATAAACAACTACTTTTTGGTTTCATTAGATTGGTACTAATAATAGACTACTCCTTTGTGAAGTCTTTTGCGTTTGTGTTTGCGGTTAACCCTACTTTTGTGCTTTGTTAATACAAGAAGTTTACGAGGGAACCGCGTCTTCTTAGATTGCACTTTAAACAGTTTCGTTCCAGGAATTTTAAGTCGATATTTAGTTACTCTGCAACTTTCTGTTTATTAAAAAGTTAGTCAGGTGGAATACGGGATGAACCGGGATGAAGGAGATTAATTTTATGAAACTGCGGTAGATATTGTGCTCCTTCATTTACGTTATTTTGTAACTGGTACAAAGAAGGGGTGATCCGCAAAATGGAAGCAATTTCACTATAAAATGACTGTATATTAGTATTATTAAACCTGGTGCCTCTGGTCTCAGTGGTCGCCGCTCATTTCTCATAAAGACTTCCTAACCTCTTCAGAAAAATGGAACGTTTCGTCACATAACCTCAAAATTTAATTTTCATTCTTATCACTAAAATCTAAAACATCTTATACAGTACTTCCTGTCAGTCTAACTACCCTCGCCCCTATCCAATGTTCTGTTCCATGTCTGCCAACAATATTTTGCATCTTTACTAAGTAAATATTCCTAAAATTTCTCTCGTCGCCTTTAACATCTAACAAATGGCCGCTAGAGTCGCGATCGTACGAAACGTCGTCCGCGTTGCCGTTAGGTTATTAAATAACGCGCACGAAAGGGAAGTGTGTAACCGAATGGAAAGGAATCCATTGTAACGGAAAGTTTACAAGGCAAATCATACAAAAGGGGTAGTGGAGTAGTGTTGTCGATAACAGAGCCCTGCATGCGCTCCATTACTACCACGCTGAATATAAATTGCTACGTCAGTTTGGTGGTGGGAGGTGTGGATGGTGGTTAGTGGAATTCGCGCGCGGGATTGCGATGGGTGGGGGGTAGTGCGGCGGTCCTAAAAGGGTGTAGAAGAGAAGCGACAGAGAACCGATATCTCTGACCGATATTTCTATTCGTAGCGTCGTCGACCGTGAGGGGTTATTAACAGAGGTTCCCTCAACCCTTCCGCGAACGATCGGGAAGTGTATGGCGTATTAATGACTGATGGTTACGACCACGATAAAAAGCCAAACGACCCCATCTGTTGTACAAGTTAAACCAAGCCAATAACCTAGTCTTACAAGAGTATAGGGTTATGGAAAGCGTAAAGGTTATGTACAAAATCCAATGAGGACGTGGCACATAGTCAGAGGTAGTTGAATATTTATTTGAAGTACAGTTTTAGAGGCCCTTGGTGCTTCTAACAAATTGGAACACAATTTGGCTGTAGCCAAATGTTCGATGAGAAGAGGTGTAGGAATTTTGAATTATGTATTTTCTCTTTCATCTAAACATTTCCCAACAATTGGCAATAATAATCTTCCACTGTCTTCGTCTTGTCCATCTCATCATTCTCCCACCAATCATCATTCATCCACTCCCACAATTCCTGATGAAGACTTTCATCAAAGCGTCCCTGATTTTATACTTGAGTCTAGGGTGAAGAGACTCCTCGCTTACTTACATTCGCAACTGGTTGTATTAAAATCCCAAAAGTCTGTATCATAGCTTGACATTCAGGAGATCGTGGCTCCATTCCTGGTTGTCAATGGTAATACAAATTTGTTTGTTGTTTCCTTGGATCATTCGGGGAAATATTGGAGCAGGAATCTTCCAAAGATAATCTCCCACATCCTTTCTGTCTTCATTTTCCCTTTAACAATCATCCATCCATTCCCACGATTCTTGAAGTTGACTGGTTCTATTCAAGCTACCCACTGACTTTGTACATGAGTTTAGAATAAAGATACCTGCTTGTACCTACTTTATTACGGATATTTCGAAGTCTAAGAAATCGATTGCATAATTTAGTTACTGGAGAAACACGTAAACAGCATGTCTCGGTATTTTGCTGAACGGTCTTGTTAATTTTCGAAACGGCAATGACTACGGAAAAAGACTCGTAAAACCTATTTCGAAATGCATAATGTCTTCGTCGTCGCCTGCCGCATAACTTTATTCTAATCCAATCAACCGCTGTTTGCTCTCGGGGTATATTGGAGAGCAAATTGGGTGTAACTTCTGAAAATGGCACGACGTGGCGTTGTGGAATTCTTCCAAATCCTTGTTATGCCGTTTTGTGTTTATTCTTTTTATTGGCGCCAATTTATTCAAATCACGGAGTCTTAAGAAGGATTTTAAATCAATAGACGAATAGCTCGAAATAATGAGACGATACGATACTTTTTCATTTCACGTGAGTGTCTGAGGATGTTCTTCCAAAATAAAGAAAGTAGTAGAAAGTCAAAAAAATGTAAACAATAACAACAATTGGACTATATTAAAAGGAAAAATAGCAGTTGAAGCTCGAGATGATTCACAGGTTCACATAGGGCATCATAATTCCAAAATTTAAGGGTACAGTTGGTTACTGGCTCTCCCCGAAGAGCTGCCACTGAATCATAATAATTTATAAATCGTGCCATGAACTACAGAGTGTTGAGAACCCTTCAGTTCCCTCTTTGCACACAAAAAGTCTACAAAATATAATACAATGCCAAAAAGGGTTGTTTTCAGTAAAATTTGCATAGAGCACGATGTGTTCAAAACCCATGACTGCCTGTTATTTGCAATTCTGTTCACATTCCCACACAAAAGATTTTTAAATTGCAAAACAGCTCAGTCACTAAAATTAAACGCCCACGAAGGTGTCACAATTTAAATTACAACAAATTAAAAAATAATATATTTAAGGGTAGTTTGTGCCTTAATGTTTACTGCTCATAATATGATCTTTAAAAGGGGCAACTATTTTTATGTTATTGATTACGTTGTTAGTAATCGCTTAATCTTTTTGTTTTTCCCATTACAGTTGTCGATTGCGAGGTGACGCCATGGGGTCCATGGTCGTCGTGCGACACGGACTGCGGTCCGGGAACGATGACCCGTACGCGATCGGTCAGGACCCAGCCCCGGAACGGCGGCCGCCACTGTCCGAGTCTGCAGCAACGACGGGGGTGCCATCAATTTGACTGTCATCACCACCAGGACGCCGCCATTAAAGGTCAGTGCGACATTATTTCTCGATAAACGTAATAATAAAGCGGAGATTTGTTCCACGTGTGCGATCTCGAAAGCATACCTGCCTTTATGTGAACTGGGAAGGGGTGGAACTTACCACCAAAGCAAAACCCCTTAGACTATTGTTTTTCTTTCCGACAGCTGAAATTGATTCTCCCTGAATATCTCTCGTGTTTTCTTTTTATAATACGTGGTTATGATTTTACGACTCCTGGGCCCCAAGCACAAATGGGCCGCCAAATCGATTACAAACTTGCATTATTATCAGTTGTGAGTTTCACTTTAGGCACCTCTAATACTGCCATTTATGGTACACCCCTACACTTCATATTGGCTGACCTTTAGCTTTGGTCACGTTCAATTACAAACGTAAAGCGCCGTCTTTGATTATAGCAAACATGTTTACTACATACATATGTAGGTACGTGTTATGTGTGTGAGCGTTTATGCATATACCCCCACATAGATCTGTCTGTGTGAGTATTAATTTCATCTGACATTTTAGCCAGCCAATAAACAGGTCCTTCAGTTACAAATCCAGTTAGTTACATGTTCAGCACGAAGATGGCTGGCTGTTGACCAGCAGCGAGTAGTAGTTGGTAGCAATGCATAGCTGATGGGGACGGAATTATTATTAATTGATATGGCGCGTACCGCAGTTTGCATACATGAATATTCATGGGAATGCTTTTTTTCTGTCGTTCGGTTCTCACATATAGGTGGGGTGGCCAAAGGGAACTGGGCATTAAAGGAAATAAACTACTAACAGGGGGGTAGGAGATATTTAAAACATTTAGAAAAATTTTGGAGCAGGAATATCCAGTTCCCTTCTGTCTTCATTTCTCCATCAACAATAATCCATCCGGGGCGAGATTTTTGGAGCATTTAGGAAAATTTTGGAGCGGGAACATTCAGTTACCTTCTGTCTTTATTTCTCCGCCAACAATCATCCATGGGGGGGGGGTTGTGGAACAGGAATATCCAGGTCCATTATGTCTTCATTTCCTAACCAACAATCATCCTTCTGGGGGGGGGGGTGTTTGGAGCATTTAAGAAAGTTTTGGAGTAGGAACATTCAGTTAACTTCTGTCCTCTTTTCTTCACCCACAATTATATATGTGGGGGGGGATATGTGGAGCAGGAATATCCAGTTCCCTTCTGTCTTCATATCTCCACCAACAATCCATCCATTCCCATGATTCCTGTAGAAGACTGACTCTCTCATCAGGCCATCCCTTTACTTTGTAGTTGAATCTAGGGTAGAGAGATTCATCACCCACCAACAAAGGCAGTTGGTTCCAATCAAATCTCAAAATGTCGTTTCACACTCCCAGGTGGTGAACCCAAGGAGTGTCTTAAGGGATGAAGACGAAGGGGCGAGAGATAAAGAAAAAAAAAACTGATTCGTATCCTCACATTGAAATAAAACCCCAACTGCTTATAAAAGTGCGACCATCGGCTTTCACAATATTCTGTACGATACGCCCCTGTCCACAACCGACTCATTTTTCGTCGTGGACGCAACGTTTGTCTCCGGTGGTTGTCATCCATCGGTGATATATTGCTGCCGAACCGATAACTGTATCTTGTGCACACAAATTTATCAATATCAGGGCTGCGTGTAATGGGGGTAGTTGTAGGCGCTGTTCGGCGTATGTATGCCGTCGCATAGTTTCGGGCGCCACTGTTGGCCTAAAATTTATGAGACGGTACGGACCTGATTTCGTTACACCCCATGAATAATTCCACCCCCATTGAAGAAGCTGACGGAGACGGTTGTTAAAGCTGTTTTCAAAGGGAGCGGACAGAGCGCTATTCGTTTCCATGAAATTGATGTTTTAGAATATAACAGTTCATATTTTGTCGGTTTTTGTTATTTTCTTTTGAAGGGGTGCGATTTTTATTTGCATATATTTATTTTTAAATAAATAATAAATCAGGTGTCTATTAGTCATTCAACATTTTAGAATTCTGAACTTAAATTCAATTGAAATTCAGAACGCGTTGTGGCATTTTTCCATTACCACAACGCGTGTTGACAAATTTTAAATGACTGCAACAGAAAATCTTGTCTTGCAATTCTTTAAATAGTTGCCTATGGTACAATGGCATCTCTTCATTGCCGCAACGCGTGCTGACAACTTTTAAAAGACACCAAGATGGAATTTTGTCATTTTATCTTTTACAAAGTTGCCTACGATACAATGTCGTTCAATTATTCATAATTCAAAACGCATTGTGCACTTCTTAATTACCACAACGCGTGCAGAAAAATTCAAAAAAACCGCAACGTGAAAATTTGTTTTGAACGTCTTGAAACAGTTGTCTAGGGATACAACGTGATTCAATTAATCAAGGTTCAGAACGCGTTGTGGTACTTCTTAATTACCACAACGCGTACTGACTAACACAAAAAGACATCAATGTGAAATTTTGTTTTTTATCTTTTACATAGTTGCCTACGATACAATGTCGTTCAATTATTCATAATTCAGAACGCATTGTGGCGCTTCTTAATTACCACAACGCGTGCAGAAAAATTCCAAAAAACCGCAACGTGAAAATTTGTTTTGAACGTCTTGAAAAGTTGTCTAGGGATACAACGTGATTCAATTAATCAAGGTTCAGAACGCGTTGTGGTACTTCTTAATTACCACAACGCGTACTGACTAACACAAAAAGACATCAATGTGAAATTTTGTTTTTTATCTTTTACATAGTTGCCTACGATACAATGTCGTTCAATTATTCATAATTCAAAACGCATTGTGGCGCTTCTTAATTACCACAACGCGTGCAGAAAAATTCCAAAAAACCGCAACGTGAAAATTTGTTTTGAACGTCTTGAAATAGTTGTCTAGGGATACAACGTGATTCAATTAATCAAGGTTCAGAACGCGTTGTGGTACTTCTTAATTACCACAACGCGTACTGACTAACACAAAAAGACATCAATTGAAATTTTGTTTTGTTATCTTTTAAATAGTTGCCTACGATACAATGTCGTTCAATTATTCATAATTCAGAACGCTTGTGGCACTTCTTAATTACCACAACGCGTGCAGAAAAATTCAAAAAAACTGCAACTTGAAAATTTGTTTTGAACATCTTTAAATAGTTGTCTAGGGATACAACGTGATTCAATTAATCAAGGTTCAGAACGCGTTGTGGTACTTCTTAATTACCACAACGCGTACTGACTAACACAAAAAGACATCAATTGAAATTTTGTTTTGTTATCTTTTAAATAGTTGCCTACGATACAATGTCGTTCAATTATTCATAATTCAAAACGCATTGTGGCACTTCTTAATTACCACAACGCGTGCAGAGAAATTCCAAAAAAACCGCAACGTGAAAATTTGTTTTGAACGTCTTGAAACAGTTGTCTAGGGATACAACGTGATTCAATTAATCAAGGTTCAGAACGCGTTGTGGTACTTCTTAATTACCACAACGCGTACTGACAAACACAAAAAGACATCAATCTGAAATTTTGTTTTGTTATCTTTTAAATAGTTGCCCACTATACAATGTCGCTCAATTATTCATACTTCAGAACGCCCCGTGGCACTTCTTAATTACCACAACGCGTGCAGAAAAATTCAAAAAAACTGCAACTTGAAAATTTGTTTTGGACATCTTTAAATAGTTGTCTAGGGATACAACGTGATTCAATTAATCAAGGTTCAGAACGCGTTGTGGTACTTCTGAATTGCCACAACGCGTACTGACTAACACAAAAAGACATCAATCTGAAATTTTGTTTTGTTATCTTTTAAATAGTTGCCTACGATACAATGTCGTTCAATTATTGATAATTCAAGACGCATTGTGGCACTTCTTAATTACCACAACGCGTGCAGAGAAATTCAAAAAAACCGCAACGTGAAAATTTGTTTTGAACGTCTTGAAACAGTTGTCTAGGGATACAACGTGATTCAATTAATCAAGGTTCAGAACGCGTTGTGGTACTTCTTAATTACCACAACGCGTACTGACTAACACAAAAAGACATCAATGTGAAATTTTGTTTTGTTATCTTTTAAATAGTTGCCCACTATACAATGTCGCTCAATTATTCATACTTCAAAACGCCTTGTGGCACTTCTTAATTACCACAACGCGTGCAGAAAAATTCAAAAAACCCGCAACGCGAAATTTTGTCTTGAATTTGGTTAAATAGTTGTCCATGATACAATGTTCATCGATCATAGTTTAGAACGTGTTGTGGCATTTCCCCATTACCACAACGCGTGACGACATATTTAAAAAGACCATAAAATGAAATTTTCTCTTAATAATTCCTTACATAGTTGCCTACGATACAATGTGGATCAATCAATCGTTAAAAGCGTGTTGTGACACGTCCTCATTACCACAACGCGTACTGGCCGCAACGTGAGCGTTTGTCTTGTAATCTTTTAAATAGTTGTCTAGTACACAGTAAAGCTCAAGTAATGAATATTAAAATTGCGTTGTTGTACTTTCTTATTTCCACAACGCGTACCGACAAATTTAAAATGACGTAAAAAAAGTTTTGTCTAAAAATTTTTAATAATTAGTTTATTTCGATAAAATGTAACTTCATTGTCTAGCATTTAAAACGCGTTGTGGCACTTCCTCGTCGCCACAACGCGTTTATTATTTTTTGTTTTTTGTTGTGGCTTATCTCACGACTTCTCTTGTCATTGGTTTCGACATTACTTTTAACGTTACATATTCCAAAAGATTAGCAGTTATCCTTTATAGACTCTTCGTTTAACTACCGTCGTTCCCATTTTGTTCCACTTCTCACCGGAAGAATTCAGAGCATCAAACACTTTACTTCTTCGGGTGATTGCTTTATCTTATCGTGTGTCCTACCTACTTTCTGTTACGAGAGTTTCACTCATATACATTGAGAGCCTATTTGTGGCGAATTATTTGCCTTTACGTAAATTTTTGACCTTGTTATAGGCGTTTAAGGCCATCTAGTTTTTTTTTTAGTATTTCATCGTCTTAAAAATGTTTTGTGATACTTTTGGAATGTCAATTCGTTTAAATTTTAACAACCCTACAAGTATAGAATTTTTAAATTTTATATTCATAAAGGAGTGTAGAAAATTTGCATTTGTATTAATGGTTAAATTTCATATTTTTCTTCTTTAAAAATTTTCATGAAACAAAAGCTGCGTTTCTAATCGAATTTATGATTTTAATTTATTTTTGTGTCTCAATTGTTTTCAGCTAATTTAAATTCATGAAAAATATTATTTTTTATCATCACGTTGTGTTTTATATTCGTTTCAATTTCCATATTTTACCTATAGGTATAGGTTCATAAATTAATGTAGATTCCTTCTATTTATTTGACAATACATATTGGTATCGATACATTTGTTATGTAATTAATAAATTACATATATAAGATTATTTACTTAAATAAATTATTGTCCTATTTGGGGTTTTTAATCAGATCCATAAGTTCTAACACAAACTTGAAGATGTGTCAGGTCTCGTGTGTGGACTTCTACTTCTGCTGCGACTGCCATCTCTTCTGATATCATAGCTGCCAAAAGGAATAATTTTATCAGTAACAATAGCAGTCTGTTAGCCTTTTCTATTCCATAACGTCTTCAAAATTGCATTCATTTCTAATCTATTGAAAATCGTATTCATAAATGAAACTAACAACAGTGAGTTACGATAAGGTTAGATTAGGTTAGGTTAGGTCAGGTCAGGTCAGCCCTGTCAAGTGAAATCACAGGTCGTGTTAAGTCAACTCCAGTCAACTTAAAGCAGTGTGAAGGTAAAGTACAGTCAGATCGATTCAACTCAAGTCAGGTCAAATCACATGTGTCAGATCAAATCACAGGTCAAGTTAGGTCAATTCAGATCATATCAGGGCAAATCAAGTTACGTAGAATGATACTATGTCAAGTCTGGTGACGCAAGGGCGATTTAGATTAACTTCAGTCAACTCAAGACACTGTTAAGGTTTTTTAGGTAAAGAAAAATCAAGTCAGATTAAATCAGGTCAAATCACAGGTCAATTCAGAACAAATCAAGTTACGTAGGATGATACAATGGCAAGTCCGGTGACGCAAGGGCGATTTAGATTAACTTCAGTCAACTCAAGACAGTGTTAAGGTTTTTTAGGTAAAGAAAAATCAAGTCAAATTAAGTCAGGTCAAATCACAGGTCAATTCAGAACAAATCAAGTTACGTAGGATGATACAAAGGCAAGTCCGGTGACGCAAGGGCATGTTAGTTTAACTCCAGTCAACTTAAGACAGTGTAAAGGTTTTTTAGGTAAATAAAAATCAAGTCAGATTAAGTCAGGTCAAATCACAGGTCAATTCAGAACAAATCAAGTTACGTAGGATGATACAATGGCAAGTCCGGTGACGCAAGGGCATGTTAGATTAACACCAGTCAACCTAAGACAGTGTTAAGGTTTTAAAGGTAAAGAAAAATCAAGTCAGATAAAGTCAGGTCAAATCACAGGTCAATTCAGAACAAATCAAGTTACGTAGGATGATATTATATCAAGTCCGGTGACGCAAGGGCATGTTAGATTAACTCCAGTCAACTTACGACAGTGTTAAGGTTTTTTAGGTAAAGAAAAATCAAGTAAGATTAAGTCAGGTCAAATCACAGGTCAATTCAGAACAAATCAAGTTACGTAGGATGATACAATGGCAAGTCCGGTGACGCAAGGGCATGTTAGATTAACACCAAGCAACCTAAGACAGTGTTAAGGTTTTTAAGGTAAAGAAAAATCAAGTCAGATAAAGTCAGGTCAAATCACAGGTCAATTCAGAACAAATCAAGTTACGTAGGATGATATTATGTCAAGTCCGGTGACGCAAGGGCATGTTAGATTAACTCCAGTCAACTTACGACAGTGTTAAGGTTTTTTAGGTAAAGAAAAATCAAGTAAGATTAAGTCAGGTCAAATCACAGGTCAATTCAGAACAAATCAAGTTACGTAGGATGATACAAAGGCAAGTCCGGTGACGCAAGGGCATGTTAGTTTAACTCCAGTCAACTTAAGACAGTGTAAAGGTTTTTTAGGTAAATAAAAATCAAGTCAGATTAAGTCAGGTCAAATCACAGGTCAATTCAGAACAAATCAAGTTACGTAGGATGATACAATGGCAAGTCCGGTGACGCAAGGGCATGTTAGATTAACACCAGTCAACCTAAGACAGTGTTAAGGTTTTTAAGGTAAAGAAAAATCAAGTCAGATTAAGTCAGGTCAAATCACAGGTCAATTCAGAACAAATCAAGTTACGTAGGATGATACAAAGGCAAGTCCGGTGACGCAAGGGCATGTTAGTTTAACTCCAGTCAACTTAAGACAGTGTAAAGGTTTTTATGTTAATAAAAAATCAAGTCAGATTAAGTCAGGTCAAATCACAGGTCAATTCAGAACAAATCAAGTTACGTAGGATGATACAATGGCAAGTCCGGTGACGCAAGGGCATGTTAGATTAACTCCAGTCAACTTACGACAGTGTTAAGGTTTTTTAGGTAAAGAAAAATCAAGTCAGATTAAGTCAGGTCAAATCACAGGTCAATTCAGAACAAATCAAGTTACGTAGGATGATACAATGGCAAGTCCGGTGACGCAAGGGCATGTTAGTTTAACTCCAGTAACTTAAGACAGTGTTAAGGTTTTTTAGGTAAAGAAAAATCAAGTAAGATTAAGTCAGGTCAAATCACAGGTCAATTCAGAACAAATCAAGTTACGTAGGATGATACTATGTCAAGTCCGGTGATGAAAAGGGCATGTTAGATTAACTCCAGTTAACTTAAGACGGGTGTTAAGGTTTTTTAGGTAAAGAAAAATCAAGTCAGATTAAGTCAGGTCAAATCACAGGTCAATTCAGAAAAAACAAGTTACGTAGGATGATACAATGGCAAGTCCGGTGACGCAAGGGCATGTTAGTTTAAACCTTCAGTCAAGTTAAGACAGTGTTAAGGTTTTTTTAGGTAAAGAAAAATCAAGTCAGATTAAGTCAGGTCAAATCACAGGTCAATTCAGAAAAAACAAGTTACGTAGGATGATACAATGGCAAGTCCGGTGACGCAAGGGCATGTTAGTTTAAACCTTCAGTCAAGTTAAGACAGTGTTAAGGTTTTTTTAGGTAAAGAAAAATCAAGTCAGATTAAGTCGGGTTCAAATCACAGGTCAATTAAGAACAAATCAAGTTACGTAGGATGATACAATGGCAAGTCCGGTGACGCAAGGGCATGTTAGTTTAAACCTTCAGTCAACTTAAGACAGTGTTAAGGTTTTTTAGGTAAATAAAAATCAAGTCAGATTAAGTCAGGTCAAATCACAGGTCAATTCAGAACAACAAGTTACGTAGGATGATACAATGGCAAGTCCAGTGACGCAAGGGCATGTTAGATTACCTTCAGTCAAGTTAAGACAGTGTAAAGGTTTTTTTAGGTAAAGAAAAATCAAGTCAGATTAAGTCAGGTCAAATCACAGGTCAATTAAGAACAAATCAAGTTACGTAGGATGATACAATGGCAAGTCCGGTGACGCAAGGGCATGTTAGATTACCTTCAGTCAACTTAAGACAGTGTTAAGGTTTTTTAGGTAAATAAAAATCAAGTCAGATTAAGTCAGGTCAAATCACAGGTCAATTCAGAACAAATCAAGTTACGTAGGATGATACAATGGCAAGTCCGGTGACGCAAGGACATGTTAGATTAACTCCAGTCAACTTAAGACAGTGTTAAGATTTTTTAGGTAAAGATAAATCAAGTCAGGACAAGTTAGATTAAGTCAGGTCAAATCATAGGTCAACTCAGAACAAATCAAGTTACGCAGGACCATACTATGTCAAGTCTAGTTACGTAAAGGCATATTATATTAACTGTAGTCAATTTAAGATAGTGTTAAGGTTTTCTCAAGTAAAGGCAGATCGAGTAAATTCAGGTCAAGTCAAATCAGGTCTCTCAGGTCAAATCACAGGCCAAATTAGTTAAAGTCAGATCAGATAAGGTTAGGTCAGATTAACTTAGGTTAATTCAGATTATCTCAAGTGTAGTCGAGTCAAGTTAAGTTACATCAAGTAAGGTCAAGGCAGGCCACATTTATTCAGGTCAAATTAGATAGCACGTTAATTTAATTGTTTTACAGAGTGAATGACCCACTATATCTGATCTCAACATGCCAAAATATGAAATATAAAAGAATAAAATCTGATTTTCTATTAGAACATTATTAATACATACGCCTTCCAAAAATATTTTTATTATACCACTGGATGGGTTCAGATATTTTTAGATTTAAGCATAATTTTCTCCATCACCACCCACGATTAAATTTATCGATCGTGAATATTTTAAAATTCCCTTAAGAATAAACGTGTAGGTACCTATGTTCAAACAATTTCAACGTAAAGGTAATAATGTTGTGGTCTTCCCATTTCGTAGAAGCATTTAAATTTTCACAGCAAAAAGAGTTTGCCTTTCGTCTCTCACAAAGCTTACTTTGATCGTGCGAATAGATGTTGATGATTAAGTTAAAATTTAAACTGGCACGTACTACCTAGTAGGTACTACTTCTCGTTCTCACTCCCACTCGTCTGTCTAGAGGTACACCTCACATTTTAGCCCCTTAAAAGGGAGCAAATAGGATCGTATTGTATTCCGAAATGAGTGAATAATTAGGTGAAGGCGAATTGAATTAATGTCTAAGAATGTATTAGGCACTGAAAGCAACGTTTCGACTAATTTACACACATTATTCAATCATCTATTGTATGAGAGGTAGATGGCGTAACTGTCGAGACGTAATGTGGGTTGCTGGAGTGTTTTGTCTTCGTTGAATACAACAGATGATATTGAAATGACGACGCAACGGTCCGGGTTCGATTCTCAACCGGAGCAGATTTTTTTTACTTTTATAAAAGTTTATACCAGTGATCTGTATGCAACCCAACGTGCTTTAAAGTGCATTTATTGTGTTGTAATTTAAAAATATATATTTTTTGGATATATTTTTGCGAATATGCGAGGGTACGATTTGTATACAAACACCACATATATTCGTAAAGATATACACAAGTGGGTAGAATCAATCAGCAAACAATTCCGCTGTAGATCAACACAAGGCTTAATGTCATGTTTTTCGATAAAAGTTAGTTTAATTCGAATTTTAATTATTAATCAATGTTGTTTGAATGAGACGTGTTTGTATAACAACTCGGGATCTTATTGGAGCTCAGAAACTGTGCACGTATTTATGTATCTGCTTAGTTTGTTAGTTTTACGTTCCTATCTAAGGAGGAATTTATTCAGCGCAATCTGTTTCTGTATTTACATGTTTTGCCAACTGTTAAGATATTACAAATTAGTAAGAAACTTATATATACGGTTTAATATTTAAATATTGACCTCTGTATGCAATTAAATTAGATAAAAAACGTCTAATAACTTATGCACACTAGCCGGTCGCCGCAACTCGGATGGGCAAATCAGATCTTTGCTCAATCTAGCCGTTTACTTTACATTGGAGGCGGGGAGAGTTGTAGGTCGAGCGTTCAATGCCATACAATGCCTAACAGCTGAGCAAATGTTTATTCTTGCTCCTGACTCACTTTTTATTCGTCGTTAAGGTTTACAGGCATAAAGACAGTGATTCTACTGAATTTATTCTACAACATTGCTTTAAATTATGGTTGAATGAATAGTGACCACATTTCGTTTGCTTTTTGTATTGATAATGCCTCGTCAGGTTCTAATTAAGTACACAATATTACCCAGTGATTTGTCTTCAGTTGATTAAGTAGTAAATTATTACGACGACCTTTGTTCTTGTCGCGTATGACTCGTCTGTCTCATCATTTGTCGGTTTTAATGTTTTCGAAATAATCACGGCGGCACGGAAACGGAATCGAGATAATTAATGAGCTTATTCATGCTATAATTAGGTTAATAAACGCGGCCAGGTACTTCGAACAGCATACAAATTTATCGATAAATCTAATAATAAACCGGGAAGAGTGGATTTAGTTAGTTGGGAGAGTACAACGGGAGCAATTAGGAATTACCGTCTATTTATGTACTATGTACAACGAGCTCTGCTGACTGAAAATTGCTAAGAGGCAACTCTTCATACACCAAAGAATTATTTTAGTACGTAGGTACCCTGATTGTGAACTAATTCAGCTGCTTACTTTGATTCTGTTTGGTCCAGTTGCCCAACAAGGCCCCTTCTTGGTCCACGTCTTCTTCTCCTCGAAGAAGGTGTTCCTTGTTGATTGTTCAACAGCACTGGGTTGACTACTTCCACCCTTGGGGTGCAGTTATCACCTAAACAAATCAAATTGTACTCCAGGAGATTCCTACTGGAGGAAGCTCAATCTCACTACAAAAGGTCTGAAGGTTTGTCGATGGAAAGGGTTAGAGATGAGGAAGGAATAGGAGATAAGAGATTGGTTAGAGACATTATGGAAGCAGAAAGAACAAACCCTCTACTTGGTTCAAATTTTAATTCCCCTCCACCCTAAGCCCTGCCCTATGTAAAAATTATCATCTCAACAAATTTCTGACCTTCTCCTGTGGTTGGTTCTCGATCTTCATCATCATCATCAGTACTATTATGGTTTGTGTCATCGTCGTCGTTAAAAATTTCTCCAAAGTTGAAATGCACTAAAGCGTTGTCCTCACGGCGTCGATCGCCCTCCATGAGCATAGGAACTCCCATGGAATCATCGATACGTAAATTGTGATTAGAAAAGTTACCCAAAAATCGCATGTAGAACAACTGTAACAAAACAGCTACACCGGCACCAAGAGATGCAGAGAAAGCAAATGTCGACATGATGGACGAGAGTTTAAAAAATTTGTTTACGTGTGTTACATTTATCTATTGTTGTAAAAGTTTCGTTGACTGAATTTTACTAATAATTTTCGATTGTCAGTTACTGTCAGAGTTTTCAAAAAAAAATATAATTTGACATTGTCTCCGGAATATTAAAAAAAAAATTAATTAATTTCCCAGTGCATTTCCTTTTAATTAAATGGAACTTGCCAATTTACACAATTACACTTTATTGAATCTTCTGTATAATATTTATGTGGTTGTAAAATATTCACGAGCCGCCCCTGCCTGCCTTGACAAATAAACCGGGACGGTTAATGCCATCTACTGTTTGTTACTGCCACTAAAATAACGAATTTAGTTCGGTCATCGGGATTTTCGTTGTATGTAATCGTTCTTGGATTGGTGGGCTTAGGGATAATCAATCCTTTATATTAGGGCTATATAATGACAAATAGAAAACGACGGCCGTGGAGTACGTAAAAAAGAGTAATAAATAAAGCGGCATCAGCTGTTAATAATTGCGAAAGTTCTACGACACTACAGAAGTGCTTTATCACGCCATTTCTTAAGCTTTAGCGCCGCGGCGGCCCCTAGCTGCTTTTATTAATTATTAATGTGAATATGGCGACGCAAGGAAGTTCGTTAATTCATGACTTGATTTTTGTTACTTCTATGAAACACGACAAGGCCATCGATAATGAAAATTACTATTCAATGACTTTGACTGTGGGAGTGGCTACTAACTAAGTCACCACTCTCAGACGCGACCCATCTCGTCCGATGTTAGTCCCCCTTCAACATCAAGCTCAACGTCTTTAAATATGCAACCAGTGCATTAATTATATTCACATTGACAGTGACTATGTCATACTATTTTGTAAACCACGTCTATAGACCCGAGTAAATCGCCCCGCACATCACGTCTAACGTCAATTCTCCCTCGAACATCGAGGTCGACGTCCTCGAACGTGCAATATACCCACTTATTTTGAATGAACTAACCCAAAAATGGACACAATGATAGTAGCTTACTACGTATTCATGTTTTGTGTACATCAGAAGTAGTGAGTGAATAGTTTCGCTCATTCTCTCCCCCGTCAAACGTCGAAGTCGACGTTCTTCGCCCTGCGATTAACCCATTCTGCATAAGGTTGAAATGATATTGGGTATAGGGGTGACTGACTACGTTATCAGGTTTTGATATCACCACTCTTAAAAGACATATGTGCATTGCTCCACTCATTGTGCCCAAAATAGTTCCCCTCGAGCATCGAGGTGAACGTCCTCGAACGAGCAATAAGCCCACTTACTTAACAACACAACAATCACAGAGGCTGGAGGAGTAGCTAATTAAGACATCAGTTCTAGAAGGCGTTTGTAAGTTGCCCCTCTCAGTCCATCAAAGGGTGGTCCCCCTTTCTACCATCGAAGTCGACGTCCTCGATCGTGCAATCAACCCACTTGCTTAACATTTAATCATCATTTTAGAGAATAACAATGTCAGTAGTGAGTGGATAGTCTCACTCATTCTCTCCCCCCTCGAAAGTCGAAGTCGACTCGACTTTCTTCAACCTGCGATTAACCACTCTGCATAAGATTCAAATGATATTGAGTATAGGGGTGACTGACTACGTCATCATGTTTTGATATCACCACTCCTAAAAGACATATGTCCGTTTCTCCACTCATTGTGCCCAAAATAGTTCCAATGAAAAAAAAAAGGGGGCGGGTCAGCTGGAGTCCTCGAATGAGCATAAGCCACTTATTTAATAACACAACAATCCACCATCAGGCTACGGGGAGAAGCTAACGATATGTCACTCAAAGGATGTTCCCTCTTCGATTTACACCCGAGGTCGATGTCCTCAATCCGTGCGATCGTCTCGCTTATTTAACATCACAACAATCATAGAAGCTGGGAATACCTAACTAGTCATAATGTTTTAACATCACCCTAGAACACGTGAGTAGTTGCCCTCTCATTCCATCAAAGCGTCTCCTCCTTCGATCATCGAGGTCGACGTGCGTTTAGCTAACTCAAAATAGTAAACGAGAGTGAGATATAGAGGGGCTGACTACTTCGTCATGTTTTATGAACATCACCTCGAGAATATATGTGTGAATCGCCCCTCTGATTCCGTCAAAGGTGAGCTCCCCCTCGAACATCGAAGCCGACGTCCTGGATCGTGCGATGAACCAACTTATTTAACATCACAACAATCATAGAGGCTGCGGAGTACCTAACTGCATCATAATTTTTTAAACCCCATCATCCCTAGAACACGTGGGTAAAGTTGTCCCCCCTCATTCCATCAAAGGGGGGTCTTCCCCTTCGATCATCGAGGTCGACGTCGTTTAGCTAACTCAAAATAGTAAACAACGAGAGTGGATATAGGAGGGGCTGACTACTTCGTCATGTTTTATGAACATCACCTCGAGAATATATGTGTGAATCGCCCCTCTGGTTCCGTCGAAGGTGAGCTCCCCCTCGAACATCGAAGCCGACGTCCTGGATCGTGCGATGAACCAACTTATTTAACATCCCAGCAATCATAGAAGCTGCGGAATTCCTAACTTAGTCATAATGTTTTACGAACATCATCCCTAGAACACGTGGGTGAGTTGTCCCTCTCATTCCATCAAAGCGTGGTCCCCCTTTCAATCATCGAGGTCGTCGTCTTCGAACGTGCTATCAACCTACTTATTTGACATTATTAAAATTAAAATTACACATAATCACAGCGACTATGGGAGTGGCCAACTAGTAGATACTTCATTCCCAGAAGGTCCAAGGTTAGTCCCCACTTAGAACGTTGAGTGCAACGTATCCGAATGTGCAATCAACCACTTGTTTAGCACTAACTTACTCAAAATAGTAAACAACGATAGTAGATACAGTAAGGGCTGATTACTTCGTCATGTTTTATGAACATCACCTCGAGAATATACGTGTGAATCCCGCAACTGATTCCGTCCAAGGTGAGCACCCGCTTGAACATCGAAGCCGACGTCCTGGATCGTGCCATGAACCAAATTATTTAACATCCCAGCAAGCATAGAAGCTGCGGAATTCCTAACTTAGTAATAATGTTTTACGAACATCATCCCTAGAACACGTGGGTGAGTTGTCCCTATCGTTCCATCAAAGCGTGGTCCCCCTTTCGATCATAGAGGTCGTCGTCTTCGAACGTGCTATCAACCCACTTTTTAGCATTAACTAACTCAAAATAGTAAACAACGATAGTAGATACAGTAAGGGCTGATTACTTCGTCGTGTTTTATGAACATCACCTTGAGAATATATGTGTGAATTGCCCAACTGATTCCGTCCAAGGTGAGCCCCCTCTTGAACATCGAAGCCGACGTCCTGGATCGTGCGATGAACCCACTTATTTAACATCCCAACAATCATAGAGGCTGGGGAATACCTAACTACGTCATAATGTTTTACGAAAATCAGCCTTAGAACACGTGAGTGAATTGTCCCTCTCATTCCATCAAAGCGTGGTCCCCCTTTCGATAATCGAGGTCGACTACTTCGAACGTGCGATCAACCCACTTATTTGGCATTATTAAAATTAAAATTACACACAATCACAGCGACTGTGGGAGTGGCTAACTAGTAGATACTTCATTCCCAGAAGGTCCAAGTTAGTCCCCACTTCGAACATTGAGTTCAACGTACCCGAAAGTGCAATCAGCTCACTTGTTTAGCATTGACTGACTCGAGAAGCATATGTGTGAATCGCCCCACTGATTCCATCCAAGGTAAGCCCCCCCTCTCTCGAACATCAAAGCCGACGTCGATTGACCCACTTATTTAACATCACAACAGTCATAAAGGATGGGGAGTGCCTAACTACATCATGACGTGTTACGAACATCAGCCCTAGAACACATGGGTGAGTTGTCTCTATCATTTCATCAAAGGGTGGTCTCCCCTTCGATCATGGAGATCAACGCATTTATTGTTCATCAATTAGTAGTTACTTTGGGAATGGCTAATAGTGCTTTACTCCTTCTGTCCAATAGTAGTCTTCCCTTCGAATATCGAGGTCAATGTCCTCAATCAAGCGACCAACCCATATGCTTAGCATTAATTAAATCAAACTTTCCCATAATGACAGAGACTTTAGGTGTGATTAAACACGTCATAATATTTCATTTATAATAATACCATAGGCGTATGGGTAACTTCACCGACCCGTCGAACAACAAAACACCCAGTACCAACATGGCCTACAGTTTTTAGTTCGAAAACCTTTAGGTAAATTTATATTGATGCAGATATTTGTATGTAACGTCACTCGACAAAAATATTCGTTAATCTCTAACTAAACGTTGCCATCACCCAGCTCTCAACCTAGTTATTGGTTTATTTATTCCATTTGTAGATTTGCAGCTACATTCGCGTTGTATACCTGTGAAATATGTGGATACACGTACGTACATATTGCTACGAGCTACTAGGTAGATAATTTCTCCATTTAGTGGCCCATTACGGCCGGGCTGTGGTACAATTATTACTTGTAACACGTTTGCGGCGGTGGGTGGGTGGATGGTGTGGTTGGTATCACTGCACAACACTCGTGTGCCTGTACATGTAGTAGAACATCGTGTTGACAGCCAACCGTAACATTTGTTTGGCGTTTGTTTTATTCATTATTAGGTACGCACACAAATTCCGATTGCCTTTAATGTAAAATATGTTCACAAATACCTACCGAAATCGCAATTATGCAAAATTAACTGAGTTTGTATTTACACACGTGGCAGTAATTAATGGGGTTATCTGTTTACGCGAGTGTACCTACCAAATCATCGATTTGCACTCATTTAAATTAAAACAGGTAAATAACGGATTTAAAAGTCCTCTGCCGGGTAAAATTGATTCAGGGGGATGAGGGTAACTTTCCAGAACATTAAAAAATTTTGAGCGGTTTTTTTTCTATGTATTAGATTAGACTAAGGTTTAGTGAGGTTAGGTTGTCATATTGGAATTTTATGAACTGAATCACGTTTGTAAAAGCGGAAAAGGGGGCGCCTATGTGGCTGTCTGACGGTTTCTGCGGCATGACGCCTGAATGACACACAGACAATTGTATGCAGACGATACGATACACAATCAAATCATTACTTTATATCGCTATGGCAACGTTACCGAGCGTAAACCGCGCAATTATACGGACAATTTAATATTTTACGACCGGGTGCAGAAGTGGAATTTCAACGGGAGACAAGGAACAGCGCCAACTGCCAGGAAAGATTAGTTTGACTGACTTGACACTGACGTTACTAATCTACAAACACACATCACACACACATACAGAAATACACACTTAGATCAACCCCATCCTACCACCGTCACTGTCACATAAATGAATTTAATAAAACAGGTGGAATATGTATTAATATAAAACGGAAGATGCTCCCCGGCAGGAATTGCTTCCTTTTTTGAAAAGGGGAATTGATATGAAAAACAAAACAAAAATATTTTAACATTTACTTGGAACAATTGGATACGTTGTTATTAAATTATGAGTTTATTAATCCTGTGCCTTTAATGGTGATGAGAAAATGGTCCTCTTTGGTCGATGCACTTTGGCAAGACCATGCAAAAACAAGAACCGGTCCAAGATCAAGTTCTACTGTTGAAGAAACGACCAAGGTCAGTATACTTACTGTACGAAGATTTAGACTTACTGTCGAAATGTAAGCCAAAGAACTAATATGTCAAGACCAAAATCAAGATGTAATATCGAAGAGCAAGAGTAGAATTGATGTTCCAGACCAAGATTAAACCTGTACTGATTAAAGCAGGATCATCGATCACATACTGGATCAATTTGAAGAAATACCTACTCCTGAAGGTTAGTTCAGGAATTAATTCACTGGGCCAAAATGAAGACGTACTGAAGGAAAACTAGACAAGGAATCGATGTACCAGACCAAAGACAAGAGTACTGCTTAAAACAAGATAAGTCATTAACACACTGGTCCAAGATAAGTTCTACTGTTGAAGAAAACGATCAAAGGTCAGTATACTTACTGGACGAAGATTTAGACTTACTGTCGAAATGTAAGCCAAAGAACTAATATGTCAAGACCAAAATCAAGATGTAATATCGAAGAGCAAGAGTAGGAATTGATGTTCCAAGACCAAGATTAAAATGTACTGATGAAGAGCAAGATCATCAATCAACATACTGGATCAATTTGAGAAATACCTACTCCTGAAGGTTAAGTTCAGGAATTAATTCACTGGGCCAAAATGAAGACGTACTGAAGGAAAACTAGACAAGGAATCGATGTACCAGACCAAAGACAAGAGTACTGCTTAAAAACAAGATAAGTAATTAACACACTGGTCCAAGATCAAGTTCTACTGTTGAAGAAAACGACCAAAGGTCAGTATACTTACTGGACGAAGATTTAGACTTACTGTCGAAATGTAAGCCAAAGAACTAATATGTCAAGACCAAAATCAAGATGTAATATCGAAGAGCAAGAGTAGGAATTGATGTTCAAGACCAAGATTAAAATGTACTGATGTAAAGCAAGATCATCAATCAACATACTGGATCAATTTGATGAAATACCTACTCCTGAAGGTTAAGTTCAGGAATTAATTCACTGGGCCAAAATGAAGACGTACTGAAGGAAAACTAGACAAGGAATCATGTACCAGACCAAAGACAAGAGTACTGCTTAAAAACAAGATAAGTAATTAACACACTGGTCCAAGATCAAGTTCTACTGTTGAAGAAAACGATCAAAGGTCAGTATACTTACTGGACGAAGATTTAGACTTACTGTCGAAATGTAAGCCAAAGAACTAATATATCAAGACCAAAACCAAGATGTAATATCGAAGAGCAAGAGTAGGAATTGATGTTCCAGACCAAGATTAAAATGTACTGATGTAAAGCAGGATCATCGATCAACATACTGGATCAATTTGAAGAAATACCTACTCCTGAAGGTTAAGTTCAGGAATTAATTCACTGGGCCAAAATGAAGACGTACTGAAGGAAAACTAGACAAGGAATCGATGTACCAGACCAAAGACAAGAGTACTGCTTAAAAACAAGATAAGTAATTAACACACTGGTCCAAGATCAAGTTCTACTGTTGAAGAAAACGACCAAAGGTCAGTATACTTACTGGACGAAGATTTAGACACTGTCGAAATGTAAGCCAAAGAAGACGTACCGTAGGAAAACTAGACTCAATGTACCAAAGTGAGACCAAGACTTACTGCTTTAGAATAAAATCAGGAATAAATGTGCTAGACCAAGCTCACGATGTATTGATGAATATTTAAGATCAAGAAATGGAAGTCAATGAACCAATGTGTCAGATTAAAACCAAGTGGTACTGACAAAGTACAAGACCAAAAATTGGTGTTCCAGACTGATTGTGAGGCCAATAACCCGGGCAACCCTTCGAAAAGCACGACCAAAATGGAATATACTGGATTAAAATCAAGATGTATTGTTGAAGAGCGCAACCAAAGATCAATATATTAGACCATGATCAGTGTTCCAGATCAGAGTCAATATTAAGATCTACTGTGGAACAACACGATCAAATTTAGACTTACTTTAGTATAAAAAAGCTATACCAGGAATAATTGTCTCAGACCAAGATCAGAAAATTGTCAAAGAGAAATCTGGAAGGTCATTATAATGGAACACGATCAAAACCAAGACTAACCAAAGCTAAACGTACTAGACCAAGACCAAATGTGGTAGGTAGATCAAGACTGTGACCTATATGATCAATATACTTCCTGGTTACCTTATCACCACCAACTTCAACATTATTTCTAAAATTATTGAGAGCTTTTTCAATTTTAGCGAGGAACAACAAATTTAGTGTGGACATGATCTTCTTCTTATAATTTTCTTTTTGAGATTTGGTACCATCTACTATAGTTTAGTTACTTCTGCTCACACCAGCCCTTCTCAGTTTTTTAATTTTGCCTCTCTCGATATGGTATCTTCCATTCTGGGGAGATGATTGTGTGGGTATGTAACGTAGTAAAGCATCTATTAAAACATCCCCTGAGGATGAATGCAGCACAGATTCCACGAGTTATTTTAAGGTAACGTCTAATGCATTTTAGTTTGTTGGGTTTGTTGTATGATCAATGCGGCTTAGCGCAACGTAGCGTCGTCGTCGTTTTATAACTTTACAGTAGATAATAACCCCGTTCTAGTAAGAATGAGGAAGCTTTTAGATTGTATGTTTATAATAAGGAAACGTTGCATACACAAAATGTCTACATACAAAATACATTCATTCTTATGTGTGTGGCTTTTTATGTGCGTTATAAAAGGCGGCGTTTAACCTACCCATAAAATTATAAAACCCCAACACACACACACACACACACCGACACATAAATATGTGTATCAGAGTCATGTCCTCGATTGCTGTCTTCCATTTCTCATTTTGTCGAGGAAACGCTGTGAAAATAGACCGGCGCAGCTGTTTCAATAAATTGTACAATGTATAAGTAAGATGTGCCGGCAAGAACATAAACTGTCTGTGTTTCGTTCCCATTACTTTATTTTCAGTTGTTGTGGAAATTGGACACTATTTACAAGTAGATGCACTTTGCACTCGATTCGGTTCATTGACGTCGCAACGCGTTCATGTACCACTTGTTCCAAAACTTTTATTGTGCTCTCAATTCGAAACAATTAACCATACACACTATCGACTCACTGCTGTAATGAAAATTTAGTGCAACTAAACTAGCAAGCGTTGCCAATTGTTGTTTATTGATGCATTACAACAAAACTAAGAAACAGTTTCAGTATCGACCATCGAGTCATTATTGAAATATTTTGTTTAAGAATGTTGGCCATTTTGGTAATGACAACCAACTCAACTCAACAAAATCGCATCGTCGATTGTTTCAAAAAGAAATAAGATCCGAATGTTTCTTTGTTTATGAATATTTGGTAATTCTAGACAAAAGAATATTGGTCATTATTCAAATGAAGATCAAGTGTAGCAAAACAAAGACACACCATCAACTGTTGCAATGAAGATTTGAAACAACAAAACAAAGGGGTCCTAACTTTTACTTCACTTTATTAAAAATAATTATGAACATCAGGCAATGAAACTTTGGTCACTGTTGCAATGAAGATCATGTGCAACAGAGCAAATGAAAATGGTCAAATGTTTTAAAGAATATTTGAGGCAACAAACCAATGAGATCCAAATATTTTTCTTAGTTCTATCGATGAACGTTTAATGCTTCCAAATAAAGTAAGATTTTTCACTGTTGCAATGAAGATTATGTGCTTTCAACAATTATTGCAATGAAGATTATACTCAACAAATCAAAGGGATCCTAACTTTTTTATTTCACTTCTTTTAAGAATAATAATGAACATCAACCAATAACACCTTGGTCACTGTTACAATGAAGATCATGTGCAACAGAGCAAATGAAAATGGTCAAATGTTTTAAAGAATATTTGAGGCAACAAACCAATGAGATCCAAATGTTTTTCTTAGTTCTATCGATGAACGTTAAATGCTTCTAAATAAAGTAAAATTTTTCACTGTTGCAATGAAGATTATGTGCTTTCAACAATTATTGCAATGAAGATTTTACTCAACAAATCAAAGGAATTTTTTTTAATTTTTTAAGAATAATATGTGGCCCAATTGGTTGCAATAAAGGATAAATGTGCAACAGACATACAAAAAAATGGTCAAATGTTTAAAGGGAAAATATTTATCTTCAAACCTGAGAATCCCATTCTTTGTATATTTCCCTATGTTGTTTTTCTAAACAAAGTAACATTATCAACTGTTGCAATGAAGATTATGTGCTCTCAACAATTATTGCAATGAAGATTATGCTCAGCCAATCAAAGGGATCCTAACTTTTTTATTTCACTTCTTTTAAGAATAATAATGAACATCAACCAATAACACTTTGGTCACTGTTGCAATGAAGATAATGTGCAACAGAGCAAAAGAAAATGGTCAAATGTTTTAAAGAATATTTGAGGCGACAAACCAATGAGATCCAAATGTTTTTCTTAGTTCTATCGATGAACGTTTAATGCTTCCAAATATAGTAACATTTTTATTGTTGCAATGAAGATTATGTGCTCTCAACAATTATTGCAATGAAGATTATACTCAACATATCAAAGGGATCTTAACTTTTTTAGTTCACTTCTTTTAAGAATAATGCTCATCATAGTTATAAATGTCTACAAAGAATTTGTATTTTGTGTTAGGAATAGTGTAAAAATGTCTTCAACGGTAATAAATGTATCTAATAAGTTATCCCTTCATTGTTTTAAAACTAAGGACCAATTTGACATGAAGTGCTACTCTATCCTGTTTGTCTTTGTTTTATTCTTTGCCGTCATCTGCCTTGTTCTAACAAGCCAAGCAATATTTTTCAAACAATTCTCCATAACTATCGCATCAATTCTACAGTACGAATAACTGTAGAAGACACACACGAGAACGGGAGTAAAATTTATTTTGCTGACCCGTTTCTTTTATACTTCTTTGATCGTCCTCCGTATAGTTTTTGCCTTTTATAAACGATCGTAAACTTGATTTTATTTTGAAATTGACTGCACCTTGCAGAGTCCCGTGAAAATCAATCGTCCAGGAGCGATATTATTGTGAGGGGATTCTTTTCGTTCTTTTTTTTTTTGAAATTTACAGAAGACGAAGAACTTTTAGTTGGAATGTTGGATGAGTATCTGAGTAAACGTGCATTAACGACTCGATTGCACTCAACTGAATTGAAATCGACTTTATTGGAAATGAAACTTTGGAGATGTCTAATGGAGAAAGCAGCTCCACCTGATTTTGCGATTTTGCATTACGTAGCGAGGTACTTAAAATCAGGCAAAAAAGAAAGCAACGGTTTACTGCTTGCAGATAGCACAAAGAGTACCTACTTACGCCCTTTATCAGACCTTATCATGGCTGTAAAAGTGAGACTTACCACCTACCTAAATAAATAAAATATTTTGTTCTTAACCACACTTTTTTTTACTAGAAATTTAGATTGATGTCGACCAGTATTTTCAATTTTACCCATTATGAAAGACAAACCCCATCTTTGAAACTATAAATGGGCTGCTATCTATGGTTCCAATGTGAATCTAGGCCGGGAAAGAGAGGGGACTAATAATTTTCAACAATATTTCTCACACAGTTTTCATTTTTCTTCACTAGTGGTAACACATTGTTTTGTTTGGCACCAAACAAATGGCGTCCAGCTTAATTTGATCATCAAAACACGACGCAGACAGCACACGAGTTAAAAATCCCTTCCCTTTTCTAGTCTAAGGTAAAGATAGGTTATGTAACATGAACTTAAGTTAGGTTATGTTAGGTTAATAGTTTAATTTATGTATAAAGCTGTCTCTTCTCATGGTAGAAAGGAGTGAAGTCATATGACATTTAAACGTCTGTTTAGTGGACGGAAGTGTGCATTAAGGTCTACTTTTGATATACAATACGAAATGATCTTTTAATTCAGGAGTTGTGAATATTTTGACGTGTTCAACATATTTAAATGTCACATGACCATAGATATGTTATAGAAGTGGCTGTAACTACACGCCCGTTGCCGGAATCTTAGGTTAGAACATGGAGAACTGCCATGGCTTCGATATAAGCGTTATGCACCATCGCGGATGGTACCAAACGTGAAGAAATTTTAGATTTGGTCGATGAAAAAGCCGGAAAGTTTCATATTAATAACCCAATACGTTATGTCGTCTGTCTCTATCTCTCTCTATTGATTGATTGATTTATTTATTGAGGGAACGCAAAAGAGAAAAACAAGAAAATAATAATTATCAAAGAAACGTACAACGTTTTAATTAATTAACGGGGTTTTTTTTCAGTTCCACTTCTCCTGTAAGATAAAACAAACGAGAAAAAGTGTGTAATAAGGTCTTGACATCTTTTATATTTCCAAGACACAGTTCGTGTCAGCGATCACGTCTTTCATGTCAGAATAAACACGAAAAGTTATTAGAGAGGCCCTTTACGTTTTTCTTTTTATATTTTTTTTCTTCTTCTGTGTATGTATGTATGTATAAAATAAGTTAGGTACATAAATAGGTATGTATGTACAGTTGAGTAATGTTTATTGAAAATAATTTGCTATTGATATTGCTGTTGTTGTTATTCACGTCTCCAAGAACCTGTACACAATTTTTATTTCGTTTTTCCTCTCACAAGACAAAACAAAATCGATACGTCCGTCGTCGTGTCGATACATTTTCTCCAATAAAGTCTGTAAATCAAACAAACGAAACAAACCAATACAGCGACATCTATAGATACTATTTGTATCAATCACTACGTACAGACATACGGAAAATAAATAGATTTATGTGTATGTGTTTGTGCTCAAGAAGCACTTATGCATGCATGCATGCATGTATGTGCCTAGGTTTTCAATGTACGTGGGTATTCAAATCACAGACTCAACTCGACGATTCGATTCGATTCGACTCGACTCTACAACTTGTAAGCTACTGAAAACTCTTTTGAATTTATTGAAATTTCCTTTTGACACCCTCGTTCGTTACTGAATCACCACACGAAATCGACTAGTAGTTTTACCCCTTTCTCACCCTTTATTTTCTCGTGTGTTGCACTTCAACAACCACATCGTCGACTTAATATTAATCGTTAATTATTCGTGTTTATAGATACAGTGGTTTTCATAAATTTTAGCCCGATCGACGTGAATCTCAACCCTAAAAATTCTGGGAACGAGTCACGTCTTCATCTCTTTCCAATTTATGTTCCAGAACCATAGGTCAAGTTTTATTTGCTGAATCTTATACGTATATAACGAGATAGAATGAGGTAGAGAGCAAAGAAGAGACCTACCACTGATTTATTTTATTGCTTCCTTGTGTCACACGCCATGGGTTCCCCACCTAACTCTTGCTGACTAGTTAAGTCCACCTGGCATTTGCTACATCAGATAAAAATCCGGAATCTTCACCGTTAAATCCAGTAGACGTTTGTTAATCCCAACAAAGGTCAAAAAGTCAAAATAGTAAAATATTCTCTCAAACAAAACTCCAACATTACATTCTGACACTCATTTAAGCCCACCATGACCCAAAAACTTTCCCCCAAGAGTATCAGATGATGAATTCTTCTCCACGATGGCTCCTCTTATCATATTGGGTACTACTAGTGACTCAAAATGGTATTGAAGTGCCTCTTTAAACACTCCATTGTTTCCATTTCACCCCATGTAACCCGAATTGATTTTGGAACGCATCTTGCGTACTTCTTTGGAAGAAAAGGTTAAGGAATATAAAGGAATGAAGCAGCTGTGAGATTTTTAAATATCTTAGGGTCTGGGAGATCAGATAAAAATCCGGAATCCTCACCGTTAAATGCAGTAGACGTTTGTAAATGCCCACAAAGGTCAAAAAGTCAAAATAGTAAAATAATCTCACAAACAGAACTCCAACATTACATTTTGGCACTCATTCAAGCCCACCAGGACCAAAAAACTTTCCCCCAAGAGTATCAGATGATGAATTCTTCTCCAGGATGGCTCCTCTTATCGTATTGGGTACTCCTACTGACCCACAAAGGTTTTGTAGTATCTCCTTAAACACTCCATGGTTTTCATTTCACCCCATGTAACCCGAATTGATTTTGGAACGCATCTTGCGTACTTCTTTGGAATAAAAAGTTAAAGAATATCAAAGAATGGAGCAGCTGTGAGATTTTTAAATGCCTTGGGGTCTGGGATATCAGATAAAAATTCGGAATCCTCACCTTTAAATGCAGTAGACGTTTGTAAATGCCTACAAAGGTCAAAAAGTCAAAATAGTAAAATAATCCCACCAACAAAACTCCAGCATTACATTTTAACACTCGTTCAAGCCCACCAGGACCAAAAAACTTTCCCCCAAGAGTATCAGATGATGAATTCTTCTCCAGGATGGCTCCTCTTATCGTATTGGGTACTCCTACTGACCCACAAAGGTTTTGTAGTATCTCCTTAAACACTCCATGGTTTTCATTTCACCCCATGTAACCCGAATTGATTTTGGAACGCATCTTGCGTACTTCTTTGGAATAAAAAGTTAAAGAATATCAAAGAATGGAGCAGCTGTGAGATTTTTAAATGCCTTGGGGTCTGGGATATCAGATAAAAATTCGGAATCCTCACCTTTAAATGCAGTAGACGTTTGTAAATGCCTACAAAGGTCAAAAAGTCAAAATAGTAAAATAATCCCACCAACAAAACTCCAGCATTACATTTTAACACTCGTTCAAGCCCACCAGGACCAAAAAACTTTCCCCCAAGAGTATCAGATGATGAATTCTTCTCCACGATGGCTCCTCTTATCGTATTGGGTACTCCTACTGACCCACAAAGGTTTTGTAGTATCTCCTTAAACACTCCATGGTTTTCATTTCACCCCATGTAACCCGAATAGATTTTGGAACGCATCTTGCGTACTTCTTTGGAATAAAAAGTTAAAGAATATCAAAGAATGGAGCAGCTGTGAGATTTTTAAATGCCTTGGGGTCTGGGATATCAGATAAAAATTCGGAATCCTCACCTTTAAATGCAGTAGACGTTTGTTAATGCCTACAAAGGTCAAAAAGTCAAAATAGTAAAATAATCCCACCAACAAAACTCCAACATTACATTTTAACACTCGTTCAAGCCCACCAGGACCAAAAAACTTTCCCCCAAGAGTATCAGATGATGAATTCTTCTCCACGATGGCTCCTCTTATCGTATTGGGTACTCCTACTGACCCACAAAGGTTTTGTAGTATCTCCTTAAACACTCCATGGTTTTCATTTCACCCCATGTAACCCGAATAGATTTTGGAACGCATCTTGCGTACTTCTTTAGAATAAAAAGTTAAAGAATATCAAAGAATGGAGCAGCTGTGAGATTTTTAAATGCCTTGGGGTCTGGGATATCAGATAAAAATTCGGAATCCTCACCTTTAAATGCAGTAGACGTATGTAAATGCCTACAAAGGTCAAAAAGTCAAAATAGTAAAATAATCCCACCAACAAAACTCCAACATTACATTTTACCACTCGTTCAAGCCCACCAGGACCAAAAAGCTTTCCCCCAAGAGTATCAGATGATGAATTCTTCTCCACGATGGCTCCTCTTATCGTATTGGGTACTCCTACTGACCCACAAAGGTTTTGTAGTATCTCCTTAAACACTCCATGGTTTTCATTTCACCCCATGTAACCCGAATAGATTTTGGAACGCATCTTGCGTACTTCTTTAGAATAAAAAGTTAAAGAATATCAAAGAATGGAGCAGCTGTGAGATTTTTAAATGCCTTGGGGTCTGGGATATCAGATAAAAATTCGGAATCCTCACCTTTAAATGCAGTAGACGTTTGTTAATGCCTACAAAGGTCAAAAAGTCAAAATAGTAAAATAATCCCACCAACAAAACTCCAACATTACATTTTAACACTCGTTCAAGCCCACCAGGACCAAAAAACTTTCCCCCAAGAGTATCAGATGATGAATTCTTCTCCACGATGGCTCCTCTTATCGTATTGGGTACTCCTACTGACCCACAAAGGTTTTGTAGTATCTCCTTAAACACTCCATGGTTTTCATTTCACCCCATGTAACCCGAATAGATTTTGGAACGCATCTTGCGTACTTCTTTAGAATAAAAAGTTAAAGAATATCAAAGAATGGAGCAGCTGTGAGATTTTTAAATGCCTTGGGGTCTGGGATATCAGATAAAAATTCGGAATCCTCACCTTTAAATGCAGTAGACGTTTGTTAATGCCTACAAAGGTCAAAAAGTCAAAATAGTAAAATAATCCCACCAACAAAACTCCAACATTACATTTTAACACTCGTTCAAGCCCACCAGGACCAAAAAACTTTCCCCCAAGAGTATCAGATGATGAATTCTTCTCCACGATGGCTCCTCTTATCGTATTGGGTACTCCTACTGACCCACAAAGGTTTTGTAGTATCTCCTTAAACACTCCATGGTTTTCATTTCACCCCATGTAACCCGAATAGATTTTGGAACGCATCTTGCGTACTTCTTTAGAATAAAAAGTTAAAGAATATCAAAGAATGGAGCAGCTGTGAGATTTTTAAATGCCTTGGGGTCTGGGATATCAGATAAAAATTCGGAATCCTCACCTTTAAATGCAGTAGACGTATGTAAATGCCTACAAAGGTCAAAAAGTCAAAATAGTAAAATAATCCCACCAACAAAACTCCAACATTACATTTTACCACTCGTTCAAGCCCACCAGGACCAAAAAGCTTTCCCCCAAGAGTATCAGATGATGAATTCTTCTCCACGATGGCTCCTCTTATCGTATTGGGTACTCCTACTGACCCACAAAGGTTTTGTAGTATCTCCTTAAACACTCCATGGTTTTCATTTCACCCCATGTAACCCGAATAGATTTTGGAACGCATCTTGCGTACTTCTTTGGAATAAAAAGTTAAAGAATATCAAAGAATGGAGCAGCTGTGAGATTTTTAAATGCCTTGGGGTCTGGGATATCAGATAAAAATTCGGAATCCTCACCTTTAAATGCAGTAGACGTTTGTAAATGCCTACAAAGGTCAAAAAGTCAAAATAGTAAAATAATCCCACCAACAAAACTCCAACATTACATTTTAACACTCGTTCAAGCCCACCAGGACCAAAAAACTTTCCCCCAAGAGTATCAGATGATGAATTCTTCTCCACGATGGCTCTTATTGTCGTATTGGGTACTAGTAGTGACCCAAAAAGGTATTTTAGTGCCTCCTTAAACAGTCCATTGGTTCAATTTCACCCCATGTAACCCGAATGGATTTTGGAACGCACCTTGCACACTTCTTTGGAAGAAAAGGTTAAGTAATATAAAGGAATGAAGCAGCTGTGAGATTTTTAAATGTCTTGGGGTCTGGGATATCAGCTAAAAATCCGGAATCCTCACCTTTAAAGGCAGTAGACGTTTGTAAATGCCCACAAAAGTCAAAAAGTCAAAATAGTAAAATAATCTCTCAAGCAGAACTCCAACATTACATTTTGACACTCGTTCAAGCCAACCAGGACCAAAAGACTTTCCTCCAAGAATATGAGATGATGAATTCATCTCCACGATGGTTCCTCTTGTCGTATTAGGTACTCCTAGTGACCCAAGAAGGTATTTTAGTGCCTCCATAAACACTCCATTGTTTCCATTTCACCCCATGTAACCAGAATTGATTTTGGAACGCACCTTGCGTACTTCTTTGGAAGAAAAAGTTAAGGAATATCAAGGAATGAAGCAGCTGTGAGATTTTTAAATGTCTTTGGGTCTGGGATATCCGATAAAAAACCGCAATCCTCACCGTTAAATGCAGTAGACGTTTGTAAATGCCTACAAAGGTCAAAAAGTCAAAATAGTAAAATAATCTCTCAAACAGAACTCCAACATTACATTTTGACACTCATTTAAGCCCACCATGACCCAAAAACTTTCCCCCAAGAGTATCAGATGATGAATTCTTCTCCACGATGGCTCCTCTTATCATATTGGGTACTCCTAGTGACTCAAAATGGTATTGTAGTGCCTCTTTAAACACTCCATTGTTTCCATTTCACCCCATGTAACCCGAATGGATTTTGGAATGCATCTTTCATCCTTCATTGGAAGAAAAAGTTAAGGAATATCAAGGAATAAAGCAGCTGTGAGATTTTAAAATGTCTTGGGGTCTGGGATATCAAATAAAAATCCGGAATCCTCACCGTTAAATGCAGTAGACGTTTATAAATGCCCAAAAAGGTCAAAAAGTCAAAATAGTAAAATAATCTCTCAAACAGAACTCCAACATTACATTTTGACACTCATTTAAGCCCACCATGACCCAAAAACTTTCCCCCAAGAGTATCAGATGATGAATTCTTCTCCACGATGGCTCCTCTTATCGTATTGGGTACTCCTACTGACCCACAAAGGTTTTGTAGTGTCTCCTTAAACACTCCATGGTTTTCATTTCACCCCACGTAACCCGAATTGATTTTGGAACGCATCTTGCGTACTTCTTTGGAATAAAAAGTTAAAGAATATCAAAGAATGGAGCAGCTGTGAGATTTTTAAATGCCTTGGGGTCTGGGATATCAGATAAAAATTCGGAATCCTCACCTTTAAATGCAGTAGACGTTTGTAAATGCCTACAAAGGTCAAAAAGTCAAAATAGTAAAATAATCCCACCAACAAAACTCCAACATTACATTTTACCACTCGTTCAAGCCCACCAGGACCAAAAAACTTTCCCCCAAGAGTATCAGATGATGAATTCTTCTCCACGATGGCTCTAATTGTCGTATTGGGTACTAGTAGTGACCCAAAAAGGTATTTTAGTGCCTCCTTAAACACTCCATTGGTTCCATTTCACCCCATGTAACCCGAATGGATTTTGGAACGCACCTTGCATACTTCTTTGGAAGAAAAGGTTAAGTAATATAAAGGAATGAAGCAGCTGTGAGATTTTTAAATGTCTTGGGGTCTGGGATATCAGATAAAAATCCGGAATCCTCACCTTTAAAGGCAGTAGACGTTTTTAAATGCCCACAAAGGTCAAAAAGTCAAAATAGTAAAATAATCTCTCAAACAGAACTCCAACATTACATTTTGACACTCGTTCAAGCCAACCAGGACCAAAAGACTTTCCTCCAAGAATATGAGATGATGAATTCATCTCCACGATGGCTCCTCTTGTCGTATTAGGTACTCCTAGTGACCCAAGAAGGTATTTTAGTGCCTCCTTAAACACTCCATTGTTTCCATTTCACCCCACGTAACCCGAATGGATTTTGGAACGCATCTTGCATCCTTCATTGGGAGAAAAATTTAAGTAATCTCAAGGAATAAAGCAGCTGTGAGATTTTAAAATGTCTTGGGGTCTGGGATATCAGATCAAAATCCGTAATCCTCACCTTTAAATGCAGTAGACGCTTGTAAATGCCCACAAAGGTCAAAAAGTCAAAATAGTAAAATAATCTCACAAACAGAACTCCAACATTACATTTTGGCACTCATTCAAGCTCACCAGGACTAAAAAACCCTGCCCCAAGATTATCAAATGAAGAATCCTGCCCAAAAATGGTATTCTAGTGCCTCGTCAAGCACTCAAATGTTTCAATTTGTCCAAAATCTCCAAAATTACAAACGACCTCTTTGCAACTCCACCAAGACCAAAGAATCCTCCACCAAGATTTAGATATGATGAGTCCTTCTGCACGATGACTCCTCTGATCATACTGGGTACTCCTACTCACCCAAAAAGGGATTCTAGTGCCTCCTAAGCACTCTGTGATTTCTACTTGACCTCCTGCGGTCTTTTCTCAATTCCCTTGACTAAAACCACATTTTGGGACGCACCTTGTATGTACAACTTTGGAAGAAAAAGGTTACAGAACATCACGGGGTGAAACAGCTGTAGCAATTTATAAATCTAAGTTCTGGGGAGGGATTATAGCTCAGTAATTAATAAAATTTTAATTTACATTAATTTGTATCTATCGAATTGAGAATAACACCCTTATGGTGGAAGCGCGTTTAATGTGGAATGCTGGGTTTCAGGATTTTCTCTATTTTACAACCAAACGATTTTAGTGTTTAATAGAAAAATTATAGCTGCAGTACAAAGATTGTATTGTTGTTGCTGGCAGCTGCGACTGCAGGATAAAAATTTCTCAATTTAGAACTTATTCGCAGACCACCACCGACCGACCGAATTAAAACTTTTCCGACGCCCATACTTTTACCAGCTAACAGAATTTCCGCAGCGAGTAACAAACATGCAGGGCGCTATCTAAAACGCAGTCAAATTAATCCTATTGTAACATTTATTTATTATCGTAATCTGCCGCGATGCAACGTAATCTCGAAATGAGGAGAAACTTCGAACACCGGATGGAAGCAAATTCGAGACCGGAGAAAAAGAAGAAATAAGGGGAAGAACAGAAGAGGGATGGGCAGAATTGTGAGCTAAATGTAGAGGAGTAAATTTGAAGTATATGACCTACTTGGCTTTCCTTGCGTCTTTGAAGGAATGCATCAAAATTTGTGGGGAACTTCCTCTGCATAAATGCAAAGAGTGTCTGGGCATCAAATTGGGGCACCGAGGGGACCATAGGTACCACATACTGCACAGAGGGTGCTTTATGCTAGGGTGAATCCAATATTTTGATAAGAAGTTGTTCACAAGGACTATCAAGGATCTATGTCCCCATGAGTATTGGGAATCCAGTGGTTTCGTTCTGGATTAGCATTACGTTATTAGATGTCCAGATCTTTCCAGACTATTTTGCTTCAAAATAATGGACTTTTAGTATAATTCGATTGTAGCAACTACCACCCCTTTCTTTCGATTCCAATGCAAACAACCTAGAAACACCATTTGGTTTGGACTTCAACTCAGATGACGAAATGGAATTTATTGATAAAGCTATTCTTGAAGTGCAGATGTTTTTCTAGGGTTATTATAGAGTCCAGTTAGTGATCTGATCAGTAATTGGGTCATTAAATACGTTTCTATTAGGGTTTGTCCAAAGCATCGTGCATTTCTTCTGCTGCTTCATGTTATTGAAAAGGAACCTGCATACAAACCAGACCGAAGAATTTATGATTGACTCGCCTAATGAAATGTTCACGATCAACCCTCCTCCATAATCTTACATACGTAGTTTAAATCCAAATATCACATCAGCACTTATGTATAAGATGCGTGGTTGCCAACAATGGAGGATAAAAGTATATAATTAATGATAACCTGCCATTTAATACGTTAAATTAGTAATTGTCGCCCATTTTGATCCTTGAATTTTCGTTTTAATTCCTTACACTATGTCAACGTCTTAGGAGATAATGGCATTCTGGGATTCAGTCTTCTGTTACAATAGCGATTAATAATCTTGTAGATTTCATTCTGTACGGCTTCCACTTCTAATAATTTAAAATACACAAGGTTACGGTTAACCAGCTCCTTAACATATCCTTTCTTAAACGTGATTTATTTATGAGGAGCTTATATGTACCTCATGCGACGCTTCTGTATCTACATTGATACATCTAAAGGGTTCTTAACTGAGATATAATTCTAATGATACAATTTTGACGTAAGGAGTATGAAATTTAAATAATGTAAACACTCAAAATGGGCAGATTATTCCTCTTAATGAACACCTAAGTTTGATAGATAAATAAATTGTCTGCATGCATTTAGAGGATTGTTGATTGAGTCATTACTTCGAAAACAAAGGGGTTGAAACTATGGACATCATATTTGGAGAAGGGATTCCTCTAATGACGTCAACACAGCTTTTATTTGTCAACTCTTCAATAAGCATCCAACTCCATACACGAAAGAGAATTGTTCACTGAGTCATCACTCAGAGAGAGAAAGATCCCCTTGTGATTTAAGCAGATTCCTTAAAGTTTGCTCTTCATAAAGCGCTTATCTACATATATTTGGAGGATTGTTGACTGAGTCATCACTCAGAAAAAAATAAAAGTTTAGCAGATTCCCATTATGATTTCAACAGATTCTTTTGAGTTATATTTTAAAGAAGTGTTTGTCTATATACATCTAGAGGATTGTTGGTTGATCATCACTTGGAAAACAAAGGGGTTGAAACTATGGACATCATATTTGGAGAAGGGATTCCTCTAATGACGTCAACACAGCTTTTATTTGTCAACTCTTCAATAAGCATCCAACTCCATACACGTAGAGAATTGTTCACTGAGTCATCACTCAGAGAGAGAAAGATCCCCTTGTGATTTAAGCAGATTCCTTAAAGTTTGCTCTTCATAAAGCGCTTATCTACATATATTTGGAGGATTGTTGACTGAGTCATCACTCAGAAAAAAATAAAATTTAAAGCAGATTCCCATTATGATTTCAACAAAATTCTTTTGAGTTATATTTTAAAGAAGTGTTTGTCTATATACATCTAGAGGATTGTTGGTTGATACATCACTTGGAAAACAAAGGGGTTGAAACTATGGACATCATATTTGGAGAAGGGATTCCTCTAATGACGTCAACACGCTTTTATTTGTCAACTCTTCAATAGCATCCAACTCCATACACGTAGAGAATTGTTCACTGAGTCATCACTCAGAGAGAGAAAATCCCTTGTGATTTAAGCAGATTCCTTAAAGTTTGCTCTTCATAAAGCGCTTATCTACATATATTTGGGGATTGTTGACTGATAAAACTAGAAATTAAAAAAATTTGTAGATTTCATTCTGACTTCCACTTTTAATTAATTTAAAATTTTTAAACACAAGGTTTGGTTAACCCATCCTTAAAACATATCGTTTTTAAACTGACATTATTTAAAAGGATCCCTTAATGTACCTCATGCACGTTTTTTTGTAATCTTCATTGAGCACCAACCCCTAAAGGGTTTTTCCCTTAACTGAGATATAATTCCCCTAATGTTTTAACAATTTTAGAAGTTTTTTATAAATTTTAAATAAATTTTTAAACACTCAAAATGGGCAATTATTCCCTTAATGAACACCAATCTTTGATTATTTTTAAAAATTTTTGTCTATATGCATTTAGAGGATTGTTGATTGAGTCATTACTTCGAAAACAAAGGGGTTGAAACTATGGACATCATATTTGGAGAAGGGATTCCTCTAATGACGTCAACACAGCTTTTATTTGTCAACTCTTCAATAAGCATCCAACTCCATACACGTAGAGAATTGTTCACTGAGTTATCACTCAGAGAGAGAAAGATCCCCTTGTGATTTAAGCAGATTCCTTAAAGTTTGCTCTTCATAAAGCGCTTATCTACATATATTTGGAGGATTGTTGACTGAGTCATCACTCAGAAAAAAATAAAAGTTTAGCAGATTCCTATTATGATTTCAACAGATTCTTTTGAGTTATATTTTAAAGAAGTGTTTGTCTATATACATCTAGAGGATTGTTGGTTGATACATCACTTGGAAAACAAACGGGTTGAAACTAGGGACATCATATTTGGAGAAGGGATTCCTCTAATGACGTCAACACGGCTTTTATTTGTCAACTCTTCAATGAGCATCCAACTCCATACACGTAGAGAATTGTTCACTGAGTCATCACTGAGAGAGAGAAAGATTCCCTTGTGATTTAAGCAGATTCCTTAAAGTTTGCTCTTCATAAAGCGCTTATCTACATATATTTGGAGGATTGTTGACTGAGTCATCACTCAGAAAAAAATAAAATTTAAGCAGATTCCCATTATGATTGCAACAGAATCTTTTAAGTTATATTTTAAAGAAGTGTTTGTCTATATACATCTAGAGGATTGTTGGTTGATACATCACTTGGAAAACAAACGGGTTGAAACTATGGACATCATATTTGGAGAAGGGATTCCTCTAATGACGTCAACACGGCTTTTATTTGTCAACTCTTCAATGAGCATCCAACTCCATACACGTAGAGAATTGTTCACTGAGTCATCACTGAGAGAGAGAAAGATTCCCTTGTGATTTAAGCAGATTCCTTAAAGTTTGCTCTTCATAAAGCGCTTATCTACATATATTTGGAGGATTGTTGACTGAGTCATCACTCAGAAAAAAATAAAATTTAAGCAGATTCCCATTATGATTGCAACAGAATCTTTTAAGTTATATTTTAAAGAAGTGTTTGTCTATATACATCTAGAGGATTGTTGGTTGATACATCACTTGGAAAACAAACGGGTTGAAACTAGGGACATCATATTTGGAGAAGGGATTCCTCTAATGACGTCAACACGGCTTTTATTTGTCAACTCTTCAATGAGCATCCAACTCCATACACGTAGAGAATTGTTCACTGAGTCATCACTGAGAGAGAGAAAGATTCCCTTGTGATTTAAGCAGATTCCTTAAAGTTTGCTCTTCATAAAGCGCTTATCTACATATATTTGGAGGATTGTTGACTGAGTCATCACTCAGAAAAAAATAAAATTTAAGCAGATTCCCATTATGATTGCAACAGAATCTTTTGAGTTATATTTTAAAGAAGTGTTTGTCTATATACATCTAGAGGATTGTTGGTTGATACATCACTTGGAAAACAAACGGGTTGAAACTATGGACATCATATTTGGAGAAGGGATTCCTCGAATGACGTCAACACAGCCTTTATTTGTCAACTCTTCAATAAGCATCCAACTCCATACATGTATAAAATTTGTTCACTAAAGTCATCACTCAGAGAGAGAAAGATTCCCTTGTGATTTAAGCAGATTCCTTAAAGTTCGCTCTTCATAAAGCGCTTATCTACATATATTTGGAGGATTGTTGACTGAGTCATCACTCAGAAAAAAATAAAATTTTAAAGCAGTTTCCCCTATTATGATTTCAACAGATTCTTTTGAGTTATATTTTAAAGAAGTGTTTGTCTATATACATCTAGAGGATTGTTGGGTGAGTCATCACTTCGAAAACAAACGGGTTGAAACTAGGGACATCATATTTGGAGAAGGGATTCCTCGAATGACGTCAACACGGCTTTTATTTGTCAACTCTTCAATGAGCATCCAACTCCATACACGTAGAGAATTGTTCACTGAGTCATCACTCAGAGAGAGAAAGATCCCCTTGTGATTTAAGCAGATTCCTTAAAGTTCGCTCTTCATAAAGCGCTTATCTACATATATTTGGAGGATTGTTGACTGAGTCATCACTCAGAAAAAAATAAAAGTTTAGCAGATTCCTATTATGATTTCAACAGATTCTTTTGAGTTATATTTTAAAGAAGTGTTTGTCTATATACATCTAGAGGATTGTTGGGTGAGTCATCACTTCGAAAACAAACGGGTTGAAACTAGGGACATCATATTTGGAGAAGGGATTCCTCGAATGACGTCAACACAGCCTTTATTTGTCAACTCTTCAATAAGCATCCAACTCCATACATGTATAAAATTTGTTCACTAAAGTCATCACTCAGAGAGAGAAAGATCCCCTTGTGATTTAAGCAGATTCCTTAAAGTTTGCTCTTCATAAAGCGCTTATCTACATATATTTGGAGGATTGTTGACTGAGTCATCACTCAGAAAAAAATAAAATTTAAGCAGATTCCCATTATGATTGCAACAGAATCTTTTAAGTTATATTTTAAAGAAGTGTTTGTCTATATACATCTAGAGGATTGTTGGTTGATACATCACTTGGAAAACAAACGGGTTGAAACTAGGGACATCATATTTGGAGAAGGGATTCCTCTAATGACGTCAACACGGCTTTTATTTGTCAACTCTTCAATGAGCATCCAACTCCATACACGTAGAGAATTGTTCACTGAGTCATCACTGAGAGAGAGAAAGATTCCCTTGTGATTTAAGCAGATTCCTTAAAGTTTGCTCTTCATAAAGCGCTTATCTACATATATTTGGAGGATTGTTGACTGAGTCATCACTCAGAAAAAAATAAAATTTAAGCAGATTCCCATTATGATTGCAACAGAATCTTTTAAGTTATATTTTAAAGAAGTGTTTGTCTATATACATCTAGAGGATTGTTGGTTGATACATCACTTGGAAAACAAACGGGTTGAAACTATGGACATCATATTTGGAGAAGGGATTCCTCTAATGACGTCAACACGGCTTTTATTTGTCAACTCTTCAATGAGCATCCAACTCCATACACGTAGAGAATTGTTCACTGAGTCATCACTGAGAGAGAGAAATATTCCCTTGTGATTTAAGCAGATTCCTTAAAGTTTGCTCTTCATAAAGCGCTTATCTACATATATTTGGAGGATTGTTGACTGAGTCATCACTCAGAAAAAAATAAAATTTAAGCAGATTCCCATTATGATTGCAACAGAATCTTTTGAGTTATATTTTAAAGAAGTGTTTGTCTATATACATCTAGAGGATTGTTGGTTGATACATCACTTGGAAAACAAACGGGTTGAAACTATGGACATCATATTTGGAGAAGGGATTCCTCGAATGACGTCAACACAGCCTTTATTTGTCAACTCTTCAATAAGCATCCAACTCCATACATGTATAGATTTGTTCACTGAATCATCACTCAGAGAGAGAAAGATTCCCTTGTGATTTAAGCAGATTCCTTAAAGTTCGCTCTTCATAAAGCGCTTATCTACATATATTTGGAGGATTGTTGACTGAGTCATCACTCAGAAAAAAATAAAATTTAAGCAGATTCCCATTATGATTGCAACAGAATCTTTTAAGTTATATTTTAAAGAAGTGTTTGTCTATATACATCTAGAGGATTGTTGGGTGAGTCATCACTTCGAAAACAAACGGGTTGAAACTAGGGACATCATATTTGGAGAAGGGATTCCTCTAATGACATCAACACGGCTTTTATTTGTCAACTCTTCAATGAGCATCCAACTCCCTACACGTAGAGAATTGTTCACTGAGTCATCACTCAGAGAGAGAAAGATTACCTTGTGATTTAAGCAGATTCCTTAAAGTTCGCTCTTCGTAAAGCGCTTATCTACATATATTTGAAGGATTTTTGACTGAGTCATCACTCAGAAGAAAATCAAATTTTAGCAGATTCCCTTTATGATTTCAGCAGATTCTTTTAAGTTAACTTGTCAAGAATTGTTTGTCTATATATTATACATTTTGAGGATTGTTGCCTGAGTCATCACACAACAGGTATTGTAACTTAAACATAAAATTTGAACAGGAGATTCCTTTGATGGTATCAGCACAGTTTCTTCAAGTCTACTTCTTATAGAGAGTTTATCTACTTGCACCTGGAGGATTTGTGACTGAGTCATCGCCTGAGTGACAAAACTGTGAAGCTATAGGCATCCAACAATACGTTCGATTATATCCACACTCACACACCTTAAAAACTACTACAAAGGAGTTGTTGCACCTCATCGACTAATTGATTACCTCACATATGGATTTTTAGCCCCTCCCATCCACTCACTCATTCTATTCTGTTTTCGTTCTTTTACTCTATTTCAGCCTTTGTGTTCCCATCTCCAAAGCTATTAGCATTTCTACATACGTACATGTTTCTATACGTACGTGTATCAGATTATGTTGTGCTGCAATTTTGGTAACGCGCACTGGGAATTATTCGTTATCCATTTGGCAAGGAGGAAACCAAAGATTTTACGAGACTTTTGGGATTCGAGTTTCAAGTTGGCAAACGTAAGAAGAAGAAAAGTGCTCTCTTTAAGTTAACCTTCGGTGCAGACCGTTCGTCGAGATACAAATCTTCATCTGGGGACAATTCCCTGAAACTGAAGGTGGAGGAGAACGAGGAGGAGGGGGATGAGGGGGAGGGACAACCTCCATCCAATTTGTTTCTACTGACTGCAGTTCCTGGAATTGTGTTTATATGCGTACCTTTTATACATTTGACAGGCAAAAATTTTTTTGTACTTAAAGTTGTCAAGAAATTGAGTTGTGGAAATAATTTTTCATTTTTATCACAATGTATTAAACTTGTTGCTTATTATCCAACAGGATTGTTTCTGGTTTTCTTTATGTACTAATCCGTCCCTCAGGATCTTTTCGTTAATAGATAGGTGTACGAATTTTTTACTTCAAAGTAATTTCACAACATTTTTTGTGGTACTTAACTACTACAGAAAATGAAACTGTGAAAATCGTTTCATCATCATTTTCTCGCAGATTGAGGGCGTCCTTTAAATATTTTTCTTGTTTAAGTCTTTCTCGGTGATAATATGATAAAAAATGGACATTATTCTACTACCATTTTTTTTTTTTAATCAGCATTACAATGCTGTCCATAGAAATTTAGATTGATGTCGACCAATATTTTCAGTTTTACACATTATGAAAGACAAGCCCCATCTTTGAAAACATAAATGAGCTGTTATCTATGGTTCCAATGTGAAGATAGGCTGGGAAAGAGAGGGGACCAATAATTTTCAACAATATTTCTCACACAGTTTTCAACTTTCTTCACTAGTTGTAACACATTGTTTTGTTTGGCACCAAACAAATGGCGTCCAGCTTAATTTGATCATCAAAACACAACGCAGACAGCACACGAGTTAAGAATCCCTTCCCTTTTCTAGTCTAAGGTAAAGATAGGTTATGTAACATGAACTAAAGTTAGGTTATGTTAGGTTAGTAGTTTAAATTATGTATAAAGCTATCTCGTCTGATGGTAGAAAGGAGTGAAGTCATATGACATTTAAACGTCTGTTTAGTGGACGGAAGTGTGCATTAAAGTCTACTTTTGATATCCAATACGAAATAATTTTTTAATTCAGGAGTAGTGAATATTTTGACGTGTTCAACATATTTAAATGTCACATGACCATAGATATGTTATAGAAGTGGCTGTAACTACACGCCCGTTGCCGGAATCTTAGGTTAGAACATGGAGAACTGTCATGGCTTCGATATAAGTCGTTCAAAAGCCGAAAATTTCCGTCTTAATAACTCAGTACGTTTTGTCGTCTGTCTCAAGTTTAAAATGCACACGAGCGCTTTCCTTTCCGTTATTTTCCGTCGCGACTTCCGCAACGGCGATGCAGGCGACAGCGGCGTCGGTGTCGGGCGTCCCCGGCAGCACGAACGGTGCGGCGTCGCGACGTCTCCCGTCATTATCGTCATTTTCTGGAAACAAAGAGGCGACGTTGTCAAAGTTGGCCAGGAGAACAATACGCGCTCCCGCCTTTCAATTCCTTGATGACGAACGAGGCGCACAACGCCGTCATTATCATTATGTTGCACAGCCATTTCGTACCTATGTAACGTAATCGTTTTTGCATTACGAGTATTGTCACTGTGGCTGGCGACGGTGGACGCTCACCACCGGGGGGAGGGTTGCTTGTGCCCCTCTAAGACTTAAGGGGACTCTCAAATAGCGAACGACGACAATTTCGTTCCTTTACTTCTATTTGGACCTTCTTTTGATGTTTGCATGTACCAATGGAGGAGTTAATGGACGGAAATGCTTTTCGAAAATTGTCGAGTCGAGTTCCCCGGAGCAATTTCATTTTTCGGATCGTTAACCGCCAAAGGGTTGTATGAATATCACGTGAAAATACTTATAATACACCTTTGGTAAAAGTTTAACCCACTACAACGTCGAATGTAGGGGCGAATATTACTCCTAATAGGCGGGGCTTGTACTCCCCTACACACTTTTATTATACTATTATTTTACTATACAAAAATGGTTTTGTTTTGATACTTGGAGAAAGGGCAATTAGATCTAAGAAATAAGGGAGGAATAGGAGCTTATCCAACAGGTCTGCAGACCAGATAACCTTGTGGTGGTAAAGTTGAAAAAAATACATTATTTTCTCCTTTAGATTACTCCGCCACTGTATCGCACATATTTTTATCGGTTTCCAGCAGCATCATCATCGATACATAACAAATATTGATCTCTTGTTCAACCCAATCCTCTTGATGTGGATCTTTCTACAATACCTCTTCCTAGTCGATCAACGCAATTAGAATAGTTGTGGTATCAGTTAAACTTTTGAATTCTAGTCAAATCCACAATAGTTCAAAAAACGTCAGAGTCTTGTGGACTTAGAAGTTAATGCAAGTTTTTTCACGTTGGAACTTTCTGTCCAAATTTACGAGTTTCATAATATCCAGAATTTCAAAATGGTGATCTTCTTCCAAATTTTAATAAACGTTCAAAGAATACATTGTCAGTAATGGAACATATATCTAAAGTCAAATCACTGGAATAGTTCTTTTCAAGAATTCATCTATGGTACATTTGACTAAAAATTTAATGCTTAAAATATCTTCTCTCAAAATTTCAATTGAAAGGCTGATTCTCAGTTCCAAATATTCTTATTCCTGAAGTAAGGGATCGTCAAATATTCTCTCTTGTTTCGCACATATCCTTGTGGTGGACTCTTTCTTCCAAACGTCTTTGTAGTCGATTTTCAACGTTCATTAGATCATTGTTGTGGCTCAGTAAAAATCCATCCCCATTCGATATCATAGTCGAAATCCAGAATATTCAAGATTCAATCTCATGGTCTTTCGTGGACTTAAAGAGATGCCAAAATGTCTTCATCTCTCTGTTTTGAACTAGATCTTTGCCCAAATAGCCAATACTCACTGAAGTGGTGGCTCTCAAAAATATTTCTCTTTTTCCCCCACATCCTCTTGATGGTGGGACTCTTTCTTCCAAACATCTTTCGTAGTCGATTTTTCAGACGTTCCATTAGAATCCTTGTTGTGGTCTCAGTAAAAATCCATCCCCATTCGATATCACTAGTCGAAATCCAAGAATAGTTCAAAAACTGCAATCTTATGGTCTTTGTGGACTTAGAAAATGCCAAAATGTCTTTTCTCTTCTGTTTTGAACACGATCTCGTCCCAAATCTTACCTGAAGTGGTGACTCCTCAAAAATATTTCTCTTTTCCACAAAAATCCTCTTGATGGTGGGACTCTTTCTTCCAAACATCTTCGTAGTCGATTTTTGCAGACGTTTCATTAGAATCCTTGTTGTGGTCTCAGTAAAAATCCATCCCCATTCGATATCACTAGTCGAAATCCAAGAATAGTTCAAAAACTGTAATCTCATGGTCTTTGTGGACTTAGAAAATGCCAAAATGTCTTCTCTCCTCTGTTTTGAACTAGACCTCGTATCAAATAATCTAAATCTTCACTGAAGTGCTGGCTCTTCAAAAATATTTCCCCTTTCCACCACAATCCTCTTGGTGGTGGACTCTTTCTTCCAAACATCTTGTAGTGATTTTTCAACGTTCCATTAGAATCCTTGTTGTGGTCTCAGTAAAAATCCATCCCCATTTGATATCACTAGTCAAAATCCAAGAATAGTTCAAGAAACTTCAATCTCATGGTCTTTGTGGACTTAGAAAATGCCAAAATGTCTTTTCTCTTCTGTTTTGAACACGTCTCGTCCCAAATCTTACCTGAAGTGGTACTCCTCAAAAATTTTTCTCTTGTTCCCCCACAATCCTCTTGATGGTGGGACTCTTTTCCAAACATTGTTCGTAGTTGATTTTTGCAGACGTTCCATTAGAATCCTTGTTGTGGTCTCAGTAAAAAGTCCATCCCCATTTCGATATCTACTAGTCGAAATCCAAGAATATTCAAAAACTGTAATCTCATGGTCTTTGTGGACTTAGAATTAATGCCAAAATGTCTTTTCCTCTGTTTTGAACTAGATCTCGTTCCAAATATTCTAATATTCACTGAAGTGTGGATCTCAAAAATTTTTCCTTGTTTCCCCACAATCCTCTTGGTGGAGACTCTTTCTTCCAAACATCTTCGTAGTCGATTTTTGCAGACGTTCCATTAGAATCTTGTTGTGGTCTCAGTAAAAATCCATCCCCATTCGATATCATAGTCGAAATCCAAGAATAGTTCAAGATTCAATCTCATGGTCTTTTCTGGACTTAGAAAATGCCAAAATGTCTTTTCTCTTCTGTTTTGAACTTGATCTCGTCCCAAATCTTACCTGAAGTGGTACTCCTCAAAAATATTTCTCTTTTCCCCCACAATCCTCTTGATGGTGGGACTCTTTCTTCCAAACATCTTCGTAGTCGATTTTTGCAGACGTTCCATTAGAATCCTTGTTGTGGTCTCAGTAAAAATCCATCCCCATTTGATATCTATAGTCGAAATCCAAGAATATTTCAAAAACTGTAATCTCATGGTCTTGTGGACTTAGAGAAATGCCAAAATGTCTTTTCTCTTCTGTTTTGAACTAGATCTCGTCCCAAATCTTATCTGAAGTGGTGACACCTCAAAAATTTTTCCCTTTTCCCCACAATCCTCTTTAATGGTGGGACTCTTTCTTCCAAACATCTTTGTAGTCGATTTTTCCAAACGTTCCATTAGAATCATTGTTGTGGTGTCAGTAAAAGTCCATCCCCATTTGATATCTATAGTCGAAATCCACGAATAGTTCAAGAATTGCAATCTCATGGTCTTCGTGGACTTAGAAAATGCCAAAATGTCTTTTCTCTTCTGTTTTGAACAGGATCTCGTCCCAAATCTTAACTGAAGTGGTCCCTCCTCAAAAATTTTTCTCTTTTCCCCACAATCCTCTTGATGGTGGGACTCTTTCTTCCAAACATGTTCGTAGTCGATTTTTGCAGACGTTCCATTAGAATCCTTGTTGTGGTCTCAGTAAAAATCCATCCCCATTTGATATCTATAGTCGAAATCCAAGAATATTTCAAAAACTGTAATCTCATGGTCTTCGTGGACTTAGAAAAATGCCAAAATGTCTTTTCTCTTCTGTTTTGAACTAGATCTCGTCCCAAATTTTAAATCTGAAGTGGTCCCTCCTCAAAAATATTTCTCTTTTCCCCACAATCCTCTTGATGGTGGGACTCTTTCTTCCAAACATCTTCGTAGTCGATTTTTGCAGACGTTCCATTAGAATCCTTGTTGTGGTCTCAGTAAAAGCCATCCCCATTTGATATCTATAGTCGAAATCCAAGAATATTTCAAAAACTGTAATCTCATGGTCTTCGTGGACTTAGAAAAATGCCAAAATGTCTTTTCTCTTCTGTTTTGAACTAGATCTCGTCCCAAATTTTAAATCTGAAGTGGTGACTCCTCAAAAATATTTCTCTTTTCCCCACAATCCTCTTGATGGTGGGACTCTTTCTTCCAAACATCTTCGTAGTCGATTTTTGCAGACGTTCCATTAGAATCATTGTTGTGGTGTCAGTAAAAGTCCATCCCCATTTGATATCTATAGTCGAAACCCAAACGAATAGTTCAAGAATTGCAATCTCATGGTCTTCGTGGACTTAGAAAATGCCAAAATGTCTTTTCTCTTCTGTTTTGAACTAGATCTCGTCCCAAATCTTAACTGAAGTGGTACTCCTCAAAAATATTTCTCTTTTCCCCACAATCCTCTTGATGGTGGGACTCTTTCTTCCAAACATGTTCGTAGTCGATTTTTGCAGACGTTCCATTAGAATCCTTGTTGTGGTCTCAGTAAAAATCCATCCCCATTTGATATCTATAGTCGAAACCCAAACGAATATTTCAAAAACTGTAATCTCATGGTCTTCGTGGACTTAGAAGATAGATGCCAAAATGTCTTTTCTCTTCTGTTTTGAACTAGATCTCGTCCCAAATCTTATCTGAAGTGATGACTCCTCAAAAATATTGCTCTTTTCCCCCACAATCCTCTTGATGGTGGGACTATTTCTTACAAACATCTTCGTAGTCAATTTTTGCAGACGTTCCATTGGAATCCTTGTTGTTCAAAACTACCTTATAATTAAATCAAGAATTTCAGAAATTCTTGAAATGCAATTTTCTTTTAATTAACTTACTTCAATTTTCTTTGTTACAGAAGTGGCAATGTTGCTTCCTGGATCTTTGTCAGAAATCAGAAGAATTAACGACACCAGTGATATCAGGAAAAACTTACGCCTAAACCATCCCGAGGACGACCCCAAACATGACCCACAAAGAAAGTGAGTACTTACTTTAACTAATTTTGATAACAGCCCTAATGGGAAAGTTTTGGGACGATCTTGGGGACTGTCTCCTCTCCAGAATAAAATTTTTGGTCATCGTAAACTAAAGTGAGTTTCATGCAATTTTGTTGTTTGTTTACGATCACTCTGTACATAAAATAGTAACAAAGTGAAGCAGAATACCACAAGGATAAAGTCCAATCTCGCTAATGTAAACAAAACGGGAGTTAGCGAGAGTGGAAACTGGATAAAATCAGGAAATGCATCTAGAACTGACGTAAAAAGTGCACTTTTCATGATGTATGATGGTTTGGAGTGGAAAGGAATTGAGCAGGAAATGGTATGAAGTTTTATGTCGACTTGGTACCTAACCTACATTCTAAGAAAGTAACAAAAACGTGGTGGAATTTCATTTTTATTTTTTCACTCCATCAGAAAAATTACATTTTAGGGAACATCGTAATTGTACGAGTAGATTCTAATTAAATCATAAAAATTTCATAATAAAGGCGCCCAAGACAATATTAAACTTTGGCATACGCCCTATAGGCCTGATTTGGCACCGCGTGATATTTAACTTTATTAGTAAAAAAAGGAAACCCAAGACATTTTTAAATTTGAGCTTCCGCCCTATTGGTCCGATTTGTCCCCGTGCGATATTTATGTTTTTCCATTAATGTGTAGATAAAAGTCAAAATTCCACTGTTATCCAAATGTATTACCAAATTCTCTCTGAATTATGCGCTCAAACTTTTAGAAAAGCCAGCATTAGATGTAAGCACCCACATACATATACCTACGTATCGTGGTGGGTCAAGAATTTCAAAACTGAACTGAACAATCCGCCACAAAACCATTTGTCTGTCTTTTCTTTTCTGTAAACATACGTAATAAGAATTTCGCGGATGAACCGGACTCAAGAACTCGCAATCTATGTGAGTGCAATGAATGCTTTAAATCATCTAGTTTTATGCTCGTGTACTACAATGCAGTTTCAGGCTATTTGCATAAATATGTTTGCAAATGGGACAGTACATAAATGGACGTAAACATTCATAGGTGTATATAAGCGAACTATGTATGTATGTATGTGAATTTGTGTGTGGATCTGTGTAAATATTCCAAAGTTCCCGTATTAGCTGTTTTGCTTGTCGCATATGCCGCAAAGCTAAAAAGCGAATTTGTATACTCAACTAGACAATTAACATGTAAATAAGTTTTGCGCTAATATAAACATTCAACCTCAAAGATTTGTGAACGAGTAAATATGTGTACACATACGAGGGTTATGCAAAAATAAATTACCAATGAACCCAATGCACTATAAGAGATTAGGTGAAGTTAGACTGAATGTTCTAAGTTCCATACGTAAGTGCTATACACACTTCATTCATAAGTGCTGTGTATCAATGACAATTTCAGTATACTGTATGCATCTCTTGTAGGCAAGAATACACTTAGATGAATGACTAATTTTAGATACTGACCGTTTTATGCGCCACATTTAAGTGCTACACATTAATCATAAGTGCTACGCACCAAAAACTTGTTAGTTGCTGAATTGGCTATTTATTTTTGTATGCAAGACTAATCTACGATAGTTTGCTCTTTTTAGACACTGAATATTTTTCCTGCCAAACATAAGTGCCATACGTCATTCATAAGTGTTATGTACTAAGGACAACGTTAACGTACCTCTAAGAAGGTGCTTTCAACCTTTACTGGGTAGTATAGGCTCAGATAGATTGCTTCCTTTAGATGTCGAATGTTTTACGCGCCACACATAAGTGCTACACATTAATCATAAGTGCTAGGCACCAAAGACAAGTTCAGTGCACTATACATGAGTGCAATGCACTTTTGTAGTTGTTGCTAAGCTAAAATAAATTGACATTTTTAATTATTAAACGTTCTACCTGTCGAACATAAGTGCTACACATTATTCATAAGTGTTATGTACTAAGGAAAACATCAACGTACTTCTAAGAAGGTGCTCTGAGCCTTTAGTAGGGTAGGATAGGCTCAGAATGATTGCTTCCTTAAAATGCGGAATGTTTTTGCGCGCCACACATAAGTGCTACACTTAAATCATAAGTGCTAGGCACCAAAGACAAGTTCACTGCACTATGCATGAGTGCAATGCACTTTTGTAGTTGTGGCTAAGCCAACGGAGCTTGACATTTTTAATTACTAAATGCTCTACCTATCAAACATAAGTGCTACACATCATTCATAAGTGTTATGTACTAAAGACAACGTCACCATACCTGTAAGAAGGTGCTATTAACCCTTATTGGGTAGGATAGGCTCAGATGGATTGTTTTTTTTAGATGCTGAATGTTTTACGCGCCACACATAAGTGCTACACTTAAATCATAAGTGCTAGGCACCAAAGACAAGTTCACTGCACTATGCATGAGTGCAATGTACTTTTGTAGTTGTGGCTAAGCTAAGAGAGCTTGCTATTTTTAGTAACTGAATATTCTATGTGTTATACATGAGTGCTACGAACCAAAGAAATCTTTAATGTACTTACATAGGGTGGTATGCGCCTTTGTAAAGGCGGGTGGGCCAAATGAATTGCTTTCTATAGATTGTATGTCCTACATGCTTCGCATAAGTGTTAAACATTATTTTTAAGTGCTTTGCACTATAGACAACTTCAATACACTGTAGCAAATATCTGTACACCTTCAGTAAGTAAGATTAGGTCAAGACATGTAAATCTCTTTAAATACTAAATATTCTACGTGCTTCACATAAGTGCTATACATAATTTTATAAACTATAAATAAATTAAATAATTCAGTGCACTGTAGTAAAGTATCGTGTGCTTTTTATGGAAGGGATTCAGCCAAGACAGGTTGCTTTTCTTAGTTAGTGAATATTCTACTTACCTTACATAAGTGCTACACATCATTTGTATGTGCTATACCCCATAGACAAGTCTAATGGGCTGTAGTAAAGTGTTGTGAATCTTTTGTGGGACCATATTACACCATGACAGATTGGTCCTTTTAGTTAATGGCTGTTCTGAAAACCTCATATAAGTGCAATCCACTATTAATGAGTGATATGCGCCAAAAACAAGTCCAATGCACTGTAGTAAAGTACTGTGTCCTTTTTATATGTAAAATTAAACCAAAGTAAGTTCCTCTTCTTGGTCAATAGATGTTCTATGTGCCTCACATAAGTGCTACTTATCACTTATAAGTGCTGTACACCAAAAACAAGTACAATGCACTGTAATAAAGTGGTGTGCAGCTTTTGTAGGTTAAATTAGACAAAAATAATTGCTGGATTTAGTTTTTGATTGTTTTACATGCCAGACATAAGTGCTACACAACATTTTTAAGTGCTACTTACTATAGAAAAGTCTAGGCAATAAAGTAAATTAATATACACCAAATGTAGGTAAGACTAGGCTTTGGTTACTCAATTTTCTGAGTGTTTCGCATAAGTGCCATTCATCAAGGGACATACACATCATGTAGTATAAATTACGTCAAGTTGGGTTGTCCCTAGTAGATTTCAAAGGTTGTATGAATATGAAATTGACTGAAAATATTCAAATATTTTTCGAAAATTACATGTATCGTATGCATTACCCTGTTTTGAATGCTCGAGTGTTCATTTTATTTTTCCTTGACAACGAATTTCCTGGCAACAAACTTTACAGTTTTCAATTTCGATCTCGCATTTAAATTGAGCGGAGCCCGTGGAAGCGTTCGAAAATTCACTTCAACTTTTGAAATCGAGTGATAATAAATTTATGCAGATGCAAAGTTCATATTGTTGTTGTTACAGTAGCAGGCAATTCGATTAAGAACTTTTTTACAAATCCAACGGGATAGAAACGATACAATTTCTTACAATAAAGGGATGGGTAGATATGTTATGACTAAAAGGGCATTGAGTTTACTGATAAAACTGTCAGGTCGCGTCAACTGATTAAGATTTTACGTGCGGCACCTGCCCATGGTGGGCTTATCCACACGCCAAACCGGCACAGAAGTACCTAGATGGAGTTTTCGACTCCATGGGGTCTCCCCTCCGTCAGACGGATTGGTCCCATGAAGCCGCAAAGATGTTACCTGTGGACTAACTAACCAATCGGACCAGCCGACTGACTAGGCGAGTAATCCACAGGGTCGGGCCTATCCAAACCCTTTACTACGTTCAAATTCGGGAACTACGCAACGTCGCGGGCGCTTCGCAACATAACACCCTAACCCAGCATGCGGGCTATCAACCAACTGCCCCCTCGAGTCCGACACCAATTGGCGAGGGAGGAGCCGAAGCTTAACTCCTGGGCCTCCCCGCCCCCGAGGTACCGGTATAGGCATTCCGGTGGCCATCGGCTACTATGGAGCACCCCTCGCAGAGCGACATCCGTTTCGCCGTATTCTTCTACCGAACACCCTTCAGCCTTCTATCTACTCCTGTTAGCCCGAGCCGCCATTGCTACTCTGCATTCGCTTAATGCGTAGTCCCCCTAATGGGTTAGACTACGCACCCAGTCCACACATGTGGCATACGCTTGCCGCGGGCGTACGTGCGCAGCCCCCCTAATGGGTCAGGTTACCCTCAAGTCGTGACCCCGCTTGGTGCACACCCCTGCCAGACGTGTACTTTACCACATGACATGCGTGTGGGAAATGCACGCAGAGGACATGTGGTGTTTCCGACGACTGTCGAGGTTCCCATGCGATTGCTACTGAAGGTGTCGGTGGCAGCACCGAGAGAGCCTCCCTTTCGACGGGTTAGCGTTATGGCGATGGGAGGGGTTCTCCCCCTTGACCCGCCTCCCCGTCTGTGCTAGGCTTACTGCACGTATGCATGCCAGCTGCCGATTTACCACCCCTAAGGGCTTCCACGGCTGCACTAGCACAGCAAGCGGGTGCTTCCGGACCTTCGCCCGTATCCGTAGGCCACTTCCCACCTGCTTTTGCTTCCAGATGCCCGGGGTCCTTTGGCTTCATCATACTTTCGCATGGGTACTGAGCTCCCCCACCACGACAAGGTGAGGAGCTTGGGGGAGTGTCGGGTCGCGTCAGTTGCACTTTCTGTTTTCAGAATACAATTTTAGCTTCAAGAAAAATGCAGCAGTAGCAGACCAGGCATTAGCAGTACACTACTCACTAGCCAGACAGACGCCTGTAAACATCAGCCGGGAACTGTCATCCCAATAGCCCGAGCTCAATATTTTTTGTAAGTTTAATGGATGTTTAAAAGCGAACAGTTTTTGTACGTAGCAACATAGCATTTCGTGTTAGGGACAAAAAAGGGACTCCAAGGAGTTAAAAGGCAAATAGGTCGGTGCTCATAAAATATGGACCACGGCGACAAATCGAGAATTTTTGTTAATACCCGTAATATAAATAGAAGACGAGTACGAAAACAAGTGACAATAACAGAATAAAATTAAAAAAAATACAGGGCGATATGAATAAAATACAGTGCCAATAAATAAGTTTTTGTGAATATTTGTGGAAAGTTATAAAAAAATCATGTGAACTAAGTCCTTTAGAATAAGACAAAAAAAAAAAACAAAAACTGCAACCTTTTAATTAAGTTTTATATTTGTTTAATTAAGTACAAATACTTTCAATACTTTTTCAACCCTCTCCTTCAATTCCGGCATATTTATTTTCCCTTAATTTACTACGACGAAGATCGATAATGTTTCCGAGTCCAAAAAGGAAACTGAGTGTGTACCAAGGTATAAAAATAAAAAAATTAGAAAAACGAAAAAAAAAAAGGCAAGGGTTAGTTAATTTGTTTTCACATACAAGCACAAACACATACACCTACATATGGAACGAAACGTTTTCGAGTATGGCTTTAGTTGGGTGCTTATTCAAAAGTTGGCGGCGCATATCTCTCTATCTGGCCGGGTGCCGGTAGATTGCCGCCACTTTTCCGTGTCTGTGTGTGAAAGATGGATACATCCATCTTCCATTTTCCCTACGGCTCTTTCGCCAAAACCTTATACACACACACATACAGAAATACACCTATACATATACGTATATATGACGAAACTGGAAAAATATTTATTCGGTTAACGGAGCGAACGAATGATTTATGTAGTGGTGTAGAGAGGACTGAATATACAAAAAAAAAAGAAAACGGCAAAAATGTCCAGATTATACGTAGAATTACGGACAATACGTGATGCATATACGTAGAATATGTTGGTGACGGTAGGTAGTAGTCCTCTTATAGTGTTTATTGTAAATCGACGAGGAGGTAAGCATTCTCAACTTTTTATTTCTATTAGAAGTAACCTTACTTAATCCTTCCCACTTCTGAATTGGGAAAGTATTTACGAAGAGGTATGGAATGACAACAAATAAAAATGAACCCACATGGTGTCGACAAAAATTCTCGTGTATCATTTTCAACAAGCGATGCTGGTGGGACAGCTATACTTTTGATCTGCACTCTAGTGAAATGTGTTATGTCTTTTCTAATCCCTTCGGTACAGTTCACTCTCTCTAAGTGATCATGCTAGGCGATCTATCTCTTTGACCTGCACTTTAGTGCAAAGTGTGATGTGTTCTTGTCAAAACTCTTCAGTATATTTAATTGTCACTGAGTGATACTGGTGGGAAATCTACTCTTGCCACGTCAAATTTATTATTGTAATTCATTATTTTATTATCAAGTGATCCTGGTGGGACAAGCATTTTGTTGACCTACACTTAAGTGCAGAGTATGATGTCTTGTCAAAAAACGTCGTTATAGTTCACTCTCACTAAGTGATCCTGGTAGAGCAGCCATCTATCCCATTGACCTGCACTCTAGTGCAAAGTGTGGTGTGTTCTTGTCAAAACTCTTCAGTATATTTAATTGTCACCAAGTGATACTGGTGGCAAATCTACTCTTGCCTCGTCAAATTTATTATTGTGATTCATTATTTTATTATCAAGTGATCCTGGTGGGACAAGCATCTTGTTGACCTACACTTGAGTGCAGAGTATGATGTCTTGTCAAAAGTCGACGATATAGTTCACTCTCACAAAGTGATCCTGGTAGAGCAGCTAGCTATCCCATTGACCTGCACTGTAGTGCAAAGTGTGATGTGTTCTTGTCAAAACTCTTCAGTATATAAAATAATCACTAAGTGATACTGATGGGAAATCTACTCTTGTGTAAAATATGGTGTTGCCTCATAAAATTTATTACTGTGTTTCATTCTTATCAAGTGATCTTGGTGGGACAACTATCCTGTTGGGCTGCACTTAAATCCACAGTATGATGTCTTGTCAAAAATCGTCGTTATAGCTCATCCTGGTAGAGCAGCCATTTATCCCATTAACCTGCATTCTAGTGCATAGTGTGATCTGCTTTTGGCAAAACTCTTCAGTATATAAAATAATCACTAAGTGATACTGATGGGAAATCTACTCTTCTGTAAAATATGGTGTTGCCTCATAAGATTTATTACTGTGTTTCATTCTTATCAAGTGATCTTGGTGGGACAAGTATCCTGTTGACCTACACTTAAGTGCAGAGTTTGATGTCTTGTCAGAAATCGTCGTTATAGTTCACTCTTACTAAGTGATCCTGGTAGAGCAGCCATCTATCCCATTGACCTGCACTGTAGTGCAAAGTGTGATGTGTTCTTGTCAAAACTCTTCAGTATATAAAATAATCACTAAGTGTTACTGATGGGAAATCTACTCTTCTGTAAAATATGGTGTTGCCTCATAAGATTTATTACTGTGTTTCATTCTTATCAAGTGATTTTGGTGGGACAAGTATCCTGTTGGCCTACACTTAAGTGCACAGTTTGATGTCTTGTCAGAAATCGTCGTTATAGTTCACTCTTACTTAGTGATCCTGGTAGAGCAGCCATATATCCCATTGACCTGCACTCTAGTTCAAAGTGTGATGTGTCCTTGTCAAAACTCTTCAGTATATAAAATAATCACTAAGTGATACTGATGGGAAATCTACTCTTCTGTAAAATATGGTGTTGCCTCATAAGATTTATTACTGTGTTTCATTCTTATCAAGTGATCTTGGTGGGACAAGTATCCTGTTGACCTACACTTAAGTGCAGAGTATGATGTCTTGTCAGAAATCGTCGTTATAGTTCACTCTCACTAAGTGAGACAAGTGGGAAGTCTACTCTTGTGTAGCATGTGGTGTTGCCTAATCAAATGTCTTATTATTTTATTATCAAGTGATTCTGATAGGACAACTATCCTTTCGACCCTGCACTCTAGTGTAAAGTGTGATATCCTGTCAAATCTTTTTAGAACAGTTCATTCTCACTAAGTAATCCTGTCAGGCGATCTGTCCTTTGGACCTGCAATCTAATTCAAAGTGTGGTATGGTGTTGTGAAAATTCTTTAGTGCATTTCGTTGTCACTAAGTGATACCGGTGGGACCTAATCTCCTGACCTGTGCAAATTATTGTGTTGTCCCATCAAATTCATTGTCACCAAGGGATCCTTGTGCCAGAAGTATTCTTACGACAAGTGCCCTCTAGTGCAATGTAATGCTCTTTTTTCTAAACTTTTTGGCATGATGCACTCTCACTTAGTGATGCTGGTGGGACAGCTTTCCTTCAGCATTATTCTCTGTTACAAAGTATGATATTGTCTCAATATTGCGATCAAATGATTGTAACGCTTTCCTCCCATCACTTTGTATAACTACTATATTGGAAGGCGATGGTCATTTTTAAAAAAGGAGCAACTTTATTTATGGACAAATTTATCTTTGGTATCTAATACATCCATTTTAATTAAAAACCTCAATTTGAAACAGTAACTATTCCATTTGTTTCATCGTTCACAACAGCAACCTTTGTGATTCATACACATTTAGCTATGTATATATTTTGTACGTTCGCTGTTTCATATTTCCGTTTCAATTAGAATATTGAAAACTAAAATTGAAAAGCATCTTCTGGCTCTACCATCTAGCACAATATTCTCATGTATAACTTTACACAACACAAACATCAACGTACAGAGAATTTGCCTTGTCCATTTCATATTTACGTAGTGTTTCATTAAAACTTACACTATACGTCAGGTCGGTCAATATACATACTACTATAATATGCATAATATGTATATTGTAGATATTTGAAAGCTGAAACTGGCTAAGCTCTTACACAACACAAACGATTTAATCAGACAAATTGTAGTACTACAGTAGTATTAACCATGGAAAGTTTCTGTACCTTTATTTTTAAGGTTCAAATATGAATTAAATATACAAGGGGCTCATAGAGGCTCTTCAAAAATTTTGGACACCTTAAATTTGTCAACTTGATGGTAGACTCTTTAATTCATTCTTCAGCTGAAGTTCTTTAGGACTGTCTTCCAAAGGTGACGAAGTTCGTAAAGTGTCTCTTTCAAACCCAGTCCTCAGCTGAGGATGTCCTTCAACCATCACCCTCAAATCCATTGTTGAATAGGAGTTCTTGAAGGGTGACTACCAAGGCCTTTCCTAAGTTGAAGAAGCTCCTCAAGTGTATCTCTCAAAGTCATTCCTCAGTTGAAGATTTGTTTCAAGAGTGTCTCTTAAATCAATTCTCTAGCTGAAGTCTTTCAGAGTTTCTTCAGCTGAAGACGTCCTTCAAGGGTCTCTCTCAAACCTAGTCCTCAGCTGAGGACGACTTTCAACCATCACCCTCAAATCCATTGCTGAGTAGGAGTTCTTGAAGGCTGACTACCAAGGCCTTTCCTTAGTTGAAGAAGCTCCTCAAGTGTATCTCTCAAAGTCATTCCTCAGTTGAAGATTTGTTTTAAGAGTGTCTCTTAAATCAATTATCTAGCTGAAGTCTTTCAGAGTTTCTGTTAAGTCCATTCTTCAGCTGAAGACGTCCTTCAAGGGTCTCTCTCAAACCCAGTCCTCAGCTGAGGACGACTTTCAATCATCACCCTCAGATCCATTGTTGAGTAGGAGTTCTTGAAGGGTGACTACCAAGGCCTTTCCTAAGTTAAAAAAGCTCCTCAAGTGTATCTCTCAAAGTCATTCCTCAGTTGAAGATTTGTTTCAAGAGTGTCTCTTAAATCAATTTTCTAGCTGAAGTCTTTCAGAGTTTCTGTTAAGTCCATTCTTCAGCTGAAGACGTCCCTCAAGGGTCTCTCTCAAACCTAGTCCTCAGCTGAGGACGACTTTCAACCATCACCCTCAAATCCATTGTTGAGTAGGAGTTCTTGAAGGGTGACTACCAAGGCCTTTCCTAAGTTGAAGAAGCTCCTCAAGTGTATCTCTCAAAGTCATTCCTCAGTTGAAGATTTGTTTCAAGAGTGTCTCTTAAATCAATTCTCTAGCTGAAGTCTTTCAGAGTTTCTTCAGCTGAAGACGTCCTTCAAGGGTCTCTCTCAAACCTAGTCCTCAGCTGAGGACGACTTTCAACCATCACCCTCAAATCCATTGCTGAGTAGGAGTTCTTGAAGGGTGACTACCAAGGCCTTTCCTTAGTTGAAGAAGCTCCTCAAGTGTATCTCTCAAAGTCATTCCTCAGTTGAAGATTTGTTTTAAGAGTGTCTCTTAAATCAATTTCTAGCTGAAGTCTTTCAGAGTTTCTGTTAAGTCCATTCTTCAGCTGAAGACGTCCTTCAAAGGTCTCTCTCAAACCAGTCCTCAGCTGAGGACGACTTTCAACCATCACCCTCAAATCCATTGTTGAGTAGGAGTTCTTGAAGGGTGACTACCAGGCCTTTCCTAGTTAAAAAGCTCCTCAAGTGTATCTCTCAAAGTCATTCCTCAGTTGAAGATGTTTAAGAGTGTCTCTTAAATCAATTCTCTAGCTGAAGTCTTTCAGAGTTTCTGTTAAGTCCATTCTTCAGCTGAAGACGTCCTTCAAGGGTCTCTCTCAAACCCAGTCCTCAGCTGAGGACGACTTTCAACATCACCCTCAATCCATTGTTGAGTAGGAGTTCTTGAAGGGTGACTACCAAGGCCTTTCCTAAGTTAAAGAAGCTCCTCAAGAGTATCTCTCAAAGTCATTCCTCAGTTGAAGATTTGTTTTAAGAGTGTCTCTTAAATCAATTCTCTAGCTGAAGTCTTTCAGAGTTTCTGTTAAGTCCATTCTTCAGCTGAAGACGTCCTTCAAAGGTCTCTCTCAAACCCAGTCCTCAGCTGAGGACGACTTTCAACCATCACCCTCAAATCCATTGTTGAGTAGGAGTTCTTGAAGGGTGACTACCAAGGCCTTTCCTAAGTTGAAGAAGCTCCTCAAGTGTATCTCTCAAAGTCATTCCTCAGTTGAAGATTTGTTTCAAGAGTGTCTCTTAAATCAATTCTCTAGCTGAAGTCTTTCAGAGTTTCTTCAGCTGAAGACGTCCTTCAAGGGTCTCTCTCAAACCTAGTCCTCAGCTGAGGACGACTTTCAACCATCACCCTCAAATCCATTGCTGAGTAGGAGTTCTTGAAGGGTGACTACCAAGGCCTTTCCTAAGTTAAAGAAGCTCCTCAAGAGTATCTCTCAAAGTCATTCCTCAGTTGAAGATTTGTTTTAAGAGTGTCTCTTAAATCAATTCTCTAGCTGAAGTCTTTCAGAGTTTCTGTTAAGTCCATTCTTCAGCTGAAGACGTCCTTCAAAGGTTTCTCTCAAACCCAGTCCTCAGCTGAGGACGACTTTCAACCATCACCCTCAAATCCATTGTTGAGTAGGAGTTCTTGAAGGGTGACTACCAAGGCCTTTCCTTAGTTGAAGAAGCTCCTCAAGTGTATCTCTCAAAGTCATTCCTCAGTTGAAGATATGTTTCAAGAGTGTCTCTTAAATCAATTCTCTAGCTGAAGTCTTTCAGAGTTTCTGTTAAGTCCATTCTTCAGCTGAAGACGTCCTTCAAGGGTCTCTCTCAAACCCAGTCCTCAGCTGAGGACGACTTTCAACCATCACCCTCAAATCCATTGTTGAGTAGGAGTTCTTGAAGGGTAACTCCCAAACCTTTTCCACAGTTGAACAAGTACTTCAAATATATCTCTCAAAGCCATTCCCTAGATGTGGATATTCTTCAAAAGTGTCTTATAAATCCATTTCTAAGTTGATGAAGTTATTCAAGGTCATTCTTCTGCTAATCCATAAGTCAGTACGTTTTAATTAACCCGATCATAAATTTTCGTTTGAAAGTTTAATAATTTATCCTACTACATTGTACCCACCCCCTTCATTTTCTGTAAAAGGCCTCTATAAAGTGAATTTTAATAATAAATATTCAAGGAGCAATTAAGTATCATTACATTTTATTACCAAATAGTGTTTTAATAAGGTTTATTGACTGCTAGTTCCTGTTTTGCTGTGCACTAGAGCTGAAACTTTGTAAGCGTCCAAAAAGTTTCGTAATCGCTTTTAAACGTTTTAATTTGGAGCCCTATAAAGTGTTTTAATTATTTTATGTTCTATCGCCTAGCTTCCTCGAATCAAAGTTAATGAGATTCATAAATTCCGAAATAAATACTTTTTTGATCATATCTCTATGGGGTCGATTGAAGCTTTATAACTAAAATATTGGAAAATTAAATTAATTAAGCGAAATATATCCCAAATTAAAATACCAACCACCTTGGGGAGAAGATTGTTTTTTTAATGACGTGATTTATATACGGGGTTTTGATTACTGCCTAAAACGAAAGTGCTCAATATAAGTAAGTTAATATAATGTGTGCTTATGAATTCTATATCGCCATCTACTGGTATTTACTGTTTACTAAAATATTTCAAAGGATAAACGACAGATGGCAAATATTCCAAAACGGCACATTGAAGAACCTTTTCATTCTGTTACACATTATACCCTATAATTTATAAAAAATGAAGGGTAACAGCAGTAAATTAAAGTGGTCAGAAAAGACATTTTAAAGGGGTTCCCACAACCCTTAAGTAAATCATAGCACCTACTGTTCTTTTAAAGGAATTACAACGAGATTTATGGGATCAGAAGGAGAAAAAAAATTGTCATCCCTTATAGCTTGGGGCGTGCAAGTAGCTTATAAATAACGAGATGGTTGAGGGGGCATAAAAAACGGGATTCAGAGAGAAAAAATATTTCAGCCCTGCAGGGTCTATTTTGTTTAAATTAAAAAACCAAATGAAAAGGGGCAATTATGGAAATTAGCTGACTCAACCCTTAACGACGTTAGGCGGTCTTATGTTTCGTGTTTTTGTTTAAGGGATGGCGGAAATTGCTAATTCATATTTAATAAATTCTAATTTCATTGTCATTAAGGGTTTAATTACATTTATTAATGGGAAAACATCAAGAAGGATGTTACGCACTTGTACTAATATACATAGATACGTACGCTCTCTTATTAGGGTAGTAAACTAAAAAATCAGTTTATCACGTTACTGCAGTGTCGTCTGACATATTTGATTCAATTATTACGGTTATTAGCGCCACAAAGGCCTTGGAAAGGGTAGCTAACGTAATAATGTCACTTAAACTTTTTCACATCCCTTATGACCGTATTCCATTTCAATCAATATAAACACACACACACTCACACACATGATAGCATTGATCACAATGCAGCCACAAAATACAACACGACGAAAAAAAAAACTACCCATAACATGTCAAGGGGATGACAAATTGCCTGCCTAAACAGACCAGAGCAGAGCTTTATACGTGCATATATCAATGTATTGGTGGGTGGGTAGGTAAGTAGGTATGTGTAAGGGGGTTGGAATTGGTCATACCACCGAGTTACCCCCAAATACACGAATATATGTTATACACAGCCTTACATCTACGTATATGTGGACATACGAAGGTATGTAGTATCCAATTAAACGAAGCCCTGGACGGCCAATATTATGGGGTGGTAACTAATATACATACCTAATAAAGTATATAGATGACTTCACTCTATTTTATGGTAAAATTTAGTCGTAATAATCGACGAGCTAGGGCCCTTGTTGATGGCAAAAATAGGAATTTATATTCACTCGGCGACTATTTATATTATCATCGAATTTTTTGGATGAAGTTTTAACGTTTTTAACACTATCACATCAAATCTGCACGAATTATTGCTTGTTTTTTTTTTGCCTCACTGTTTATGTTACATTGATTATTTATAGAACAGGGTCGATAATTTTTGAAACCAAAAAAAATTATAGTAGGATGAAACCCATTGGAAAAGGAAGATAATATAACAGAAATGAAAGGAAAAATAATTTACGGGCGATCTGACGGGGTGAGTTTTTAAGGGTAAAAAACGGTTTTCCCTGATTCCCGGAAAAACTACAAGTCTTATGGAAAAAAGTTAAATGGCAAAGTTGTAGGTAATAAAAGGATCTACAACTTTTGTATTTACACTTTTGTCACATAACCTCAAAATTTGTGTGAAAATTCAAATAACCAACTTTTTGGTTTTTTATTTTTGTCTTTTACAAAAAACTTTTTTTTTCACGAAATTTGGTGAAAACTTACCTGTGTATGTCCCAAACACGCTGTAATTTTTTTGATTTGAAATATTTATTTTTTCACCTTATTTTTACTTAATATCGGAAAAGCACCCTAATTTTCAACCAAAAATTCTCACGTCAAAATATCTGCTTTTTTTAAAACGTTGGTGAGCTTTTTCTTCGTTGAAATCTCTACTTTCTGATGATGTGAAAAAAAAATATACATTACTATGGTAAGTTTTCTCAGAAAATGCAAAAAAACGAAACAAACTAAATGAATGTTTTTAAAAATATTATAATGAATAACGTAACCAGTATAAAGTATGTGAATTCAATAGTACGATTTATATGTATATTTATATATTATGAGATTTTCTATGACATAAATGTAATTAGAATTTAATAAAACAACTTTTTTACTGAAAAAATTGCAGCGGTCACATTTTTTAGATAAAATTTCCTTCGTTTTTTTGCATTTCCTGAGAAAACTTACCACAGTAATGTATATTTTTTTTCACACCATCAGAAAGTAGAAATTTAAACGAAGAAAAATCCCACCAAAGTTTTTAAAAAAGCAAGTATTTTGACGTGAGAATTTTCGATTGAAAATTAGGGTGCTTTTTCGATATTAAGTAAAAATAAGGTGAAAAAATAAATATTTCAAATCAAAAAAATTACAGCGTGTTTGGGACATAAACAGGTAAGTTTTCACCAAATTTCGTGAAAAAAAATTATTTTGTAAAAGATAAAAATAAAAAACCAAAAAGTTGGTTATTTCAATTTTCACATAAATTGTGAGGTTATGTGACAAAAGTGTAAATACAAAAGTTGTAGATCTTTTCATTACCTACAACTTTGCCATTTAACTTTTTTCCATAAGACTTGTAGTTTTTCCGGAAATCAAGGAAAACCGTTTTTTACCCTTAAAAACTCACCCCCTCTTTCCCTTCCCGACCTCAGATCGCCCGTAAATTATTTTTCCTTTCATTTCTGTTATAGTCTCTTCCTTTTCTAGTGGGTTTCATCCTACTATAACTTTTTTCACTTTTTACTATTTTTGAAGGCTTCAGCACTGGTCTATTATGGTATTATCGAATTTCCAAATTAAATATTACTTTTTCCTAACACTATCACTCCAAAGCTTAAATCAACCATTATTATTATATTCTTTACTGGGAGAACATTTTCCAATCTTCTGGAAAATTCTAGAAAATTCTAGAGCATACTCGAATCTTCTGTAAATTTCTAGACCATTCTAAAATCTTCTAGAAAATTTAAAAAAAGTCTCCAATATTTTGGAACACTGTAGAAGATTCTCGAACCTTCATGGAAATTTCTAGAGCATTCTCTAAGCTTCTGGGAAATTCTAGAGCATTCTCGATTCTTCTGGGAAATTTTAGAACACTCTCGAACCTTTTCGAGAATTCTCAAATCTTCTGAAAACATTTTCGAACCATCTGGGAAATTATAAGTTAATTGGAAGGGGTTACAACAGCCTACATACTTTGATGTATTTCTGCCCTCTTCAGAACCCATAACCATTTTAGTTAAGGAATAAAAGGCATCTTAACAAACGTTTCTGTAAATAAAGACTCGTGCATGTGCTGTTACGATCAAAGTTGAATAAGTACACAGCAAAAGAACAAAAGGTGCTTCCTTTCTCTTTATGATGAAGAAATAAAAGGAGAAAAGTAAGCATACTGCTTCGTTATTTTCCCTGAGTGGTTTTTTGTTGAATGAAACTGGCTGTCTGATGTTGACACAAAATTGCACTCAAACGGAGGAAGAGCCTTGTCAGCTAGTTATCTATTTCCTTCATGCGGAAAACTTGAATATCAAAAAGGTAAAGGTTACCTACCTTCTACTTTTTTCATTCGTTGAAGAAACCATTCGATTTATTCGGTCTTTAAAGTAACAAGATATCGTGCATTTGCAAATATTAGTATAAAGACACGTAATGTGAGGTTAGGATACTCTAAAATGAACATAAACCAAAAAATATTATGAAAAGACATTAGAACAAACTATTCAACCTCAGATAAAAGTTAAATCCCTTTTGTCTTTAAAAAGCAATCACTGGCAATAGGGTAGATACCTTTTTGAGACCCCTTTGACCTTTTTAACATTACCATTTTCGTGACAAAAAGCCTGTGTAAAATATAACACTTGGGACAACTATTCTTTCCAAAAGGAAAAATTTAAATAAAATTATTTAAAATGTGCTACGATCGGGGTCGTATGGAAGGAAACCCTTACGTGCGTACCAGAGGGAGACGCAGATGGAAAGTTTTGATTGTTTTATAACAAAGCAGCTTTTGATTTCAATCTCCCGCACTTTTTGCCTGGGGCAACCGAATTGGACGGATGCTTTTCTCTAACGCAATTCCATTTATTAAAACAATCGGTACAAACTCACTAGGCCGCGTCTAAAATGTAGGTCAAGATGAATACGCAGAAAAAAAAGCAGCAGTGGATGTGAAATCATTAGCAACCCTTCAATGTATGTATACACACGGATTTGTACATATACATTCCGGAATGGGGTTGGAGTTGCAAAGAAAGAGAGAAATGTATTATGGGAACGCAAGTAAATTAAAATAACAGAAACGAACGGCGGGTGTTTGTATATGTTGTTTATGTTACTTGTTCCATACATTGACTATTATCTTATTTCCAAATGAAATTACTTTTTCTTATCACTATCACCCCAAAGACGAACTATTTTTTTTTTATTCTTCACTGTTCGCTCAAATCTCCAAGAGAACATCTTCTAGAATGCTCTAGAAATTTACAGAAAGTTCGAGTATCTTCTAGAATTTTCTAGAAAATTAAAGAATATTTTTGAATTCCCAGATTCTCAGATTGTGTAAATTTCTAGAGCATTCTAGAACCTTCTGGGAATTCAAAAAAAATCTTTAATTTTCTAGAAAATTCTAGAAGATACTCAAACTTTGTGTAAATTTCTAAAGCATTCTAGAACCTTCTGGGAATTCAAAAATATTCGTTAATTTTCTAGAAAATTCTAGAAGATACTCGAACTTACAGTAAATTTCTAGATCATTCTAGAAACTTCTGGAAATTAAAAAATATTCTTTAATGTTCTGGAAAATTCTAGAAGATACTCGAATATTCTGTAAATTTCTAGATCATTCTAGAACCTTCTGGGAATTCAAAAATATTCGTTAATTTTCTAGAAAATTCTAGAAGATACTCGAACTTACAGTAAATTTCTAGATCATTCTAGAAACTTCTGGGAATTAAAAAATATTCTTTAATGTTCTGGAAAATTCTAGAAGATACTCGAACTTTCTGTAAATTTCTAGATCATTCTAGAACCTTCTGGGAATTCAAAAATATTCTTTCATTTTCAAGAAAATTCTAGAAGATACTCGAACTTTCTGTAAATTTCTAGAGCATTCTAGAACCTTCTGGGAATTCAAAAATATTCCTTAATTTTCTAGAAAATTCTAGAAGATACTCGAACTTTCTGTAAATTTCTAGAGCATTCTAGAACCTTCTGGAATTCAAAAATAATCTTTCATTTTCTAGAAAATTCTAGAAGATACTCGAACTTTCTATAAATTTCTAGAGCATTCTAGAACATTCTGGGAATTCAAAAATATTCGTTAATGTTTTGGAAAATTCTAGAAGATATAACAGCATTCTGTAAATTTCTAGAGCATTCCAGAACCTTCTGAGAATTCAAAAATATTCGTTAATTTTCTAGAAAATTCAAGAAGATACTCGAACTTACAGTAAATTTCTAGATCATTCTAGAAACTTCTGGGAATTAAAAAATATTCTTTAATGTTCTGGAAAATTCTAGAAGATACTCGAATATTCTGTAAATTTCTAGATCATTCTAAAAACCTTCTGGGAATTAAAAAATATTCTTTAATTTTCTGGAAAATTCTAGAAGATACTCGAACTTACAGTAAATTTCTAGATCATTCTAGAAACTTCTGGGAATTCAAAAATATTCGTTAATTTTCTAGAAAATTCTAGAAGATACTCGAACTTACAGTAAATTTCTAGATCATTCTAGAAACTTCTGGGAATTAAAAAATATTCTTTAATGTTCTGGAAAATTCTAGAAGATACTCGAACTTACAGTAAATTTCTAGATCATTCTAGAAACTTCTGGGAATTAAAAAATATTCTTTAATGTTCTGGAAAATTCTAGAAGATACTCGAACTTACAGTAAATTTCTAGATCATTCTAGAAACTTCTGGGAATTAAAAAATATTCTTTAATGTTCTGGAAAATTCTAGAAGATACTCGAACTTACAGTAAATTTCTAGATCATTCTAAAAACCCTTCTGGGAATTAAAAATATTCTTTAATTTTCTGGAAAATTCTAGAAGATACTCGAACTTACAGTAAATTTCTAGATCATTCTAGAAACTTCTGGGAATTAAAAAATATTCTTTAATGTTCTGGAAAATTCTAGAAGATACTCGAACTTACAGTAAATTTCTAGATCATTCTAGAAACTTCTGGGAATTCAAAAATATTCTTTAATGTTCTGGAAAATTCTAGAAGATACTCGAACTTACAGTAAATTTCTAGATCATTCTATAAACTTCTGGGAATTAAAAAATATTCTTTAATGTTCTGGAAAATTCTAGAAGATACTCGAACCTACAGTAAATTTCTAGATCATTCTAGAAACTTCTGGGAATTAAAAAATATTCTTTAATGTTCTGGAAAATTCTAGAAGATACTCGAACTTACAGTAAATTTCTAGATCATTCTAGAAACTTCTGGGAATTAAAAAATATTCTTTAATGTTCTGGAAAATTCTAGAAGATACTCGAACTTACAGTAAATTTCTAGATCATTCTAGAACCTTCTGGGAATTCAAAAATATTCGTTAATTTTCTAGAAAATTCTAGAAGATACTCGAACTTACAGTAAATTTCTAGATCATTCTAGAAACATCTGGGAATTAAAAAATATTCTTTAATGTTCTGGAAAATTCTAGAAGATACTCGAACTTACAGTAAATTTCTAGATCATTCTAGAAACTTCTGGGAATTAAAAAATATTCTTTAATGTTCTGGAAAATTCTAGAAGATACTCGAACTTACAGTAAATTTCTAGATCATTCTAGAACCTTCTGGGAATTCAAAAATATTCCTTAATTTTCTAGAAAATTCTAGAAGATACTCGAACTTTCTGTAAATTTCTAGATCATTCTAGAACCTTCGGGGAATTCAAAAAAAATTCTTTAATTTTCTAGAAAATTCTAGAAGATACTCGAACTTTCATAAATTTCTAGATCATTCTAAAAACTTCTGGGAATTCAAAAATATTCGTTAATGTTTTGGAAAATTCTAGAAGATATCGAACATTCTGTAAATTTCTAGATCATTCTAGAACCTTCTGGGAATTCAAAAATATTCGTTAATTTTCTAGAAAATTCTAGAAGATACTCGAACTTACAGTAAATTTCTAGATCATTCTAGAAACTTCTGGGAATTAAAAAATATTCTTTAATGTTCTGGAAAATTCTAGAAGATACTCGAATATTCTGTAAATTTCTAGATCATTCTAGAACCTTCTGGGAATTCAAAAATATTCGTTAATTTTCTAGAAAATTCTAGAAGATACTCGAACTTACAGTAAATTTCTAGATCATTCTAGAAACTTCTGGGAATTCAAAAATATTCTTTAATTTTCTAGAAAATTCTAGAAGATACTCGAACTTACAGTAAATTTCTAGATCATTCTAGAAACATCTGGGAATTAAAAAATATTCTTTAATGTTCTGGAAAATTCTAGAAGATACTCGAACTTACAGTAAATTTCTAGATCATTCTAAAACTTCTGGGAATTAAAAAATATTCTTTAATGTTCTGGAAAATTCTAGAAGATACTCGAACTTACAGTAAATTTCTAGATCATTCTAGAAACTTCTGGGAATTAAAAAATATTCTTTAATGTTCTGGAAAATTCTAGAAGATACTCGAACTTACAGTAAATTTCTATATCATTCTAGAAACTTCTGGGAATTAAAAAATATTCTTTAATGTTCTGGAAAATTCTAGAAGATACTCGAACTTACAGTAAATTTCTAGATCATTCTAGAAACTTCTGGGAATTCAAAAATATTCTTAATTTTCTGAAAATTCTAGAAGATACTCGAACTTACAGTAAATTTCTAGATCATTCTAGAAACTTCTGGGAATTAAAAAATATTCTTTAATGTTCTGGAAAATTCTAGAAGATACTCGAACTTACAGTAAATTTCTAGATCATTCTAGAAACTTCTGGGAATTAAAAAATATTCTTTAATGTTCTGGAAAATTCTAGAAGATACTCGAACTTACAGTAAATTTCTAGATCATTCTAGAAACTTCTGGGAATTAAAAAAATATTCTTTAATGTTCTGGAAAATTCTAGAAGATACTCGAACTTACAGTAAATTTCTAGATCATTCTAGAAACTTCTGGGAATTAAAAAATATTCTTTAATGTTCTGGAAAATTCTAGAAGATACTCGAACTTACAGTAAATTTCTAGATCATTCTAGAACCTTCTGGGAATTCAAAAATATTCGTTAATTTTCTAGAAAATTCTAGAAGATACTCGAACTTACAGTAAATTTCTAGATCATTCTAGAAACTTCTGGGAATTAAAAAATATTCTTTAATGTTCTGGAAAATTCTAGAAGATACTCGAACTTACAGTAAATTTCTAGATCATTCTAGAAACTTCTGGGAATTAAAAAATATTCTTTAATGTTCTGGAAAATTCTAGAAGATACTCGAACTTACAGTAAATTTCTAGATCATTCTAGAAACTTCTGGGAATTAAAAATATTCTTTAATGTTCTGGAAAATTCTAGAAGATACTCGAACTTACAGTAAATTTCTAGATCATTCTAGAAACTTCTGGGAATTAAAAAATATTCTTTAATGTTCTGGAAAATTCTAGAAGATACTCGAACTTACAGTAAATTTCTAGATCATTCTAGAAACTTCTGGGAATTAAAAATATTCTTTAATGTTCTGGAAAATTCTAGAAGATACTCGAACTTACAGTAAATTTCTAGATCATTCTAGAAACTTCTGGGAATTAAAAAATATTCTTTAATGTTCTGGAAAATTCTAGAAGATACTCGAACTTACAGTAAATTTCTAGATCATTCTAGAAACTTCTGGGAATTAAAAAATATTCTTTAATGTTCTGGAAAATTCTAGAAGATACTCGAACTTACAGTAAATTTCTAGATCATTCTAGAAACTTCTGGGAATTGAAAAATATTCTTTAATGTTCTGGAAAATTCTAGAAGATACTCGAACTTACAGTAAATTTCTAGATCATTCTAGAAACTTCTGGGAATTAAAAAATATTCTTTAATGTTCTGGAAAATTCTAGAAGATACTCGAACTTACAGTAAATTTCTAGATCATTCTAGAACCTTCTGGGAATTCAAAAATATTCGTTAATTTTCTAGAAAATTCTAGAAGATACTCGAACTTACAGTAAATTTCTAGATCATTCTAGAAACTTCTGGGAATTAAAAAATATTCTTTAATGTTCTGGAAAATTCTAGAAGATACTCGAACTTACAGTAAATTTCTAGATCATTCTAGAAACTTCTGGGAATTAAAAAATATTCTTTAATGTTCTGGAAAATTCTAGAAGATACTCGAACTTACAGTAAATTTCTAGATCATTCTAGAACCTTCTGGGAATTCAAAAATATTCGTTAATTTTCTAGAAAATTCTAGAAGATACTCGAACTTACAGTAAATTTCTAGATCATTCTAGAAACTTCTGGGAATTAAAAAATATTCTTTAATGTTCTGGAAAATTCTAGAAGATACTCGAACTTACAGTAAATTTCTAGATCATTCTAGAACCTTCTGGGAATTAAAAAATATTCGTTAATTTTCTAGAAAATTCTAGAAGATACTCGAACTTACAGTAAATTTCTAGATCATTCTAGAAACTTCTGGGAATTAAAAAATATTCTTTAATGTTCTGGAAAATTCTAGAAGATACTCGAACTTACAGTAAATTTCTAGATCATTCTAGAAACTTCTGGGAATTAAAAAATATTCTTTAATGTTCTGGAAAATTCTAGAAGATACTCGAACTTACAGTAAATTTCTAGATCATTCTAGAACCTTCTGGGAATTAAAAATATTCTTTAATTTTCTAGAAAATTCTAGAAGATACTCGAACTTACAGTAAATTTCTAGATCATTCTAGAAACTTCTGGGAATTAAAAATATTCTTTAATGTTCTGGAAAATTCTAGAAGATACTCGAACTTACAGTAAATTTCTAGATCATTCTAGAAACTTCTGGGAATTAAAAATATTCTTTAATGTTCTGGAAAATTCTAGAAGATACTCGAACTTACAGTAAATTTCTAGATCATTCTAGAAACTTCTGGGAATTAAAAAATATTCTTTAATGTTCTGGAAAATTCTAGAAGATACTCGAACTTACAGTAAATTTCTAGATCATTCTAGAAACTTCTGGGAATTAAAAATATTCGTTAATTTTCTAGAAAATTCTAGAAGATACTCGAACTTACAGTAAATTTCTAGATCATTCTAGAAACTTCTGGGAATTAAAAAATATTCTTTAATGTTCTGGAAAATTCTAGAAGATACTCGAACTTACAGTAAATTTCTAGATCATTCTAGAAACCTTCTGGGAATTAAAAAATATTCTTTAATTTTCTGGAAAATTCTAGAAGATACTCGAACTTACAGTAAATTTCTAGATCATTCTAGAAACTTCTGGGAATTAAAAAATATTCTTTAATGTTCTGGAAAATTCTAGAAGATACTCGAACTTACAGTAAATTTCTAGATCATTCTAGAACCTTCTGGGAATTGAAAAATATTCTTTAATGTTCTGGAAAATTCTAGAAGATACTCGAACTTTCTGTAAATTTCTAGAGCATTCTAGAACCTTCTGGGAATTCAAAAATATTCTTTAACGTTCTGGAAAATTCTAGAAGATACTCGAACTTTCTCTAAATTTCTAGAGCATTCTCGCATCTGAGAAATTCAAGAACATTCTTTTAGAATGGTCTTCAAATTTTCAATAGATGTATATTTTTTTCACACCATCAGAAAGTAGAAATTTAAACGAAGAAAAAGCCCACCACTCTAGAATGTTTCAGAATGCTCTCCAAAGTGCCATTGGAGTGTCTTTAGCAATTTAGTTATTGACTCCAGGAATTTTCAACATTCACTAAAACATTTCAGGTGTTTCTAAACCTTGTCAAAAATTATTGAATGTTTCCAACAAAGTTGTTTCTAAAAATTCTAAAATATCCAATAATTTTATAATATCCGTTAATAGGCTCAAAAGAAATATTATCGAATGGTCCTAATTATGGTACAAGAACCCCAGTCAGTATAACTTTAATTATCTCATCAGTTAGATACCTATGTACCTACATTAAAGTTTTAAATGAAATTCGGCTGCGTAGCAATTTCATCTATTCCACCCTCATGCGTCTTATAGTCGAATCCCGACCAGCCCTTTAGTCAGGGTTGTTGTTGTTACATCTTCTTCCCATTGCCGTGATTAATGAAACGTCCGTTTACTTCCCGATTACAGACATTTTGGACGTGTATATAGAATCGAAGTGACTCTACGACGGGTAGGTTACATTAATTTCGACGAGGAACCAACAGGAGATGGGAGGGTGCGAGAGTGAGTGAGGTAGAGCAATTAAAGTTTGAACACACGTATGTATGTATATTAAGCGTGTATGTACAGACAGACAGGCAGAAGATACGAGCAATCATCAAAGGAGGGAGTTTTAATGGTAAAACAACCGGTGAGGAGGAGGAGGAAAAGAAGAAGAAGTAATTAAACTAGGAATGTGTGTGTCATTACAATTGTTGTTATGGCCCTTGATGTCTTTAGTTAGTTCGTTCGTAGGAAATGAGATTTCTAGGGACATTACCAAGTTCATAATGTCACCCATTTGAAAGTTTTGCGTGGAAGCAACAGTTGACAATGCAGCAATTGTTATCACAGCACATTTTGAAACAATATCGCAATGAAACAACCGCAACGTTACGTTTATGTTTTTATTTTTGAATCTGGTACCAAAAATGGTACCAAACTCTAACCTGATGATTTCAAATGATTTTTAAAAATAATAAAAGTCCTTCAGAAATTCCTGTATCTGTAAATTTATCGAAATTTTTTATTTGTGCCATTTTACACATTGTTACCAACAGCCCTACAAAATATTCAATACCAACGATGGTGTAGGTACAAAAACGTTTAGTAATATCCCCAGAAATTCCACACGTTGGGTACGGTACGATGATGCTACACATTAATTACGTCACGTTAATGCGTATATCAGATGATAGATGGACACGTGCGTCATATGTACAATAATCAGTTGTGCTCTAAGTCTGGTAGGTTTGGAACGAATTAATTAGGAAGTGTTAATTAAATCCCACGGTCGTCCAATGGCGAACAGTGAACCCTACACGTCCCTTGTGTTGTGTCGATACAATCTTTCATCCCTCTAACCTATCAATTAGCCCATGTTCCAAAAAAAAAAAGGGAACTTGTCTTTTCAAGGAAGTTGTCGAGAGTGGGCAGGGGTTGATTTATATCAAAGATGGACAACAAATTACCATTCTGTTGTTTCATAAACACAAATAAATTAAATGACACTTAACATTATTTTCAATTTTCTTCACTTCTTACAACTTACAACAATGTTTGGCACCAAAAAAATGGAGTCCATTTTAATTTTTGCGTCAAAACACGACGAGTCTCCTTCCTTATTCCAGTTATGTAATTACAATTATTTTGTTGCAGATACTGCGTTGAATTTGAAGTTCTCAAAGCGTCCAAAGCTTGCAAAAAAGAGAATGGCTTCCAGTCGTTGAAAGAAGGTACGTTTTTACACTATATGAAATTGTTCATTATTATTGGTCCCAAAAAACTACTTCAAAAAGTCTTTGTGAACCCATACAATCAATATCCCATTTGAAAATAAGAATATTTACGATTTCAAATATATTGGGGAGGACAATTTTTTATTTCAATGGTCCTCCACCAAAGGAAGACCTCCTGGTGCTTATCAAGTTCAATATTGACATTCAGAATTTGAGCAAAATTGAAACGTTAAAAAATTTTTTTACATGGACAAAAAAATCTCTGAATCTGTTTTTATTATATTAAGGTTGGGCATATTGAAAAGTTTCATAAAAAGGAACCTACCTAAATCTACTTAATCATATGACAAAGAAAATGCGGAAATAATATTTTTATGAAAATCCAATTCTATTATTTTTCTTGAATTCTAACGAAATAAATGCTATATGAACTATTTGTTCTAATTTCAGGTGAACGTGTGTGTGTTAAATGCGAATCGGAAGCTCTACGTAAAAACCTCGACTGGAGATGTCAAGGTCACGGAGTTGAGGGTCGCGTGACCCGATGGATTGCCATGGGTGCCCCCTACTGCCACGGTAAATGGATCAGAGCCGAAACGTCAACGCCAGACAGCTGTGCGGCAAAAACTTGCCAAGATAATAATTATCTCATTTTCATTTAATTAATTAAAAACGTTTCGAAAAATTAAATGACTATAAGATTAGGTAGATGACCCGTATTTTTAATACTTTTACAAAGCTTTTATTTGTAATTTAAATAAATATAAGAACCACCCACCACCAAGACGCCCTTTAGTTTTGAATTTTATGTATAGGGTGATCATCTTCAAATTAAAATTGTTCTGTTGTATGAACACCCTGTATATTGAATCACTTAACACACTTTATAAAAAAAATAGACGCTACTCACATAATAAAACCGATAAATACGTACATAAACATGTGTGTCATAAAAATTACGAAAAAAGTAATTTCTTATTGGTGTAATCTAAGTTCTTAAATGCATTATTAATTGCAATTATGTTACCGAATGATTTTATAAACGTAGAATTAATTAAGTGCCTCCCTGAACACAAACAACCTTTTTGAAATTTCCATTTTCATTCGTTTTTATTTATTTTTTGCCTTACTCTACGCCATTGCAGATTTACTCATATATTTTTTCATATTTTATATTTATCTATTCATCATCATTTTGATTATAAAAACTTCTCTTTCTAAAAATTAATAGCTAAAATGGTCCATAAGAATCTAAATAATTGTCGAGTAATTAAAAATTTAACGACACAAAATTACTTATTAGTTACAAAGAAACAAAGGAGTTAAAATTTGCTTCCTATTGACGTAACAATTTGATCCACATCTGATTTTAACTCAACCTAAACATTGCATTTTTTCTTATATAACTTTATAACTATAAATTATTTCATCATATTGCTATTAAAGTATCTCTACAAGTGTTTTTGTTGCATGATGTGATTTATTAACTAACTATCAAGAATATGATATTGGTTTAAGGTGTGTTACTAATACTGTTTAATTATAGCTATTATCGTTTTTTAAAGATATAAAAACTGACTTTATAGTAGTCTTATAAGGCACCTACATATCGTCGTAACGGGATTTATTGTAATAAAAAAATAAAGATTTTACAAAGATTTTTTTGTCTTGACTCCTGTTTTTATGTGCCATTCTTAAATTTAAACAAAAACTTATAAAATGAATAAGGGAATAAAGTCTACATATAATTTCTAAATTTAATTTGCATATTTTATATACCCAACATAGTTGTTGCGCAAATGTCGTTTAATTATATGATATGCATGTCAGCGGATCTGTTTACTGTTACATATTTGAACACGCCTTAAATTTACTACTTTTCTATAGAAATCTCCTTCTTGTTACTCTATGATATGTCGTCATAACTCATAACAGAACTCTAACCTAGAAATGTTGACGTTCTAGTGTAGGTAATTTATAATTAAAATTGAATAATTTAAATGAAAATACGGTATTAAAAAGGTAACGTTAAATACTTAATTTATTGCAGTTAATGTTAATTTGTAAAGAACTTAATTTTAACATAGTTGTTTGTGTTTTTTATTTTTAGGTCTAACCTCAAATAGGCACGTGTGGTAATTTAATACTATAAAAATCACAAAATGACTCGTAAAAAGGAGAAAAGGAAGCTCCCAAAAGCAATTTCAGCTGTTCAAAGAAATGTTAAGGCTGACGAAGAAGATACAGTTGATGAGGAGGTAAGATTTTCATTATACATCATATTGAGAGTAACTTTAGGGTGATACTTTTAGGATGAAAATGTGTACTTTAACACAATCGAAGAAGAGGATGAAAATAGTGCCTCAGAATCTGAAGTGGAGGATGAAAGTGATGGAGAAACTGAAAAAGTTTTAACAGACTTCATAGATGAGGTCAACAGTGAAAATATTAGTGATAGTGATGAACAGAATGAGGACAATAGTGTAGATGAAAATGGAAGTGATGAAGAACCGGAAGAAGAAGATTCAGATGAAAGTGAAAATGATGAAGGAGTTGAAGAAGGTGACTCAGATAACAGCCAAGAAGATCAAGAATCAGAAGATGATTCAGATGAAAGTGAAGAAGTTTCAAGTGAGCCAGAAAGTGATAGTGATTTAGTTCAGAAAAAAAAAATTAAAGGACCATTGAAAAGTAAACAGGCAAAGGAACGAATAATAAAAAATAATAATAAATTAACAAAGCCCCAGCAAAAAAATGGAGGTGTGCTACAGGCTGAAAATAAAGAAATTTTGAATACAAAGGATGAGTATGCAGATGGAGATACATCTGATGAAGAGGACATTAGAAATACTGTTGGTAACATTCCAATGAAATGGTACGATGAATACCGGCATTTGGGATATGACTGGGATGGAAATAAGATAACAAAACCTGAACAGGCTGATACAATAGATAACTTCTTGAGGAAAATTGAAGACCCTGATTTTTGGAGAACCGTTAAAGATCCTCAGACAGGGCAGGAAGTGGTTCTCAATGAAAATGATATCGACTTGATTAGAAGAATTAAAGGACAGAAAATACCAGATCCCAGTTTTAATGACTATGCTGTATGTATTTTTTTTTTTAATTTCTAATTGCAATGTTTATATTAATCTTGAAATAATCAGTAAATATATTGATTTAAAAATCTGTCAATATTTGATATTATATTTTATTCTTTGATTTTCCAGCCTTGGATAGAATGGTTTACAAGTGAAGTGATGCAGATGCCATTGAGGAAGTTCCCAGAACATAAGCGATCATTTCTACCAAGTCGTGACGAAGCAAAGAAAGTTTCGAAACTCGTTCACGCTCTTAAAATGGGTTGGATTAAATCAGAAGAGGAGCGCCGTAAAGAAAAGGCGAAAAAAGAGCCCCAATTCTACATGTTATGGCAATCCGACGACCAGTCAGAAGAAATGCGTCGAATTCACAAGCACATACCGCCCCCCAAGAGACCTCTACCTGGCCATGCAGAATCGTACAATCCTCCACCTGAATACCTCTTTGATGCCAGGGAACTCAAGGAGTGGAACAAAAACAAGGAGACTCCGTGGAAAAGAAAACTCCATTTCGTTCCCCAAAAGTACGATTCTCTGCGAAAAGTCCCGGCTTACTCAAGATACATTAAAGAACGATTTCTACGTTGCATGGACTTGTATTTGTGTCCTAGGGCGATCAAAATGCGTCTACAGGTGGAGCCTGAAGATTTGGTTCCTAAGTTACCAAGTCCTAAAGATCTCCAACCATTCCCTGTTCTTCTAGCTGTAGAATATAAAGGACATACTGATATGGTACGTACAATTACCACTGACAAAACAGGACAATATTTGGCCAGTGGCTCAGATGATTGCACAGTGAAAGTTTGGGAAATAAACACAGGGCGTTGTTTGAGGACTTTTAAAACAGATGCAATTGTGAGGAGTATCGAATGGTGCCCTAATGAAAAGTTGCCTCTTATTTTGGTCGCCAGTGGTAAGAGGGTCATTCTGATTAATCCAAATGTGGGTGATTTTCTACTGAATTCAAAGGCAGATGAGATATTGAAGGAGAAGCCTCAAAGTGAAGTTATTGTGAGTGAACGGGTGATGACTACTGTAAAATGGAATGATTTAACTGAAGAGGAATATGAAAATGGTAAGTGATAGATTTACCAATATAGAATATTTGTTAGTAAAATTAGAATAACTTTCAGGGTTCAGAATAATCTTGTCGCACTTCAAAGAGGTGACCCAGGTGACTTGGCACGGTAAAGGCGATTATTTTGCTACAGTGATGCCTGACGGTCAAAATCGATCAGTTCTCGTGAGTCAGTTGTCCAAACGAAGGTCACAATTGCCGTTTGCTAAGTCGAAAGGACTCATACAGTGCGTCCTCTTCCACCCTTCGCGTCCGTTCCTTTTTGTCGCGACGCAACGGCATGTACGCATCTACGACTTAGTTAAACAGGCGATGGTTAAAAAGTTAATGTCCAATTCACATTGGATTTCTTTCATGTCGGTCCATCCTGGTGGAGATAATCTCCTTGTGGCTACTTATGATCGTAAAATGTTGTGGTTCGATTTGGACCTGAGCACTAAACCGTATCAGACTTTAAGATTGCATGGGACGGCTGTCAGAGCTGTGGCATACCACCGGAAGTATCCGTTGTTTGCTTCGGGATCTGACGATGGGAGCATGATTGTGTCCCACGGGATGGTGTACAAGTAAGTTTTTAGTAAACACATTATTATTACTCAGTTTACGTTAATTTTTTTCCCCAGCTAAGTTGCTACAATTTTTATTTTCAGTGACCTGTTGAAAAATCCATTAATAGTGCCCCTGAAGAGGTTTCAAGACCATACCACAGATAATGATTTTGGTATATTTGCAGTACATTTTCATCCACATCAACCGTGGGTGTTTTCAGCAGGAAGTGATTCTACGATTAAATTATACAGCAATTAGGTAAACGACTTTCTATACATTTGAATTAATTTTAATATTATGGGAACAAGATCAGATTGTTTCACAAAAAAACTTGTTAATAATGGTTAAATACATAAGGAGAAAAGATTTTTTGTTTATTTTTTGTTTTATTTATTTTTTATTGTTGGTCGACCATATTTGAAAACATTTGATAACTGCAGGTACGTATCTACTTAATTTAGTTTTGAATTTTGAGGAAAATTTATTTATTAATTACTTATTTCTTTTTGGAGGGTAGTTGGCTTTTTCGGAAGGTCCCCTATTTTAGCATATTCAGAAAATAAAACATTATCGATACCCCCTAAATAAACAATGGGATGTAACAATCGACTGTAGAATTTAATGTTGTATAAAGCAAACAATTACTTTTGTTTTATACACCCGACTTTTGTTATTAAGAATGCAACAATCTACATGGTATTGTTTTGTGCCTATTCTCTTTATTTAAATATTTTTTTTAAAGTTAACCTTTTTAAGAGGTAATTATTAATTATAAATGGGTTTTAATGATTATAATAAGTTATAATTGTTTTTGTATTTGTGCGTTAATTTAAAATCGGCGCAAATATGCGATGCGCAAGCGCACTTGAATCGAACGACTCAATGATCTAGTTACCTGTCAGTTTGAAAGATGGCAGTTTCAACGGTAAAAAAAGCATATGGCGTACGTTTTCTGTTTTTGCTATCTATTTCTTCATAATAATTGTGTGTGTGAGATGTGTAGTATGATTAATCGCGTTAAGTATTTAATAATTTAAACGAATCGAATGTTATAAGCCATTGATAGCTGTGTACAGTTTTATAGAAAGTCAATTTATATTTTGTGTACGTATGTTAAAGCGTTCATTGTGAGAGAACAAGTCTGTGATATTATTCTAAGTGATTGTTGTTAAAAATTCTTTATTAATTTACGAAGAAACTAATTGTAATTAAAAACAATTGCGGTGTAAATACTGTGAGGTGTTTTTAGTGGAGCACTATGTCGATCTCAACCGTTGCAGGTAACGGTGAAAGTGAAAATAAAATAGAACGATCAGATGACTCGACCCAAAACAGTAAGTGACATTTTTCACTGCTTTATTTATTCTTAGGTTTAAACATTTCTCAATTTACTATTCATAATTCAACGATAACAGACGTATCAAATACAATAAGCTACTTCCATGTCAATAAAATACAAAGGAAATGGAACACCTTCATCAACTTTATTGACAATATAATATGTCCATGATTAATTGGGCATTATATTAACAGTTTCTCATTTAATATAGGTAATAATGTTAATAAATTGTCGACAATGATCTTCACCTTTACCTTATATCTATAACGTTTTTTACAAGTAGAATATTCGACGATTTTTTTGGTATCTTTTTTGCCCTACAGAACTAGATAATTTTTTGCTCGAAAGTCCACATTCTATTCCAGTTTTGTTCTCTTGTTCAAGGTGCTAGGCGAAATTTGTCGTTTTATTTAATAGAATATTAATTTTATTATTTAATATTGATAGTTTTATAAATTTTAAATAGGTATCAAAGGTATTTGCAATTGCAATTATTTTAACTTAAGTACTAGTGTTAAAATTGATTGTACAAAAGGATTAGTTGATACCCAAAAGAGGTGTGCTTTACTACGTCATTAGGTTTTAAGTTTAGTGTATTTTATTAAACTATGGCTAGAACAAAGACCTCTAATAAGAGGAACGCATTGCCCCCAAAAGTTGATGGAAATTTTAATGTTCGAAATAGACAAAAAAGTAAAAAACGTGTTAAAAGGGTTTCGTGGAGTAAGTTTGGTCGTTGTTGTCTCTACATTTCAATGCAAAAAGTAATATTTTTTTATCTGTTGCAGGAGATGAAGAGATAGAAGGAATGAGTTTGGTGTCGCTTGAAACGACTGAATTCACTGCTGAATTTACAGACCCTGCTATCTTAGCTGCCAAACCAGCTGTTGCTCGTATTAAGTACACTAAAGAGGAATTAGTGAAACTGAGACAGGCTCCTCAATCTTTGAGACGACCTGAATGTTTTGACCCTGCTTATGATATCTGGCAATTTGATCGGAAAAGTTCAGACACTCCCAGTGATAACAGTGGAAGATTTGAACCAGAATATAAGGTAAATCCACAAAATAAGTTTTTATTTTACGTATTAAAGTTGCCTTTATAAGTAATACAGCAATTACTTAAAAGTCCACATATAATGAGAATGCAGATGGTTGCTTGGGAATTTGTTTCAAAGTAAATAAAGTTTCTTATTTTTTCTTATTCCTTGTCGTAACTGAATCCTTAATCCTTAATAAAAAGAATATTTTGGTGTAGAAAAAAAAATTGCATGTAATAATTAATTTACCTACAGCAGAATTGTTGTCGATTTAATTGGACTTACATTTTTGAGGATTTAAATCAATTTTTTAAAATCGGAATTGAACACTTTATCAAGTAATCATCAATTTATATTAGTTTTTAGTAAATTTTCATTGTTCAAATTACTTGTGCTTCGTTTAGAAAAAATATGTTAGTAAATATCAAACGATTAAATTAAATCTTATCCAGTTTATTATATATTAACATTAAAAATTAACACAAAGGAAGTGCAGTATTTTGCTATCGTATTGCTTCTGTGATATATTTTTTTTTTACAAATTGTATCAATAATGCAATAATCACAAAAGTTAATGCAGACTTTTAAAGTGATGTTTATTAATGATAAGAAGTCAGCAGTAATAAAATAAACTGTTTTAAAACACTTTTTTCTACACACATACTCATGTGTTTGTTGAAAACTTTGATTTTGCAAACAATGCAAATTATTATTCAATCCATTCAAAAAACTGCTACGCCATTAACTGGAACTGATTAATTGCAGTTTGGTAATTTGCTATAATTATCGTTACTTAATTTTCATTTAAATCATTTTTAGGTGCGTATTATGTAACTTTTTAACTTTTTCTTTTTACGTACAGTATTTTTAATTTTCTAAAAACAGCAATTAATTTCAAATGATTACTTTTTATTACCAAAATTTTGCAGTATTTAAAAGAAAATTCTGATTTTGTACTATTTAGGTTATAATTTACGTAGGTAAATTAATGCTAGTAGGACAAATAAATAAAAGTAATCATTCCTATCTATTCCCGTTTTCTATTTTCATCTTGCCCTTAAAACCAAGGGAAGTCCAAAATTACTAAAAATATGCACACGAAATCTCGAATGATTTTTATTATTTAAAATCGTTAAGCAGCGCCGCTCCAACGATCCGAGGGAGCGAGTGCGCAAAGAACAGGATGGCATCGTACTCAGCCCCCAGCGGCGCAGCTTCAACTCGGGCTGCTTTGTGCCCGTCAAGGTCGAGCTCCAAAAACGACACCGCTCGGACAGCCCTTTGGGCAACAAGTCGTCGGAGGGCACGGGTGGAGGATCGGGTGGCGGTCCGCATCACATGCAATCCCATCGTGAAATTCCGGCGGGTGCTAGAAGGATCGGGAGTGGACGTATTTTGACGAGGGAGGTGCCGTGGGACTATCAGGACAAGGGTGACGCGGACGCTGAATACGGGTATCGGAGAGAGAGACGGGACACTGACAGGGACGACAGGTCAGTCAAATAAACAGATGGTTCTTCTTTGTGGGATGTTTTAAAGATTTGTTTTTTAATTATAACTTTTAGATTCGAAAGACGCTCATATGGCCGTGATAACATGGATAAGGACAAAGAAAAGCAGCACGGTCGTGGCCGCTTTGGTGGTGATAGACGAAGAATGGAAAACAGAGAAGAAGAACCCGAATGGTATGTGATGTGAAGTGATTTTTTTACCTTGATACAAAAATGTTTTGTATTAGGTTCTCTGGCGGCCCCTCTTCCCAGAATGACACGATCGAGCTGCGCGGTTTTGATGACGACACCAAAAAGCTACGTAACAAGAAACAGTCTCCCAGTACGATGAAAAGGTCGAAAGAGCGCGCCCTCAAAAACAAAGAGAGACAGCAACAGGATCAGCCATCATCGGATACGAAAGAGAAACGCACAGGCCCTGGAGGACGTGGCGACGATAGTGGCGAGAGCGATGGGAACAACGGTGCGAAAAGTAGCGCCCCGAATGCCAGATCCACTCCGAATGCAGAACAAACGAACGGGAGTGGCGAATCAGACTTGTCTGCAACAGCAAATTATTTACCAACATCTTCTTCTCCTATTACAACCAAAGCCAATAACGTAACGAAAAAGCACGAGTCGAAAGACATGGGTAGGGTGGATGGTCCAGCTCTGGATGCTCTCGAAGCCATCCTCGAATCGAAAAGCATTCCCAGTATTTTAACCGTAAATTATTTTTATTAATGTATAAAGGAATAAAACCTATTATATTTCTTGTTCCAGAACGGCATAGGTGGCGACGGTGACGCTCCCTCCTCAGGCTCGCGTTTCAGCCGCTTCTTCAAGACGTCGAGTCCTCCGAAGACGCCCTTCGACGACGAAGACGCGCGTTCTTCAGCGTCCATTCACGACAATTACCTGTTGAAAACCATCCTAAGGGACATTTCTGAGACGAAGGTGACGATACCAGGAGAGACAGAGTCGTCGTTCGCTCCCATATCGCCTGCCGCCTATACTGGAGGGGGTGGAGCTCGTTCTGGTACAGCAACGACTGCAGCTGCCCAACACGCAAACGTTGGAACGACCCCTTCAGCCACGGCAGCTATTAACAACCAGAAACCGTTTAACTTGATTGATATGCTGCAAAGGAACAGGCAGAATGTACAACAGGAAGAGACGGTGGTAGGAGGAGGAGTGAAAAACTTAGGTGCATAAAATGAAAAAAAAAATTGTACAATGTAAAATTTTATTTTATTTTCTTAGGCGTTCCCGCTGGTAAAGTTCTCAGTTTGGAAGAGTTGGAAGCAAAGATGTTGCAACAGGGCGGGGGAGATCCAGGCACTGCCAGAATTGCCAGTGCTGCCCTTAAACAACAACAGAAATTGCAAAATCAGCAACAACAGGCTCAACAACAGCAACAACCGCATCTTAACAAAGTCGAAGACGACATGACGGCTTTTAAACGACTTGTAAGTAGCAACGATATAATAATTATGATTTATTAGAGAATGTAATATACTTTTCCATTTTCAGCTTGCCCAAGTTTCTGGAGGGCATGCTGTGCCTGCTACAAATGGTCCCATTACAACCAATAAACCACCAATGAGTATCTTAGAGGTACGATAATATCTTATTGAATTTGTCTTTTTGAGGTTATAGTACCATACAATTGTTTTGGTATTTATTTATTGACTAGGTACAGGAGGCAAATAATTTATTTATTTATATGGGCGAACCCTATTATTATTATGCTATCTGTTGTTTTCAGATGCTGTCCCATTCCCAGCAACAAGAAGAGCTGAATCGCGTAGCTCCTCCATTGGGTCCTCTTAGTCCAAACCCCTTGCAAGCCCCCCACATTCCTAACGATCTCATCCTTAAGCTGCAACAGGTGCAAAATCATGTTCAACAGGTAGGTTGCTTCTATTTTACAAATTCATTTGGCATTAAAGAAAAAATAATGTGTTTTTATTGGGTTATGTTATATACATAGATCATTTTTATTGAAAATGTAATACGAATACGATAATTTGATTTGAATAATTGTGTAATGTAATGTTGATTTGATTTGTGTTTATGTTGATTTTAAAAACTGTAATGTGTTAACAGCAACAGCGTTTCGATATGCTGAACAAACTCATGAACGCTGGCATGCACCAAGGACAGCAGCACCGTACAAACCAGATGCAGGAGATGAGCTTAAACCAGAGCCGGGAGCTCTTGGGACGTCCGGAGGCTCAAGCTATACTACACGGTTGGTTTTTTAATAATTTTTAACCTCAATTGTTCTGACTTAATAACGTTTAATACGAAGGCCAACGTGCAAAAAAATTCTCTTGATTTAATTTTATGAAGTTTTTTGGGGTGATAATCTTTTGACTCCCATATCTTCAAAATCAACCCCTGCAGCTGAAAACCGAAACTTTCTTCATAGATGGGGGATAGAAGCCTGCAATACCATAAAACCCTCCTGAGGCTGCGGGGTTCGGTTAAGGAGCTTTAACGGCACGCACATTGCACAATTTTATAATATAGTATATTGACTGATGCATTATTGAGGGTCGTAATTATGACAAAAAAGGCTCTTATAGTAAACAACTTGTTCTTTTATTTTATAAAGGTCTAAAACGGGGCGATATAACGCCGCAACATTTGTACCAGCAACTGGCGAATCCGGCAATGCAGCCGCGTCATCGCGAGCTCTTGCTCACTATAATCAAGCTGCACGGTGGCGCTGGTGGAGCTGCGAGCGTCGCAGCGGCTGGTACGGTGGTGGGCGGGGCGTCTCCCGGTTCCGGTATCGGACCGAGCCCTCGTGTGCTTAGTCCCGTGCCGCCCCCGCACGCCCTGTTCGCCGCCCAACAGCAACAGCAGCAAGCTCAACAGTCGCAACAGTTAAGAGTGTCGCCCTTGCCACCCAACGGTGAGTCGGTTCGCGTATTCGTGCGCTTTTCGGGGCTTTGCTAGATTTCGTAGTGTTTCTTTCGGCTCCTAGTCGTTTTTAATTTTTGTTACGTAGATCTTCACGTACCCGCTTTTGGTTTTGCAGGAGTGGTAATTTTGAAATATTAAAGCCAATTTTAACTTAATTTGTTGGTATTGCACTGTTATGCTGTTAATGTGTGTATTAGTAAAGAGCTGTGTTGCATTGCTGCTATTGTAACATTAATATTTTACTTTTTTTTTCTTATTGACATTTTTTTGTATTATAAATGGCACATCACCTTTATTTAATACAACGTTTTTAATATCTAATAAACCAACAAAACTTACCTTTCGTTTTCTACCAAATTAGTTGATTGTCTACATAAAGCTTCTTTATTTGTTGCTTATTGTCTTCTTTTAACCACTTATTTGTTTAATATTCATGTTGTGTATTGTACAGTTTTCCTAGTAGATTTATTATAGCACTGATAATGTATTTTTTAAACATAAATAAGAACAGAAAATCAAAAATTTGAATTGACAATTTTTTGCAAGCAGCCTATTGTGTGTCGCCAATATTGGCTGCAAGCCCAAACACCTTAACGGTGCCAGGTAAGTTAAATGTTTTCCAAAATTCCACAATCTTTGGGTTTTCGTGTGTAATCCATGGGTACGGTGCAAAAATTTTGAATTCACATTTTAGGCCAATGCATTAAAAAAACGAGAGCCAGTACAACTGATTAAAATTAAGAAAACTTTTACCTCTCGTAGAAAATGTAAAAAAAAAATTAATTTGTTATTTCATGTAAACAAAAATAAACAAATAAATTTTTCTTTTCGCCTGGAATACGATGATTATTTTGTTATTTAATCTCATAGCCATGCATCAGCGTATTCCCTCCCCGCGCGAGCTGCAAGTCCACACCCAGAATATAATGCAACGGGCCCTGATCAAAAAGAAGCTTGAAGAGCAGCAGGAAAATTTCAAGAAACGCCAGGAAATGCAACAGAGAGGACAAAGTCCAGCTGGAGGCGTATCGCCAGCTAAACAGACAGCCTCTCCCACCCCACTCGCATTTACTCCCACATCTGTTCTTAGAAAGATGACTGCAGAAAAGGATGAAGGTAAACAATCGCTTTAATTGGAGTCAAGTAGTATTAAAATGTTATTATATCGATCCAGGTGGCAACAAAGATGTAGGTAACAAGAACACAGACTCCCAGAACAAAACCCAACAACAAGGAAGACCTGTCGTTGGAATCAAGACTTCTTTATCGCAGATGACCCAGCAGCAGCAGTCACAACAACAAAATCAGTCCCAGTGGAACGTTCAGCAACAACAACAACAGCAGCAATCTCTTAAACAGCCAGGAATGTATTAAAAAACACAATTACCTACTTCCTTAAGGCTCTTGAGTTTTTTTTATTGCTTTTTTTCTAATAATAGGACGAGCGATCGTTAAAGCAAACTCGAATTTCCCCACACCTTCCCAACAGCAGCAGTCGTCCCAGGACGTGCAGCAGTTTTTCCAGCAACAGCGCATCTTAAACCAACAACAGCAGCAACAACAACGGCACAAGATGGGCGCCACCCCCGGCCCCCAAAACCAACAGACAACAGGTGGCGTACCTCCTTCGATCGTCTCTTCTCACCACCATTCACAACAACAGCAGCACAACTACAACCACACCTCCCACCACTACAATCAAATGAACACGTCCCATCTTCACCACAGCGCCAGTAATCCGTCAATTTATCTGTCTAATCCGCAATCGGCCGGTCCGTTTCAGACGTCGCAGAACAGCCACCTGAAGCACCAGCAGCTGAGGGCGCAGCACCAGCAACAGCAACAGCCGACCAATCAGCAGCAGCAGCACTACAACAACAACCGGGCTCCGCAACAGCCGACGTGGGGGGCGCAACAGCAGCAAGGGATGTTTGGACAGTTTCAGAATTATGGTAAGTGTTTAATTTTATTTTATTCATTTTCAGATCTTATCAGTGGGATTATAGTGCAAATCTTTGTAATTTGTTGGATATTAATGACGCCGGGTGTTTCATTAAGGGCTATATCACTACAATAGCCGTGAGAAAGTCTTGGAAATTATTATTATTAAGTTCTGTATTTTACCGCAACTGATAAGGTGAACCATAAAATTTAAGATTTCTCCAAAAATTATGACAAGATAGCTTATTACTTTAGATGTATAACATCTACTGGAATTATTTAGAGCATAACAACCGTTACTTGGCAGTGTATATGTTGCTGACGCAAATGGTGCTGTAATCGCTTTCAGTACGACGCATTCGGAACTAAATTCTGTAGCATGCGCAAGATTCATCCCTCTTGATACAGCCTATATCCATTTTTTTATATTTTAGATAGCCGCAGCGCACAGTTGGGGCGGGGCGGTGTGAACGGTGGAGGCGGCGACCTTTCACCCACCAGTAATCAGTTGGCGCGCTGGTTCTCCCCCGACCTTTTGGAACGAGCACGTGCCGGCAAACTGCCCAACATGCCCAACGTTTCCCACTCTCAACACGCCATCAATCTCGAGGAGCTTGAACGACAGACTGCCCCTCCCGTTCACAATTAAAAAAAATAAACAAATAAATTTATTTACTATTCAAAACACGAACAAACAACAAACAGTCATTTCTTTATCATTCATTGGTCACCTCCGAGTTTGAATAGATTTGATTGGAATGGATATTTATTGGTAGTTGCTGGGACTTTGGGGTCATTATTTTTGTCACTCCACGCAACAACAGAGGATTGATTATATATTGATTGTGTTGACAATTGTTCGATTTGGAAAAAGAAAATGGTTAGAAGGGCAGGGTAACGGTTGTGGTCTGTCTTCCTGCCCTTTTCTCTGTTGTCTTTTTCTCTCCCTTTCTCTCTCTATCGTCGTGTCTGTCTGCCGCCTATACATGTACATGTTCTTAATCTTACGATTAGCTACTATTTCTTTTTTTTTTTTGAACGAAAGACTGGAAAACTTTTTTATTTTTTTTTTCTTTGTTTTGTTGTTTCAAAGAGGTTGCAAACAAATACAACAACATAAGATACGATACGATTAGACATTATTGTTTGGTGTTTTGTTTTTTTTTTAATCCATTAAAGATAAGGAGCGGTCTTGAAACGTCAATAATAATAAAATAATGTCAAAATCTTCACTACTATCTATTTTTGTGTGTTAGTATTAAATTAAATAAACTAGAAGGAGAAATATGTTGTTGTATGTAGTACATACCTAGTGTGAAGTTGCAGATGATGAAGAACTAATAATTTGAAGTGACGTTGTTGTAATAATGTAATGTAATAGTAAAAGGAAAAGAAGAGCAAACACTAAGTATGTAGACATTAGAAATCGTATTCGGTTACTTTCTGATATTTTTTATTTTTTTTTTGTTGTGCTGAGATTTGAAACAGTTTTTTAAATGTTGTATTAGTGTGTGTGCTCGTGCAGGTGCGTGAGGGTAAACGTGTGAATGAATGTACGGATGCTGTGCGGATTTTGATGCAAAAACATTGCAACGGTTTCAACGAAAACAAGAAATATTTTAAGTGTTTTTTGCGTATTTAGACACTTTCTTGTGTATTCTGTAACGTATTAAGCAGCAGCAAGTTTCGAAAAAGCCTAAAATATTTTATTTACAATTTTGATTCTGCGTACGTCAACAGGAAAAGAAGTCAAAACATACACGGTGTTTACGTAGGACAGCTCAATAGATAACTGAACTGTAAGAGATAAAAAAAATCCAGCTTCTCGGTCTCTTTTTTTTAGGCAAATTTATTGACAAAAGTTGAACAATTAAGATGCGGAGAATAATTTTTAACTTTTGTTTACCTATACCTCGAAAACAGTGTACATCATACGATAGCAATTTTTTGAAAACACCAATAAGTTTGTCCCAAAAAAAAGAGATCGAGAAGCTTCCATTTATTTATGATTTTCTTTTTTTAATCTCTTACAGTCACCTACTCTGTTGAGTTGTCCTTTAGAAACATCGAATTTTGCCCACCCTGTGAATTTAGTTTCAAACAGCAGAACATCTCATCTCAACCTTTGGATGTTAACTAATAATCAAAATTTATGAAATTTCGTCACCTATCGTTTGTTAAATTTCCAAATTTAAATTTTCCTTATCGCGGTGTTTGACACAAAATATATCTGCTTCTGGGGCTGACACTCAGTACGTCTGGTGTTGTTATTAATCTTTATTATTTTTTTTAATTTCTTTAAGCGTATACTTTTAATTAAATTTAAAAGCCCGTATTACTAGAAATGAACAATTTACTTATTAAAGGACTGATTTTAAATTAAACACTTAATCTACACGTAATGGTGGATATAAGGATTGAGAATGAAAAAACTGATTATTAGAACACATGGACTCGGTACCGGATTTTTCATTTCTCGGAAACTACTGGGAAAATTTTATGATTTACCCTATTAATTACGCACACCCCATTCCGCTTAAAAATAATTTCTAAGGTTTCTCAAGGCTATTTTAGAGATTTTTTTATCTGAATTTATATACCCAGTAGTTTCCAAGATATGCCCATACCCGGTATACTATTTAACTTAAATATACTATTAATTAATCACTTTCAATTAATAAAAAAAATAATAATTAAAACATAAAAAATTATGTACAAAGTTTTGAAAATTGAAGTGCTTAAAATTTAAGAACCTTGATTTTGTCCCATTTCTTGTCGATTTATTTATAGTTGTTTACGTGTACAAGTGTGAGTCGTATCGACATGTAGTGATAGCAAGCATGTGGACGAGTGAGTACGGGTCAGTCCAGTGAAATGGAAACAAAAAGAGAAATGAGGAAGGTGTAAATGAGGAAAAAAAACTTGTAAATATAAACGAAATATATGAGCAGCATATTTATTAAAATTCGATGCTTGTTGTATAGCTGTATAAAATAAAAAAACAAATATTAATTAGAAATGAAAAAAATTCAAAAATAATTAAAAAAAAAAGAACTTCAATAACGTTCCTTGCCTATCGTCCGGATTGTGCTGCTTCGTTTCCGGTAATGATAAATAATTAATGTCTAGATGAATTTATTGTATTACTTAACAAAAACAAACCGAAATTGTGTAGTTGTACGTTGTTGTTCTACTTTATTATATTATTGTTGTTACTTTTTCTCTTGTACCGGGAACGGAATTTGGTTTTCGTTATTTTGACTTTGACTGGATCGTCTTTAATTTAATTTTGGGTGTTAGATTTAGTGAAACGAAGCAGTGCCGCTGCCCGATTAGCAGGTATCAATCTTTCTTTTCTTTTTTCCTTTGCTCTTTTTGTTGTTCAGATTTTGAATTTTCGAAAAATAAATTTATAAAAATTAATAAAATAGACATGCTCGTGACTTCAATCTATCAACCAATCAATTACCGTGTTGTTTCTTTTATTATTATTCTTTCTGTTAATTCGAAAACGATTAAGTTAAATTTGGTGTGTACAAAATGAGTTTGAACGTTTATTTCGGGACTGCGATATTTTTTTTGACCTCGTCTCTCGAAATAAGCTGGCAAACGTGATATTGGGTTTAAAGAAAAATGAATAATTATTAATATGTAAAATGCATTATTTAATTTCGTCAAACAAGAACATTCTACAAACTGTAACATACCACAATCGAAATAAAATGAATTCCATGTGAAGCTTTGTTTTTAACTACATATTTTATAAATTATTTGGTAAAGTATGGTCGATGGAATTCGTAAACCAATAAAATATTTTGGAATAAGAGGTACTCCACAATCTCATGGACTTTGATCTTATAATGCGCAAAGAATGGCTCGTAGGATTTTGAAGTACCTCTAGTTCTAGAAAATCAAAATTGGTATTAAAATTTTGTATTATCGTTTATATCAATTTTATTAGTAGAAATTGTCAATCGAAAAAATAATATGGTAGAATTATTTTATCCTTTCCATCACGTGACCTATTCTTGATTTAAGTGGAAAGAGAATGTAATATATCTGTTTTTGTTGGAACCATGCAGAGAAACTGCATTAAAAACAAAACGTATATTCTTGGAACAATAACTTACACATGTCCATATTTACTACTATTACAATTTATTCGTACATCTCATTCAGGTCACGTGATGGAAAGAATAAAATAATTGTACCATACCTACCTATCTTATTGCCAATGTTTTGGCTTCGGTTATGTACGCCATCATTTGAAGCAGAAGCTTTCTTCCTTTGAAGACGTTCCTTGTTCAGCACAAATCCAGAAGAATACTGGAGTACATCATTCCAATTCAATAACAAGGAGTGGAACAAGGATCTCAAAAAGGTAAGGTATATTTTTTACAATTTAATATTGCACGTGAATGGAATAATCAACTTTGGCAGAAGCAATCTGTCCATTACCTACTCGTTTTAATGAATAAGAAAAGAATAAACACCCAAGGTGATGTATACTTAAAAACAGACACAACTTGTAAATAGTTTTAACTTTTGTTTAAAATGAACCTGGAAGTAATTTAACTTAATCCTCTCTAACCTAACCTATGTCACTCGTTTTGACTTTTTGGAATTTCATTATTTTTTTAAGCTCACCCTGAAAATCCACTATGTACCTTAAATAAAAAAAAAAAAGAATGTTCCCTTCAGATATTATTCATATTTACCGACCACTACAGTTTTAAAAGTAAGATAAAATACTTATTTTCATGATTTAATTGCATTCAGTAAAATTAAATAAATTAATAAGTTTGCTATATTTAAAAAAAATATATGTTTCAATATTTTTATTACACACCTACACTTATAAAGAAGTTTCTTAATTTTTGTGCAATATTTTCAGATTTTTATAGGGTTCATTTATTTTGCAATTAATTTGTGATAGAACCCTGTACATATTACGTTGAGTTTTAGGCAGGTCCTCGTATATTAATTTCTCCTTATGTATTTTTTTATAAATTTAATATTGGTGAAAAATGAATTGTCTGTCCCTATGATTACATCATAATAATATTAAAACTATATATTCGACCTTTGTGACCTTAACAAACAATTAAAACAAAATTGGTAGCTAGGTACTTATAATATTTAATTTTTTGGCAAAAATATTTTAATTTATAATAAAGTTTTCACTCTTAATAAATAATTATTTGTGAGTAGGTACGTTAACATAAATACAAATTTTATTTTAATAGTTTTAATTAAACGTCCAAATCGAGAGTTGTTTATCCGTTTACGAACCATTAGCTTTTTTTATAATCAGATAAGGTCATCCGAGATAGTAATCGTGTTGAGCATTCCAACTCGAAAAATACCCATGTGTGTGTAAATGTATAGTAAACATTATTATTTCTCTAGAACGTTATTACATTCCTTTACTATTTATTATAAGATATTATTTTAAGGTGGATATAAAAATTTAAGCAACTTCAATTAAATATATTATTTTGCGACGATATCAATATTAATTTAACATTGGCAATTATTACGTAGTATAATTAATAATAATTAAGTTTTTAACTCGTAGGTATTACCAAGAAAAAAATATTGCTCTTTTATATTTTTTTGCTGATGTAATCTGTGCACTTCTAGTGGTTTATTTTTATTGTTTTATTATTTTATTGTTATAAAAATTTTGTCTCAACTTCGAGTAGTAGTTCCAGTACTCTCCGTAACTTGCTTGTCGATTGCGCCACTAGTCATTTTTCTTTCGACGGTCAGGATGATCTTCAGTCTGTTTTCAGTCAATCGATCGTTCGATCAATCGTTAAGTGTACGATGCGCGAGGAGTTACGATGACTTTAACCTGTTTTCCGCGAAAATAAAATGTTTTTGTTTACTGTGTACAATTGTTTTCTATTACTAAATCAACACTGAAGGATGGTGATCATTAAAATGGACTATATTCATCTATTTTCATTTGGTGAGTTTTATTACGTTGAATAAAAGTTTGTGTCCGAAGTCTTAAAAATTAAAATTCTCGTGGTGGTAGTGATCGAAAGTTAGAATATATATAGCACTGCAAGTAATTAAAATATTACTTGTCTTTACAAAAAATGTAGTGCATATTTTTGATTCATATAAAAAATTAAAACTATTTATTTGGATGATTCAAACAGATTTTACTTCAGCGTTGATAGAAATTCAGTATATCTAACTTGGATAGAATTTGCGGTAGGTTCGTTATGAAACATTGTAATAATATAAAATAATAAAATTCAAAACTTCACACAATTTTTTATTAGGAACTCTAACATATACGTTTCGACCTCTCGGTCATTATCAGTATTCTTGTAATCCTCTTTGATAATGACCGAGAGGTCGAAACGTATATGTTAGAGTTCCTAATAAAAAATTGTGTGAATTTTTGAATTTTATTATTTTATATTAATATCTAACTTTGTAAAGTGTCATGTGTCTCGAAAACCGCAAAAGGTTAAATTTTAACAAGCATATTTTGATCATCTCCAAATTTGACAATGAATCTTAATTTGGTTTTGATATAAGTCAGTACAGGCCTATTTTTGCAAATGACAGGGAAAATTTCATTTTTCGCGTGTATTTTTGGTACTTTTCCAAATTTTTATATTTTACATTCAAAAAATAGTTTCTATATAAAAAACACTGCTCTTTCGAATGGTTCAAACGGAATTTAATTTGGACTTGAAATAAAGTCAGTACAGACCTGAAAAGTGTCATCTGTTTTTGCAAAAACAAAGAAAGTTTAATTCTTTGCGTATATTTTTGGTACTTTTCCAAATTTTATTTTTTACATTCAAAAAATAGTTTCTATATAAAAAACACTGCTCTTTCGAATGGTTCAAACGGAATTTAATTTGGATTTGAAATAAAGTCAGTACAGGCCTGAAAAGTGTCATCTGTTTTTGCAAAAACAAAGAAAGTTTAATTCTTTGCGTATATTTTTGGTACTTTTCCAAATTTAATTTTTTACATTCAAAAAATAGTTTCTATATAAAAAACACTGCTCTTTCGAATGGTTCAAACGGAATTCAATTTGGACTTGAAATAAAGTCAGTACAGACCTGAAAAGTGTCATCTGTTTTTGCAAAAACAAAGAAAGTTTAATTCTTTGCGTATATTTTTGGTACTTTTCCAAATTTTATTTTTTACATTCAAAAAATAGTTTCTATATAAAAAACACTGCTCTTTCGAATGGTTCAAACGGAATTTAATTTGGATTTGAAATAAAGTCAGTACAGGCCTGAAAAGTGTCATCTGTTTTTGCAAAAACAAAGAAAGTTTAATTCTTTGCGTATATTTTTGGTACTTTTCCAAATTTAATTTTTTACATTCAAAAAATAGTTTCTATATAAAAAACACTGCTCTTTCGAATGGTTCAAACGGAATTCAATTTGGACTTGAAATAAAGTCAGTACAGACCTGAAAAGTGTCATCTGTTTTTGCAAAAACAAAGAAAGTTTAATTCTTTGCGTATATTTTTGGTACTTTTCCAAATTTTATTTTTTACATTCAAAAAATAGTTTCTATATAAAAAACACTGCTCTTTCGAATGGTTCAAACGGAATTTAATTTGGATTTGAAATAAAGTCAGTACAGACCTGAAAAGTGTCATCTGTTTTTGCAAAAACAAAGAAAGTTTAATTCTTTGCGTATATTTTTGGTACTTTTCCAAATTTAATTTTTTACATTCAAAAAATAGTTTCTATATAAAAAACACTGCTCTTTCGAATGGTTCAAACGGAATTTAATTTGGATTTGAAATAAAGTCAGTACAGGCCTGAAAAGTGTCATCTGTTTTTGCAAAAACAAAGAAAGTTTAATTCTTTGCGTATATTTTTGGTACTTTTCCAAATTTTATTTTTTACATTCAAAAAATAGTTTCTATATAAAAAACACTGCTCTTTCGAATGGTTCAAACGGAATTTAATTTGGATTTGAAATAAAGTCAGTACAGGCCTGAAAAGTGTCATCTGTTTTTGCAAAAACAAAGAAAGTTTAATTCTTTGCGTATATTTTTGGTACTTTTCCAAATTTAATTTTTTACATTCAAAAAATAGTTTCTATATAAAAAACACTGCTCTTTCGAATGGTTCAAACGGAATTTAATTTGGATTTGAAATAAAGTCAGTACAGGCCTGAAAAGTGTCATCTGTTTTTGCAAAAACAAAGAAAGTTTAATTCTTTGCGTATATTTTTGGTACTTTTCCAAATTTTATTTTTTACATTCAAAAAATAGTTTCTATATAAAAAACACTGCTCTTTCGAATGGTTCAAACGGAATTTAATTTGGATTTGAAATAAAGTCAGTACAGCCCTGAAAAGTGTCATCTGTTTTCGCAAAAACAAAGAAAGTTTTATTCTTTGCGTATATTTTTGGTACTTTTCCAAATTTAATTTTTTACATTCAAAAAATAGTTTCTATATAAAAAACACTGCTCTTTCGAATGGTTCAAACGGAATTTAATTTGGATTTGAAATAAAGTCAGTACAGACCTGAAAAGTGTCATCTGTTTTTGCAAAAACAAAGAAAGTTTAATTCTTTGCGTATATTTTTGGTACTTTTCCAAATTTAATTTTTTACATTCAAAAAATAGTTTCTATATAAAAAACACTGCTCTTTCGAATGGTTCAAACGGAATTTAATTTGGATTTGAAATAAAGTCAGTACAGGCCTAAAAAGTGTCATCTGTTTTTGCAAAAACAAAGAAAGTTTAATTCTTTGCGTATATTTTTGGTACTTTTCCAAATTTTATTTTTTACATTCAAAAAATAGTTTCTATATAAAAAACACTGCTCTTTCGAATGGTTCAAACGGAATTTAATTTGGATTTGAAATAAAGTCAGTACAGCCCTGAAAAGTGTCATCTGTTTTTGCAAAAACAAAGAAAGTTTTATTCTTTGCGTATATTTTTGGTACTTTTCCAAATTTAATTTTTTACATTCAAAAAATAGTTTCTAAATAAAAAACACTGCTCTTTCGAATGGTTCAAACGGAATTTAATTTGGACTTGAAATAAAGTCAGTACAGACCTGAAAAGTGTCATCTGTTTTTGCAAAAACAAAGAAAGTTTAATTCTTTGCGTATATTTTTGGTACTTTTCCAAATTTTATTTTTTACATTCAAAAAATAGTTTCTATATAAAAAACACTGCTCTTTCGAATGGTTCAAACGGAATTTAATTTGGACTTGAAATAAAGTCAGTACAGACCTGAAAAGTGTCATCTGTTTTTGCAAAAACAAAGAAAGTTTAATTCTTTGCGTATATTTTTGGTACTTTTCCAAATTTTATTTTTTACATTCAAAAAATAGTTTCTATATAAAAAACACTGCTCTTTCGAATGGTTCAAACGGAATTTAATTTGGATTTGAAATAAAGTCAGTACAGGCCTGAAAAGTGTCATCTGTTTTTGCAAAAACAAAGAAAGTTTAATTCTTTGCGTATATTTTTGGTACTTTTCCAAATTTTATTTTTTACATTCAAAAAATAGTTTCTATATAAAAAACACTGCTCTTTCGAATGGTTCAAACGGAATTTAATTTGGATTTGAAATAAAGTCAGTACAGGCCTGAAAAGTGTCATCTGTTTTTGCAAAAACAAAGAAAGTTTAATTCTTTGCGTATATTTTTGGTACTTTTCCAAATTTAATTTTTTACATTCAAAAAATAGTTTCTATATAAAAAACACTGCTCTTTCGAATGGTTCAAACGGAATTCAATTTGGACTTGAAATAAAGTCAGTACAGACCTGAAAAGTGTCATCTGTTTTTGCAAAAACAAAGAAAGTTTAATTCTTTGCGTATATTTTTGGTACTTTTCCAAATTTTATTTTTTACATTCAAAAAATAGTTTCTATATAAAAAACACTGCTCTTTCGAATGGTTCAAACGGAATTTAATTTGGATTTGAAATAAAGTCAGTACAGGCCTGAAAAGTGTCATCTGTTTTTGCAAAAACAAAGAAAGTTTAATTCTTTGCGTATATTTTTGGTACTTTTCCAAATTTAATTTTTTACATTCAAAAAATAGTTTCTATATAAAAAACACTGCTCTTTCGAATGGTTCAAACGGAATTTAATTTGGATTTGAAATAAAGTCAGTACAGGCCTGAAAAGTGTCATCTGTTTTTGCAAAAACAAAGAAAGTTTAATTCTTTGCGTATATTTTTGGTACTTTTCCAAATTTTATTTTTTACATTCAAAAAATAGTTTCTATATAAAAAACACTGCTCTTTCGAATGGTTCAAACGGAATTTAATTTGGATTTGAAATAGTCAGTACAGCCCTGAAAAGTGTCATCTGTTTTTGCAAAAACAAAGAAAGTTTTATTCTTTGCGTATATCTTTGGTACTTTTCCAAATTTAATTTTTTACATTCAAAAAATAGTTTCTATATAAAAAACACTGCTCTTTCGAATGGTTCAAACGGAATTTAATTTGGATTTGAAATAAAGTCAGTACAGACCTGAAAAGTGTCATCTGTTTTTGCAAAAACAAAGAAAGTTTAATTCTTTGCGTATATTTTTGGTACTTTTCCAAATTTAATTTTTTACATTAAAAAAATAGTTTCTATATAAAAAACACTGCTCTTTGGAATGGTTCAAACGGAATTTAATTTGGATTTGAAATAAAGTCAGTACAGCCCTGAAAAGTGTCATCTGTTTTTGCAAAAACAAAGAAAGTTTTATTCTTTGCGTATATTTTTGGTACTTTTCCAAATTTAATTTTTTACATTCAAAAAATAGTTTCTATATAAAAAACACTGCTCTTTCGAATGGTTCAAACGGAATTTAATTTGGATTTGAAATAAAGTCAGTACAGACCTGAAAAGTGTCATCTGTTTTTGCAAAAACAAAGAAAGTTTAATTATTTGCGTATATTTTTGGTACTTTTCCAAATTTAATTTTTTACATTCATAAAATAGTTTCTAAATAAAAAACACTGCTCTTTCGAATGGTTCAAACGGAATTTAATTTGGATTTGAAATAAAGTCAGTACAGGCCTGAAAAGTGTCATCTGTTTTTGCAAAAACAAAGAAAGTTTAATTCTTTGCGTATATTTTTGGTACTTTTCCAAATTTAATTTTTTACATTCAAAAAATAGTTTCTATATAAAAAACACTGCTCTTTCGAATGGTTCAAACGGAATTCAATTTGGACTTGAAATAAAGTCAGTACAGACCTGAAAAGTGTCATCTGTTTTTGCAAAAACAAAGAAAGTTTAATTCTTTGCGTATATTTTTGGTACTTTTCCAAATTTTATTTTTTACATTCAAAAAATAGTTTCTATATAAAAAACACTGCTCTTTCGAATGGTTCAAACGGAATTTAATTTGGATTTGAAATAAAGTCAGTACAGGCCTGAAAAGTGTCATCTGTTTTTGCAAAAACAAAGAAAGTTTAATTCTTTGCGTATATTTTTGGTACTTTTCCAAATTTAATTTTTTACATTCAAAAAATAGTTTCTATATAAAAAACACTGCTCTTTCGAATGGTTCAAACGGAATTTAATTTGGATTTGAAATAAAGTCAGTACAGGCCTGAAAAGTGTCATCTGTTTTTGCAAAAACAAAGAAAGTTTAATTCTTTGCGTATATTTTTGGTACTTTTCCAAATTTTATTTTTTACATTCAAAAAATAGTTTCTATATAAAAAACACTGCTCTTTCGAATGGTTCAAACGGAATTTAATTTGGATTTGAAATAGTCAGTACAGCCCTGAAAAGTGTCATCTGTTTTTGCAAAAACAAAGAAAGTTTTATTCTTTGCGTATATCTTTGGTACTTTTCCAAATTTAATTTTTTACATTCAAAAAATAGTTTCTATATAAAAAACACTGCTCTTTCGAATGGTTCAAACGGAATTTAATTTGGATTTGAAATAAAGTCAGTACAGACCTGAAAAGTGTCATCTGTTTTTGCAAAAACAAAGAAAGTTTAATTCTTTGCGTATATTTTTGGTACTTTTCCAAATTTAATTTTTTACATTCAAAAAATAGTTTCTATATAAAAAACACTGCTCTTTGGAATGGTTCAAACGGAATTTAATTTGGATTTGAAATAAAGTCAGTACAGCCCTGAAAAGTGTCATCTGTTTTTGCAAAAACAAAGAAAGTTTTATTCTTTGCGTATATTTTTGGTACTTTTCCAAATTTAATTTTTTACATTCAAAAAATAGTTTCTATATAAAAAACACTGCTCTTTCGAATGGTTCAAACGGAATTTAATTTGGATTTGAAATAAAGTCAGTACAGACCTGAAAAGTGTCATCTGTTTTTGCAAAAACAAAGAAAGTTTAATTATTTGCGTATATTTTTGGTACTTTTCCAAATTTAATTTTTTACATTCATAAAATAGTTTCTAAATAAAAAACACTGCTCTTTCGAATGGTTCAAACGGAATTTAATTTGGACTTGAAATAAAGTCAGTACAGACCTGAAAAGTGTCATCTGTTTTTGCAAAAACAAAGAAAGTTTAATTCTTTGCGTATATTTTTGGTACTTTTCCAAATTTTATTTTTTACATTCAAAAAATAGTTTCTATATAAAAAACACTGCTCTTTCGAATGGTTCAAACGGAATTTAATTTGGACTTGAAATAAAGTCAGTACAGACCTGAAAAGTGTCATCTGTTTTTGCAAAAACAAAGAAAGTTTTATTCTTTGCGTATATTTTTGGTACTTTTCCAAATTTTATTTTTTACATTCAAAAAATAGTTTCTATATAAAAAACACTGCTCTTTCGAATGGTTCAAACGGAATTTAATTTGGATTTGAAATAAAGTCAGTACAGCCCTGAAAAGTGTCATCTGTTTTTGCAAAAACAAAGAAAGTTTTATTCTTTGCGTATATTTTTGGTACTTTTCCAAATTTAATTTTTTACATTAAAAAAATAGTTTCTATATAAAAAACACTACTCTTTCGAATGGTTCAAACGGAATTTAATTTGGATTTGAAATAAAGTCAGTACAGCCCTGAAAAGTGTCATCTGTTTTTGCAAAAACAAAGAAAGTTTAATTCTTTGCGTATATTTTTGGTACTTTTCCAAATTTAATTTTTTACATTCAAAAAATAGTTTCTATATAAAAAACACTGCTCTTTCGAATGGTTCAAACGGAATTTAATTTGGATTTGAAATAAAGTCAGTACAGACCTGAAAAGTGTCATCTGTTTTTGCAAAAACAAAGAAAGTTTAATTCTTTGCGTATATTTTTGGTACTTTTCCAAATTTAATTTTTTACATTCAAAAAATAGTTTCTATATAAAAAACACTGCTCTTTCGAATGGTTCAAACGGAATTTAATTTGGATTTGAAATAAAGTCAGTACAGACCTGAAAAGTGTCATCTGTTTTTGCAAAAACAAAGAAAGCTTAATTCTTTGCGTATATTTTTGGTACTTCCCCAATTTTTTTACGTTCAACAAGTAAATCGTTTTCGTGTAAAAAATATTGCTCTTTCCAATAAATTAAAATTAATTTAAAAAATTAGACTTAACATGTGATACATAAATAAAATTAGTTCTTCTGAAGAATTGTAACTAAGTTAATAGAACTGCTCTATTTTTAATAAAAATATAAATTAGATCTTTTGTAAAAATTAGATTTCTTATTTTTTTTATTAGTTAAATTTAAGATTTTTCTGTAAACTTAAGTATTAAAAAGAAAGAAGGTATGTCTATCATTTGAATTAACAATGGGGTAGTTTATAGTAATTAAAAATTTATATTTCTTTTATCTTTAAATGGAGATGTAATCAGTTCACTTCTTATCATTTTATTAGTAAAAATATTAAAACTTTGTCTAAAAAACATGTACTATTAGTTCCAATACTCTCCGTAACATGCTCGTCGATTGCGCCACCAGTCATTTTCCTTCGACTGCCAGGACGACTTATTGTTTTTAGTGAATTTTAAAGAATGTGGTGCGTGGGCAGTTACAATGTCATTAACGTGTTTTTCCGTAGAAATAAAAAATTCTCGTGAACTGTGTACAATTGTTTACAATACTTTTTGTTTCCATTATTAAATGAAGAAAGACTAAATTATGGTGACTGTTAAATTAGGATAATCTTTCTCAATTCAACTGGGTGAGTCTTATAACTGTAGGTAAATTAAGTTTTTTATAAAATCAATTTAGGACTCACTTTTGTGCTTAAAGAATTAAATAAATTGCAATTACATATTCGTAATTTATTGTTCAAGAATTGTAGGGAGCGTATTTGTTTTCCTTTTTGGATCCGAATACTTTCTCTCTCGTCCAACGATCGAGCGTGCGACGTCTTGAACAACGATGTTTACTTATTTTAATTTAACAATTAAAAATTGGTTTTGAAAATTAATTTTTGGCAAATAAATATATTATAGCTTTTTTATCTACATCTACTGGTATAAAAATTTTTGTAACTTCAAATTTAATTCCTTATAACTATCAACACTATATTTTAGCGATTTCTAATTGTAATACAAAAAAATCCTTCTACAGATCTCTCAGAATAAACGTCAGCTAGCGATAGGTGGGATTATCATTTTAGTTATTATTTTAAATTATCTGAAAAAATTAAATAAAAGCGAAGCTATTCACCGTTTAAGTTTTCTTTCGAGTAGCATATAAGCACGGGCCGTCCGTTACACTCTCGGTAATACGGTCGTTGATCGTAGGTTGACCACCTAGGCGTTGAGTGAGGGTACCTTTAGCAGATGCGCTTATTATGGTGGAATAGACCAAACGGGCGACTGTAAGTCCGGCGTTGTATTACCCCCGTATTTTCCATTACTCAGGTCATCTGTTAATCGTCGAGCCCGATTTCTCAGGTCTTCTCATGTACGAAGAGTTCGTGCATGAGCTGGGAAGACGGCAACTCGGCGTTTAACGGATGGCTAACCGGGTAGTGATAAAATGCGGGTTTTTTGCACTTTTTTGCAATTAAAATACAAATACAACAAATATAAATATATAAAATCGAATTTTATTTTTATACGTCATTTATAACGTATAAAAAACGTGTTTTAAAATGCATTTTCAAAAAATAATTACTGAAAAGGTAAAAATTGTAATTAAATTTTACTTAATCTGAAAATTTACGTTATTTGACTAAAGAGGCTTTCATTTGACTTTTACAAACAAACTCGTATTATTTGTATAAAAAAAACGTTGTTTTTAATGTTTGCATAGATTAGAGGGTTCGGTATAAGTAGCATTGCTAAACATTTTAGTATTTTTGAAAACAGGGCGCTTATTTATTATAATAAAACTATGTTTTAATGAAGATTATAAATTTTCAGAAGTTTTGTATAAATACCCGGATTGGATTAAAGTATTTAACTAGAAACCACTAAAATCTAGAACTATTATAATTCCAATTCGTTATTGAATAACAATATTAACCTAGGTAATTCATCATAATTAAATCTCTTTCAAAAACATTAATTTCCTTCCTTCTCTGTTAATTTAGATGTACTTAAGCAATAATTTCACCTAATTAATTTAGTTTTTTACGGTTTTTTAGTTAAGTAATCAAAAATAAAACAAGAGATAGATTTTAGGGGTTTTTGACAAAAAACTATAAAATATTAATATGATTTAATAACACAAGTTTTGTCAACTAATGTCCTTTGTTTTCACTGAAGTAACTAGAGGCAAGCTGATCCTAATAATTTCATGTTTTTTTCTGAATTCTTTGTATTAATTTAACATAAACACTGTTTTTATTGGGATATGTAACATTCTTTCGCAAATTAAGTATTTCAAATTCCAGGACATAAAAAAGACAAAATCAATTACAACGATAAATCATATTTTTAATGTTGCTTAACTTTTATTATTTAAAATTGTTGTTTTAATTTAGAGTATTAGTTCCAATACTCTCCGTAATATGTTCGTCGATTGCGCCACCAGTCTTTTTCCTCAGTTTCAAACAGTCAGTTTATTTTATTTTTAATATATAAGTGTGCTTTAAATTTGAAGTTTAAAAAAGTTAATATTAGTAAAAATGCGTATAATAAATAGTTGTATTTCTGAGTTTGATTTGTTCTGGTTTATCTAAAAAAAAATTAAATAGAAAGTAATCCACATTTCTCATTATTATTTGCTTTTATTCAAAATTTTAATATTTCTTATTTAAATTCCATATAATTCTCTTTGACCTTTTGTAATATACAATTATGTTCCTTATCCGGATCCACAAATGCAAATAAAGAGAGTAATTAACTTGTAATCTACTCTGAGGAATCCTTTACAATGAACATGAAACATAGGCGTGTTGAATCACTAATGAAAAAGTAGTAGCTATTTGCTTCCAATTTGACTTAGATACAGATAATTATCCGAAAAAATATTCCTTTAAACAATAAGCTCCTTTATTAGTTTTAGATATTAATTCTTATTATTTTTAAACAAATAAAACACTATACATTCCCTATTAGTTTTGTTTATTACGTGGTTTTTGTCTTATTGAACTTATTGTATTGCAATTTCTACAATAATTTAGTCTTCTCTTGAAATTTAAAATATAATTTTGAATTTAAAAAATAATTTACATTATTAAAATTTCTATTTACAGATACTTAAGGAAAGTGATCGTGATCGTCAAAAAAATGTCTTTGAGAACTCCTGCAATGGGGAATGAATCCTAGACGACTCTGGCTACATCAAAGGTGAGGTTTTTCAATAAAGTAATCACTTTGTTTCATGCATTATTTGAAAATAATTTATAGCTGAAGTGTTTTAATTTTCATGATAATTTATTAGTCTATAGAATTCAAAATAAAGAAGTTCTTGCACTTCCATCTAAATAAAAATTTCTATTTACAGATACTTAAGGAAAGTGATCGTGATCGTCAAGAAGTCTTTGAGAGCTCCTGCAATGGGGGATGAATCCTAGACGACTCTGGCTACATCAAAGGTGAGGTTTTTCAATAAAGTAATCACTTTGTTTCATGCATTATTTGAAAATAATTTATAGCTGAAGTGTTTTAATTTTCATGATAATTTATTAGTCTATAGAATTCAAAATAAAGAAGTTCTTGCACTTCCATCTAAATAAAAATTTCTATTTACAGATACTTAAGGAAAGTGATCGTGATCGTCAAGAAGTCTTTGAGAGCTCCTGCAATGGGGGATGAATCCTAGACGACTCTGGCTACATCAAAGGTGAGGTTTTTCAATAAAGTAATCACTTTGTTTCATGCATTATTTGAAAATAATTTATAGCTGAAGTGTTTTAATTTTCATGATAATTTATTAGTCTATAGAATTCAAAATAAAGAAGTTCTTGCACTTCCATCTAAATAAAAATTTCTATTTACAGATACTTAAGGAAAGTGATCGTGATCGTCAAGAAGTCTTTAGAGCTCCTGCAATGGGGGATGAATCCTAGACGACTCTGGCTACATCAAAGGTGAGGTTTTTCAATAAAGTAATCACTTTGTTTCATGCATTATTTGAAAATAATTTATAGCTGAAGTGTTTTAATTTTCATGATAATTTATTAGTCTATAGAATTCAAAATAAAGAAGTTCTTGCACTTCCATCTAAATAAAAATTTCTATTTACAGATACTTAAGGAAAGTGATCGTGATCGTCAAGAAGTCTTTGAGAGCTCCTGCAATGGGGGATGAATCCTAGACGACTCTGGCTACATCAAAGGTGAGGTTTTTCAATAAAGTAATCACTTTGTTTCATGCATTATTTGAAAATAATTTATAGCTGAAGTGTTTTAATTTTCATGATAATTTATTAGTCTATAGAATTCAAAATAAAGAAGTTCTTGCACTTCCATCTAAATAAAAATTTCTATTTACAGATACTTAAGGAAAGTGATCGTGATCGTCAAGAAGTCTTTGAGAGCTCCTGCAATGGGGGATGAATCCTAGACGACTCTGGCTACATCAAAGGTGAGGTTTTTCAATAAAGTAATCACTTTGTTTCATGCATTATTTGAAAATAATTTATAGCTGAAGTGTTTTAATTTTCATGATAATTTATTAGTCTATAGAATTCAAAATAAAGAAGTTCTTGCACTTCCATCTAAATAAAAATTTCTATTTACAGATACTTAAGGAAAGTGATCGTGATCGTCAAGAAGTCTTTGAGAGCTCCTGCAATGGGGGATGAATCCTAGACGACTCTGGCTACATCAAAGGTGAGGTTTTTCAATAAAGTAATCACTTTGTTTCATGCATTATTTGAAAATAATTTATAGCTGAAGTGTTTTAATTTTCATGATAATTTATTAGTCTATAGAATTCAAAATAAAGAAGTTCTTGCACTTCCATCTAAATAAAAATTTCTATTTACAGATACTTAAGGAAAGTGATCGTGATCGTCAAGAAGTCTTTGAGAGCTCCTGCAATGGGGGATGAATCCTAGACGACTCTGGCTACATCAAAGGTGAGGTTTTTCAATAAAGTAATCACTTTGTTTCATGCATTATTTGAAAATAATTTATAGCTGAAGTGTTTTAATTTTCATGATAATTTATTAGTCTATAGAATTCAAAATAAAGAAGTTCTTGCACTTCCATCTAAATAAAAATTTCTATTTACAGATACTTAAGGAAAGTGATCGTGATTGTCAAAAAAAATGTCTTTGAGAACTCCTGCAATGGGGGATGAATCCTAAACGACTCTGGCTACATCAAAGGTGAGGTTTTTTAATAAAATAATCACTTTGTTTCATGTAATATTTAAAATTAATTCATAACTGAAGTGTTTCAATTTTCATGATAATTTATTGGTCTATAGAATTCAAAATATAGAAGTTCTCGCACTTCCATCTAAATATAAATTTCTTTTAACAGATACTTAAGGAAAATGATCGTGATCGTGAAGAAGTCTTTGAGAACTCCTGCACTAGGGGGTGAATCCTAGACGACTCTGGCTACATACAGGAGAATGATCCTGAAGAAAAGTTTTTGAGAACACGAGCGACAGGGGGCGAACTGTGATGTACTCAAACTACTTCAAAGGTTAGTTTTTTTAATAAACACTTTCTCTTTTTGCTTATTAAGTGTTTTTTTTATAAATTAAAAATTAGTTTTCTGAAAAATTATTTCACCTTTGGAATTTAAAAGAAATGTTAGCAATCTACCTTGTATGATTCAAAAAATATTTTTTGCTTTTTTGTAGCTACTGAACGAGAATGATCTTGAAGAAAAGTTTTTGGCAACACCCGCGAGGGGGTACAAGCTGTAATTGACTTAGGCTTCATCAAAGGTAAGTTTCTTTGTTAAATTAAACACTTTGCTTTCCTCCTTCTCGTTGATTACTAATTATTTGTTTAATTTGTTTAAAATGAATTCCTGTCTGAAGTATTCTAATTTTTCCAAAAAATTATTTCACCTTTGGAATTAAAAAGAAATATTGGCAAGTTTCCTTGTAAGTATGATTTAGAAAATTATTTTTTCATTTTTATAGCTTCTGGACGAAATGATATTAAAAAACAGTTTTTGGCAAAACCTGTAATGAGGAATGAGCTGTAATCGACTTAGGCTACATAAAAGGTGAGTTTCTTTTATAAATTAAACACTTTGCCTTCTACCTTCCTTTTGTTTATTAATTAATTTTTTTTTTAATTTAAAATAATTCATGGCTCAAATATTCCATTTTTTTGCTAAATCATACACTTGGAGCTCAAAAGAAACTGTAGCAAGTATTTATATGATTTAAGAATTACTTTTATCCTTCTTATAGCTATTGGAAAAAAATGTTTTTGGGAACACTAGCGATAGGGGATGAACTGTAATGGACCCAGGCTAATTCAAGGGTGAGTTTCTTTAATAAATTAAACACACACTTTCTCGTCTTCCCTCCTGTTGTTTATTAAGTGCTTTTTTTATATTTAAAATAATTTCTTTTATTTTAAATTAATTTTTCAGAAAAATATGCCTTTGAAATTTAAAAGAAATTTTAGCAAGTTCCCTTGTATGATTTAAAAAACATTTTTTGCTGTTTTGTAGCTACTGGGCGAGATAATCTTGAAGAGGAGTTTTTGGCAACACCTGTAATGAGGAATTAGCTGTAATTAGACTTAGACTACATAAAAGGTGATTTTCTTTTATAAATTAAACACTTTTCCTTCTTACCTTCCTTCTGTTTAATAATTATTCTTTTTTATATTTAAAATTAATTCATGACTGAAGAATTCTAATTTTTCTTTTAATTTATTGCACTCTTTGAATTAATAAGAAAATCTATTAAACTACCTTATGAGTTTCAAAAATTAATTTTTACTTTGTTACAGCAACAAGAAGAAGAAGGATTGTGAAGAAGAGTTTTCAGGAACACCAGCGATGGAGAATGAGCCCTGAACGACTGTGACTACTTCAAGGAGTGAGTTTTCCAATAAATTATATAATTTTCTTTCTTTATTAGTTTTGTTTATAATTTAATGTTTATTGTTTTATTTAAAATTAATTCATGACTATATATAGTATTCCAATTTTGACGATTATTTATTGCATTTCTGGAATGCAAAAGAAAAGTTAGCTATATATAGATTTTAAGAATTTATTTGTATTTTTTTAATAGGAAGTATTGTGATGTCTTCAGGAACATCTGTGAAGGGGGATGGATGAACTGGAGTCGACTCAGGCATTAAGGGTGAGTTTTTTAATGAATTAAGCAATTTTCTTTCTTTATCAGTACTTGTTTGCAAATAAAATGCTATAAATAAATATTGTAATTTTCACGATAATTTATTATTTTTATTTATTTACATATGAACTATGAAAATAATTTTTTTCATTGTTACAGCTGCTCGAGGAGAAGGAACGCCTGCGATGGGGGATGAGTCATGGACGAGTTGGAACATATTAAGGGTAAGTCCCTTCAATAAATTAAAGACTTACCTTCCTTAAAAGTTTTATTTATTGTTTTTTTTTGTAGTTATTTAAAATAAATTTTTTTATTTTATACATATTTTTAATTTTTTTTTGTTTTATTTGAACTGTTTTAATAGTAGTCTGTTTTTGTTACAGTTCCTGTCGCCTCCACCATAAGTTGTCTACGTCGTCCCTCTTCATAATCAATCTTTAGGACTTCGTTCATCCCTCTTCATCGTCGACTTTGGAGCATCGTGGGACTTCGGTCGGGAGTGTTCTGGAGCGTCGAGTTTCGAACTCGGAAGTCTCCAACACCCGGAATCTCGGAATTTTCGGGATTCTGAGTTTTGGAAATTTCGGAATTCGAATCTCAGGACTTCCAGAAGAAAAGGGCCTTTGGGGTCTTTTGTTCTGGAGGTTTTGGAATTCGAATTTCGAAGTTTCTGAAACTTAGTTTTTCGGAAATACCGGGTTTCGTGTGTTGGAAACTTCTGTTCGAAACTTGGCGTCTCCAATCGTCCGGGAGTGGTCCCGCGCGGTCTTCGGCGCCTCCAATCGTCCGGGAGTGGCCCCGCGCGGTCTTCGAATAACAAAAGTTTCCGCGCTAAACCTGGTAGGCGTGAAAAATTCATTTTTGTCTTTTTTAAATAAAACAAATTGATGAGGTTCATCTCTTTTATTTTCTTGGTCTCCCCTTACCACCCTCCCCTCGCCCCTCTTCCCCCCTCCCCTCCCCCCTTCACATTCACACACCCACTGACTCCCTCATTCATTCATGGGGGTGTGAATGAGAGAGATTGTTTTTCTCTCTCATTTACACCCCGCCTTCTCATTCATTCATGGGTGTGTGAGTGAGAGAGATTCTTTTTCCTCTCTCATTCACACACCCAATCACTCCCTCGTTCATTCATGGGGGTGTGAATGAGAGAGATTGTTTTTCTCTCTCATTTACACCCCGCCCTCTCATTCATTCATGGGTGTGTGAGTGAGAGAGATTCTTTTTCTCTCTCATTTACACCCCTGCCCTCTCACTCATTCATAGGGATGTGAATGAGAGAGATTGTTTTTCTCTCTCATTTACACCCCGCCCTCTCATTCACACATGGAGGTGCAAATGAGAGAGGAACAATTTCCCTGTCTCATTTACACCCCCATTCACTCATCATTCGTTCATTCTTGGGAGTGCGAATGAGAGACTTTTGTTTGCTCTCAATTGCACTCCCATTCGTTCTCACTTCATCGCTCTCGTTTATCCCTGGAGGGTGTGGATGAGAGATGTTGCTTTTCTCTCTCATTCACATCCCCTATTGACCCTCATACACTTGTTCATTCATAGGAGTATAAACAAGAGACATGCTGATATCTCTCTCATTTATACTCCCACTCACTCTCTCATTTATGTCCCATACTCTCGTTGAGCTATAGGGGTAGGAATGAGAGATTCTCTTTCACTCGTACCCCCATTTTCGTATCTAACCACTTTCGCGCCGACTATATCCTCATTTTTACCGCATTCGTCCTTTCATTAATCTATCCTAATTTCTCTTACTTTTACCCACACACTTTAATTCATTCATACTTTCATTCAGTTTCTCATTTGTACCCCCATTCGATTTGATTATATTCCTATTCACTCTCTCATTCATTACACTATTTACCCTTTCATTCTATACCCAACTACTCTTATTCATACCATTAATCGCTATTTTATTCGATCTTCCACAATGTTCCATCCCCATCTACATACCTATCACTCTCATCTCCTCACTCTCAGTCTCTCCCCACAATAAATCCCCCAGTTACCCATTGTATATTATTACATTAATAATTACAATATCTGCATATAAATAAATACCTTAGTTATCGAAAATATTGAAATGGATAGATAGTTAGTTTAAAAACCTTAATAGGTAAGTAAATAATTAAGTTATCCTTATTAACTTAAATATGATAAATACATTTCAAATATAATGTATTCTAACATTAATAAATAATTACTAAAATATATACCCAAGTTCAAATTAATATTTCTAAAGTAAATAATGTATTTATTATAAATAAAAATACAAAGAGCTTCATATGTACAAAGGTAGGTTTATTGATTTAAAGTACCTTAGTAGTAGATATTGCTGTTTTTTTATTAAAATGCTTATTTTAATAATTAATTAAGAAGAAAAATAAGATGATTTATCTAATACATATATATATATATATTATAATGATTTGTTATAAATGTAAAGTGAGTGAGTGTTTGTGTAAAAAGTTATGTTATAGGTAAGTTATTTTGAAAAAAATCTAATAAATAACTAAATAAAGAGAAATTAAAAATGTTAAATTCAATCTGAAATAAAATAAATAATAAACATGAAAAAATAAATAAATTACTTTAACTTCAATTAAATACAAAGAATTGTATGTAGATATTTATATAAAATAAACAGCTATGTAATTCCAAAGGCAAAGTAAATATCGAATAGGTAAGTAAAAAAATGACGAAAGCAGAAATATAAAATAAATTACGAAATGGTAGTTATAGTTTGTAGGGAATTATAATTTTCAATGCATTTTTCATGTACCTAATATAAGATATGAAGTTGTAACTTACTAAATGAAGAAAATAAATAATAAACAATTAGACGACAATAACTATGTTTTAATAAATAATTTTTAAATGATAGCCCAATTTTTATTCACATTATATAAATCTAATTTGGAAAAATAAGAAAAAATCTTTGTAAAAAATGCATTGCAAAATATTATTACTGGTAGGTATTTGTTAAGTGTAAAGTGTTTCTTATTAGGTATTTAAAAATTTAAAATGATAGATTAATTAAAACAAAAAAAAAATTAAATGTGACACATGAAGAGAAATTGATAGAAAAAGAAAAACAATAAAGTAGGGAAGAATAATTAGGAAATTACATATATTATTTTTACTTGAAAAAATTGACTTGATATTTGATAAAATTAACTAAATAATAGGTAGGTACTTGTTTGTTCAATAAACCTGCTTTTGCTTACAAACCTACAAAGAACGAAAAATAGAAAATTGAATTCACATGAAACAGAAATGTTGCTCCTCCGTTCGTTCATCCATTCAACCATCTATCTATCCGTCCATCCGTTCATTGTGGATGATAGTAGAGCGAGCAATCAGTAATCTCATTACCTTTAGGGATATTTCCAATCCCATGGATTGCAATTGCTTCTCCCAAGAAAATAGCTCTTATTTGGAAAATCTAAAACAAATAAATAAAAATCGTCAAAAGTTTTTAATGCATGTTTTATATTCAGTTGCAAATAAATAAATAAAAAAATTATTATAAAATATTGGAATTAATGATTATCATAGGTAAGTGGTAAGTACCCCTACCCACGTATTAAAAAAATTTTTTTAAAGTTAATAATAAAAAGCAGACGAATGTTTTCAGGTCCGTACCACGTTATTTAAAGTCCAAATTAAAGATTATTGTGTTTATCTGAATGAACAAAGTTTAACGCATAGAATGCAATTTCAAAACCCAAAACCAGAACGTTTAATAATGTAAAAAATTGTCACCAATAATTGCTGATGCAAATGTTACTAAAAACAAATTATTGTTTTCAGGACCGTACAGTGCTTATTTTAAGGCCCATTTAAAAACTGTCGACATCATCTGAAAGAGCAAACTTTAAAGCATATAATACCAATTTAAATGCCACAACCAGAAATTCCAAAAATGACCTCGTGTTCAAAAAAGGGTATAATTTTCAGGACCGTACTAGACTTAAGTCCAATCTAACAATTGCTGAAATTATCTGAAAGAGGAAACTTTAATGCATAGAATACCATTTTGAAACCCAAAACCAAAAAACTAATGACCTGCCACGATTTGCTTCAAAAAATTGATTTTTTCAGACGTATACCAAAAACAGACATTAGTGTTCAGGACCTTAATATACCTATATTAAATTAAATGTTGTTTGGTAGTGCATTTGAAAGATTTAAAGCAAAAGTTTACACACAAAAAAGGTTTATGTTAGGGTTGTAAAATGTTATTGAAACTTACTGCATATATTGTCGACCCAATTTTCCAACTGCTCCTAAGGTTCTCTACAATTTTGCAATTTATTTCCACAAAATCTCGTGAAGATCTTGGTTTCCAAAGTTGGTATTTCCAGCGAATTAGTGAATTTCGTCCAAAACCGTCTAAATAAGTAAAATTAAAGTTATAATGTCAAAAATTGTAAATATACTTAGGTATCAAATTCTTATTTTACAAAATATTAGATTAAATACAATATCAAAACACTCCACCCACATATTCTTTACCTGCAAATTGGACGAAAAATTGTAAACTTTAACTCACCATTATCCTCGCAACATCCCACTATCCTGTAGTTGTCATGGGAAATTTAAGAATTAATTTAAAGCGTCTTTCTCTTTTCTGGAGCGTTTGTCCTTTTTTTTGAACTAGAAAAAATCTTCATCCTGTGAAACCATACAAAATAAAATTACAAACCACACGGATAAAATTGATTTATTATTAATTAAATAATAACTTTTAATAAATACCTACATTCATTACAAGCACTATAATTTTTCCACTGAAGGCGTTACAATCAGTAAATTAAACTATTATTCAAGAGAAATATTTTGTGTCCATTATAACATCCTCCGATTGACCTTTATAATACTTTCTATTATTAGATACAACGCAAATACAAAAAACAACTTTTTTTCATTTTACCTGATAAAATTAATGGCAACACTACAATCGTCTACTCGTTTGTGTTGGATAAAACCTGTCTCGAATAAATTAACGTAACGAAATCATACACAGGGTGTAATAAAAAAGTGAAGACAGTTCCAAAAAATAATTAATAGTCCAATAGCCAACAAAATTGTAAATATCTGTATGACTAATTAGTTTTAATTTAATCAATTAACAAAACACAATTTACTGTAAAATAAGGAAACGTACTCAAACGTTCGAAAATTTTCTCTACGATTTTAAAAAAACAATGTTTACTTTACACGGCCGTAGTGAGTTTAAATATTGTCCGATTTAAATTTGCTTGGAACCATCAAAGAGAGCGGACTTTACTGCGTAGGAAGACTTCCTTTACTGCTGAGGAAGTGTTCCAAGAAAAGCTAGAAACGTACTCAAACTATCGAAAATTTTCTCTACGATTTTAAAAAAACAATGTTTACTTTACACGGCCGTAGTTACTTTAATTATTGTCTGATTTAAATTTGCTTGGAACCATCAAAGAGAGCGGACTTTACTGCATAGGAAGACTTCCTTTACTGCTGAGGAAGTGTTCCAAGAAAAGCTAGAAACGTACTCAAACTATCGAAAATTTTCTCTACGATTTTAAAAAAACAATGTTTACTTTACACGGCCGTAGTTACTTTAATTATTGTCTGATTTAAATTTGCTTGGAACCATCAAAGAGAGCGGACTTTACTGCATAGGAAGACTTCCTTTACTGCTGAGGAAGTGTTCCAAGAAAAGCTAGAAACGTACTCAAACTATCGAAAATTTTCTCTACGATTTAAAAAAACAATGTTTACTTTACACGGCCGTAGTTAGTTTAATTATTGTCCGAT